>CM036618.1:12135000-14535000 GCA_020746105.1 Trogon surrucura | reverse complement strand
TATGTCCATGGACATTTCTGTCCAGGTTAGGTAGTCAAGAATAAACATGTTAGGGTACTCACATCTGAGCACTCAGTCTAATACCAATGAACATGAAATCGCATCTTAAAACTCTGAAAGACATTCGCAGGGCCAATCATATATAAAGTGATTCATTTCTAACTTTTTCTTAACAGAGAAGGCGAGTTTCACATCTGTTTCTTTCACATAAGGAAAGCTTTACAAAAATTAAAAATCAATAAATGACTTAATGAAATCACTGCAACACAAGTGTCACTTCTTAATAACCAAGAGACAGCAGACAATCTTTTGGAAGATTATTTTTTCTATAGTCTTGCCCATCCATAGGCACCTGAATCCTTCCAAAAGCCCCAATTTCCATTGCAACATGCCTCTGAATTAAAAATTTCAACAGCAGCTCTGACTAGAACTCAATTACAATTGACTGCACTGTGCCAGAGCTGCCTAAGAGACAAATAGTAGCACAAAGACCAAGAGAAGAATTGTCAATAATAGTGACAGCAGTACCTCCAAAATTGCCTCCACAACCTCTCAAAAAACTCCATGAAGATAAATCTTTTGAAAGAAATTTTGGAAAAAACTATCACATACAGTGCAACATATTTCTAATTTAGAAGTATCTTTCAGGATAAACAAAACTCAATGACAGCTGGAATGAAGATGTCATATCAGTTTAGATACAAATAAAACACACAGCCTCAAGACAAAAAGCCATTTCCTAAGACTGCAGAGAAATTCATCATGGCAGCATGTATTTAAAATTTTGTAAAGCTTTTCAGACAGCAAAATGCAACAGCAGGGGCAGAAACTATTAAGATGAATAACAGAACTGGCATTAAAAGCAAATGAAAGATACTCCTGAGAGCCTCAGCAAATATCTGGCCTTGTTTACCCATTATTTTTTCAGGACTAGACAGGAGATGACTCCAAAATACCAAGCTGACAGGTAGACTGGGAACAGCAACAGGAGAGGGATTTTACCTGTTTTCTTTCTTTCTTTTTTTTTTAAAGTTGGTCTCAGTCTGAGGAAGAAGACACCATGCCAACAACATTTTTGTTCCAGTAACATAAAAAGCTGCTTTTTCCCTGGGTTCTCAAATCACACCACATCATATGTGACAACAGTAACTGCTTAGAAGGGAAAGTTTTGTTGATAACACTCTTAGGGACATCAAGATCAATGCAACACCCTTCAGTATTTAAAATCTTAAATATTTTTTATTCTCGCATACGTCTTCTACACAGAGCACCGCCAGCAAGCAGCAGTTGGCGCAGCAGTTTCTGGGCTCCTTTCCAGATCTTCTATTACTTCTGGGTTGACCAGAGGACTCCTGGGAAGTCTTTGAGGAACTTCACGATGCCTGCCATTGCCAGAAGGAGCCAGCTAGCATGCTCTAGAAGCTAAGAAAGCCTGACAGCTGTTCCTGATCAAAGGGTGCTTTGAACTTCTGTTCCAGCTGACTCCGGATCAGTAATGGTGGGGAACCCTTCCAACCACTGCCAACTGATGCAGCATTTTGCACTGCGGTTGCAGAAAATGATGGCCAGAAACTGTCTCTGTAAGTGTCTTTCAGCAATTGTGGTGATGTGCTGCCAGACTCAGCCCCCAGCACCTACTGGAGCAGCTACCCCAGAACACAAGAGGCTTTGACAGAGACCACGCTCCTAAGGGTGTAGTGATGAGGGGTAACGGTTTCAAACTGAAAGAGGGTAGATTTAGATTAGCTATTAGGAAGAAATTTTCTTCTGTGAGCGTGTTGAAACACTGTCACACGTTGTTCAGAGAATTTGCGGGTCTACCCCTCCTTAGAAGTATTCAAGGCCAGGTTCAATAGAGATTTGAGCAACCTGATCTAGCAGAAGGTGTCCTTGCCCACAGGAGGAGGGTTGGGATTACATGATCTCTAATGTCTCTTCCAAGCCAACCCATTCTATGATTCTATGAATTATGCGGAATTACTAGATAAGAACTAGGCAGAAATAAGAAACCATATTCAAAATTAATCAGTCAAAGTAGTAAGTAACACAGTAATAAGAATATTATTTCTCGTTAAAAATTATTTTTTTCTTAAGACAGATAAGACAGCTCACTTAATACTGAAGAACGAGAACAAGTTTTTAAACAGCAAGTTTCTTCTTGTATTCTATAGCCAAACCTAATCTCCATTTAAAACAACACAATGATAGAACATATTGTACTGACAAATTCAATCCTACTAGATCTATCATCAGAAAAATATCTAGAAGTAAGTTTAGTTCCTACAACTGCATAGAAAAAGAAAAATAAGTTGCTGAGTTGTGATATAGAAAGGAGATTTTAGAAAGGTAGACACATTCTTAAGTAATTGGCTAACCAGGACCTATTCCAACTACACCTGGTTCAAGAGCAGGCAGTTAATTAGTCCATCTTTCAAGTCTGGTACCTGTACCCAACACATTACAAATAGAGAAAACACATCACAAAACAATACCAAATCCTGACACTTCCAGTCAGAACACCAGGGAATATGGGCTGGCCAACAAGTCCACAAATCCAATCCAGACAGAAAAAAAGCAGAATCACAGAATCACAGAATGTTAAAGGTTGGAAGGGACCTTAAAGATCATCTAGTCCAACCCCCCTGCCAGAGCAGGTCCACCTACAGTAGAGCGCACAGGAACGCGTCCAGGCGGGTTTTGAATCCCTCCAAAGAAGGAGATTCCACAACCTCCCTGGGCAGCCTGTGCCAGTGCTCGGTCACCCTCAGAGTAAAAAAGTCTTTCCTCATATGTTTATGGAACCTCCTGTGTTCCAGCTTCCACCCTTGTCTTGTCAGTGGACGCCGCTGAAAAGAGTCTGGCTCCGTCCTCCTGACATTCACCCTTGACATATTTATAAACATTAATGAGGTCACCCCTCAGCCTCCTCTTCTCCAAGCTAAAGAGATCCAGCTCCTTCAGCCTTTCCTCATAAGGGAGATGCTCCACTCCCTTCACCATCTTTGTGGCTCTATGCTGGACTCTCTCAAGCAGCTCCCTGTCCTTCTTGAACTGAGGGGCCCAGAACTGGACACAATATTCCAGATGTGAACTCACCAGGGCAGAGTAGAGGGGCAGGAGGACCTCTCTTGACCTACTAGCCACCCCCCTCCTAATACACCCCAGGATGCCATTGGCCTTCTTGGCCACGAGGGCACATTGCTGGCTCATGGTCATCCTGCTGTCCACTAGAACCCCCAGGTCCCTTTCCCCTGCGCTGCTCTCCAGCAGGGCAGTCCCCAACCTATATTGGCACATGGGGTTATTCTTTCCCAAGTGCAAAACTCTACACTTGCCCTTATTAAACTTCATCAGATTTCTCCCCGCCCAGCCCTCCAGCCTGTCTAGGTCTCTCTGAATGGCTGCACAGCCTTCTGGTGTGTCAACCACTCCCCCCAACTTCGTATCATCAGCAAACTTGCTGACAACATTCTCTAATCCCTCATCCAGATCATTGATAAATATATTAAACAGCACCGGCCCAAGCACTGACCCCCGAGGGACCCCACTAGACACAGGCATCCAGCCAGACTCAGCCCCATTGACCACAACCCTCTGGCTTCTTCCCTTCAACCAGTTCTCAACCCACCTCACTACTTGGTCATCCAGACCACACTTCCTCAGTTTACCTATGAGGATGCTGTAGGAGACGGTGTCAAAGGCCTTGCTGATGTCCAGGTAGACCACGTCCACTGCATGGCCACCATCCATCCACCTGGTTATGTCTTCATAAAAGGCTATCAGGTTGGTCAAACATGATTTCCCCTTGGCAAAGCCACGCTGACTGCTCCTAATAACCTTCTTATCCTTGATATGCCCAGAGACAGTGTCAAGGATAAGATGATCCATCACCTTTCCAGGGATGGAGGTGAGGCTGACCGGTCTGTAGTTACTCGGGTCATCCTTCCTGCCCTTCTTATAGACTGGAGTGACATTCGCAAGCAACCAAACTTACACCTCCACCTTTACCTCCATCAAATTCAGAAACATCTATTCCTGACATTCCAAAAAATGCTGCTTATGCAAGGTACTCAAACAATAGCTGACATTACTAATGAATAAAATAATGAAAATCAAGTTAAGCAAGATCACCATCAAGGGCTTTTTTTCATAAGTACAATGATACACGACTTCCTATTACTGATTCACTAAATATCAATCTTAAGATGGATAAGGAGGGGGAGGGGAAAAAAAAAATCTAACAGACTTCAAAGTTTATTTTGCCACTTTTGTTCATAATTTCCACATTATTGGCAGGTAGCAAACAGAACACTTACCTGTGACCCGGATGATAAATTACAGTAGTTATTCCATGCGCGTAATGGCTGCTAAAGCTGAAACTATGACTTTCTTGAAAGCTTTGATTTGTTCCAACACTAAGTATGGGGGGGAAACAAGACATACGTTATTTCAAATTCATTTTCTTTCAAGACTGGAAAGAAGTCCTTTGAAGTTCACTGTGCCTTCTCTAAGTAAGTAAAAACTGATGCTTACCTTACAAGGTAACTTCTCAGTTCTCCACGATAATTAACAACAAGCAATTCAGCTGACCACTGGGCACTTGCTTTGTATTCTAGAAAGATCAATCCAGCAATAGCGTAACTCAGATCTCCTGGAAAACTTGCTGTCTTTACCCAAAAATGCAGACAGACATTGAGAGAGCAAAGGGATGGAAGAAGGAAAAATTAAAAAAAAAGTCTTCATCACTGAAAGAACCAGGAAGTTAAATTTACCATCTTGTATAAAAATGTATTAAAAATAGTTTCACAGTTTATATCAGAAACAAGACACACTTCCTTTTATCTTGATTGTGAAGAAATCTTATTACTACAAAATCTATAAAGGATATATACTAAGGAAATATACAAAGATCACTGTCCCAAAGCAGTTTGATATAAACTTGAATATGCAAAACATAAAATACATTGTGTGGGGCAAGCCAACAGCAACTGGCTATTCTCATACCAAGAAAAAAAATCCTCATATTGTTTTATCTGTTACATTTCTTGAGTTATAAATGACTCTGCATATATAAACTGTAGATTTGCAATCAACTACTACAAATTGTAATTATTTTCACATATTCTAATTAGGTAATTCTATACTTTCACAATGTGATGTATCCATAGATCTACCACAATTCTAAGAAAAAGAAACAAGATTCTAACTGGACACAACGTCACAAAGGATACGCTTTCCGACTTAAGTTTAACTACAATATATCCACCATACAATAAACACTTCATGGTACACTTGTGCATGGTATTTATACTGCAAGCATTTACACCAAAATAGGCCATGGTTTAAGAAAAGCCAGAGAGTGGAAATTACCCTTTATCCTTACAGGAAGCTCTATTATATTAATATCTATTCTAAGAGAGCACTTACTGGTGAGATGACCAAAAGCTCACTACCCATTAGGTCAAACACTCTCACTGTTCCAGTGCTTTCAGCATAAGCAAGTAACGTACAATCATGACTCCATGCCACTCGCCTCCACTGAGGATTAGGATCCTTTGGCACTATGAAAAAGGAAGAAACACTACAAGCTTATCTCAGAGAGAGAAAGGAAAAAAAAAGAAAAACCAAACCCTCCAACACTTGCCATGTCTCAAAAACTCATTTAACTATCATTTCATTCCAGAATTAAGTTTTGTATGTTAAGTATCGCGAAAAGAAGATGGGAAAGAAGGGTAGTGGAGCTGGTCACAGAACAAAATTAAGAGATTCTTCCAAATGCTTTTAAGAAGTCACAACTTAAAGGTAAACCAGCACCACCACTTAGCAATGCTTGAATAATAAACACTGATGTCACTAAGTAATGAGGTTGCCATATTGTATACCTTGACATTTTCCAACTATGGATCCAAAGTCATCTTTTGCAGATCTGCAGAAAAAGATTTAAAGAGGAAAAAAAATGCTATTCTAATTTCCAGAATAAACAGAACCCTACAAAAATAGTCTATGTGCACAATTCAAAGGCCTGCATATATTTAACTACTTGCTGAAAAAGGCAGATAGTAGCCTTCACCCTTGGGCAGCTACCCTCCCTTCCCAACACATAAATACTAATATCCCTCATTTAGTAGTAATGCTGGTCAAACAAGGACAACAGCATTTCAGAACTTCAGCATGTAACTTTAGGGGGAAAAAAAATAAATTGTATTCTCTAGGTTACAATTTTAGAAACAATGCAAGAATATAGTTACATTAATACAGCTGAAACACAAGATTTATTTTATAGTCTATAAGTTGACATTTATGGTGTTCACACCACTTCTGATTGAACAATTTTCAAACACTTGCTTCTTTTACATATAAATAGAAGGTCTGACCTTCTAGCAAATGGATTTTTGTGAAGCAAGTAAACATACTCAATCAAGATCTATTCCACAGCTAAATGTGTTCTTGAACGGGCAAAGGAGAGCTTGTTAAGGAGCAGGAGGAAAAAGGGAAAGCATCAGACTTTACAGCAATCCACATTACTTGTAAAATAAGGTGAAGTATTGCACATGCCAGCTACTCTATAGAGAAGCAGAATACTAGTGAATATTGAGGGGGAACAGAAAGGCAAAGGTCAGACAGACCATGATTTGTCTCTAGTATAATGAAGCATCTTGTTTGTTTTTCTTTCACAACTTAAAACAAGACTGAGATACAGACAGATATTTATATATATTTATTTATAACATTTATAATTCCAGAAAGTTTGGGGTTTTTTTGCTTCGGAGGGGTTGTTGCTTGACGTTTTCAAAAGGGAATGGCCAAGAACTAGGACGAAATAGAAGGCTTCTGCTAAGTGACAATACATTTTAAGATTATTCCACAGATTACTTTCACCATATATAACATTTAAAAAAAAAAAAAAATCCTTAAAAGTACAGTTAGTAAATTACTAGAAATATTCTCAAAACTCCACAACTGTGGTCATGAAGCAACACTAATTTACCTGATTTCTACATACTGGTCTTGAACAACTGCCAACAATTTACCATTGCTGAAAGAAAAAAAATACAGAAGTAAATGTTCATTTAAAGTCCAGTCCTTACAGAATGTACAATAGAGCTCTAGGTGCCTTTCTGCAAGGGTAGGTATAAATTTCCTCTTTCATAAATCAAAACATATTGGGAAATATCAATTTTTATACAAAAAAGAAAAATCAATGCTATAATAAATATTCCCTTCATGCCACTGAAATGTATCTGTCACTCTTTTCTAGTAGCACTAAGACAATGTCTAAAATCTTGCTGCAGGGGAGGCCAGAATCAGCTGTTGTTTATGTATAAAATTATAACAGCAATATCTAAAGCTATGTACTGCTTTGACTATCATACTTCAGTACATTACATCATCTCCTCAGGAGCAGGTCACCTCTCTGTATACCTAACATAAAACAGTGCAACTGGCACGTTGCGAGTCAACATCATCACTTCCCTCAGAAGAATCCCCATCTCTCTAAACAGTACAGAACCCTTGGTAAGCCACCGACCACGGACAAGCTGGAGAAGTGGGCTCATGTGACCCTCATGAGGTTCAACAAGGCCAAGTGCAAGGTCCTGCACCTGGGCCAGGGCAGCCCTCATTATCAGTACAGGCTGGAGGATGAGGTGATAGAGAGCAGCCCTGAGGAAAAGGACTTGGGGGTACTGGTGGACGAAAAGCTGGACATGGGGCCACCAATGCATGTGTGCAGCCCAGAAGGCCAATCTCATCCTGGGCTGCATAAAAGACATGTGACCAGCAGGTGAAGGGAGGCAATTCTGCCCCTCTAATTCTGCTCTGGTGAGAGCTCACCTGGAGCACTGGAGCCCTCAATACAAGAAGGACATGGACCTGTTGGAGCGGGTCCAGAGGAGGCCACAAAAATGATCAGAGGGCTGGAGGACCTCTCCTACGAAGACAGGCTAAGAGCAGTGGTTCAGCCTGGAGAAGAGAAGGCTACAAGGATACCTTATAGTGGCCTTCCAGTACCTGAAGGGGGTCTACAGGAAAGCTCGGGAGGGGCTGCTTACAAGGGCATGTAACTCCAGGGCAGGGTGGATTTAGACTAGGTATCAGGAAGAAGTTCTTTACTACGAGAGTGCTGAAACCTTGAAACTCGTTGCCCAGAGAGGTGGTTGAGACCTCATTCCTGGAGACATTCTGGGTCAGGCTTGATGGAGCTCTGAGCAACCTCATCTAGTTAAAAGATGTCCCTGCTCACTGCAGGGGGGTTGAACTAAATGACCTTTAAAGGTCCCTTCCAACCCAATGCATTCTACAATTCCACCTTCAGCGACAACACAAAATACACTATAACATTCCATACTACCTTCATGTCACCAAACCATTTTTTCAGTACATATTTACGCTTATTTTTAAAAGCCAGTGATCTCACTGATGCTGCTAAAATTACTCAGAACAGCTCATTCTGGTCTTGGAACTCTCGCTTCTCCCTATACATACAAGCCTGCTATTGTATGTATTCACTTTCCAGAAATTTTAAAATAAGCAATTTATATTACATATCTTGTCAAGCTATAGGTCTTTCACTGACAAAATTTAGGACTTGAGTTTGAGAACAACTGTACTAAAAGCCACTTTGCCTCAAATGCCTGAACAACATTCAGACCCGAGTGAGAGACGTCCTAAATGAAGAGAAACAGTGCAGAAGCCCTTAGGTAACAGAATGACCTTTTTTCCCCAAGGCTACCTGTGAAAGCCTCTTGACTTAATGTGACTTCAGCACAAACTGTAACTCTGAAACATAAGTCAGCATTGTTACCAATAGGGACAGTGCGGGGAGGAGAGGAACCATGAACACATTCACTACTGGCAAAAAAGGAAAACCACGTTAGCTGGTTACCTTGCAAGTACTAGGCGCCAGTTGATCTGCTTACTAACCAGACGAACCAGTCCAGTGGGCAGAGAAAACTTTGCAGGGCTGAAATAACAAAAATATTAGGCTAAATCAGAACACATATCTCACAAAAGCAGTACTTCAGATATACATACCCGACAAGTCAACTTTAAGGTAACCATCAATCACATGGGAGGTTTCAGCAACTGAACATGAATCAACACCGCACCCTGCCCAGAATGAAGGCTAACAACAACCTTGTTTTTATTAACAGAAAAAAAAAAAAAAACCACAAAATAACTGTATACTCATCACTTTTTATACTCCAATCAACAGCCAGTTTTGGCCACCCCCCGCATTACGTTACATGACCAGTACCAATGAACTGGAGGGTCACCGAGATGGTCAGGGAGTGAAGCACTTGCCCCACAAAGAGATGTTCAAGGAATTATATTTGTTTAGCCTGGAAAAAGGAAGGCTTCGGGGGCTCCAAACAGTAGCGCTCCGATACCTAGAGGTTACCATGAAAGATGAGAGCCACTGAAGTGTATGGCAGGAGCACAAAAAACCATGATCACTCCTTTGGTGAACTTGGCAGTTCTCATGGGTTTGTGTTGGGTGGGTTTTTTTTGGTAGCAGCCAGAGGGCTGTGGGGGTGGATCCTTGCAAAACTTCCAGGGCTTACCCCAGCCCCAGGTAAAAAGTCAGACCCACCTCTGGCCAAGGCCAGGCCAATCAGCGCCTCTGCGATTAATGTATTTAAGAATGGAAATCTGTTGGGCCAATTTCTTTGTTCTGTCTTTTGTGTTGGGAAGTTGTTTTCGTTTGGAGGGGGAGATGAGAGAGAGAAACTGTGCTGTCAGAGAGGACAAAGGCAGGGGAAGAAGGGCATCGGAGCAGAGATGTCCCTGCAGACCGAGATGGTGAGATGGCAGGATGAGACCCTGCAGACCAAGGAGACTGACAGCAGCAAAACGTCCAGGATGCAGCAGCACACAGAGGACCCCATGCCAGGGGAGAGAGAGACCACACAGGAGCAGAGGACAAGCCCAGAAGAAATCACAACTGTGAGGAGGACCCATGCTGGAGTAGACAACAGTGCAGCCTGTAGGTGGGAACCACGGCGGTGAGAAGGTCTCAGGTGGAAGAGAAAGCCTGTCTCCCATGAGATGGGCACCACATTATAGCAGAGGAAGACTGAGGAGCCCTCTTCCATAGGAGGAAGCAGCATGTACAATGTGTAATGGGCAGAGCTCTATCCCCTGGCCCCCTGTGCCATTTGTGGGGATGAGGTAGCTGGGAAGAACGGAAGGATCGGTAGTGGGGTGGAAGGGTGTTTAAGATTGGGTTGCATTTATTTCTCTCACTATCCTACTCGGACCTAGTTGCTTTAGTTGGATTGGTGGTGATTAATTAAATTTATGTTTTCTCCCCAAGTCTACTCCAGTTTTTGCCTGTGACCATGAGTGGTAAATAAACCCTCCCTGTCCTAATCTCAATCCTTGAGCCTTTCTGTTGAATTTTCTCCCTCTTCATACTTAATGGGAAGGGAATGGCGGCAAGTGAGCGGGTGCTCAGCTCTCTTTCCCAGCAGGCAGAGCTCAAACTATGACAGCAGGGTAAGTTAACAACTGGACAAGATGATCTTAAAGGTCCTTTCCAACCAAATGATTCTAGGATTCTAAACCAGAGGAAATTCCAAGCTGACATAAGGAAGGGAACTCTTACCATGAAGTCACGCACTGGAACGGGATGCCCAGAGAGTGTCTGGGATCTCCATCCTTCAAGTTTTTTAAGACCTTGCTGGACAGAGCCCTAAGGAAGTTAGGCTGAGTCAGTGTTCTCCCTGCTTTTAGCAGAATTTTAAACTAGAGGCCCAACGACATCTCTCCCAAAGTCTTTTACTAAATACATAAAAATAGCAACTGGACTAGCTATAAAAGCTAGAAATCAGACCTTAAATATGACTGCTGGGAGGGAGGGAAGAAAAGGAAGTTTATTCTGTCTGCAACTGAATCCTTATAACTAGACTTATACGACAGTATTGGAGCCCGTAAACACACAAACCTCACCACAGAAGAAGGTGGGGGCAAGGGCAGTACAAAATAGAAAAACAGCAATAAGGAAAACAGCACTGCCCACTGAATTCAGGTATAGTAAAGTATTGTCTCACAGGGAGACGCATTAGAGTCCCTTTCCATATGTCTCAAACCCAACGGAACACCCCTAGAAAGGGAGAACTGGTATTTTCAAACATGCCAAGTGCATCAACAGAGTAGTATAACCAGAGATCTGAAACTTTCCAGGAACACTGTATTTACCCCAATACGTTTCTGGGACCATTTAAATGCCTTGCGAATCAGAAGTTAAATTTATAAATGGCATAATGTTGCTCAACTATTCATTAAGCTTTTGGCACGACAGTTTGAACTGTCAAGAAAAAAAAAAAATCAAAATTATTACTTCAAAGGAAGCAAATCCTGCACTGCCATCATATCTGCAACAAGGCTTAAAAAAAAAAAAAGCTTCACTTGCAATATCTGTTAGGAATGAGAAGGACAAATTTGTGTTTTGAGAAAGATGATGTTCCAACTGCAAGTTTACTTAGGCTTCTGATAAAACCAAAAGGTCAACTTACCAATTCTTTTATAGATAGGCTTCAGCTGCAACTCGAGGGGTTACGATTTAAACTTTCAAAAAGATAATATTCTAAGCATTGCTTGGACAATAGTCTAAACAAGCGTTCAATTTTATTCTCATTAAAAATAATTTTCCGTTAAATTAAAATGTTATAAAAATACTATCAAATACAGATTAAGCACTATTTTCATCAAACCTACCTGTACCAAATGTACTGAAGCAAAAACAGCACAGGACCTACAATGGAAGAGGCAAAGATCACAACTCTAGCAGTTTTAAAACGCTCTCCAGCTTACTCACAAAGAAAAGACTACTATGAGGAAAAAACCTCTATCCTTGGCCAATGAATTCTTATAGTAGAGTAAATGCAAATGGCAGATAAAAAATAAATCACCACACATTTTTGGAAATTCTAAGATAAACTCCTTCTACATGAAAATACAACTCAGTTACTGCATAAACCAAGTGCTGAATGGCCATGTAATATAATCAGAATGTAAAGCTTCCTCATAGAATTCTCTAACTAGCAAACAGCCCAATGCAAAATCACAACAGATCTTCTAAATTTCTTAGTTTGTCCCAACAAGCTAATAGAGACAAGAAAGCTCAGAAACATTACAGCAGTAACATAGCAATATTGATAATCAGAAAACAACTTCTGAAAACACATCCTGCACTCCATCTCCATTACACTAAAATGAAGATACGGTAAATTTTGGGAGCAATAAACACAGTATTCTTACGAGTCATGAACATAAGAACAAGTCATATTTACCTGTAATTGCTCTAGTGATGATAAATGATGCACCATGTTTCCTGTTGCCTCTTGGCTGCAAAACCAACAGTAACGGTGAAAAAACATATTATACATCTAAATACAACATTCATACATATACTCACTGATTAAATTTAACCTGTCTGCTAGTCTACAAGTTCTTTACATATTTTCTATTACTCACAACTTCACATAGTGAGTAAAATAACTGCATAAGTTGAAACAGGCTATAAAGCCAAATATTTTAAGTGCCAAGATATAATAAACAAAATGTAGTACAGATTGTCTATTGATTTAGCTTTGCCTTAATCTTTGGATAGTAACAAAAGACAATGACTTCTGATTATGTTCTCCTGTAAGGTATTATAAACCATCCATTCTACGCCAAACGAATGCCAGATTGATCTGTAATGCCCAGAAGTTGCTGAAGCAATCACTGTTCAACATATTATGCTAATATGTAACTGCTAAGCTAACGAAGACTGCTCCTGAAGATTTCAGACATATTAAGAAAACCAAAGAAATTCAGAAGAAAAAACTCTTTTCATGTCACCTTGTACAAGGTAACACAGCCACTCAGATCACCACCTCTACTCCACACCATCTCACAGAGCCCTTCCAGCAGTCCTGCTCTGCTTAAGGTGGAGGGGAATGACTACATCGACGACGTAAATGAAAACCCTCTCCAAACACAGAAATAAAAAAAAAAAAGAAAAGAAATACAAAACAATGTAAGATGTATATTCTTAGCCATAAGAAGGGGTAAAATTATTTGCCAATAAGAAAGTAGGAAAAAGAGATTAAGCTGAGAAGAAAATAAAGATAACCAGTAAGGAAGGCATCATGCACTAACTTTCAAAACAGTCATGCTCATACTTTTATATACTTATATTATAGTACCATAAACTGAGAATTAGAGCAGGTAATGCATGAATTTTCTCTTCCCTTCGGTATAAAACACATAGAGCAGATCATTGCCTGGTATCTGAAATATTTAGACCTCACTCCAAGTTGTAGAGCAACAAACACTGGAAGACATACAAATTTATCAAATTTCCAGAGTATGTCCACGTTTAAAAAAACAAATAGTGGGGCTCTCAAATTTAAGTTATTGAAGTAACAATTAGCAGTTCTCTATGCAAAGTTTCCAATCCAGAAATAGTCTTTTAAATAATCAGGCTGTCATCTCACAGCACATAAGAAGCCAACACAACTGTACGAAGAGATAACAGGTTGGTCAACAAGGAAATAACAAGCCATTACAGTAGAATAAGTAAGACGATAAACTATTTTGACTTGGAGCAACTTTGTCTAGAGCGAGGTGTCCCTGCCCATGGCAGGGGGGTTGGACCTAGATGATCTTTAAGGCCTCTTCCAACTCACACCATTCGATGATTTCATGATTTCTTACAGGTGCCATAGTACCTCAGGGAGAGCTGCACTTTCTGAGGGAGGTTAAAAGCACAGCTTGTTAAAGTTTTCAGATTAAGAAAAGGTCTCAGTAAAAACTTTCCAAATATTGTTTAGACTTCTTTAAATTTTTCTGAATATTCTTAGTGTCCACTCCCAAGCCTAAGCTACAGGCCCCTATTCCACACATCTTAAATGCTTCACATAGCTGATTTACTACTAGACTCTGAATACCCAAATTTTACCATTTATAATATATTCCTATCACCTTAGCAACAGCAACGGCTACCAGAGCTGCTACATTTCTTCTTTAAAACATTCCCATTTGGGAAAAAAACTCGAAGTCCTTCTTTGCTAGAGCACTCCAGAAATAAAACCTAACTTCGTCACTGACAAGACATCCACTTAGTTCTGGATTTTGCTGCACACTCAGCAAGCTTACTGGGGGTAGTGGGGGGAGGGTGTTGGGAAAATCTCAAAACATTAGATGGCAATGAAAAAAAAAAGCACAGAATCAAGTGATACATTTGACACACTCCAGAGGATAGACAGTATTTCTCTACTGGAAAAAAAGGAAAAGCTCAGTCTGCCTGTATTTCTTGCAACCTCCTCCACAACCACTGAAAAACTATTTTCACTGACCAACTACTCAGTAATTCCTTTTGTTTCTCCTCATACATTTCAGCGTTCCTAAACAGTGCATTATATACAATCACATCACTACACGGAATACAGACTGCTTAATTTCCACACCACTCTTTGGCTTTGTAAGTTTCTTGCATGTGTCCTTTACAAATACATGTTATTTTCCTCCCTCCAAAAAAAAATTCTTGGGAAATTCAACACAGGCGAATGAGAATACTAATAAGAACTAAAATTAAAGGTAATCTTGGGTTCCAACTTAAGAAATGCATGCCAGTTTTATTCAGTGTCTTGAATTTAACATAACTTTAAGTGCTCATCACAGGATTCATATTCCAACGGTCATAATTACAGCTTTAAGTGCTCAACATGCTGCAATTAAAAACGAATCATCTCAAATGAGATAACAGAAAAACAAAACATAGGCAATATAGAATTGTGAAAAGTCTCTCTTTTAAGGCCTTGCCTTATATCCAAGCTGACCGCACAGAAAGGCCTCATTCAACTTCCTTCCCCTTTCTGCTGTCCTTCACCTCACTCATTACAAACCATTCAGTTCTACAAGCAGTAAGGCAGGGAGTGTTCTGTGACTTTTTCTGAAACTGAATAAGCCAGAGACAGATGTTCAAAGTGAAAGTCACAATCACCTAAATAATATCACCATTAAGGCACCTTAAGGCAAAAACTGAATCATGCTGACAAAATAATTTATTTGCCTATGCACGCCAGTGTAAATCAATTTCCAATAAAACTGTAAAAAGAATAACAGAAGAGTAGTTCTTGGTTAATGACAGTCTTCAAGAACGATGTAAATCCAAACAAACTACATAGTGTAATACTTTCAAGCCTTCCTACTTCTGTTATTCAAAGTCACAATCATCTTGAAAATAAAGAGGCAAGAAATACCAAGTTTAAAGTAGCCTATGCCATTAACTGAAGTTGACAAGCAGAATTCTGCGATACTTAGAAGTTCTGACTGTCAGGACAGATGAGGACCCTCAGACCTGTGGTTCCACAATCGCTTTAAATTGTGCCCGCACACTGCCATTAACGGAAGGTCTCACAATTCACTTCTCTGACTGAAACGTTATTCACCCCTTTCGGTATCTAAATGAGCGCTAGGGTGACCACTCAACAGAATGAAATGAAACAACATGACTGTTTCTCAGACTAATCAGTTCTTTAACCAATTTACCACACCACTTCAAGAATGCTAATGGCAGCAGAAGAGAAGGGATCCTTGTCAGAAACATGACCCCTTAATGCAGTCGTAGAACTAGCGTCTTATTCCACAGCACTTAAGACCTTCACACGGATTGCAGACATGTAAATTGATTTCATGTTGCAGACATGTAAATCGCTAGAAACAAGCACTATTTACCATCTTTGAAAATGCAGTTAAACAAAAATAGTTACAACCACCTACTCACTCATAAGGAAAATCTATAGTTAATAACTGGTAATACTGCAATTTTATTTTCCAAACACACATACCTCTTGCTGCAACTATACATTTACAGATCAAGAAGAACAAAGGCAAAAAGTCTTTCTGATTAAAAAAAAAAAAAACCATCTTTTTATAACAATGGCTCTAGTAATTATGAATAGGTACATTCTTCCAACTACAATGTTCCTACATCTCCCCTGCTCAGATGCACAAAATATTCTTAAAAAAGATTCCATAAACTACTTTTACTGGGAAATGCATTAACAACTGCAGTGGACACAGAAGCCACTAGAAGAAAGAAGGAAAAAAGAAACCACAGTGCTTGCACTTTCTATAGTTAAATCAGGCAAAAAGTAGACACAGAGGCAGCTAGCTCAGCCCACTGCTGGGATGAAAGAGCTTCTCAGCTTTTCCACTGTCCCACGGAGTAGAGACAGAAGCAAGCAAAGAACTTGAAATACCTGAAGAACGTTTTCCAATCTTTTAAGCTTTGGCATCTATTTGTGTGCTTTGTAGACTAAGCAACATACACTTTTAACTTTCAACCCACTGCTGAAAATACAGCTGCAAGTCTAGGGAGGGATCAAGTTTCCCTCAGGCAAGGTAACCTCGATAAAGCCCTTGGTCTCACCGGGGCAGCCCTCGCTGCTCTCAGTACAGCTGCTTCTGGACATGAGACCAGGGCACCGCCACAGCTTCCCTCCCACCAACTCAACGGTAAAATCTGGTGCGCATCGCTCACAGGTAACGAGCAAAAAAGCCTTCAAGGCAGCCCAGGCGCCACAAACAGGGGTGACAACTGGTGAATTAAGTGACACACGACCACGACAGGGGCAGGGTGACCGCAGGGATACCTTTCGTGCTTGCCCCCGCTGCCCTCCCTGCTCTTGGGACCACCAGGACCGCAGCTGGCAGCACGGCGAGCCGCCCCGAAGGTAACAGCGCGGCCCCAGGCCCTCAGGGCCGCCCAGCCCCCGGAGCAGCGGGGCCCAGCCCCGCCCGTGCCTACGTGGCCGGTCCGACCCGCTTCCCCCCCGCAGCCCGGCCGGGCCGCGGCCACACGCACCTGCACCTCCGCCTCCGGAGGCCACTCGGTGTTCACCAGCAGGTCGTACAGGATGTTCTCCTCCCCGTCGTCCTCCTGCTCCCCGGCACCGGCCATCCCCTCCTCTCTCGGCGAGGCTTCGCCGCGCTCTCCGCCGGCGGCGGCCATGCTGGCCCGCTCCCCGCCCACTCAGCGCCGCCGCAACGACGGTGCCCGGCGCAGGCCAAACCAGTCCCGCCCGGCAGCTCCGCGGAGCCGGCGGCCTTTAACTCCTTCGGCGCTGCCGCCGGCCGCGCCGCTCTCCTCGCCTCAGCGCGCCGCGCCCGAAGCCCGCAAAGGGCATCTACTCTGGGAGAAGCCGAAGCTGAGGGCAAGGAGCGAGGCCGAGGGGCTCTCACCGCCTCAGCGGCCCTTTTGAAGGGCAGCAGCTGCAGCTTTAGAGACCTCAGCCTTCCCTCTGAGCTGTGAGGGGTGGGGTGCGCTTTTCAGGCAAGAAACGAGGAGACAGCTACGGACTATAACATAAAAATCATAGAATCCTAGGATGATTTGAGTTGGAAGGCACTTTAAAGATCATCTAGTTCCAACCTCACTGCACCTCCCACCAGACCAGGCTCCAAGCCCCATCCTACCTGGCCCTGAACACCCCCAGGGATGAGGCATCCAAAACTCTGGGCAACCTGTTCCAGCGCTTCACCACCCTCACTGAAAAGAATTTCTTCCTAATACCTAATCTAAATCTACCCTGCTCTAGTTTAAAACCATTGCCCCTCATCCTATCCCTGCATGTACTTGTGAATAGTCCCTCCCCAGCTCTCCTGTAGCCCCCTTCAGGTACAGGCAGGCCGCTGTAAGGTCTCCCCGGAGCCTTCTCTTCTCCAGGCTGAACAACAGGTCCCCATGTCCTTCTCCTCTTGGGGGCTCCAGAGCTGGACACAGTACTCCAGGTGGGGTCTCACAATCTGACATACACCTACAGAGAACATATACAAATGAGCCCTTAGTTCCACAGCTTTCCTGCTGCCCCAGGGAACCCCACAGAAGTAGGTTAAACTAAAAATTAAATTCCAAAACTGGGGATTCAGGGCAACATGAAAGCTGTGTTGGATACTTAGTAAACACTTCAGGAAGAAACAACTACTAAGAAAAATTGCGTCCTGGCTGTCTTTTTACTTAATAACATTTATTTAGCTGTATTTGACAACATATCTTGTAAAGCAATGACAAATAGTATAACATCATGTTCATCAGTTTCAAAAAATCATGGGAGATTTATAGTAAATTACACACTAGGTTCCACACCAGCAAGCATCACTAGGTATTGATATCAGGGTCTGCCTACAAGCACATTTTCTCAGAATCACGGCTTAATCTGTATATTATTCATACCTAAGTCTTTGAAAATTATTAATTTGTCATTTATCGAAAAGCATGCAAAGTAATGATTGACAGATATAGAGAAAAATAGTGAAAGAAAGGAAGCGCATCAAAGGAAGATACTCCCAAAGGAATTACTAATATATGAGAAGCTAACAGGCTGGTAGTAAAGATATAAAATAAGTGTTCTATTTTTCTCTGCATAACACCTAGTTTCTACAGTGTACATTAACAGTCAGTAGCATTCAGTAAGTATTTTTAAAAAGGTCTTGAAGTAAACCTCCAGGACAAAAACAGTGTTCAAATTGCAGCTCAACAGTCAAGAGAACTATATTGCCAGAGACGCTGATGTTACTTGGCCTTTGAATCAGATGTACCTGTATGTGAGGACTGCCTTAGAAAAGATTAAAGTCATGTTTCACAATGGAAAACATTAGGTAATACTTTATGCTGCGCCTTCCACTTAGCAGACAAATGCACCATTGATTTGTGGTGCAACTTCAGAAGCTGCATTTATTTTTATGATGGCACCCCAATGATTCTTGCCTTCAACTTCACTAGAAATTATCCTAGAAAAAGACTGTGGAGAATTTGAGGAAACTTCTGCAAAAACTGAAGAATGTATTCCCATTAATTTACACCTAAAAAGAACAGTTTGGTGCGTTATCTGTGTACAAAGGTACTTCTGTTGATAGAAAACCCTGAATGCTTTCTGCCACACGTGCTTATTGCAGAGAACTACGCAAATGTGAATCACAGCAGTGAAAGGCTGATGATGCTGTAGGCAAAGGTAAAGCAGGTTCTTACTGCAAACACACACTTTGTGTTTACCTGTTACTCCGGCTGTGGACTAGAGTACACGCTCTCACGACACAACCGTCTGCCTAAAGTTGCAGCTACAAGTCGGGCATCAGCCACAGACTCAAGTTTTGATTTCACAGGAACAGAGAATCTCTTTGGTTAGAAGAGACCTTTAAGATCACCGCGTCCAACCACTAGCCCAGCACTGCCAGGTGACCACTCAACCATGTCCCTAAGCACCAGGTCAACAAGTTGTTTAAATACCTCCAGGGATGGTGAATCCACCACTGCCCTGGGCAGCCTGTTTCAATGCCCAGTGATGCTTTCCGTGACGAACCTCTTCCTGATATCCAGCCTAAACCTCCGCTGACACAACTTGAGGCCATTTCCTCTAGTCCTATCTTGCTACTGGGGAGAAAGGCTGACCCCCTCCTCTCTCCGACCCCCTTTTAGGTAGTTGTAGAGAAAAACAAGTTTGCAGGGGGGAAAAAAAAAAAAGAAAAAAAACAACACATCGGCCTTTCAGAAAAGCGGTAAAGCCGTGAGCAGGAGACCCGAGCGTACCCTAAGAATCGGCAAACAGAACCAAATCAATTCCTTGATGTATTACCCGCAGGGCCACGCCTGAGTCCGCCGCCTCCCGCTCGCAGGACGCCCGCAGGGGCCGGGGCCGGAACGCGCACGCGGCGGCTTCTGCCTCCCACCCGGCGCCTTAAAGCCGCGGACGGGCCCGGCGCCTGCGCTCTGCCGCTGGGGCTGCTGCCGCCGGTCGTGGTGCCAAGATGGCGGCCTTTTCGGGTACGTGGGGCTGGGCAGGTGCCGGGAGGTGTGGGTTGTGTCGCCGCCGGCAAAGCACCGGGAGAACCTCTCGCCTCCGGACTCGTCAGCGCGTTGTGGGGGTGGCGGCCGGTGTCCTTGTGGCGGCCGGGCCTTGCCCGCCCCGCCCGCAGCTCCTGGGGCCTGCCCGCGTTGCGGGCCGCTGTAGTGCGGGAGGGCCCGCGTAGCGGGCGGTGAGGCGGGGAGGCCTGTGGGGATGTAGGTGCTCCTGCCGGTCCCTCGGCCTTTTGCAAGCCTTCAGGAGCGGTTATGAAAGCGGATTTGCAGGTTTTACTGCGGATGTGCTGTGTGTGCATCCGGCCCAGATGTGGCCTCGCCAGGGCAGAGCAGAGGGGCAGGAGGACCTCTCTCAACCTACCTGCTACTCCCCTTCTAACACACCCCAGGATGCCATTGGCCTTCTTGGCCACGAGGGCACAGTTCTGGGCCCCTCAGCTCAAGAAGGACAGGGAACTGCTTGAGAGAGTCCAGTGCAGAGCCACAGAGATGATTAAGGGAGTGGAACATCTCCCTTGTGAGGACAGCAGGATGACCATGAGCCAACATTAGGGTGTTTTAGTATATGTGAAGTTTTTAATTAGTTTCTTTTTACTGAATTCTTCATATCTAATCAGGAAGGAAAATGCAGACGCTTCTTCTATAGATCTGAAAATGAATTTAGAAGCTAGACAGCAGGATTAGTTTGGTTGTAGGAAAATATCATAGTGCCATCGTTTTTAATTAAATTCTTCTGTATATTGAATTAAACTGGATGTACATTAGAAATTGAAAAAAAGTAATGTGGAGACTTATGTAGAATTTGCCTCAATAACTATTTTTATTATAGTGAAAAACTTTATGAGAATTGCCTAATTTTGTAGGAGTACATCCTAGCGCTTGAAAATACTAAAGTTTTTTTGAAGTCATGTTACGAATAAAACATGCTTACTGCAGCGTTTTTGTTATAGAAGATAGAAAAAAAATTTTGGCTGTATGCATCCATATATGTCAGCCTGGCTCTTTGTGTGTACATGTGTGGTATATGTGAAACCCAGCACATGACAGCGGAAAGGCTGGCATGTAAAAACTCCCTTCAGAAAGGTGCATCTTTATACTTAATTGATTTACAGTAACCCTTTGCACATGAAAAGATAACTAGCAGCTGAATTGTCATTTTGATGATATAATGGCGTTGTTTGGGTTGCTTAAGGTCTGCTCTTACCTTTATTCAATAGCTGCAGGTTTCTTTTTTTTTATGCTTATCAACATAAAAATTATGTGCCTTCATATTTAACTTTTGTCTGAGGTACAACCATCAGATCTTGATATGAGTTTGCAAGAGTGGGTATCTAAGGAAAAGAACTTACAAAGGTGCATGTGATTGGTAACTGTATGAAAATTAAAGCATCATCTAGTTATATATGTGCTGTAAGTTTGTAGGGTGAGATTTGTTGAAAAGAAACTTAAGCATCTCAAATTTGAGTAAATTTTGGTGTGTTTTGTTTGGTTGGGTTTTTTTGATCTGTTTTCATCCCAACTGTAGAAAGGGTCAGGATGTTTGTGATGAACTAAGTCTTCCCTATTGTTTGCATAGCAGTTTCCTTAAATGTGCAGAGATAAGTACTTTGCCGTTGAAATGATACTTGGTTTCCAGTGTGTTTGCTTTGCTGCTGTGTCAGCACATACCCCTCTGCCTAGTACATGCCTGACTTACTCTGCTGTGAGGACAACTGTCAAAATGGTAAATGGGGAAGGGAGAACGTTTCTTATGTATCAGTTCTGTAGGCAGGGCTGCATGTGCTGTTGCCGGAAAGAATGCTTTTTAATTTTTGTCTATAGTTGTAAGTGGTGTTGACACTTAGAAATCGTTTGGGCTATATTGAGCTAAATGACACTGCTTGTTCCTTTTTTTCTTGTCTTACAGAAATGGGTGTTATGCCTGAGATAGCTCAAGCAGTGGAGGAAATGGACTGGCTGTAAGTAGGAACACTTGAGCCTGGGAAAAATCTAATTTGCCTTTCAATGATATATGACATGCTGCTTAAAATACCACTGCTCCCACATTAGAAAAAAGCAGATATGTGTTTTCCTTTAATTATCATTGCATCTCACATGCTTCTTTTTAGCGTGAACTGAAGAACACAGACTGTGACTGCAGCAATAACATCTAAGCTTGGACAAACAAGGCATGACTGCTTATAATTCAGTGTCAATTTTTTGATAAAAGCTTCTGTGCTTCTGCCTCCATACTTCTGGTTTGTTTAGTGTGTAATGTGGGATTATTGGGTGAAATACTGTCACATAATTGATGCTAGTTTAGTAAATGTTTTCCAGACTGCGGTCTGAATTTGTGTTCTTCAGAGTTAATGCTTTTGTGTCAGTCTTCTACAGAAGCTATTCTTCCTTGTTTTAGTTGCTTGTTTGACTAAAATATCTGGCTTCGGAGCTTGTTTTGAATAGTCATTTGAAATGTTGTCACTATGGACAATCTTAGTACATGTAGTTCTTTTCTCATAGCATTAATGGGCTGTGGTCATCTGCAAATGCTGGTTAGATTTAGTTACCTTTATTTTTTTTCTGGTTTTGAATAGAAATCTTGTAAATGATGGCTTTGTACATGGCTTTAGAAGTAAAACTCGTTTGAAAAGAGGAAAACAGGGAATATATAATTAATCTGTTTCTTTTATATTTTACCATAATGATGTGAGGTGCAGCCCTCTTATCAGGGTGCAGTTCAATCAAAATGCATCCACTAGTCGCTTCCTGTCAAGGTACGTCTTCAGTTCCAGGTTCTCCATGTAAATGGAATCCTTTGCACTTCCTTAGCTGCAAGCCAAGAAGAATAACATTTACTTGCAATTTCCCGTCTTGCAGGTGACCATGCTTTCTGGGAGTTCCCGTAGAAGCAAAAATCCCCTTTCCTACTGATAACTTTGGTTTGTGTTAATGTGTTCTTTTCTGTAGTCTTCCTACAGATATCCAAGCAGAATCCATCCCGCTGATCCTGGGAGGTGGTGATGTACTCATGGTATGTATGCAAGGTAGCACTGTTCCTAAAAGGCCAAAAAGCCAACATCATTTAGTTGTTGTCTGTGCAGTCAATTTTCTTTCCAGAAGTGGCTGTAGTTGGACTAGGTCTCATGCTCTTCTTCAATAGGAAGTATTTGCTTCTGCTAAACACCTCTCTGAGTTCCTGGTGTTCTTGAACTGTTGTACAGATGGGATTCATTCTTTTTAAGGCTTTGTATTTTGACTGCCCCATGAGTAAGAGCTGTTTGACTTCATCTGTTCTTCTTTTTGTCAAATACCTGACTGTCCTGGTTTGCGCTAAACAGAACCATTTCTGTTCAGGGATTTTGCTTTTCAGCTCAACCTCTTCTAAGAGGCTGCAGTTCCTGAAGTTAACAGCATGATTTTGCAGACAGTGTCTGCTACTACAAGTGATAATGCCTGATGTTTATGGTTACTGCTTGGCATTGGTATGCAGAAAGGCTCTTGCTTATATAATAACCAAGGCCACTGCTAGACCTCGTGTGCCGTGCTGGGAAGCAAGAGGGGACCCAAGGAAGTAAAAGGTTACACCTCCAGTGAGTAGCAGACAGGACAGGTGACCAAAAAATGTGTTCAATTCCATATATGTCATATTTAGTATAAAGATGAGGGATCATGGGGATTAAGTACTTCTTGCTCTGCCTCTTCTTCAATGGCTGCTGTCCAAGGAGGATTCCATCCATTTTTCTGCCTTTGATCCCAATCTTGTGTTCCTGAATCCTGTTCCTGTATCCAGCTCCCCTCTGCTGCTGAGCCTGGGGCTTCCCTGGTGCTGCCTCTTCTGCAGCATCAATGGGGATTGCTACTGAGGAGAGGGTAGCTGGGTTCAATACTGGATTTGTATATATTTAATTATTTTCATTATTTCCTTATTAGTACTATTATTGGTTTATTAAAACTGTCATAGTTTTCTTTTTCCAATCTACAAGCCTGTCTGCTTTATTCCCTTTCCCTTCTCTTTTGGGGAGGGAGAGGGCTTAGAGAACAGCTGTCAGTGTTCAAGGATCGGCCCAGCCTGAACCCTCAACACTGACATAGATCTGCATGGCACAGATGCTTCGGTAATCGTAACCTTGAAGATAACAAATTAGGATACCTTGTTTATTATGTCTTCTGTGGGTCTCTGTTCTTGATCCCTGGAAGCGTTGAAGGCCAGGTTGGATGGGGATTTGAGCAACTTGGGCTAGTGGGAGGGAGGTGTCCCTGCCCACGGCGGGGGAGTTGGAATTAGATGATCTTCAAGGTCTCTTCCAACCTAAACCATTCTATGTTTCCATAATCAAAATAATACTTCCTCTAATCCTCTCTGTCACCTCCAGAAATTGGTCATAGATTTTTTTTTTCCTGGTGGACTCTGGGAGCTTTTTTGGTTTTATTTTTTGAAGTATATTGTAAAAGTTTCTATGTTTGTGTTCACATCTGACTTGTGTGAAGCAATGACATTACTCTCTAAGCTTTTCTGTATTATGCAAGAGTAAAAGTAAGCTTAGTTTATTAAAATAAGTGTGCAACAGTTCTTACACTGTAAGTTGCAACTGTTGTTAAACTCTTAAATTTTACTTCCTATAGGCTGCTGAAACAGGGAGTGGAAAAACTGGTGTAAGTAATCAAATTTCAATTAGCAGAAAGTACAAGTGTGTAAGTGGTGAGAGGTTACGTTTGTGTGCATATGTATAGAGAATGTGTATATGTTCTTTATATATGTATTTTAAAAGTATTATTGTCTTCACAAACATGTGTAGATGTGTTTTTATGTGTTTATGGCCCTGGGTATTGCACCTGAAAACTAAGCTAACTGTATATCTGGAAATGTCTGTATAAATTATGAAATGAAAATAACTTTCCCTTTTAGGCTTTTAGCATTCCAGTTATCCAGATTGTTTATGAAACGCTGAAGGACCAGATGGAAGGCAAGAAGGGAAAAGCAACTATTAAAACCGGCGGGGCAGGTAATTTTTTTTTTTTTCTGTCACACTACTCGAGTTGGGAATACTGTTAATTCATGTTGATTCCATCACCTCCCAAAGGTCAACCTAATGTGCCATTACAGACATAACTTGTCCTTAATTTGGGATAATTTAAATAGAATGTCATCACACTGTATTCTATAAAACAGTGAATATAAATTTACTGATGGACTCGGAGAACTGGGGTGTGTTTGTCTGCAGTATCTTATCTGCCTGTTACCTTCAGCTTAAGGCTGGCTGATCCACACCACTCTCATCAGTGTTCTTCTGAAAGCCATACTTATTTAGTGTCTTGCAAGAAGTGGAATGTTAGTGTCCAGCTTACAAAAAAAAATAAAAAAAAAAACCATAAACCTTTTTTCAGTTGCAGGGGTAAATGAGACATCAGCAGTGGCACCACACCATTGGTTTGGGCTTCTTAAGTGAGCTTGAACAAAAAGCTCATCTAGACTCAAACTTATTTTTTTGTGGCTGGGGTAGCCCTATAGTGTGTTTTTCAGTTCTGCTGTGCTGAATAAAGCTATTGCATTCCTTTTGACCCCTGTCTAGATTTACCAGCTGAATTACAACAACTTGAGTTGCTGCGAATTTGAATTAGTAAACGTTGAACAGAGCAGGAAATGCACAGGGCCAGAACTCATTGATACAGAGTGGATTGTAACCATGACGATATATGCGCAGTATTTGAGAATCTATTACACATCTACTTAAATAAGCTTGCAACTTATAAGCCAGTAGCCATGTCCAGTCTGTGGTATTTGTAGGTTGAGATTTATATGTAAGTGAGAGTGAAGCGTTGGACCAGACTGCCCAGGGAAGTGGTGGAGTCACCATCCCTGGAGGCCTTCAAGAAACATGTAGACACGGCACTTCGGGATGTGGTTTAGTGGTCATGGTGGTGTTGGGCTGATGGTTGGACTTTGATGATCTTAGAGGTTTTTTCCAACCTTAACGACTACGGTTCTATGACAGCAACTGCACAAACAACACTTTAAAGATATAACAGAAGTTATCATCTTTCAGCTTCATTAGTATTACTGCTACAGTTGTGAGAGTACAGTCAACTTAAAAAAAAAAAAAAGAAAAAAATCCTTGAAAGAATGTAATGTAAATACACTCAGTAATCTTAGCTGAAGTGACATCTAGTTTTAACAAAAAAGTCTTTATATTGCGTAACATCTAGACTTCGTTGCAAAATGTTATTGGGAGCATGAAAAATCCAAGTCAGAAATATGCTAGATGTGCATATATCTAAGCTCTTCAGTAACGCCGTTTTAACTGATACCCTGAAAAATATTTAAATCTAAACTTAGAACAGGAATAGCAAATATATTTCAGATTTATTGCTCTTAGTGTAGTCTTGAATATTTCTAGCTGCATTTGATTGTGATGATGTTGAACTCTGGTTTATTTTATAAATATTTTCTAGTCTTCATAGAATACCCTTCAATTATGCATCTGTACCTCTCCTTCAACTTGTTGGCCTTCATTCTGACCTTGTATGAATTTCATTGGAAAAAAGCTGTCTCCCCAGAAAATTAAGTCAAATACTGTAGAGCCAGTGTGAACTTCTAATTTGAGTTTCCCAGGCTTACCTTGTTGGTTTAATGCTTTTTCTGTTGCTGTCTTTTTCAAACTTAGTGCTCAATAAATGGCAAATGAACCCATATGATAGAGGATCAGCTTTTGGTGAGTTAATGTTCCTTTGAAAATTTTTACTTGGTGGAAAAAAAAAGAGTAAACTAGAAGAAAGTATGCATGAAGATTTCTTTTAAAAGTGGTTAGAGAGGCAATTTCTTTAACTAAAACTGTCTTGTACTTTCAGCAATTGGATCAGATGGTTTGTGTTGTCAAAGCAGAGAGGTAAAAGAATGGCATGGATGCAGAGCAACTAGAGGCGTGACTAAAGGTAGATATAAAATTATGTACTTCAGGGACTCTTGTAAAAGTTTCATCTGAAATGCTTGCTTGTCACCCATTGTTAATGTAGATGGTTGCATTTAAAACGTACCCATCTGAGCAAATGTGTCATTACTCACTTTACGGCTAGCTGAACAGTTTGGAATGACAGATACCTCTTTTTTGCCTTCTTTGTGTTGTAAATTACCTTTTCCCCAACAGAGGATTGAGTTGAAGGAGACAGAATCATAACTAATATCTGTTAATGGATTTTGTTAAGGTGTTTTTAATAGAGAATAGCTGCTCACACAGTGCTTCCAGTCGTTTCCTCACACGCTTCACACATGTGCATGCACCAATTTCATGGTTACACAGTTGAGGCAGCAGTTGTGAGGCCAAGCCCCATGCTGCTTGGAAACAGTCAAACTGATTGTTCAGTAGTTCTAGGTGGGTGTTCAGAAAGACCCTCAAATAGTCTCCCGAGCCCTGCAGGTAATCCTGCCCTCTGTTTGTACATAGCAGCCAGTTGTGACACTTTGAACAAGGGTAGAAATATTAGACTTGCGTGGTCTTGGAAGTAGCCAGACCGAACCACCTTGATGAAATTGAAGTTTAGGTTTTATTTTAAATTGTTTTTCTCTTTTTAAAGGGAAATACTACTATGAAGTTTCCTGTCATGACCAAGGCTTGTGCAGAGTTGGTTGGTCAACTATGCAGGCTTCACTAGATTTGGGTGAGTTTCCTTCAAAAGAACAATCCCATGGATGATTTCCATATTTGCATGGAATGGATGGAGTCTTGTAGTCTTCCAGAGAATGGGCTCCTTGGGAAGGATGGCATTATAGAGGAGTATAAAGCTTTTTATACAATTGTTGTTCTTTCTTAAGAGGAAATCTGCTTAGGTGGCTGCAACATTTCCTGTCTCATGTAGCTTTCCTTTTTATTTCAATTTTCTTAATTAAGATGACTGAAGACTAATAAGATCAGTAAATGTACTGTCGTTTAGCATGTGTCAAATCTAGAGGTCTTTAGTTAGCACCGTGATTTTATTTTTTTTTTTTTTACGTGGTAGTGTTAGAGGTTTCAGTTGCCAATACAGAGATGAAAAAATGTAACCTGAAAAACAGAAGATGAAAAGCTACACTTTGTCTTACGTTTTCAGGAACTGATAAATTTGGCTTTGGCTTTGGTGGCACTGGTAAGAAATCTCACAACAAGCAATTTGACAGCTATGGTGAGGTAAGCTTGAATTGTTCATTGGTAGAAACATTACAAGTTTTGCGTCTTGTGTGCTTTAACAATTCACTGTCTTTTGTAATAGTGATAACTTAAGAGAAAGTCACTGGGCAACAGTACATGGAAAAAAATGATGCATTTTTTGATAGAAGCATATTAACAGATTTAACAAAAGCAGTTATCGGCTTGAGGCTCATGACTGTGGCCAGACTGTGAATATATTGACTGTTATTTAGCAGATAACCTCTAACCTGTAACATATAGAAAATGTTTAACTGATTTATTTTGTAACGTAGCTTAAACAACACCAACTCGTCTGTATGCGTTGGTGACTGTCGGAGTGAGAGCATCAAATCCTGTTTACTAGTAGTTAAAGTAGATGTAATCACACAGCCCTCTAATATGTCAAAACGTGTACTTAAATGCTAATAAGATGTAGTTAGTCATGCTCTACTTCTGCCGGTAGAGTTGAGTTTGCCGATAGAACCGTTACCTTAATGTACGCTTCTGAAAATATGTACCAGGAATATCTGTGGTAGTTTGTCTAGCATGCCAGTCGAGAGTTCAGAGGTTTAAGCATCATTTATATAAATATAAATAATACAGCAGAAACTCAAGGCTCTTTCTGGTGTTAAGGAACTCTCAATGTCATAAAACTTGCAGATTTTATCACTATTGTAGCGCTTTTTTTGTGGTATTGACTTCTTCTAACTCAACAGCTCAGTACTTTATAGTATAATTTTATTGAATACCTTTGCAATGAACAGATTTTAAGATATTTGAATTAACTACTTAAGTATACATAACGTGTATAAAGTATTTTCTGTAGAGTTAGTCTTTTTATATAGTCAGTATATAAGTTTCTGTTACCATATTTGATGCTTTAAGCTTAGATTTATATTTGATAATAAAGGCACTTTTACATAATGGAGAATGTTTCCAGCTAAGTGACTAAAATTTATCACTGTCAAAGTGTTTGGTTTTAAAGGAAATTTAAAGCAGCAATAAATGTTTAAATATCTAGGATAAATTAGGCAGTTTGCTGAAGAATTGTAATCACACAAAAATCTATGCTATTCACTGTAATATTATTGAAATAGACTGAACTTGCTTCTCTGAAAAATTAGCATTTGGTAGGGAGAAGTGGGAAAACTAAGAGCTGACAGAATATAAACACTAAGTTTTCATAATGCACTGAACAATAAAATCTCTCAGCCTCACAAACTTCCTCTTGTTATAGGAATTCACTATGCATGATACGATTGGGTGTTACCTAGACCTAGATAAAGGGCAAATAAAGTTTTCCAAAAATGGTAAGTTTTATTCGCTTCTTTGGAATTTTATTGGGATGCTTGTATTGGAGGAGGGGCAGGGAGAGGAATGCACAGACGTGCAGACTGACTGAATTAACTCTGCTTTCAGGGAAGGACCTTGGCCTTGCATTTGAAATCCCACCACACATAAGGAACCAAGCACTTTTTGCAGCTTGTGTACTAAAGGTAATTTAGAAATATCACAAGGTGTGCAAGATCGTAAAAATTGTTCTAGTTTTGGTAACTAACTGCTTACACATAAAATTCACATAGCCACCCACAGTTGTAGTTAATTCACCACACTGCTGTGAGGGTGGTGAGACACGGGAACTGGTTGCCCAGGGAAGCTGTGGATGCCTCGTTCCTGGGAGTGTTCAAGACCAGGTTGGATGGGGCTTCGAGCAACCTGGTCTAGTGGGAGCTGTCCCCGACCCATGGCAGGGGGGATGAAACTAGATGATCTTTAAGGTCTGTTCCAACTCAAGCCATTCTGTGAATCTATGAATTACTGTAGTACTTGAACGTTCTCTGTTTCCTTTGGTCTACTAGTATTTCACTACTGGAGCAGTCACTACAGTATCTTGGCTTTGATGAATATCATTCAGATATTTAAATAAAAAGTGAAATACCTAAACTTGAATATAAGGGTAAAATAGCTTGGATAACTAATCCCTAATACCAGTACTATCTTGCCTGTATTAGACTTCAATATATTGTGATTTACCAGATACAAGCAAATAACTTGCAAGTACCAAAATCCTCATTTTATTTATTCTCAACTCGAACATGAGAGTTAGTGTAGTAGTATGTCTTTCTGGAGTTATATTCTCTGAGATGGTTTCTTACTGAGTAAAGGTTTTGGCAAAGCATTTTGGTCGTCCAAGATATGTCAAAGTCCAAAAAAATGTGGTTTGTTGGGGTTTTTTTTGTTTGTGGGATTTTTTTCCATTTTTTTTAGTTGTGGTTTGTTGTTCAATACAAACATAACATAAAAGTTCATAGAAGTTTTTCATGTGTCGGTGGGAATATTTTCATGGAAGAAAAGAATTTTAAGCTCTAAAGCCATGCAAAAGTTGTCTGGCAGATTTTAGATGACTTGAGAAAGGAAAATGTAAGGTGGGATAAAACCACTTTCCCCTTACTCTTGTCTAGCTGGTTTTACATGGAGAAATTAATCGTGGATTTTCTTTTTGTCATTTTATGTGGTCTCTTGAATCTGTTTATGTGACACAACTTTACTGAAATCTAGAATGCTGAATTGAAGTTCAATTTTGGTGAAGAAGATTTCAAGTTTCCACCAAAAGATGGCTATGTTGGTCTTTGCAAGGCTCCTGATGGTAATGTTGTAAAATCGCAACACTCAGGTAGGTTTAAGTTTTAAAAATGCTCTCAATTCTATATTCAGGTTGTGTTACAGAGCATCTTTTGATCTCTTTAATTGCTTCATCACTGCTGTCTTCAAGGTCTTACAGTGATCTCACTGGTGTCAATATTAGTGCTTTTTTAAAAAATATTCAGAATTTTCTTCATTTTAGACCACAAATAATCTGACATTTTAATTTTAACTAAGTCACTCAACAGTGCAGTCTTAAAAAGAAGTGTGTGTGCAATGAAATTAATATGCTGCATGGTCAGTATACCCACTATTGTAGTAAAGTTCTCTTGTAATCTCTGTTAATCTTTAAAGTATTCATAATTGAATGGGTAATAATAACATCACCCTTTAACAGAGGATTTAGAAACACGAGGGTTTAGATTATTAGTAGAAAATCCAAGTTTGTTTCCAGTAAAAAATTCCAAGATGGAAATGTAATTTGTCTTAATGGCATAACTTTTTCCACTTAGGAAATGCACAAGTGGTTCAAACACAGAACCTTCCAAATGCTCCAAAAGCATTGATTGTAGAACCATCAAGAGAGCTGGCAGAACAAACTTTGAACAATGTGAAGCAGTTCAAAAAATATGTTGATAATCCCAAATTAAGGTAAAGGTGTATCTCTTGTAATTGTGCTTATGATATTGTCTATGGATGTGACTTCATGGGTGGATGGGGAGGAGTTCGACTTATAGCTAAGTGGACCCTAATTTGCAGTGCTACTACCAATAGCCTCCGTAGTATCTGCTACTGACTGACCTGACTTTTCAGCTACAGTCAGACCACATAGGGTTTGGATTTTTTGATGTATATTTGTCTATGGACTGCATCTTTCTGGTATGACAAATCTATTTTTTCTTCAGATTATCAAAGGTGTATGATACTCGATGTTTTTAATCGCGAAAAGCACATCTTCTGCTTACTGCCTTTTTCTGAGCATCTTCCTGTGCCCCCCACCTCCCGCTGTCCTAGTTTTGCTTATTTTTCATCTGCAACAGATATTTATATACAAGGTCTGCTCTGTTTCTGTAGCTCACAGGACAAATGTTGCAAGAACAATAGCATGGGGATGCAATTCTGAAAAATGTCTACAAGCTGCTTGGGTCTAAAGTTGTTTCTCTTTTGGTGAATAAACTTAAAAAACTTTAACAAGTGTCCTCATATTCTAAACTGCAGTCAGTCTGTAAGAGTGCTTTTACTAGAATTTTAGGGTAGTCTCAATGGGGAGAGGCAAGTTCTGATGTAAGATTCATTTAATTTACTATTATTTGTATTTCTAGCTTTCAAGAACACCTGCAACTTATTAAGCTAACTCATGCGTGAGATTTTTAAGAAAAAGATTCTTCTTTAAGATTAAATTGGCTAAGATTTTAACGTGTTTAATGCAGCAGTGATAAAGTAATCAAATTCAAACACAATTTGGTAACAAAACTTTCACTTCTTGTATTAAAATACGATATACTACATATGGAGGGATGAATTTAATTAGTTCCTTTTTTTTTCTTAAAATTACTGTTCAAAGCTGTTAATTACTAATCAAAGAATCAATTTTCATCCAGATGTTGAATATATTTTCTGAATATAATAAATTAGCTTATGTCAAAATATGTTGATGTAATTTTAGGGAACTGTTGATTATTGGAGGGGTTGCTGCAAGAGATCAACTCTCTATACTGGAACAAGGAGTAAGTTTGTATTTTTGCTAATGTGATTTAATAGTTGAGGTTCTGAATAACTCATTATGTTGCTAGAGACTAGTAGTGGTGCTTCTTGTAACCCTCATAAACCTGATAAAAAAAATGATGCAGTTGATGGCAAGTTCATGATGCACTGGTCTAGCATCTCTTGCTTTAGTACCATGGCAGTTGTTAGTACCAGTGTTTACAGTACTCAGTCAAACTCTGTTGAAGCCTGAGTACTTCTGAAAGTTTTCAAATAAAGGTGTGATTTGTGTCATTTGTCCTTAACTAACAAGACAGAGTTTTCCTGTGTAGTTCTGCTTCATATTTGTGTGAATAAAACTGATCTACAGTTACCAGGGTGAATCTACACCACAAACCTGTCCTACATAGAAGGAACTCATCTAGAGTCAGCAGTCTGGGATGCACAGTCATTTCAGTCGTGCTGCAGGGGTAACATAGTGATTTTTTTGTTTAAGACTCACTTTTGGAAATAAGGCCACATCACTACTGAGAAGTTTGTCAGTGATTCTAGCTGCCACAAAACAAATCTTCTCCTAAGCAGGCTTGAACTGGAAGATTGCTAGACTTTCACGTGAATGCAAAATTCATGATGGTGAACCCTTCCATCTGGCAAAATCTTCAGTTATTTGTGCAGTTGATAGACTTGATATGTATCCTTCCACAGGGAGAACTTATTTTATCCTCATTTAAAACCAGATCTGTTTGTTGGCTTCAGATAACAAAATTACACGGCTTAGGGGGCAGGGTAGGGGAGAAGGAAGTAGGGACACAACACTTGCCAAAATAAGGGAAGGCTTCCTGCCTGAGGCAGATTCTGCTAATGAAATGACTGCAGAACCAAAATGCACATTGCCCAGAGAGGTTGTGGGATATTTTTCCTTGGTGGTAATGGAGACTAGATGACCTTAAGAGATCAGTCCAACCCAAATTATACAAGGATTTTGTGAAATTGTAATTAATAGGAAAAAAGGGCATACGAATTATTGTCTCATAATCTTAAATTTAGACAAAGCTGATAACACCACCATTAAGTTATGGAACCAATTCATATACTTATGTTTTTCATAGGTGGATATTGTCGTTGGAACTCCTGGAAGACTGGATGACCTGGTCTCAACAGGAAAGCTTAATTTATCTCAAGTTAGATTCCTGGTTCTGGATGAAGCCGTACGTAGAGAACTAAGTGATAACTTGTTTTGTTCTTAAATGCGCTATGACATTTCCTAAAAGAGTCAGTGAGACATCGTTGTTCTATAGCATTTGGTGCTTCAGTGGAACGACAGTTTGCTACCTACAGGCTATTCCAAGTTAATCTTCTTGTTGTTTGTAACCACAGTAACCTACGGATTTTTTCCCTTGTAGCCTTTCTGGTAAAGCTGTTTGAGTTTTTTTCTGACAGAGAAACATATTTCAGACTGTATTCACAAGGTTGTGAAGTCTGTCACTGTATGGAGAACTTGGAAGGACAAAGATGGGATGAGCATTTTTGATTACCCAGCAAGTCTTCAACCCAATGAATGTTGTAGTCAGTATGATGTGAAATTATTGCCTCTCTCTCAGATCTGTTATAGTATAACTGAATAATCACAAAGATGAAATGCCTTGGGGCATTAGCTAGGAGAAACTGATGAGACAGATGTTCAACTTCTTGTGAAGCACAGCAGCTGTACTTGTAAATACTCCAAATTCTTCATTTTTTTTTCTCCATAGTAATAATCTCTGAGGCAGGCGTTGACCTGTCCACCTAATTAAGAGAGAACTTCTGAGGCAATAAGTATACTGTTTATTTAACTCGAGTGTATAGACTGAGAAATAAGAATTGCAGCTGTGTTTTTTTTTTTCCCATGTAGGATGGCCTTCTCCTCCAAGGTTATTCAGATTTCATAAACAGGATCCACAGTCAAATTCCTCAGATAACCTCAGATGGAAAGAGGCTTCAGGTATACAATTTATTTGTGGCTTTGGGTTATTTGGGGTGGTTTTGATTTTGCTGTTTGTTTGGTTTGGGTGGGGTTTTTGCGTGATGTGCACTGCTTTCAATTGTTGACTGTTACTTGGTATGGAGCATGCTTCTCTCAAGTAGAATTTATTGTATACCTCCTGTCAAAATCTAACCCTTTTTCACGGGGTTCACTAATTGCCTGTGAATATCTGTGTTTAGGATCCTAGATCTTGAAGCTCAGTGTTTAGCACTGTTTGAGTTACTGAGACATAAATGTATCTGAAAAATGAGTGTCAGCATACATTAATTTCTAATGTTTTGATAGACTCGATTGATCAGTTCTTGGTAATTCTGCTTTCTTTCTCTTAACTATTTTCTTAAAAACACCCAGCAATTTAAGTAACTTATTTTGTGTTTTGACTCCAATCAGCTGGGTAGTTCCTGCAAAGAGGAAAGCTAGTTATGGACTTTGTTGTGCTACATTGTGCTATTCAGCTACACAATGCTCTTCCAGTTCTACTCTCACCTTTTTTTCTGGGAGAATCTGATCTTCAGTAGCATGCGTATGGCTGTTTTTCTTCTCAGGTGATTGTATGCTCTGCAACACTACATTCTTTTGATGTGAAAAAACTATCTGAAAAGATCATGCATTTCCCCACCTGGGTTGATTTGAAAGGAGAAGATTCTGTTCCCGAAACTGTACACCATGTAGTGGTGATCGTAAATCCGAAAGCTGACAAACTCTGGGAAAGGCTTGGCAAGAATCATATTAGAGTAAGTGGTCTATAAGTGAAATTTAAGATTATTTACCCATGTTTACTTATTTAACCTTCGTAATAGTGGCGTAATGCTGCAGGATATTTTCCAGGTATTGGAACAGCTTAGAGTATCTGAAATGGTTTGTTCCAGGGTCATCTAGCAGCAAGATGTTGGTGATAACACTGTTTCTGAATAGCCCATTCTTACAAACACAATCAGGAATGATCTTGATAGAATAATATTCAGATTTGTGCAGGAGAACAATGGCACTGCGCTGCTTTTTCACTCATTTCACAGTTAATGGTCTGTGCCTAGCTGTAGTTAGTTCCTATCTTTTCTAATTGATCAGGAGGAAATAAACCTTCCCAAATACGTCATTCTGTAAAGTAGTTTTGTCTCTCTAACTGATGCGAGAAGAATGTTTTTTAGAGGAATGGTTTTTGTCTCGGACCACATGTGAGACTCCAGTTTAAATTCTGCATTAACCTGACACCTGTTCACATGAGAGGGTCGTGATTGTGGTTCAAGTCTTTTTTTTTTTTGAGTTCTGAATAACCTGGGACTGTATTTCATTCTCAGCAACTCTTATGCAGTTACAATCGATAGGTTTTCTCTGGCACCTGCCTTTGTTAGTTCTGTTAGAGTCTTTTCATTAAGTCTTGAATTTTTCTCTTGCATTTTAGGTTTATATCTGATTCAGCCTAGAATAGGGAAAAGATAAGGAACAACTGTATTTGTATGATTTAGCCATGCCTATAGTACATTGTTTTCAGCTTTGGTGTTATGTGAGGATTTTTTGATTCATTACTTTATTCAAAGGTAGTTTCTATCCAGTGTCTGCATAAGTAATTTTGCTATCTTTTTTTCAGGAAGAAGTTTTGTATGCTTATACAGAAAGCTTTTCTTTAGCTAAAGGTGGATTAGCTTGTGTGGTGGAAGAACAGAATACTAAGATTACTTTTAAGTTTTATTTAATTTCTTCTGATTATAAGTTGAGAGAGTTAAGTATTTTGTCTGTGAAGTATAGACTAATGACTTGGGGGGTCTGTTTGGTTTTTTTCCTAGACTGATGAAGTACATGCAAAAGACAATACACGACCTGGTGCTAACACTCCAGGTAATCAGAAACGCTAAGTAAGAGCTTGTGAAATAATCCTTTGTAGATGTTATGGAAAAAAGCTAAGTTGTAATATGTAAGGTCCTTGAGTCATGTTTGTCCAAATTTTTATTTCTACGTTTTTGTAGTTGTGAAGAAAAACGTGTTTCTGTAATTAGGGGGAAGAGAAAAAGACACAAATGTTTATTTTGAAGATGTGTAAACAACTGTTTATTGGTGTGTGTAAGTAAACTGAAACTCCTGAGTAGTTTTGTTCTTTCTGTATCGTATTACCTTGGAGTGGGGGAGCATTGGAGAGAAGATAAAACTGAAGGTCTAGCTTACTTGCCCTGCTAAGAAAAGTTTAACAGTCTAGTGGAAGGCTAGAAAAGACTAAGTGTTAAGATGCTTTTTTTTAAACAATTTGAGTGAAATAACATCTTCATTTTTACTTAGAAATGTGGTCTGAAGCTATTAAAATTCTGAAAGGAGAGTACACTGTTCGAGCAATCAAAGAACACAAGATGGACCAAGCCATTATTTTCTGCAGAACTAAAATAGATTGTGATAATATGGAGCAGTACTTCATCCAGCAGGGTGGAGGTAATATTTTCCACAAAAACCTTTTTCTGTTCACTTTCTTTGTTTAATTGAAAGCCAAAACTATGTGATATAGGTCACCAATATTCAGTCACTAGACAAACAAAATTGCACTTAACTTTTCTGACGTACTGACTGGGCAAAGCCAGGGTTTGGCAGCAAGGAGTTGCAGGGGTGTGCCCTCTCCGGGAGCCTATGCCTGTTGCAGACAGCCCTGAAAAGGCTGGAAACAACCGATCATTCGCCAGAATTTGAGCCAGTGAGAAAAATATATGGTGCCTCTGATAAAATATATGTAAGAAAAAACAATAGTTGCTAGGTGCAGGAGACACAGGAAGAAATGTTTGTGCAAAAGTACACATAAGGAGACATGGAAGGAGAAGTGAGAAAACACAGGGGACACTGAAAGGAAACATGCGGAGAAAAGCGAAGAGCTGTGTGGAGGAGGAAGGGAAGTTTAGGCTGGGAAGGAGTGAGGAGACGTGCCTGCACAGGCCTCTTCTGGAGAGTGGGGGGAGAAGCGTTTGTTTAATTGTTTGTTTTAGTTTCCAACAATCCCTGTATTTTGTATTAATTGCTACAGATTAAGTTAAATTCCCCTGGGTCGAAATTTTTGTCTGCAAAGTGTACGTTTTTCCCAGTTCTGTTTGGCATTGTGTCATAACTTTTAGATAATATTATTAATCCATAACAACTCTTCCCAGGCCCTGATAGGAAGGGACATCAGTTCTCATGTGTCTGTCTGCATGGTGACAGAAAACCTCAAGAAAGAAAGCAAAACCTGGAAAGATTTAAGGTGATGCAGCAGATTTTTCTTTTTTTTTAATACTTTTCCCTCACTTCCCACTATCTGAAGTCATGTGTTAATTTGTGTTGCTCGTTCTCCATTTCAATTAAACTGTGTTCAGATTCTCAGTGACCCACTTCCTAAAATTCTGTGAGGCAGTTTCTGTATGTGGAAATGTATAGCATCAGTAGTCAATATGACCTTTGTGAGTTTTTCACTGAAAGGACAGGTGAGCTTACTTTCAAATAAAAGCTGAATTTAATCTCTGTAACAGATTACATTAATTTTTAAAGTCTTTGGTTCTTAAATATTTAAAAACATTTAAACATTAGTTTCATTTTGAATAAACTGTTCATCAGTTTATACTTGCCGTAAATTTTTGGGAGAAGTAGTAAGTTTGTAAATTGGCTGATCTATTCATGTCTAAAGAGTACTGTTGCATTGTGCAAGAGCTTTATTTGAAGTGTTCCTAAATGTGGAGAGACATTTCAAAGTGAAGTAAATGCGAAGGACTACTGCTTCATTGCCTGAGATTTTGTTTTGTTTATATAGCACAACTGTTATTGACAATTATGTTTTCATAGAGAGGAGATGTCCGTTTCTTGATCTGCACTGATGTTGCTGCCAGAGGAATTGATATTCACGGTGTTCCGTACGGTAAGATAGACTTTTAAGCTAACCTTTTGAATTGCATGTGGCTTCAGTAGGTTTGCAGCCCTGTCAGCTACTTTAAAACAGGTTTATAGAATCATAGAATGGTTTGAGTTGTAAGGGCCCTCAAAGATCATCTAGTTCCAACCCCCGTGCTGTGGCAGAAACATCTCCCACTAGATCAGGTTGCTCAATGCTCCATCCAGCCTGGCCTTGAACACTTCCAGGGATGGAGCATCCACAACCTCACTTAAAGCTTTGTTTTTGAAAGTTGTAGATGTTAAAGGTTTGAACTAGGGAACTTTTAATTTGTTTGCCATATTTTCTGAAATACTTGATGTGCTGCATTGTTGGGGATTCTTCATTTATTTTTGCACTCCTGTCAAAAAGTAATCGCAGAGAAAAGGCTTCCACTATAAAACCGCTAGGTTGTAGGTATTGCAGGTAATGACACCTGTAACTGCTGTAGCAGAACATGAAGCATGTATATGGGTTAATGAGAAGGATGGCAGCAATCAACACCATGCTTATTTTAGGTGTCTGGTCTGTGACCTTAGGTCGTATATTTTTTTTTAAACACACTTTATTCTCTGTTGATTTTGTGTACCTTACACAGTTATCAACGTTACGCTCCCTGATGAAAAACAGAACTACGTTCATCGAATTGGGAGAGTAGGCAGAGCAGAGAGGTATGTACGTGTTAGAGTAGTTGCCTTGTTTTCTTGATTATTTTGTTGTTGTTTTATTAGTGGTCAATAGTTACTGAAATAAATTTTCCCCTCTCCTTTCTCCCCTAATATTTCAGAATGGGTTTAGCAATCTCCCTCGTGGCAAAAGAGAAAGAAAAGGTAATTATACTCCAAAGCAAAATTGAACATGTTATTTGCTGGACTTCTATCCGCAGTTGATGTCTGACTTTAATATCCTGCACTGGAAAACTGCTTGTCCATTCTCAGTTAATTGAAAGGGAATTTAAATAGCTATCTGGATTCTTTTTCATGCTATACTTAATCAAAATGAAGGTAATAAACTGTTTTGTAAAGTTTATGAGTTGTTTTCCTTTATTTCTAGGTTTGGTATCATGTCTGCAGTAGCCGTGGAAAAGGGTGTTACAATACTAGACTGAAGGAGGAAGGAGGTTGCACCATATGGTACAATGAGATGCAGGTAAACGTTTTGCTTGACCAATTCCTCTAAAAGACCAAGGGATATAGTTCTTTACATCTGTAGTTTTAAGTACAAAGCTAGTTCGGGGTGTTTATAGCCTTTAGTTCAATTTGAAGAAACTAGAAAAGTTATTTCTTTAGTTATAAAAGCTTACTTTAATATTCCCAGCCAGTTCCATTGGGGGTCTTATTTTCAGTTTCTCTACACTCCTTCTAATCAAATGTTGTTAAGAGTTACAGAATGTTAGTTTCAGGTTTTTTAGTTGATTTGTTGCAAAAACCAGTAACTTCAAACTGTTGTTCCTCTAACCTGGAAATACTGTGTCACTTAAGTGCATTTTCATGGAGATTTGTACAGCAAGTATGGATGCTTGTTAAACTTACAGCGCTTCCTTTCTTTCTACATTAAAGAAGGGTAAATGATGTAACGTCTGTAGTAAAATAAGCCTGGACTTTGAGCTCTTGATAATAAAATAGCCCCACTCATCTAAGTAGGGTAGTATGTAAAATGTTTCTAGGTAGGGTGAACACATACTGAGATTGGAAATGAACTTGTATAGCCCACTTAAGCAAAAAAATGTGTTAGTCTTTGCTGTCTGCGACCAAATTTTCTGTGTACCGTTCCTGTTGAAACTACTTGAATGTGATTGTTCAGAACCCTACTCTGACTGAAGTCTTGGACCACAGGAATACTTTAAGAATTTTTTATTTTTTTTTTTTTTTTTTTTTTTTAGTTGCTGGGGGAGATTGAAGAACACTTAAACTGCACTATTGCCCAAGTTGAGCCAGACATAAAAGTACCAGTAGATGATTTTGATGGGAAAGTTACATACGGGCAGAAAAGAGCTCTGGGTGGTAAGCAACTGACTGCTCTTGAGTTACCTTGCTGTGCAGTGCTCGGTTTCTTGGTTGTCTGCTGTGTAACTACAGAATGCTAGATTTGAAAAACCTGCTAGTTCTTTGCCATCTTCTACATTTCTTACATGCAGTCTGTGAGCTGCAGATGACCAAAGTGTGTGTGTGCCAGTGGTTTTGTTCTGTTTGTGCTTTTTTTTTAACGAGTTAACAAAGTTACTTTACCTTTCTGAATGCCTGTGCTTTAACATTATTTGTTCTCCTGAAAAATGGCTTTGAACACATCATTTAGATTGGGTCTCTTTTGGCAGGTGGACTGTATAAAGGCCATGTGGATATTCTGGCACCTACAGTACAAGAGTTGGCTGCCCTTGAAAAGGAGGCTCAGACATCTTTCTTGCATCTTGGCTATCTTCCTAACCAGCTGTTCAGAACATTCTGATTTTGCCACACTTGAGACAAGGCTTGATGTAATAAATGCTCTACCCTGCAAATAAAAAAATCCCATACTGCCTCTGGATAGCAGTAGTTAGAAAATGATTAAAATTAAATATACTTCTTGCACGATGAACAGCATGTTCAGCATTGTTAACTCTGTGTTAGCTGTCTTCTTGGTAAATAAAACGAGTCAAAGACGAAATGGTTTCTTTTGCTCTTTGAGGATTAATTTGCAGAATTCTTCTTTGCATAGCTTTTTGAAATACAAGTGTAGTTAAGCAAATCTGGAGGAAGGAGAGTTTTAATTCTTTGCAGAATATATGTTTAAATTACTTAACTGGCCATGTACTGTAATTCTTAATGCTGGATTTTTTTAAAGCTGCATCCATGTTCAGGCAGGTGCTTAAGATACTGAACAAGAAAAAAAACAGGCTTCCTGAAGTATATATGTATATGAAGCTCTTGGTTATCCTAAAACACTAAATCTAGCCTGATAAGTGAGTTTTGGTTCTGTAATACTAGACTTCTCAAAGATAATGTGTTTTAAATCTGTAAAATTTATCTTGTGCAAAGAATTCTGCAGTTCTGCAATGCTCTGAGTTCATCGGAAAATAACACACTGGTATCAAAGCGGTTGATAAGTCTTCAGGAAAATCTTCATGCAGCCATATAGGTTGAGTCACTTAATGCTTCTTGTGTTGCTTTTAGACAGGTTGTTTGTTCAGATGAAGTTAGTGTTCTGATTTGGATTTTTTCTTTAGCTTATTTCCCTATTGATACTTCTAACATTCCTTAGAAATTTTGGTGACTTTGCCTACATTTTGTCACCTGAAATATCAAAGGTCATTGGGAATGCCTGACAACCAGAATGAAAATAAAACTTTTGCCTTCCTCATGAAGACTTCTAGTCACAAAACATTCAGTCCTCTTGCAGAAAGCAGTGGAAAATCAGATTAGACTCAGACTGAGCAAAGAAAGAATTTTTTTTACGTAGTATTGTCTGGAGAAGGCATACTGAGAGTTCTACCTATTATAACACATAGATTTCTCAGTAAGGTAAACAAATTTGATTATTAGATTTACAGTGACTGTGTGGTATTATCCTAAACTGGTCATTGTAGCATCTTTCCTTTAATAGTTTTATGTACTTGAAAACTGTGGGAGCGGCGAACACATCAGAACTTGGGAAGAAAAGTTTTACCATTTGTTGTATTGGTCTTCTATTGACAGACAAGAGTAATTAAATCTATTGCCTGTAAGTCAGTCAAAGTTATTTTCTTGCAGTACCTAAAATGATTTTAGATACAGAAGAAAACAGATAAGCATGGTTGCAAATTGAAGCCAAGAGTAAAAACAGTTTCATCTAGTTGAAAGTAGACATACGTGTTTATTTGGGAATCACTTTTAAATAGGGGTGGAAGGAAAATGGTGGGTACATGGAATCAAAATCTTGCTAGTCCTGGTCTTTTGTTAAGAGTGTTGCATTTGTTCTGAATCTGTTACATGTCCAAAGTTCTGATAGCTTTCAAGATTAGATATTGGGTATCCAAACTTAAGTGGGTGATTACAAATTATGATGGTTTAGCAAGGCTTTTTTCAGTCCTAAAAATGGAAGTCGCTTCAGGCTTATAACATTATGTGTGCCAATAATGTATTTAGAAACTGGATTTTCTTGGTGTAGGAGATGAAATTACTGAAATGACCTAACGTATACTTGTTTTCAGAAGGATTTTGCTGATAGGCCTTCAAACACTGCATCATGAGGGAGGTACACAGGGGAGAAAGTTTCTGGCTGAGTAAAGGAGGCTGAGATGTCAACAACTTTACTGTATCTTGTGCTAAACAACAGAAAATTCCTGCTACCCTAATGAGTAATGTCTAGGACAAGTATATAGATGAGATGGCTTATAAACTACTTCTAGATCAGATCTCTCAAAACAACTGCATCTTTTATATTACTTTCAGTGACTGCTGTCTTAAAACACTAAAAAGATGAGCTTTCTGGAAAACGTTTCTTCGGAAAGCAAGTAAGGGTTTTAAAAAAAAAAAAAAGAAACTAAAACAGATGAATAACCACTGACCGCCTCTTGATGGTGCTGATGTTCCATGTGTGGCTGGAGAGGCCGTTGTTGTACCAGCCCACTGCTTCCAACTGGGTCAATTATATTCTCCCTATTCTTTTTTTCTCCTTAGAAACAAACAAACTCCTAAACAAAAAGGAACCTAAAGCTGTTAGAACTGTTTGTATGGAGCACAAACTCACAATGAAGGGCCCTTGCTTCACTGGCTGACTTCTTGTTGCAGCTTGAATAAACATGCAGTTTAAGCTGTTGGGATGGTTAATCCACCACCTTCTATTTTAAATGCCTTGTTCCCTGTCTGGATACAACGCTAATTCTTGCTACTGTACATGTCAAAACCATATTTATTTTTCTTCTCGGTGTTGATTTCTAGGACTGCTTAACTGAAAACAGGACAAAAAATATTTTTTCATAAGTACCTCTGGCAGTATTTGTTGCAATTTATTGGCTCTAGCACTCTGTAAGTAAATCCATGCTTGCTTGCTGTGCTTCAGCTTTTCTGATCCAAAGTGGAAAATAAGGGAAATTTAAGGTTAGTCAAGTAAAGCGAAAAAAATAAAAATTCTAGTTTTAAGCTTTTTTTTTCCCCTGATTATATTTTAATAACAGCTGTAAAGTTGGTGTGGGGACAGACTTTTGTTTTGTTTTGAGTTTATCACTTGCTTATCAGAGCACCCTTGTGCAATAGCTTTGTATTTTCTACTAATTTGCTTTAGTACAATGTCTTGAGAGAATTCACATTCTTATTGGATGATTAACTATTCATTTGAGTATTTATAACTACTGGTAGTAATCTTTCTTTGTTTTCCTTTACACTCCTATAAAGGTTCCTTTTATGGAAGGGAAAAGGATACAGATGGTGTTTGCCACTCAGCGTCCAAACTGCTGAGCTGGGGGCCCCTTTTAGTGTACTCCAAAAGCAGGAGTTCACTGGTCTCTTACGCTTTAAGTATGGTTCTGTTTTGCTACTGTGAAAGCAGACAAAATTGCTGCTGGCAACACAAACTTATCCTCCAGTCTTCTCATGTTTATGGAATCGCACATATAAATAAATGCGCCTGGTCTATTTGAAAAGGTAATTATTGGGCTGTGGTTGCTACCATATGTGAGTATCTGTATAATGCAATAAACTGAGTGCCTGCTTGAGATGCAGTTATTTTGCTAACTAGCTTAAGTAGATTAGATAAATGTAAGAAAGGGGGAAAAATGTAGTGGTGAGTTAAAAGGGTGAGCTTTACCAGGGAGCGTGTATCCTCCTGCCTTGCACCTCTGTGGATAGGGAAAAGTATAAAAGCTAGAGACGTTTAAAGAAACTCTTTATAAATTACACCAGTAGATTTGCCAATAGACAAAATTAAGATATGCAAAGGATTAGGGAGTGAAAAGCCTGTGGATTGTGTAATACAAGTAATTTTGTCTTGTATTACTACTTTGAGCCTGAAAGTGAAGTTGCTGCTTTGCAGAGTTGCTACTATTTGCAGATATAACCCATTCTGTAAATGATGAATGAGCTCTTAATCATTTCTTAAGATGTTTTCAGAAACCACTTCGCATCTTGCTGTGCTTTTTGCCTATAGTTCCTGGTTTCTTACAGATGTGGCCAGCTCCACAGATGGAGAAACTGAGGTAAAGGGTTGCAGTAATCTGCTGAATGTTAGCCAGGGCTGGCAAGAACTTTCAAAATTTCTTCGCAGCAATGGTATGTTAAAGGCTGTTTCATGACACTCAGCACATGAATGAAATAGTCTTTCATAATGGTTGTTATTATTGGAGAACATAAAAGGTACATTCATGAAACATATCCTGTGTCTGCTGAGCACTGCTGCGTACTGGAGTGCGAAAGGCACATGGCAGAATATTTCTCTTGTCCTGAAGGGATTTGCTTGATCTAATATTTGGCAGAGAAGTTAAGAGGACAGATGACTAACTGATATATGGAGAACAGTTTGCTGGAATTCAGCCGATTCAAATTACCATTGAGCTAATACCAGTGTGGGTGACAGAACATGCTGCCACTCAGGAGGACACAGGTCTCCCTCCTGTGTGTGCTGCGTTGTACCTGCCCATGCTGTGCGGAAAATTCGGGTAACCTGGAGCATCGAAACAGCATCAAGAGCTTGTGTTTAGACAACCTGAACCATCCTATGTATGTAGTGAAGTTTAATTTAAATGTTTTAAAAACTGTGGAAATGTTATACTATTCATGTCATAAACTGTGTCGCCACTGGCCACTGCAGTCCTGCTTTGTCTGCTATATCCTGATAGCACTGAAGTGTTACAGAATTGTCCAGTGGTGACTTTCTTCTGTTTGCTGATTGTTGCAACACACAAAACTCAATGGGGTAATTTGAATGGTGTCAGTTAAAGCCATCCCTCTGCTGTTTTTGAGAACCAGCATCCTGTTAACCAGAGCTGTGATTGTGTTTAGTAGCTCAATTTATTGTATGATTTATCAAGAATAATAGAAAGAGTAATAAAAAAACAATAGAAGTTATATCCAAATTGCTTTTGTATGGCTGTTATCTAGGTTTTATGTAATGTGTTTTGTTGTAATAATTTTTGGTAAACTTTTTGGTTATGACTGAGTTTCTCTGAACAATAATGATATATTTAAATTAAGTGTTTCAAAATAAGTAGAGAATTTGTTAGCATACAGTAGTATACAATTATGCTCTAAGTAGCTCTTTACCAAATTCTTTAATAGATTTGGGGTTGGCTTTTTTGACTTTTTTTTAAAAAAATACATTATTCTTCACTCCCTTATAGTGAGAGTTTAAGCTGAAATGTTTGGCTGAAATGGTTAAAAAGAATTGAGTTTTACAAAAAGAAAGTCTGTTCACCTGGAAGCACCTGATCTTTGATGGTATTTCTAATGTCCTGAAACAATAAGAACAGAATTTAAATTCGGTTTTAAAAAAATTGTAAAATAGTATGAAGTTAGCCAAAGCTTTCTGTCAGCAGCCCAACAGCCAGTGTTGCCAGGTGGTGCTTTTACACTAGGGACCTAGTCCAAGTTCTTAGTATATGGTAAATACACTAATTTATTTTTTTATATATTTTTCTTACTAAGCTTTAACTTTTCTGGTATGTATGTACAAACAGCTACTCCTGATGGCTTAAAAGTAGTCCAAATAACTAAAGAAGGAGAAAGTTTGTTAATCTTGCCTAATTCAACTTGTGGGTTTTTTAAGTATAATGCCATTGGAGGCTTCCTTCATGTGCTTTCCTTGCCTCATTTAATCGCGTAGGTAACTTGTGTAAACACTGTGCTCCAGGATGCGATCTCCTTAATAAAGCAGGAAATCCCTGGGAAACTGTCCAAATAAACACTGCACAAGCTACCGAAACAATCAGAAATGCGGGTTTGTATATGAAATGTTTTCATTAAACCTACATAATATCCTCTTAGAAGTTGTCTTTTTTTTTTTTTCTCTGAGAAGGCATCCAATAAAGTGACCCTTCTGCTTGTCAGACCATGTGTGCAACCAGTTGCATCTCCTGTTACCCTACTGATGAAAAGTGAGTTAACTTTTACTCCTGTATCAACAGAATTGTTTGCATGGTGCCTTTCTGTTTACAGCTCTTGAAAATCGACCTGGGACTGGGGAGAAAATGTATCAGGGTAAGATGAGGAAGAAATGTAAGCTCCCTAAAATTAGAGAAGGAATGCAAATCAAATCCTGACTGAGACCTAAATTGCCAGTTTGAAAATAATCTTCTAAATAAGTGCTTCCATAAGTGACATGATCTGGGGTAATTAAGTTTGTAATGCCCAAATAAGCTGTGGTTTTAAAGTTATGAGCTTTTAAAGTTCTGAGTGTCTTACAGTCTTAAATGTATGTGATAATCTTGACTATGCAACAAATTTAAATTCTCTTCACTCCCTTGCATACTGCTGTTGTCTAGAGCAAATTAAAATAATGTGGCTTGATATACCATGATGAAAAATCCTCTCACTGAAGCATCTGTATCTCAGCAAGATGTCGGTCTCTGCAGCTCATTCACAAATCCCAACCTCAGCTACATTCTGGTTCAGATTAGGTTTGTACTGAACAAAACAGAGTGTAACAAAAGTAAGCAGGAAGCAATTCCACCACCCCCAAATGAGGCCGTTCCAGTTTTTGTAAGTGTTTAATAAGAAACTTAACAAATTGCCAACTCAGGTAGAACTTGTGGGATGCCAGTCTTGTTCCTTTTATGTAGCGATGCTCTGTTGTGCAAAACCTTACTTCCAAGAGCTGCACTTTCTCAGGCGATATTTACCAAATTTAAGTCCCTAACTCACTTATTTGAAGAAGAAATCCCCAACTCCACTGGATTATTTCCTGCGCTAGACTAATTAACCTCCACAGAGAAAGTAGGTCTTGCAGAGAGGTTATGTTTCCTAAGAGAGCAGCCACAGCGCTCCTGACAAGTGTTTGATGTGGAGAAAGAAAGTTTTTAGGAGTGAGCTAATTTCCAAAGGCGCTGCTTCCTTGAGAAACAAATTCCAGTCTTACACACGCTCTTCGCTTTTCTTTGCTGTATGGTGAGATGCTTTTTGTTACATCCGCAGCAAGTACTGGCTTGCCAGACAAGACTTTACAAGGTTTTATTCTGTGAAGTTGTTGTAGCAAAAGGTGTTATGCATATATCATTTTCTGGAACCAGTATCAGGAATTGGCTTTAGTTTGAATAAATCTATAAGAAAAAAAAATGGGGGAAGGGGAAAGGACAACAGTGGGCAAGGGTAATGCCGCTAGAGCTTAGTCTGATGCAGTGATGTGTCCCTGTTTACACAGCCTGCATCATGTATGTAAGTGCTCCCTTTTCCTCTAATGTTATACCTATGAAACCTCCCTATTTCGACCTTCCTTTTGGAGAATTATTGGTGCATCTGCATGTGCTGGGGGCTGCGGTGTTGCTCTCCCTTCCCTGTGACACCAAGGATGTGCGCAAGTGAGGAAGGAAGGTGGGAGGGAACTGCGGCAGGCGGGGGTTTGGCAGGATGGCCTTCCTCTGAGGAAACTTGCCAACAGGAGACCTAATACAGGAGTGAAATGAAGAGCAGCAGCAGCAGGCTACTGTAAAAAATCTGTCTTTGATGTGGTTGGTGACAACCAACATGACTTCACTAGGGACAAGTTGTGCCTGACTAATTTAGTAGCCTTCTACGACAAAGCTACAGTGCTGGTTGACACGAGAAAAGCAACAGATGTAATTTTCCTGGACTTGTGCAAGGCATTTGACTGTCCCACATGACATCCTTGTCTCTAAAATGGAGAGACATGGACTTGATGGATGGACCACTCGGTGGATAAAGAACTGGCTGGAAGGTCGCACTCCAAGAGTTGTGGTCAATGGCTCAATGTCCACAGGGAGACCAGTGACAAGCGGTGTTCCTCAGGGGTCTGTTCTGGGTCCAGTGCTGTTCAACATCTTTGTCAGTGACGTGGACAACAGCACTGAATGCACCCTCAGCAAGTAGCCTGATCTAGTTGAGAGGTGTCCCTGCTTGTGACACGGAGGTTGGATTAGGTGATCTCTAAGGTCCCTTCCAGCCTAGGCCATTCTATGATTCAGAAAACAAGGGGAATCACATAGCACGGTCACAGAATCACAAAATGTTAGGGATTGGAAGGGACCTCAAAAGATCATCAAGTCCAATCCCCCTGCCAGAGCAGGAACGCCTAGATAATGCTACATAGGAATGTGTCCAGGCGGGTCTTGAATGTCTCCAAAGAAGGAGACTCCACAACCTCCCTGGGCAGCCTGTTCCAGTGTTCCATCACCCTCACTGAGAAGAAGTTTCTTCTCGAGTTTAAGCGGAACCTCTTATGTTCCAGTTTCAGCCCATTACCCCTTGTCCTATCATTGGTTGTCACCGAGAATAGCCTGGCTCCATCCTCGTGACACTCACCCTTGATATATTTGTAAACATTAATGAGGTCACCCCTCAGTCTCCTCTTCTCCAAACTAAAGAGCCCCAGCTCCCTCAGCCTTTCCTCATAAGGGAGATGCTCCACTCCCTTAACCATCCGAGTTGCCCTGTGCTGGACTCTCTCCAGCAGTTCCCTGTCTCTCTTGAACTGAGGGGCCCAGAACTGGACACAATATTCCAGATGGGGTCTCACCAGGGCAGAGTAGAGGGGAAGGAGAACCTCTCTCGACCTACTAACCACCCCCCTTCTAATACACTCCAGGATGCCATTGGCCTTCTTGGCCACAAGGTCACAGTGCTGGCTCATTCTTCTTTAATTCTTGTATCGCCATTGTGGTAGATGAGTGCTTTCCCAAAGCAAAGTGATGCTTTCTGATACCTGTCAAGAATGTCTTGTTTTCCTCACTGCCTCTCCAAGGAGGAAATTATATGAGATCTTAGACTCAAAAATATTTTTCTAAAGGAACAAGCAGAAAGGTTAAGGTAGGCAAGTAGTGAGTGTAATGAAGAAAGAAATTAATTTAAGATGATCCTAGACTTCTCCAAGCAGCCACTCTATCCACCACAAAGCCCATTTCCTATGCTAGCAGAATTTATTTTTTGTGTGCAAGAAAGTTATACTGTGTCAGAAGGAGAGAGATTTTTCTTTCTGTGGCAAACAAACTGTCCGCTATGTACACTGGTTTCTCTGAGGAAGCCAAAGAGAGGATTCAAGATATGTTTTTGTGGAACGCTTCACTTAATCAACGAGATCGTTATGGTTGAACAAACCCATGTCACTGAGAAGACATGCCGAACTCTGCATTTGTAGGAAGTGAGTATAAACAGATTTCTTGCCCTGAGAGGTAATTCCTGAATGGTAGCAAAGATGTGTAATTATTGCTAAATTTACCAGCATAATTGAAGTCCTGTAGTCAATTATAGGTGAGAACACTACTTGTGCACACTGACAAGAACTTATGGGAATACCTAAATTGCTAGTTAGATGGCTGACTGTGTGTGTGGTTGCAACTGATGTGTTTGGAAGACTCTTGTGCTAAGGGGTGGTCTGCTACGCAGCCTATGGTCTGCATAGGAGTGGTCTGCTACTAGCCTATGGGCTGTATTTTGGTTTATGCTTTCTCTTGTGGCAAAGGTCAGAATTGCCAAGTGTGTATGTTGTGAAGGTCTAGAAAAAGGTTGCACAGTTGATATACATTTAATTTTTTTTTATTTTCTTCTCTTCTCTAAATAACTTGTGTTCCTAAGTGCATAAGTTTACTCCTAAACACGAGTGGTAAGGTATTTTACTTTAAAATGTTTTCACACTTGAAACCTTATAACTTTGAGACCTTGTAACTTTTTTTTTTTTTTAATGGATGACTGCTGGTGGTAAAAATCTTTTTCCCCTGTTCCTTTCTTCTTTTACCAGGGATTAATTATAACATGCAGGTATTATGAAAGAAGTAAATGTGTAAGTACCAAAGAAAATAATATTTTCAAGGTCAAACTCCAAATAAAATTTTCAAACCCAGCTTTGATTCATAAGATGCTTTAGCCCTGAGCTGAAGCCCGTTACAGTTCAAGTGCTGAAACAGAGATCAAAACAAGAAGCTGCTGCAGGCGACTGCGTTCAGAACCTGATTGCTTTGACTCATGTTCTTGATGGTATTACCAGTCTAGTAAATATTATCTCTGACACTTAGTGTTTTCCACACTTTCCCTTGGTCTCTGGTTCAAAAGGCGCAGCGGAGGGCAGAGTGAGCAACTGGTGTTTATTGGTGTATCCAGACTGACACATCGGGAACAGGAGATGGGCCTGGACAGGCCCGAACTGAATCCATCATGCTTCATGCCAAATAAACAAGATTTCCCGGGCAGCTCGTGGAAATCGAAGGAATGCTGATTTTTATTAACTAAGTGCACATTGCTATGTCCTTAAAGAAGAGTGGGAGGATGTAGCCTGTTTGTATTGTCACTGAGGCTCCCAGATAGATTACATGCCTGACTGCTACCATATGTTATCTGGGAATGCCCCTGCAGCCTGTCTGTGAGAGGGACCCTCGCGAAGAATTACAGCCGCCGCTCTTCTTCAGGCACCATTTGCTGCTGTTGTACTGGATTTGACTTTTAATTACACCCATATATATTTACAAATGTTTTCAAAATGGCAAGTTTCAAGAATTGCCTTTGCACTGTTTAGTTGGCCTCAACATTACCTTGCTGTCGTTTTATTTGAGCTAAATTATTCCTTAGTTGAGTGATTGTAGCCAAAAAAACCCTACTGTTACTGAAAGCGGTAAAGCAAAATGACTGTTGAAATCTAGTGGCCTTTCTATGTCGTACTGGAGAAAAATTCAGAAATAACTTTTCAAAAATCTGTTTCAGAGTGGGACAAAGTCTGGATGATCACTTTTTAAAAAGTCTGTGTGTGCTACCGTGCCTCATGGATGGATGGCATTAGGACCATGGAGGTACCCCAAAAGGGCTGTGTAATACTGGTGGTTTGTATTGTTCTTTCCTCTACAAATGTAGAGATTTTTTAAAAAAAAATATGCTAATGACAATAGATTTTAAATACTTTTGTCTATAGCAGTGCATTATTAGTGGAAGATTTAAGTCACAGAAGTCTAGAAGATACTAACATGCTGATGACAAAAAGTGGTAATTTTTCAAGTTAAATTGCTTACTATGTTGCTAAACTCGTATCTGAAAAGCTTTATTCAGTAACAAGCACCGTAGCTTTCTGAAACAACACAGAAAAGGCCAAAGTCTTTAAAAATTAAATTCTAATATTAAAAAAAACCCACTCCGGCAGAAAATGATCTCTAGGGATCTGTATCCTGGAATTTAATTTGAAAATGTGATACTTGGACCACACATACCTCATGCCGCTACATTAAGCTCCCACGAAGTTGAAACTGGATGAGGGATTTTCCCTATTTATAAATTTGGTCCCTCCATGAAATGTGAGTTCAGAGAATACAGAAAAATTTTATTAATAGATATTAATCCTCTTCTATGTCAAGGAGACTGTTACTTTTGTGTGCTTTTGTGCTTCTCCCAATGTAGGATAATGATGCTGTATATATATAAAATTAAATAGTGTATATATACGATAAAAAAAAATACTCAAGTTAAGGGTCTGACTAAAATGTAACAGCAAAGAAATTTAAAGTTACAGCTACAAGATTCTGGTCTATATGATATTCCTGAGGATTTTTAAGACCATTTTTCGAGTGCTACTGGATCAGCTGCTTTGTCTAATCTTGCACTGACCTAGGAAGAACCATATGTAGGTACCATTTCTAAAGATTTCCTTTTTTTTTTTTTTTTAAGAGAAAAGTAAAAATATAGATTTAAAATTTTGATTTTGAAGCTTACAGGAAGGTATCTACCAGATATGAGTATATTTATGTAGTGATACAAAATTATAGATCATTATATTAATGTGCATTTATTTCATGGTCTTTTTTTTGGAAAATCATATGCCTATTGGGGAAGACAGTGTTCAGATCTGTTTAAAAAAAATACATGGTTTTATTTTATTTTATTTCTTTACTTCCAAGTATACTTCTGAACTAATTACAAGGTAAGAATTGCACTCATCATAGAGCATAAGGGATTCTGGACTAGATCTAGAACAGCAGTGACTTTTGGAATGGGTTGAGTTGGAAGGGACCTTAAAGATTACCTGGTTCCAACCCCCTGCCATGGGCAGGGGCACCTTCCGCTAGAGCAGATTCCTCAAAGCCCCAACTGACCTGGTCTTGAACACCCCCAGGGAGGGGGCATCCACGGCTTCTCTGGGTAACATGTTCCAGTGTCTCATCATCCTCACAGGAAACAATTTTGTCCTAATATTTAATCTAAATACACAATTTTAGTTTGAAACTGTTGCCCCTTGTCCTATTGCTACGCTCCCTGATAAAGAGAACCTCTCCTTCTTTCCTCTATCCCCCTTCAAGTAGTGGAAGGCCAAGATAAGCTCTTCCTGGAGCCTTCTCTTCTCCAGGCTGAACAACCCCAAGTCTTTCAGCCTGTCCTCAGAGGGAAGGTGCTCCAACCTCCTGATCATCTTCATGGCCCTCCTCTGGACATAGAGCTTACTCTTTTAAAGTTAACTTCCTGATGTCCTGCAAAATATTTTTCAGATGCTGATTAAGTCCAAGTTTGCCTCAGTTCTGCAAATGGTTTTGTTAGCGAACTGCAAGGTTTGCAGGAGGCTGAAGTCTGTCTTTAGAAAGTAACCAAAAGGGGATCAATAGGACTGTGGAGAAGCTGACTGTTCAGTGCATATTCAATAGCCACAAACCAAGTATTTCTCCTTTCTCTCTGTAAATTGCATGCAGATGCTCTTAAGAGAAGAACTGATAGGGATATTCTTGGAGAACTCTGTTCCACATCAAATGTTTTACATACTTTACTTTCTCTTCAAAAAGTGGCATCATCACCAATGATAGCTTTTGCCCTGTAGACAAGTGGTTAGAGCATGAGCCAAGGTTCGGGAGAATGAAAAGGACATCCATATTTCTGCCTAGAAAGCTTAAAAACCTTGTCTCTTATGTCCCAAGAGACTAAACTACCTAATCAGCTTCAGGCTAGTTTTAGGTGAGAACATATTCACCTCCCAAGCACAATTCTGCAGAATAGAGTTCAAGATTCATTCATCTGAGGGAGAGGCCAGAGAGGAAAGGAAGGATTCTATAAACAGTAAATTAATCTAACATGGGTGGGAGGAGTGATTTTATCTTATTGCTAATCTTACCTTTCCAGCTCAAGCTGCTAGAAATGAGAGCCTGTTAAATCATCTGGACTGGAAAAACTTCTATTATTCAATTTTGTTCCTTAAATAAGTGTGTAAAGAATAGAGTATGATCATGTCTCTGCTTTTTTTGCCACAAATTACTCGAGGTGCTCTCAAGTACCTCAGAAAAAAAGTAAGTTTTCTAATCCTAACATCATTCTTGTGACTTCTACTCAAATTCTGATTCCTCAGGATGGTTCTTCTGTGTACCAACCCAGGGCATTACTCCAAATTCAGCAGCACGATTTGCAAGCACAGTTAATGCAATCTCCCTTTTTATTTTAATGTACTCTTTCTGTATGCAGTGATTGCATTTGCCCTTTTGAGTAGCGAATCAAAGTGGTTTTTCATATTACGACGTGGCTTGTACTGCTTTGTCCTTCTCTTCTTTAGTTACTAATCCTGATGAATTCACATACATATGTGAATTCAACTATATATTTATAAGAAAAGTGTTTTTTTCAGTTTTTTTGATAGAAATAACTTGTGGGGATCAAAAAAAGAACCTGCATTCTCAATGATGCATGTTCATTTGTAGTTGTTTGCAGACCTGTCAGTCACGCAAATTTACTGATATGTGCTATGCTGCATTTGCTCTTAGTTAATAAATAAATAAATCAGAAAATGCCAAATCGATGCCATAAAGAGGTCTAAATATGAATTATCCATTATTCCCTTTTTAACTAAACTTGTAATTTCGTCATAAAAGATACCAGTTTAGGTTGACACTAGCCCATGTTGATTGGCATTAATTACGTTACCTTCCTTTAATTTATTAATTAAGTCCTATATCAGCCAGCTATTTTGCTTAGGATCAATGTCATTGTGACAAGCCTATGATTACTTGGATCGTCTTATTTGCCCTTTTAAAATACTGGCACAACATTCAGCTCTCTGCAATGTCTGTAGTGTTCCACGGTGTACTGAAAATCAACATTAATGGCCCAGAGAGTTTCTTCACACGCTGCCTCTGAAATCTTTAAATGTAAGTTATTCGGACATGCCAATGTCTGCTTTTAGGCGCTACTTTTCAATACCTTTCTGAGCTACTCTTAAAATGGATAATATTTTGTCATCATCAATTGAACGTGCTACTGTTATTGGTATCTTTTCTTCTGTTAGAGATCTTTTCCTAATCTTTTGATAAAGGTCTTCTGATTCCTAGCCTCACTTCCTTACAGGATCAAGCAATACCCTGTTCTCATGTTTGGCATCCATTTGCCGTGGAAATCACTGTAACATCCCAGGCTTAGCACTAGAGCTGCAGTGTCAGAGGACAAGAGTGAAAGAGGAGAAAATTTTGAGGTAAACATTATATTTATGGTGTTACAGGCTCACTTGAAGGCCACAAACAAGACTTAAGTCTCCTTATAGTTTCAGCATCAGATAACATGCAGTCAAAGTGTAAGATAAAGGGCCCCTAATAGAGCTGGAAAAGGAACACGAAGAGCCCAGTGACACAACAGTTTTAGTTAGTGTAATGGGGAGGGCAACTGTGTTTGACAGCCTGCACTGAAGCGTTGTATAAGCCTTGTAGCATAGTTTTAAAATAAATGTAACCCATAAACTCTTCGGCCCACTGATGTCTGTTAAACCTGATGTTCATTTGCTGAATAAGAAAAATACCAGAAAAGCAAATATTTCAGTTAAATTCCTCAGGATAAAAAAGCCTCTTTAAAACTGAGTAATGAGCAATAAATGTGATTGCTTGATGGGCTCACAACCTTCGTGCCATGAACAGCTCCATTGTCAATTGTACTCATTTCTCTTCATGTCACTTCTGGTGCTTTGGAGCTGCAGGTCTCCTTGCCGGTGGCATCCTGCGATGCATAAACACCATCAAGCTGCCACTCAGTAGTGGCACAATCAGGGAAGGCTTCCCGCGCTGCTGCTGCAGCTGATGGCCTGGAAAAGGAATGCTTTTGATATGGGCTGCGGCGTTCACTGCTTCACTTGATTGTTTCCACCTCTGCGTCAGTCCCCGTTTCAACACAGTGTGTTGAATCCTGTGTAAACCTCTCTAAAATGTCATATTAAAGCAAGGTAACAAAAGGTTCAGATTTTGCCAGAGATACACACCGCTCAGTATCTGACTTTGGTAGCTTCATAGTGAAAATAACGCCCACTATTTCATGACAATGTACTTTCCGTTTTCTAAGGGGCTAGAGCCAAAGGCTGCTGCAGCCAGGAGAGGTAAGAGGAGGCATTCCGTATTCCGACAATAAAATCTCCCAAGACATGATACTTACATAGCTTCTGTTCATGTTAATTGTCATGGCAAGCTCAGTACAGGAAACAAATAGATAAACAAATGCTGTTTGTACTGTGCTTTTCATGAAGCCAGAGAACATTATCAGGGAAAGACCCTCTGAGTAAAAATACACTCCTTTTACAAAACTGTTAAAATCACTTCTTAAGATTTTGAACTCCCAATGCTTGCATGTCGTTCACTCTCACATAAACCTGTGAAAGAGGTGTATATTAAATATAGAAATCATAGATCACAAACTTTATCTTTCCATGTCTTCTAACACAGAAGTAAAGTTACCTTCAACAAAAATTACATCTTGTTATTCTGTGTCCTACTAAGGGATAAATCCTCTTATCCCCGGTAGTGTGCTGATCCAGAAGAGAAAGTCAACCTTAGGTACACAGAGTTTTGATGTACTATTAATATATGACAACAGATAATATTTAAGACAAAAATCAGAGGAACAGTGGCAACAGGTTAGCAGTGTTAATGATGGAGGGGCATCCTAGCTATTGCTGTTCATGTTGCGGAATTCATCACAGTAGAAATTAGAGAAAAATTCAAGATATCATAAAGAGTATATGGATATATAGGATGTCTGTATATGGATAATAAACATGCATCCAGGGAATGTAATAGCTAACATTAACAAAATTATTGTGATGGAGACAAATTTTTCTGTTTTCTGTTGAATTAGAAGAATCCCTAGTTTGACTGTGTAAGGCAGTAGCTGTGCTCATATCCTTGCCACTGCGGAAAAGAGACTGCGCATTTTGGGAAACTGAGAATAGGACTGTTCCATGTTTCTTGCAAAGGCTTAAAAGAGAAAGGTAATGGGAGGTAAAGGAAACACAGGAAACAATTCAGCAGGGAAAGCATCTGACTACCAATAAAATTCTGCATACCATTAAGGTTGCTGCCTTTTATCCATGAATCCTTAAATCTATTCTTTCCTTCCAGCAATGTCTCTCCATTGTGTGTTATCACCACATTTGCAAATTCCAGTGAGACTTGGATTGTAACCTTAATACAAAAGAGAATAAATTTCCAAAACTTTGTACTGGATAGTCCGTTAGCATTTAAATTTCAGGGCATATTACATAGCACCTCTGTTCTTCTGGGCATCTGGGAGATGGGGTGAGAGTGTTTGGGATGGTCAGTTTGAGATACAGTGGACTATTGGTATTCATTAATAACAGATACATATTTAAATATTCAAAGTTATGACAGTTTGTATAGAAGGTGGCATCAGACCTTTGTGTTTTGTTACTGAAATAAATATTGATAACCATTGCCAAATTTTTGCATCTTGTTGTCATAGTTACAACTAATAAGCTCACACAGTTCCTCTGTCAACTTTCTCCATGTGTTTTCCCAAAATTACTGATACTTGTCTATTTTCTTCCAACTTCCTGAATCCAGTAAGGAACTAGCAATTTTCACGCACTTTTATCAGCTTATTAACTGTAAGCACTTTCCTGGTTTGAAACCATCCATTTGCTTTCTAAGGATATCATGAAGTATTAAATTTTATGCTTTCATTAATAGTGTATCCCTGTTCTGTAAACCACAGAGGCAAAGTGCTCGCATGGAGCATCACTGGTGCAACTCTGGTTATTCTGTTCGAAAATTATATACCATCAATCCTGCAAAATTTCCTGTTAATAACCATAACAGTGATATTGTTTATGATTCCCACCCCAAACAGACAAATAGGTGACAGCAAGCAGAGACTTATTATTCTGGCGTATTTTAACAGTTAGCCTTGTTCACTATCTCATTGAACTAGATTGTAATACCCAAGTTTTTGTGGCTTGTGATTGGCTATTTAATATGTGCTCTTTGATTACCGATGCCAGAATTCACATATTGTGATCAGTGTTTTTGAATGACTTAAAGTGTAACCCTGAGTTCTGTTTTCTACACTGGCTAAAAAAGAAAATAAAATCAAGGAAATAGGAAGCAAACTCTCTCTAACACCATGACTGTTGTTTCCTGAATGGAGAAATAATGATACCAATTAACAATATTTTTCCCCTTTTCTTGCCACTTTAAAGTATCCAAATGCACAAACCGGAGTCATGCCAGGTTAACTGATTGGCTGTTAATGAAACCTCTGTGTGAAGACCCTCCCTAATCTACTCAACCCTCCAGAGATCAAACAAGGAGTTAACAGAGCAGAGCAGGTTATATGTGATGGATGTGTGTGTATAAATCACTTCCTCAAAGCTAAATTGTTCCAATTCACTTGGTGGCAACAAACTGCAAAGATTCTCACAGACATGTAACACTCCCTCCTCCTCCTCCTCCTCCTCCTCTTTGATAAGGATTACTGGCTGAGAGTTAGGAAACTCCTGGGAATCCAGGTAATATAGTAACAGAGTAGAAAGCAGCAAGTCAAGTAGGGAATAAAAGCAGGCATGTAAAACAAATAATCACGATTTTTGTCTTCTGGTAAGCATTTTGCTGGCCCTGAGGGAATCCATATTGTTACTTGCAATTCTGGTGTTGTGCAGATAGTTTTACATAGATGTTCTTAGGAAGGTAACATTAAGAGAGACATAATGGCAACGGAATAAGTCATGATTATTTAAGGAATAATTTGTAAAATTATGGAACAAAATTCACCTGTGTATCACAAGCTCCAAAAGGATACTTCTGGCAATTGCTACCCACAATCCATATTTTTTCTGGTTTGCTTTTGTTATTGTGATAAACTAAATTTTTGGAATCTGATTACAGAAAGAACAGTTATCTTTTTACCTACAGAAATCTCTTTTGTGCCTACCTTCTCAGATATCCTTTTAGGAACTAATCTTAGAGCTCCTATAGAAGAAAAGGTCACTGCTTGCAGATTGTGCTGAGACCAAAACCATCTCATTCAGTGCGAGAGAGAAATTCTATTTTTCGTTGTAATCTCACTGGTTTCAGTAGAACCTATTAATATAGCTAAGAGCTGAATTGCATTTGAGGGAAATTTTAAATGACCGCACAAATAAAATTCAACTAAATGTTTTTATGTATTCTTTGTTTCCCATTTAAAGTTCTTCTCATGTATATTACTCGTATCCTTCCCTCTGCTTTTTACCCTAATGTATTGCTATTACGCATATTTTCTTCCTTTTCTTAATATTTCATTCCAATTATTTTTAACTTTTCTCCATGCTCAAGAAAAAGACTCCTGACAGAAAGCAATTTGCTTATCACTTCTTATTGAAGCATTGATATTCATGGATAGTTGGTGTCCATTGGGAGTTTCTTCAAGGAAGGTTGAGTAGGTCATGAGTGCAAATCTGTGAAGAGCTAATTTTGCAAAGGAAAAGAGAATGAAAGACTTAGACTTTCACCCTTGTTATGTATTTTATTATTTACCCTGAAGACAATGAAGCTGAATATGCACATTTCAATACTGTGGCCATAGATCTAAGTATGGTAAGTTCCATCTTTGACTAGAGACAGAGTATTTGTAGATGAGCTTAATGGAGAATAAGTTCACAGAATTGTAAAATCATTAAGGTTGCAAAAGACCTCTAAGATCATCAAGCCCAACCATCAACCCAATACTACCATGACCATCAAAATATACCCTGAAGTGCCACATCCACTTTATTTTAACACCTTCAGAGGTGGCGACTTCACCACTTCCCTGGGCAGCCTGTTCCAGAGCCTCACCACTCTTTTGATAGATTTTTTTTCCTAATATCCAATCCAAACCTCCCCTGGTGCAACGTGATCCCATTTCCTCTCATCGTATCAGTAGAAACTTGGAAGAAGAGACCAGCATTCACCTCACTACAACATCTTTTCAGGTAGTTGTAGAGAGCAATGAACTCTGCCTTCAACTTCCTTCGCCTCCAATAGCAGATGGAGATTCTTCTTGGCTCTCTTTTTGCTGTTAATATAATTGCAAAAATATTTTTTATTACCTCTTATGACACTGGCCTTGACTATTAAAAAAAAGTCACTGGCAATTGGAAAAAATTCTGAACAAGTCACTGCTAGAATAAAAGAAGTACCTTCAGAGCATTAAACTTCAGATCATTCCAATCTACCATAGTGCAGATGTCAACTCTAGGTACCTTTAATTCCCTTCTTGCAAGTATTCTTATGTGCACCTATGGCATGACTTATCTCACTCTGTAGTTGATGTCTTTGGGTTAAAAAGAATCACGTATCTTTTCTTCTTTGGTTACATAGGCCATATGATTAACTGAAATATTGATATCTACATACGGACATCTACATATGTCTGCAATGTAAACAAGTATAGAAGTCTCTATTGATATATAGACATATATATTTGGTCAGATAAATCCCGCCCAAAACAATATATTAAACAGCCCCACTTTCTTTCCTAGATCCCTCACATGTAAATTTTTTAAGACATTCAAAGTATAAGGTTTCAGTTTCAGAGTGGCATGAAGAAGTAGACAAGCTTTGAGACTTCAATCAAATATCATTTGTAATAGTTGAGCTCAACAATGAAAAAGCCCCAGTCCTGTTTTTATAATGGACATACTGACAAATCCTCTGTGTTATAATAAGCATATGGATGAATACAATAAATTACAACTGAAAGCCAACCAATGCCATTTCCTTCCCTACACTGTGTCAGACATAAGTTTGCCTTTGTATGAGACAAGAGTCGATTTGGCTCAGTTTATTGTGTGGGTAAATCCAAATCTTTAATCAACTCCCTGCTTAGTCTTAATGCCAGCTTTTGTTCCTAACTTTGAAGATTTCATTCCACAGGTTCAGACGAGTCAGTTCAGAGAGTTATGTAGTCCTCACACTTGATCAGCTGGGTCATCTATATGTAGGGAAAAGGGTGGTGGTGGTGGAAAGTCAAACAACAGTGCAAAATAATTGCTTTTTCTCTTTTTATATAGAAAAAAAGGAATTTTGTTGAAATGGCTAAGTCTTCAAAAGGCCATTTTGCAAAACAGAAATACACTTAAAAGCATATAATCTTTAGCTGGAGGCCAGACTAAGTATGTTTCTGATTATGCTGGTGACCCTCACCCTAAAATCCCTTTGTAGAAATGCCTTTATTCTAGACAACATACTGACTAGCAAACGATCTAACAGATTTCACAGCACATAAATTAAGACCTAATAAATTATATCAAATTCAGACTCCCTAATTACAGAATCAATGAAGCATTCCATTTACAATTGCAATTATCTAAATAATTAATAAATACAACTAAAATGAGGCATCACAGAAAAATATTTGATAACTACTTGCTATAGAAAAGACAGGATAAAATTTTAAGCACTGGCTAAAAGTAGTGAGGACTTCCTAAAACCTGTTATTTATGGTTGATTTAAGTACCTGAATAAGAACTTTTCGTTACTTTAACTCAGCTGAGTGTAAATGCTCAGATATTAACTTCTGTTACTGATTAATTTTTTTAATTATTTAGAAATTTTAAATTCTTCTGCTACCTTTACAGTGTAATAGTGTATTCACTTTAGCAGGACAGGTTTTTGAAACATAAAATATATATTAAATATGTAATTCCAATATATTTCTTGGTATTCATAGATAAGGTGAGAACAATTTTATAATTAGGAAATGTACTTTGTTTATAGGTGGTTATGACTGTGTGTGGATGGCTCCAACACATATCAATGTAAAGAATATACATTTCTAATTTCTCCTTTCCCACATAGACCTAATAGTAGAAATGCATATCACCTATAAAGTATAGAACAGATCAACCTTTTGCACATAATGGTTTCTAAAATAACCTCCTGTTTTCTTCCCCACGCCCAGTAGCAAAGATCAAATAGAGTAAAAAACCAAAGAAAATGGCAATTGTTATCATAAATTAAATTGCTCCATGTGTTGGAATACCTGCAATAAGAAAATTAAGACAGATTATAAGCAAATGATAAAGGGATCTATATTGCATTTGGGTATAAGGTGCTCCTGTCCCAGTATTTTGCTTTGTCTCCAGCCCTGTTAGTGAACAATAACAGCACTGCTGCCCCAGAGCTCTGTGTTTTCATGATTTCTTAGGACTTCACTGCATCCAGTTCAGTGGGAATTCATTTATTTCTGCACTGTCATCAGAAGAAAATATGTGAAGTTGTTGACATTTAGTACTGAGCTTGTAGGAGAGGTCCCTGCTGCTCATCTGTGACCCTGTGCAGCAGAAGATTGCTCATCAGAGATGGACCTTGAATATCGCCATCTTCTCAATGACCATGCCAAAAAAAAAAGTGGAAACAAGAATATAGCTTCTTGTTGTTTATTGGCTGTCACATGTAGGTGTCTTTTGAATCAGATGATGCATTAGTTTGAGAAGACATTGGGACCTCAGAAACTGGGGCACTAGTTGTTCTGCTACCAAATATGATGAGGGGTCATTTCAGAGTGCTTGGGAGCTTGCAAAACTTCTGTGACTTCTGTTCAAATAATGGATTCAAGCTCTCTGACAAAACCATCATCTAATGGCTCTAGGTTATTCCGTAGGAGAAAGTTTTTCAATTCTGTTGATTTTTATTGGCTGAGGGAAGAAGTCAGTTCTTTCCAGAAGCTGTGGATTGGGACTGTGAGTCAACTATGACGTTGTTACAGAGTTTCAGGATCTCATTAAAGAACTGGTGAAGAAGGCTCTGGTTTCTTTTGCAGTTGCTGCAAGTAGGGCTGGAGAAGCTCTTTCCATTAGTCTTTCCCAGATTCTTGTGATTTTCTGAGATCATGGACTTCTGGTACAAGAGTGATAAAATAATCCATGACTGAAATAGTGAAAATTAATGTCTATTTTAAATCAGTGGTGGCTGAGCAGATTAATCTTCCATATCTCAACAAATACAGCCTGCTTGTGCAAAGTCTGTGTTTTTGTAGGCACAGATTGCTCCACAGAAAACCTGAAATAACAAATTGTGTTTGTACCATAAATAGTATATTAAACTTTGCAGATTCATCATTGACATGGTCCCTAAATACATTAATCCTCCTTGCTGTGTACCTATCACATCTGAAATATTCTGTGGGAATAGAAGACATCTCATGTTGTTCAGACTAATGGCCAACATGACCTCATACTCAGCTTCTGACGGTGGCGATAGGACACTGAACATCAACTGCGTCCACTCATCTTGTGGACTCATCTTGTGGCTTGTTACAAGGGCAGAAAACATTCTATGGAACATTTATTGGAAAAGGATTTAGAAATCTGAATTTTGCAGCACAACACCTTTCTCATGGAAAAAAAACAACTTTCTACTGAATCACCATCAGTGCAAGAGCAAATCCTAATCATACCATCTCTTTCTAGAGTCAAATCCTGAGTCAAAGCATCATCCTGGGGTGGATGGAAGTTCAACCTCAGTAATAACAGTGTAGTTCTGAGGTTTGTCCCTTTGTAAAGTAATTCGTAGCTTTTCACATATTACTGTAATATACATTCATCTCCTGTTTTACTCTTAGCCTACACTGGAAATCATTTGTGTATTTTACGGAATGCCAAGAAAACAATCATAAACCATTTATTAGCAATTGGATTACACAGTCTTCTAAAGCTGGTTAGATTTTCTTTGCCAAATATATTCTGTTCGTTTTAATCCATCTTGTTAGGGAAAAAAACCCATCAAGCTGCTACACATGTTGCCTTTTCATTTTAATTGCTGGCATTTTATAAGATATGCACACAGGTCCTAATTTGCACAAAGAACTTACTGTATATTCATTTACAATATCAAATTCCATGTCTTGGTGGAAATTGTATTTGCAATAATGCTTTGTGTCATAAAACTGCAGTGTATTATTTATTGTACAGTCTTAATCACATTACATTCAGTTGTTGAACTCAGTTTTAGCAGACTGAAACAGCAAGAGAAGCATTCATGCTAAAAGCCAAGGAGAATCATGTCTGTTAGGCAGGGATAATTCACTGCTTGTTCAAGTCATAAGTGGAAGGTGGGCACCCTCCTGAGCTACATCTGAGGAAAGGGAATGAAAACCTCATTTTTGACTGAATCCAAAAAAGCTCTCTCAGATAAACTCATATCAGTAGGGACAGTAGCTGTTCAGCACCTCTGAAAATGGATTCTTCCAAGTCTCCATTTACAAATGCACTATGGAGGCATCAAAACATTGGTTGCCAGATCTGACAGTCTAGAGTTTTGGGAGCAATATGTACTGTGCAGATACTTCCATCAATGGATACACAAACTAGGTAGAGTTACAACACAAACTTCTCGTCTGGGAGCCAGTAATTTCTCTGCAAGTTGGTTTTTAATCGACGATCATTTGTACCAGAGTAACAAAGATGCAATCATTTTCATTCTTGTTGTTAGAAAACTATGTTGAGTAGTACACGTTATTAGTGGCTCTTTCATACCGATTAATAGCTTAAGATTTGTTCCTGTTACAGCACCTACTCATTTCCTCCTAGGAGCATGATTTCGTTTTTAACAAATACTCAGAAAGGTTATAAAATAAAAGAAAATCAAAGTCAATCTCAAGAGACTCTTCTGCCTGAATTACTAAGCAGTCTGGCACAGTGTTTGAGTTAGAAAATGGAACCTAAAAGCCAAACTCCTGACTTCAGCTCCTCTGAATTTTCTGTGTTATGAATCTTTGCTTGGATTTTGTGTCTTAGTTTCATTACGGTAACCTGTGCTGTGAACCAGATGCTGCCTCTGAGCCTAAAACATTTGTAAGGAAGATGAGGGGAACTATTTATAACCATGTTTAATCAAGCACACAAACAGACTAAGGTGTAAAATGCAGAGCTATATTTGTTCTGAAAATGTAACAGCTAAATCTGCTTTGCCTAGTCTTGTATAACAATGTAATTGAATAGTAAATTTTGCCCACTAAAACCCAACCTCCACTGGAAAAATTGTGTGTCCTTGGATTGACTGTGCCTCTAACTGCCTGTGACTGATGGAGTGTGTTTCCTTGTTTTAAAATGACATTCAGAGGCATGATTACGATTTTGATTTTAAGGATCTGATCATACGTTCTTCACACGTCTGAGACACCCAGCGAAAACAGCAAAAACTTTGTATTCGCAAGGAATGCAGGAACCAAGACTTTGTGGTTGTTGCTTTTATCTGATTGTTTTAAATGTGTGCTAATAGAGTTACTTTACCAACAACTGACTTTATGATTTATATGTATTCTTTTTGACTGAAGGCATCTGTACCAGAATAATAAGAATGCTCAGATTAATACATTCTCTGCATTAACTTCACTGCCCCTAACAGAGTTAAACAAGAAAGAAAATTGGCTATAGATTTTCTTTATAATTAGGCTTCAGACTGATGTAACTGCAGAAAACAAAAGCAATCCTAAAAAACTAAAACCTACCAGAAATAACTAACATGCAATTTGATCTTCTGCTTACGCTCTTCTGCTTCGATTCACAATAAAATAACATTTCTGCTTCGTTAGCACCTGCTGTGTCACTGCAAATGGTTACATATAGCAGCACAAGTGCCTTGAGAAAAGGAGAATATACTGTTCGAAACACGCAAAAAGCTATATTTGAATTTATGAATATCATAATTCCTTCTGAAAAATGTGGACTATTTAAACAAATAATCCTTTTGCAAGTGTTTATTCTAGAAAAACATATTTTCTCTCCCAGAAAATTACATGCAGCAATGGCTGACAACACTGGCGATTTGTCAACCACAGCATTCAAAGGGATGAGAGCTTTGGGGTTTTGTACAGAAACTTGAAAAAAAAGAGCTAGAAAGTGCTTGTGAAAACAGTCTGAGAAGAAAATAGAAAAATACGTGCTGCAGTGCAGTTTAAGGTTAACCTCAAACTCATTTAGACTGTTGCACCTGATGTTTGCTCTCAGTCATTCTTTTGTCAAGACACCGGGAATAGACAGCTTCGCATCCACATTTGGACACCTGAGTAGCTCAGTACCTCAGAAGTGTTGTGCATCAAATCCATCAGGAAAGAGGTTCTCCTGCAGCCTTTGTGCTGCTGGGAGCACCCACCCCCGCAGGGTGAGCACCAGAACCTGCACTGGAGGGGTGACCAGGAACAGCCCAGCCCGGCTCTACACGAAGAAAAGGAGCTTGCTTAATCCACTTTAGTTCCCCAGAGCCCTGTCCTTACAGGCATTAGACTAGTTGCTATTACCCACTTTGTCCCACAGGTGTCTTGTGAATGAAAATAAGCTTTGCTGCTGAGAATGAGAAAAGATACTAAGTGATTGTCCTAAGAATATGTCTCCAAAACACTCCTGGCCATGTTGTTGCCTATTGCATCCATTCCTGGTGTCTTGGTGCTCACTCCAGGAGTAATTCACCAACCTGACTCAGACATCAGGGTTCAAAGTACAATGAACAGGAGGCGATAGTTTTGAACATCCAGCACGTCAAACTGGGCAATGCCCCATGAAAGAGCTGTTCTACTGGCGGTGAAATTATTGACAACTTTAGGCATCCAAGAAATCTAGAAAGCAAGGATGTCTGTGAAGTCTAATGTTTCATCCTGGGCTTAGATGCCTACCTGCAGCAGTGACTTAGATGTCTCTGAAGGCTAGCTTCAAAAACAAACAGATGAAGTTTGGCCATAAGACATCTTTCAGAGTGCAGGCAGCTGTTTTATACATATTTTAGGGCACAGCCAGAGGAAGTGCAACTGCATGCCTTTCACACAAATACTTAGTGGCTACAGAGCTTGCTGAGGATCCGAGAGGGCTCATGGAACATGAGTCTCATGGGACTAAGAAGAGGATGAAAGAGGTGGGTTAACTCTGCAAATAAATGATCAGGTTACTTTGCTGAGGGAAGAAAGTTTTGGGGTTCCAGTCATTCTCTCAGTATTTCTGTTTTTATCCAATGCTACCTTAATATGGAATATATAATCAGCTAAACTATCTCGCAAATTCCTACATGGCTAAGTGGTGTAGTGGGATCACTCATCTAAACAGCTGTTCTTAGGTTTCACACTTTGTACCTGAAAGATCTGTAGTGGTGTACATCTGGCTCCAACTTGCTGTGCATAATAACAGTAAGACCTTCAAAGCACTTCTGTATGGGATATTTAGCTCATAGAGGTGCCATCAGTAATTTTAGGCACGGTCATAATAATCTATATACAATCCCCAAATTAAATGCATTAGTATGTCCAGTTTTGGTTCAGCTCTTTGTCTCAGCAGGCCATTCCTGGACTGTCTGTACAAGCCCTGAGCTAATTCTGCTGCTTGTTTCCATAACTTGAGGTAAGCAGGTGATTCTGCTTAATCAGTGTGCTGCAGGCATTGCCTGGGGGAGACCATCTCTGCAGAGGAGATCTGTTTCTCTCAATATCTAGGCTCTCATCAGACTTCATGGAAACACGGTTTGTGGTTCCCCACTCCAAGCAAGATTCATGATGCCTTTAGATGTCCATGATATAGAAGTTTACCTCTGGGCTACCCACACACTTTTTATAGTCCACGGAGACAGGCATTTCTAGGGAGTAATTGATCGCTTTCTAGTCTTTGGGAGAATCACACCCTATTTTATTACTTGACTATCTCAGTTGCAAATATCTGTGTTTGACCAGAGGGTTCCCACCCTTTTGTGCTCAGATGAAGTGACAACTTCAAATGACTGCTGAGCAAATGGCTGCTATTACCCCGTGCACATTTGGAGGGAGAGGTGGTAAAAGTATGGGTTGTGTACCCTTTCCTTTCTGTCGACAGCCTCGGATGTTACATGTATGTTTAGGATCATTCAAAACCAGTGAAGACTGTGCTGCCCTCCCAGACAGACACCGGCAAGATCCACATCATTACATTTGCAACTATTACGTCATATGAAAAAATATGCAGAATACATTTTTTTTTCAGATGCTTTGATACCATCTGCACCTTTTTTACATCTTTTGAACCAGGGCATGGAGTGCACCCTCAGTAAGTTTGCAGACAACACCAAGCTGGGTGGAAGTGTTGATCTACTTGAGGGCAGAGAGGCTCTCCAGAGGGATCTGGATAGACTGGATCACTGGGCCAAGCCAACATCAGGATATTCAGTAAGGCCAAATGCCAGGTCCTGCACTTTGGCCACAACAACCCCCATCAGTGCTACAGGCTTGGGGAGAAGTGTCTGGAGAGCTGCCAGGCAGAGAGGGACCTGGGGGTGTTGGTGGACAGCCGGCTGAATGTGAGGCAGCAGTGTGCCCAGGTGGCCAAGAAGGCCAATGGCATCCTGGCCTGTATCAGGAATGGTGCTGTCAGCAGAAGCAGGGAGGTGATCATGCCTCTGTGCTGGGCTTTGGTGACGCCTCACCTTGTTTCCAGTTTTGGGCCCCTCACTACAAGGAGGACACTGAGGTGCTGGAGAGGCTACAGAGGCAGCTGCCAAGCTGGTAAAGGGCTTAGAACATAAGTCTTATAAGGAAAAGCTGAGGGATCTGGGGCTGTTTAACCTGGAGAAGAGGAGATTGAGGGAAGACCTCATCACTCTCCACAACTACCTGAAGGAGGTTGTAGAGAGACAGGGGTTGGTCTGGATTTAAATTGTGCCAAGGAAGGTTCAGGTTAGATATTAGGAAGAATTTCTTTACTGAAAGGGTTGTCAGCCATTGGAACAGGCTGTCCAGGGAGGTGGTTGAGTCACCGTCCCTAGAGGTGTTTAAGAGACAGGTGGATGTTGCGTTGAGGGGAATCGTTTAGTAGGTTGATAGGGCTGGGACAAAGGCTGGACTCAATGATCTTCTAGGTCTCTTCCAGCTGATAAAATTCTACGATTCTGTGATTTTATGATTCTAACTCCCAATCCTCACTGATCATCATTCATAGCTCTAGCTTATTCTGTATCCAGTTCCAGAATATTTGTGTGCATCTAGAATCTGTGACGACTGAAAAGGTGGCAGATTTAAAAAAAAAAAAATAATTAAAGAGAAAATCAAAGAAGGGCTTTCTGAGACACGTTCTCCAAACAGCTCCAAAATCTTCTCTAAATTTTTTATTCTGTTCTGCAGTACTGAAATAACTTTAAAATGCAAAGAAATATCTTGTCACATACCAGCAGGTATCTGTAGTGGTCCTGGTGTACTCATATGCGTAAAACATTTAAAAGATTCTGGAATGACATTAGTTAAAACAGTCACTTGGTTCTCTGTTTACCTACTTCCAGTGCAGTGCAACATAGATCCTGTCAGTTAATGCAGAAAGTCACATCAGCAACTAGATAAGAGGTCATCACAAATAACAGCAAAACAGTTTAAATGAATGACACTTATAATCTACATAAATTGTTTTCCAATTTGTTATATTTTTATTGCAAAACCAAACAATTTTCTCTCAACGTTTACTCCTAACATAAAATTACCACAAGGCAACTATTTATACATTGCCACTCTTTAAAATCACATAACTGATGGTTACAACTACAACTTTATACTGACCTTTTTCTTTTTTTTTTTCCCCAAATAAAACAATCATAATTACATAATTTGAAGTGCTATCTTTAAATTGCAGCTTGTTACCTATCTTCTGCAATAACATGTTTTTAAATTATAATAATACACTGCTTTCAAATCTGATACTCTCCACTCTGCTAGCACCAGGGCTCCATACTAGGTGTCAGTGGCATTCCTTGCAGGCACAGGAATCTCCATTAATGAACCTGAAGCAGATGAGGGTCATCGTTAATGTTTGACTGTGTATTTACAGAGAGCGGTTTGATGGAGAGTTTGGCCAAAGTAATAGATCTCCCACCTTGCTTCCTTAGCCATAAACACTTCTTGAGAACAAGTGGCTTGTGTTTGGGGGTACGCTTAGATAGATTTCAGTCAAGGTAATGACCAAATATCACTGAATTTTCACAGGCTCATGAAATTTAAAAAGTTTTTTACTTTTTTTTTCTGAATAATGTTTTGTTTCAGCTTGATGCAACACGAATTTGATCACAAGCACATCACTCAGTAGCAGCAGGAAAGGAGTGCTTTCCATGGACTGGTAATAAAAGGGGAAAATTCATGTTAATTCTGCAGGAGAGAAGGTGGGCACTGAGCAGCCACCCTAGCTAAGAGACAACTGATTGTAAAACTACCACACTGCCATCTCCCATACGTATCCGCACCACTTGGTTTCAAAGGGCAGGGAATTAAGCAGGGCATCAGCCCATTATTTTTATCAGGCTTTTAATCAATACTACCTCTTTGCTACAAATTCATGAAACCACTGCAAGAGACTTTAAAATGGATGGCTGGATATCCCATTCCCACATCTTGCAGAAGGGCAATTTTTTGCCAAAGCAATTGTCAGTTTAGCGTTACTTCTGTAAAACACAGTTCTCTTTAGTTTTGGTGCCTTTTGTTATCTGTCTTATAACATTTTTGCAATAAGGGTGGTGCGAAAATATTCATTGGAACTAATGTTAGAGCTGTTGGCAGTCCGCCACTCCTAAAGACACCAGGAGATTTGTATTTCCTACTGAATATTATTGCTTCTGAAATTAGACCTTTTTTATGCTGGATAAAATCAAACATGCCATGGAGCACAGGGCTGGACAACAAGGTGATAAATATGCTTGAATCCCACCAATGTTTTATTTTTCATCGTGAGTGCCAGCAGCCAAGTCGGGTGATGGAGAAGTGTGTCAGTGCAGACAGTGGCACAGGCAGCTCACAACTAAATGCTGTTGGTTTCACGTGCTGGTGGCGAGCACTGAGCCGGGGGCAGGGGGGGGAAGAATATGACTGTGTGTGTTCATGGGGTTCGAAGGGCCATCATGTTTCACAGATTCCCAACAACAAATTCTGACAAGTGAAAAATGTTTGATTTTAAAAAGTCACACAGCTCGCCTTTTTTAAACACTTTCAGTATTTATTTAACCTAGTAAATAGGTTTATTAGCGAGGTTCCATTCTTTGTAGTTTAGGTAATGGATTTACCATATGTTTATGCTTTAAGGACTGGTGTAAGACTGCTAACACCTATTTCTCCACCTCCTGTCCCAGAGGTTAAGACCTTGGTATGTTGCCAGTTTACTGCTGTGGTCCCTTCCCCTTGTATAATTACAGTCATTCCCAGAGTGAAGGAAACTCCCTGAGCCTTTTGCTCTAACTAGCCACAATGTTTCACTACTAAAAGGTACTTCTTTAAAAGAAGAAAAGTAATAAAACTTTCACATTATTAACTTTTTCCCTTTTAAAAGAGGCTGAAAAATGCCATTGTACCACATTAAAGATCTTTACGTAAGACTCACCATTGGCTAATGAGCCTTGTTGTACAATCTACCACATGCAACTGCCTTCAAGTGCTGCTTTTAACTTAACCTTGATGTAGTGCCAGGAATGTGCAAAGGATATACTTTGATGGTGGGGGCAGCTACTTCTCTCTGTTCTCCCCTCCTTTTCCATATTGATACACTTCAAAATATCTGTAAGATTTGAATTGTACTGTTGTTTAACATTGCAACAACTTTATATCCCACAAAGGAGGAATGAGTAATTATCTGTCCTGTAGCAATAGTCAAGCAGATCAGCTATTTATAATAGAAATAAGAAGTTGTTGATGTATTTTACTTGCACAGTGGCTTTCTTCCTGAGGACACAAAGCACTTCATAAGCATCCTCACAACTCCCCTGTGAAGCAAGTACCATAATCTCTGCTTTATCACTCAGAAAACTAGTTCAGTGACTTTCAGAAGATGACACAGAATATTGGTATCAAAAACAAGATCTAAAGAATTTTTACTTGCAGTTCCCTCTTTGATTATAAGTCATTTCCTCCCGTCATTGGAGTGAGTTATTGTGGTAGTGGTGCTACGGAATTTGTTTAAATTTCATGTTATGGTGAGATGTGTTCTCCATAGAAACACATATTTGATTTATATAATAATATTTATGAGAGAGGTAACATTTTGGAGGTGTTTTGGAGGCATTTACCTGACATTACTGTTTCCTTGAATAAAATTACTACAATGTTGAAAACAAATCCTGAAGACTGTTTGTAGAAATGACAATTTTCTTGAGCTCTCTAGAGTTGATTGACTTTTGTCTGTTATTTTCTTGATTACATACCCAAAAGATATAGGAGCTCTTATCTAAATCTTTTAATTTGTTATCATTTGAAAATTTTGGGAATGAAAAAAGTGTCTGAAATGCTTGAAACAAGGCATGAAAGGTCTTTCACAAAGGATATATTCAAGGATGAAATATATGACAGAGCATGGCAAAATTAATAGCAAGAGACCAACAATAAATTTTGCTATATGCATCCCAAATTAAAGACAAAAAAATATTTACTTGACATGAATATAGAAAGCTTGGAATGTCTTGATTAGACAATACAGAGTCTGGTGGAAATAGAAATTGAATTTTTTTTTATTTTCTGCCGTGCTTCCTGCATCCATTGTTAATAACAGGCAATTTACCATTTTCTGTAGATTTGAACTCAAAAAATCCAGAGTGATATTTTGAGTAGGTGAAATCTTAACATGAGCAAAATTGAGACCATGTCATAACTTCTGAAAATACAACCCTAAATGTATCTAAGTAAGCAAAAAATATCTGGGAAGCTGTGGGGTTGTCCAGAATATTTAATCAGTATCTTCTCTGAAAGTAGCCTATGAATTTTCAAGTTAACAGGACAGGATGACTGACTGAATTACTAAAACTGAGTATGAAATGCCTCCTGTAAGTACAGACTGATTAAATCTTTCAAAAGTAAAAGTCATTAAAAAAGGAGGTTTCCTTCCATTCCACCCTCTTAAAAGTCAGGAAGGAAAGTATTCTCCACATGCCAGCTTCTGACATGATAGGAGGAGAACTGGTGCTCAATTTTGCAAATTACTGGGTGGCATGAGCGAAATAGCACAGTTGAATCAAATCAGAGTGAAACCCAAAAGATTACAATAGGGCATTTGTATCTCTCTCCCCCCCTTTTACTACTGCTTATTAAGCACTCACTGTCATTATCTTGAGCTTTTTTTTTAATCCAGTTCTGTCCTTCTGTTACTAGAACAGCCTTCTAAAGGAGTAAATTTCATTTTCTAAAAGTAAATTTAGCTTCCTCTTTAAGATATTGCCAACTTTGCCAGAGCAATTTTGACCACTTAACAATATGGAGGACAATATGGTTGAGAGAGTTTGTTTTTTCAAAAAATTTGTTTGTGTAGTTTTCATTTCTTAATTTGAAAGAAAATATCATTTTGAGTTTTGAAAATATTTATGGATTTTTTTCCAAAAAATTACCTTTTTTAATAAAAATTATGTCATTATGATTTTATTCCCTTGTAAATCAAACACTTCCTTTCTTTTTAAAAAGAAAAAAAATGATGAAGAAAAGGCACACACTTAAGAAACAGGGTCGGGGTTTTTTTGCAGAAATGCAGTGGTTTGTTCTAAATTTTGAAAGAAAAAGAAAATCAAAGATATCCAAAAGTCTTTCTAGGTGGTAGCTTGAGACTTAAAATGGGGATTCTCTGAGCAATTGATAAGGGTAGTAGATTTAAAGTGAAATTTAAGATGACGGTAGAGGCACAAGAGAAATGTACAGGTTGAAGGGAGAGCTGGAGGGGTAAAGGTATAAAATGAGAAGCTTGAGACTCAGACAGGGCAGGACTTAAAAAGTGCAAAATGGACGGTTTCCCTGACCAATTTGTCTTCACCCTGGATCAAACTTCTTGTATTTATTATAAACACCTGGACAGTTTAGATAATTGGAGATAAGAGTTATGCAGAAACCAAACTTCATGTTATTAGAAGCAGAAACCCGACAGATATAGATAATATGTTGAAGAAGACAGCACTGCCATTTCTTGAAAACATTACTTGTTTGTGTATAAAATGTGTTTTCAATGAGGGTTTGAATAAGAATCCATATGAGCTGTGCCTGCGTTGCATGCAGTTTGCTTACACAGGCAGAATTGTTTTATTTTCTCTGTTAGTCTCCCCAAGTGGTGTAAAATCACTGTAACATTCTTCCTTGAGCCTTATTTTCTAATTAACTCTTCAAGCACTGGCATGTGTTAGAGATTAGTCAAATACAATCTGTTTTGTTAATACCTTTATGGAGAAAGGATCAGACATGCTATCTTTCTGAGACAGCATTTCATGTAATTTAATCCATGTTATACTTAATAAAGATGCTTTATTACTAGCTGTGGAATTCTGGGATTTCTTAGAACCTTGTGATTTTAGTAGTCTTCAGTTGAATAAAAGAATCGTTGATCTTGCTTTACAGGGCACAACTTTGCAATCAGAAATTGCTGGTCTTGCTTTGCAAGAAAAAAAGGACATACAAATGAGGGCTGTTCTTCCCCCCACCTAAGGGAAAATCTCAACTGAAACACAACTGCACAGTTTACTTGAGCTGCTGCAGCATAGGAATAAGTGGTTGGACATTCATGAGGAGAATCCTATACAGTCGTCAGCCAATTGCTATTTCTGTGCTATCTAATAGCTTACACGGCTACTATCTTCCAGCCAACAAGACCTGTGAATTTATTCATTAAGAGCACTTTAACAAAATATATATTCTCCAATATTTTGGCTTAATGACATTTGTAGGAGTGACCATAACTCCACAGGTTACTGCAGATCTCAATTCCATGTTAAGACCTCGAAGCTACGTTATTCTGAACTGTCTGGGTGTTTATAATAAATACAAAAAGTTTGATCCAGGGTGAAGACAAATTGGTCAGAGTTTCCATCAATTTAACAGCAACATGCTTTCTAGGCAAATTATTTACTGCCTTATAGTTCTTCACTGAAGATGCAGCCCAGGATGTGATTGACCTTCTAAGTTGTGAGCACACATTCTTGGCTTATGTCCAGCTTTTTGTCCACCAATACCCCCAAGTTCTTTTCCTTAGTGCTGCTGTAAATCTCAACCTGTATTGATATTGAGGATTGCCCCGACCCAGATGCGGGACCTTGCACTTGACCTTCTTGACCCTCATGTTGTTCACGCAGGCCCCCACCTCCAGATTGTCCAGGTCCCTCTGGATGACATTGTGTTCCTCTGGCTTACTGACCTCATCAGCCAGCTTGGTGTCATGGCAAATTGGCTGAGGGTGCACTCGATCCCATTGTCTGAACATTAAATGGCTCTGGTCCCAGTATAGACCCCTGAGGGACACCATTTGTCACCCTTTTCCATCTGGACATCAAGCCATTGAATACTACCCTCTGGATGTGACCATCCAACCGATTCCTTATGCACTGAACGGTCCACCCCGTGTATACGTACACTTCAGTGAGATCCTCCCTGAACCTTTTCTTCAGGCTCAATAGTCCCAGCTCTCTCAGACTTTCCTCATAGGAGAGATGCTCCAGTGCCTTCATCATCTCATCGGCCCTTCACTGGACTCTCTCAATTATGTCCATGTCTGTCTTGTACTGGGGAGCTCTGAGCTGGATCCAGCACTCCAGGCGTGTCTCACAGTGCTGATGAGAGAGGAAGGATAACCTCCCTGAACTTACTGGTAAATCTTTTCTTCATGCAGCCCAGGATGCTTTTGGCCTTCTTTGCCACAAGATTACATTGTGTGCTCATGTCAAACTTGTTGTCCACCAGGACACCCAGGTCCTTCTCTGCAAATCTACTCTCTACTCAGTCAGCCCTCACCTTGGTGAATGTGATTATTCTTCCCCAGGGGGAGAACTCAAAACTTCGATTTGTTGAACTTCATGATATTCCTGTTTGCCCATTTCTCCAACCTGTTGAGGTACACATGGTGTATCAGCCACTTGTCCCAGTTTTGTATCATCTGCAAACTCTGTCCCAGCTTTTAGGTCATTAATGAAGATATTAAATAGTATTGACCGCTAGGACACACCATTAGTGATTGGCCCCCAGCCCGACATTGCACCACCGATGAAAAAGAGTATTGAAAACACATGCTATAAATAACAAATGTGAAATAAAGAATCCTTGTACGGTGGGCACAGAGTAAAAAAGGGAGAAAAATGACTTTAAAATGCCAGCCATCCTATCTGCAATGACAGTCTGGTGCTGAAATATTTTGACAGCACCCTGAAAGAGTATTCATGATCTGTAGGCAATCACAGAAATCTTTGGAGTTAATGGGTGTGCTTACCACATTAAGTGGAAATAAATCATAGAACAATTAAATATGCATTGGACTGTAAGGGAAGTTGCAATTGGGAAAAAAGTGAGAAAAGGGCTGTCCTTGATCATTTCACCATCCTGGACATATGTTTGTGGACTTGTGCATGACTGCATGTGACAGAGGATGTGACCAGAAACATGGGTTACAGTAGAATAGGACAGTGTACCTGGAACTAAGAGATATCCAAGAATGAAGAGTCTTTTTCTTGGGGAAAAGGAGATAGAAGAGAGCATGACTATCAATAAAAAAGTGTGGCTTTCTAAATGAGGAAATTATCTAATGCTAATTGTTGCTGTTGTATTCAGGGATTCAGGAACAGCCTATTTACCTGCAAATAAGTTTGCAACCGGTATTATGATCTCACCTTAGACAAAAATGGCAACTGTATGCTTACTTACAGTGGATTATTCACTGTCTGAGTTGTATAGACTGACTGACAGAATGCAGTCCTTGTTCATGCACACTCCCTTTTACCAAGAAGTTCCTTGGTCTGACCAGCTGATTGCAGTTATATCTCTTGGATTGGTTTATTTGGAAAGAAATATAGGAAAACCAGTGCAGCAGTGAATGTCCATAACTGATTTTCACTGATCTCTTTATATTATCTTATAGAGAATCGTTATGTTTTGGCACAAGTAAGGATCATTCACCATTGGCAGAAAGTCACCAGGTCTCAAAGGACAGGTTTTGCCTGTTCAGCCTGTGCGCTTAAAACTGGAACAAAGCACAAAGGCAGACAGCACCTGTCTTTCACAGTGTGTTTTACAACTAAGGAAAAAGTACTGAGAGCTAGAGAACATCCATCAGAGCCCTTGGGGATGAGAATCTACACTAAAAACTGTATCACTGCAGTGTCTGTGACATTGGGATTACTTCAATAATTCATGTCCTTACACTCTGTAACCTGTTATAAATATTTAAAAAAAAAATCCATTTAATCCCGTGTTTACCTTTTGCTTTAGTTTTTTTCTTTTGTCATCATTCTGTGGATTAATGCTCACACAGTTGTCTTGTGTGCACAAGCTCCCCAGATTTTCTATTACACACAAGGATAACCTGTTTACACAGAGTTTTCCAATTCACATTTACAACATGTCAGCAGACCGAGCTGTGATCTCTCAGCTCCTGCCAGCAGAATGGGAATTTAATTATCAGACGAAAGGTAAAGGTACAGTGATTTCATATCTCTTTCCTTTCAGGGCAACCAGGGAGGATGAAAAAATTCCACACACCTTTTTCTGTTAGCTAGACTGCTCAAACATGATTTTACAGATAATGACAGTAGTAGCTCACAAGGCACATTTGTATCTATGTTGTAGAGCTACATAAAGTGGTTTGGACTGTTACACAATGCCAAATGCTCTCCTTAACCCACAGTTTCTGCCATTATAATCCCAGCTCTTCAACTTCTTGCAGTACCGGGGTATAAAAGACTGTGACTGGGGAGGGATCAATGCAGCACTGATTGCTCTCTTACATGTTGAAGATAAAAGAATCAGAGAAATTATATCCTCTTGGGTTTTGTTATTGGTTAAATCTCAGACTTTGCAACTGATGCCAGTCAAGCTAGCTTGGGATTTGTGTATCACTTCGCAATTCACTGGAGAGCGATGTTCAGTACAAGACTTTCAGTCCATCTCCTGCCTTTCCTCATGATTCCCCTCTGCACAGAGAGCTTTGCACTCTAGGTGATACAGGTATAATTTCTGTCTTGATGTTTTAGCTTACAATATCAGATAGCAGCAGAGCTTTTGAAATTCATGGTAAGACTGTTTCTGAGATCTTGAACACTGTGACTCCAGGCAGCTCACTGAAGAGATTAGTGCAAAGCATGCTTGAGAAATTTTGAAATTCTCTTCAAAAAAGATTTTTGTGAGAAAACTGGTTTGCAAGATCTACTCCTGCCTTACATAAGGGGCATTTAGTGGGTCTTGTAGCTGAGTCCTATGTCTTCTTTGTAATCTACAAGACTCAAACTCCATTTTATATGAAAGTGCAATCCTATAATGCAGACAGTGGGAGACAGAATTAGTACATGTGAATATTGAAAAGGATTGTACTTCAGCGGGTCAAACCTCTCTCTCACCTCACTGAGGGATTTGAAATCATCCTGTAAGTATAATATTAATAGTAAGCATTGTTCATATAGATTTTGATGTTCTGTTTCATGCTTTCTAGCTATTGTGCTACTTAAAGCATTATGGGAGAACAGTAGTTTGAAATACTTCAAATAACAGCTATTTCACACCATTTTCAACTGACAGTCAAAGAAAAATGTCTTGAAAAAGTATCCTGGCAACAGGGCTTATAGCATCAGCGTAATTCTTGTACATGTATTAGCATGCTGTGGAATATCACTGTGTTCAGAGAGGAAAGCTGCAAATGCTTTTTTTACCCTGAAGTGGCAGTTCTTCTGAACTACAGCAGTATCGATCAACTAACCATTCAAACCAGGTATTTGTGTGCGAAAGACAATAAAAGTCAAATAAAATCAAACCGTGTAAGCATTTTGTAAGGCTTTACCAGCACTTGCATTTAAAAGCTCTCTCTGTTTTAGAATCAGCAATCCTCAGCCACAGGGCTGTGAATATGAACCCTCTGTGTTCAGATGCTCATATGATGCCACAGGTCTTTAAAATGCGTATGAGGGATTTAGAAGTACTTACAGGAAACATTCAGTGGCGAAATCTGTGAGTTTTTGAGGGAGGTGGTAATTTTCACAGAGCCCTTCCACTGGGAAAGAATAATAATTTGTGCTCAACCAACAGTGCTTATTTAGTCACAAGCAAGGTAAACAGTAGCCTACAGTGACAGACTGCCTGAGATGGCAGATGAGGACATGCAGTGCATTGTTTGAAGAGCCGGTCCCTGCCTCCTACCTGCACAGCCTTCTGCTCTTTCAGTGCTGTCACTGAGCAGCGGATTATGGGTTTGCAGCAACAAGAGAGAAGCAGTGGGAGTAGGAAGCTGAGATTGCTTGGGTTCTTCCCAGCTTTCTGGCCTGGTTGCGTTCCTTCTCCTCCAAATCGTCTTGTCCTCGTTTTTGCATTGAAAATGTCAGTGTTGCGTACACCATCAGGAAGCCTTGAAACCAAGGAGAAAGGGCCCCAGATGATCCCAAGTGTGGAATCAGGTCCAAAGAACAGGGTGCCAGGGAATGCCACAGGGTCTGCTTATGACTCTACTTTTAAAAATAGTAGAATCATAGAATTATCAGGGTTGGAAGGGACCTTAAAGATCATCTAGCTCCAACGGCCCTGCCATGGGCAGGGACATCCCCCACTAGATCAGGCTGCCCAGAGCCCCATCCAGCCTGGCCTTAAAAACTTCCAGGGATGGGGCTTCCACCACCTCTCTGGGCAACCTGTGCCGGTGTCTCACCACCCTCACGGTGAAGAACTTCTTCCTAATATCCAATCTGAATTGACCCATCTCTATTTTTAATCCACTCCCCCTAGTCCTATCACTACCCGACATCCTAAAAAACCCCTCACCAGCTTTCTTGTAGGCCCCCTTGAGATACTGGAAGGCCACAACAAGGTCTCCTCGGAGCCGCCTTTTCTGCAGACTGAACAACCCCAACTCTCTCAGTCTGTCTTCATGGGAGAGGTGCTCCAGCCCTCTGATCATCCTCGGGGCCCTTCTCTGGACATGTTCCATCATGTGCATATCTTTTGACTAAAAGAGGTTCAAATGTGATGGCAATATGTAGTGATATGAAGCATTAAAGGACATTGGATATATTCCAAGTGTCCCTTAAATGTTTCTGTAGACATACATAAGGAGATTGGTGCTTAGCAAGCTGCGCAATTCTGCTACAACCCCCCCTCCTCCTGTCATGACACAGTGAAAAGGGACAAAAGAAGCTGTCAGCAAAGAGAAATATTCCCACTAAACACTTGAAACAATTTGTATGGAAGACAAAGACAGATGAAAAAGGGAAACAGGTAAGGAAGAAGGCTAGGAAGAGAACTTTGTTGAAACCCTTCTTAAAATAGGATGAAATGCGTGAATAGGGAGAATCAGAGAGCAAGACAGAAAGTGAGAACTGTCATCAACAGGTCGACTTGCTGCAAGACCTTTCATATTCTAAAAAAGGACCGCGGGAAATTTCCTCAGGGCTGAGGTGGCAGAATATTGAAAGGGAATTGCAGCCGTTTTAAGTGGACAGAGATCCTCCAGGCCTACACAAGTTACATCCTTGAGTCTGAAGGGGAAGCAGTGAGGGAAGAAATAGGAAAAATCTTGGCAAGAGTTTTGAAATCTTGCCAAGGGTGGCAATGACCCCAGGGAAACGGACAGATGGCTAACACAGTTCCTGACACTAAGAAATTAATGCAAGCAACATGGTCATAGAGTTGACTTCTGCTGTGAGGAAGACTTTGGGATAATCAGCAAGGTTTTTCAATCATTTTCACTTGTGCACACCATTGTGTGCATATTCTTATGCTTCCTAGAAAATATGGTGGACTAGGTGACCTCTTTGTCTTGCATTTTTAACTTCTCTGATTTAACACAACCTGGTATTGCCAACTGTACTATGAGAAGAAAATTAATTTTAAAATGAAGGTAGTTTTTCTTCATCCTGCTATAGATACAGACCTATAAAACAACTCCATCAGTGGGGAAAAATTTGAAAAACAAAGATGATATGAAATACATGATTTATTATGCTGTATATAGAAATTACAAGATAATAGTATATTCGAAGTAGTTCAGATGGACTCTGAAGCATGTTGGGAGGGTGGAGACAGAGAGGACCAGCAGTCTAACATTTTCTACACATTCCTTGTTAGCTGTTGCTTCTTTATGTTTCTGTTTTGAAACATATCTAACAAGGTGCCCAACTCCTACAGAAATTTTTACTCCCTCAGACCCAACTGAAAATACAGCTTAGTTTATATTCTGGTATTTAGTGCCACTAAACTGAATAATATTCGGGATAGGGTAGGAGAACTTTGTAAAAACCTCTTATTGTTAAAGGAATTGCTCTCAAGTATCAATTAAGATTCCTTTCACTTAATGGAATGAAATATTCCATTCATTGTGCCTGGCAAATCATCCTGAAAAAACTGCTTGTGAAGATTGTGTTTGATCACTTTGTCTTGTGTTTGTGATGAAAGAAGAAATGGACTTTAAAAAGAAAGACTAACAGGTAAAGATGTAGTATTAAAAAAAGGTTTTTATTGAGCAGACAAGCATAAATGCTGCCAATCACAAATTATTACATTTCCCAAAATACCTTTACATGTAAAGGCTCATAATTCAGTTATGGAAAATTGATTTTCAATAATTATTTCTGAAAAGCTTAGTAGCAATGATGTCACAAGGATGAGGATTTATTTTCTTTTTATGTTACACCATGCTATAGTGATATTGTTGCATCAACACTAAATGTGTTCATTTCCAGTTTATTTGGTTTTTTTTACTTTGTTAAGGGAAAAAAGAACCTGTTAAATTTACCTTACTTCCTAGGCAATGGCCTATCCTCACCAAGAAAGTTGCAGAATATTGTTTCTACTCAGTAAAGTGTTACAATAACTGTTCCTTTCCAAGAGGAAACTGCCTACTGAGGTGGAAACAATAAATTTAAAACTCCTCAGACTGAGAACAGAACCTGGCTCTTGAATTTCCTCTTACCTGAATACTATAATCACCTTTTTGTTACAGAAAAACTGTGTACAACACCTATTCTGGTCATGTTTTAAAGGCAAGCTATAGGTGTGATTGGTTATTTTAGATGGTAGCTGGTATTTCTCTGGAGAGAATCTTTGGTTTCAGATACATCCAGAAGCCTCCTGGAATGGCCTAAAGAGCTCAAAGAAGGCTAGAATTTCAGAAACTGGGATTTCTAAGTAGCTTGTTGCTCAGTGTGTGGTTCCTCATTGGCTGTCTGAGGTGTGTGACTCTTGTCAGTCATCATATAAGCAAGGGAAGGAATCTAGTCCTGTGTCCTTAATTCAACAAATTAGATAGCACAATGCCTTCTACATATCATTCTAAATTTCTTTTACTTGTATTACTCTTTTTCTGTGGAAAGTACATGAAACCATCTGTGAACAAAAACAATGAAACTGTTATGTATCATTATTAGAATAATCAGTACCCTGGGTTTTACAATACTCCAGGCTTTGTAATTTTGGCAGTCTCTTTATGTCCATCAGTCGTCCTTGTAACTGTTCTTTAAGCATGGGACCAGCAGGGACCTTTTATTTTCTTTGCCTTTATGTGCTTCCATCTTCATAAGACTTTTACTTGCTTCATTGCATATATTCATGCATAGAATCTGACTGAAAGGCAATAAAAGTAACTTACTAGAAATAAATAAATATTTTTTTAAAAAAATAAACAACAAAAAGCCAAAACAGATCCCAGAATAAAAGCTGTTGAAATCTTAGTGGAATCACTGGTGCAAAGTTGGTGTATTAATACCAACACTCCCTTGATACTAAGCAAAGGCTGAATGCAAGTAATTCATCATTCATATTCTTTCTCTGGTGCTTGCGACCTTGAGATCATTTTCCTGTTCCTGACTAGACAGAATTCAAATCCAATTACCAGCAATAAACTATGACTTTGAATGGATCAATCACAATTGGTTCTCTTTGTTACTGTAATTGAACCACCTTGTAATTACTGAAGTATTTATTTTTAATTATCAGTTCTCATTTGCTCTGAATGACTGTATTCTGCTTCATTCCTCCAAAAGCAATTTAATAATATAATACGGAAACCTCAATATGTTCCACTGTGGAAAAATAATAATGAATTTAAGAATGAATAAAGGATAATGATCAATCCAGAGATATAGCTGTTAAAATATCAGGGAAAATTATATTTCCAAAGTAAAGCATTACTTTTCGCCCTTTAATAAAAGTGTCACTCTCACATCATGAATATCCATAATGATATTAATCCACCAAGGTTCTCCCTCAGCTTTGTCTGTCCTTCTGAGCTTAAATAGTCAAATGCATCGTTCTATTCCTAACCTGACATCAAAGCTCTCTTATTCCACTGAGTATATAGGTCAGTGATTATTCCGGAAATAAGTCAGTTACCTATTTAATTTAAGTTCCCCTAACATTTTTACTGTTAGCTTAATGAAAAGAGAGAAATAGACTGCTTGGGCACTGCAGTAAAATTCCAAGGTAGTATGGGCTTAGCTAAATTTACGGTATGGAAAACTTGGCTTTTACCACAGATCAAAATATGTCCCTGACAAACCACTTCTGAAGCAAAGAAAGAACTCTGTGTAGAAGAAACAATCTTTCCCCAAAGTGGATGCAGTGATACACACACACCTTCTGCACCTCCACTTTTGTGGAAATGCCTCTTATCAGACAGAATAGTACATCCCTCTGAAAGGTGTTCGCAATGGATAGACGAACATAAACATTTTCAGATGCTCTATGTTAAGCAGTGTGTTTTCCATGGTCATCTGAGAAGCTACCATCTCAGGTAGAGAATTCAATTTCCCAAGGCTCTGTGTTGATGCCCATTAGCTGCTTGGCTGTGCCGATAACATGGATAACGCACTGCTGGGGGAGATAGAGGCACTAGTCCTTGCAGTGTACTGGCTGTTCAAGTGCATCAGCTTGTCGCTGGTTAAAATGACACATCGGAAGTCACCATATGAAATGTTAGAAAGGCCGGTACGGGAGGAAAAAATACTGCTGTGTTGTTCTGTCATTCAATTTTCTGCCTGTGGAAATGGCCAGAACACCCTTCTGAAGCTTTGATATCTCATGCTTGACTGTTGCAGTGCTTTCATCAGGATGGTGGAACAGTAAATTCATCGTGACTCTGTACTCATCCACGGTGTTTCCTTGCTTATTTTGGGTTTTTGGAGGTGGCAAGCATTAGGTCTGGGCCAGCCACTAAATACTAACAAACACTCTCTAAGTCCCTCTCCCTCCCCAAATGGGAAGGAAAAGGGAATGAGGCAGAGAGAATTCTGGACTGGAATAGGAAATTAAAGCAGCTTTAACGAAACAATAATAGAAATAATAAGGAAATAATAAAAATAGTGAAATATAAAAAAATATATATAAATCTGATATCAAGTCCAACTCCCCCCACCCGACAGCAATCCCCACTGATGCTGCAGAGCAGGCGGTACCGAGGAAGGCCCAGGCTCAGCGGCAGAGAGGAGCTGGGTTCGGGAGCTGGATTCAGGAACTCAGAATCAGGATCAAAGTCAGAAGATCAGATGGAGTCATCCTAGGATGCTGGCCACTGAAAAGGAAGAAACTGACTATTTCTGATTCTCTTTCACAACAACATAAATTAGAGCAAAGCTGTGGGTGTTGGAATCATAGAATCATAGCATGGTTTGGCTTGGAAGGGACCTTAAAGAACTTCTAGTTCCAACCCCCCTGTGATGGGTAGGGCCAACTTCCACTAGACCAGGTAGCTCCAAACTCTATGCAACCTGGCTTTAATGACTTCCAGGGAACTTCCAACTTCTCTGGGCAACCCGTTCCAGTGCCTCACCGCTCCCACAGTGAAAAATTTCTTTCTTACATCTAATCTAAACCTAGCTCCTTTCAATTCAAGTCCATTACCCCAGTTGCTTCAGAGTTCATTGTGGCCACTCTGCAGCTGACCTACAGGGAGGTACTTTTCTTTCTGGAAATATCCTGATGATCCTTATGGGGCTGTATGACCACTTAGTACTACCTCTTTGCTTTCTCTCCATGTATTTTCCGAGCTGAGGAAGGAGCTCTCTTTGTGCTGAAGTTACACATTAGGAAAACGTTTCTTGACAGTCATGATAATTAGTTGCCAGTGATGAGGCTCTGGAGGCATTTAATCCACTCTCACCGAAGGTGTCCAAGAGTACTCCACTCTACAAAGAGTGAGAGACAAATACAGATACAATCCCTTTCTTGCAGTGGACAGAGTGAGATGATACAAGTCCATCGAGTTTTTTCCAATGCTATTATATATACTTAATTCAGGAAAATAGTTTTCCTCCCCTCTACAGAAAACTTGTTTTCTGTGGCCATGTGTTTCCCTTTCTCTTGCTTGGACCATTAACTGTTTGTTTTCCTTTCCTTATGTACATGTTTAAATTCCATTGATCCTGATGGAAAATACACGTGGAGGGAATAATAAACATAAATATTTGGATTCCACTAACACTCCTCCCTAGGGCATAACAGTAAAAATGTTATAGGAAAATACATTTACACAGAAACACCAGAAGCAACAGTTTTGACATATCTCCCTTTTCCCATCATAACAAGATAAAGAAGCAGTAGAAGGTCTCTCGGTTCTTTTTACATAAATACGTTCACATAAAAAGAAAGAAAAATTTTGGTATTACTTCAACAACTGTTCTTGAGGAACATGACTTAGTTCTGCCTAGCAGGGATAGACATGGCATTCATGGATTCATTGGCTTCTTGGAAGAAGGGAAAGGCCCTTCATTAGAATCCTGGCAGAACTACCATGCAGGAAGGTGTGCATGCGAACACCTTACTGGGACAACTAAACTAAGAGCATTGCCACTCTTTGCTTCATTTGTTATCAGTGATGAACAAAATAATCATGATGCCAGGGCAACAGGTGTCACAAGTGAGATGAATCCTGTCTGAGTGGTGGATATCTTGAAAGCTGTTAACAAATGCATGGGGTTTTGTTTGTTTGTTTTTTTTCTCTATATAATGTATTTCTGCTAATATACCAAAACACTTAAATAAATCACTTCTGTGATTCTGTAATATCACTAATAATTTTGGCCCTGTTTTTGTACTTTCATTGTGCTAGGACTGGAAGCGACCATCTATGTCAGCAAGTCCAGATCTTGACAACTATAGGAAAATACGCATGCGATGGCTTAGAAAAATCTTACTCTCTACATTTCTGCAAATGCCTCTCTGGCACCCTAAGGCAAATGTTGAAGATCTGTAGTATGAGAGGAAAAGCTGCAATGACAAAGTGGCACAGAAGGTGGAGACTGAATGGAGACTGCCATTGTTGGAGAAGATGCTGGGAATCATTAAACCCTTTGGGTGATACTGGATAGGAAATCATGACTCATGTCGCAAAGAGGTAAAAACAAACACACAATTGTCTTTGCTAGTATGACCCAGGGAAACAAATATCCAGCTATATCTGGTGATCTGCACAAATTTTTCTTTACAACTTAACGACTGCAGAGAATGGAATGTTCTGGAGACACCACAGCACCCTGCCTAGCTCTGGCCAAACTTCTACATCTTGGGAGAAGGTGAATGTGCCCTCACACCCCTGGTAACTATCTCTGAAGCCAGATCAGGGAATCAGCAGAGCCCAGAAGTGTGGAAAGAGGGGAGTATACAGCAAAATATCAGACAGATCAGGTTCCATTAGGGGAAGCAACATAAAGGCAGATGATTTCCTGCAGGTTTCTTGAGAAAAGGGTTTGTATAAGTGTGTCAGAAGAGGGAAAGGGATTTGTTGTGGCACAGAGGCATATGGTGGCATTCAGCCACACTAATCCACCGATGGGGTGGTGGCCATCAAGGAGCCTACACAGCTCAGATCCATCTGGCAGTCGCTTGTGGGTGCCTTTAGGCCCTCCAGCCCACACTGGCTGACATGGGACATGGTGGAGCTGCGCCGAGCCTTCAATGTGGCCTTTGGCACCGCCATAGAGCTGCTCTGCCACGTCGTGCTGGGGCTGGAAGAGGGGGGAGCTCGGCACTTCACCTCTCACCATGCACAGTGGAACAGAAGTCGTTCTTTTTCTGAAATCTTGTAGAACCATGTTTTAGGGTTGTTTGTTTGTTTTTTTCCTGGGAAAATTCAAGCTAGCATGACTATAAAGATCTGTAGCAGCATGTAGCACATTTGTTTTGTATTCACCGAAGCCTCTGGTGTACCTGGCTGAGTGAGGAACAAGTGCTTTTCTTTGAAGCCAGGAATCTCTTACAGGCCTAAAGCTCTAAATACCAACACGCCTGTCTCCTCTAGGGCTGGCTACTGGCAGCAAAACTGTAAAAACGAGGTAAGTTTTCACTCCTTTTTATCATTTCCCTAACCCCACCTTCCTGCAAGCCAACCAGTGGGGAGAGGAAAGTCCTGACCCTCCTTTTCCTGAAAGGAAAAAACAGGAGTAGGAAATAACTGGGAAGTGTTTTGCCCCGTTGGCAACTGTAATTCCCCACAATACACGTGGTTAGTGTAGTGATCAAAAGCAAGCTACAAATGCTCGCATTTTAAATTTTTATTTTTTATTAAATTTGTAGATATTTTTTTCCCCTAACAGTGTAACAGATGTGTGAAAATGGGAACAAACTGACTGAAAACTGAAAAACACTCTTATTAGCAAGGACAATCAGATAGCTATAGAAATGTTAAACAGCTTTCTGGACAACATCATTTAAATCCCTTCAGCAGTGTACCATCCCTTTTGAAGAAGGGATTCCTTGAGTATGCTAAAGTACTACTGCAGCTGTCATTGTTATTATGAACTTGCATGTTTTCTGAACATTCTCAGTGGCATTTAAAGTGTATCCTACATAATCTAAGACACCGCCAGCCTTAAGAAAATGATAAATAGTAGTAAATTCAACCCCAAATCAAGAAAAAGGTCAGGGGAAAAAATAGCATATTTGAGAATATTCATGTTAGACTTCTAACTATAAAAAAGGGATAATTTCCAGTTTTCTCTCCAGTGGTCTCTTCAGTCTGTAATTTAAAAACTGATGTATTTCAAAAAATGAAACAATAGCTTGACAGTGCTCACCTAGAAGCTGTGCCTTGTTTTCTTGAAATACAAGTTCAGTGTTTTATGGGGAAAGAACTAGAGGCAAACAGGAAGTCTGTATACAAGCTACTTGACCTAGTACGTCCATAAAGATTGAAGATATAGACGTTTATTTATTTCTCTTGAGAAAGTTCACTGCTAAAATAAGCAAATCAGAAACACTTTTTGTCAGTATTTTTTAGTAAAAAGCCAACACCTGTTCCACATCTATTGCTTACTTTTTTTGACAAAGTCACTTCTTTGTGGGAAAGGGAATTAAGGGGATAGGAACAGACTGGTAGAAGTTAAATAAAAGTCTGATAAAATAGGTACTTTTACACAGAAAACAAGATCCTTTAAAAATATTTTCCTTCTACTCCAAATCACTTCTATGACAAGTTTTGAGATTTCCCTACTTACGATACACAGAACAATGACAAAATATTTGTGCCCATGGAACCCTTTTCCAAGTTGTTGGTTTTGGTCAGTGTATATTTTTCTGGCTTTTAACAAGCATAATCTACTTTAATTGTGAGTCTTCCTTAATGAATATTACTCTTGAAAGTATCATTTAAAATAACTCATTAATTGTTTTCCATCCCCCATTAAATATATTAGGAAGCTATACCATTAATTCTGTCACTGCTAAATCCCCACACTGCCAGATGCTGAAGCAGAATGCGATTTTCGATTACGAAACATATGGATTTATTTACACTAGGTAACTTCTTTATTAAAATATCTTAACACAGTCATTACAGAGACTTCTTTCCCAAGCCCCTGCTGTCACACTCGACTCTGCTCAAGAACACACACCACATCTGCTTTTCACATATGCTCTCCAGCCCCAGTCCACCCACGTGGGCCCCTTTCACAGCAGTCTGTGCCCCTCCTCCCGAGCCTCGGATGGGAACACACAACAGGGCTGTAGCAACCACAGAATTATGGTGGGTTCAGATTGGCCTCCTCTGCCTTGGAGAATATGCCCAGATCATCTCTGTTCTAGCAGAGCTGGTCTCCAGCACTAAACTCTCCAGCTCACGCTGGCTATGCAGGACCTTCTACGATAGCAGTGCTCCCCAGAAGCAATGCAGTTTATCCAGCATAAAACCACCAAGGAAGTTTTTTTTTCACTGGTGATTCCAATAGTAAAGGTTTCTAACCCATTAAAAAAAAATTAAAAACCAATCCCACAGTTTCCTCTCTCCTTTCCTTTAAGCCACAAGTACCCAAACTGCTAATGCTAAACACAATCCCTTGCTGCTGGGGAATAAGAGAAGAGAAAGACGTTGGGTTGAACTGCCTGTTTCCTTGAAAACTGCACAGACACCTTTCTGAGCAGGAAAAGGGAGATGTCTTCTAGAATAGATAGACAGATTATTCTAAAGCTTTCAGTTTGTGTTTGGTCTGCATACATCTGATTTTCTAGCTGCAAGTGCAAGAGTGCTCTTCCCCTCCCTATGTAGTTTTTTCTAATTTTGCAAATAGATGATCAGTAAAAAGAGGAAACTATTCTTAAAATGCAGACTCTGTGTTTCCTACCTGTCTCCTCTTTCCTTAGTTAGAGACGATCTTTTCCCTATGGGCAGCACCCTTTTGCCTGGCTTTCTAATTCTCCATCCCTTCAGTGATTTTTTTTCTTTCTGGGTTATCATCTTTGAGCCAAAAATGTGTGACCTCTTTTTTATTAACAGAAAACACATATTCTAACAAAAGACTTTTAAAACTGCCTCCATGGCAACCAAGGATTCTTTATAAAAAGTATGTTTAAGATCTCCTCATTGCTTAACAACGTGTTGCAAACCACAGCCTTCATTCTAATGAGCTACATTTACAGTGTGCACCTCACCTCTATTATCCCCACATTAAAATGCTTAAGATGCCCTCTAAAATTAGTAAATAGATAATGAAGGCTTTTTACTAAGGCCATTCTTTCCTCCCCACCTTTACCCTCTTCCCACTGGCACCAGGTTCTTAGTACCAGTCCCATCTTCATATCTGAGTTGTGAGTGTGAATTGGTTCTCCGTAGCACACTTCTTTTGAATTCCTTTAGTCCAGCCACTCTCTCAGGGTCAGTGCACATCCATTCTTGCTTTTTATTCAGGAGTTCTCCATTTAACCTTAACCCAGCCCACAAGTCTTTTCTCATTGGTACCCAGGCTGACCCGGGATTCAAACCAGGTACTATTCCTTCCTCCTAATCCCAGTTGTTTCTTACCTCACCCCTTATCTAACTCTTTTTTTAATTCTTTGTTCAGTCTTAATTTTCTTTGTCTCGCTACTCCTTGACTCTTGCTCCCATTCTCTGCTTTCTCCTGTCTGGGTTCATGAGCTCTTTTGCTTTCCTGTCTCTTCTTTGTCCACTTAATACCAGTTGTGCAGATGGAAAATTATCCCAGTCTAATTGCTCCTAACCTGAATTCTCTTCCCTTGCTGCTCGGTCTACCAAATGGTCCTATTTGCTTTAACAGGCTCTTCCCTTTGACATCTTTTTATTTAAGCAGCTTGGTTCTTATGTTTTATCAATTAAGTTCACTACTGCTTGATATATCAGAACGTTGTTATTAACTTTTTATCATTTGTGGTATCACCAGCCTGGATTCCAATAAAGTTTTATGTACAAACAGCTGGTAGATGGCAGCTCCTTCCTTACTGTATAATAATCATAAAAAATATTTAATTATTTTATATTCAAAATCTATCAGGGTTGGAAGAAGACAAGAGAATCAGCAACAATCAGCCATTAGTGGAACCATATTCCAAGCACATGCATTACAGGCAGGCACTTAAATTTAAACAGTGCGTGTATTTCTTCTCTCTCCATTTTCCTTATTCCTCTGATGTGGACCACTAAAACTTACTTGCAAAATGTTTTTTGGGGTGCGGGAAAGTCTTCTTTTTATGTATTCTTGTTACTGCATCTTGTCAGAATTGAGCACTGAACGTACACTTAAACAGTGATGGTATACTCCAAATGGTTTGATTCACTAGAATCAAACAGAGCTTAAACAAAAAAAGTAGGTATTAGTGGTGTGGGTCTTTACAAGCCCCTACAACATGACAAAATAAGCGGAAATAATACTAATGAATTATTGTAAAATGTGCTTTACGTACATCAAAACAAAGCTTTGCAGAACACCCAGGTAATATCAGTAAATTGCCAACAGTAGTAGTGTCCAAAAATACTGGCTGAGAATTAGAATTAACATCTAACACAGACCAGATGCTAGCCAACAAGAGTATTGGGCATATTAACATCAATAGGTTTCCGCAAGGAACAGTAACCATTTTTCATTAACAACAAAGTAAGTTGTCACTGAACTGTGCTTGTGGTGCTAACTGATACTTCCACATTGGGCCTTCTTCATAGGGGGTTAAAGTAGGATACAGGATACAACAGATTTCCAGAGGAAATTAATTAATTCAAACCATTTACAGCATGTTGATGAGGTTAGGTTTACAATGTGGTCGCTCAACTTAGATAAAAACACACACAGGTTTAGCTGATCTCAGGATTTAGGCAGGGAGGGAGGAAAACAAAGAATTAAACACCTTTTAATGCCAACAGTTTTCCTTTTCTCTCTCTCTTTTTTTTTTTTTAATTTCCCATAGCAAATAAATGCATTGCTATTCTCCATGTACACATAGTTGAATATTACCAAGTTTTAGAGTAGCTTTTGCAAGTCTTCTTGAGAATACTTGATCCTAAATGTCCCAGATTATACTGTGAGGGAATAACAGGTATTTATATTTTATATAATTCAAAAAACATTTAAATCTTCACATTTTGAAGATCATAATCTTTGCAATTCTACTTCCTGCTTTTGACTTCTTAAGCAAACCTCAATGAAGACAGTCTCATGTCGCACGTATTCTCTCAGACCATTATCACACATGTGTAGAATGTCACCTGAGCTGTGGCTAAAAGCACACACTGACACAGTTAAACACTATTGTTTCTATTTTTTCATTCTGTCGGTGAGAGCTTTGAACTGGTTTTACTTGCAGTAACCAAGCTTTTAACTTTTTATGCTCTCCACTCTTTTTCTCACATCATTCTCTTTATTTCTGTCTTTGTGACAGAACCAAATATGTGTCTATGCATCCTTATAACTGAGTTGTTTCCCATTACTTTTTCACTTAAACAAATGTCAACAGTGAAATAATTACTGAAGTTTTTAGAAACTGTGTTCAAACTGAAGAAATAGGCTTTGGAGTAAGGGAAATGTAGTGAATGAGGAGGTTTTCTGAGTGTTAAGCAAAAGCTTAAGAAGAAAAATTTTGGGACATATTCTCAGCTCTTCATTTCCCAGCCAAACCAATGATGTCTTTATTCTCAGAAATCACTTTCTTCTTCCTAGAATTCTGCTGCTGGAGTACATGGCATGAAGAACTGATCCACTTTGAAGACCAAGGTCATCATTCTACTGTGAAACCCAGGAAGCGGTGAGCTTGCAGGAATCCATAGCAGATAAGTCATGAAAAAAACAGACCACTGTTTAAAGCTGCAAAACTCCGTTCATAATTTCTGCAATGAGATTTAGAGACCAGGAGGTGAAGTACACAAGTCTGGATGGATATAATGCAATCACTAACTGTCAGATCCAATTAGAAGAAACATGGTTCCCTAGAAAGGTACAGGGGATGGAAAAGAGGAAAGTTTTTGAAACTAGCTACAACTGGTTGCTCTTTAGAGCCTGATCATCTCTATTTAAGGCAGAGGGCTATCTCCATGCAGTATTCTGCTGCAGTCTGGTACCAGTATGCTGTCCTGAGAGAGTAAAGAATGATTCCAGTATTGAAGGATCAAGAGGTCATGAGATGTGGTGCGGAACTCCAAAGAGGAAATGAAAGACAGAATTATTTAGTAGTTGGGTCATGAGAGAGTTGAAGTGATCCATGTGATTACTGGACTTGACATCCCATGAGGTGTATACCCTGCCAGCACTCTAAATCCAAGATGGTATGGAAAGTGTGCTGAGGCTCATGTGTCCCAGTGGCTACTACTTCATGCTGCTGCTCATCCATGTAGGAACTTATGATAGTGCCAGAAACCATACTGAACAGATGAGAAGTCATCGTCTACTTCTTGGCAGGAAGGTGAAAGAGCTGAATTCAGATGGTGTTTTGGTTAGACCTTCTGGGACAGGGTAAATCTGAGGAGAGCACAGATGTATCCTGAAGATGAAGCCACTGATGAACAGGGACATATGGTGTCATTGAGAGAGTTTCAGACTTCTTACAGTTATGTCTGTCTGATGATGAATGGGGAAAGCAGTGAAGCTAGTATTACATGGCAATTACCACACTTGATGAGCGTTTTAGCAGTGGTTCATACTCAATCTGGAAGAATATATTCAGTTTTGGACTAAAGGGTCTGTCTTGGATTAGAAACCCTGTGAAACTTCTGTGATAATCAGAGGAAAAGGATAAAATAATTTTATCAAAGTTGCAGATGACACAAGCTGAGAAAGCTTTAACTACACCATAGAAGAGAATTCAAGTCAAAATTATATCAGAAAATAAGAGAATCATAGAATTATTTAGGTTGAAAGAGGTTTAAAGAGGTCCAGCCTCTGGCTCATTGCGGGGCTAACTATAACATTAGATGAAGCTGATCACGGTCTTTCAAAGTCTAGACAGAAAAAAAAAAATACAGTTCTACAAGGACATGGAAAAAAATCTTCTCGGAAAGTTCAAACTGAAAAATGTCTGGCTAAACAAAAAGATCTGAGAGTTACTGTGGCTCAAAAGCTGGACATGAGTCAAGAATGTTATGCTTTTCTGAAAAAAAGTAAATAGGAGTGTTATCTCTAATTCAGCTGAAATATTTGCTGTATTTGGCACAGGCAAGGTGTCAGCTGGAGAACTGATGTCTGATTTTGTGTACAGTTCAAGCGGGATGTGGACCAACTGAATAATCTATTGTGGTTACAACAAGGGTTTCTAATTAGCACAAGGGAGATTAGATCAGATGACAGGAAAAACCTCCTAACAGAAATTAGATCAGATGACAGGAAAACCCTCCTAACAGAAAGGTTAGTGCAACACTGGAATGCATTTCCTGGGCAGGTTGTGAAGTTTCCGTCACTGGAGGTTGTTGAAAAACAAGCTGGACAAGAACCCGTCAGGAATGACATAGAAATGTCTCATATTCTCTTTGGGCATAGGAAAGGAAGAGATGACCTGTTAAAGTCTCCTCCAGGCCTTCTATCTGTAATTTCTAAACTTATCATTCAGGTTTAGTGACACTCCATTTTTTACCTTCATCCTTTGGAGATGACAAGAAGGTTATTTTTTTTCTGATCAGGATACAGTTGCCACTTATGTGTGGATGGTGCCTGTTCTACCTAAATTCTAATGAGCTGGATTTACCAAGATGCATTACCCAAAATATTTCAGTTCTCCACTCCTTGCTTCAGAAGATACTAAGTGCTTACGTGAGCATCTCTGCAAGTAACTTAAATTGGGAGTAATATCTTCTGAAGAGGCAGTAATGACCAGCTGGATGTGGGCTAGTATATGACAACCTCTCTTATGGACACACCTGTTTGCATAGTGCACATCTGTGCACAATCTTACTAATTGTTTGCAGCTTTCATGTACAGTTCAGCACACTGGTACAGTATAATTTGGTATCCTGTAATGAAAAAAGTACTCATCCTTTTCCAACACTTTTTGCTTTAGTAAAAACCAAGCATCAGTAAAGTATTATAACATTCAGTGCATAAGAACTAGAATTAAACAAAAAATGCAGCACATACATCCTCAGGTTTACAAGATAAAGTAGAGATTTTCCTTCTGGAATTTGGAATTTTGAGTTCTTTTTTTTTGCTTGCTTTTCTCTAAACAAACTTTAAAGAAATGATGCTTCTCATCAGCTGGCATAGTTCTCTGAGAGTTGGGAATTCAGGGTTCTCTTCTAGGGGCAGTAGCTGACTTAATCTGGGATTTGGGCCAAATGACCTAGTATCTTTTTGCCTTTTCCACAGCTTTTAAATCTTCAATATACTTTATTCATTCAGAGAAAGGATATTAGGAGTCATCTGAGAAAACAGATGTTGCTTGTACTGTTTTCCTGTTCAAATGCAGCAATAAGAACCACAATTTATTAAAGCCCTAATTTTAGTTAGTGCTGTCCACCGTCTCTAGTCTTCTAGATCAGCCATCTAAATCACTGCTAAAGCAGTTTTGTTATTTGTTGAGGACCTTGTCTTCAATGAGTGACCTACTTGTTGGATGAAGGAAAGGCTGTGAATGTCATCTACCTTGACTTTAGCAAGGCATTCGACACTGTTGTCCACAGCATTCTCCTAGAGAAATTGACTGCTCTTGGCTTGGATGGGCATATACTTCACTGGGTGAAAAACTGGTTAGATGGCTGAGTCCAAAGAGTTGTGGGCAACGGAGTTAAATCCAGTTGGCAACTGGTCATGAGTGGCATCCCCCAGGGCTCAGTACTGGGGCCACTCCTGTTTAATATCTTTATCAATGACCTGGATGAGAGGACAAAGTGCACACTTAGTAAGTTTGCAGACGACACCAAGCTAAGTGGAGGCGTCGATCTGCTTGAGGGTAGGGAGGCTCTACAGAGGCTCTCCATTTATTTCATACCTATGTACTGCTTACTTATGGTCATTAAAATGGTTGCTTATTCTTTTATGAATTCAGTAAGAAATAATTTGTCTAAATAAGATGGTCTAATCAGTAGGTTTCTTCGTTTTTCTAAAACAAATGCTTTTGAGTTATTTTGCTTTTTGAAGGCCATTTGTGATATCAGTCTTTCAGCTCTTGTGTTTTTTATGCTTTCTCCTTTTTTTTTTTTTTCTCTTTAAAATGTGATATTTTATTCAGGTAATTGTAAGAGATTTGTGTCTATTTTTTATTTTTTTTAATTAATCCTGGAATATTTTCTAACACTAGCTCCGTAAAAGTAACTAAAATTTTACAGTTGTAAGTGAAAGGTAACATTATATATACAAGCATAAATTAATGTTTGGTGATCAAAGTTTGATAATCTGAAGAGCACTGTAGGTTTGCTTTGGATAGAGGGATAGGATGTAGATAAAAATCTTCATGGGTTCAGAAATTTTCTGAAATTGATGTGTGTGATAGGCTGGATCACTGGGCCAAGGCCAACATCAGGAAATTCAGTAAGGTCAAATGCCAGGTCCTGCACTTCAGCCACAACAACCCCCAGCAGCACTACAGGCTTGGGGAGGAGTGGCTGGAGAGCTGCCAGGCAGAGAGGGACCTGGGGGAGTTGGTGGACAGCCGGCTGAATGTGAGGCAGCAGGGTGCCCAGGTGGCCAAGAAGGCCAATGACATCCTGGCCTGTATCAGGAATGGTGCTGTCAGCAGGAGCAGGGAGGTGATCATGCCTCTGTACTGAGCTTTGGTGACACCTCACCTTGTGTCCAGTTTTGGGCCCCCCACTACAAGAGGGACATGGAGGTGCTGGAGAGGCTACAGAGGCAGCTGCCAAACTGGTAAAGGGCTTAGAACATAAATCTTACGAAGAAAGGCTGAGGGATCTGGGGCTGTTTAGCCTGGAGAAGAGGAAACTGAGGGGAGACCTCATCACTCTCTACAACTACCTGAAGGAGGTTGTAGAGAGGCGGGGATTGATGTAGTCTCCCTAGTGGAGAGTGATATGATGAGGGGAAATGGATTTAAATTGCACCAGGGAGGTTCAGGTTGGAAAATTGGCAAGGTTTTCAGCCACTGGAACAGGCTGCCCAGGGAGGTTGAGTCAGTCCCTGCAGACGGGTGGATGTTGTGTTGGGGGGAATCATTTAGTAGGTTGATAGGGTTGGGACAAAGGCTGGGCTTGATCTTCTAGGTCTCTTCCGGCTGAAACGATTCTATGATTCTATGATTCTATGAGATGATTATAAATGAAAGCCATATTCCTTCCACTGATTTTGTTTTTTTCACCATTTAATTTCTGTGACTTCAGGTGACCTGTATGTATAGACTGAATTTGAAATACAACTGGAGAAGCAAAGGATAACTGGAAAGAAAAATAAACAGAAAATCAGAATATGAGGAAGTGATACAAATGAGACTGTGCTAGTACATATGAGTAAATATTATTTTTATTGTTGTTATTATCTCAATAGCTATTGAAATTATTAATAACGCCTCACGGCTATGGCTCTAACATGTGTAACCAGACCTGGAAAACATCCTGTCTGAGAGTAGCAATAAAAGAACATTTACTTATGTTTTATTGCAGTGACTATTTCTTAAAAGATAGTCTTAAAATGTTTTCTACAGCAATAAGCAACTGGCATGGTCTTCCTGAGTTTATTCATTTTTACAAAAAGTAACTTCAATCCTCATTAAATATAAATAAGCAAAACGATGTTGAGAAAAATTAACTTGAACAAAACACACAGAATCAACTATAAGACATACTGCAGATGTTGAAAACTTGCAATGTAGTCTATTCAAATTTAAGAGGTTGAGTACTATTTTTTCTCAAAAACAAAGATGGAACATTACCATGCAGGGAATGAAACTGTGTTTCAACAAATAGAAATACGGGACAAGCCAAAAAGCAAGCAAACAAACAAAACCAACCTAAATATCTCTTGATTCTTTGTATTATGATGAGATGTAAATCTGAAGAAACTGCACCCAACATCCAAGCTCACTATAGCCTAACTATAAATGATAAATGGTAGTTTTACTTTTACAAGGAAAAATAATGCTGAAGTATATTAACAGATTTTCAGAATAACACTGACAAATTAATGCATGCGTTTAATATAATGATGGTAAACATACTACCAGTGTTCATACCTATAAAAGTTTTCTGAAAACTTTCCACTTACTCGAACAAGCAGAGTTTCTTTTGCCAGTGCCTTCTACGTCTTTTTGCATACGGCTTGAAAAACTTAGTGGGTCATAAAGCCCTGTTCCTTGTTGTTATAGGCAACTGGAATCTGTTTATAAATGTGGTAAAACTGATTATAAAATGGATTAAGATTTCTCAGCCTCCTGTTTTGGCTTGAAAGCTGTTCCTGATATTAAAAATCTCCTATCTTGAAGTTTATGCTCATGACCATTTTGCACTTTTTTATTACTGTGCCAACAGCATCTTTTAGCTTAATAACTCTTTTTTTTTTTTTCTCCCTGATGGTTTTCACCATGTGTGCTTACAGATATTTATGATTTTTTTAAAAAAAATTATCTCCACTTTCATTTTACAGTTCTGTATAGAGTTTGTTCTAGTTGAAATTCACAGTTCTTGAACATGGACTGGATCCAGTATTTCAGAGGAAATTTTTCTAACACCTTATATAATGGCATCAACACGTCTCTATTTCTATCACTTTGCCTGAAGCGTGCTAGGATTATTTTTGCCTGCTTATAGTCACGTGACACTACTTGATTGAATAAGGATATGCAGATCTTTTTAGCCTTCTGCTATTTCAAGTTGATGAAAACTTATTTTATCGGAGAATTCTTTTTAGAATGTAACTTTTGATGATAAAATTACATCCCACCTCTTGTTCTTATCTGAGCCTTCTGAGATGACTGGCAGAAATGCTGGAGGTGATGGATGGACATTAAGTGATGGCCTTTACTCATAAGCTTGAGGTAATCCAGGTAACCAATGTGCCCTAAGTGATGGAGGTTCCTTAAATAACTGAGCCGAACAACATGACACAGATTTGTATCATGAAGAACCACTTAGTGCAAAAACCTGTGGTTTTCATAGGTAGGCTCAGTCAGTCTATTAGTCATTTGCACAAAACATTTTTATATAGAATATGTAGAATTAGGCACAGAATAGGACCTTGAGAAACTATGTTAGAAATCTCATTTCATCCCCAAAGTTTTAACTTCTTTCTCCTTCAGGCAGTGTACCTTCAAATCTTCTTCCAACATCCATGTTCTGTTCTCCCATTGTAAATTCAAGCATTATGCAGTACAGAAAGTTTGTTTCCTCATTTTAGACATACTCAGAAAATTGTGTTCTTTTTGTTACTTGACCATGAAGGTAATGGTTTGTGATCTCTGGTGTGGGAGACATAACAACTAGTTTTAGTTATCTAAGATATAGACAATTATGTCTCACCTAGTCATGTTTACTTCGTAGTCATGCGGAAGAAATTGCCACATTTACTGTGTTTAATCTCAGTGTAAACTAGACTTTAAAATAGACAAATGAGCAATACCCTTACATCCCTCCTATGACAAGCTTGAAGAAAATGACGAGATCAGGTGCAGATGTCTCCATTTGATGTTGAAAGCTTAGTGGAGATAACTCTTTCTACACACATTTAGAATATCTCTATCTAAACAGGCAGAGTTTTCCCAAAGTGCTTCTCTGAACAGTCTCATAAACTCTTCCAAAGCAATGCCTTCAAGATAGTTTTATCATACTGGGTATCGGTGCTGCTGGAGACTGATTAATGAAAAAACCTTGAACAAATTCAAGGTAATCATGGACTACAAAATTACTTCCACAATGAATTCTATCCTTGGTTTAAAGGTAGAATAGACTTTCCTTGCACAACTCAACTGGTTTATATACTCAACTGACATATTAATAATATATGTTTATATGTGTAAGTATATAAAACAAGATAATATTAGCTGATATCACCAAACAAATGGAAATGAAAGAGACTAAATGATTTTTGTAACTCTTCTGAAACTGAGAGATTTACATTAACATCAAATGAGTGTAGTATATCAGATTAGCTCTTCTGTCAATAACAGCATGTTATGTGATGATTATCAAATAATTTTTCATGGGGTTGTACTATGTAGTTACAAGTAAATGAGAGGAATCTGGGGAATTGTGAAGAAAAATTAAGGTTTTGTACATAATAAAGCTTTTTTTTTTTTTTCAGAGGTTGTAGATTTAATTAAATCACAAATAATTATAAATTGAAATTTTCAAATATATGAAATTAAGCTAAGACCTTTATAGATATTGATGTCACAGCTTTTAGAACTTAATATGGCTGACATTCTGAACGTATTCTTTTGCATGTCCTTATATAAAATGTACAGACTTATATAAAATGCACAGAACTGCATATGCACCTGTGAGTATGGTGCTTGGGGATATTCTATGTTCCGGTATACTTGTAGGAACTAGTTGGTAGCTGATCCAGTTTCAGTCATTACTGAAATGGCTGATATTTTATTCACTAGCGCTCCATCTGTTCTGGATTTCTGTGTTTTAAGAAAATGATCTTTTCCACTTCCCATAAAGTTTCAACTTTGTGGGCTAACTATGCCTTATCTGCTTGTGCTGAAGAAATGAATAAATTTATTATTATTTTTATTGATCTTACCTTGAATTTTCCAGAAGTAAGCGAAGTTCTTAAAGTGTTCTTTGCATGGGAAGCTTTTAATACCAGGAATATTTTACTTCTTTCACATACTGCATCTGTTATGCAACACGGTATTAATATTCTTAATTCTGCCTGTTTTTTTTTGTTAAAGAGGAACTGCTTTTTGCAACAGTATAACTACTGTTACATTTTTTACACCACTGCAGAAAAATGCTATGTACATAGATTAAATGAATGTTACACATTCCCAGCCACACAACAGAGATAATATCTTTTACTGAGTTTGGCAGTTTGTGTCTGAGACCTGTCTTTTGTTTGAAACAGGAAAAATAATCTAAGAAACAGTTTTAAAAATATATATATGTATGTATAAAACACTCAGTTTCCAGCCCTTGCTCACTAGTAAGTATACAAGGTTACAGGAAGCAAATAAAATCCCTTCTTCAAACGGACTTTTAAATGCAAATTTTGAATTTGAAATTACCTTATAATTTGGGATTCAGTGCTGTCCCAACAGGTGGGAAGGGTTTAGGCATTACTGGAATGCTGAAGATGAAACTTTCCAGACATGCTACTGTCAGGTAGATTAATATTTGACTTGAAACCTTCACAGTGCTCGTTTCACTTCCTGCAGACCCCGTAGTATCAGTGATTATGCTGAGATAGCTTAACCTGAGATGTCAGCAGCTGATCTGTTGAAGTGAAATCTTTCTGGAAAGAAAAAAAATCAAACCCCTTTTCAAAGCAGCTAGTGTATCTTGCCTGGAAAACGGATTTAAGGAAGGAAATTAAAAAATTTATCTTGAAAACAGATCTAGATAGCTACCTCAGAGTGAGCATGGAAAGCTTAGACATTGTCAAAGATACAACGAACTCTGGGCTTCCGCGGTGTTTACTGCTTCACAAGAGTTTGTTCGGGAAACATACCAGAAACACTAAAATTGTTCAAACCTGATAGAAAATTCAGGCTCTGATAACTTACAAAGAGGGTAAAAATCGTAGCCCGCATGTGCCTTGTGTCTTCTTCTATGGAGCAGAAGAAATATACTACACTGAGATATTTTCTCTATTGGTGTTTTTCTGTATCTTATGTACTTACCACATTCTCAAGCGGTATTCTTGCTTCATAAGGCCAAAAAACATTATATGTGGATATGCCTTAGATTTCATTTCACATAATATATTACCTAAGTCTGTGAAGGATGCCACATTAAGAAACTCTTATATTATGGTTTTACTTTTTTAAGACACTTCCTTGCAGCCTTCTTGGACTGAGGATGTTGCATCTTTACGTTGTATAGTCAGAGTGGGCTAACAGTGAATGTAGGAACTAAATTAATGTAATTATGGTCTAACCTATTCCTGCAGAATGCTGCTATCATTTATTAGAGATGATGGAATAGTCTTTTTTTCCAGTAAGATATATTTCATGCTGTCTTTCAAAAATGAAAGTTAAACTCTACTTTAACGAAGATGTTACATTGAAGTAAGTTCAGCTTGCCAGCAAAGTGGCCATTCTGGATTAAATTTTCCTTCTGCCATTTTTTAATTAGGATATTCAATTAAACAGAACTGAAAGCAGCAATGCAGAATAGGACATGCTGATAACTGAAAGACAGTCCAAAATATGCTTTTGGTATCCTGCATTAAGTACTCAGTTTCAATGCTTTAGCACTTTCTTCACAGAAATGTTACAGTTTATTCCTCTGGCTTTCCAGCCATTTTACAAGGATGGCCATGTACCTGACACATATACAGCAATATCCGTGAGACCCAGGAGCTACATCTACCAGAAGTAGTCAACTGAACAGCTCTAGGGCCTATTTTCTGGGCTGAGGCCAGTTGGTCATGTCCGTCCTGTTGAACTCTCTTTGCAGAGAGTAGTTTCATCCAAAAAGCTCATCAGGAGTGATCCTTATCATGTGATAACCCCAAATTGCCTGGGAATTGTTTGGAAGAGTTCCAGCCAAAACTACGTGAGAGATTATTCTAGCAATAAAGAAAATACAAATGACCGAATCCAGGAATCACTTGAAATAAATAAAAAAAAAAATTAAAAAGGAACAGAATTGTCTTTATGCAAAACAATGATCCTTCATTTCTTTTGATAGAAGTCCAAAAGAGTAGTTGAATGACTACGAAGAAAACTGGCCAACTGCAGGGGCAAAGTCAACAGGTATCAACTGCTGGAACACATCTAACTCTTAAAATCAGTCAGATGAGAAAAAAGGGGTCTAGTTATCATAGAATCACAGAATCATGGAATGCGTTCGGTTGGAAGGGTCATCTGTAAAGGTCGTCTAGCCCAAACTCCCTGCAGTGAGCAAGGACATCTTTAACTAGATCAGGTTTCTCAGAGCCCCGTCCAGCCTGACCTTGAATGCCTCCAGATGACTCCACCATTTCTCCGGGCAACTTGTTCCAGTACTTCACCACCCTCATAGTAAAGAACTTCTTCCTAACATCTACTCTAAATCTACTCTGCTCTAGTTTAAAACCATTGCCACTCATCCTGTCACTACACAGCCTTGTAAACAAAGAATGAACTATGAGGTCATGGAGAACTTGGGAGCTTGCAGCACCCCATCCCAGACAAACCTGATTTGCTGTTTGTCCTAGCATTCAACTGACATGATAGTGGCCATTGCAGATGAGCAGTCACCTTCTTCCCTCTCTCCTATGTCACTCCTATCTAGAGCTGTGCCTGTCTGCACTTTTGCTTAAAATGAGTACCACCACTTTTATGCAAACTAAATAAAAGCATTCAGGCCCACACATTTTCCTTCATTGACTGACAGAAAACTAAATATTCCCTGGTGGGAATAATTCAGACATGTGCGATAAAGGAGGTATGACTATATAGTGTGGGATTTATGAAAGAGAAATATGGAATAACTGTATCCAAAAAGTGGTAAACTTTATTATTTTGGACCCAGAAAGTACTGTATAAGATAGAAGAAAAATACCATAGTAAGTATTCCTGATTTAGCAAGGGGACAAACAGAACTTAAGCAAATGGCTTTTCCTTTGTCATCCATGATATAATTCATAATTTTTTTAACATTGGGTGCCAAAATGTAAATAAAACACCCACTTAGAAATAGAAAGTCTTGAAATTACATCTTCCATAGCAATATTAAAAATACCTGTGTGTAACCTGTCTCTCTCCTGGAAATACTCAGCTGACTTTTGACTTTCTTCATGTTACAGTTCTTTCTTGCCCCACTGAATTAGTAATGAAGAGAAAAATACTAAATTTTCTCATGAAATTGATCTATAAAGATCTATTGAGATGAGAGCTGTTTTCTACAAAAATCATGGGAATAATTCCATTTCTGTGTTGTAGGTTTTTTTAAAATAATAAAAAGAATAAATCATTGTATTGTATCATCATCATCATCTTGGCTAGGTTTTGCGAATGAAGATATGAGAAGGGCTCTACCCACACTTGTACTGCATACAGAGACAAATAACTACACACCGATCTTCTGGCAAAATCCAGAAGAAATTTTTGATGACATCAAATATTTTTTATTTTTGCCTCAGTGGAAGTAAAAAATTTTATTGGCTGTAACACGCATAGAGCAGGAAATGATATATCCGAAAATCAGGCAATGAATTTGGATGAAATTTGAGGGTTAAATTTTGGTTACTAGGATTTGACAATAGGAGGACTTGTAAGTATCCTTTTGTCATCATCTTGGCCTAGAAAGCCAGGACCGAATGAGCACTGTGGCACAAGATGCATCAGAAAGCTCACGTGCATGAGCAATAGGAAGGAAAGAAAATAACCACATGCAAAGAATGATAAATCTCACAAGTGGTAAGACTGTGATCTGTATTCAATTTTATGCATGATTCAGCTAAGTGACTTAATGTGATGAGTATTACAGGTTAGAACCATCTGCTTGCACCAGCCTGTCTAATAAATGAAAGGACGTAAAGGGTTGAAGACCAAAATAAAATAATTTGTAATCTTTGTAGGAGTAACTGTTTCTGAGAAGAGTCCTTAATTAACCATGCACAGACATTTTACTGCCTCTCATTTTATACAGTATGAGATTATGTATTTGTTCTTCTCTCTCTTTCCCTCTCATTTTACACACACACACATGCTTACAGTGAGTGCCAAGGCACATGAATGTTCATAGAATCATAGAATCATGGAATGGCCTAGGCTGGAAGGGACCTTAGAGATCATCTAATCCAACCTCCCTGTCACAGCCAGGGACACCTCTCTACTAGATCAGGCTACTCAAGGCTCTCTCCAACTTGGCCTTGAACACCTCCAGGGAGGGGGCAGCCACAACATCTCTGGGCAATTTATTCCAAAGTCTTGCCACCCTCGTACTGAAGAATTTCTTCCTAAGATCTAATCTAAATCTATTCTCCTTCAACTTAAACCCATTTCCCCTTGTCCTATCAGTGGATGCTCTTGTAAAAAGTCCCTCCCCAGCCTTCCTGTAGGATCCCTTCAGGTATTGGAAGGCAGCTATTAGGTCCCACCAAAGTCTTCTCTTTTCAAGTCTGGGCAATTGCAAAGGCTTTTTGAGATTAAATTACTTTATTCATAGAACAATGAGATTTTGCTTATCGATTCCTTTTACATTGACTTTTTGATTTCCTTTTATTAATTGAATGCTGGAACAGGCCAATGTGGTGACCTCTGTGTGTGAAATTGTTCAAGTGAAGCAGTGCAAAGAAGGAAAATAGTGACTGAGGAAGAAACAAAGTTCATAATTAGGAACCCGCACTTTGATGAACAGCTTTGAGAACTGAGTGGAACTCACATTGGAAAATGATTGCAGTTATAAATGGAGAAAAAGATTTTTTTGAGCCAAATTGTAAAGAAATAAAAGTCATTAATAAGATACCCATGCAGTCCATATGAAGAGTTTTGCCTAATCCAAGAATGACCCTAAACATAAATCCCAGTGAAAATGCGTAATCCTCAAGACAGGAATTTCTGGAAAGAAGTTTTTCCAAGCAAAATGGACATTTAGTATTATGTCATTGGAAGTCTCTGGTCCTAGCAGCAGTATATCAAGCCTCAGGCACATTGTCTCGATGTGGAGAAGCAATGGACCTCTATTCACAAACCCTTCAGTCCCCCTGCCTCCTCCTTCAGACTGGTTTTATGAACTTGAGCTCCTGCCACAGGTAAGGAGCTGTTAGGAGTCAGCATTCAACCCACACTGGCTCCCACTTGCAATCTAGGTTTATCCTGCTGCTGCTCCCTGGCACACACAGGGTTCTTTTTGGTCGTGATAAAGGATCTGACCCAACATAGACATATTCTGTGAGTAGTCGTCCAGGTTAGAGATATTGAAACAATATGTACAGGTGCAGTTCCTGAGCTCAGGTGAGAGTAGAGGATGGGGATTTTTATTCACTATGAATTTTGAGTTTCAAGGAAAAGTGTGATCTCTTTGTTCAAGTACAGGATTGACATTTGATTCTATTCTTTGCCACTTACATAAAATTTTTACCTTTCTGCTTTGTACCCAAAAAGATGGGATAAGAACCTTTGGCCTTAAACCTTGAGCTTCTTATTATTTATGTTTCTTGGGTGTGTCAACATTCCGCAGAGACATAAAAGTTAAGTGAAGTAAAAAAATATTGGGAAGAATTTAACATCTGTAGCTGCAGAATGGAGATGTGGATGAAATCAATGCAATCAAAGAGAATTGTTAAAGTCCATCTTTTGCTTTATGCATGTTGCAAGCACGTAGGAATGACTATACTGAGACATGGGAAATAGCACTACCAGGCAAGCTATGTACCTAGTTCAGCAATATCCCCCCCAAATAACTAGTGCTAAAAAAACTTCAGCACATCAAAGTGACTACTAAGTAGTTTAGTGTAAAATAATCTGTCTCCTTATGAGTCCCACAGCTCTCAATGGGTTGAAATGGGGAAACAAAATATTTCAAATCATACCTGCGTACTGCCATCTTCTCATTTATGTTTCAGTCTAGACTACATCATACCACAAGAGAGGTTATTACAACAATATAAAGGACAGTTTGTTATCCACATACAATTAAAGTTATTGTCATCCTGTCCCTAATAAGGAGAAGTCTCTGTTATATATATACTAAAATTAGACTTTTTGCTGGACAAAGGCTTTTAGATACAGAAACTGCAATATACTCAATCTCCTAAATGTAGCTGGGAAACAAAAAATGGGCAGAGCATTATCATGAGAGGCACTAACTTTAGATGCACACTGAACTCCTGCTACAAGGTTGTTGTCTGGCACCTTTCATGAATGAAAAAATGTACAAAAAACTACTTTAAAGGGATCAGGCATATAAAAGAGAGATGATGTCTTATAGCAAAAATTCCCAGTAACCTCAACAAGCACCCTTCAAATTCTGTAAAAATGTTTTGCTAATTATTCACTTTAAAATATGTCTGGAACATATCCATTCCAAGATTCACATTTTAAAGGAAAAAATAGTTAAATTTTAAAATAAAGTATAATAAATGTAGTACAACATAGGCAAGAGAAGACAAAAAGCCTAGATTTTGAAGTCATGCATTGGCCAAAAACTATATCAGAAATCTCCGTAATAGGTTTTTTTTTTTTTTTCAGAGGAAATTATTCTCAGACTTTGTTTATTGATTTCCACAGACAAAAGGTGTCAAAAAACTTAGATAGAAAGATACCAGATTGGTGTCTGGGGCGGGGGAAGAATCAGATTCTTCTGAAATGCTGCCCAAAAAAATCACTAAAAGATGTCAAATTGGTCCCAAAACTAAAAACACAGCCTTTCAGCTGCTGCTCCACAAGTTTTACACGTGCCATATTGGCCAGGAAACAAAACACAGTTTCTCAGCTGTTGTTCCAATTCTCCATACTGAACACATACAAATGATGTATAAATAATATTTTTACTTTTCAGAATCAGCAGAGCTGAATCAGTGTAAATGAAGAAAAAACACTTAGGACTGAAAGTGTAAAGACCTAGGAGAAAGCGGGCATGTTGGCAGTAGGAGCCCTATAGAAACATATGTTCCATTGTACAACTGCATATGGTAAAAATTATTTTAAAAATTTGAGCATTGGACATGTATCTTGTATTTAGGAACTAAGATTTTTGATGAAACTAGAGAGATCAAAAGGATTCAGAAAGAAGGAGTGAAGACACTCAAGGAGAAAAATATTCCAGATTGAGATGAGATGTGCAACTACGAGAATGTGCACCAGGCTCCTGCCACTGGCACTCCAGATCCTTTCTCCTGGGCTCAGCAGTTTCGGAAAAGATGCAAATTTAGATAAAACATAACACAAAGAGAGATATTAGACTTTAGAGAACGCTCTAATTGAACCTCTGGGAAGAACCACTTTTCTGTGTGCAACATCAGCCTGTGTTTTCATGAACACTTGTGTGGCCCTGATGGATTGTGGTCTCCAAGAAAGGTTGGGTTGTTGTTCACTTCTCCCTCTCATTTGTTTCCCTCTCTTCTTTCCAGTTCCAGGGATCATAATCTTATGTCCTTCTTTGTATGGGCCAGAACACTTAGCTCTTCCATAAAGAGTTCTATTTCATAGTCCAACAGAAAATCATCTTTTTCCTTTTTTTTTGGTAGGTTTGTTGTTGCTGTTCGTTTTTTTAGGTAGGTGACTTGTCTCAACAGAACTGGTATCAAGTGAGAGTGTGTGGCTAGGACCAGGTAGAAGAGAAGAAAAAGAGAGAAGCCTGAACTCATTGCTTCAGAGCACGTGAGTTGTTAGATGAGGTCACTGCAACTCTTGAAGCCACAGCCTTGGTACATAGCAGTGACAATAACAAAATAGGATTCAGTTCAAATAAGTCCTTACATCTGCAGACAGAGAAAACACTGACTACTGTATTGGAGTCCACTTCATATACTTATCACCTAAAGAATCAACTATGATAACTTACCTTTCCAGTGATTATATATACTACATATTATTACTGATATAATAATACATATCACTAATATTAAATATTATATATTAGTGAAAACATCTCTGAGCTATTAATGTTTGCTTAGTTTTACTTATAGACTAGTCTCCAAAAGCATCAAATGAAGTTTAGGAAGAAATAGTTGGAATGTGAATTTAAAGTCTACTCTGTACTAATGTCCATAAAAACTCTGCTTTTGTAGAAAAAATATCATTGCAAATATGTGATGTTATATATGTTAACCTCTATGTTATGTATGTTAACCCTCTATTTAAGGGCACTAACATATAAATAAAAGTATTCTTCCAGGATATTGATCGTGGTTCAATAACAATAAATCTGATTGAATACCATGGTCCAAGTGAAATGAAGTGAAATTGTCAAAAGATTTAACATACTGTGCCAGATAATAAGAAAACCTTTCATATACGCAAGTTACTGACATTACAGTTCTGAAGTTTGACTGTTTTCCAACTATGTCAAGTGATATTACCTCTCCCGACAAACCTTTCCTAAAAGTTCTGGGTTTCCAGAAACTCTGCTTAGATGTTCTTCCTCGTTTTGAGGCAATCCTCAATAATGTCATGAAGAACAGAGCTATGCTCTGTGCATCAACAAGAAACTACATTTAAAGGTAGTAAAATGGAAATGCACATCAAAAATTATGTATTATATTACCTCAATGTCTCTTTGGCTTGATGGACAGTAAGACATGATCTTCCCTCTGCTATTTGGTTGGGACATCACTTGTACTGAAGAAAAGAGAGTGTAGACATACCTGTGAACTAGCAAACTTGGAAACACCTTTGCTGGGCAATGAAACACTGGAAGAAAAGACATCTCATCAGATTAGGAGGAATTCACATGTATTACTCTGCTGTGTTTGAGCCTCAATATGTTCTTCCCAACTTCCATTATAAATGCAACATAAAGTAATACCAGCTAAGGCCCCAGGGAATAGCTGTAGAGGAGCGATTAATTGGTGTCAAGTAGGGACTAGTAAATGATCAGCTGATGCTAGAAGAATTAGGCTGCAGGAAACATTTTATAGTTGTCTTTCCCACTGAAAGCATGGTATTGTTGTTCAACAGTCTAGTGCCTTTCCTTCTGTCAGCCTCTGTGAATCTTTTAGCCAGGGAAGAAAGTGGGTAATTAGCATTCCATTTGGACGCCTGCAGACCAGAAGTCTAGAATATTAAATAGCTTTGCAAAACGGGTATTGTTTGAAGTGATTCACAATTCTTTATGTAAGGTGTCTGAAATTCAGGTTTATATATTTCTTTTTAAAAAAAAAGCTTTACTCATAACCTCACATCTGCTTTTGACATTTGAAACCAATCCCCTTGATATCTGACGACAAATTCCTAAACTGGAGGTGTGTAGGGAGGAGATGATAAAAGTGCTTCTGCACATGTTATAACAAGTATCCCATGTCACTTGGGATCTCTAAGCACTGTGCTGAAGGTATGGAAATACAGGATATTAGTGACTGTGGTGGTTTAATCCCAGCCTGCAACTCAGCCCCACACAGCCACTCTCCAACTCCCCCACCAGTGGGATGAGGGAGAGAATCGGAAGGGTGAAAGGAAGAAAACTTGAGTGTTGAGATAAAGAAAAGTTAATAGGTAAAGCAGAAGTTGTGCATTGCAAGCAAAGCGAAATAAAGAATCCACCCACTACTTCCCATGGTCGGGCAGGTGTTCAACCATCTCCAAGAAATTAGGGCTCCATCATAGGTAATGGTGACTTGGGAAGACAAATACCATCACTCCAAATGTCCCCTCCCTCCTCCTTCTTCTCTCAGCTTTGTATGCTGAATATGAAGTCATATCCTATGGAATGTCCCTTTGGTCAGTTGGGGTCAGCTGTCCCATCTGTGTTCCTTCCTAATTTCTTGTTCACCCCCAGCCTCCTCATTGGTGGGGTGGAGCAAGGAGCAGAAAAGGCCTTGATGCTGTGTAAGCACTGCTCGGCAATTGCCTCCTGGGCTGCATCAAAAGATATGTGGCCAGCAGGTCAAGGGAGGTGATTCTGCTCTTGTGAGATCCCACCTGGAGGTCCCTCCAGCTCTGGAGCACCCAAAACAAAAAAGACGTGGATCTGTTGGAGAGAGTTCAGCGGAGGGCCTCAAAGGTAGATAGAGGGCTGGAGTACCTCTCCTACGAGGACAGGCTCCATGAGTCAGGCCTGTTCAGAGTGAAGAAGAGAAGGGTCCTGGAAGACTTAGTAGCGGCCTTCTAGCGCCCGAAGTGGACCTACAGGAAAGCTGAAGAGGGACTTTTTATAAGGACATGTGATGATAGGACAAGTGGCAATGGTTTTAAACTAGGTTGGGGTAGATTTAGATTAGGCATTAGGAATAAGTTCTTTACTATGAGGGGGGTGAGACACTGGAACTGGCTGCTCAGAGAAGCTGTGGATGCCTCGTGCCTGGAAGTGTTCAAGACCAGGCTGGATAAGGCTTTGAGCAACCTTGTCTAGTGGAAGGTGTCCCTGCTCATGTCAGGGTTGTTGGAACTAGGTGATCTTTTAAGTCCCTTCCAACTCAAGCCATTCTGTGATCTTATGATCCTATGATCCTATGATTCTATGACTGACTCTGTGATTTGCTTACATATTCTCGTCACATTTTCATAAGTCCTACATCAAAAACAGGAGTGTATAACCTTTCATGGAAGTATTGCTCCTTGAAAGCAGAAAGGTCAGGAAGTGGACCTCAAGGACAAATTAGGTAGAGTACCTAGTTCCAGGTGCTTGTAAGAATAGCATTGTGGAAACTGCTAAAAGAGTTCTTTATATCTGCTCTGCAGAACGGCATCACAGAATGACAGAATCACAGAGTGGCAAATACAAAAAAAAATGTGTGGAAACTAGAATGACCTTTTTCTTTGCTTTTCTTTCTGAGATGCTTACATGTGTGGAAAGTATGATTGTGATCTGGAAGGCTATTTGAGGGTAGGTGGGAAACTCTGACAATCAACATAAGCAGCTCTCTGAGACTCTTCTCTCTATCCATTCAAGACAGTCAAGGATCAGTTGCAGCAGGGCCACGTGAATGGCCAAGACCTCCATGGCAAGATGACTTAGTACAGAAATTGCTTAGATCTACAAAGTATACCCAAGCTTCATTCCTGAATGGTACTCCAAAGGATGATTCTCATTCTTTCCTTTTCTATTACCTCGTAACAGAAGGGCAACTAAACTGATGAAGGGTCTTGAGAAGAAGCCTTATGAGGAGAGGCAGAAGGACTTGGGATTATTTAGTCTGAGAAAAGGAAGCTGAGGAGAGACCTTATTGCTCTCTACAACTACCTGAAAAAAGGTTGTAAAGAGGTGAGTGTGGGTCTCTTCTTCCAAGTTACAGCTGACAGGACAAGAGGAAATGTCTTCAAGTTATGCTAGGGGAGGTTTAGGTTAGACATCAGGAAAAACTTCTACACTGAAAGGGTTATCAAAGACTGGAACGGACTACCCAAGGAAGTGGTTAAATTGCCATTCTTGGATGTATTTAAAAGCTGTCTAGGTACGGTGCTCAGGGACAATGTTGTAGGCGTGAACCTGGTAGAGCTGGATAACAGCGGGACTTAATGATCATCTGAGGTTTTCCAACCATAATGATTCCATGATTCTATGATTTTATGATTCTATAAAGCTGGGATTTTCTCTCTGGGTCAAGAATTTACCTCCAGATCTTGGAGTCTGTGCAGATACTTCTCATTCTTTGTTTTGCCAGGGCCCTGAGAGCACCACCAGCTCTTAGCATCCCCACCAGCCTCCCCAGATTTCCCCCCACCTGCCCAGGACCCCGTGTGAGCCCCTTTGGGCCATCAGCCCCTGTCCCAATGACACAGCAGAAGGGCTGGTCTGCATCTCTTCAAAACCCAGATCTGCTCAGCCATGGACCATGCCAATCCAGGGCCATTGATGTGCCCACATGCCAGTCTGTAGCCATATCCAGAGAAGCGTCCAATGCCGAGGGCTGGAGCTGGGCAGGAAAGATGATAAACCACAACGAAATGTATCTTCGTGGGAGCCGTGTCCAGGCATGGGAAGGACAAGAAAACTGGGAATCACAGAACCCCAGAATCACAGAATGTTAGGGGCTGGAAGGGACCTCAAAAGATCATCTAGTCCAGTCCCCCTGCCAGAGCAGGATCACCTACAGTAGATCTCACAGGAACATGTCCAGGCAGGTTTTGAATGTCTCCAGAGAAGGAGACTCCACGGCCTCCCTGGGCAGCCTGTTCCAGTGCTCTGTCACCCTCACTGTGAAAAAGTTTTTTCTAATATTTTTATGGAACCTCCTGTGTTCCAGCTTGTATCCATTACCCCTTGTCCTGTCATTGGACGTTGCTGAAAGAGCCTGACTCCATCCTCCTGACACTCTCCTTGACATATTTATAAACATTAATGAGGTCACCCCTCAGCCTCCTCTTCTCCAAGCTAAAGAGACCCAGCTCCTTCAGCTTTTCCTCATAAGGGACATGTTCCACTCCCTCCATCATCATCTGTGGCTGCGCTGGACTCTCTCAAGCAGTTCCCTGTCTCTCTTGAGCTGAAGGGCCCAGAACTGGACACAATATTCCAGATGTGGCCTCACCAGGGCAGAGTAGAGGGGCAGGAGGACCTCTTTTGACCTACTAGCTACTGCCCTTCTAATACACCCCAGGATGTCATTGGCCTTCTTGGCCATGAGGGCACATTGCTGGCTCATGGTCATCCTGCTGTCCACTAGAACCCCCAGGTCCCTTTCTCCTACACTGCTCTCCAGCAGGGCAGTCCCCAACCTATATTGGCACATGGGGTTATTCTTTCCCAAGTGCAAAACTCTACACTTGCCCTTGTTGAACTTCATAAGATTTCTCCCCATCCAGCCCTCCAGCCTGTCTAGGTCTATCTGGATGGCAGCACAGCCTTCTGGTGTGTCAACCACTCCTCTCAGTTTTGTGTCATCAGCAAACTTGTTGACAACACTCTCTAATCCCACATCCAGGTCATTGATGAATATATTGAAAAGCACTGGCCCCAGCTCTGACCCCTGAGGGACCCCACTAAACAGAGGCCTCCAGCTAGGCTCTGCCTCATTGACTACAACTCTCTGACTTGGAATAGCCAGCATGGACTTACAAATCACTCCTGACCGGTCTACTTAGTTTTTCTAATGAGACATTAGATGAGAAGAGCAACCGGTATTTTCCATGGCCAAGAGTGTAACATACAGACAGGGTATTTAGACTTGTGAGTGCATAGAAAACTACCTGGATCTTGGTCAGTGCTCTGAAGTCCAAGTGGCAGCCAACTTCCTTGGCGGTCAATACTGAGATTAGTACTTTTTAGCACCTTCATTAGTGACTTGGGCAATGGGATGGAGTGGACCTTCAGCAAGATCGGTGATGTGAGAGTGATGTGAGAGGAACAGTCAACATTCTGGAGAGTAGAGCTGCAATTCAGAGAGACACTAGAAGCTGGAGAAAGGGAATAACATAAACCTCATGATCAACCAAGGCAACTGCAAAGTCCTGCATCTAGGATGGAGCAACCCCATACAACAGCAGAGGTTGGGAATGAGTTAACTGGAAAGTAACTTTAAAGAAAAGGACTTCAGTGAGCACTTTACCCCAGTCAATATTTGTGAAAAGTTTTCTGGAGTACTGTGACAAGCATTTGCATTATAGTAGTGAAAAACTTCAGAAGGCTTCAGTGTGGATGTTTATGTCTAAGACAGTCAACCTGTGCCTCCTGTTAGGGACATCTAGTTGAAGAGGAACTAAACTGTGCTATAAGAAGTGTCTATTTTTCCTAACCGATAATGAATGAGTCTAGACAACTGTAGTCATCCAGGACACAGGAGAAGGTATTTGAAAAAAGTGTCTCATGTGACAGAAAATTACTTCTCTGTGCACATGATACTGGTGTGGCTGTGATTTCAGTAATCTGAGCTACAGCCCTGCAATAAAAGTGAAATTGCTGGTATCTGCCTTGTTCATCCCATCAGCAGCCACAGTCTTCCCTCGGCTTCCCCAATTCGACTCTGCTGTCTCTGTTGTCAGACTCACTGAGACTACTAGCTCTGGATGGCTCTTAAAACCTTCCTCTACAGTCTCTGGACTTGAGAACTTATCAAACATTTCCTGCACCTTCTTTTTAAGAAGAACAGTGAAATCCATCTATTTTCTCTAGCTCTTACAGAAGGACAGAGGCTAGTGTAAGAGGGAAAGGGTGGGCATTTCTTTGGTATTATTCTTTCTGGAAATTGTTAGGATGTTTAAATGAACTGAAAGGAATTGTGTACTATAACATTTTTTTTTACAAAAATAATGTCACAGGTACCTACAGCTGTGGATGTGCTCTTTACAGTCTTCTTTTATATATAAATGAAAATAAACAAAGGTAAACATGTCATAGAGAGGGAAGCGAGAAACTGGAGGGCCTGTTTCACTCCAGGTTTGCAAAGAGACTTTATGCTGTCTAGACAAGTAGAAAATGTATATTCACCTTTCCTTGTTCCTGCTCTAACATTCGTGTTTGAAGAGGGACATCCTGACTTTTTTTTTCCTAGGTTAAATATGAAAACACTACACAGATCTTTTTGAAAGAAGTTAGAAACAGGTTTTTTATCATTCAGAGCTCCCGAAAGGACCATTTGAGCACAGTCTTCCTGTCCAGAAAGGAAATAGCCATGTCTGTGACTTGAATGGACTCTGATTTCCAATAATTTTCCAGCAGTAAACTATGATTCAGTTTCCATTTATAAAGTGAAATGAGTGCTTAAATAATCAACAGTAAAGAGCCAGAAGTAGGAAATGAGCCATCCTTCAAAACAATTCTGCTGTGTTTAGTTTGGACTTCATTCCATTGTTAAAGGATTTCCTTATGTGCAAGGTGTTAGAGATTGGCAAGTTGAAGTCATTTGAGGCATAATTGTTTCATGTTGTACTGTGTGTGAATATACGATAACTATTGGTGTAACTTTAAAAGATGTCTGCCACAGATACTAGTTCTTCTGATGCTTTAGAGGAGAACTTGTTTCAGCGGCAGTGGAAGGCCATTACTAACTAATGTAGATAGAGCATTTCTTAAATTACTCTAGTTTTCATTAAGTGCAAAACCAGCCTGGTTTATTCAGCTTTGTTTAGCTGAGGGCAAATTTGAAACTTATTGCTTACTGTATGATACAACCTTAGCAAATATCATTATCTACTCGTTCATCAGCTGCAAACATAGATAAGAACAAGGTGGTATTAATGCTAGAAGCTCTGTTTCAAAAGGTTATTCAGAACTTTAGGTGGTTCAGGTAGAATGGAAACACGTCCTTTGGGGTGAAAGACAGTCATAGCAGGGGCAAAAAAAAAGTGCGCTTAGACACGTTGCTGGTTCATGATGTTCCCTGAGGAGTAACTTTGCTACCCCTTCTCAGAAATCTAGAGGTACAAAAGAGAGTTGCTGCCTGCTAAATAAAATGGCAGATAGAAAATTTGTCATTGCACACAGTGATAATACTTAGTTTGCTTCCTTTTCCCCCTACTCTCCCACTCAGTCTCATTTACACATCAACACAAACTAGTGGTGACTGCAAAGAAAAATCTTGAATCGGGAAACTTCCAGATTTAGAATCTGAACTGGAACATAAATTCAAAATCATGAACTAGTTCATACTTCTTTGAAATTCAAAACAATAACTTCTATCTGATCTCCCCCAGATTACTGAAGTGACTCACATGTGAAATTGATAAACAAGATTCAGAAAATAATGGATTTGCCCTAAAAATCATGCAAGGTTGGTTTTATTTGGATGAGGTCTTTTTTTTGGTTTTGTTTGCTTTAGCTTGCTTTTTTAATGAATACTGCATTTTTTTTCCTGGTTTCTGAATAATTTGCACTGCTTATTTCACAATTTCAAACTATTCATCCTCTGAGGTGTCGAAAATGTATTTTTAAACAAAAGTTGAAATTCTACTTTCTCTTGATCTTAGCAGCTGGGGTTTCAAGAAAAATAACAAATACTCTGACAGTTTAGGAAGTCTAAATTTGAAATGGAATTTTGACATTTAGCCTTACTTTTTCTGTATTTGTTCCACAAACTTATTTGTAAAGCAAATATTATTTTACATCAAAGTCTGAAACCTGGATGAAAGACAGGCTGAGTGTTTTACAAGGCATGCCATGTATAAAATGCAGATATGAAGAGAGTCATTTCCAGTCACACTGAAAATTGACTTCTAGGTTATACTATATTTTCAATATGTATCCTATGTGTCACTTTATTGAAGGAATATTAGTGAATTATGATATACTCAGGAACATTAGCAGAAAAAGTCTGTCTTTTCATAAACGTGAATATGCGATGTATGCCATGTCAAACAAACGTCTGTCCAGGTGGACAGAATATTTCTGATAATTTCTGAACTTCTTCTCAATGTAGTTGGCTATAGATTCAGTGATAAAGATTCACACAGTAAACAGAGATGTTCAAAGTGTTCGTTAATTTCCATTGTCTGTTTCTGCTTTAGACAGTTATTTGCCTTCATTTGCAATAAGCAATTTTCTATCGAGAAGAGCTCTCAATTTGATTGGCTGTACCAGGCTACTCTTCTGTGATTTTTCTTTTTTGGCAAAAGTTTTTCCAGTTTGTTCTTTAACTGTCATTTGCTTTCTCCTGTATTTTAAATCTATCATGCTTCATGACAGACAGACTTGTAATTTGGACTCTAATCATTTCTGATTCTCATGTTTTGACAGACACAGACCTGTCTTTCTGCACCTCCTTCCACACTTCCCCCCTTTATTCTGCATTTTCTTGTGGTACACAATACTCTACTTAACCCTTTCCTCTTCATCTTCTATTTTACACAACACCCATACTATAAGTAAATACGCTTACAATTATGAATATGTTAGAGAGACTTCCAGAAATTACTCCGTTGAATTAAAAATTATGGTGTTTGAAGCTATGTACAGGCATCTTTATTTCATGCTCTAGGATTCCAACTGGAAGGGCTTTAACTAGAGATGATTCAGTTGTCTAAAGCCCTGCTTTATTTCTCTCTTTTTACCTTGATTCTTTTGATAACAAATTTCATTTTTGAGAAGGTTTCTTCTGCTTTCGTAAGTCTTCTTAAGACCACAACTTCGCTGCTTCAAGAGCAGAGAGCTTTGAGTTAGAATCCAGTTGTTTAGCTTCACTTACAAATAACAAGGTCAAAACACCTGCCCTGGAGCTGTAAGGCTGTCTGCTGCAGGGCAAGTGAGGTTCCTTCCAGAGAAGAAACTATACGAGGAATATTGCTTCTGTTTCCAGGGGAAAGCCTGTGCTACAACATCAGCTACGTTTGCTCGAAGATGTTAAGATGTTTCTTCTTGAATTCAAAGACATTTTATTCTATGCCAGTGATAAAAGTCATGATCATATTTTTACTACATCTTAGCTGTGACTTTGTAGGAATCAACCCATTGACAGCTTGTGCCTGGAATGGTGCCTGCCTATTACACCTAGCCTGGGCAGAGGTGAAGATTTCCTGAGAATCTTCCCTCATCTTTCCTATCAGGACAGCCCACATAAAGTGATTTTTAAAATGAGATACATATTGTTAACTTGTGGTTTCAGTATTTTCTGCATCTTTTTATTTCTCAATCCATAGTGCTTTGCGCATGGGGATTGGACTAAATAATCTCCAGAGGTCCCTTCTGACCTCAAGTGCTCTGTGATTCTGATTCATACTTCTGTCTCAATTTACTACATCTTTTTTAAAGGATTGATTCTACACAGTCAGACCGTCTCTACAAGGCCTTTTCACGTGTGCACAGTTTAGTGGTGTGCAAAATATTCTTGCAGAATCGGGGCTTGACAGTGGAGTTACAGAAATCATTCTCTATTTTTTATCTGTACAGCTGAAGTAGTCTAAAGACCTTCTCCTGCCTTTGCATCCTTGAAAGAACATTTTCTGTAGACATAGTGTCTGTGCTGTAAAGGCTGACTGAAATTGTTCCCTTTTGTCCCAAGGTGATCATCATCTTTGTGCACTACTCTTTTGCACGTTGAGTTTGGAAATTAGTAGTGTAGAGTGTATTTTGTGCAAAGAGAGAATATTAGAGCAAAAATAAAAGAACAGAATTATGGAGTTGATACACTGTAGGAGGAAGAGTGATCAGCAAGAAATAACTTCATTGTCCCTTCATGAGGCAGATGAACTGAAGCTTATAGAGAAGTATAGTACATCAGAACGAGGAAGGCCTGTTTGGTGTGTAAGTTCAAGGGAAAAGAGATAACAGCATAAGACATGGTAGGGAATGTGCAATTTGCAAAAGTATTCTGAAGAAGGAAGAGAAGAGGGAAAATTACTGAGATTTTACTGCCTTCAAGGGAGAGAAATCCTTATCCTTAGCCATCTTCAGGTTCCACAGATAATATGGTCCATTCCAAGGTTGTCTTCCTACATTGTTCATGGTTAGCAACAAAACAAATGTTAGCAAGTGTACAGATGGGAAGGAAAAGCCTTTTTAATTTGTATTCTAATAAACATTTTTATGGCTGTATAAATGCAGTATAGCATACCGGCCTCTGATCACAATGCATGTACATATATCCAGCATTGTCATTTCTAAACACTTTGCAGGCAAAACCTAAAGCCAAAGAAGTATATTTAGTAGATTTTCAATACCATGTCTGAACTGTGGGACATGGGAATAATGCCCAACACCCAGCTCTGGTTGGACATCTTGTCTGCCTCCTGGCCCTGTTGAATCCGAAGCAGTTCTATTGAAGAGGACACATGGAGTGTGTTGACTGGAGTCTCCAAACCCCAGGCAGTAAATGACATGACTTATACCTGTAGAGTAGTCTAGATGTCACTAGAGAATCTTCAGTATTTTTCTTTTCTGTGGAAACAAGATTTTCCTTGAGAAAGAAGGCTTTTGTTTCTCATTGTAGCAATTTCCTTTTTTTTTTATCAACTGTTAGAGGTTTAAGGATAGGTGGGGGTTGGGACTATGACTCAGTAGTACTGTGTTTCCCTGCTTGTAACCTGCAGGTTATCTGTAAAAAGATCTGTAGGTTATCAGCAGGGCAGGTTATTTACAGGGGAGAGTATTATGGGGGAAGTTTGCTGCAAAATTCCTTTACTTTCTGTAGCTAATCTGCTTTTTGCAGGACCTTCAGAGCTAAATGGAGGTGATGGGGTGCGAGTTTCTTCTTCTTAGTAACCCATGGATCTGCAGAAGTTGAAAAATCCTTCAACCTCAGTACTTGCTGATCCTGTTTCCCCACTCTCTTTGCCCTGATTTTGCCAGTTTTATCTGAGGGGATGGGGACACTCATTTCCAAGGCACAATTTGAAATGGAAGCAGGTTGTTTTGGTGGCAGTCAAATTATTGGATGCATAAAAAGTATGTTGACCATGTTTAAGCAGGCACAATTAAGCTGAAAATAGAGGAGGTAATTTCTCAGGCTTTCCCTTTGATTTATAGGATGCTAGTTATGTGAGTTATGTATACATATGTTTACATCACAAGCACTATATACAAGTGCTTTAAATTTAATTGTCCCTACCAGTCTGATACAATACCTCTAGAATGATGCCAACAATTAAATTTTTCTCTGTGAAAAGTTGGCCAAATCTTTGATTTCTAGACCTCAGTACAAACTATTGAAACTCAGAGGACATAATGCTCACAGTGCTGCCTCCAGATATTACAGCCTTCACAAAGCTTGACAGGGAGAGCACTGACTGCAAGAAGGAAGATTTTGGAGAAGCCTCCTTAAGGCAAATGTGATGTTGTACGAATGCTTCAGCTGAAGAACAAGCAGCTATGCATATTTTTCACTTTTGTAAAAAGCTAGTTTAATAAGAAATAAACTATTTTCTGCTTATGGTACATTAAACACTTCAAGTCTTTAGTTTTGCTCTTCCTTGCTTTGTCATTCTCTCAGTTTAAGAAAAATGCAATTTTAGATAAGGTCTTTTTGTCTGCCTTCTGCCTGTAAGGAAATGTAACAATAGATGCCATAAAATTACTATAATTAAATAATGAGCAATTGGAAAAGTATGGGACAGTAAGAAGAACAGTTCCTGGCATTTTCTTGAGGAAATGCACTTTTTCATTTTGGCCTTTAGGAGGGTTAGGTTCTTTTTAAACTGTTCTTTTTACTTTTTTTCTCATTCTTTTTTCTTCTTTTTTTTTTTTTTTTTTTTTTTTTCACCTCCTGTAGTGCAATACTCAGAGACCAGCTGCCAAACATACATGATGGATAAAATCTATTCTGGAGAATGTGCTGTTGTAGTTATTTGCTTTACTGGTCATTCTTATTTTAGTGCTTCACATGCCGTATTTTAAACAACATCTGTCTTACCCAAGAAACATAATTCGGAAACCATGTAACAACCTTTGTAGCAGTTGGCCACATTCCCGGTTTGAGTTCCTCAAAAGCCTTGGCTATGGGCCGCAGATGAAAGCAAAGCAAAAGCAACAAGATGGTTTAAGAAGTGGTCTGCTCTCAAATGTGGCAAAGTAACAAAGACACTTATTCCTCCAGATCTGCTCCCTGTGTGTGTTACTTTTAATACCTAGTGGCTTCTATATCTCAACAACTTTTTTACTCGATCCTCCTGTTAGCTTGGTCGAGCCGGTATCAATACTACAGCTGGATTATGTCTTGCTTTGTGTTGCATTTGAAGCTTTTATTTTTATTTTTTTTTTCCCAAAGTGGTAAGTGGTAGGACCAAGGCAAGCCCTTCGAAACAGCTGTAGAGATATTTGTGGTTTAGCTGGCATACCTGACCTATTTGACACTTTCTCTCCCAGTGTCTCACTGTTGTGATGGCTATGTCTAATCCCCAGTGCTAGTGACAAAGAGCAAGCCAAGCAGTAAATGCAGGTTTTGTTCTTCAAGGAGTAAATGCAGGTTTTCTGCACAGTGTTATTATCCCAGCGGAAAGAACTATGAGAATTTGAGCAAGCAGGAGCGACACTTTGATCCGTCGGCTCTTTCATATAATGAGCAGTGGTTTTTGACTTAGGACAAATTATTTGGCTCAAAAATGCATGAACAGGCACAACGTCCTCTTCATTCAATACTTTCCTTGAAATAGCAGAAATTATTTCATAGATGACACACAGTGTCTTCTTTCAGTGAAAGTTAAAGACATAGAGAAGTTAGGTAGAAACAGATCTTTAAGTTCTTTCTGTAGATATGAATGGTGTTCAACATGTGACAACACATAGAGAAAGAGAATTCAGACTTGTAAGATGTCCATTGGTATGGCTATCTACTTTAGAGATACTAGAGACTAAGAGAAATCATTTGTGTAGAATGTCTGACCTTTGACAAACATTTCTGCTGATTCAAGAGAGGAAACCAGAACAGTTAATTTACATTTCAAGCCATGTTATATATGCTTACTATGAATGAAGGTTTAATTGAAAGGTAGATTGATAATGTGGAACACACTGGAAATAGAGAAGACACAGAAAGGCAATGAATTGAGAACACACTTTACTGAGTCAAAAACTGGCTAGATAGTCATGCTAAAAGAGTGGTGGTGAATGGAGTTAAATCCAGTTGTTGGCTGATCACTAATGGTGTTCCCCAGGGCTTCAGTATCAGAGCCAATTCTGTTTAATATCTGTATCAATGATCTGGATGAGGGGGTCGAGTGCACCCTCAATAAGTTTCAGATGACACCATGGTGGGTGAAAGTGTTGATCTGGAGATGGTAGGAAGGCTCTATAGAGGGACCTGGAAAGGCTGGATTGATTGGCCAAGGCCAAACGTATGATGTTCAACAAGACCAAGTGCTATGTCCTGCATTTTGGCCACAACAACCTCCAGCAGTGCTACAGGCTTGGGGAGGAGTGGCTGGAGAGCTTCCCAGAGGAAAAGGACCCAGGGGTGCTGGTGGACAGCTGCCTGAATATGAGCCAGGAGTGTGCTCAGGTGCCCAAGAACGCCAATAGTGTCCTTACCTGCAGCAGAAATAGCGTGGCCAGTAGGACTGGGGAAGTGATTGCTCCCCTGTACTTGACACTGCTGAGTCCATTCCTCGAATCTTGTGTTCAGTTTTGAGCCCCTCATGGCAAGGAAGATATTGAGGTACTGGAGCCTGTCCAAAGAAGGGCAATGACACTGGTGAAGTAGTACAAGTCTTGCAAAGAGCAGCTGAGAGAGCTGGAGTTGTTCAGCCTAAAGAAGAGGAAGCTCAGGGGAGACCTTTCTGCTCTCTACAACTACCCGAAAGAGAGTTGTAACGAGGTGAGGTTGAGTTTCTTCTGCCAAATGACAAGTGATCAGACAAGAGGAAATGGCCTCAAGTTGATCCAGGGGAGGTTTAGATTGGATATTAGGAAAAATGCCTTCACTGAAAGGGTTGTCAAGCATTGGAAAAGGCTGCCCAAGGAAATGGTTGAGTCACCATTCCTGGAGATATTGAAAATACATGTAGATGTGGTGCTTAGGGATATAGTTTAGTAGTGGACTTGGCAGTGTTAGTTTAATGGTTGGACTTGGTGTCTTAAAGGTCTTTTCCAGCCTAAATAATTCTATGATTCTACTTTTTTTGCTGGTAATTAGACTAAAAATAGTTAGGACTACAGTAAGTGTTTTAGAGATCTAAGTATTACATGTACGTTATGCCTGAACATGGCTCAGTTCAACTTTAATAAACAAAGCGTGTGGAAATATGCTTAAGTTTAAGCACAAAATAATGTCAAAACGGGACACACATATTTAAAGCTAAACATATGCTTAAATGTTTAACTAGATCAGGATCCGAGTACTTAGTTTAAGGCCATGGTATTGGTTACCTTTTCTTTCCACCTGGTTTAAAGTTTTTTATTGATGATCTAACGGAAAATATGGCATGAATTACACATAATTTTCCATCAAGCATTTTCTCCAAAAAATATTTTAAAAGAACATAGAGTATAATGCAAATACATACTCTGAACACACTGATACAAAAGAATACCCTGTCTACACATTGCATTTGCTATTGAATAATGCTGTACTTACACTACATTTTTCCCCATTTCCCTTCAACCCTTCCTGTTCTATTAAGTAATATTCTTGGCACTAACAGCCTAGATAAAGGATGTTGTTCCTGATGTGTAATCAGAGTGGTGTAATTCATCATTTAGCACTTCATTTACATTCACATTCACACTGCATAGCTTATTATCAGCTGCAAAAGAGTATGTCTATAAACAAAAATTATGTAATGCTGTATAACAAAGGCTGTCTACTTATTTTGATTGTACATTTTCACAGTATAGCTTCTTCCTTCTAAGTTATTTAACTAACTTCTAAAGAGATTTCCAGATAGATGAAATGTCTGACAATTTTAATGTAGGTATTTTATTTTCTGTAGAGTTAATCAGCTGATGTTTTCAAAGTACTTTACAAACGTTAATTGATTTGGCTTCACATCCAGGTGAGTCAGATAGAAATTCTCTCTAGTTCTAATGAGACACAGAGAATGAAAAATTGCAAATTGTGCCGAGCTCAGTCTCAGGTGCTAAGGCATTGTTGATACATCATTGTACAGCTTAAAGCCTCAAGATTCTGAGGGCAGTCAGTCAGCATTGTAGGTACTTCTAAGTGACTCTTCAAAGTTACCCTCACCTATCAGTTAATCACTGAAAGGTGTCCTTGAGAAAATATGTTTTTCAGGTCGTATAATCACTCAAAAAAAGACTTTTTTTTTAGACACGGTTTTGTTTCAGTGTTCACTAGAAACTTTGCAGCTGGAAATGTCCCCCACTACTTTGCAAAATAGGGATCTCTGATACGGTGTATCAAAGACGTGAGGGGAATGTAGCAATTTTGGTAGTTTTGGTGTCATTTGTAGTTTGATTTCTTTTTTTGTGAATTGTTTGTTGTTATTTTTTGATACAATTTTGGTTTTATTTTATTCATTAAAACAAAAAAATCTTTAAATTCATCAAAATTTCAAAACGACACTCATCTTTTTCGAAGGTGTCAACATTTCATTACAATTTCATTTTGTACGTGCTTCTTTTTCAGATATCCTCTAATATTTTTACATTTTTTGGACCAGATCTCTATTCATAAATATAAAAGCTGAGAAAATATTATTTCTTAGACAGTACAAACTGATCATATTTAGATTCAGGAAAGCCAGATAAATAATTTCCACTTAACAACAATAAAATTTGTTTCTTCTCTGGTTTACAAGTGGCTTTTTTCTAGGTTGTGTTCTAATAGTTAACAGCCCCGTTTTCTTTTTGGCATGTTCACTTTTCAGAAAAGATTGGGTTACTCCATTTCAGGATCCTAACTGAATTTTTGAAACATTCATATTATTCATAAAACAATGAATGATGTTTGTAGATAGATAAATAGAAGATACATTTTCATGAAAACTACTATTTAATTGATCCAACCTTGTTTAACTTCCGGTAGATGAAGGACTGATATTTTCTTGTTACAATGACTATGAAGTGCCAAACGAAGCCAGAATGTACCTGCTTACTTATATAAGACTGTGAGTAAAGCTATTTAATATCTACTAAAATTTTTCCTTTTGGTATTATGATCACCTTCTTTGTATTTAAAAAATATTGCAATTCAGTGTTTTTCCTTTATATTATTTTCAGTTCATACTTGATAAATCTTGGTAACTTCTTTCAAAACTGACAAGTCATGAAAGGCTTTTTATTTGGATTCTTAGGCAAAAAATGGAAACCCAAAATAAAAAGAGGATGTGGTCTATAGATTACGTCAGAAAAAAAGATATATGGAAATATTGTATTTCATATATATTATAAATGAACATTTCATGCTGGATTGAAATGGAGGTTTGTGTGGGTAATGTTTTAGAATGACAATATACACTGGTTTCAGTCTTTCTTTGCAGTAAACATGAATTTCTTCTTAAATTCTCAAAATTATCTTGGGACATTTAGAAATCCAAGCAGTCCGCCACATTTGTTTTGGTTGTGAACAATATTAACTTGTTGTAGACTACTGAACAAAAAAGACTACAGGGCTTTTATTCCAGGGTAAGCTTCCTGAATACTCTCTGAATTTAACAAGAGACTAGAGCATGTGTAGGAATGACTATGTGTAAGAATGATTTGACATAAAATCTTTAGGTGAGACCTTTCCCTTTTACTCAGCCTTCTTCTAATTAATTTGTTATTTATATGGCTATTTTCTAGACTTGTAGATCCATAAATTGGTAAATTAAATTGGGATATTTATGTTAATACATCTCACAGCAAAATAACTCAGTATGACGTAGGTAACAGGTAATAGAAATTGGAGATAATTTTTTCTTTAGAGCAGAAAGGATGTGATAATATGGGCTCTCAATATGAGAAAGTTGTAAAGAAACAGTGAAGATCAAAGAGGGAAAATCTAAACAGCTGTGCAGATGAAAACGCTATTTCAGATGGAAAGCTCTGACAAGTGGAAAATAGCTCTTCAGTTACAGAGTATCTAAAATGGAATTTGCTAGCTCTCCTTATGTATTGGAGGAGTAAATACTGAAGAAAACACTAAACACTAGGAATATCCAAAGAGAGTAATATTTTAAGTGGAAATGAAAAAAGGCAAGGCAAGTCCTGGCTGAATTTTGAAAAAGGCTATTCTAATAGTAGAGATCAGCTGGCGATAAAATGATGAGGTAACCCTGCAATGTTGCAACTTAAGGTAGGTTCTTACAGAGTAATTCAAATACAAAATGCCACCCACCTCTCATCATGTGATAGCAATATGACTTTGTTGCATAAAATTAAATAAATTGAAGAAATTTTGAGTCATGTGAGACACATGTTCAGTCTTATGTTGTGGTGTGCAGATAATATAGCATCAGATATACTAATATGAATGTACTTTACCTTTGTGTGACCAGATTTCTGCCTACGATTTGATATGGAAAACTTACATTTTGTCATGAAATAAAAATACTTTCATCACAGGGGAGACTAGAATGAGTTACTGGGAATAGAGGAATGGCTGCGTGAATTTTCTGAAGCACGCTGCACATCTATAAGGTACGTGGAGGACAATCTGGCTTCACTTGGTTCATTTAAGTCCATACTTGAAAATAATTGTTGAAATAATCTTACTAGACAAATTAACCTTATAGATCATGTTTATCCTAATCTGAATGATTCTGAGGAAAACAAGAGCAAAATGCATTTCTTATTTCTTTCCTAAAAGGTATTGAGCTATTTTACCAATTTGACTACAGAACATACATTTGATTAACTTTATGCATATTTATTCCTAATTTTTACACAGTAATACTCACAGAAAGTTGTTTCAAGTAACAGCATCAATCTGAAGTTGAGCGCAGTAATTTTCAATAATTTACTACAATAGATAAAGAAGAGATTAAATCTACCATGTAAATGAAGGTAACCAGGTTTCAGGTAGCTTGATTTATTTCTATTGACTTACCTGTTAATGATTCCATCAGTAATGGCTGGTTAATTAGATACTGTTGGGCTTGGGGTGGGTTTTTTTTCTTTTTTTTTTTTTTTCCCCCCTGTTACAATGCCTTACAGTGACCACTAAAAATTTCAAATGCTCTAAATGACTGAATGTGTATGCTGGAACATTATTCCAGCAATTGTAGTAGATCAGGTATTTTCCATAGTGAATACAGAGGAATATAAAGAAATGTTGTGGATTAAATGCATTCATTCCGAAGACTGAAAAACATGTTATTAGAAAACAAAAACTGTTCTTGAATCTGACCAACATACATCTCAGACTAATATTTTAGACAAATCTGAGATGAGATGTCAAAACTATAAGTGTCATTATTCATCTGGAACTTAGGTGTTATGACTCACAAAATGCGAATCCCAGGAAAACCTTTAAGATCTTCTCCTGATCACTTTTGTCTCTATCTCCTCCGTAACAGCCATCTACTTAGACTCAGAATTAACAACTCTGAGTTGTTAGAAACCAGAATTTATAACCTAGATTGGAAACTTAAAGACTTTGGAAAAGATGGGATACTCTGCATCATTAGGACAAATTCTCTTCCACTGACAATATACTATATAATACTGTTTATTAATAAGTTTTTTTAGACCAGTGTTTCTGCTTAACAGTATCTGTGGTACTGCTGAAAATTGTGTCCCTGTTATTGCCAATTATAAGAATATATCCCTCATATACTTAATAGTTTAACATGCCCAAATTAATGCACAGTAACTGTAATAGTTGCATTGAATTTTAATTACTGTATTCAAGGCTGTATTCCTCCCAAAGCTATGATTGCCGGCCAAAAGTTAAGAGCAAAGATTCCACTTCCTCCGATGTCCAAAACTATAATAAAAGGAAATGGAGCAACATCAATCTTCTTTTCCTGACAGAGATTGTTAAGAGACTGGGAAGCGCAACAGTCCTGCTTCAGTTTCGAGATTAGAATCTTGTTTGAGAAATGAATTACTAAGAAGAGCTTTTTACCTCTAGACTGGTGACTCAAACACAGCCAAGGTCAACAAAGCTGAAAGTCATGACTGATCAAGTGAACGTTTCTCTGACAAAAGCCTCAGCTGGTACAGCTTTTGTGGAGAAAGCTCTCTGTGGAAAATCACTTGCACTTTCCAACCCCAGACGTTGCCATCACTGGAAAACACAGTGGAAGAACTGTCTGAAAATGTGGACAGCCCTTCTCTTAATGGATGATCTCTGATATCTCTGTGAATGTTTTTATGAGACAAATTAACACAAGGATCCACAGAAAATTATACCTCTACGGTTTATGATATACTTCTGTACATACTAATCTAGGACATTTCGTCAATAAAACATTCACAAGACAATTTCAGTTCTTTCAGTCAAATTATTAGTGGAGGCTGCATATTCCTCTGAGATGCACAGAAAAGGAATCATGCTTATAGAAACGGTTTTCATGCACTGACATCGATGGAAAAGTCACTTCTATCCCCCTGCCCTAAATGTTTTCAAAACACTTCAGTATCTTCCTCCAACCCTTCCCTTATTTCCGCAGCAACAGTCTTGGCTGTGTAAAAGTTGCTGGTGATCTGCAATCGCTCTACACGGCTTTTAGACCAGTTCTAACTGGGAATTCCTTTATTTTTTTCTCAGTTATGCACTACAGTGTCCATTAACTATTCTAGGATTGTAAAGACTCTACTTGTATGCATGTGGTGTAAGTGGGACAACACGATGTACATGTAAATAATAATGATAATACCATGACACTGTTCAGATTCAGACTGAAGTTAATGAACAATATATCTAACTATTTGAGACTCTTAGAGTGCAATTTACAGAATCTCTGCTAGTCATCTACGTAAGGATGAGATACAGTCCAGACAAGTACTTTTGGTCAGACAAATCCTTGCTGACATGCCTTCTGTTTCCTTAAACAATTTTAACAGAGACAAGACATAAGTCCTTTCAAATTTCTGAAACCTGCTATGCAAGACTCATGCATAAACTCTCATCACAATGATGGGCCTTCAGCCATACAACAAACTGTTCTGTGTGATGGACATACACAAAAAAGCCATGGCACGTGCTCCAAGGCAGGGTATTCTGACTACATGCCAGGTGAAAGTACTTGATGCAAGGCTGCTTATGGGAAAGGTGATCATTGATTGTCACATCCCTCCGGATACTTCACTGCTGCTTTCTTCCTGTCCCATAAGCCCACATGACCAAGCTGAGGTGGTCGTGTCAAGTCCTGGAGCAGGAGAGCAGGGTAGAAAGAAGCCATTCAACTGGGTTAAGAAAGCAAATTTCATAATCATTACCTGGGACTTGGCTTACATGCAGAGCTTGACATCTTCCCCCTTAAGTGACACCTTCTTATCTCAAAACTGAAATGAGGTTTAGTCAAAGAGTGGGTAGGTAAAAATGTCAAAGATTGTCTCAAAAAAATGAAGAATATTCCTTTCCCCACGTGATATTTCTATATTTACTCCCTTTTACAGTCTAGATAACTGTTTCTAGTTTATATAGTAAAGTTAATATAAATATTCTGACTATTACTTAATATTCTATGTTTTCTGTTTCTACTGAATACTCCTAAGGAAAGCAAGTATCACTTTTTCTACTTCTGTCAAAAATTGTGTCTTTGTGGCCTTTTTTTTTTTTCTTCTTATATTGCTAAAATGGATCTAATTTATGATTTTGTTTCCAAGTGTTCTGTACAATTTCTCATCATAATAAAAAGGAACCTCTTCAAGTTCCCAAAAGTGGTCATAACATCAGTAACCCTGTTGTGCATCCATTTGAGCAAAAAGCAGTCAATCCATTTTTCCTTCCAAATCATTAAAAATTATGATAAAATTAGTAACATTGATATTTTCTTTCTGATACTTGCATTCTAGTATTTGAATTTTTAGGATTCCTTTTCACTAACTCTTATTCATAGCCAAAAAAGACAGAACATACTTTTTTTTTTCATAAATAATCAACAATGAAGTTCCCTAATATTCATTTTGCTTTGTGAACAGAAACAACAAGTAAACCACACATTATTTCAAGGCTGAGGTTAGAATTCTGAAGATAAGATTCTATGATTCTATGATACAGAGGACTGTTGTCACTTTCCTATATGTAGTTTGTATTTTTTTATCATAAACAGTATATCTCTGATCTCTCAGTTTTATAACCCCATCCATAACCTCAGAATAATATTTTCCAGAGACTGAGAACAGCCGTATACAATATGGTTATTATTGATTTTACTTTAGATTAAGGAAACCCAACCAAAACAAAAATATACTGTAAAAAATGTTACAAACAGTATCTCTCCTGCCTATGATGAAAGAAAGTAAAGGCGCAGAACACGGAAGAGAATGACATGACATTGAAAAAACAGTTCTTCACACTTACTGTAATCTAAAATATTTGTTCCTTTATTATTTATTCTTACTGCTGTGAAGACTTTAACATTCTTTCCATAAATTATCTTAAATTTCACACCATTTGCATAAAGTAGTGTAACTTTATAACTGACTTCAAATTTTGTATTAAATCCACTACTGAGAAAGAAAACCTTGCCCTTTAGAAACAATGTGTTCTAAGCTTACCTGTCTTAGTGACTGATATGGAAGTAAAGAAAATTAACTCCAAAAAATTGAATGCTATATATAGGATTCATTTTTATGCCTGCCTTTCTCTTGGCAAGTTGTGGCCATAAGAGGCTTAAGAATTCCAGCAGGATGTATTTTTTTCCTTCCTAAACCTTTGGAGCACTATCTATTTGTAGGTATCATATATTACCTCTGTGTGGGGCCTGCAGATGAAATCTATTCCAGGAGTAGTCCTTGTTGGTAGATTTCCAAAAAGCCATCTGTTCCCAGTGGGGCATCTTGTCTGCCTTCCGTAGCAATTAGAAAGCAGCAGATGAAGATGCAAGGCATAAAAAGGGAGAAGAACATGAAAGAATAGAAAATTATATAAGAAAATCTTGTTTGTTTGAAGAAATGTGATAATAAACTGTTAAAAACACAGACTTTGAAACTACCTGAACAAAAGTGAGTTTTTTTGCAAACTCTCTGTAGTAAATCACAGTTCCTGTAACACACACCTCACCAGTCATTATTGTCTGATTTAGTTTTTCACTGCCATCAGTTTCTGATGAATCAAACTGAAAAAAAACCCAGACATGCGTGTTGTACTTTATGGAGAAAACAATGGCTGTCACACAAGTATTTCCTCATGAAAGAAAGATATTTGGATGTAATACCAGGAAAATATATTTAATTTTGTAGCCCTTTTGACTCTCTGATTCTCATACAAATATGCATTATCTGAAAAATGAGGGATTTGGTTGTGATAATAACGTACATGTGATTCCAATCAGTAGCCTGTGATAGGTCACTATTACAGTCTTAAAATATAATTTATGATACAAAAATACCAACGTCTTGTGAATATATAAGAATGCAATGGGAGAAACTGTCAAACTATTATTCACTTTAAAAATTATGGGTGTGATCTAATCCTGACCACTTGGGCTCCCTCTACACTCAGCGGACAGAAATCAACATCTCCAAAATATTTCAAACCTATTATGTTCGATGTTTTTCTTAGTAGGACTGAGTGCTTTCTAGAAGTGTCTACAGCTCAAGGAGCCAACATATCTGAGACTATAAAACTGCATTCAGATAGTTAACATCAGATAAACTGAATGATGTTCCAAGTGATTTAAAAATTAATTTTAACATATAATTTTAGTGATTCTTTTGAAGTTTCTGAAATTTGAATTTGAAATTTGAATTTAAAATTTATAGGAAAGTCTTAGAGAAAAAATCTGTCATTTTAACTTTATGCATTCATAATCTTTTCTCAGGTCTGTGATACAGAAGGGAATTATTCTAAGAAAAAATTACACTCAGTCACCTCTGTGTAGAGTTTGTTCATTTCTGATTGTTTTATCCAGAAAACCTGAGGATACCAGTGTTTTTAATATGATGGTTTTTCTGGTATTCTTAGATGACAAAGTTAGGTAGAGCTGTAGAGGAGATGAAAGCCCTTGTGAATACATTTGCTGTGACTAGTCATGGAAGTTACCATCACCATTGTTCGGTTAAAACTAGCAATTTTGAAAGTAACACATGCAACACAAAAGACATGGTGACTTAAACTTACATCAATCCTCCTAAACTCTGATGAAAGCGTACGTTGCATCTGCATTAAAGAGATAAATTAATTAATATCAATATTATAGTGACTACTGTAAAGGGATTACTTTTCCTTCTGAAGACAAAAAAGCTTGTTTTATTTATTAGAGAAATAATTTGGCATTGTACCCAGCACCAGAAAACAAGTATGTATATGCACTTTTATCTGTATATATGTTTAAGAGAGAGAAACTGAAAATGAGAGAAAAAGCTCTTGCCATAGGACTGCACAGAATCTACATAGAATAGTGGGAGTCTTTCAGTCTGTGGAAATGATGGTGTGCAATTTTATGATTTAAAGCAACATGTATGATTTAGCAGCATGCAGAGATTGATTATGCAGATAGTAGATCTTTACTTGATAAATGTTTGTGTTAATGTTTTGCTAATGTCGTGAGTTTCAGCACAAGTCTTCCCAAATACTTAACTTCCAATAGCAATAACAACCAACAGCAATAACAACAATCTATCAAGATATATACGTATACAAATACCTATATGCGCATATACAAATATCTGGGAGGGGGGGAGGGTGTCAAGGGGAAGGAGACAATCTCTCCTCAGTGGTGCCGAGTAATAGGACAATGAATAATGAGTTTAAGTTAGAACATAGGAAGTTCCACCTCAATATGAGGAAAAGTTTTCTTTACTGTGAGGGTGACAGAGCACTGGAACAGGCTGCCTTCTCTGGAGACATTCAAGACCCGTCTGGATGCGTTCCTGTTTGGCTTTCCTAGGGGATCCTGCTCTGGCAGAGAGGTTGGGCTAGATGATCTTCAAGGTCCATTCCAACCCCTAACGTTCTATGATTCTATGATTCTATATTTAAACCAGAGGTCACGTGGTTCCTCAGCTATCAGGTTGCCATTCTGCATGTAGGCCAGCCAGTGGAGAGCACTCCTCAGTGAGTTTGAAATATATTTGCTCACAGCAGAAGAATGTAGAAGTACCAGAATCCAAGGTTTTTGCTTAGTTCCGTTGCTCCAGTACCTTTTAATTTCCTTCAATACATATTTGCACCAGTCCTTCTCATAATTTCAGTTGCATCCTCCCTATCACTTCTAAGTCCTGTTTTCTCCCCTCTGATCAGTCCCTTTATCTCTTAGTACCACACTTCTCCCTCACCAGATTCATGGTCTATTTTGCCCATCTCACTCCTTTTCCATACCACCAAGGCTGTTGTAACATTTTCCTTCTCCTCCAAATGCCTTTCATGTCATCCCCCTTATATTCAGCCTGCTTCTCCCCTCAAGAGTCCAAGATGCTCTGAATTACTAAAGACTAATGTATTTCTGTTGGCTTATCTGTACTGTATGTTTGGGACATAGGAGGAGAGTCTTGGAGATGGGCAACAGGCATCATCCCAATGACCAACCAATGACAAAAATTTTCATGACAAGCAAAAGCATGCTCGGTCATCAGACTAGTGACTGGAAGAGAAAAGAAGGTGTTGATACTTCTAGAAACTGCAGTCTCATAGTCAATGGTCAATTTAAAGACTCACTAAAGAGAGTGAAATTTAAAAGAAATGGCAATATTCCGCTATTAAAGCAACGAATCTGAGTAATAAGATGGTCATGTCTGGATAATAAAATATTATTACACGGATTTAAAATATTTTGTGAAATATCATCATTAATTAAATATACTTAAGGGCACTGAAAAAATGTAATTTCTTCAGGTTTAAAATTCTTCAGGTTAAAAGCAGTGGACTGGCATTCTATCTTAATGAAGGAGTACAAACATTCAGTTTGGGTGAAAATTGCTTTAAAAGTTCTCTAAAGCAAGTTCTCTAGAGGTGGTGTTAGGAACCTACTATAGTTTCCAGGATCGGAATTGGATATAATATAGAAATGTCTTGAAATTGTTAGAGTGATTAGTACTTCTGGGAATTGTGTCATTGTGGGAAAAGTTCCCAGCTATAAAATGAGTAACAAATGAGTAATTTCTCAACAATTCAACTAACTCAAAAACTTGAGTAACTAATCTTGGTAGAACTCAGTTATTTTTGGATGTATTAGTAGAAAGCTTTAGATCTTACTGGTTTCATGATCGTATAGGGAATAAACCTGCTTTTGAATCTGCTTTGGTAAACCAAGGATCCTATAGAAGACTTGGTCATAGAAAATAACTTGAATTAGGCAACATCAAGATCATTCTAATTAAACTACATTGAGGAATAAATAGGAACTAGATCAAGATTCCTAAATGAGAGGATAAATATAAGAAATTAAAAGACCTAACTAGTGAAGTCAAGAGATGTGCAGAAATTAGGAACTTAAATGTGAAGCTGACTGAAATTTTTTTCAATCAGGTTTGTCTAAACTCTCAGGTTCTTTTAAGCATAGGAGGAATTTTAAATAACATTGAAAACTAGTAGGGAAGACTCCATTTATGATTGAATGAATAATCACATAAGAAGTATTTAGGAATAATAAGACTCTATAAGGAGTGGAAAAATCATGAATGCTACATATTGGAGAACAGGAAATTTAAGAATAAAGTCCAAAACTGTTGCCAGAAATCTAACTGAGCTTGTCATTGCGAAGGAAGTTAAAACAAATAATACAAAGGTCTCAGCCATATGAACAGACAAAAGAAGTAAACTTTCTATGAAGTGGGGAAACAAACCAACTTTTAGATGAAAATATGGATATATTTTCTCTCAGTTTTTAGAACAAATTTCTTTACTGATATAAAGGTATGGATATGCAGATAACCAGATTGTATGGATTGTCCTGCTTGTAGCATGGTGGGTACCCCCAGTAGAGATAAGGAAGCTATGAGACACTGGTAGGATTTCATCCAGAAGGCATTAAACTCTCATGCTTGATAGGGAGCAACAGTAGAAGATGATGACTGGAGAAACAGAAAATCTGTTTCAAAGAAGATGGTAAAGACCTTGATTTTTTTTTTTTAATTGAGAGTGCCAAAGGGATAAGACTTTTATCTTTTCTTAGTACTAACACTAGCTATTTTACTTCTTTCTTGCCCTCTTCAAGTCAAGATTCTTGCATACATGTCAATGGACATATGAAGAAGCTGACACAGTATGCCTGAAATTCCTAAAGATTTTGACTTGTATCATCACTGAAGACTCAAAGAAATTTAACCTGTTATGGAATCAGAGAGGTCTTCTTGCAGAATTACTAATCGGTTAAAATTAGGAAACAAAAGGTAGAAATAAATGGAGGGATATTATCAAGTGAGTCTCCCAGGATCTGTGCTGGGATAGGTACCACTCAGCATACTCATAAATGATCTGAAAATGATGTTGAATTATGCAGTGATAAAGTTTCCTTATAAAACAGAATTATTCAGTGTACTTAAAGCCAAATCCGACTGCAAAGTGTTGTAGAAGGATCTCATGATGCTGAGTGATTGAAAATAAAAAAACATATGAAATTAGTTGTTGATAAAGGCAAAGTAATGCACACAGCCTCTCTCCCCCAAGAGTTAGTTATATATACAGAGTATTGTAATTCAATATTAGAATATTGAAATATATTGGAATAATGAAATATTGGTATATTGAAATTGCTGCTGTGCAGGAAAGAAATCTTAATAACAGTGTATGCAGATGGCTTCCTGAAAGCTGCGCAGTAACATGAGACACAAAAAAGCTTTGTATCATCAAGAAAAGATTAATAACAAGACAAAAAATGGATAAATATCAGTTTCTAAGGTTGATGGAGGTTATAGTAATCTGTTTTGAGTTCAGTGTATAGTTACAGTAATTCCATCTGTAAGATGACAAAGAGGGTTAAACTTTGCCATTCATATAAGAGAAAACTAGAACCAATTAGCTTTGAAAAGAAACACTTGAAAATAGGGTGTATCCTGCTGCCTATTTACCTATAGATTGCAGTCTACCTATTTGATTGAGATCTATCAAACTGGAAAAGATACGTGAAATATTTCTAGGGAATGACTATCCACTGTAATTTTAAGAGAGCTTCGGGTGACCAGGTCCTTTAAAACAAACAAAAGAAGTACTTTTCCTTACAGTGCCTAATTACTTTGTGGAATTCGTTGTTACAGGATGTTGTGGAAGCTAAAATTATCACTGGATTCACAAAGGGCTCAACGGATTCATAGCAGAGGGGCTATTAATCACAGTAGTCTGTATGTTGCTTCCAGCTTGAACTTAAAGTGCTGGTTGAAATAAGAAATATTTAAGGAGGATTCGTCTATACTTGCCTCTTACATCTCTGATATCCTCTCTGTGCATCTGTTGTTCAACATGTCAAAAAGAAGATATTTTCTATACCTTTTTCTTTGCAAAAGTGTGAATGAATATTTTCAGGTTTTTAACATTAGGTAAGTTAAACAGTGTGAAGAAAAAAAACTACAAAGCTAAGGGTTATCTGATTCTACAAGAAGTCAACAGGACTGGTCACAAAGTGTGCTTAGGCAGGACGACAGGAAAACATAGAATCATAGAATCATAGAATGTTAGGGATTGGAAGGGACCTCGAAAGATCATCAAGTCCAATCCCCCTGCCAGAGCAGGAATGCCTAGACTATGCTACACAGGAACGTGTCCAGGCAGGTCTTGAATGTCTCCAGAGAAGGAGACTCCACAGCCTCTCTGGGCAGCCTGTTTCAGGGCTCCGTCACCCTCACTGAGAAGTTTCTTCTCGAGTTTAAGCGGAACCTCTTACGTTCCAGTTTCAGCCCATTACCCCTTGTCCTATCAGTGGTTGTCACCGAGAAGAGCCTGGTTCCATCCTCATGGCACTCACCCTTTATATATTTGTAAACATTAATGAGGTCACCCCTCAGTCTCCTCTTCTCCAAACTAAAGAGCCCCAGCTCCTTCAGTCTTTTCTCATAAGGGAGATGCTCCACTCCCTTAATCATCCTAGTTGCCCTGTGCTGGACTCTCTCCAGCAGTTCCCTGTCTCTCTTGAACTGAGGGGCCCAGAACTGGACACAATACTCCAGATGGGGTCTCACCAGGGCAGAGTAGAGGGGAAGGAGAACCTCTCTCGACCTACTAACCACCCCCCTTCTAATACACCCCAGGATGCCATTGGCCTTCCTGGCCACAAGGGCACAGTGCTGGCTCATGGCCATCCTGCTGTCCACCAAGACTCCCAGGTCCCTTTCCCCTACACTGCTCTCTAATAAGTCATTCCCCAACTTATACTGGAACCTGGGGTTGTTCCTACCCAGATGCAAGACTCTACACTTACCCTTGTTATATTTCATTAAATTTTTCCCCGCCCAACCCTCCAGCCTGTCCAGATCTCGCTGAATGGCAGCACAGCCTTCTGGTGTGTCAGCCACTCCTCCCAGCTTGGTGTCATCAGCAAACTTGCTGATAGTACTCTCTAGTCCCTCATCCAAGTCATCGATGAATATATTGAATAATACTGGTCCCAGTACCGACCCTTGAGGGACTCCACTGGATACAGGCCTCCAACCAGACTCCGCTCCATTGACCACGACTCTTTGGTTTCTTCCCCTTAGCCAGTTCACAGTCCACCTCACTACCCGAGAGTCTAGACCACACTTCCTCAGTTTAGCAGCAAGGATGCTGTGGGAGACTGTGTCAAAAGCTTTACTGAAGTCAAGGTAGACCACATCCACCGCTCGGCCATCATCTATCCACCTTGTTATATCCTCGTAAAAGGCTATGAGGTTAGTCAAGCACGACTTCCCCTTGGTGAAGCCATGTTGACTGTCTCTAATGACCCTCTTATCCCTGATATGCCTTGAGATGGCACCAAGGATAAGTCGTTCCATCACTTTCCCAGGGATGGAGGTGAGGCTGACCGGTCTATAGTTGCCCGGGTCCTCCTTCTTGCCCTTTTTGAAGACTGGGGTGACATTTGCTTCCCTCCAGTCCTCAGGCACCTCTCCCGTCTCCCAAGACTTGGCAAAGATGATGGAGAGTGGTCTAGCAATGACATCAGCCAGCTCCCTCAGCACCCGTGGATGCATCCCGTCTGGACCCACGGATTTATGGATGTGCAGATTGCTTAGTTGGTCCCTAACCCAGTCCTCATCGACTAAAGCAAACTCCTCCACTGCCCTGACTTCCTCTGGGGCCTCAGGGGAACGGGGCTCCTCAGGACAGCCTCCGGCAGAGTAGACAGAGGCAAAGAAGGCATTCAGTAACACTGCCTTCTCTGTATCTTCTGTCACCAAGGCACCCACCTCATTCATCAGTGGGCCTACGTTGCCCCTGGTGTTAGTTTTATCTGCCACGTATTTGAAAAAGCTCTTCCTGTTGTCCTTGACCCCTCTCGCCAGGTTCAATTCTAGGGAGGCCTTTGCTTTCCTAGTTGCCTCCCTACACCCTCGGACAACAGCCTTATATTCTTCCCAAGTGGTCAGCCCTGCCTTCCAAGATCTGTAAATTCTCCTCTTGCACTTGAGCTTATCCAGCAGATCCCTGTTTAGCCACGCAGGTCTCCTGGCTCCCTTCCTTGACTTCCTACGTGTCGAGATGCTCTGATCTTGAGCACGGTAGAAGCAGTCCCTGAACGCTAACCAACTATCTTGGGCCCCTTTACCTTCAAACAGCCTTGCCCATGGGATTTTCTCTAGTAATTGCTTGAAAAATCCAAAGTTTGCCTTGGCAAAGTCCAGGGTTGCAATTCTGCTTGCTATTTTGTTTCTGCTACATGAGATCCTGAACTCCACCATTTCATGGTCACTGCAGCCAAGGCAGCCCTCAACCTTTACTGCTTCAACCAGATCCTCCTTGTTAGCGAGGATGAGGTCCAGCAGTGCTCCTCTCCTAGTCGGCTCCTCCACCGTTTGCATCAGAAAATTATCATCGATGCACTGGAGGAACCTCCTGGACTGTGGCTGGCTGGCTGAGTTGTCCTTCCAGCAAATACCAGGGAACTTAAAATCCCCCACGACAACCAGGGCCTGTGATTGTGAGACCGCTCTCAGCTGCCTGTAGAAGGCCTCATCAACTTCCTCACCCTGATGTGGTGGCCTGTAATAGACACCCACAACAGTATCTCTCCTGCCAGCCTGCCCCTTAATCATGTGCAGAGGAATGAGCTTCTAGGGTGCCTTTCAGAGTGGAATAGAGCGTGACAACTTCTAAAGTTGTTTCCAAATGAAGTAAAGTATTTATGAATAATCTGTAAGCAACATGTTTGCCTGTGATAGCAGGGATTCACTGCAAGGTCCTGTGTCCTAAACAGAAACCTGAGCCTTTCAAGGCAGCCCATCACTAATTGAAATACAGATCTGGATGCACGAAACTGAGTTCAGCTGCTCTTAAGTTCTACCTTTGAAGTCACATTACCATTTAATTGTTAAAAGAAAGCTAATAAAACTGGTGGGAAGCTGAGATGGCTAAGTCATAACTATTTTTATGATGCTTTATTACCACAAAACAGAGGAAGGATATTTATGGTGCATAAGGATTTCTCTCGCCCTCGTGTTCTGAGGCTATCAAAACCAGTTCACACTGTGAGGAAAAATTCTGTCCTTGGCCATGTCTTATCAGCAATAGCGTGAGACTAGTACCACTAAGATTAAATTTGTCCCATCTTGTGTTTTGTCATCACATTTATTCTTAAATTAATTTGTAGGTAAACATGTGTAGTAAGCTCCTGACTCATAAGACTAAAAACTAAAGCTTTTAAGAGTGAAGTACATATGAAGTCAGTATGATCCTGTTTTCTTAATTCATAGCTTATAAGAATACCAAGTCAAGTTATCCAGAGAGATCAGAAAAAGTCAGGATACAGCCTGGTAATCCATTTCCAGTCTCTGCTGCGATGTTTAGGGAGTTCAGAGCAAAATGTCAGGCCTGCAGGAGAAGCAGGTTGCTGTGGCCTGATACCCATTCAGCTGAGTTTACTGTGTGTCAGGATGTTCAACTGTGCGAGAAAAGAGCAAGAGTGATTCAATGTGATCGTAGGATATTTTGTCCTGGTGTGTTTTTCGAATACGCACATACACACACCCTGGAGGAGGCAAAGGAACTGTGAAGCACACACGACATCTGAGCCATTGCTTTTCAGCCGGAGGACCACATGCTCTGTGAGTCACTGTGCAGCACTGATGGGCTCGATACTGTGCCCAGGATACGTGAATGTTGTCAAAACTGTTACTCTGTTTTTAAAGAAAGGAATAGGCTAACAACACTGCTCTGTGTGTGTCTGCTGCAGACACAACATCTTGCCTTAGATCCCTCTAGAAAGGTTATTGATTAGAGTTTTTTTGACATTTTAAACTGTTGCCAGTTAAATACAGTGAGTTATTTTGATCATGGTCTATATTTTTTAAGAATTCTTTAGTAAATAATTCTACTTAAAAAAAAAAAAAAAACACCCCGAAATTTGCATCGTATCTATTCTTATGGAATGTCAGACATCATTAAAATATGGGTCTCTACGTGCAGAGTAATAGTAATTGCAAAGAAAGAATGCATTGGCCTGAAACACAAGTATAAGCCTACCTTATTTCTCTAAGACTACTTCAGAAGCCATCAGACCATTGAATACATGAGTTTCACAACAGTTTCTAAAATCAATTCTTAATTTATACAGAAACCGTCTTGGGAAACTCTCATTTTACATTCCTGCAGTAACTTTATCAGTGACTTAAATGGAACTGTAAGAACAAGAAAAAAAATCCACTTTATTTTTAGCTGCCAAACCCCCAAATCTAGTAATAGTTAATAATGCTGTTTCCCAATTTCACTTCTTCTCTCATCTGCTTTCTTCTTTTCTTCCTCTTCTCTTGTTTCTCTGCCTCTCAGTTTCCTTCCTCTGCTTCCCTCAAAACATCCTATTTCCTGCTCCTCTTTCACATGTACGCATGTTTCAATGTTACGTGGTTTCCAGTGCTGAGACCCCCTCCATCCTCTAGAAACATCCTGCCTGTCTGCCTCATCATTGGCACCCAGTGACTTTGGGCATTTTCTGTCGACAGCTGTGCAGGAGTATTTGATGTAGTTGCTGTGCCTATTTCATCGGGGTGACTGAAGTTTCTGTCCTTTTCTCTTTCACAGAATTGTACCTCCTCACTTCCAAACTCCTCCTGGGAAACATGGCTTATTTCTTCCTCTCTAAGAAATTAAATGCACTGTGCTATTTGCCTCAGCTTACATTATAATGTACAACATTTATACTGCTATTAATCCAGCTTAAAGTGTCCTGCTTCTGTGTAGCTGCTGCAGGCAATGAAAACTAAGAGTCGTTTCATGACCAAGAAGCACAGTGTTGGTAAAAACCCATATCTCTGATACATGCAAGACAATATTTTTCTGTGGTTGATTCTTCGTTGTTGCCATAGGCAAATCCAGCCAATAATTTCTTCCCCAAAAAAAACATATTCTCAAGTTTATTCAGAAGTATATTGCCCAGGTTGACATGGTATTACCAGACACATAAAACCATTGTTCCTCCAGCTCATTGCTGTCTGCCTAAACAGGTTACCTTCTTGTATCTTACTTCCTTGTGTGTTGAGGCTTTCTTTTCTGACAATCCTGAAAATGAGATGTCTTTTTCCATCCTTTTGGCCTATTGAAGTGAAAGTCAATCTTAGATAAGTTAGTATACTTTGTAAGATGTTTCAATCAAGCCTTCATTGTGAGTAACAACTTAGGTTTGAGGAAAATGGAAATTATTAAAGACTGAAAATCTATTTTTCCAGTTAAAGCAATCGATATTTTCTGAAATTCTTCAAAATAATAGCACAAAATCACAGCATGATAGGTTTTTCACAAGCATGTCAAAATCATTACTTTTTCATTCAAGTTAACTAAATGGCTCCAGAGGGCCAGCCCTGCACTTACTCTCCAATGTTCCTGCAATGTATAGACTTGTTTCTGCCACTGTTATTACCTTCCAGTTCTTCTCTGAAAGTATTAGATGTCACCTAAAATGAGGGCTGGCAGTATCAGAAGATTTGTCATCTAATTTCAGATTTTGATACTGAGCTACAAGTGGATTCATGCAGTCTTGTTACAGTCTAACAGGGAAAAATATGACATTGCAAAATTCAGTCTAAATGCCTGGTGACTGAGAAAGAAGTGTAAACCTACTCAAGTTAGGTAGGAGAAGTCCAGGCCTTGGAACATAAGTGATATTTCGAGAATCCGTGCCATGCATCCTGTACTCAATAAATGTATGTTGGAGCCTTGTCGAGAAGATATCTCTTCTTCCTTCTTTTCACTATGATTTATTTCTAATGTTTCTAATGTTTTTTCTGGTGGATAGTAGTGACAGATCAAACGTGATTCCCATTGGTTATTCTCTCTCTAGTGGATGACTAAGTAGCATATATCAGCATCAATTACAGGCTTGTTTAGTCTTCCTCCACTGATTAAATGTGAAGTTGGAGCTAGAACCTACTAAGCTGGCACATCAACTGGATCCTGCCTAAAATTACTGCTTTGCTAACTGACAGAAGATTCTTTTTTGTTATTACATTTGGCTCTCTTAAGTAAAATCAGGCTGATATAATCCTTGTTTCACAGACATTGAATTATTTTAACTTAAATGGAACTACTATGTACTATACAGTTATGTGATCAGACAGAACTATGAGTGATTTTTAGTTTTACAACAATTACATGAAAAATAAATTTGTGTGTGTCTGTGCCCTGGGGAGAGAGAGAAGGATTTCAGAGTCTGTGAATGTCTTTTGGTGTCTCTGAGGTTCTTATTTCCACATTTGACCTATAGCTGGAAGGTTAGACATATCTGTATTAAAAATTCAACATTTTTAGGTTTTTAGGATTCTTAGAATCAAAGTCATGGCTACACATTTAGAACCAGAGAAGAGTATCACCATTATTTTCTCTGAGCTTCTGCTTAAGACAAACCATATGGGATCGAGTTGGGCCAGGGGAAGTTTAGGTTGGATATTAGGAAAAATTTCTTTACTGAAAGAGTGGTGAATCATTGGACCAGGCTACCCAGGGAAGTGGTGGAGCCACCACCTCTGGAGGTGTTCAAAAAACGTGTAGACGGGGCATATCAGGAGGTGGTTTAGTAGTCATGGTAGTATTGGGTCGATGGCTGGACTTAATGATCTTAGAGGTTTTTTCCAACCTTAGTGATTCTCTGATTCTATGATTCTGCATCAAGCCCATATCTTCTGTCTGAGGAATAGCATAATTTCCACAGAAATATTAAAATATTTCTTAGTCATTGTGGGACACAAGAAAATTGTAGGCATTGACCATGCTGAATCCAATATTCGTCAATCATTCCATAGCATTCGTGGGAGTGATGGGGTTGGCAAATCAGATGCAGTACCTCTTAAGTTCTGATTTTGGCTTTTTCACGACATCAACGTTAACCTCACAATAAACCATCTGCTCTCTGTATGACAAACTGTGATGCAGCACATTGTTGGTATTTACAAATGATAAATAATAATAATAATGGGTCTGCTTCTATAGTGCTTCCAGAGGATAGCAGCTGATCATGCTTACTAAATCCAGGGGAGGAATGCCAAAAGGAAAACAAATGAATCTAACCAGCTGTGAAGCTATTTTTGAAAAGCTGAGGAATTCAGCTGGTTGCTTTCTATTGCCTTTAAAGGTGGTGCAGCAATATCTCAAAGTTATCCACACAGCCTTCGTATGAAAAGGGATTTTTTTTTGCTTTTTAAGCTTTTGAGGGAACTGTGGGACTTCAGTAGATCTCAGAATGTGTGTACATGTGAGCAATGCACATAAACACTGCTCCACATCTACTGTCTGCAGTCCAAGGCCCCTCCATCCGTCACTTCTTGCGCTGAAGGAACTTAAGCGTCAGAGTGCCGGCCCAGATGTCACAGCTCCAAGGCCCATGGATGCCTGCACGTGTACCCTGCGACGAATGCAGCATCACAGCTTCAAGGCTGTTTTGTGCCTCAGCTCTTGTACGGATGTGAACGCAGCATCACAAGTCCAAGGCCTCTTTCTGCCAAAACTGTAACCCTGCAGTTCGAAAGCAGTTACAAGGCCCTTGCTCCTTCCAGGGCGATTCAAATGAGGATGATTGAAACTTAGGATGGGTGTCATTTTGAGTGTCTGACTGAAGCATGCTGCAAAACTAGTCTGCAGAAAAAGGCGAAATGCCATAAAGACTGTTTTGCTGTATAAGTGAGACTTGGCAGGTCTTCCCCAGCTCCCCCAGCAGCCTTCCCCCCCCTGCTTTTTGACTCTGGCAATGAGCCTTAAAAAGACCTCAAAGATGTTTATACCCTGACCAAAGAAACTCTTTCTATAAACAAGCAAAGAAGGGTTTATATTAAATGTATGTTGTTTATCATTGCCATTGTTGCAGTATATTAAGATAACAGGCGAGACAGAACATTGACAGCTCCGAAAGCCACTGAATAAACCTAAGCCTGCATGTAGCTTGCTGCCTGGGGCTCCTTAAAGCTACTGCTTTGGTTTTCCTCCTGCCTATGCTTGTTGATTTCTATCAAAATGAGTTAGAAAGCAACTCATCATGCCTATATAATTCCATGCACACTTCCTCTCACCTCCAAACGGGAAGGTCAGTTTCTGGACAAACTTTGTTTCCACAGCTTTGAAAGAGTCTGTTGTGTTTCATTTTGTTTTGAGTGGTGTAATTATCAGTAATTATTGGGAAATGAGCAGGAGTCAGAGGCAATTCCAAAGCCACCCAGAATAAACTGTGCATTGTTGCAGGGTTGCAGCATGGCTGTTTTACAGAATTAACTTTCTGAAGTAGTTGGAAGTGACAGTTTCCTTTTCAGGGAGGGAAGTGGGCAAAGAGCCACGCTGCTGCTTTAAGGTTAGTCTTTATATATAGGAAGATATTTGAGCTGGAGAACACAGGGGCAAGGAATAGATCCCTATGTAGCCCGTTTTTCTTTTCAAGTGAATTTTCTTGGGTAGGTACGGTGTCCAGAGAAGGACTTAAAATGTCAGAACAGGTGAAAAACTTCTTGTAAAATATGTATAAAGCAATTAAGTAGATTTCAAATTGAGAATGCAGAACTACAAGGAAGATTACACATAACCATATTCAGTTTTAAATGACAGACTTTGAAAAATTGGGTTCTTAGAATAACTGAGTTAGTCCTATTTTTAAATAGTCCTAATGTCCTTTTTTTACAAGTAAATCAATAAATAAATGTCATTTTGCATGAGTTCAATCAACCATGAGATAATGAGGACTGTAAAGCAAAGAACTTGATGGGTCACTGAGTGCTAATAGCCTACAGATTCTTGTAGGTTATGAGTTCATTGCCAGGCTGTGTTTAAAGGTTTCTACCTTTCTCTTTCCTTTTTTTCTTTTAACCCCTAAAACTCTGCTTAATCACAAAACAAAAGTGGCTTCAGATAATAGTGTCCGCATCCAGATTGTGATGGATAAGAATTGTGAGGCAAGTCACACATCTCAGAAACTTTGACAAAACTGATTTCTTCTGCCAGGAGACCCGTCCCAGGTCTGCAGTACAGCCCCTTGATGGCAGCGGCTGAAGAGCTCTATAGATGTTGTATGGAGAAAAGTAACTCCTGGAAGTGGATGTCTGTGGAAGGTTGCACTGGTCTGCTCCTTCAATACTGTTTTTCTACTGTTTCCCCAAGATTGACTCTGGGTACTTAGGCCTGACTGAATAATTTAATTCTGTGATGGCACATGCAAATGAAGTAGGACAGATATTTGGATCCAGTATCAGAGTGTAACTGTGGAGAGGATGGCTACATTGCTGTTAATGAAGTGACAAGATGAACTTTTGATTTCCAAATGTAAGGCTTGTACCTCCCATCTATCGACACAGATGAAAGAGAATATAAAGATGCAAAAAGTCGAGAGAGGTCCTCCTGCCCCTCTACTCTGCCCTGGTGAGGCCACATCTGGAATATTGTGTCCAGTTCTGGACTCCTCAGCTCAAGAGAAACAGGGAGCTGCTTGAGAGAGTCCAGCGCAGAGCCACAAAGATGATGAAGGGAGTGGAACATCTCCCTTACGAGGAAAGGCTGAAGGAGCTGGGTCTCTTTAGTTTGGAGAAGAGGAGGCTGAGGGGTGACCTCATGAATGTTTATAAATATGCCAAGGCGGAGTGTAAGGAGAATGGAGCCAGGCTCTTCTCAGTGATGTCCAATGACAGGACAAGGGGCAATAGATGCAAGCTGGAACATAGGAGGTTCCATAAAAATATTAGAAAAAACTTTTTCAGTGTGAGGGTGACAGAGCACTGGAACTGGCTGTTCAGGGACACTGTGGAATCTCCTTCTCTGGAGACATTCAAAACCCATCTGGATATGTTCCTGTGTGACCTACTGTAGGTGACCCTGCTCTGGCAGGGGAGTTGGACTAGATGATCTTTCAAAGTCCCTAACATTTTGTGATTCTGTGATTCTGTGATATACTCAGTTGTTCATAAAACTCTGTGAATGCCACAGGCTACAGGGAGCTGCTACAGAGCAGCACAGCCTCGGCTCCTGGATCCGGTGCCCAGGCTGGGATGAAGAGAGAGCAGGACAGAGGCAAGAAATGAATGAAAAGGAAGAAACTGTTCTGCATTAATCTGTGACAATATCAACTCTACAGACTTCTCACACCTGCCTAAAGCAGGTTCTTAGATACAGCAGTGCTCCCAGGGTTTGGTGCACAAGCAAAGATACAGAAGGCTTTAAGATTCCACTGAGTCTGGAGCTGATTTTGCTACTCTCATACTGTTAGGTTTGCATAAAACTGTCTGCCTGGCCTACACTAATCCCAACCATACTCAAGTCTGTTTCCTGATTTAAATGTGTATATCCGAATCAAAGTGTGTTTCCCTTAAGAAGCTCATGCATTTAAATTCAAAGCCTATTTGGTCATACCCATTCCTGCTGCAGTGTTCTCTGGATAAACAGAAGATCCACAAGTGAAAAAGAGTCCATTAGAAGTGCAGAGAGGGAATGAAGGGAGTGAATTTAGTGATTATGAAGGTGAATGATTAATAGAATTATATTAGTGCCAGACATAACACAGACAGACACTGCCCCACCCATGCAGGTCTGCTAGCATTTAAAAATTATATATCCACTCTTTCTACTCCAATCTTGAACCATTCTAGCTCTGGAAATAGTCAGCAGTGCTATATTGTTAGTAGTTTTCTAAAGAGAATAAGAAGAGAGAAGAAAACCTTAATAAACAATTGTCCTTGGGATTACAGAGGCAAAAACCTGTAGAACTAGGACTCCACCTCCATTTGCAGCATTTATTTTTCTCCTTTGAATGAATACTAGATAGTATATCCTACTGACCCTGTAAATAGCCTGAAAGCAAATGAACGTATGTAAATACCAGTTTTTCTTGTCATGTGTGGTAGCTTACTTTCACCAACACAATTTTGTAACTGAAACTTTAAAATGTATTTATAACTTGAAGCACAGAAAGGCTTCCTTAAGTCTTTTTCTACTTCACTGTAAAACACGTTGTTATTTCTCAGTTGCTCTGCTCTGCTTCCTCCATTCAAAATATAATAACAGTTGCTGAAAGCAGCCAAATCTTGCACTAACAGTTGAAATTCGCTTCCATAATGCCTTCTGTCCTTCTAGGGAACTGGCTGTGATGCATTTACTTCAGGTTTTACTGGGAATTTTCTACAGAGGGATACTTGGCTTTGACTACAGATGTCATTCCACTTCAGCAATGCTGATTTATTTGGCAACATTTCTGTAAAATGAGCTCATAAAGCAGGAGTTACCTGGTGTGAGCATATGTAAGTTAATTGCATCAATATACTGACAGCATTGGTTATACAATTTCTCCTAAATGACTGTTCAGCTCAAGAGAAACAGATATTTTTTTTCAGCTCAAAATGTGTCAGGATGCTATTTTGGAAAGAAACTCTTGACATTCAGGGTTACTGTTTGTAACATTACTGTCAATGTTCTTGTCAGATGTCCCCCTATAAATCTGAGCTGTGAGACCTTGAGAGACTTGTGAGTAGGATAAAATGCAATGTAGAACAAGTTGATAATAGTGCAGTCATATTTACTTTTTAAGTAGTATTTTAAATGCAGATATCCTTCCAGATATACAAGTAAGGAGGGGATGGAGGAACTGAAGACTTTGTGTGAAGAGACCTTTTTGTGCTCTGTTCCAGAAGCGGTTACTCATTTCCTGCTCGACATTGAGAGGTCATATAAGCTTTGTTTCCTCATTAAAAAAAAAAAAAAACAAAGAAAAAAAAAAGAAGAAAGCGAGCGAGAGATAATACCAAAAGAATATAATATTTTCAAAATGTTACTATGGTCTTATTAAATGCAGTCTCCAGTCTATTGAAATGTCTAGACATTTAGTACATTTGTAATTGTAGCTGCAACTAGCTGACCACATTACTTTTTTTAAACAGTATTTATCTTCTAGAGAGATTTTTAAATGATAAAAATTATATGATCATGAAGTAAATTGAGAGATTTCTGACTGGAATATTAAAGTGTGAATAATCTGTTTTCTTTCTGAGTTTCACTGAGTTACAATTGGAAACATGACTATGTTACTGCCTCTCTGTGGCCAAGTCTACTTTCATCTATAGTTTTTAGAGCTGTATATACCTAGAACCAGTGACAGAATTTGACTGTAATATTTACTAAACCATATCCTAAATCTCCACAAGCAATAAGAAACACAAATGGAGGGAAGGTTTATTAGTTACAACACCTTTCCTGAAGTTATTGCCTTTCAGAGTGGTGTTATGTGAACGAGTTTTTAAATTTCTGGCTAGACAGGCAAGTATTAGGCTTTAAGTGCAAAAGCTTGCGATTCATGGGCCAGAAGAGTTTTCTTCCGTGTGAATAAGAAAGTAGTGCTTACCCCTTCTGGCAGCAAGATCAGAGGAATGGTGGTCTTCTGTCAAAAGCCTTTCCCTCAGGGCATACTCCTAGGACTGTGATGTGGCAATAATTTTCTAATTGTTACTAACTGCTCCTTAAGGGCTGGATTGTAATGGAAGCCTTTGTTTTTTCTTTCGTGTGAATCAGCTGAATCAGAACTTTTATTCCTCGTGGGGAGTTTAAGACCAAGATTTCAGGCTTAAAGGTGTTTTTTCCTGGAAACCCTTGGTCTGGAATGCTCATGTGTTTAAAATGAAAGGAGGCTGCTAAAAGCATTTTCTGGCATTTAACGTTCCTATTCCAAACTACTTTTACAAAAAAAAATCTTAGAAATTCATTATGCTTACAATATATTTATAGTTTGAAGCAAATTGCTCCATAATTATCTGTATCAGAGTTTTCTATGTCATCCTCCAAAGCATCTATTACTGTGTAGTGCTCAACGAGACGGCATTAAGGACTACATATCTAACCTTGTATGCAATTCACAGAATTGCTGACAAGTTGGTTAAGAGTGGCAGCTGGAGGTCTGCTCCAACCTCCCTTCCTCTCTCTCACAGCAGAATTAGTCACTGGGTCAGGTTAGCCCTCGATTTGTCCAGCTTGTTGCCGAAAGCCAGCAGCAAGCTGAGTCTTGGAAACCTCTAATGACAGAGAAAGTATCTCTCTGAGTAACCTGTTCTCTTGCTGCCATACTCTCCAAGTGCGTAAGTTTTTCCTAATGCACAGCCTGACCTTTCCAAACGGCAACATGTAGTTCTTGTGTCTTGTTTTACCATCTGTTACCACCAAGAAAAGTTTGGCTCCACCATATTCATGGCTCCAGACTGTAGACTTGGGTTATATTGACTCGTCTTCCACTTTTGTCAGACTTAAGGAGTCAAACTTGTTCAAGTTTTGTCCACAGGCCCTCAATCATACCAGTAGCTATCTGCTGGACCACATAATTTCTGAAGAACCGTTTTTGAACTAGATGCCCCAAAACACAACACAGCATTCCAAGTGCAGCCTCACCACTGCCAGGCAGAGGAGGATACTAGTTTTCCTGGACTGACTAGCCACATTGCTCCAGTTGTAGCCAAATAAGCAGTTTTCTGTGTGATGAGAGCACAGTATTAGCTGTAATCAGCTTGCCATTTACCACAACCCCTGATGTCATTTTCAACAGGGCAATATTCTGGGCCAATACTGACGCATGTGGTCATCCTGCCCCAGGCACAGAACTGCACTGCTCCTGCTGACTGTCATGATTCATTCTCATGATCAGAACAAGGTTTATTTCCTTAATCTCCTTCAGCTTTCTGCACAAACTGTTACCGTGGGACTGTTTGTGTACACTTAAAATCTTTTGATAGTGTTAAATTTTATGGAGAATTTGGCACAAAGGAAGTAAATGTGGTGTTTCAGTCACATTAGACTTGAAAATAATTTACATCAGATCTATATTGTTAAAGTTTTCAGAAAAAAAATAAAAGGCAGAGCCTAATCAATTGATTTATTAAAAGGCTCCCATTTTCCCAGGAAGGAGTTACCTGCTTCTGCTCTGTTGGAATTAAGTTAGCTTGATGAAGATTTAGGAGGGCAGTGGATGGAGAGGTACTGATCTCTCTCTAGCGACCTGTGAGAGGACACAAGGAAATGGAATGAAGCTGTGTCAGGGGAGGTTCAGAATGGACATGAGGGAAAGGCTCTTCCCTGAGAGGGTGGGCATTCACCAGACCAGGATCCCCAGGGACTGGCAGGGGTGACTGTCCTGTTCACAAAAGCAAGCACCAGGTGAGGAAAGCCATGGCGGGAGGCACACCAGGCCTGTGCAAGCAGTCACAGGTCCTGTGACAGATCCTGTGACAGGGTGCCTTGCCAACAGCTCCAGTGGGCATCAGGCCCTTCCACGAGGATGGGGCAGCACCTACTTGGTGAAGGTGACAGAGGTCCAAGCAGCCATGGGGAGGTGAGGAGAGGGTGAAGCTCAGAATGTAAACACATGCCTCTTAAATCTTTATCTTTGCCAGTACTGCGGAGGTGGAAAGACATGTCAATGGACCTTTCCTTTAGCCAACAGAAATTCAGATGAGGCAAGAGCAGTGCAGTGCAGCTGGACCCATTAGGCATGAGAGTGCCTGGATGCACTTGGAAATCTGTGGTGGTTGAGGCAGAGTTGGCCACAGTGACTCTGCTCATGACAGGATCCCTCTATGGCCTTTCTTGTGCTCTTTGGCAGCCCCCAAAAGAACCTGTTCTAGGAAGAAAGTGCCATGTAGGAATTGATTCCAGAATGATCCCAGCTCCTGAGCTTATATATTAGAAAGGGTGCAGATAAAATTACCTTTAAAAGGTAATAGATTCTTTATTTATTTCCATTTACAGTGAGACAGAGAGTCATTTTGTCTCAACACTTTAGTTTTGATGGGACCAGTAGGAACATTGTTAGAAACTCTTACTGCTAAAAAATATTTTGGGGCTTCCTCCTCCACTATGTTTTCCTATGCAACTGGTAGCTGTAATTAGCTAAAAGCAATTTATAATTGATTAACGGAGTTATAATTATAATATAAATAAAAATCCTGTTGATTTCCAGAATTCCTATGTCATGACAAGAGGCAGCTAGCATGCTTTTCATTACCACAAAATGTGAATATACATGTTTCATTTTGTAGTCTAATGATTACATCCTTCCTGAAATAAAATGATTGCAATATTAAATAAAATGTTAACTTTTTTCATCATTGGATTGCATGCTCAGATACAGTATAAAGCAAAACAAGACCTTTAAAATACATTTTTTTAATTGATAAAACCAAAACCATTAAAATAACCACTTAGCATGCATTGTTGAGTTCATTTTACAGTATTTGACACACAAGTAATAACAGTACAACCATCAAAGCTGAGTCACTCTTTTCATATACTGTACATTTTAGCACCCCTGTACTTCTATCATTGCATGGATTTGATTCCTACAGCCTTATTTTGAAATGTTTTCTCATCAGGAAGCCTTGGTAGTATTAGAAGAGCTTTTACAGAGGAAAGCATAAAGGAGTTGCAATAGCTAGCAAGCATGACATCATTAAAAAGCAATGAATGTTAGGAATATTCCTGTTCTAATCCGGGCCACACATCCTGCTGCCCTGGAAGACAGCCAAGCCCAACATCCTTTTGGGGTTACAGGGCAGGCTGTGGCCTTTCACAGTTTGCTTTAGTAATCTCTGCATGTGGAATATTCACTGGCAGGCATTACAATAAAATCTAAAATTACTCCATCAGAAAGCTGGTTTTCCACCCTTCCTGCATTCTTCCCTGACAGTGAAATTGCCCAAAAAGAGCTCTCTCGCATTTCATAGATTTCTGTAAAGGGCTGTATACAGAGATGATGGGGGGGGGTTGCACATAGGTTCAACAGTACCTTCCACTTGGGGAAAGAAACCCCACATGATTTAGACTGCTTAAAAATTAGTTGTGTTAATACTCTTATTAGTTCAATTCCATGAACCGATTAGGTTTTAATTCTGCAGGCTTTTCTCTGTATTTTCAGTGAATGTTTCCAATAACCAGAGGAAAAATAATCAGACTTTCCCTTTACACAATATGGCTGTCACATCGACTGCACAGAGTACAGTTCCCTGGGCCCAGGCCTTCTGCCATGCTAAATCCCTTTACACCATCCCTTTGGGGGAAAAGGGAACTGAAAGCTGAAAAAAAAAATGAACAACTAAAGACTCCCAGAGCAGTAGTGTTAATAGCTGACAAAAAAGGAGGAGCATAACTGTTTTCAGGATGCTGCTTTTTTGTTTTCAGTTACTACCCTCAGCATCACTCATTGGAGATATTCATACTGACAACACCTAATTTAGATGATGAAGTAAGATCATAGTGGGGACACATAGTCTGTAATTCATATGAGAATTTTAGGTGCCTAAAATTATTTCTCTGACCAACTGTTGGAAACATGTCTGCAGCCCTCATGATGAGATCTTGTCTCCCTAAATACATATAGTATTTATTGTTAAATATAGATAGCAGATATTATTTGCCTTTCTCTATTGACTGCATGAGGATTGTATGTAGCTACTTTAAAAGTATTCACTAGGGTGTATTCAGGTGTATTATAGAAGTTCCAGCCAGGTGATTTGACAGTACTCCTTTCTTCCTAGCCTTCCTAAAACACCAGTGAAATGAAATAATTTCCTTTAGAAAGTAGTCAGAGTTGACTTATGTTCTCAATCCTCCAATTATATTTATCATGATCGACACAAAAATATGGTAATTCAAGAGAATGAGGCTCCAGACTTCTGGAGTACTTTACAAGACACATATTTTGGAGAAGAGCTAGATTAAGAACTTCTTAACCATCATGCCATACCCCTGCACCAGCCATACCAACATTTACTACCTCAATTTACAAGGTTATGCAGCAATTGAACAGGTGAAATTTTCCAGGTTAAATACAACTAGTATTTAACTACCACTGTGATGTGTTTTACACCATGATTTCACAAAGCGTTGGGTCACCACAGCTCAGGAGGTGATGAATTGCAGCACAGCTTTTTAAGCTGTCTTTGCCTCTAAAACTAGAATCTCCTGAAATCACACCCAGAGGCACATAAATTAGGTGTCTAAAACAAGACAGCTGAATGAAATCCTTTTCATTTGGTTTTACAGAGTAATTAGTATTTACCCTTAGACCAAAATATGTTACAGAATGTCAGACAGAAAAGCAACATTCCATGCTCAGAATTCTTTAGTAAGTGTTCAGTTGCAAAGCCCAATATGAAAAAGTTATGTTTGGAAAAAACGTACTTTTTTAACACCAAAATCAGTCCCCATAAACTGAACGATTGTCTGGAAGTAAAGAAGTTATTCATAGGTAGTCATATCAAGAAAGACAGCAGGAACTGAAATGTCCCTGGGCGATTTATAATAAATAGCAGCACTTACCGTTCAAGACAATCCCAGAGAGACAAGGTGAGGGAAATGCAGACACTCTGAAATGTATTGTTACACTGGTAATCGCATCAATTCTTTGTCTTGCTGGTTTGTAACTGTTATTCTGTGTAGCAGGAAAGGAAGTATAGTACAAAAGCCGTCTCAGATTTTGTCTCTGACTACCATTATAGTGCCAAATCAATCCCTTTGCTTGCCTGCAGAATATATATGACATAAAAAACCTATGACAAAAAAAAGTTTGTGTGAGTCTGTACCTCCTTTACATTATGATATGATGTTCTTTGGTATTCACTATCAGAAACCTTGAGAAGTGATAGAGTTGTCTAGAGATGAAGCATGACACACTTCTCTCTTCCCTGGTTCCTTTCTATCTGGTAGGACCAACATTAGCTATTGGAATATTCACATCTCCCTTGACAAGGAGTTTTTTACTGTAGGAGATGTATCCTGTCCCCAGATAATCTTCTTGTAATGCTGAACGAAGCAAATCCAGAGAGTATTGCATGTAGGAGCAACTGTGAGGCTAGATTCATCATCCACTACCATTGCTAACTGTACTCTTCAGAACAAAATTAAGGTTTTATAGTGTTATGTACCTTGAAGCTAGGAAAAAAACCCTGACTTTGATTCGACTGTGCACCCAAGTGAGTCCAGCCTGCATACTGACACCTTCATATCAAACTCCAGCCATACCTATCACTTCTCAAATTTAGCTCTTTCTCACTGTGGCTGCAGCCTCAGGGTCTTGAAAGAGACCAGGCATGTAGGTACAAGAGAAATGTTATGCTTTCTTTGCTTTCTGGAAGCCTTCTCATGTACCCAGGAATGTTGTTGTAGTCTACCTCATTGCCCTAGTTAAGAGTCCCCATGAAGGTCCCCCATAGCCACAAGTGACACAGGAGGAGCAGAGCTCAGTGAGCATTTTGGCTGGATGCCCCTGCCTGCAGCACACTCTGTTGCAGGAAATCATATGTAAAAACAATGAGGTATGCAAGCAGGGGAAAGTCTGGTAGCAGGGTGTAAGTGCAAACATTCCTCAGGCTGTGTGAGCATAAACCATTCCCTGCACTACACTGCAACTCCACTGTTCTCTATTCCTCTTATGCTCTTTTCATATCCCTCCTTCCTTGTCCCTTTCAGCCCTAACTTCAAAAGACAGCATTTTGTAGGAAGTGAAAACATATGGTTTTCCACACTCTCCACACTGCTGCATGACTCCAGAGACAGTTGGACTATAATCACACTAATAAATTACAATTACCGGGCCCATTCTCTAGACCTGTGGCCAACAGTTATAGTCTGGCAGCATTCATATAACTTAACTTTCTTGGCCTTTGAAACTAGATGGTCACATTCAGACTGTCTGCTGGGAGTGATCCCTCACCTATGCACTAACTCACATGCACTAGATATGAGATTATTTTGGCCAAAACTTTTCAAGGCATGATTCAAATATTTTAATAATTTAAATTATAAAGATTCAATGCTTGTACCCACATGCAAGAAGTCCTCAATTTACCAGTATGTGTGTAGTATAAAGCACTTATCTATAACCATATTTGTAGAACTGAGATACGCTTGAGGTTATAGGCTGGCAGGCCAGGGAATTGCTTTTGGTCCAGTTGGTTTAGGTTTACTGTAACTCAGCCTGTCTCTGGCTGTATCGGTCTCAGTCCTTGAAAAGACAACCACCAAATACAGACTGAACTGCTGGAGTGGATGTCTATGTAACCGAGACATAGTTCACTGACTTCAGATGTGAGTGGCTTTGGTGTGTCTGTGTGTGTGTTAGGACACTGACCTGTTTGAAGACAAAATCAGGATGATAGTTAGGCATAGATAATGCCAGTCACATTTTCTGAAGAAGGATCTTCTTGGAGGTTATAATTATGAAGCCTTTCTAATGCTAGTTGGATTGGTATGAGCTAAAGCTGCTAAACATCCTACTGAATGTTCACAGCTCCTAGAGAACTATGATGCTGACCTTAAATAAGACTGTTAATTCTTTTACAAGTAGGTTCAAGTCATCACAGAATACTCACTTTGTGCATGGAAAGGTGAACATGACATTGCTAGTCAAAAGGTACCCCACAAATCATAATCAGTATTAGAATACAGCATTTGGTTTCTCAGCTGCTGTGGAGTGAACCATTTCTCAAGATACTGCAAGCAGTTATGTCATGATAGATGATGAGTCAACATGAAAAATTCCTGAGGATTTAGCCATCATGCAAGTGTTTTAGTGCTGTTCCAGTGCTGGAAACAGAGTCTACATGCTGATGGCTCATGAAACTACGGTTAAGACTTCCTTCAGTTCTTCTCCACCAAGCAGTACTGGTGCTTTGAAACATATCTAGCGAAGAAGGGTCCCTTCGGAGAGCCGGCCAAGTTAATGACCATCCCACCAATACGGCTACAAGTAGTCCTCCCTTTATTGCTCCAGACAGCTCAATATATTCAGTCAAGCAGTGTCCACGTGCCTGCCCCTTAACAGAGTTGGTCAGTTACAAGTTTACACGTGCCAGCGTTTTATTGGATAGTGTCATTCAACTATGCAGGCGGCTCTCTCTCGGCCTTCTCCCCCCCGGCAAGGCTCTTCACAAAAGAGTTGCACCTACTCCTCTCCGTGCCCCAAGGCAGATCCAAGGACAGAGCCTTTGTTCAGGCCTAAGCTGGGTTGTCCAAAACCTTTAAAGGGATACTGCACCTCTGCTCCACAAGAAATTCCTCTACAATCTAGCCCACCAGATTATAGTGAATACTGAGGAAATTACAGCAAGTAGAGGTTTGAGACCATAGTATTCATAGAATCATAGAATCATAGAATGTTAGGGATTGGAAGGGACCTCGAAAGATCATCAAGTCCAATCCCCCTGCCAGAGCAGGAATGCCTAGATTATGCTACACAGCAACGTGTCCAGGCAGGTCTTGAATGTCTCCAGAGAAGGAGACTCCACAACCTCTCTGGGCAGCCCGTTCCAGTGTTCCGTCACCCTCACTGAGAAGAAGTTTCTTCTCGAGTTTAAGCGGAACCTCTTATGTTCCAGTTTCAGCCCATTACCCCTTGTCCTATCAGTGGCTGTCACCGAGAAGAGCCTGGCTCCATCCTCGTGACACTCACCCTTGATATATTTGTAAACATTAATGAGGTCACCCCTCAGTCTCCTCTTCTCCAAACTAAAGAGCCCCAGCTCCCTCAGTCTTTTCTCATAAGGGAGATGCTCCACTCCCTTAATCATCCTAGTTGCCCTGTGCTGGACTCTCTCCAGCAGTTCCCTGTCTTTCTTGAACAGAGGGGCCCAGAACTGGACACAATATTCCAGATGATATAGGTAAGTCAGCTATGAGTGTCAGAAGAACCAAGCTAGATATGGGTCTGCAAGAGGACTAGCTTCCCCTGAGCAACCTGATGTGACTAAGTAAAACTGGACCACACTGTTCCTCATGTGATACAAACTGTGAGCTCTGATCCAAAGTGTCATGAAGAAACAGATGGAATTGTTTTAATATGTCTTAGAGCTACAATAAAAATACAGTGGAAGTACCCACAGTTCAGTTATCTATGAGTTTCATATGTTACTATATGCATGGGATAGAGTCCCAACAAAAAGCATGAGTTTTAGGAATGTAAAGAAGGGATTCCTCTGAAATATTGCACTGCAGAGGAAATTTGCTCCCCCTTTCTTTGTGTGATACTACCTGGAGAAGGCCTGTCTGCTCTGCTTAGTACAGCACTTAGTGCTTTATCCACATGGAAGCCCAGACTTGACTTTTATTTAACCATGAATAATGTCACCTATTTCTTGTATCTTTTGGAAATATGTAGGACAGAAGCCTTATATGTAAAGTTTAGATATTTGGCATTATTTCTGAATTCTGAAGAATCAAATACTTGAATGTGTTTGATCACTTCAGTTAAAGAAGATAAAACATTATCTTGGCCAAAAGCCACTAGTGGTGTATGGCATTTGGATTAAACCAATTTCCCTCCTTGCCAGTATCCCATCAGGAATTTTGAATGAGAACCATTGTAGAGCTCTGATGCTTGATAATACTCGATTTCTTCCTGCATTTAGATCCCACTGGTGCTTAGACAAATTAATAGGTGTTTGTAACTCTGGCTCTTTTGTCATTAGTGTTGCATTCCTGAGCTCTTGGAAAACTTGTAAGAATGGTCTCTTGTTCTGTGTCTCTAAATTTCACTGAGGAATGTGACAAATTGGAGAAAAGATTCATGCCTTCTCTCCTATGGCAGATCTTGCAGGTTCCATGCAATGTGACACACCAAAACACTCCAGCAGAGACTGTATCTTAAATGCCTTTGGAAAAAGAGAGGAAAACTCTTGAATCGCTGTTGGATGCAGAGCAGTAAAGGGAAGAAAAAAAACACAAGTGGTCTTGGCAGAAGCAGAGGACCTGACCAGCTACAGTAAGTTAAGGAACAAAGGTGAAACATACATTTTCAATATTTTTGTGTGCGTGTTTGGCTTATTTGAGCACCTCCTTTTTAAGGTGAGACAGAAGATACTATCCTTGCCATGATACATGACTGAACAGAGGAAGCGTGTTGTCAGCAATGTCAGCTGCATCAGGAGCTTCTGTCAGTTTCCTGTAGAAATAGTGGATCTACAGATTTGTGTAGATGGTGAATAGCTTCTTATTCCTTCTTCTTTTACTTGCTGATTAGAATTTCTCCTCTGAGATACACAGTCTTAGTTGATGGGCATTTCAGGGATAGTGCTAGACGGCAATTGTGATCAATATAAAATCAAATATCTAAGAACTTTCTGTAGAGGTGAGGGAGACCTTGTTGGAATTAGATCTTGGAGAATTTTGAAGTGGTTTGTTCCCTGTGCTTAGAGGATTACACAGTTTAGAAAAAAACACTATCCTCCAGCTTCTATAGATGTCATAAATATGGATGGGATTTTCTCAGACTTGTGTTCTAGATCCAGTGAACAAAAGATGTCTGAACGAAGCAGTAATTTTCATTAGATTTGCTTTGCTTGAGGAATGCCTTCCAATTTTTATCCCTGCCACAGAGTTTGTCTAGCAAGTTACGTAAACTGAACTTTTCTTTTTTGCTTATTTATTATGCATCCCTCACTTTTAGAATATACATTTTTAGACTTCTGTGTCCTCTTCACAGAACTGCTGAGTGCTCACAGCTGTTGCTCAAGTTACTGTGTTATGAGCACACAAAATGAGTGTTGATGAAAAATAATATAAGATCACCTAAACTGAAGCTACTGGCAAAAAGTTGCTGAGGTAACACCGAATGACAAGGCAACAAAACCACAAGTGAAGTTCTACATCAATGGATATGAAATGATGCAAATAGAAAAAAAACCAGACAGATATTCTAGTTACACATAAAATAAAGGATACTAAATTATTCATCACTACTTAGTAAAGAAATCTGATGGTGTCATAAGTTTAATTATCTGTGATGGTCAAAACACAGAATAGAAAATGAAAGAAAGAGAATAGAGAAAATGCACTGTTGTATCACAAAGTGAATCTAAGAGTGCGCCTATACTTTGGATATTGCTTTCCCCATTGGAGGATTTGCTCTGTATTTACCTTCTGTAAATCAGTATGAGCTCTCCTTCAGCTCGCTGGGAACTGAGAGCACAAGCCAGAATCTGTGCTGTAACTCTGTCTCCATTTATACAAGCAAATTAAGCAAGATCAAGACACAGACTTGCGTCTTAGCACAGCAGCAATCCTCTCATTGCGTTGTCAGTATTCTCCTGTCCATATTTGTGGCTGAGACACAGAGATCTCTTGTCACAAGAGTCCAGGAGATGTTGGCAGGATAGTGAAGGTCACGTGGTGCAAGATAGTGCAGGCAAGGGACTGTTTCCAACAGTACAGATGAAGTGATGAAGTGATCCTGTCCACAGGGAAGAAAGTTTAGCTGCCTGAATGCAAGTTGTCCCATTCTGCTTGCTCTCAGTGTCAGAAAACAGGCCCTGGCCCATTATATTTACTAGGATACAACATACAGAGATCAGTGCTGTAAGAAAGTCTAATAGATAATATATCTCTCTTAAGAGTGGGATTTGAATAATGTACAGTAAATAAATATGCATATGTGGACTGAAGACAGAAAATTAAATGAAATATTGACTAGATCTCCTCTACAAGCAATCATCTATCAAATGTACTGAGGTAGGGGTCCTATGGAGAAAGAATTTAAATTTATAATTCAAGGTTATGTCATAATCAACATCCCCAAGCAGAGGGATTGCAGTGTCCTAGGAAAATAATTCCATCGTTTATTTTCCATCTGAATAGTGAGACAAAATATTATTGTGGGGTTTGTATGTGCTTCACTCTGTAAATATGTGCATGCACATAGTCCTATGCTTACAGGACACATCTACCCTATCAAATATTTTAGACCAGTAGGAGGAAGATTTATCATAGAATCATAGAATGGTTTAGGCTGGAAGGGACGTTAAAGGTCATGTAGTTCCAATCTCCCTTCCTTGGGGAGAGACACTGATGAGATCAGGTTCCTCAAAGCCCCATCCAACTTGTCCCTGTACACCTCCAGAGAGGGAGCGTCCACAAGTTGTCTGTGCAAGCTGTTCCAATTTTATAGCAAAATAGTTGATGCCAAGGTCCCAACATATGTGTTACAAAGGAGAGAAGATTGGAATAGCTCCAGTGTGGTCCTGCAAACCTAGTGTTCATTACTAAGGGGAATTACACTTCTGGTTTAGTTTTAGTTGAAATGATCCCTATTCAGGTGCTCTGAAACTGCTCTGTGAAGTGAACTAAAGTAATGTACAGTGGACAACCAAGGGATTTGTGTCAAATATACACTCCTTATTTAAAACTAAAGTGTTAGTATGGGTTCATCTGGAAGCAAACATTTGTTTATATGTGTAAGTTTACCCAATCAGAAGACAAAGAAACTCGGTATCTGTCATTTCCTGTCTCAGCCCAAGGAATATTATGCTGTAGAAAATGACATTTCCAAAAGATGGTGTTTCGTGTCCACAAAAATCGTGATGGTGAAATACTCATCGCTTGCTTTGAAATTACTTTTCACCAGAAGACCATGTAAAATCCAAAATGCATTCAGTATTTAAATTCTGTGGTTGTTTTGATGTTTTCTGAGATTCTCACAGGATAAAGTTTTGGACTTGGCTCAAAATGGTTAATGAAACCCTAGTATGACATGCTAGTATGATTCTAGTACAAAAATATGGATAGATGAGGGGAGGGTAGTGGATGTGGTCTACCTCGATTTTAGCAAGGCTTTCAACACTCTCTCCCGCAGCATTCTTGCAGTCAAGCTTAAGAAGGGTTGCTTGGATGATTGGGCAGTGAGATGGATTGGGAGCTGGCTAAAGGACAGGGGTCAGAGAATTGTTGCCAGTGGGGCAGAGTCGATCTGGAGACCTGTGGGTAGTGGTGTCCCACAGGAGTTTGTACTGGGTCCAGCCCTATTCAACACATTCATCAATTACCTCGACAAAGGGACAGAATGTATCCTCAGCAAGTTTGCCAATGATAAAAATTGGGAGGGATGGCCAACATGGCAGAAGGCTGCGCTGCCATCCAACGTGACCTGGATAGACTGGAATGCTGGGTGGGGAGAAATCTAATGCAAATCAATAAAAGCAAGCGTAAACTGCATCTGAGGAAGAAAAACACCCTGTATCAATACAGGTCGGTGACTGATCTGTTGGAAAGCAGCTCTGGGGAGAAGGACCTGGGAGTCCTGGGAACACAACAGGCTGACCATGAGCCAACAATGTGCCCTCATGGCCAAGAAGGCACCAAGAATGGCATCCTGGGGTGCATTAAGAAGAGTGTGTCCAGCAGGTCAAGAAAGGTTACCTTCCCTTTCTACTCTGTGCTGGTGAGGCCTCATCCAGAGTCATGTGTCCAGTTCTGGGCTCCCCAGTTCAAGGAACTACTGGAGAGAGTCCAACACAGGGCCACTAAGATGGTGAGGGGACTGAAGCATCTGCCATATGAGGAAAGGTTAAGAGAACTGGGTCTGTTTAGCTTGGAGAAGATGAGGCTGGGGCGCACCTCATCAGTGCTTATAAATATCTCAAGGGTGGATGCCAGACTCTTCTCAGCAGTGTCCAGTGACAGGACGAGAGGCAATGGTGAGAAACTGGAAAACAGGGGATTCAACCTAAACATCAGGAAATACTTCTTTACTATGAGAGTAACAGAGCACTGGCACAGGCTGCCCAGAGAGGTTGTGGAGTCTCCATCTCTGGAGATTTTCAAAACCTGCCTGGACGTGTTCCTGTGTGATTTACTCTAGGTGATCCTGCAGGAGGGTTGATCTAGATGATCTTCAGAGGTCTGTTCCAACACCTACCATTCTGTGATTCTGTGATGCTGGATCTATAGTAGAAATATGCTTGTGAGTGTTAAATCACAGTCGGTGTCCACATTACAAGATAGATAAATAACTGCTTCCACATCAATTCTATGTAATATTTGATGTGTTTTGTGAATCAGTGTGCTTTGAAATTAGTAATGGTTACAGTAGAAAATTTCGATCGATAGCAAAGCTATCTCTTTCTGAACATTTGTCTTCCTTTTGATGACGTGGATCATGATGGTTGTTTGCAGTAATTTCTGTGGTAGAGTGTTTATGTCACTGTGGGCATTCTTGTCAGTATGTTTAATGTAAAGAAGAATATAAAAATCGTGATTTTTCATTAACTGTAGACTTTTTTGTATATTTAGTTAAATCCTGTTTTATTGCCTAGGTAACAGAATAAAACATCTATCTTTGCATAATAAGATACTTACAAATGGAATATTAACAACACATATTAATTTTAACTCTAAGATCTGTGTCTTGTTAGTAAATAAAGCAGAAAATTAATTTCATATTAAAAGGTTTTCCTCGGCATAAAATTTCATCAAGGAATGGCTAAACCCACTTTTGTACATCTAAGTGGACTACAGCTCTTTAATAATATAGCTGAATTGCTACCAGAGAGAAGGATACTGACTGCTGTTATTAGTTACCATTCTGTATTTTAAAATGAGAGATTAACAGAATCTAAAAATACAATGTTTGCTGCAGTCATGGTAACACATTTCAAAATTTGCAAATGTTAACACACAATATTTTAACTAGGAAAAGATGATATCCTATCAGATAAACTCAGCACAGATTGAAAGTTAGGCCTTTTTCATTGGGGCATTTTCTGCCTGTGAGCAAGTTTACAACTTCTTTGTGAATTCTGGGAAGGTAAAATTATAGTCCAAATCTAGCACAATCATGACTACTAACAATATTGGTATTACCAGAGCTGATAGTATAGTGGGTTTTTTTGTTAATTTGAAGTATTTTGATTTCCATTTATTGTTACTTGTTTATCCATACACTGGATAAATAAATCCATATACAGCAGCTACTGTCGTTCCTCATTGCAGGGCACTTGGAGTAACAATATTTTGTATTAGTGTCTTAGCAGTTCCAGAGAGGTTGTGGAATCTCCTGCTCTGGAGACATTCAAAACCCACCTGGGTATGTTCCGGTGTAACCTGCCCTAGATGATCCTGCTCTGACAGGGGGGGATGGACTAGATGATCTTTCAAGGTCCTTTCCAACCCCTGACATTCTGTGATTCTGTGATTCTGTGACTACAGTGAGGTACAGATTCTGCCTTGGAGTTTTAGTCCTCCGCCGGTTAGCTGCGTTGACTGCCAGGCTTGGTTTTACTTCCTTTGTGTATGTAATAACACTTCATAGTAATCCAGCTGGCATGGTGAAAGGGAAATAAACTGATGACAGCAAGTACTCTGGGGTCATGCTTATTTTGTCTTCAAACAGATTTCCCACTGATGGACTGGGAAACTTAACATTATGGCCATAATAAAGAGACTCTGATTGGTATATATAATTATTTACTTCAGAGAAGAAAGAGAAGACCTTGTTTTAACTTTTAGCCTGTAGGACATGGTAGGTGTAACACACCCAGGAACGTGTTGCAATAGTGTCAGAGCGACCAGGCTACAAACTCTTCAGAGAGAATTCCCCCTGTAGCATTGCCCTGGTGTGATTGTTCACTTGGATGGCCAAGGCCTGTCCTCCCAAGCCCGGACCACGGGGCTAGCAGAGTGATGGGCATTAGTTCAGAGATCCTTCTGCATTGTAGATACTGTCCTAAATTTTCTCAGTCGGGTGACTAGAACACAGTCCTCTTAAAATCTCCATTCAGATCAGGTAGAGTGGTGATTCAAAACTTGATCTTCAGCATTCTACCAGAGAACATAAACTAGGATGATTTAGATAAAATGAGCGTACAGACTCATACAGTTTTTCACAAATCCAGGTTGGTTTTGCAGAGGACCTGGGAAAGTGCCATCAGGATTGGTTTAAGCGCCCCACTGGAGTGGAGATAGAGGTTCAGGTGACAACTTGATGAATTAAATTAGGACCTGGGTGTCTGTGTCCATGTCTGACCACATGTGTTCAGACTTACAATTAGTTCTGGCACGAGCTGAAGAAGACTGATAGATAATGTCAGGGATACACAAAACACCCAACTCCTCTTGTGAATCAGACTTGAAAATCCTCTAATGCCAAGTGCAAAAGAACTCAAATACCATTTGAGCTGATTCAGCACAGTCTACCACTCTTCACTATTCATTACAAATATTTGGTTTTTTGGGAATTCGGTAACTATTAAAGTTAATTATCTATTATTTCAGGAACATGGTCTGGCCTAGGCAGATGTAACTAGATATTCTGTCTCCTCCTTCATCCTCGGTACTATGCATTATCGTACTTCTGGAGCCATATATATCACCTTATGTGCCTGGTCTTAGCACTGAAAAGCTGATTCACCCTCCCTCATTACCTTCATCCCACTGGCATATTTTCGGTTTCTTACTACTTCAGCATCCAGATATGGTAGTTCAAATCTAGGTTGTTAAAATTTATGTTCCTGTGCACATATTGTTTCTGAAGTATCGCCTTTATGCTGACAGGATTTCATATTTATTATTAATATTGTAAGACTATTGGAAATTCTGTCCACTTACAAAAGTTTCTGGAATCCATGGACTAATAATTTTAAGATTTTTTTTATGATTTTAGTACCTCCTTTTCTGGGAGCACTAAATGATGTGTCTCCCTCCCATAAAATCAGGATCCTTTATAATGTATAAGTGTGGGCACAAAAAATGACTATTTTTTGGTTTGCTGGGAGCATTTTCTGTAAGCCCATCTCAAGCCATTCTTCTGACAAGTGAATGAATTCTATAAATATGTTCCTGAACAAAAAAGAACAGAGGGCTGGAGCACTTCTCCTGTGAAGACAGGCTGAGAGAGTTGGGGTTGTTCAGCCTGGAGAAGAGAAGGCTCTGGGAAGACTTTATAGTGACTTTCCAATACCTGAAGGGGGCTACAGAAAAGCTGGGGAGGGAATGTTTACAAGGGGATGTAGTGACAGGATGAGGGACCATGGTTTTCAACTAGAGCAGAGTAGATTTAGGTTGTACATTAGGAAGAAGTTCTTTACTGTAAGGTTGATGAGACAGTGGCACAGGTTGCCCAGAGAGGTGGTGAAGGCTCCATCCCCTGGAGCCATTCAAAGTCAGGCTGGATGGGGCTCTGAGCAACCTGATCTAGTTAAAGATGTCCCTGCTCATTGCAGAGGTTTCACCTAGATGACCCTTAAATGCCTCTTCCAACCCAATGATTTCAGTCTTTTGAACAATGAGTCCTACCTAAGAAACTGAGGGCTCCTGCCATGCCATTCTTCTGAAGATACCTTATCACCTGTGTTTCTGTAAACCATTTCTGCCTCTGAGGACAAAAGTTTCTGAAATTCCAGCAACATATAGATGAATATATAGACAGGACATTGGCATGAATGTAGACAAATAACAAATTTTCAAAGCGTTTATCAATATTTGACACTCCATGCTGTTTTATAAAATCCAAATGTCATAGACTCCAGAGAAAGTTCTTTTGCTGAAGAATAGAGAATCAGGCAGGGAATAAACCCATTGCTAATATCTTGAGAGTTTTTTATTGACTTGTCTGTTGAGGCCAGAAAAGAAGAAGAAAAACATATAATGGGATTGTTAGTTAGAGTTGTACATAGCAAAAGAACTGACTTTCTTCTAGTTCTAGTCCCACGGGAGCAAATCTTTAGCATGAAAGAGAAAAATTGGTAGCATACTAAGGTATTTAAATAAATAATTACTTCCAAATGATTTGCAGGTGTCAACCAATCTAACATCTGCAAGGAGGTTTGTGCCATGACCTTGATGCTCATGACTCCCTTCCAGGGCAGCTAATATTTTGTAATTGGATCAGCTGCTAATGCTTTAGACTTTCATGTTTCACTAATTAGAAAATCGATGTGCACTCTTATTTTGTCTCAATTACATTGTTAATATATTTTATTTACCTTGCTTACAGAAAACAATAATGTTTTTACAAAACATTTAGTAGATGGGAATACATGCAAAGTCATCTCTTTCCTTGTCCTCCTGTTTAAATGGAAAAACAACATTAAAAAAGGGGTGATAGGCTTGAGATTTTTCCTTTTTCTATTTTTTTAAATACTTTATTTAGATGTCCTACACTGCAGAGTAGTATCAGGTTGCTTAACTGATTAAGTTCTTACCTATTTATAAATTTTGGTACTCAAAAGAGTTCTTAGAAAATTAGGGAAATGATATTACAGAGATAAAAAGAACATGGTAAAAGCTTAACCCATGATATTAATGTTTTCATCATATCTAGAGGTCCCAAATGAGCTGAAAGATACAAAAATTTCTTGTCCTTTGAAGATTTGTATGTGAATATAAGGTAGCGATAGTATTACCTTTATTTTTGACAGGGGATGAAAGAACAGAAAGACTGAAAATTGGATTCAGGAGGATGACCTGAGATACTTGCTTCTAGATATAAGCAATACTGACATGCTAAATTCCTTTCATTTCCAGCTCATAGTGAACACAGCTTCAGAGGAGCAGGATCTTATGTTTAAGTCTCAGGTGGCAAAAAACTTTGAAATAGCCTATGTGTATCACATTTTTTGAAAACTGATCTGTAGGTATGTAGTAAGTACATAGTCCATTAACTATCTAATAGGTATGGAATTTGCTTGAAACAAAATTTTCTTCTTTTTTTTTTCCTGTTTGGAATTCTTAAACATTCTTGTGTCATACTTCAAATATTAATCTGCTTTTGTTTGCATTGAAATTATCCATGAACAGGAAGATATTTAAAAAATGAATTTTATTCAAGATATATTCTCCTTTAAGCCTTTATCTTCCTTGATCTATGATGAGATCCTGGTCTGTCTTCACTTTAGGAATGTAATACGAAGATGGATGATCACCTGGGAAACTGTAGTACAGTAGCACATGGTAGGACATTATGAAAAACATTTGGTGGATGCTAGACTGAAATATGGGCTGTTGTTTTTGTTGTTTGTGCTGGTTCTGTTGTTTGTTCTGTCTCACTGATTTTCCAATCAGTTTCTATAAGCCTGTGTTCTGCAAATTGTGAGGCAAACAAATAATCCCTCAAGAAAAGACCACATTTACATCTTCATTACCTATTGCAAAGAAAGTAGAAAGGCATACAGGTCTAGTGTTAATAACGTTTCTAATTCTTCCTTTCTAGGTAATCACATTATCAGTCTTCTTACGAAGCTCTGGGGTTTATTTTACAAATCCTATTCACAAGATATCAATAAAAGGTCTTAGAGGAATTAGGATTACTCACCCAAGCAAGTGAGATATGATCAGCTTGCAGCTTCGATAAATATTGAATAGCTGGATGTAGAAACGTATTTAGTTGTTAACACTTGTAAAAACTGCCATAATATGAGAAATTGATGGAAGTCGACAGGAATTGACTCTGTCCACTCAGATAGCTTTGAACCTCCACAGGTAGTTGTGATATTTCATACCTAAGAAGCACAAGTGTACAGTTTATTTACAAAGTCCGTCTTCCTTTCTTTAAACTACCTACAGCTTTGTTGCAAAAAATCCCAGATATATGTTAATTTTCATGTAGACTCTGCAGCATGGGTCATTCTGTAGCTGAAAAGTATGCTGAATTACTAGAAAGAAATACTCTTAGCATAAGTATCTCAAAGTTCATCCAATTAATTTATTAATTCATAAGGCTTTTGAGTTTGAGTTTGAACTGCTTTAGGGTTTTTTTTGTTTGTTTGATTTGTTTTTTTTCTGAGCATGTGGACAATATTTGCCTTCTCTTCTGCAGCTGTACAAACACCCTGATACTATTTCATTACCTTTTAGCCAAGATGGGGAGTAATTCTTTTTCTACCAGAAAACTCTCACCAGATTTCAGTTCTCAACTTGATTTCACTTGTAGGATTCTTCAGTAGGCCTTCATGCAGAAATTAATGAAAAATTAAAAAGAAGAGAAAAATAATCTCCTTGAAGCTGGTGAATTCTGTGATCTCATCTTTCACAGGCAGAAAGCCCTGTGGAAACTCCTCAGCCCTTTTGTGGGTGTTCTCCATAGATCTTCCACTCCATTAGCGTGAAGGGTTGACTTTTGTTGGGTGACAGGTGACCACTATGTTACCCTATCACTCCCTTCCTTAGTAGGACAGGTTAGAGAAAATAACATGGAAAAACATTCGTGGATCAAGATAAAGGCAGTTTAATAAAGCAAAAGCAAGGGCCATGTGCAGAAACAAAGGGAAAAAAATATTAGTTTTTTTACCTCCCATCAGCTGGTGATGTCCAGCAACTTCCCTGGAAGCAGGGCTTCAGGATGCATAATAGTTTCTCTGGAAGGCAAACATTGCAATAACTATTTCTCCCAACTCATCTTCCTTTCTGTTAACTTTTATTGCTGAGCAGACACGATATGGTATGGAATATCTCTTTGGTCAGTTTGGGTCAGGTGTCCTGGCAATGTGCCCTCCCAAGTTCTTGCCCATCCCCAGCCTACTGGTGAAAGGAGAATGTTGGCAAGGCAGCCTTGGTGCTGCATGAGCACTGCTCAGCTGTAGCCAAAACACTTGTGTGTTATCAACGCCTTTCTAGCTACCACTACAAAGTACAGCACTATGAGAGCTGCTGTGGGGAAAGTTAACTCCATCTCAGCCCAATCCAATGCAGTCAGTGACATTGATGTACCAGATATACCATGAAGATCAACACTGCAGAGGAAAGACATCTCTTTGGTTATACAGACACTTAATATCAGAATAGAAGCTGCTCAGGAAACAAGCTTTTCTTAATTGAAAAACACCTGGAGTATTGGGAGAGGTATTAAACCACAGTCTGGGTAACAGTAATAACAATAAATATACTAGGTGTGTCACCAAATCTGGTTACACTGGTGGTGATAAAGACCATGCTTTGTATCTGGCCCTCATTTTGGAGACTGAAGGAATGAGATGTTCGAGTTATAATTCTCATTCAAATAGTGAAGTATCTTTTCCAAGTGTATGCCTCTAGATATGCCTATTTTATTTTTCACTTGAAATTTGATATTTTTAGGTTTTTTAAATCCCACCCCACTGGAATGGGATTTGGTAGCAGTCTTGCTGCAGCCTTGTCATTCTGCCAAAACTGCCCGTATCTATCTGTGGTAGCAAAACATTGGTAAATGTTAGACAGAACAACTAGTGAGGAAAACGACACAGCAGCACTCACTAAGAAGTGGCTCAGCCAAGGGACTGAAAGGATTTAAGCAGGGAATGGAGAAAGTTTTACCCTGTGATTTCAGATTAAGAAAATCAAGCAGAGCTGAATACAATCGCAAAACTTGTCTGTATAGATTTCAGAAGCATTTTTATTATAGCGTAGTAAGTACATCAAGGACACATGCCCTATTCCATAACTACAACGATGCAGTGTTTGCACACTCCCAGTGACACACCATAGATGAGACTACCCAACGGCTCAGTTCTCATCCACCAGTCGACTCTACATCAGTGTCCAACTTTATATTAATATTTATTATTGCAACTTTCTTGTTATTAATAATGAATTTACTCTATTTCTGTAATTTCTTGCCATTACAGTAGAGGTTCAGACATCAAGGAAGACAAAGGACTCATTATGTGAGGCAAGGAAAAGGTCAACCAGTTTACTTATGATTTTGATAGGTAACAGGTTTCATCAAATGTACCACCAGACATTCACAGTGTAAAAATCTTGGATACATAACACAGCCTGCATTGTGGTATTCTCCACAGTAAAATGTGTTATAGTTTTTTTTTGTTCATGGTGTTTTGAAGCACCCTTTTTATGTCTGCTTTTAACGTGTCTTTCTCTTAGAAGTATACTCTGTGCCAACAAAGATCAGTGAGACTGAGGACAAAAGGCAACAGGGTGTAGGTACACTGTTTTTATGAGATTAATTTTCAATTCAGGAAAGAAAAAAATCCATGAGAAATTGTTGATATGATATTCTCATCCAGCTCTATGAGGCAAGAAAACAGAACACAAGTTTAAAAAAATGAAAGATTCATCTTGTATCCTTGTCATGCTGTGTGGATATTGGCTGCTTGTGGCAAAAACGAGAGGACAAGTCCAGTAGTCCATAAGCTGCAGCATACCTGAAGGCATACCTAAAATCAGTAGTCTTGAAGGGTCTCTGAGCTGGGTTGGTGGGGAACAAAACTATCTCTAGCTGGGCTCAGAGCTAGAATATCATTAAAATAGTGTACTTACAGCACTGCTTCAGAACTAGCTTTCCGTTTTCGTAACTTTCTTTAATATACCTCAAGTGACATCTGAATGATACAATAGCAATAGGAGTAACAATAAAATGTTTCTTATGAACAAGAAGAAAATATAAAACATCTTGCATAATGTCTTTTTGTCAGATAAGTGAAGAAAAAAGATACACGACTGCAGAGTATAGTAGATACACTACTGGCACTGCATTCTGTTTATTATCTGCAATATATGAAATGATGTAGAAATAAAATATGTCAGAAAGCTGACATGAGATCAGATTAGCTTCAATTGCAATTAGTTGTTTGGTTTATTAAAAAAGGTAATTATGAGAATGCATTTTATAAAAATTGTAATGCAATTTGGAAACTGCGTAATATAACAATAAAATACGTATTTGCTTCTATACCAGATTTTTAGCATGAAAATAAGAAAAGTTGATTCAACACTTTGCTTTGTCATCTCTCACGCATATTTTCTCCACACAGAACATTTCAAAGCCATTGGACTGAGAGGAGCTCCATATGTCGTAAATATATATAATCTAGAAACCTCCAGAGGGAAGTTTCATGCTTTCATACCAAACTGCTAATTATCTGCAAACCTGAGTGTGAAGCTAGCAACTGACCCATGTCTTGCATTTGCTAGCATGGTTGTACTGTTTTCACACTTCCTCATCCCAGGCTAACACACATTTCCCAAAAACCTGAGTTGGGACATAAGGTTTTAGTGTGTGTGAGAGACCATTATAAATAAATATTCTAAATACTTGTTTGAATAAATGTTTCATTCTATGAGGCATAACAGTATATTTTTCTCCTTTGAATGTAAAGTTTTAAAGGGTTTTGAAAAGAGAGGTATTGAAGCATTCTTCTATGTTTCAGAGCCATTCCTGAAATTTATATTGTGCAAATAATGGAAAAAAAAGCACCCTGTTTTCATAAATCAAATGCCCTTTCTTTGCAAGAGCTGGAAACATCCATGTATAGTATGTATTGAGAGCCCTTAGTCACCATGTGCTATGATGAGTTTAAACACTGTCACAGAAACTTGGTTTAGAATTACTGTTATCCGTCTTTGTGGGTAGCAACTTTAGAGTTTTTGGTAGATATAAATAGATTATGGGTTCAGAGATTGTCAGAAAAGTCTCCACACAAACAATCCCCAAACTGTGATTTATAGGTGATAAAGCACAGAGCCATTCATTTTCCTATGTAACATCTCATATGTGGAAGCAAGGTATCTTCGTATATTAAAAGACAACTAAAGCTAGGAGCTGTTGCAGATGCATAGCTAGACCGCTTTTAAATTTGAGCTGGCAACTATACCTGATACTTGCCTTCCCAGGTGCATGAAAACTAGTTTGAGAATCTCTGCAAATGCATTCAGCGGTCCAGTTTTTGTTTCTTCTATAATGGTTACAGCATGAGTGAGAAAGCTGTGGTGTAGATTCACAGGCTTAAATATATTAATACATAAATCTGAATGTGAACGGTTGAAAATGTTAGCATATTTAAAGTGTAAGACGCTATTTGTCCTCTATAGAGGAAGAAAATTTCTCTGCTCCTCCATCATTTTAATGTTTTCTCTTAGATTACAGCCATCATAGCAAAACCCACAACATTTATGATTGGAAATACTGACTTCCTTCCCTCTACATGGACTGGTGCACTTTGATATTCTACTCTACATGTTCTCTGCAGAATAGATACCCTGCAAAATATTCAGTCTTTAACAGAAGTGAAGCAAATCTCTTCCACACTATTCTGCCAGTCCCTCTCTCTAGTTCTCCCATGTACCCTCCAATGTTTGTTCTTAAGTGGGTTTAAGTAAACGGCAGCCTTAAGGCGCTTGCATGGTCCACTGGTGATGGATGTCCAGAAGCCACATAAGGCCCAAACACTTCCTCATGTGCCTTTCAGGAAGTCCCCCAGGGATCCAGACAATTTACAGATGACCATTCTCCTCTTTAACAGCAACTCTGCTTACACAGAGGTTGACGCAGTTGATAACCAGCCTAAAAAAAAAAAGCCCAATCTGACAGAGAGTACTAGAAATAAAGCTTTCTCTGTCTCTTGAATCCTCAGTCATGTGGAAAACATGGTTACTTGTACACAGGTAGGTTTTACAGGGCATTCAACCAATGTAAAATGTTACCTGCAGTCGGAAAGATCTTGAATGTGTAGTGAATTTTTCATAAAAAAAAAAAATTCTAAAAAAAAATATTTTTCTAAAAAAAAAAAGGTAACTAATATTCTCCAGTGAGGATTTATTTTTAAGACTTCACTTCTGATTGGTCAGCTTTGGAATTTGAGTCAGCCTCAGACACTAAAACTCCACAAAATACAAAAGGAAATAGATCTCTCTTTGAAAGGTTGGATGAAGAATAAGAATCAAATAATGTTATTATGAACAAAGCATACTTTGATAAACAAGTGTTGCCATATTAACATATTAATTGAATGATGTTAGTTAATTTCCTCACTTGAATCTCAATGATTTTATTTTTCTATCTCTGATCCTGATCTCGCTTCCATCAAGTTCCCTAGTAGAACTCCACTGTGGAGACCTGGACTGCCTGCACAGGCAGCCAAGCTACCAGTATTGAAACAATTTTGTACATATAGGAAAGCAGAGTAAGGCATAAGGAGAAGAAGCAGGCAGCAAATGACAAAACTCCTGTGGTTCATTGCCTTATACCTGCATCTTCCTTTCTAAGTCCCCCCAGTGACTTGGGTTGTCCTATAGCAATTTGAGGATTTCCCACCTACACATAAAGACAGGTGCTGAGGGAAGAAAAGACAGGCAGATGAACAAGTTTGTGGGTTAGGAATTATATGTGTCTCTCCCTGCTTTTGCCTCTGTCAGAAGGGTAATGTAGACTGGGCTACAGCACTCGGTGAATTCAGGTGTCTTCTTGAGGCTGCAGAGGAAGCGAGCTTCTAGGCTTGCAGTGCATGACTTGATCGATACGGTGAGAAGCAACAGATGGACATTCAAGCACCTACTACAGTAAACATTCAAAGACCTCTAGTGAGAGTATTCACCTTCAAATATATGTTTCTTAAAACTGTATGATCTGATTTAAATATTGTGAGCTCAGACCCAGCTTGTCTTAGTATGTACTTTCCTGTGATGGTACTGTTCTTTTCTCCATGTGTTCTTATCTCCAAGCAGCTATCCTTGAAGGGCCAAGTTCCAACAGCTGGACCCCTCTCACCTTGAGACAGTGTCCTGTATTTGATCAGGCAGGTTTTTTTCAGACACCAGAGTGCACATCCTTTCCCTTGCATTTCACAACTTCTTAATTCAGGAGGCTATATACCTTAATTCCCCAACTGTCTTGACATTAGTATCAGAATCGTGTACATATTGCTCTGCCTCAAGGCTGATACTTCTACCACATGATAGCATGGAGGAGGTATTAAACACTAAAGTACTTTTAAAGCTGCAGTTAGAGGGTTTATACCAAGGTCACTTGCATCTTATGTGGCACAGCAGTGCATGGAAGATGTTCTAGGCTTGTGCCTTAAATACTGGTCCAACCTTTCTCTAAGGAAGCAGTTTGGTGAAAGAACTTCTGCAGATTTTTTTTTTTTTCTGCCGACCTTTCTTGTGATCAACAAGAAAACTTGACAAGGGTTTCTTCACAGGTAAAGAAAAGGTCAAACAGGCAATGTAGTTTGGTAGCAAAGCAGCACAGAGCATCAGAAAAAAAGCTTAGCAGATGTCAGAGATGATCATGCATCTGCTACTCTATACATAAAACATTTCTGATGTCTCAGGAACTCTTTTCCTAGATTGGAATTGCTCAGATACCAAACTAGTCAAAAGAGAAGAAAAAGAGTTTGGGTTTCATTAAGGTGTCTTGAATCTTCAGAATATATTCTCTATTTTTACAGAGGCTATCTATGTGAGAATGTTTATAAACCTTTGCTATTCACACGTGCTTGTACCCAATAAATGAGAATAGTTGTATTGACTGAGGAGGGCAACTACTTTGGCTTTAGACTCCTTGGTTTTGGCTGAAACTGTGTCTCAGTTTCAATATTCTTGACTTTTCTAATAATCATTTTTATTGTTTCAGCTTGGGTTGAATCTAACATTTTCATAAAGAAAAACCTTAACCAGCAATATAACATATGCAGCTCATGGTAATCCTCATAGAGAGCTACCTGAGATTTTTTGTGACGTTGTACCCCATCTTTACCCTCGCCTTTCACAACCTGCTGATTATTCACATCTTGCTTTACTACTGGATTCAGCCACCAGACAGTCGGAATGAGTGTGCCAGATTGCAGTGCTTGTTAGGGAGCACCTTGGCTGCAACATCCCACTCCCACAAAGGTCAGGGGCCACATTCTCCTGGTAGGAGACCTGCCAGGAGAGCTTGCTCTGTGGTCAAAAACAGGTGGAAAAGATTAACCTTTTGAGAGTCATGCCCCTTAGCCCAGCAAGAGTCATGACATCGAAGACATGGTCTGTTGTCGTCAGTGTGCAGTCAAGCTCGAGTACTGGATTTATTAGGTACATCACAAGGCACTCTGTGTAATAACATTTTCCTCTCTCTGCCTTTCTTTGGTAATTCCCTAGAGCTGATCCAGCCAAAGGAATTAGAAAATTGTAGTTAAACTGATTAGTGACTGAAAGCACCGTAATTTGTCTATTTACCAGGGCTAAATTTATTTGCCTTTTTTCTTAAATTGTCTTCACTCTTCTGATGGTACATCATCTTTATTTTTAAAAGACTCTGACACCCAAGTGGAATATACTACCTGAATTAAAGCAGCTCCTATTTTAGTGTGTTCTAAATTCATTCAGATATTGGTGGAGATCAAAAGTTTTGGAACATCAGACACAATCCTGCCTCCTTTCTGATTTCTAAAAATTGGCAGTGAGCAATGAGTTTTGTGGCTTAGCTTTGTAGCATAACCTTTTAATTGAGGTCTTCTCCATTGGGAGCTGCAGCACAGCTCATGTGAAACATTGTGAAATTGAGCGCAGGGATATGCTACCATTCTTATGAGAGCTCTAACAAAACCGCATTGGAACCTTACACACTGGCTTTGTTCACTACCCTGCAATAACCCTCTCCCGTGTGGGGAGAGAATTTCTCATGCCTTGCCAGGAAAGTTAATTTTCTCTCACTCGTCAACGTTTTATCTATTTTTCTTTTTCTTTCCTGGGGAATAAAAAATAGTTACTTCAAGCCCAAGATCTGTTGAAAACAAGGGCAAAACTCTTGACTAAGAACTGAGTTCAGAAATGTTAGGATTTAACCCAGGAAGCAAAGCTTGAGCTTCCCAGATTTGGGGAATTCTCAAGTTGAACAACTCTTAACGTGATAATACTTTTCTAAGGTGTTAGAACATTACAGGTGTGAAAAACACCACAAAGTCATTTTGTCTATAGGCCTTAAATATTTCTCTCTAAAATGTCAGTATGGCACTTCTGAATCTCAAGTCTCCAAGGACTAAGTGGTGTGTCTGTGCTGAGGCTTTTAACATTACAGGAATGCTTCACTACTTCTGTAATCATTTGCAAATAAACTTTTAACAAAAAAAAAACCATAAATAAAGCACAGCATATAAGGTAGTGTTTAGGAAAATCCTTCATTAAAACAAAAAAACATCCCTTATATATTTAAACCACTGGTTCGAAAGGAGGCATCACTGACAACATCTCCCTGTGCCAGATTTCCGTGCTTCTTTTTAAAGAGCAGAAGTGCCATGTTACTAGAAACGGAAAACAAAACGATGGGAAAGAATTTTTCCAGCCGTCATCACTATGTTCATATTACAGTATTATGTACATAGATAGTTACAACTCTTGCTTAGTTTCCTTATTGTTTGTTTAGATCTTTTATATAGCAACAATGTAGAGAAAAATATTATGGAACATAAGGAAAAGAGGTTTGGGTACAAATTCAGATATGAAGAGGGTGAATTCAGGTGACGAGTGTATCCATACGGTTTCTTTCTTCCAAGCAGAAAAATTCAGATTCACTAACCATATAATGGAATTATTTAGGCTTGGCCTTTAGCACTTTCTAGTGGAATACAGGTATTGCTGCAAGGCATAATAATGCAATGACATTTGAAACACACCCTTTTAATTGTTAACTGTAACCATATTTTCTTCTTCCTTTCTGCTGATATTACAGTAATTAGTGTGGTCTTTTTAGTTAGTTCAAACCCAAATGGCAAAAGATGTCATGGAGAGAAATTATAAGTACAAATTTGGGTGCGGCTGTCTCTGGTTTTTTTTTAAGAAACAAGACTAGACATCCAATAAGATGAGGTTAAAGTATAGAGTTTATAAACCTGTGTCTATGTCACAGTGATTACATCAAATTATTCTTTCTTTAGTAAATAAATAAATCATTTAAGATTTCCAGATAGGCTTGACAACATGACACACAGATCTCTGTGTTGTCTAGGAAATCCTGGAAATAGTTCCACGTGTTTCCATCATGTGCTTGCTGACTAAATCTACACATAAGTTAAATGTAGATGGTTTATCCTCTGACTCAGAAGCCAACTGTCAAGGAATTGTACTTGCCTATGCCATTATTCTGCAAATGTCCTCAGACTAAATCCTTAACCATGTTCAGGAGATTTTTAAGACATTTCTAATTGACCTGGAACAAAATAGTGATTGCTCTAAAAATTCACTGGTTCAGATGATTGAATACGAGCACTTGGGAATGTTACCTGCCCTTATCTAATTTATTAGTAGAGCACTAGTCTCTAAGACCTCTTCTACTAACACCATTCCACAGAAAACTTTCCGTCTTTGGAACTTTTATGGGTCTATGGCAGATCCTACACATTGTTCCATTACTGAATATATTTTTTCTAAGAAAGAAATAGAGAGCTCATCAGCGACCATAGTAGCTCCTGAAGGAAGGAAGGAAGGAGAGTTTAAACTCTGACTGCAAACTGCTTCTTTTCATGAAAGAAGAAAAGAATGACAAAGTGGCGAAACTGTCCCAGAATGACACATGATTTGAAGCACCTCCTCAAGAGAAGGCTGTGCAGCTTGACTTAGACGTGAGTCAATTCCCTGATGTGAACCATACAAAGGAGGAAATTGCTTGAATATTACACATTTCTGGAAATTTCCTTTGGAAAAATTACTATTAGGTCTTTAGTAGCTTCTATCAAGTTGTGTTGGCTAGTGTTCTATTTTTAAAGAACTTTTCCTCATCCATGTTATTAGCAAGTTTCACAGGAAGACTAAATGAGTTTCTAAGGGCAAAAATAAAAGAATTAACTAACCGTACAAAAATTACTAGCAAGAATAAAAAAACTATGGTCTGAACTATAGAGAAAGTCACATTCATTGGAAGAGCCATGTGTTGTTCCCTTTTGAATCAATATTTGAGTTGACTGAGACTTCTGTGTCTTCTTCTCCAGAAGGAGCTGTAGAACATCTCTTCAATGTGTCCTCTCTTATCCAGCAATATGGCTAAAGCTATTTTCAGACTTGATTTGTACTGTCTTCCTTGCTATTCTGTCCTTTATTTGTATTTGATCAACACAGTCGTTTGTCGTGTCTGTTCATTTAGAAGGTTGTTAGAGAGGTATTTTGTGCAGACTATTGCTTTGTTCATGTCAGACCTCTCATGACTCTTCCTCTTCTGTTGTCTATCTTCCTTTCATGGCTATACTATTTTCCTCTTATCTATCAGAATGTATGTGATTGCTTTTAGATCAGATGATGATCTCAGTCACCACTTGCTAACCTTTCAAACAAGAACTTTTCAAGCATCTGACTCGAAGATGGATATTTCTATGATGCTTCCTACATTAGGAGACAGAGGGATGGGACAGCCCTTGAGACATGAATTGCCCCAGACATTTCCGAAGATCTGTTTATGTGTTTACATTGTGTGTCAAAATAAAGAATTAATTTTGCATTTCTGTGCTTGATTCAGAGATAGATCATTCCTCTAGAGAATTTGCTGGTGGCTGCACTAATATGAACAAATTGTATAGATCCATGAACTGGCAAAACTCTACACTGACTTCAGTGCCACTCCAAATAGGATAAAAGTTGTTTCCATCTGTGCTTCTATTGTAGGATCTGAGTCCATGTTACAATTAATCATTCAGAATGACGCATGAAACATCAACAAATATGCTGAATGGTTCTGCTTTCTACCTATAGTATGCAAAAGAGTTCAGAAAAACATCATTGTGAGTGAAATTTACGTTATGATGATAATAATAAATTCATTAGAGGCAGGATAAAGGAAGGAAGAGACAAAGAAATAATAATAGAAAGGAAGGGACAAGTGTTTCAAAAAATCTATCTAAAGACAATAGTGTGTCTTCTGAAAATTGATATTTTCTCTTTGTTATTATTTTGCTGTTACAATATTTGATTAATTATTTACACTGCTCTATATGTGTGCATACATTTTTCAGAAGTGAGGTATTATTTACCCAGTAAGTACTATGTAAATCAACTTGAAAGAAATGTTAAATATTTATAGTCTGTCTGGAAGGTTGGAAGAAATGCAAGTTGTAGGGATTGTAAGCGCATACTGATAACAACAGTATAACCGAAACCATAAACATTGCAGAGGTCAAAACCATATACTGGTTTCAAAATTTTTTGTCTTGTCCCAAAACCTGAGATTTGAAAAGATGCATTCTTAAAAATTATATCTGATACATTCCATTGGCCTAGTAAATTGCAGCTTTTGTCTTAGAAATCTTTCATGGTTGAGATTTGGTCTGAATTCTTTAGCACTTCAAAGCATGATTGAAGAGGAGTGTGTCAGTAATTTACTGTTTCTTTGCATCTGTCATCTCGATTTTCCTCACCATAAAGCTTTAAATCTTGGACCTGGAAAAGGTGGAAGCAAAATGCTTGCTCCTCTTCCCACAATCCGTGCAGAAAGGAGGGGAGAATATAAAACTCTGAGCATACAACCATCCTAAACAAGGACTGGTTTTTGTTTCAGCATAGCTCTTTCAAGAGTTAGCAGATGTTTCAAATTGGACCTTCTAAAATGCTGATAACTGTGCATATCTCAGACTCCAATCCCTTCCAGAAGTCACTTTACTTCCGAAATATTTATAAAAAGACCATATGGTGAATCTGTTCTTTGTTTTGGGCGGGAAAGGGGAAACACAACAATGCATCAATTTTTAGCTGATTTTCATTTGCTTTTATTATGGTTTACCTAGTACTAACCTTCCAGTAAGACTGTAGCATTCTTCACTTCTTAAGCTAAAGTTATATTCTTGCATTATCTCGAGCTATTACCGAATTTGTTCCTCTTGGAAATCTGAGAAATAATAACCAGTAAATAAATATGCATGTGCGTATGTGTAAAATACATATATGTTTGCACATTTGTCCTTCACTTCTCTAATTTACAGCTGTTTGTCTCCCTACTGCTAAATTTTACCCATGTTTTATTCCTTGATTGAGAATCTGAAGTGAAGAATAGGCTGTCACTTCATGAGATTGGAGCCAATCCTTGATTAGTTTCGTGAGAGGTGTTGCCACCTTTCTTGAGCCCCTTTTTATGTCAGGAAGCCAGAAAACTGATAACAAATTAATCTTTTCATAGGGGGAATTTGGAAGATTCTGCCTAGCTAGGCTTATGTCACTTTATGTATAACAAGATAGCACGTACATAATGACATCTCCTAGTAGACGCTTCACAGGACAGGGACCTCTGTGTTAGTGGTGAGCTTCACGTCTGCTGAGACCTGGCCAGTGTGACACATTATAATACACAGAGAGAGGCCGATTACGTCCATATGTCTGGGATTCCTTTCATCTAACTTCTGTCAGATAAAAGAGCTGCTTTGTCAAAGCAAAGCTCCTTTTCTAGCCGGTGGGAAGAGATAAGCATCTCCAAAGGGAAACTGTTCCACATATTTTACACACCTAATGCGGTGACCTGAGATGAGCCACTCTCCAGAGGTACTCATCTCTCTCTGTTGCCTTCAAGAAGGAACCTTGGCTGGCTTGGGCACACACTCAGGTGACTGAAGGAAGAAGAAGTTAAGCCCAGCCAGTCAGAAACAACGAAAAAAGCTAGAGGTATCAGTTTGGCAGGTATAGTAAGAGAATACAGATGGCTTAAATCATCTGTTACATAGGATGCCATGTACCAAAGGGTGCTAGGTAAAGGTCAGACCGCAAGGCAAATTTGGTTTCTGTTTGTAGCTGACAATGTAGCATTGTCTGGCCCAGATTGTTATAAGATTTATAAAATAATAGACTTAATAATAGATTTAAAAAATAACAGTGGACTATTGTATATAAAAAGACTTTATGATCCTTTTACAAAAAATGCCAGCACCTTGTTACACTCATTCTTTATAGCATATCTTTCATATATTGATTAATATAAGGTGGTGGTATAATAAAGAAGTTGTATTTCTCATCTTTCAGCAAGTTTCATCTTGACACTGTGATACATTCAGAACATCAATTCACACAGCAGATGAATTTTGATAATGTACATGAGTCTTACGAAAAAGTTCATATTCAGAGTCAAGATGAAGCCAAAGGGATATCATAGTACATTTCATGTTATAAATTACTAAAGACAGGATTTTACCACTGGATCTGTTCTTCAAGCACTCAATTTGAGGAAAAGAATTAGCATTGCAGAGAGAAAAGGCAGAATAGTGACTTTTTTCTTGTGCATTCATTGTCTTCAATCAGCCTATTGTCTGGGGTTGTACATGTGTGGGAGTGCAATTCACTGGTGGATGAATTCAACTCTCAGTTCTTTCAGCTGTGTTTTGAGGCTCCGATTTCCTATATTTTTCTCTGTAGTTTTAATAATAAGGGAGATTTTAGCACAATATATTCTACATTTTCTAGGTTATTGAGCTTTCTTCATGTCCTCTCCAGAATAACAAAACAATGACTAAAGCTCCATCAGTGTGAAACCAATGCATACACACAAGTGTCAGCACTAATCAAACTAAGAGACTTCTGGGAATACACCACATTCCATATCTATATAATGAAATAATGTGATATTCATACAGTCACACACTTTGCAACCATTAATGTATTTGTTTTAATAATATCCCCACCTAGTACATTTCCAGTCCTCGAGGCCACATGCATTGGTCTTGTGTCTCTTTCTCTAACCACTGGATCTGCCAGCATTGCCATAAAGTCGATCTCTTTCCTTCAGTGACACTTTGGAGTACACAGGTGCAGTTTTCCCTGTGCTTCCATACATATTTATGTCCACAAATTCATGCATACATGTAGAATTCTACAATCAGTAGGTCACACAAGGACACATACACTTCTTACAGCTACCAGTTTTGTTCAATAGTTACCTGAGTTATACAACTGAAAGAGGGAAATGGCAGCTAGAGGTGGTGGTGACAAGAACATAGTACAGAGCTAGGAAAATCTGATGAAACCTGACGAGATCCAGATAAAAGCAAGATGAAGCAGATTTGAACTAGAAACAAGCAACAAGTTTTTTTTTTAAAACCATGAGAATGATTAAGATCAAGTGTCCTGGGTTTAGCTAAAAACCCAGTCCTGTTTAGTGATTTTTTCTTTTCAGTTTAGTGTCTTCTAAAAGGCTGCACGTTCTGAAGTCAGCAGCATGTTTTTGCAGACAGTGTGTGCTACTGGCAGTGACAACACCTGATGTTTACAGTCACTGCCTGGGACTGGTATGTAGAAAGGCTCTTGCTTATACTTATTCCTATAGTGACCAAGGCCACTGCTGGCTCTTGTGTGCCACGCTGGGGGTGCTGGGTAGTAAGAGGGGGGCAAGGAAGTAAAAGGTGGCACCTCCGGGGGGTAATAGACAGGACAGGTGACCAACGAGAGTATTCCATCCCATATACGTCATAACTGGTATAAATTGAGTGATCACGAGAGTTTCGGTCCTTTTTTTTCGCCCTTCTTTTCTGCAATGGCCGGTGTCCAGAGAGGACTCCATCTGACCTCCTGATTTTGATCCGGATCCTGAGTTCCCGAATCCAGCTCCCTGTATCCAGCTCCCGCCGCCGCTGAGCCTGGGGTTTTCCCCAGTGCCTCCTGCTCTGCAGCACCAGTGGTGATTTGTATCGGGGGAGGGAGTCGGGTTTGATATCGGGCTATTATCTATAGTTGTATATAGTTCTTTACTTTTATCTTTTTACCATTATTCCTATTACTTTCATTAAAGCTGTTCTAGTTCGTTTTTTTTCTTCTCTCATCCATAAGTCTCTCTGCCTCATTCCCTTTTCTCTTCCCGTTTGGGGGGGGGGAAGAGGGGGTTAGAGAGCGTCTGTCCGTGTTAGTGGCCGGCCCAGCCCTAACCCGCGACAGATTTATTGGCGCCCAACGTGGGGCAAGAAAACAAACACCAATCAGGCTCAGACTATTTTACCAGCTATTTAGACACAACTGGGCTCTGATATATTGCCCGCATAGTTTAAATTCCATCCGGCGCAGTTGAGAGCGTATCAGATCTTTTCTTTGAGAGTTCTGAAGGGTTAGAGGAGAAAAAACCAGACCGCTCACATCATGTTATCGGTCGGTGAAATGTTATGTCATGTTCTTTTAAATGTGGGTTCCTCCCTGGGTGTCAAAATTTTGTCCAAACTCTCGAGTGTGATTTGGTATATCGTTCTGTGGTTTGCCTGTTCTGGTTTCATGACAAGATTTCTCACTGTACTGGGTTTTTTTGGGTCGGTGTATTCTGCAGTAATTTGGGTGATCGGCATACCTGAATACCTTAAGAGCACAATGATGAATTTTGTTTTTAACTACACTTTCAATTTCACCTTAGGAAATTATACCAATTTGTTTGCTAATCTGAGTATACCAGGTTTTGGGGATTGTGATTGTGATTGCGAATGCAGTTATTTTAATCGAAAGATTGAATTGTTATTGATTCTGATGTTAATGCCCATGAATCTCTTGGCATTGTGGCGTTTCTGTAGGAATTTGTGCAAGTCATTGAGTATCACTGTGTCCTTTAACACTCAGTGTGTATCAGCAAATGTCGCCCCTGTGACTAGAAAGAAACATCGGAGAAAGTCAATTGCCCTACCAACAGATAACACAACTCCAGGACAAAGCCCTCCTAAAGTAGCACCATCAGATGACTCAGATTCAGACTCAAAAAAGAAGGCTGGTCCCCCAACAGATTCAGTATTAGAAAGGTTAGTTACGGCCTGGAAGGCAAGTCATCCATCATCAGATGATTCTGATCCAGGACAGGGTCCTTCCCAACCGAAGTCATCAGATGGTTCGAAGCCACAAACGGACACAGTTGTCAAACCTTTAACTCTGAGGGACATGCGAGATGTGAGAAAGGACTTTGGCCGTTGTGAGGGTGAATCATATTACAAGTGGTTACTCCGGTGCTGGGATAAAGGAGTCGAGACCATTAATCTGAACGGTAAAGAAGCCAAACAGCTGGGATCCCTGTCTGGAAACGCAGGCGTTGACACGGAACTTGCAAAAGACGACAACAGTCTCAGCCTCTGGAGACGACTCTTGACAGCTATTAAGAACCGGTATACCCACAAGGACGATATTCCTATCCACACAACCAACTGGACCAGCATGGAGAAAGGTATTAAGTTCCTGAGAGAACTAGCAGTGAGAGAGGTGATTTACAGTGATCCACAAACAATTTTAAACCCTGATCAAATGCCCTGCCACAAACACGTTATTCAGATGTTTGTGAGGAGTGCCCCACCAGTATATAAGCACACCTTGTCAACAATGGTCTGGGCATTAGATGGAGATGGTCAGGTACCAACAGTGAGTGAAGTGGCCAACAAAGCACGACAGTATGAAGACAGTACTGCCAATCCCCAACAAATTCAGATTGCTGCCATGGAAAAAATAATCGAGGAAAACAACAGATCACTGGAGAAATCAATTGAAAAAGCGATTGAGATAACAATGGAAAAAAACAATCAAGCGATTGAGAAAGCAATGGAGAAAACCAATGAAGCAATCGAGAAAGCAATGGAGAAAAATAGTGACTCATTTGAGAAAACCAATCAATCATTAGAGAAGCTGATTGATGCATTGTCCAAGAGAGATGACAGACCTCAATGGAGCCGCGTTGATGCTGTTAGGAAATACAGACCTTCAAGATCAACTAAAAATGATGGTAACTTGTCACGGAATGACTTGTGGATATTCCTACGTGGATATGGTGAGGACATGAGAAACTGGGATGGAAAACCTACTTCTGCTCTACGAGAACGAGTATCCAATTTGCGAAACACCAATAGAAGACAACAATCTGCCACGAGAAGGAACAATCGGAATGTAAATGTAGTTAATACTGTGAATCAGGTAAACCCCGTGAATCAGCCTCAAAATTAGAGGGGCCCTGCCTCCAGCCAGGTGGAGGAGAGGGACAACCGAGTTTATTGGACTGTGTGGATTCGGTGGCCTGGCACATTAGAACCACGAAAATATAGAGCTCTGGTGGACACTGGTGCACAGTGCACTCTAATGCCATCGAATCATACAGGTACTGAAACTGTTACTATTTCTGGAGTGACGGGTGGTTCTCAACAACTGTCTGTATTGGAGGCCGAAATGAGTCTTACTGGGAATATGTGGAAAAAGCACCCTATAGTGACTGGTCCAAATGCCCCATGCATCCTTGGCATAGACTTCCTCAAGAGAGGGTATTATAAGGACCCAAGAGGGTATCGATGGGCTTTTGGCATAGCAGCTGTAGAGACTGAGGACATTGATCAGCTGTCTAGCTTGCCCAAACTGTCAGAGGAGTCTAGTGTCGTAGGGCTGATGAAAACTGAAGACCAACAGGTACCAATTGCTACTAAAACAGTGCATCGACGACAATATCGTACCAACCGAGACTCTGTAGTCCCCATCCATAAGCTGATACGTCAATTAGAAAGCCAAGGAGTGATCAGCAAAGCTCGCTCACCATTTAACAGTCCTATCTGGCCTGTGCGTAAGTCTGATGGAGAATGGAGATTGACTGTAGACTATCGTGGCCTAAATGAGGTTACACCACCGATGAGTGCTGCCGTGCCGGACATGTTAGACCTTCAGTATGAGCTGGAGTCAAAGGCAGCTAAGTGGTATGCCACAATTGACATTGCTAATGCATTTTTCTCTATTCCTATAGCAGCAGAGTGCAGGCCGCAGTTTGCTTTCACCTGGAGGGGTATCCAGTACACCTGGAACCGACTGCCCCAGGGGTGGAAACACAGCCCTACCATCTGCCATGGACTGATCCACACCGCCCTGGAGAGGGGTGGAGCTCCGGAACATCTGCAATACATTGATGACATCATCGTATGGGGTAACACAGCAGAAGAAGTTTTCACGAAAGGTAAGAAAATAATTGAGATTCTTTTGGATGCTGGTTTTGCCATAAAGAGAAGCAAGGTCAAGGGACCTGCACGAGAGATCCAGTATTTGGGAGTGAAATGGCAAGATGGGCGTCGCCAGATCCCAATAGACGTGATTAACACAATATCAGCTATGCTACCACCAACTAACAAAAAGGAAACACAATCCTTCTTAGGTACTGTGGGTTTCTGGAGAATGCATATTCCTGGTTATAGTCAGATTGTGAAACCTCTTTTTGATGTGACTCGAAAGAAAAACAAATTTCAATGGGGCCCTGAACAGCAACAGGCCTTTGAACAAATCAAACAAGAGATTGTACAGGCAGTAGCTCTTGGGCCAATCCGAACAGGGCAAGATATTAAAAATTTGCTATACACTGCAGCTGGGGACAATGGTCCTACCTGGAGCCTCTGGCAGAGGGCACCAGGAGAAACTCGAGGTCGACCCTTAGGATTTTGGAGCCGAAAATACAGAGGCTCTGAGGCCAACTATACTGCAACTGAAAAAGAAATACTGGCCGCATATGAAGGAGTTAAAGCTGCTTCAGAAGTGATTGGTACTGACACACAGCTTCTCCTAGTACCACGAATACCAGTCCTAAACTGGATGTTCAAGAGTAAAGTTCCTTCCACACATCATGCCACTGATGCTACATGGAGTAAATGGACTGCCCTAATTACACAGAGAGCTCGAATGGGTCATCACAATCGTCCAGGACTTTTAGAGGTAATCGCAGACTGGCCACAAAGTAAAGACCTTGCAATGCCCGCTAAGGAGGTGGTGACACGTGCTGAGGAAGCTCCACCATATAATCAGTTACCGGATAATGAAAAGCAGTATGCCCTGTTTACTGATGGATCTTGCCGCCTTGTAGGAAATCGTCGTAAGTGGAAAGCTGCTGTGTGGAGTCCCACACGACGCGTTGCAGAGGCAACTGAGGGAGAAGGTGGATCAAGTCAGTTTGCAGAGGTAAAAGCCATCCAGCTGGCCTTAGACATTGCTGAACGGGAAAAATGGCCAGTGCTCTATCTTTATACTGACTCATGGATGGTGGCAAATGCTTTTTGGGGTTGGTTAAAACAGTGGAAGCACAATAACTGGGAGCGCAGAGGTAAGCCTATTTGGGCTGCTGAACTATGGCGAGACATTGCTGCTCGGCTAGAGAACTTAGTTGTAAAGGTGCGTCATGTAGATGCCCATGTGCCCAAAAGTCGTGCTACTGAGGAACATCGACACAACCAGCAAGTGGATCAGGCTGCTCAAGTGTTCCAAATAGACTTGGACTGGGAACACAAAGGTGAACTGTTTCTAGCTCGGTGGGCCCACGACACTTCAGGACATCAGGGAAGAGATGGAACATACAGATGGGCTCGTGACCGAGGGGTGGATTTAACTATGGACGCTATTGCGCAAGTTATCCATGATTGTGAAATATGCGCCGAAATTAAGCAAGCTAAGCGATTAAAACCTTTGTGGTATGGGGAACGATGGTTAAAATATAGGTATGGGGAGGCCTGGCAGATTGATTACATCACACTTCCTCTAACTCGCCAGGGTAAGCGCTATGTGCTCACTATGGTGGAAGCAACTACCGGATGGTTAGAAATGTATCCTGTGCCTCACGCCACTGCCAGAAACACTATCTTGGGCCTAGAAAAGCAGATCCTGTGGCGACATGGCACTCCAGAAAGAATTGAATCAGATAATGGGACTCATTTCAAAAACAATCTTATAGACAATTGGGCTAAAGAGCATGGTATTGAATGGGTATATCATATTCCTTATCATGCACAAGCCTCTGGGAAAATTGAACGATACAATGGACTGTTAAAAACTACTCTGAAAGCTATGGGAGGTGGAACTTTTAAAAACTGGGACAAGCATTTAGCACAAGCCACCTGGTTAGTTAACACCAGAGGATCCATCAATCGTGCTGGTCCTGCTCATTCAGAGCCTTTACATACAGTAGAGGGAGATAAAGTCCCTGTGGTGTATGAAAGGAATTTATTGGGGAAGACTGTCTGGGTATTTCCTGCTTCGGGCAAAGGCAAACCCATTCGTGGAGTTGCTTTCGCTCAAGGACCAGGAGCTACTTGGTGGGTGATGATGAAAGATGGTGAAGTTCAATGTGTACCTCAAGGAAATTTAACTCTGGGTGAGAATACTCGATTTAATCCTGTATGATGTTGTTACATAATACTAACAGTGTTCAATAAGTGTTTTTCAGAATAATAACCAGTGATGACCAGAGCTGACCTCATCGAGTGACATCCAGCAACTGAGCTAGCCTCATAGAGTGACGTCCAGTGACTTCTTCAAAGTGAACCTACAACCTGTGGACATGAACTGTAAAGAATCTCACATGAACTTTCCTGCCCTGAGAGACTGCTATGATGGATGGAACCCACGATTCTGAACTTCATGAACTTACGGAACTTTTCCTATAAGTAGATCATTAGCTCGTGATCAGTATGACGTAAATGGTATGGAATAAGGGGTGGAATGTCCTGGGTTTAGCTAAAAACCCAGTCCTGTTTAGTGAATTTTTCTTTTCAGTTTAGTGTCTTCTAAAAGGCTGCACGTTCTGAAGTCAGCAGCATGTTTTTGCAGACAGTGTGTGCTACTGGCAGTGACAACACCTGATGTTTACAGTTACTGCCTGGGACTGGTATGTAGAAAGGCTCTTGCTTATACTTATTCCTATAGTGACCAAGGCCACTGCTGGCTCTTGTGTGCCACGCTGGGGGTGCTGGGTAGTAAGAGGGGGGCAAGGAAGTAAAAGGTGGCACCTCCGGGGGGTAATAGACAGGACAGGTGACCAACGAGAGTATTCCATCCCATATACGTCATAACTGGTATAAATTGAGTGATCACGAGAGTTTCGGTCCTTTTTTTTCGCCCTTCTTTTCTGCAATGGCCGGTGTCCAGAGAGGACTCCATCTGACCTCCTGATTTTGATCCGGATCCTGAGTTCCCGAATCCAGCTCCCTGTATCCAGCTCCCGCCGCCGCTGAGCCTGGGGTTTTCCCCAGTGCCTCCTGCTCTGCAGCACCAGTGGTGATTTGTATCGGGGGAGGGAGTCGGGTTTGATATCGGGCTATTATCTATAGTTGTATATAGTTCTTTACTTTTATCTTTTTACCATTATTCCTATTACTTTCATTAAAGCTGTTCTAGTTCGTTTTTTTTCTTCTCTCATCCATAAGTCTCTCTGCCTCATTCCCTTTTCTCTTCCCGTTTGGGGGGGGGGAAGAGGGGGTTAGAGAGCGTCTGTCCGTGTTAGTGGCCGGCCCAGCCCTAACCCGCGACATCAAGTTATTTAATGAGAAATGTGGTAAATACCTCACTCGACCAGAGCACCCCATTAGTAAAGGTTCCAGTGATTGCTGACCTTAAAGACTATTAATTTAAACAACTAACTTCAAACTAAAACATTTATGGAAATAAAGAATATTTTTTTAAGTTAAATGCAAGTGAACATAAGAAGTGGTGAAGCCTGATAGTTGAGCAAACCTCAGTAAAACTGGGCTAGAAAGAAAACAAGTGAATACATTGGTAAACCTTAGAAAGTGATCCTAAAGCCAGATCTGAGTATTTTGCTCCTCCACTGAGAGTAAATGCAATGTTAATGTTGTGCTCCCTAGTTTTGCACTGGTTTGCCTTCATTCTCATGGATTGCGTACTACAAAATTAGAATTTCTTGAGGGAAGAACTCTATAATACAAATGGCAGAAATCTTGACTGCAGAAGGGAAGAGTAAGGTCTTTTCCCACAGGCATTAGTAGAAACATGAAATTACAAGGCAAATAATCTCTAAGTGCTCAAGTCCTATCGAAATTAGGGAGACATGGTGTGTTTTGTGCTTTTGATAAGCATTGAAAAGAGAATGAACCTTGTTCTTCACATAAAATACAACATAAAATATGTACCCTCTTCTTTTCTATGCTCTTGCTTCCAGCCAGATATCTTTAATGTCTTATTAGATGATTTTGAAAAAGGGAGATAATTTAACATGACATAATACTCTGGTTTCAAAAGGGTCAGTGATAAATAATGCACAGAATCAATAGCTGTTATCTAAAAAATGATTCACTGATTTCAAGTGGAATATGCGTCTAACCTAAAGATACTGTCTTGCCTACCCAGTTCCTCTTTCCATCTCATTAGTTTCACACATTCTGGGAACAATAGTGTAGCATGTTAAGGTTATGAAGCTATGTTTATGAAAAACCTTCTAACTTCTTATAACTAAAGCCCCAAGCCCCATATGTAAACCAGCAAACATCTTCTGATGTTCAAGAACTGAAGTGATTTTCTAAATATATCATAAATTATCCTCTCCCTGGAGTTTGCTGGGATGTACATCAGTGTGATGTGTGCCTTGGGAAAGACCACTCACATGGCTGTAATAATAGATATAACCTTGGCTTACTCTGACGAGTCCAGAAAGGAGATTTACCAGGATTGTTCTGCATTAATCACAAGTTAGACAGCTCTACATTGTAATAAACCAATGATCAGTGAAGAGGTAAATCATATGTTGGGAATCCTCAGACCACAGAGATTTTGTCAAACAAACAAAAAAATGTGTGAGATGTATGCACACAAGTCCTCTTACTTCTAAGGAAATAGTGCTTTCAATATTGATGAGTAAGTGATTTTTTAGCTGGTGTAGTGTAAAGATTGTTTAGGAAAAGGGATTATGCCTAGTAACAGTGGCTTAATAATGCCAAACTGAAATCAGGCCTAGCAAGTCTGTTTTCTGTTAGCAAAGTCATTACTCATCCACTGTTATAATTTCTGATTTGCTCTTCGAGCATTCAATCCCAATGTGTGATTTTGTTCCAAGCTTATTTTAACATAGGTTCTGTTCTATATGATGTGTTTTCACTCTGATTTCCAGAAGGCAACATGACCAATCAGCTCACTACCACCAGTTTGTGACATAGCTTTAAATTTAGTATCTCCTGAGAAAAGCACAAACAGAAATGCCTTTTATTACAGGAAGGCTGATACTGTGTGGGACTCAAATGATATGTGTGGTCAAGGTTGAACTTGGAAAAAGTTTGGTTTGGATCATGCAAAATGCATATACATAGCCTGGGCTGTATGGGTGTAGGAGATGGTACTGTTGCTGGGGTCAACAACAGTTGTGACACAGGAGAAGAGTGACTGCTGCAACAAATCTGGGATCAGCATATATCCTTCATAGAATCATAGAATCATGGAATGGCCTAGGTCGGAAGCAACTTTAGAGATCATCTAATCCAAGCTCCCTGCTATGGGCAGGGACGACTCTCAACTAGATCAGGCTACTCAAGGCCTCATCCAACCCGGCCTTGAACACCTCAAGGGAGGGGGCAGCCACAACTTCTCTAGTCAATGTGTTCCAGAGTCTTGGCACTCTCGTACTGAAGATTTTTTTTCCAAAGATCCAATCTAAACCTATTCTTCTTTAACTTAAACCTATTTCACCTTGTCCTATTGGTGGACACTCTTGTAAAAAGTCCCTCTCCAGCCTTCCTGTAGGTTCCCTTCAGGTATTGGAAGGCAGCTATTAGGTCCCCCTGAAGTCTTCTCTTTTCCAGACTGAACAATCCCAATTCTCTTAGTCTATCCTCATAGCAGAGATGCTCCACCCCCTGGATCATCTTTGTGGCCCTCCTCTGAGCTTGTTCCAACAGATCTATGTCCCTCTTATGGTGGGGACACCAGAACTGGACGCAGTATTCAAGGTGCGATCTCACAAAAGCAGAGTAAAGGGGGAGAATCACCTCTCTTGACCTGCTGGCTACGCTTCTCCTGATACATCCCAGCATGCAGTTGGCCTTCTGGGCTATATGAGCACACTGCCGGTTCATGTTGAGCTTCGCATCTATCAACACCCTCAAGTCCTTCTCTTCAGGGCTGCTCTCAACCCACTCTGTGCCCAGTTTGTATTTGTGTCTGGGTTTGGCCCAACCCAGGTGAAGGACCTTGCACTTTTACTTGTTGAACCCTATGCAGTTTGCACTGGCCCATTTCTCAAGCCTATCAAGGTCCCTCTGAATGGCATCTCTTCCCTCAAGTGAGTCCACGGCACCACACAGCTTGGTGTGGTCAGCAAACTTGCTGAGGGTGCACTCAATGCCGTCGTCCATGTCGCTGACAAAGATGTTGAACAACACTGGACCCAGAACAGACCCCTGAGGAACACCGCTTGTCACTGGTCTCCATGTGGACATTGAGCCATTGACCACAACTCTTTGAGTGCGACCATCCAGCTAGTTCTTTATCCACTGAGTGGTCCATCTGTCAAATCCATGTCTCTCCATTTTAGAGACAAGGATGTCATGTGGGACAGTGTCAAACGTCTTGCACAAGTCCAGGCAGATGACACCAGTTGCTTTTCCCATGTCAAGAAGCACTGTAGTTTTTTCGTAGAAGGCCACCAAATTAGTCGGGCATGATTTGCCCTTAGTAAAGCCATGTTGTTGCAGATTGTGTAAAATTACATGATGGAGCTCAGGAAATATTTTTGTGTGTCTGCAAAATTTTGAAGAATGAAGAATATGAAGGCTGAAAGCTTTTAGTTTTAGTCTTGTGAAGTGAACAAAACTGGGATTCAGTTCCTGCTCCACTCATGGGCATCACTATTTGTCTGAAAGTAAACACTTGAACTTACACTATGTCAGTGTGCTCAGCTATCAGCTATGTGGTATCTTAATGCTGTGATGTTGTCTAAAAGCAAGTTTACTACGGATATGTGCCATTTTTGTTGTGACAATTATAGGACCATATAAGTGTCTTTTGTTATAGGGGAGACAATGTAAAAATAAACTTCCTTGCTTCAGAAAGCATGAGTGGTGACACTATCAGATGAACAAATGCCTATTTCACTTGCCTTCTCTTTAGAGTGGAAAATTGAATCACAGTCACAAAATAGTCTAAAAGCATTACTTTCTTTTTCTAATTGATTTAAAACACTCGCTTTCTAAATCTGAAAAGTTGCAAACAACATCCTCACTCTGATTTTCTTAAAAGAATTCTACACCATATGTAAGCTGTTAGGCATCTGTTTTGTCCTTGTGTACATGTCAAATCATACTCCGGTTCAGTCTTGATTGTCCTATTGTGGATCAAAGCCATGTTTTGCAAAAACGCATGATGCTAAAGCTATGCTCACTTACAGCCTTGCTGTTAATGCCACCAAAATAAATTTTATCAACTTCCTTGCTTCAGCAAACAGCTGACATTTCTTTTGGCAAGATGAACCACAATACTCCTGATCTGACGTCAATGAGCTGACAACGAGTTGGTCACAATGAAGCTGTGTATTCGGCTGTTCATGGCTGAAATGGGTACTGTGCTCCCAAACCACATGTAGCATTTCTGCTTTGAATTGCAACAGAAGTTTTCACATTGTGAATAATTTTCCAGTTTTTCTATTCACATAAAAAGCTGGAGCTGAGTGCTTAAAATAAATTCTTTTCGTTTTGAAATAAATGTATTTTTGCAATATCAGTGTTGAATATGTTTTATATATGGTTTGCTGGCCCCAGGTGCAATTTTTCTTGGAAGTTAAGATGTTCTGATTAAATTTGGTATTACACTTCTCTGGTAAATTTATTCACCAAGAGCTTACTTAGCTTTCTATAAGTGAATAGATAGAAGTCAATTATTTCATCTTCATTTTCTTCCCTTAGTGATTGTCTATTGTGATTTTTTTCCATGTTTGGACTACTTCACTTCCAAGGAAGCAGTAGAATATTTCTGTTCTCTTGCTTGCACCAAACGGGTTTTCACTTAAGGAAAATTCATTTTATCACCTGCAGCCTTTCAGGTAGCAAAAAGTGAAAGTGTTTTCTTAGTAATGAAAGTACATGCTTCTGTTTTGAAAGTGTGTCCTAGACCAGTTTTTAAAAAATCCTGTAGTGGTTTGATCCTAGCCGGTGGCTAGATGCCCACACAGCCGCTCTGTCACTTCCCTTTTCCGCTAGACAGGGAAGAAAACATAATGAAGGGCTCATGGTTTGAGATAAGGACAAGAAGATCACCCGCATCTACCGTCCTGGGCAAAATAAAGTCAATTTGAGGGAAACTAGTTACATTTTTTGAAGAACAAATCAGAGAAGAGTAGTGAGGAATAGAAAAATGAGATCTTAAAAACAACACCTTCCCTCCACTCCTCCCTTCTTCCTGGGCTTAACATCAATCCTAATTTATCCACCTCCTCCCCGCAAGTGGCACTGGGGGACAGGGAATGAGGATTGCGGTCAGTTCATCTGGTGGTGTCTCCTCTGCTTCTTCTTCCTCTGAGGAACAACTCCTCACTCTTCCCCTGGGCCATTGTGGGGTCCCTCTCATGGGACACAATTCATTGCAAACTGGCCCAATGTGAGTCTCTCCGTGGGATGCAATTTTTCAGGGGTAAACTGCTCCAGCGTGAGCTCCCCGTGGCATCACCAGTCCTGTCAGCCAACCTGCTCCAGCATGGGCTTCTTTCTCTCCACAGGCTACAGGTTCTGGCAGCAACCTGCTCCAGCGTGGCCTTTCCACAGGGTCACAGCCTCCTTCAGGTATCCAACCGCTCCGGCGTGGGGTCCTCCACAGGCTACAGGTGGGCATCTATGGGCTGCAGGGGGACAGCCTCCTTCATCATGGGCTTCACCACAGCCTGGGGAACTCTGCTCTGGCACCTGGAGCATATCCTTCCCCCTCCTTCTTCACTGACCTTGTTGTCTTCACAGATTCTCAGTCCTCTGTCTCTCTGCCAGTTGTGTGATGCAGTTCTTTTTTCTCTATTTCTTAAATATGTTTTCACAAAGGCGTTCCTATCCTACAATCACTGATAGGCTCAGCCTTGGCCAGCGACGGGTCTGTCTTTGGAACCGACTGGAATTGGCTCTATCACTCCTGGGGAAGGTTCTAGCAGCTTCTTGCAGAAGCCACCCCTATAGCCCTCCCCCGCCACTGAAATCCAGCCAGACAAACCCAATACAAATCCTTACACAATTTTGTAAATTTTATTAGTTTACTTATTTAATTCTTACACTGGTCTAAGGAAATCTAGTAGGAAAAGATACTATTTTAACTGTAGTCTGGAGAGTCAGATTCTAAGTATGATTGAAAGAGAGACAAGTATACTCACAGTTACTCAAGTTATTGTACCTGACTTAGGGTCCACCTTCCTTGTGGTTCCAACTAACAACTACAGTTTAACAACTACTGGTCTAATTAACAACTACAAAGCATTTCTGACAAATTTCCTCAGATGTAGTCGTCACAAATTACTTAGACATGATTGTTTTCATCTTACTTGTATAATGGACCTTGTTCTAACTCTTTTCAAGTAATCTTGTACTATCAGGAATATATGTTGTCCATCAGGAAACTACCTAAATAATGTTACAACCAACTTCCCAATAGAAGATTGTCTTTTCCCAAGAAGCAACAGCTAAGTAATAGTTTAGGCATAATAACTCCACAGTGCAAGTTCTGCATATCAAGGTGATGTACACATTTGTAGTGAGACCTTCCTCTTTTCTGAAAACTTAGGAACAACAGTCTTTTTAAAAAATATTAACTGTCATTCATAAGCCTGGCATAACTCAGGTTTCTCTGACATATTTTTCTCTTCTGGGGACCTAGAATATATGAAAGTTGCCTCTGTGCATTTGGCCGGAAGTAATCTACAGCTTAATATCGTGGAATGATAAGAAAAAAAGTGTGTGGCCACCACTAGCCTTAGAATACTGAAAATCATAGAAGAAGGATGAGCTGAGAAGACATAGACATATTTCTCAGAGATGCTGGCAGTAGGCGTGAGTTACTCTTTGGTTTTGTAGCAAGTGACGAGGACAAAACACTCAGAAATGTATTAACATGACTTATTAGAGAGTAGTGTAGGGGAAAGGGACCTGGGAGTCTTGGTGGACAGCAGGATGACCATGAGCCAGCACTGTGCCCTTGTGGCCAGGAAGGCCAATGGTATCCTGGGGTGTATTAGAAGGGGGGTGGTTAGTAGGTCAAGAGAGGTTCTCCTTCCCCTCTACTCTGCCCTGGGGAGACCCCATCTGGAATATTGTGTCCAGTTCTGGGCCCCTCAGTTCAAGAAAGACAGGGAACTGCTGGAGAGAGTCCAGCACAGGGCAACTAGGATGATTAAGGGAGTGGAGCATCTCCCTTATGAGGAAAGGCTGAGGGAGCTGGGGCTCTTTAGTTTGGAGAGGAGGAGACTGAGGGGTGACCTCATTAATGTTTACAAATATATCAAGGGTGAGTGTCACGAGGATGGAGCCAGGCTCTTCTCGGTGACAACCACTGATAGGACAAGGGGTAATGGGCTGAAACTGGAACATAAGAGGTTCCGCTTAAACTCGAGAAGAAACTTCTTCTCAGTGAGGGTGACGGAACACTGGAACGGGCTGCCCAGAGAGGTTGTGGAGTCTCCTTCTCTGGAGACATTCAAGACCTGCCTGGACACGTTCCTGTGTAGCATAATCTAGGCATTCCTGCTCTGGCAGGGGGATTGGACTTGATGATCTTTCGAGGTCCCTTCCAATCCCTAACATTCTATGATTCTATGATTCTATGAACATGTTTCTGGAATGGTAATTGTCTGCTTTTTAGTGATGCATGTGATTTGATTTTACTGCCTTGAAAAAAACCCATATTTTCTGTTTAAATTGTGATTTGTCGCTGTTTACTTGGTAGGAGTAGAGAACATGCAAACACATAGTTGGCCTCTAAGATGCATTGCACGGGGCCCTGAATCACATATGATGTCTTATCTTGGGTTATTCTCAAATTCAGAGCCTCTGAGGGGTTAAGGACTGCAGTTCAAAAGGCAACTGAGGGGCCTTTGTATAGAGCATTACCGGCCTATCTAGATACAGAAAGTTGGGTTTAATTATTCTGCCTCCCACTTTATGGAAATTTATCCTATTATTCTTTAATTATTATTTTTGTCAGTATTCAAGCAAAAATGAGCTCAGTTTTTCGGAGAAACAAACACATAACTGAGCACACCATATGTGTGCTTGGCTACCAATTAATGACATAGTTATATAATGGCATAACTGCATAAACAGGGCAGAGGGAGGAGGTCAGTCTGAGAACAAAAAAAAATATCTAAAGGCTACGATCTTGTTTATGAACAGATTGATTCATGTAAATTCACTCAAAGTTGAGAATTGTTTAACGATCCTGTTATGCAAACAAATCTGCTATACACATTGTTTGCAAGCTATCAGTGTAAGTACTGAATCTTCATCCTACATGGCTGGCTATGCTAAGCGCATGGCACGGTTTTGTTCCTGGTTAGTAGATTTAGGCTGTAGAAAGTAGTTTTGCTAGAATATCAAGAGACTTCTTATGATTCCACTGCCAAAGTAAATCCTTGATATAATCTCTGCAGCAGCTCTAAATATTCATTAATATGGATATTACACAGACTTCTAGATTTAATATTGTATTCTAAATGTAATTGAAATACAGTTTTATAGGGTATTAATGATATTTTTTTTTCTTTAATAATGATTCCATATATTTGCTCTCAGTGTGATATTAACCTGCCACACCAAATACATTTTACCTACTCTGAATTTCCAGTGTTATACACTTGATGTCTGCATTTTATCCTGTCTTTTTTAGGTGTCATCTACATTGTATATTGCTATTGATCGCAAAAAGTAATGACTAGATTCATTGTTGCACCAGTGCCAAAGTCTCCAGCCAAAATCTCCACCTGATGAACAAAGGAAATATAAACACAAGTTTCAATAAGGACAGGATTTATAGATCTAGGACAGATAATGAATGTTAAAATTTAAACCTAGATTGCTCATTCAGGTGGGAAGGAGGAGTGAGCACAGATAACTGAAATATTGTCTGTGTTTATGCTAAGGCTTAGCACTTACTGCTGAAATTAAGACCAATACAGCAGTGTCAAACCATCAGTTTTACTCTGTATAGGAATTCATGGTGCTGAACTAGGTGTTCAGAAGTGCTTTTATGTATATAGCTATCCCCTACTCCCACTGGCAAAATAACCTTCTTGATTCATTGAAAATGTCATGTGAGTATATAAAAGCAATGAAAGGTGAAGGGCATCACAGACCAAATTATTATAATACCTACTGCTATCTTACAGATAACCAGTATTATTCAATATATTCAATATACTATCACAGTACTATTCAATCAGCAAGCTTGCTGATGACACAAAACTGGAAGGAGTGGCTGACACACCAGAAGGTTGTGCTGCCATTCAGAGAGACCTGGACAGACTGGAGAGTTGGATGGGGAGAAATAGAATTTTGTACCTGGGAAAGAATAGTCCCATGTGCCAGTATAGGTTGGGGACTGACCTGTTGGAAAGCAGCACAGGGGAAAGGGACCTGGGGGTCCTGGTGGACAGCAGGATGACCATGAGCCAGCACTGTGCCCTTGTGGCCAAGAAGGCCAATGGCATCCTGGGGTGTATTAGAAGGGGAGTAGCAAGTAGGTCGAGAGAGGTCCTCCTCTTTTTTCACTCTGAGTGTGACAGAGCACTGGAACAGGCTGCCCAGAGAGGTTGTAAAGTCTCCTTCTCTGGAGATATTTAAAACCCATCTGGATGTGTTCCTGTGTGACCTACTGTAGGTGATCCTGCTTTGCAGGGGGGCTGGACTAGATGATCTTTTGAGGTCCCTTCCAACCCCTAGCATTCTGTGATTCTGTGATTCTGTGATTGATTCTGTGATTCTGTGATAAACTGTGCTGTGTCAGTCTGACTGGCAATGCTTTTATTTTGTAATATTTGCAGTCAATATTACGTAAGAAAACACAGCAACAGAGAGATTTCCATAGAAGGAATGACTGGGCAGATAATGAAGGCCATAGAGGATCGGCAATGTTAGGAAGTCTCAAACAGTCCTTAGAGGAATGAGAATTTCATAACAGAATCTGAATGTGTCTCAAATATCACGCTGACGTTTGTCACCAGTGAATTTCCCACAGTGTGGGAGTTTTAAAGAATGACTTATTAGCTTATTGGCCTTCTCCGCCCATGCACGCAAATCCAAAGAGACAGATTCACTGCATTTTTGCATATCCTTAATATTCCAGAGCCTTAGAATTCAAATATTGCTGTTCACAGGTTGGTAAGCATACAAATGGGTGAGTGCGGTGTAGGAATGGCAGCACAATCAAAACAGAAATTACAAGATGGGTCATTTAGTCCAGCATGTTATGAGGAAGCACGGAACAAATAAGTCATTCAGAACCAAGTACCTCATTCTGGAAATTAAGACATTTTAAAAGTTCAAGTACGATTTTATAGTTGTGAGTTACTTGAGTGGGATTTTCATTCTGTAATTTTTAAGCAGTGGAAAGACCTGTCAGAGAGAATACATAAAGCCGCTTGCTTTGCCATGCTTAATCTTGGATTGTCAAGAAATTTTAGTGTCAGAAAGCTCTTCCTCAAGTATTTCCCTTTCCTTTTTGAAAAATATTGTTCCCTGTTCACAGTGAATTATCATAGCCTGGTGACCTCTCCTGTGGAATATCATCATCAAATGGCTACATGGGGAGTCTTCAGCTATCAGCAGCACTGCAGCCATGCAGAGTTATTCACTGAGTTCATGCATTGTCAGTTATCCAAAGATTATTGATTTAAGATAACACTGCAGAGCTGCTAGTCAGCTGTCAGCTGGTTCATTTCTGTTCATCCCATCAGTCTTTGCCCTTCTTGTGTTATTCAGCAACAGTCTGAGATTGGTTCTCCAGACTTCTCATTAAAAGCACCTACATGTAGGAGAGATGAGCCTCAGTCAACAGTGGTTATTAAAACTGTTTCTCAGGACAGGTGAATGGACACTGCATGTTTTGACCTGAACTGTTTTAAAAGCTTATACCAAAATGTACTTTCCATTGAAAATACCTGAATTTTTTTTTTTTGTGATCTACTTTCTGATACTATTTTTTCAAGTATTAATTGAGAATTTAAAAACATTCCATTATTCAGATGAATATGCACCTATTTTTTGCTTTGTTTCCCACTCTCTCCCTTTTTTTCTCTCACTTCCCAAGTTTTTCCAGTCTAAAAGACAGATGACGGGAAAGGCATGAGTGAAAGTTAAAAATGGAAAATTATGGACTAGTTAGATTAAAAACTTAAAAATTCTTTTAGTGATCAGAAAGAAAGGAAAAGTTGTTCTGGATAACACAGGATCTACATTTTCATATAGATTATTTTACATTCAAAATAACTTATTCAGTATAACCAAAAAAAAAGTTTGGAAAAATAAAGAAATTTTTTAATAGAAATAGTGCAAATACCTGAAAATTAAAACCTTGGTGAACTATTGTCTTCAGTGGGGCCAAGTAATTGCCATCTCTCTGTAGGTCTATTATACAAAAGCAAGAGCATTCACTAAGGTAAATTAAGTGGATTTATTTATACTTGTTTCAGGCAAGTTTGTTGGTGCTTGGCTATTAAGGATCACCAGGGCTCTGTGAACTTGCAAATGAGTGTAGGAAACATATGCTGAAGGGCTTACAGGGCAGAGATAGTGTCAGGGAAAGATGGACTGGTCACAGACAGCTCAGAAGATGAAAGAAAGATAACAACATGCGGATAGCTCTCCTGGATACTTATAAACAGATAAAGAACAAAGAAAATCATAAATCAGTGGCAGTCAGGAACACAAGTTTCACTGTCCGCTCCTAGAACCGGCCATCTGAAGGACAGTCATGTCTCAACAACTGTGTTGCCATGGTACTACAGCAAAAATAGCCTGCTGTACGGTAATGTTATTTTATTAGAGATGCTACTAACATTTTTCTTCAATTGATGTATTGGGGGTTAATATTAGGTGAGATTTTTCAACCTATTTAACCACGAGTTGTGAAGTTGGTTGACCTTTGACTGCTAAGTGCTGACAGGGTCCTGTGAACCCTGGAAATGATAGCATGATGTTATTTTACTGGCGAGGTGCAAACAGATAAAGAACAAAGTAGCACATAAATCAACAGAACCAAATCACTGCATTCCCACTCCAAAAGAATTTGTAGGAGGAGAGGAAAAGAGATGAGCCATGATTATTGTGCACATTGCAAATATGTCAAAAGTCATAAATTTGAAATATAAATCCCACAACTCTTGCTTCAGAAATGGGGCAGATTGTCAGTAAAAACTCCAGAAATCAGGAATGGGAAAAATTGTGCTTCAGAATTAACGTTCTACAAGTGTAAATGCATCCTAGAAAGACCTGTTCTTACCACATCTGCATGATATTTTGACATCTCATTTCTGGTGCAAGAAAGTTTCTTCATTTTTTTTAGAAGATATAATAATGGGGAGAACTCACAATAAAATGGGAGAAGCCTTGGCCTGATCCATACTATTTTTAATTTTCTTGGGTTTTCTATACTAATAACAAGGATTTAGAAAGCCTGGGACACAGCCTTGAGCCTGAGAAATGACTGCATGTTGCTTGAGCTGCTACAGAAAGCTTTATGCAGAATGAATGCTTAAGGAAAAATCGGTCTCAGTTTCAGGTTCCAAACCACCTTGTGGTTTCTTGATTTTAAGCAAACGGTATTCAGCTACTGTTAAATAACTGTCTTCTTTATCCACTGTGCTAGCAATAAAAACTATTACATAGAAAAATAGCTATTATTGCTGATACTTAACAGATGGTGAAACCAAATATGGGAATGTTTTAATAGAGTGATATGAGTCACAAAGAGTATAACCAAAAGGCACTAAGGAAAATACTAACACACTGCTAAAAGTCCGTGCAAACCTGAAGAACAGGCATGAAGAAATATTATGTTAAATACTGGCCTTGTAGTGGTCTTTAGCACACAGAAGCATGTCATTTCTACTAAAGCACTGACAGGACCATGACGACTGACTCAGGACCTTGTGATAAAATTTTCAAAGCATCCAAGTGACATCTAAGAGCGTATTGTCATCAATATTCAACAGAACACACTTATTCTATTATTTTGTTATTGTAGAAAATGCTATTTTCTCTTAAGGCGATTCTAGCCCTCAGTACACAGGCCATGCCCGTGTTCTAACTTGTCTGATCTCCAGGAAAGAAGTATAAAGATGTTGGGGCAATTCAGGGTCACTGTTTCCAAAGAAAATTGTTTGTTCTTGCCTGAAGCTGTTTTTTGTTTTGGTCTTAACCTGGCATAAATGTTTCTTACTTAAGAATTGCAAAAACAGCTACTTGGTGTGTTGGTTCTAGGAACTCCATATATAAAATATACAATTCTTGTGCATAAGGGAGGTGAATATTTTTTTCCTTGAGAACAAATATAAATGTAATGCACACATTTTATGATCATGCAGTGACACAGACTCTCACTACTTTTGGGAATGACACCTAATTTTTTTTATTATTTTTTCTTATCTTTTCTTCATATACCCTTCAACTCTGCTTTATGCGACACAATATCCAAAAGGCTTGGTCTGAAAATGAATGACAATTCAGTCATCAAATTTGAAAGTACAGGGATTAGACTCATAACATCAGGAACTGTCTATAATTAACACAAGCAATATTTTTTTGTGAATATATTTAGCTTTTTTCAGTGAATTTTTGTGATTTTTTTATTGCTAGTCTTGGAGTGATCGGGCAAATACATGGGACATATGTACGTTTTTCCATATGTGGTTTTGGTATTGGGTTTGCTTTTGTTCCACAGATTAAGATGAGAAACATGAGAGAATTTGAGTGGTCCATCGATCAAAATACGCATTTCCAAGAAGCCCCAGCTGCCATAAAGTTGTGCAGAAGGAAGAACATATAAATCAGACAATCACTTTCTGGTATTTCATTCTCTGTGTAAAGATTATTACTAACAGAAAAGAAAAGTTACACAGGGTGTGCAAGATATAGGAGTAATACCAAGATTCTGATTATTCTCCTGTCTTTCAGCCTTATAACTTTTCTGCACCTGTTGAACTACGGTGTGCTATATTTCCCACCACCTGTCAACAGCTACTGAATATGCCACCCAAGTGTTGATTCGTCAATGCTTGCAGTGATACAGTTGCTATAAGAGATAGAAAAAAAGGTGTTGATTCACATGGAAATAAAACCGGGCTAGTTAAAGGAAATTTTTTCATCTTAACTGTACTGCAAGTCTTCCTTTCCTTCACTGAGAGGAATAAACTGCTTCTGGCTGAAATCATGAACACTGATGTGAAATTCAAATTTTTAGACTACAATTATCAATGAAACCTTATAAAACATATAGTTTCAACTTTCTTAATTAAGTTCTTTCATATTTATTTCCTTTTAGGAAGGAAATGTTATATGATGGGCAGCTAGTAACATATTTGATGTGTTAATTTCTATTGTAACACCTACTAGGAACTTCACTTACAGTCTGGAAGGCATTGGTTACTAGCTTAGCACTCAACACTGAACATAACAAGAAACAACTTGTGATAAAGATGGATGATAGGAGGCACAACAAGTACAAAGATTATAGAACAGAGCATAAAAGCAGTAAGAGGAAATCAGCTGTGCCCTATAAAGGCACAGAGATACGTGCAGCTTCAAGTATTCCTCTCTGACAGTGTTTGAAAGCCTCTTTTGGGACCAGGTACATCTCTGTGTTTTCTGGGTATTGGTAAAGTTCCTTGTCTCACCCTTTCTTTCATCATCAAAGGCAAAGACGTAACTGCACAGCTTTCAGGAGGGATCAGGATCCAAAGTGAGATTCTGGAGCATATGGGTACTGTCTTATTTATGCATAAACCACAAATGTGTCATCATTGCACAGGATATTGCCCTTGCTGCCCAGGCTTACTCCTCCATAGGAACTGTGACTCCTCTGCAACAATTTCAGCAAGGGGAACAACAACTGGCTCACTTGTTTCCTTGCACCCCCATAGCCACCCTCTTCTTTATCTGATCACTCTCATGGTCAATTTTGTGTATTGTGCACAGCTAGCAATATCAGTTTATCACTGAAGCTCCTCCATTGTCTGTGGGGTGTCGCTCAGGCTGTGTCTAAATGCTCTGAAATTGGCATTAAAGGGAAAAATCCTGTCTGGCTCTTTCTGGACAGCAGCGCTCCCAGGCAACAGCTGACTCAGTACCTCCACTTCCAGGCTGTGAAGTTGAGTCACGCAGCCTGATTCCAAGAACTTTCAGGTACTGAGTCCAGACCTTATCAAAACCATGACTCTCCTCAACAATTCTACTCTTTAGAACAGTATACTTTTCTCTGAAACACTGAAAAAAAAGGGTAAAGTTTTAACACAGCCCCATGAAATGAAGGTTTCCTTTACTAATTAAGAAAGATTTCCAATTTTAGGTACCCAGATATGATTCCCTTTGGGAGATAGGACAATAGTTACAAAAAAAACTTTACCCAAATGTGATATTGTTTGGAGCTAAGAGGTTACATAGCTTATTAAAAAGAGAAAAAAGGATGTGTGACTAAAAAAATCTAGTTTGCAGATGCATTCAATACAGATCATAGAGAAATATTTAATACTTTCATTCCTCACTTATAAAGAAAAAAACAGGTTAAAAAAACCTTGGAAATGCATTAATCTTGGAACTTTAGCTCCTCTGTGTGTAGTGAAACTAACTCTACTTTCAAAGTATCTTTCTCTACAGTGTTTGAGGATTTAGTGGGGTATCTGATGCAGAACCCCATGTGTTGGTGGGTAAATGAACAGAGAACTTTTATTTCCATGTCCTTAAAAATGCCATAGCTCATTAAATTGACCCATACAATACTTTGTTAGTGATAAGAACTTCAGATGATCTGGTTTAGTTCACATCAGTTCCGAAGTATCTAGTAAAAAACGAACTGACACATTTCTGGATTAAAAAAAAAAATAAAGGGATTTTTCTGGTTTACCACAATACTTAGATATCTTGACAGATAAGAAGGGATACACAAGTCTGCAGCTGATTAAAGTGTTTCCATAATGCTTTCATTCCAGGGTAAGCACAACTCAGCTAGTTTACTTTTAGAATAACAATCTCTTCTTAAAATATATAAATGGAAATAAAAGTCTGCTTAGATTGATATTCCATAATAAAATACTACCTTTAATAATCAAATACAAAATGAGTAAGTTTCAGGTTTCAAGTAATCTTGAAATTTGGCATATTTCTTTGTGTTTCTCATGTATTCTGTGACAATAGTAGTACAGATTCTGGCTGAAAAAATGCATTTAACTACTGTGTAGTCAGTGACTGAGTTATTGTGCATGCTGCCACAGCCACAGAAGTGTGGCATGTGCATCCTATACAGAAATGGGAGGGGATAGGAAAGTTCATTCATAAAATTTTTATAAAGTGATCTATATAAATATATATCATTTCTATAGGCTATCACGATTACTTCACTTGGCACAGAGACGTACCAATAAATCAAAACAATTGTTTAAGCAATAGGAGTAAGAATTTTTGACTCCATCTCATTGAGTGAATCTCTAGGTGCTGAACAGGATGATGGACAGGATATATCTTCTTTTAGTTTCCTTAAATTTCTTCTGTTCCTAACTATTCCCTTGGATCATGGCTACAATTTATTTAATATAATTTATACTGCAGTAAATACTAGATCCCTCCCTTGAGGTACATAAATAAATGTGAAGCATATCTGAAGGATTATCAGGAGGTCTGAGATTTACTTTTCCTTTAAAAGGAAGTTCATAGTGACCCAACGCAGTTTTCAGTCCAGTGCTCCAGCCATAGGATTATCTGACTTTTCATCCACCACCAAGGATCAATATCTGGAAATCTTTATGGGTTTTACGACTTTAATTTTGTATTATGAAAGACGTACTCTAGTGTCAAGAACACCTTGCATTTTTATTCAGTTAGTCAATACAACCTGCTGTTTCCTGCTTCATAAACCAGAGTCCCGTGTTTCCAAACAGTGAAGAATAAGCATTGTGAATACACTAAACTCAAGACTAAAAACATAAAAGTAATATAGAAGTCTGAAAACAGTATAAAAAGTACCAAACATAGTATGTTTTGATAATGAGTTATGCCAAGTTCAGTTTCAGACAGAGCTGTGTCTACGTGGGTACATTAGTCTGAGTTGTAACATGAGACTGGTATATGATGAGAAAGGGTTCCTGGGAGGGTGGGTTACACCTCTCCCCATGGCTCAGTGCTCACACCTCCATTGCAAGCTGCCAATGCTCAATGGGAGTACAAAGAGCCTGGGTTTCCATCTGGGCTGCGAAAGTTATCAGAGCTTCCTCCTCTCCTGGTGTTTATTTTCTTCTGTCATGATATATTCACTGGTATACAATGCCTTGGATTGACCCATCAGTGAGAGCCAGTGCCTCACGTTGGGCAGGTCAATAAAAACAAGTTTGACAAAGAAACCACCAAGCAATCTCATTAGGGACAAACTATTGCTGTCGGTTTCAACGATGGTGGTAAAGTTAGAGAGGTGACACATTTAGACAACAGGGTCAGGCTTTCATCAGCAAACTCCGATCAAGTGTCCCAGATAACCTCACTGGCATTTGAGCAACAGGAACAATATGCAAATGAAGCTTTCATCGTAGGGTGAAATTAAAATAAGCAATGATTAAAACAACTTAAATATATTCTGTGATACTAGTGAGTACAAGCCATCAAAGCTTTTGTAAAGATACCTTTGCTTGAAACAGAGAGCATCTTTCCATCTGTGTAAAGATTTCCTGACCCAATTTACATTGACACCAAGACTTCCTTGTACTACTTTGTCAGGGAAAAACAGTGTATTCATTTAAATAGAAAGGAGAGTAAGGAAGGCCTGAGTAAAAATGTGATTTGCAATTTTGATGCCTGTTTCTAGAAAGAAAACCTGTATGTTAGAGATGCATTCCCAGCTATGTTTCTGAGACCTCTTCAGTGAGCCTGAGCTCAGTAAACAGTTCAGGCTGGACTCATCTGCAGCCTTCCCTGTCACCTGTGTTTCTAGCTTCTCTTTGACCATCTCCACACCTTCTCAGTCTATCCTGTTGCTCTCTTCCAAACCTTCTATAAGCTCCTCAAACACTATGCTAAACAGTGAATAATTAAAAGTAACTTGCAAAATCTAAAATCATAGCAAGTCAAGGATAGGACATGTATTTATTTTTGTTTGCAGCTCATATTTAGCCCCTCTGTACCCCAGCGATTTTCAGTCAAATTAGAAAGTTTTGAAACTAGTTTCAGAATGATTGAATTGGTAGTGGCAAGACAACAAGTTTCTTCAAAAGAAAGCAGACAATCCTTGCCTCTTGCAAATCCCTGCAAAGCAAGCAAACAGCACTGCCTGAAGATCTAATGACTTACACGTTTATTTAAACTTGAACTACTTGAGTTACATGTAGGTCTGCTAGGTTCTCTACTGATATCAGATCCTTTTCACACCAGCCAGACTAGCAGCAATCTTCTAGTATTAGTTGAGGCCCAGAGAACGATTCTATAAAAAATAGCATTGGTTTTGGATGCTTTTCTCTATTGCTTTATTGCAAAAACTGTTATTTAAGCTCAAGGCTTAAACTTAGCTTATTTCACACAAATAAACGTAGAAGATACTGTTCCTCGGGAACCTTATGAGGCAACTCCCTGTAACAGATTTGGTTTACAAGCCACTTTACTAAAATTAGATATGACAGATCCAGGAACAGGTAGGTATAGGAAAGACAGCTACACACAATATCCTGTGTATCGCACAACCGCGTACAATTGATACTAATGTTTGTGGCCTTCTAGTGGAACTTCTCTTGCTGAGTAATGAGTGTTTTTCACCACATGCAAAGGAAGGTGGTGAAAGGTTGAAGTTTATTACACACGGAGTGCCTTCAGAGGCACAAAATATGTCCCCTTGGTTCAGTTTGACAGCATTCTCATGAGAGCAATCCACAGTTTATTTTATATGCAACATGCCTTTATTCCTCTCAGATCACGCACTGTGAAAGTTCTCTCCCTTCTGGTATCAGGTAGAAGATATTTGGCTTACCCCAGTCCTCTGGCCTAATGAACACCCTTTTCATTCCAGCAGGAAGTTTAAGAATGGAATTCATATAAGGAATGTCAAGAACATCTCTCAAAGAGATGAAACCCACTCAGGGTGCATTATAGGAAATAATTCATCATTCCACCTCTTGTATACAATCAATAACACTAAAAGACTGTCTTGTCATCTTATCAGGCTACATAGGTTTTAGCAGTTCCTTTATTAAGCTTGGAAAAGAAAGCAAGGAGAGAGGGATTCTTTGAACATCCAAACACAGTGTCACACTGAGTGTGATCCTGACACTGCCCAGGGAACCTCCTATCCTTTGTTTACAGATGGATCTGTGATAACCCGACAGCTCAGATGGAAGGTCATCTCAGAGGACAAGCAGGGGGTTCTTTTCCATCATCCCTGAATCCTGGAAGTGGCGGGTTTGACCACCCTCGGTATCCGGGCTCTCTGTTAAATTCTACTTTTCCTGCTGACAGAACTATGTGGAATGTGATCAAGAGATATTTCGGCAATTTGTCTTTTATTACAAGTAGGAGGGAGAGGAAAGGGTGAATAAACCCATGATCTCTCTGGAGGAAATTTCTGTAGAGAAAAAATACAGCCATGAAATTTCACAGGTTTTTGACTGTTGAGAGACCCATTGCACAAGACTGTTTTGGGTAACCATGCGTATCTATATTAATGGGTGTAAAAGATCATTAATGCCACATGTGATACAAGAACACAACAGATGTTATTCCATCGACTTAAGCATGTCCAGGCCAACGTTTCATCCTCAGTTCCCCAGCCCATGGGTGTAATTACAAACCAGAACAGTTTTGCTGTTCCTTATTCATGAAAGCACAATCTGAGCAACAGGCTAGAAACTGTACCGTGGCCTCACTGGCTTTCATAAAACCTTACCAACCTCCATGGAAAGATCACCACAGAAGCACACGCTTCTGGTAGACCAACAGTTCATAGTGGTTATTCCAATTAATCCTTCAGATAACAGTGACATAACCCATTGCCTCAGAAGAAGGTACAAAAACTTCTCCAATGGCAATTATTGAATAATTTGCATACAAAACCTTCTTCCCAACACATAGAAAGTGACTTTCAGGTTTTTTTATGATCTTTAGGGTTTGCAGCCTTGCCAGAATCCTAGGTCCACTTAGCTATTACTGAATTTTCTGTAGAATTTAACCTTTTCTTCAGTCTGAACTCCAAATGTATTTCATGGCTATAAGCTGCCCAGGCTGCTTGCATGTTGCATAAACTGATTGCCTTTTATTACTTCTAAATAATTAGCTGATCGATGCTTAAAATTGTACAGAAAAAAAATTAAAATGTAGTCACTTTTGAATCTCCTGCTTAGTAACTTTTGACTTATTCACTCTTTGACGTTTATCTGCAAATGGATGTTTTTGGCACACATGTAGAGCACAACATCTGTGACCAGACTATATTGTCAAACTACCAACAGTCACTTGAAATACTTTTATCAAGTCACCATTGCTTTAAGTTTGGTTTGTTGGTGTGGTTTTTTTCATTATCACCTTTAATCTGTCCTAGAGGAAACATGTCTTTCAGGTTTGTTCTTTTTTTCTTTCTGTACACAGAGAAGCAACTGCTAAATGAATTAATCTAGCAAGGGAAAGACGTACAGCTTAAAAATTAGTGTGGATAATAAAGCCATAGGTTAATGCATAAGGACAGGTTTGTTAACAGCAGCTCAGAGATTTCATTACTAGCATGTTACTGTCAACATTGTTATGCATGTAGTAGTTCACAGAGAACTACTGACGAAAAACTAATGTCTTACTGAACATGTGGACAAAACCTAGATAGGGAATCTCTCACATATCTTTGTGTGAAGAAGGGAATTTAGCTAAGGGCAACACATTTTACTGGTTACAATCATACAGTTAAGTTTATGTTTAAAATAAGGAAAGGGCAACAGTTTTATTAATTCTGTCATGTTCAGAACATTTTAAATTAAAGAGATAACAGTACTCCCCACAAAAATTAGAAACAACAATCAGGACATATTTACTTTACAATATTTAGAGCTAAAGGATTTATTTTTAGAGAAAAGTTTCAAGTTTATTTTCAACAAGGAAAAATACCTAGAGATTATATGAATGTCTTTGACAAGAAAAAGGAAAACATGAGCTGTAGCTGGTCCTTCCACCTCTGTTGTGGTTCATTTCTCTTTTGTTTCAGATATTTTTTCCTATGTTCGTATATAGTGACATGTAATAGCAGATCTAGTATGATTGAGCAAGATATGTATAATGAGGATAAAATAGTGTGAAAGTAATGTTATCGTGATATTCAAGTCCTTGGCAAACATTCTACTTGACATTGTGGAAGACCCTGTCCTTATTTGTTTGTTACTTAGTTGGCTTACTTCCTATGATTTTATTTTACTTTAAGCATCCTGCTGTAGCTATACAAGAAAAATATTTAAAACTAAAGGATAATTTAAGAAAACAAAAATGTGAAAGCTGCATTACTGTGTATAAGTGATACATGATACGAAAGGGTGAAGTTTTACCTGTGCCAATTTTAACAGAAGTTTATAAAATAGTGTTTCAAACATCAACAATAAGGAGAAGTTGGTCAGCAAGGGCAAGATTCGTCTTCCTTAACTTTTGGCAAGTAAAGGAATGTGCAGATTATTGAAATGTAGTCTGCATAGGCGATAGAGATAGAAAGTGACCTCTAAATGTCAGTTTTGGACTTGTTTTTTTAGATAGCTATCTTAGAATGGGGTGAAGCTTCCACTGGAACTATCTGTCTTTCCCTACTGAAAACTTCCAAATGACCTGTTAAAACAAATGTCTATCCTCTAGATAGCAAAGATAAATGAAATTAACATTATTCCCAGTCTTTCAACAAGAGCATGGTGGTCTCCAGCAAGTTCAAGGACAGTACGTCTGTGCACCTTTTTTCCAGGCAGAGGTCTGAAGTGTGCAGTTTCCAAATTCAGACAGACCTTACTTAGTTACACAGCTCCCTAAGAGACACCAGGGAAGCTCTTGTGAACACAACCTTTGAAACTTACTTCTTTATTGCAAGACATTGGCTTCAAAGGTGATGTAGAGGGAAAAAAAAAAAAGTTTGAAATGCCAGCCATCTGTTTATCTAGCTTACTTACTGCCTATGTTTCTTAGTATTTTGATCACCTCTGTGTGAGGGTACAGCAGGTTTTACTATAAACCTAATAAAGAACAACAATAACACAATGGGCATAACTCTAGGACAGAAACATAAGTTTAAAACACCCAAGGGGTAGGCAGTTGGTTGTCAAGGACATTGCTTGTTGTCCTGGTCAATGCCACTGCACTGTCCTTCACTGTCACAGCCTATCTGGGGTTCTTCCTTTGAGCTAGACTCTTCTACTGATGGATACACAGGAAGTGCCTGGCACAGTGATTCTCTAGTGACAGACCAAGACCTCTGTACAAAACAACAAGATGTGTATGGCTCAGCAGCGCTTCTAAAGGCAAAGTGATTTGCTCACAGTTGCTGTCAACCATTCACATCTTCATGAAATGATGATTGTGAACTCATTTTAACTGCAGACCATGGATCTAATACTAAAGTAACCTGAGTAAGCTTTATGTATTTCTTTTAAAATGTTCTTCAAAACAACAGCTGAGGGTTTGATTTGGGTAGACCTTTCCTGTGCCTGAAGGAGGTTCATTGAGTTCAGCTTAAAAACAAAAGCAGGCAGTTAGAATGGAGTGCAAGACATATAAAAGATAACCAAATATAGCGTGTGTTTCCAGTACTTCCACTTTTTTCTGCTCGCATTTTATCTTAACTCTGACTGACAAACATTTACTACTCTAGTCATAAGAAATGATTTTATTGTGAGAAAATTTGGGAACCTACAAAAAATTTTTCAGGCACTAGGTTTGATAGTGTTTCCTCTGATAAAAAGTCATTGGCTTAACCTGTCTTTCGTCTATTTAATTACTTTCAGAGGCTCATTAGACCAAAAGGAAATAAACTTTAAAACTCAAACCACATGCTATGTTCACAGAAGACAACAACAAAAAAGCTACAGACTGTGTCCTTATTTTCATCATTGTACGGTATCTCAGTAATAAAATAGTTTAAAAGGTTTTAGAAATATCCTTTTCAAATGAGAAAATGCATACGATTTTAAGGCTGCGGTTCCTATTAACCCGTACATAATGGGAGTTTTCAAGGATACTGCACAGGTGAATTATTGCCTTACAAGGACTTTCATTCCATTTCATTAATAATGATCCTCTTTTACTCATAGTCTTTTGAAATTAACAGAAAACCTACAATGACTTTCCATGATAAACAAAATCATATATAATTCCCACACAGGTAAATAGGTGGGTAAAGTGGCATAACACTAATTTTAATATTTTGAGAGAGATGAATGAAACTTATATTATGGGAACATGCAAGACTCACCAATGTAATTCATTAATAGTCTTCCTTGTTGCATATGCAGAATGTATATTACTTGTTTCCTATACAGAAAACTTGTAAAAGAACACTGGTAACATCTCAAAAGACATACATAGACAAAAATGTACAAAATCATAGGAACATTTAAATATACAGAGGAACATTTAAATGAGTGCCCAGATTTGAGCTCATGACTAAGCCATGCAATTTTACAGAGGTCTTTACTGCTTTGCAGTATTTAACGTGTTTTTTTCCTAGCTGTTCTTCATTTTTTCTCTTCTGCTGTTTATGGAACTCTAATGAACAACCATGAGGCATCTTGAGGCTACTCAACTATTGGAAAAAAAATTGTAACTACCAGAGAGCTCAGGAAGGGTGTATTTGGGTGCCAACATATATAGCTCCATCTTCTCTCTATGTAAGGACACTTACTGTGAAGACACCACAATAGCAGAAGAAACTAGAATTGTCTCTTTTCCAAGTATTTTTCTGGTCTTCACTATTTGATCTTCTTACTTTTTTTTTTTTTAACTCTTCCATTGAGATCAACCATTCTTTCAAATTTTATCTTCACTTATCTTCTGGAAGAGGTGGAATTTTCTTTTAGAGCTCCATTAACTATTAGACAAGGTCTCTTTAGATGTGCCTAACTTGTAAAGTCATTTCTCATTGGCAAAAGGACCTGGCAAACCAGAGTCCAAAGTGATGTCTAAGATCAATGACACATTAATCCTGCCAGTTCCCAGGGTTTTTTAATTTAGACACAATGAAGTCTTAGTGCTTTTATGTAATTTACTAATTACAAAGACTAGCCCTAAATGAGTTCATCCTTAGACTACTGGGGGTGGGGGAGGATCACACTGAATTTTGATATATTGATTTTTAACATTAAGGCCCAGATTACTGCTCTCCGTAAAGCCCTGTAACAGTAACAAAGATAATGTTGTTAATTTACTTGGTCTGAGCAGTTAGAGGAAAAAAAATCAGAGGTCTGAGAGTTGTTGCTATCATGTAAAGAAGTTAAAGCTATAAGTCAAATATTTCTTTTGTTTTCGGGTACAAAAAGAAAATCAACCCCCAGCATGTCATGTCCTCGGTCACTGTTTGCCACTCCTTGGAAAGAGTAAGTGTGCTTTTCCAAGCATCTCTCAGCCAGATTTCCTCAGTGCCTACTCATGCAGTTTGTCTTTATGCCCTTTCTCTGCATTGGCTTCTTTTGCTTTTGTCAGTCAGACTCACAACTCTCTCCTAAACAATATCTTCTTGCAAATATCCCTCACCCACGGTGTGCTCACTGGATGGTGGCTGATGACCGCATTTTAGGTTTAAGACGCTACTGTTTCACAAGAGACGTTCTGTAGGATTTTTCAGTTGATTTAAGTGGGGAAGACTGACCAGCTTATGTAACACTTCCCTTCTCAGGCAGCCTTCCTGAAGATTCTGAAGATTTTACAGTTAAGGCAACAGAAGAAGGTTTTAGGTAAAATAAAAGCAAAGCATGAGAGATATGGTCAGATGGAGCAATGCCAATAATAGATTTACTATGTGTTGGATTTTGTTAATGAGAAAAAAATAAAATCTCTGTATACATGTATATATTTATGTGTGTGACTGCATATGTAAAAGAGACAAGTACTAACCTTTTAAAAATAGGTGTTCATATAGACCTTTTCAGTGGGCAATTTCAACAGTATGGCATTTTGCAGCATGATTTAACCCGTGAGAATGGTCAGAATATTTCTCAACTATGATTTTGCTTTAAAAGACCATTAGCTGGAAAAAAAAAAAAAAAAAAAAGATGCACTCAGCTATTGTCCTTTACTGAAAATATTACTTCTCCAGTAAAGCTTCAAGGCAGGATTTAGGAAAGTGAAAGAGAAGGCAGGCTACTTTAGCAGGGTACATCACCGCTGCGTTCTCTAGGGCAGGCGTCATCTCATGTGAAAGGTAAAATGTCAATAGAAACGTGTTGCTGTGCCACACTACAGAGGAGATCTGAGAGGTTTACTGCCCCAGAATGTTTGGTATTCCTTTTAAGCCTGCAGCTCCAAAAAAAGTGTTCTTAAATCCCTCATGTTTATTTGAATAGATGTTGGCAGGATAATTAAATGCTCCCTTCAAACATCCTGTTGGAAATATTAAACAGTAATTACCTTACTCAGCTTGTTTTGTGAGAAGCAGAGCCACCTGACTGCCAGCTTTCGTTTGCCCTGACACAGATGGAGGGATCTGCTGCCTTTCTGATCCGTTCACACACTTTCTTCCCATGAGAAAGTAAGCATTGATTGAAACATGGTATTTTCTCCCAACTTGCACACACAACTGCTGCTTGTTTCAGAAAGATGTCAACTAATTTGAGCAACCTCTCCAAAGGACTCTCCGAACAGAAATGTCTTTCATAAGTTTCCGGGTCAGCAGCCCTTCGTAACCCAGGATGACTATTCCAGTCCTGGAGGCACTGAAATAGTTCCATATAAATAGAAACAGCTTCTGTATCACATTGTTGCCTCAAGCACAGCATTCAACACCTCCTTGCACATTAAAATACTTCTCCATGACACAACTTTACACAAAAGAGTGTCTTTGCCCATATGGTGTCTCTTTGATTTGTTGATTTTCTTTACTCTGATCCTCTCATTTACCGAAACATCTATAACTTCTCCTGAGCTGAAGCTTTAAGCGGTCAGCACGAATAATGCATGTAGGAGCCTTTTTCCCTTCTACTCTATTTGAATATCAGCAGATGCTGAAGTACCCTAGAGCTTCATGAAGTATTTCTATTGTGTGGAGTTATTTGTAAAAGAAAAACAGCATCAACAACTTCTGTACAGCAATCACGTTTTTCCTTTCCTTTCTCCTTTCCTCTCCTTTTTTCTTTTCTCCACTTTCCTCATGAAAACAAATATATACTGATTCTACTTCATTAGTAGTACTTTCCCTTAAGGATTTTGAGTCTAGTCCAATGTTTCTGGAGGTCAGCATAATTCTTTTCAGTGACATCTATGGACTTTAAACATACTAGATGCATTTTTTACTGTTCCAAAAATATTTAATAAGTGTACATGGCTGCTGTTTTTAAAAAGAATGGCAGACAAATGGGTAAGAAAGAAGGTCTGCATTTTCAAATTAAGATAACTAACTAATAACATTTCTGTTCTCCTATTCTCCTTTCCTGTCTCCTTTTCCTCTACATCTAGCTCCCTGGACAGTAGGACCCAATTGAAATCAAAGGGAGTTTCTTAATTTTCTTCAATACTAAACCAGATGTTCAATCATCAACTAAATGTAAGGCTTGTGAACAGTTTGTAAAACAGTATGTAAATTACTAATTGCTCATGAAAAATGCTATTAATATTCTTCAGTTTCCTGCGTATATTGGGTTTTGAGAGCTCCTGTACAAAGCTTGTACTCGTTAATAATGAAGCAAGTCCGCTAGGTTGCTCAACCTGAAACAGATCCTTCAGACTGAAATTGTATTCTCACGACATATTTCCAGTATAACTGATTAGTCTTTATCGTATGAAATCCACAAGTTCGCTTATGGTCTTGCAGAAATCAAAGAAATATTTCCCTTGCTTGTGTAAAGACATCTTCATGCTTCCCTGAAAAGATTCTCCAAGAGAGTGCACACATTTGAATGACCTCAAAGTGGATCAGTTTCCATAGTCAACTTGCAACAAAATTGTGCTTGACAAAATTAAACAGTCGTTGCTTTCAAAAACACAGGAAAAAAAAAACACTTTGACATTTCAGAGATTAACCTTTTTGTTTAATTTATACCTCAGATCTATGTAACAGGAACTGAGCAGCAAAATGGTTGTCTCTGAGCAGTATACTTCAAGGTGAATCCATCCATGTAAAAAAAAAACAACCCACAACAAAATAACTTCAATATTTTTTCAATTAATCTGAACAAAACCTAAATGATTCAGATTATTCCAAAGAGATTTCTAAATTTCTTTTTACAAAAATGAAACACTAAAGCCACATTCTTTCATGTTGAATGGAATGTTTCGTTCACATCTAGTGAAACCCTTGTGGGGAAAAAAAAAAAAAAGAAACCTCATCGGTAAGGGGTTAGAGCATTCACCGGGGGGTGTGACATCCTTCCATCCTGGAAACGACGAGCATTACAGCCTCAATTCCTCTTGTTGGATCTGCTACTTTTTGCATAGAACAGCAAAACTTTACTGTGCCAAGCATCAAAGAGGTAATAACGACTCCATAGCCTGACTGGCTTCCTACAAAACAGGTCGGTGCCTGTTCAAATTACTGCCAAGAATCAATGCCTGCCTTGTCCAAAAACTATTCAGCTGTACAAACCAGTATTCTACCCAAGAACGAATGAGGGATACTTACCTGAATAACTACCAACCTATGTGGCTGAACCAGCCTTCAGCAAGACAGAAGCTAAGGGGTCAAATCCTTTCCTAAAAAGACACAGCAGAATCTACTCCTGTTTTCTAGGAAAATGCTCTTCCTCTGACTGTTTTCACCACATGGAGGATATCAACCAAAAATTAATTGGTTAAACCTAGACAAAATCTGCAAATAGTTTCAGGCTCATCAGTCATATTTCAGGTTAATGTAATGCTGACAAAAAAAACCAAAAACATTTCCGATGTGAGATGTTTCTGTTGGTTAAGAAAATAAGATTTAGCCACTTGCCAGTGTATAATACACAATACTTTATAGCAGATCTTTCAGGAAAAAAAATGATGTCACAACCAAGAAATAATCAGCAAACTGCTATTAACAATTTATCTGTTGCAGTCTGACATAACTGGAACAACTAAACCAACATAATTTTACCTATTCTGCCAAGCATTTAAAAGTTTTGTGGCTTTTGAGATGGAATGCAGATTCATAAGCGTGTGGCTAGCATCACAAAAATGTCTGTTCTGAAATATAGAACATAAAGTATCAGTGGGACTTCTGAAGCAGTTTCAGATACTTTTGTGAACTCAAAATAGGTCTTATTAGAAAGGAAAAAGTCATGGACCATAACGAGCAATAGAAGAACAAAAAGAACCGGAAATGCAATGGTATTTGAGAAAAGGATGACAGTGACTGGGATTACTGGGACTATGTAAAAGGGATTTACTTTATAACAAAAGCTCTGAATAGCAGATAGACTTTCTAATGTGTAAAAACTTGAAAACATAACCTGAGTAATGAAATTTGAAAAAATAACAAGTAGCATAAAAAAATAGAAACTATTTCTTTTTTTTTCTTTTTAATGGAACATTTAGCTAAGTAGTGTACTGTTTGCCCTAGGAGATCATCACAGCAAATAGTACTCCTGATTTTAAGAAAGACCTTGATAATTGCATTATCCATAGTATTATGTGTATTTTCATACACAATTTAAGATAACAATGAAGATAAAGCAATATTATGCTGGTGGATTAAACTGATTGATAGTAGACTCAAGAAGGAATATTTTGCTTGTGATAATGTATCATATAATTGCTTAATTATATTTCTTTTTTTCCTCTGAGACTTGGGGTGGATAATATTAGTTCAAGGAAAAAAATGTTGCTTGTTTCCTCACACATATAGTTCCCTTGACTTCAGTGAGGGTATTTATATGTTTTGTCTAAAGACACCCTTAGATCCTAAACTATTTCCTAAGGAATTCCTTTGCACTTCTCATGACTTTGGAAGGACTTTGGAAGGACAGCCAGCATTTGGCAGAATTAGGGTGCCTGCACTCAGAGCCATTATTCCCACTGCAAAATTTGTCTCACCTGGCATTAGAAATCTGAAATTTAGGCAACAATTCAAGTTAGTTGTTTAAGCTCTTCCGATAATCAACGGTGAAGAACAACCACTTGCAGAGAATGAGGCTGCCCATCTAAAGATAGGTATGCAAGACAAATGGAATGCATTGCCCTCTGGGTGAGCCTCACTGTTTTCCAGATGCCTCACTTAACAGCACATAGAAACTCATTAATGGCTTAACACCAGCATGTCCCCTTACCTGAGAGCTGTGGCACCTGTTTGGTTGGCCAACACAATTTGTACAATCCTGTCAATAGTGTGATACACACACAAAGGCCTGGAATACGGTTAAAAGAGCATTATTAAAATATTACTGTAGTAATTGATATAGATGGTCCTTGTTTACACTTTATTGAATTAAAGGCATGAATGTCAAAAGGGACATTTATCTCTCCTGGTTTCCTGATCTGCATGAAACAGCCTAGAATTGAGGAACAGAAGTCAGGAATGTATCATTTACTTCTTTCCACAGATACAGGAACAAAAGTGAACCTGGTTTGAACCAGAAGAGTCCACAGATCTATTTCATCCTCCTCCTAATTCATAAAATACCTCAGCATCACGTAATAAGTTGAAGACCACTTTAATCACAAGTTTGGGCACAAGTTAGCTATCCTGGCTAAATCACAACATTAAGAAGATTATCCAAGCTCAAAACCTTCAAAAGTTAGAGAACTTAAGTCTTCCCTGGAAGTCTGTCCAGCTTCTAACCATCCTCACTGCTAGGAAAGTGTTTGTAATTTGAATCTATCAACATTCAACTTCCAGCTGTTAACTTCCAGAAAGGCCATTGTGGTTTCTTCCCTAGAAACAAAGACTCTTTTAAGATTTGTCTCTCCATTGTAATCAAACCACCACTTAGTGCTCTTTTTCATGATGGGTATGTCAACACTGACTTCAATGGAAACAGGATTGAGTTGTTAATTTCAAACTAGTCACTGAAAATATTTTTCTTATCAGCAGTTTTTCTCCATCACATGTACATTTTGGCTTATTATTGTTGGGCTGCTCCCATGCTGGGCTGTTGGTTGACACTGTCTGGTTTTGTTTTATAGAAGAAGGAAGCTCTGAAGCATTTGTCTCTGGGGAAAACACACAAAGAATAACATAAATGTCTTAAGCAGAGAGGAAGAAAACCTCAACATAAATTAAATCTTGAATCTCTGTACAGCACAAGCATCTTTTATGTCTACATCTGCCTTCATCTGAGACAAGTTTTTCAGAATGGCGGAGTGGTATTTATCTCTGGAAATCACTAATAAGTCATGTATTTAAAAATAAGTCTGTTTCACTATTTCTAGGCTTATAAAACCGACTCAGGTTGTGCCTAAATGTGCCTATGTGTAGCAGAAAACTACCTCCTCCAAAGACATCCCAGAACATGACCGAGTCTTTAAACAGCTAAGAGGAAGACTTGTGCACCACCACTAACTCTCACTCCCATTACTAGATAAATGGCAGAATCTAACATATGTTCATTTCTAAAAAGGGGTTAATGCCTCCTGGGAAAGGAATTAGACACACATTTAGGAGCTCAGGATTTCTGTTCTTTTATACTTTACACCAAGCTGGCAATTAATAAAACACTATCTTCTCACATGTTATAACAAATCACTTTCTTCCAAGCTAAATTAAGGGTAATATTTCTATTAATGAAACTTTACAGGTGCCTAATTTAACCAGTGTGAGAATAATGACCTTAAAGCACTCATGCAGAGACTTAAACAGGAGAAAATGACATTGTTATAATACTTAATTTCATTCATTTTTTTTCTGCTGTGACACATGGTCCAAATACACTCAAACATTTTCTAACTCTATGAGTGCTATGGTTTTGGGTTGTTCTGGGTTGTGTGTGTCCTGGTTTGAGAGAATCGGGTTAAAGATTCTCTGGGGCTGTCTGGACCACGTGAGAATCACAATGAGAAAGGGGGGGAAATATGTCTATGGGGAGAAGAAGATGGGTGGGGTGACACAAATGGACCAGTCATAGTGTTCTTTCCCATGGTGCTTAGTATATAAGGGCCTCTATGAAAAGCCCTGAGGCCTTTAGTGCCTGCTGTGCTGGAAGAATTGCTATTGTCTGTTTGTCATCTCTTCCTGTGCTGCTGGTGTTCCCACCTCCTGTTTTTTTTTTATGCTGCAGAGAAGCACAATTTATTGGAATAGGTTATCTTCCCCTCCCTCTGTGGGTGGGAGTGGTATGGCTGCTTCAACGCATCCTTTTTTGGGTGTTTTTGGACTCTCAGTGTGACTCTGGGCTCAGGTGCTCCTGTCCGCTGCTGAGTCCAGTCTGGGAATCTTCTGCTCAGGACCTAGTTGTCATCTGGAAGGCACAAGTTCTCTATTAACATATTCTCTTGTATCTTTGAATATGTTTTTTTTACTTGTATATATGTGCATATAGTTCAATGTCTTAACTGTTATTATTATTTTCTTCCTCATTGTTTTGGTTTGGCCTGGCCGGATTTCGGCGGCGGGGGGGGAGCTGAAGGGTGGCTTCTGTAAGAAGCTGCTAGAAGCTCCCCAAGATTGATAGAGCCAATGCCAACCGGTTCCAAAGAGGGACCCGCCGCTGGCCAAGGCTGAGCCTATCAGTAAGGTGATAGCAGAGGAACGCCTCTGTGAAAACATATTTAAGAACGGGGAAAAGAACTGCACCATAACAGCTGGCACAGAGATGGAGGAGTGAGAATCTGTGCAGACACCAAGGTCAGTGAAGAAGGTGGGGGGGGAGGATGAGCTCCAGGCGCCGGAGCAGAGAGAGTCCCCCGGGTCCGTGGTGAAGACCATGGTGAAGCGGGTTGTCCCCCTGCAGCCCATGGGCGAGGTGCAGGTGTCCACCATGAGGATCACCGCGTAGATATCCACTGTGTAGAGGACTCCACGCCGTGTGGGTGGATGCCTGAAGGGGGCTGTAGCCCGTGGGCAGCCCGCATCAGAGCAAGTCACTGCCGGAACCTGTAGCCTGTGGAAGAGAGGAATGCCCATGCTGGAGCAGGTTGGCCGGTGGGACTTTTGTGATGCTGTGGAGGACTCACGCTGGAGCAGTTTCCCCGAAGGACTGCGCCTCAGACTCATGAGGGGTGGGCTGCCCCTCGTGAGGTGTCTCACGTCGGGCAGCTTGTGATGAATTGCCCTTCGTGGGACGACTCACGTGGAGAAGAGAGCGTGAAGCTTGTCTCCCGTGAGAGTGACCCCACGATGACCCTGGGGAAGAGTGAAGAGTCCTCCTCTGGAATGAAGAAGTGGTGGAACCAACATCGGATGAACTGACCGCAACCTCCATTCCCTGCCCCCCTGCACCGCTCGGGGGGAGGAGGTGGAGAAACCGGGATTGGTGTTAAGCCCGGGAAGAAGGGAGGGATGGGGGGAAGGTGTTCTGTTTAAGATTTGTTTGCTCTTTCTCAGTTCTCACTACTCCTCTCTGATTAGTTCTTTTTAATAAATGTATCTAATTTCCCTAAAATTGAGTCTGTTTTGCCCGGGACGGTAAATGAAAGTGATCTCCCTGTCCTTATCTCAAACCCTGAACCCTTGGAAATATTTTCTCCCCCTGTTCAGCAGTGAAGGGGGGAGTGAGTGAGCGGCTGTGTGGGTACCTGGCGGCCGGCCAGGGTCAACCCACGACACTCATTAAACTGATTTCAAGGTGTTTTTTTCCAATCCGAGTCTCTCTGGGAAGGTGGAAGGGGGATTACAGACAGCATCTGTCAGAGTTTCATGTCTGGTCCAGCCCTAAATTTTGACAATATATTTAGGTTTGGTTTTGTTTGTTTGGTTGGTTTTGGTTTTTTTTTTCCGGCATAGGAATTACATTTTTCTTTTTGCTTTTCTTATAGACTTTAGTCTGTTTTTATTTGATTGGTTAAGATAAGCACCTATTCCTACAGAATGAGAGAACATGGTAATGGAGCTGGACATCCTGTTGATTCAGATCTAAGGTCACATACTACAATCTACAGAAACCATCTGGAAAGTTTGCGAAACAAAGCGTTACCTTACAAAACGTATCTTCCAGGCAATTCTGTAGTTTAACTTCTTTAAATTTAATCATATAGACTGAGGCAGTATTAGAGGTAACCATGTGGACACTGTCCATCAGGGTTTGGAAGGAGTACACAGAGGGGACCACAAATAGGTGAAGGTTTCGACAATTTCAGGAAAAAGCATGGTGCTCAAGAGCATGGACAGAAGCGCAGCATGAGCTCAGTGCATTAGTCAGTGTGATTAAAGAGCAGTTCAATAACAATTGTTTTAACACGATAAAACATCAGATTTTGATTTATTTTTTCTGTTTTATATTTGAAGTTGCTATTTAATTCCAAAGTATTTTTATTTACTTACAATGCCATTGTAATAAATCCAGGCAGGACTATAAAATCTAAATAGGTATGAACATCTCCTTTCATTTAATTTAATTGTGAGGACATGATCAGGTGAGAAAAGATAAACAAAAAGAATAGTGGAGCACAGAGGAGAAAGGAGACATCTACAAAAAAATCCACTTGGCCAGCTGGAAGGAAAGGGAAGTAGTTTATTCTGTTCCTTTTATATCCTCGGTGGATATAAACTTTTATCCAAATATTTGTTATGCTTTTTCCTCTCCAAGAATACCTGTTCAATGTTCTGTTCCTAGGTTTGCATTGCAGTAACTGAGTTTTACAGATTCTACGGATCTAACTGGTTATTATTTGCATGGCTGAAAGTAAATGTGACCCCCCCAAAAATTTGCCATGCTCTAGCTTGCAGTATAACATTTAGTGAATATGTACTTGTTGAACCTACTCACTTCTCTATTTCATAGAATCATAGAATCATAGAATCATAGAAACATTCAGGTTGGTAACGACCCTTGGGATCATCAAGTCCAACCTATAAATCTACTCGACAGACTCCACTCCTAAACCATATGCCCCAACACTACATCTAAACAAGCCTTAAACACCTCCAGGGAAGGTGACTCAACCACCTCTCTGGGCAGCCTATTTCAGTGTCAAATTTATCCTACCCTTCTACATTTATCCTACTATGAATTGCTTTGAAAACCTGGAAAGGTTTATGTTTTTCTTCAACCTTTCTTTCAGTGGTGTGGACCACAGTCCAGCAAACTGGTGCAGAATTCTGGAGTGTAATACAAAGGAAGATCAAAGGGAGACTCTTATTTAGCTGAGGACTGGAGATTTAACTGGGCACCTGTCTCTAGAAGAAAGTAATATTTGTTACACTTTTGAAAGTTTGCTTGACTTCCTTAGTTTTTGTATGGAAGCATAAAAAGAAGGAAAATGGGAGAATATCCCCTCCCAGTTCTAGGACAGACCAAAATGTCTCAGGTTTGTTCACAAACACTTCATAAACAAGCCATAGCTGACAAAGGCCTTCTATGCAATGATATGTACACTCCAAATGAGGCAAGAAATCCAGTCTGTTTTTAATGCAATCTTGAAAGATGTCACCCAGCTGTAAAATTTGATAGTAGAATAGCAGCAGACAAAAACTTGCCCTAAGATCTTGAACATTTGTATCCTGGATTTCAGACTGATCTGTCCCTGATGTAGGGAACCAATGGCAAAGTCAAGATCATGGAGCTGCTCCTACAGAAAAGCGAGGAATTTACATAAAATTTATTCTACAGTGCTAAAAAAAAGCCATCTTGTATCTACTCTACTTTTTGCTTCAGATTTGAGACACATAAAACAGATATTTGCCTTATAGTCACTAGACAAAGTTAGTAAATTCTATGGCTTTTCCCCCTTTCAGTTCAGGAGTTTGAAACCTGTTTACCTGTGGAAACAGGGGTTAAATAATGCCATGGGCTATGTGTGCCTGTTTGTCTATTGTTCTTTTCATCTTCCATTATTCCCTCAAGCATTTAAACTTTGGTGTGAATTTGAACCAAACCTATCAGCACAGAAGAGATCTAAAAAATCTGGAGTTCCTGTGAAAATAATGAAAATATATACCTGGACAGACATCTTATTAATTCCACCCTGAGGGAAAGAAGTTGTTGCCATGGTGAAAAATTTAACTCTAAGAAAAGTTACATTTTGATTCTCTCCCTTATCACACAAAATTGTCATTCCCGAGTCAAAATTTCTTTCCTTGGACACATAACTAGGTGTGAGCTCCAAATGATGCTTTTCATGCAGTTGAGAAAAATATTGTCTTTTTAAAAATTTTTTTATTCCTCATTTCTTGGTTGAGCTACTTTCACTTCTCTAAAGTATACTCAAGGGTAAGGTCATGTTAAAGGTTTAGAGTGGTTCTTTCAGAGTCACTCAATCCTGTGAAATACAATAACTAGAAACCAACCTTCAGTATTCACAGTATTCAGGACACTGTTTAGTTTTGGAACAATTTCTCAGAATGAACTGCATGAAACTATGTCATCAATTGCATTCTCGATATTCCAAGTTGTGTAAAAACTGCATACCACCGCTGCTTGAAAAGTTATTTGAGGGGGAAAAGAAAATCCCCAGGTTTTGACCTGATCATGATTCTACAATCCCTATGCAAATGGTGGTGTTGCCAAAAGCCACAACTGCAAAGAAATAATTCTCTAAACCAGGTGATAGTTTAGAAAGCCAACACTGGTTTATTAGCAAAGTTGGCAAAGTTTGGATGCTAGATGAAACTAGCATAGTGCATTGAAAAACTGCAACATATTTATTTTGTAACTTATTAGTATAAACATGCCTAACTTGCCACTAATTCTACAGTTACTGGTTAGTGATAATGGTTACATTCATCATTGGATCAGTATTTTAAAATTGGCTTTGCCTCTCATATAAATTAACATGCATGCTCCTTGTGGGTGCGGGAGGTGAGTTTTTGGGGCTCTGAATTGAGGTGGTGGTTGCCATCTCCCGCTGCCACATTTAACTTTGGCTCATTTTCAACCTTTCATAAACGATTTTTGACATTATGGTACCCTCTAATCTCCATAGTGAGGGTTTTGACTGGAAAAGCCCCACTTAGGTCTGGTTCCACACACTCATGAGGACGAACAGCTTGTTAAAACCTTCTGGAAAACAGTCTACTTGTTTTCTCCAGGTGCACACTATCTTCCCATCTTTTCTGCTAACTAGCTGGAAAAATTCTTTGTTGTCTCCTCCCAACCCTGAAGCAATATTCTTTGAAAGACTGATTTACCACTCTTAAGGCAGTAAAAACTATTTTGCCACCCTTATGGCAACAGTGGGATTCATCTCATCTCACCTGTTTGTAGGCACCTCTTGTATACACATCCATAGGTATGACTAGCACTTTGACACTTATAAAATAAAAGCAGCATGGGTGTAATTCGTGTTTCTCGTTTAGAAATAAAAAGACCTTTGTTAAAATGTATTGTTCTCTACTAATGTCCATGTCTCACCAACAACTGAGAAGGGAGGACAGATTATCTTCGGAAATGTGAATGTGTTACACTAGGCAGTTTCACATTTAACCAAACAAGTGTCATCTCAAGGCTCTCATCTGCATGGGTGCAGGGCACTGCCTTACAAATATGAAAACGAGGACTAACTAATTTACAGCATTGGTGATTCACCTCTGTTTTTCCCAGCATCTGTGCAAGTTCTCTGTGGATGCAGGGAGGTACTCAGACAAAGGGAGAAGGCATGACCTCTTGGTTAATGTACCTTAACATGGGGCTAGGCAGGATGTCATTGCTTCCCTCCTTTCCACAAAGATTTGGTGGAAATACAATGTCTCCTGACTGAAAATATGCTGTCTCCTGCTGACACATTAATCTCCATCAGGCTTAGTGTGTAGTTGGGAAGGATGATCCTATATTAGTCACAGATTTCAAAGGTACTGCCTGAGTAGCTTTAAAAGCCATACTGCCAGGAGTGTGAGAGTCTAGGGAGATCCTAGGGTACGTATTACTGGTAACAGAGAAGTTGTCACCCACCTTGTAAAAGACTTAGTTCACTTTCTTAAATTCCTTCACCCTCCTGCTTTGAACAGGGAAAACTGAGAATTTGCATTTTATGCCTACAAGAAAATTGATGTACTGCAAAAAGCACCTGAGGAAACAACCTGTCCTTTAATATATTTACTAGACTTTGTTTTCCTCCCCAAAAGTACCACATGTTGAACTGTCATCACAATAGCAGCTATTCCAGCTTATGATTCCAAGAAATCAAAGAGGAGCTACGGTTAGCTTTGGAAGCTTTACATACACAAACTAGATGCTTTGCTAATTCACAGAGAAGTATTTTTGTAACTAAATACTACTGTAATAAGTCATCTGGTTCAGGTCTAGAAAGTGCAGCTGGAACTGTCAGCTAATGCTACTTAAGAGCACTTGAAGGTTCAACAGATTATTCAAAAAGGCACTGAGCAGTCTTTTCTCTAAGTGCATAACTGACACTGTAAAAGTTAGAAATGTAATTTGAGAGTTTTTTTGTTAAAGGATACTCAAATGTGTACTTAGGCTATGTCACTGGGCCCAAAGCACAGACAGTCACAGATGTTCAAATGCATTCCTAACATAACATTGCCAATTGCGAGCATTTAGCAACTGCGAAGGAATAGCTATTCATTTGAGTAGGTCTATGAATTCCACTAAAACAATACAAATGCTCAGCCTTCAAAGAAAGTGAAAGTACACCTAGCTAGACAAGTGAATTGGGTGCCTGGTACCATTCTCCGGTCCTGAGACCAAATGACACAAAATGGTTTACATCCATATGATTAAAGCCTCTTGCCTTTTTAAATACTGTTGTCACACCCATCATACTTACTGGGTATGGTCTTTGGGCCTTTTCTAACTCCCAGGAGATGGCTAGCTTGTCCAGGTAAAATCTCCCATTGCTTTTAGACTCTAACAAGCTACAACATATTTCAGTGTGCAAAGACCCACTTGTCAGTGTTCAAGTTACTACTACAGACATAGCCAGAGAACCTTCTTGGGAAGAGCTGAGCCACCCTGTGCTTACTTACTAACTCCACGTTTTCATATGTAAGGGAAGGTTTGCAACATTCTTTATGAAGTAGGCATAACATCCGCAAATTTAACAAGAAAAAAGTCTATGAATACAGTGAAAAATTAAGACCCAACCTGTTCACTGTGTATCAGTAATGAATAATGTCTTCCAGGGTAAAAGAAGGATATGAAGATTTAATAAAAAGGAGTCTTTGTACAGCTAAATATGATAAAATAGGTTATAAGCACTTCAGTAAAAGCTTCTAAAAGGAGTTAAATTACTAGTAGAAAAAATGGTCTACTTTTTTCCCTTCTTTTCTTTGGGGATGAGAGACAGATACTTAGAAAAATCTACCTTTGCAAAAAGAAATTAGTACTATACTGTTTCAGGAAAAAAACAAAACAACTTAAGTCTCAGAAAAGAGGTGAGTTTCCTTAATTTACTATATTATTTTCATAAAAGACAGAATTACTTCATGTTGTGACAGATGAAGCCAAAAAGTAACGCTAAAAGGGCAAAAGTGATCCCTAGATGTACAGTCATGGGAACAGAGAGGTTCTGCTCCATCCATATTACCTAGGCACAGCTACTGACTGCTCTTTCCAGTTCTCTTGAACTTACAGTTCAAAATGGATGTTGATGAACTGTGCAGAATTCAAGGAAAATCTGAGACTGGAAGCTACGTATTGTTGCAAAAAAAAAAAAAAAAAAAAAAAGCTTTAGAGAACTTTATAAATTCCAAAGATTAAGCCATACCTTGTTTGAACACTCCAACTCATGGAAGGCACCAAGCTGGTAATGAAAACTAAAAAATAAAGTCTAAAAACAACACAAACGTTTGAAGTTGATAAAAGGTACAGTCAGAATAGAAATAAGATTTTTTTTTTAAACAATAAAGAAGATCACTATAGCCAAATGGAATAGTTATGGCAGCAGTGGAGTTCCTATCACTAGAATTCCTTCGCTAAGTATTGACCTGTTTTCTCTGAAGTTTCTAGCAGAATCTAATCTAAGGATGTCTTATATTGGTTCTTCCCGATTTCATAATTCATAACTTGACAAAGGATCACTCAACAGCCAAACAAAACTCAATTATTTGTTTTTTAAAGTTCTTAAAATCCATTCACTGATGGAGTATCTGCATCTTTTGCTGAGAATGTATCTTTAAGTCTCATTTTCCTTTTATTTGTTTTCTTGCCAATCTGAACATAGCAAAAACAGATGTTAAAGGGTTGGAATTTGTGTTTGATCTGAAAACGGGCCAGAAATTCTCCTAACAATGAAAATGACTTTCATTAATATTTGCCAAAATTGTTGAACCACACTTGCTACTGTTTGACTCAATTTATTAATAACTGACAAGCACTCTAGCAAGGTTTTCTGGCAAGAATGAAACAAAGGAAATGAGCCAGAACAAGTGTAATCAATAAATGTAAATAAACTTTAGGATGAAAACATGGTATGTTTGAACTTAATATGAAATATTGACAGTTTCCTCTAGGAACTCTGCAGGTGGAGGAAGAAACTTGGAGATCTTTGGAGAGGCAGAAAATGAAAGACAAGTCTTCACAGGGAAACAATGGGATCATCTCACCCACTCTATCAAGCTCATGTCACTGCAAATAGCTCAGCACTATGTTCTGGCATTTAGGAGTCACAGACTCTTTTCTGAGCTTTCATTTAAAAGGATGTGAAAGGATTTTAGACAGTACATGTAGTTCTGCAGCCAATGTTTTGCAGTTATTCCATTTAAACGTCCCTGTGATCAGACTGGGATTCAGTCACTAGTGATTACATTTTAAAGGCAAAGCCTTTTCAAGAGGGCTGGGTCCTTAGCCCAAGGCACAAACTATTGCTATTCACCTTAATTTAGTGCAGATTTACCAGGTTTTGCAAATTGTCCCTGACATCTTGCTGGTGTCACACTCACCCTCACCTATCTGAATTTCTTTAAGAAACTATAAGCTCTGAAAATGTAAAAATTCTGTTGTTTTTTTTTTTTTTTTTAAACTTGCCCCTACGCACAATGAATTTTGTAGCTGGTAGCTAGCTGTAGTAAGTGTTTGAGGTGTTTTCTGCAACCACCTTTACTTTGTAACTTTTCCCTAGGACTGGATGATACCATCCTAGGATCCTCCTCTGCCTGTGGTTTACATCTCTTGCTCCCTTTTGATCTGATAGGTTGGTTTGTGGTATACAACCTGGTAACAGCTAGTCCAAAAAGGTAACTGTGAAGGGCTGGTATTTGTCTGGGGGTTTGTGCTTGTGATGAACTTGTTAATGTAAGGCCTCTTTGTAAACTCTCAGTTCTGAGTATTCAGGCCAGCAACCATATCGACTAGTGGCATAATCTCTGTAGATAACAAGGAAAATGGTCTTAAGGAGGTTTCATGGAACATGTGTCATGAGAGAGTGTATTGGAAAAAGAGTCTGTTTTTTAACCTCTTCTATGCTCAGGCTGTTTATAAATAAAACAACAAGTAAAATGGCCATGGGCCTACTCTCTGTCCCTCAAGTCAGCCAACATGGCATAACGTAAATTCTTATTCTCTCATTCTTCCCCCAACTAGGAGGCCACATCCAAGGCACCATCTGGAGAAATGCTTGCTGGTCTACTCCAAAGTCTGCCAGAAGCAATCTTTGATGCGTGTGGGTCAAACATGGCCAAGCTTAAGGCACCTTCAGGCCATATAGGTAGTAAATAGAGCTTATACAGCTCTTGTAAGCATGTAAGATTAGACTAAGCCTGTCCTTCAGCCCACAATTTGGACAAAAATTCAGTGGGTCAGAGGATCCGGTGTGAACCAGTCCACTCTCAAGGCTACTCCTCCTCTGGAAATACCTCCATTGACTTCAGTGGAGTCCCAGTAAGGCTGAGTTTCACCAACCAAATTCACATCTATTCCCATTCTTACATAAAAAATTTGTTTGCTGATATTCTAGCTCTGACTTTATTCTGGAGCATTTTAAATGTAGGGGTCATTTATCGAATTAATTTTAGTTATTGGAAAGATACAGAGAGATAGGACTGAATGCGGACACCAGTTCAGCAGTGTTGCAGGCAGTCAAATAGTGATAATAAGATGATTTCTAAATCATGTATCTTTTGGAGCTCCTCTACCATAAATATTTCACATGGTGCAATGAGAATCAAATTTAAAAAGGCCACTGAAGTCGAAACATACACTCTACAACAGATTAATATTAAGATTAGAATTAAGAAAAGTTGGAAACTAATAATTTAAACAAAATTTATAAGCCTAATTTCCTGCATGTCACTCCCAGATAATAAATACTTTTCTTTTGGCTTGGAAAAGCTGTGGAAAAAAAAAAGTTAATTTAAGGCTCATTAGTTTATTTTTAGTAGCTTAAGATCTGAGGGATTTGAAAACATTTCCCTTTTCTAATAGAACATGCCTTCCTGTATACCAAGGATGTCCACTGACCTCACTCCCTCCTGGAAGGTGCCACTGATCCATGACAGAAATCCTGTGAGGGCTTTGAAAGCTAAATAGGAACCAGAAAAAAAGTATTATCATGCTTAGCTGATTATAACATTGGAAATAAAGTTCAACTGTGAGTTTGGGGGGAGAAGGAGTAGTGCTTGAGACAAACAAGCACTTCCCGTGTTTGCCTGGAAGAAGCCAATCTTCCCTCTGCTTATATAATAAGAACATTACTCGCTAATTTGCCAGTAGCTGAAAGGGATTTCTGTTTTTAGCTCTGGGTCTGTGGCAACTGTTTTGTTTTAAATGAAAATTAAATGGGAACATACAGCTAAAAAACCGTTGAGCCATAATTGAAGTGCATTAATGGTAATTACTTCTTTCTTTCACTCATCATTTTGACAGAGAAATCCATTACTCCTCCATCTCCATGTTTCCAGAAATTACTCTTCCCTGTGGATGTGCAGTGACTGAAGGAAATCACAGCTTTGTTCTATACATTTTACTTTAGCTCAGCCCTGTTCTCCCTGTATTTTTCCCTAAAGATGCAACCGAAGATATCGATAAAATATATTAAGAGTTTACTACTTTGATAGGGATAAGAGGAAGAAGGTAACAAGTGAAACTCTGAATGTCAGTTATTTGCTATTGCTTATAGCGGTAAACTAATTTTTCTGATTTTTTTCCCAGCTGCTTATCTTTGCCATTGAGAGACACTTATCCCAAGACAGTAATTTCACTAGGTAAGATCCTTTTAAGGGTTCTATCACTTAGAGCACATTTTCAGCTCTCAGCTCAGGGTCTTCTTTTCAAGTGCGCTCTAGCAGTCAAGGAAACTCAATTATCCCTATAGTTCCAAGGCACAGTCTCTTCACTTTGTGGTTGATGAACTTTTGTGGAGTAGTATAAGGAAACATTTATAGAATATGTTGAAAAGGTCTATATTGCTATTCAGAAATAGTTATTTTACAAATAGGAGGAATCTGTAACCAAAGGAAATTTTCTTGCACTGTGGATGAGATGATAGATGAATTTCATGTGGGAACTAAACAGAACTTTTGCTTTGAGGTCAGTCTCAGAATATAAACACTTGTCCTGGAGATAATTCTACTCTTGTGGAGAGAGTGAATATGGCAGAAGCCAACAGCTGCTTCTTCATTTGTATTTGAGTTTATGTGCATTAAAGTGGCAATAAAATGCCATCGATTTCTGAAGTCACCATGTAAAAAACAGACTAACCATAAAAGAATTTTTAGCTATTCATTTAATAAAAATTAAACACGCATTTAAATGTTTTATTCAATTTATTCACTTATTTAAGGATAGTTATAAAATTTTAAAATTAAGAGGTTTTCTACTTTAGTTTTTTCTAGGCCTATAGGGAAGTGCTCTAGATGGAAGAGATCTTCCTTTTGCCATGGATTTTCCCTTATTTTTGCAACTTTCAGCAATAATTTTACAATGATAATTAGGAAGCGTTCAGATGATATCACTACAAGTATACTTTGTTTCTGTATCTACATTTTGTTCATACACCCCCATGATTCCTAACATGGATTTTATCTTTATATATATGATGGGAAACAGATACATGAAGAGAAACAAATGGAATCAAAAACGTGGGGCTGAGGCTTTTGAATACCTAATTGACTAACTTTATTTAATTTCAGTAGGAAATAAATGTTTAAGTCTGGTACAAAATTTGTTGCTTAGTTACTAAGATGTAGTATATATGCCTTGCAATCAGTCTTACTTGTGTAAGAGACAGGTCTTTGACTTCTTTACTGTAAGAAGCTGAAGATTTTGCAAAATCTATTCTCATATTTATTTTCCTATGAAATTCTAAGAAGATTGGCATTATATGTTACCGATGAAGTAGTACTGACATATTTCTTAGACGTTCTAGAATTGCATCATTTTACAGCATGAAATTACTTAGCAGAATTCATTCTTTTCTAAAAATCATACTTCCTGTTCCATGGACAGTAAGAAACAGGAACAGTGACCTGAGGTTTATCCTGGGATTCAAAAAATGTCAAGAAAAAGAAAGCATATTGTAATACCAAATAATAATAACATAGGTTAATGACTTAGGTTCTTTGGGCTACGAACAGTCTTTACTGCATCAAAAATGCTCTGCTTTCAGAAAAAAATGTGTTCTCATCGTAGTTTCTCTGGCTTTTCAATCAACTACATCCAAAGTAAAAAAAAAAAAAAAAGTCTGTAAACTAATATTTCACTAAAAAAGGACATTCTTAATCCAATCCTGAAATGATTGGCCTGAAATATCCCAGCAAAACAACGATTTTACCACAATATTAGAAAGAAAATAGAAAGAAAAAGGAAAGAAGAAAGAAGTTAAGAAAATGTTAACCAGCTAAAATTGCAAGCAAGAAAATTACAAAGTATAGGGATGGCAATGACCTCAGGACAGTATCGGTTAAAACTGTGCTAATCCTGACAAATACTCCTGTGTTCAACGATCTTTATTTCTTGCCAGGGGAAACTGTGGAGTCACAATGCAGGTTGTTCCTTTGCTGTTCAGTCTAGTGCAAAAATGTTTCCTAATGGCCATTTCTAGTTCCTTGTCGCAGGGTCCAGCCATTACCTTTTTATGTCTCTAATGGCTTTGGAGAGCTGATTGGTCTTTTCTTGCTTTTACAGGCACGTTCCTCTCAAAGTTATTTTCTTTAGACTAAACAACCTCAGTACACTTGGGGTTTGATTTTTTTTTTAATCTTCAGTTTTTTTGTTTCTAGGCTTGCTGTGTCAGCACCAATAATCCAGACAAGAAGGTTCTCTCACTATGTTGCGTGTCCTCTAAAAAAAGAGAGAATTTATTAAAATTCAAATAATTAATTGCATTAATGTTGACTCAGAGAACAAGTACACAAGCATCTCTTAACTTTTGTCTCACTCCTTTTTAATATAAGGGTCCAGTATGGTGGGATGTTCATTCTCTTGAGATGCTCCTCTCTTTCCACAGGTAGCCTATGCACCTATTTCAGAAGTAGAGAGGGAGCTGATTAATTTAAGTGAGCTCTCAGACTAACACAGTTATATTGCTTTGGGGCACTGTGTGGGCTAGAATGCCAGTTTGCTGAGCACCTTCCCAGTTGGTTCCCATCCCAAGAAGGTGCTTTTGGGCATAAGCCCAGCATGGATGGTCCTGCTGAGAAGTTAGACCCTGTTAAAGCAAGAAAATATATGTCACCAGAAAGAAACATGTTTTAATGGATTATGTGCTTGATTTCCACCTGAAGTTATTTATTTACAAAAGTTACAAGGTTATTTGCAAAGTCTTCATTAAATCATGGGAAATCAGAAACCTTAAATCTGAATCATAGGAGGTGGGTTGGTTTTCTTTGTAAATCCTCCAAATGCCTTTCAAAATCTTACGGTATCAAAGTGTTTCTGCTCATCTAACTCCAAGTTTTTGAAGCCTATTCTCCTAGTGACGATAGTGAAACTAGGGATTCAGTAGAGCTGGAGTAAACCATCATAGAGTCACCATCTCATTTCCCAAATGTACTTACCAGGCAACACGTATTCCTTTCTGGTGACATATGATAGAATTGATTTTCTTGCTTTGAGACACATATTTAATATTTCTCTGTATATACATTGGTATAAATAGAGATGTGTTTCTATAATGAATTTCCTCTTTTACATTGCGCTTCCTTGCCTTACACATCTTTTTTCCTCACCTACTACAGTTCCTACAGGAAACAAATTTCCTCCCACAGTCGCCCACAATCCTTCTGTTCCACCAAACAATACAGGCTCAATTGCATCATGACATGAATTAAATAGAAAAATAAATAAATAGGAATTGCAACCTTTTCGTTTCAGTATATTCAGAACAGACTTCAGACACATAGTTTGGCAGGACCCTTTTCCACAGTATTTCATCGTTCCAATGTTTTGGTCTCTTCCGCAGCAGAGATATGTCTTGTGCAATTTACTGACAAGAACACTGGAAGATGTGAGCAAGTAAGGACTGGAACTGAGTTCCAAAATCAGTTATTTTTCAAATCAGAGGAGGATCTTTTGCTGTTAGTTCAAGCACTTGTATTACACCTTTCTGTACTGAAGTGAATTGCAAACAAAGGGTCTGTTTGTTTTGCAGTAGAAAGAAATAGAAAGACTTCCCGCGGTATCCACTGTGGTACCCACTGACTGAAAAAGAGGAAACATCACCCACATTTTCAAAAATGGAAAAAGGAAGACCCAGACAACTAAAGACCAGTCAGTCTCACCTCTGTGCCCAGCAAGATCATGGAGCAGATCCTTCTGAAGGCTCTGCCATGGAACATGGAAAACGTGGAGGTGATTGGTGACAACCAACATGGCTTCACCACGGGAAAATCCTTCTTGACAAATCAGGTGGTTTTTTATCATGGAGTAACAGAATCAATTGACAAAGGAAGAACAACTGATGTCATCTACCTGGACTTGTGCAAGGCCTTACACACTGTCCCACATGACATCCTGATCTCCATATCAGAAAGACATGGATTTGATAGTTGGACCACTCAGTGGATAAGGAACTGGCTGGAAGATTGCACTCACATAGTTGCGGTCAATGGTTCAATGTCCAAGTGGAGACCAGTGACGAGTGGTGTCCCTTAGAGATCCGTACTGCGATTGGTACTATTTAACATCTTTGTCAGCGACACGGACAGTGGCATCGAGTGCACCCTCAGCAAGTTTGCCAATGACACAAAGTTATGTGATGTGGTCGACACAATAGAGGGAAGGGATGCCATCCAGGGGGACCATGATAGGCTTGAGAGGTGGGCCCAAGACAACCTCATGAAGTTTAACAAGGCCAAGTATAAGGTCCTGCACCTGGGTCGAGGCAATCCAAAGCACAGATACAGGTTGGGCAATGAGTGAATTGAGAGCAGTTCTGGGGAGAAGGATTTGGGCCTGTTGGTGGACAATAAGATCAACATGAGCCAACAATGTGCGCTTGCAGCCTAGAAAGCCAACTGCATCCTGGGATGCATCAAGAGATGTGTGACCAGCAGGTCAAGGGAGGTGATTCAGTCCCTCTACTCTGCCTTTGTGAGACCCCACCTGAAGTACTGCGTCCAGTTCTGGAACCCCCAACACGAGAAAGACATGGAGCTGTTGAAGCGAGTCCGGAAGAGGGCTACCAAGACGGTTAGAGGGCTGGAACACCTCTTCTATGAGGACAGGCTGAGAGAGTTAGGCTTACTCAGCCTGGAAAAGAGAAGGCTCTGGGGATACCTTATAGTGGCCTTCCAGTACCTGAAGGGGGCCTACAAGAAGGCTGGGGAGGGACTTTTTACAAGGGCTGGTAGTGATAGGATGAGGGGTAATGGGTGGAAGCTGGAAGAGCGTAGGTTTAGACTAGATATAAGGAAGAAGTTCTTCACCCTAAGGGTGATGAGACACTGGACGAGGTTGCCCAGGGAGGCTGTGGAGGCTCCATTCCTGGAAGTCTTTAAGGCCAGGCTGGATGGAGCATTGAACAACCTGATCTAGTGGGAGATGTCCCTGCCATGGCAGGGGAGTTGGAACTAGATGATATTTGAGATCCCTTCCAACCTAAATCATTCTATGATTCTATGATCTTCTATTAATTGCAAAAGAAAAAGGAGAATCATCTTTTTGGAAGGTAAGCTGAGGTCAGAAACTAGCTTAAATTATTATACAATATTTTGGGAATAATTGAAGACAGATCCTAGACTGGATTCATGTCACCTAGATTCAGCTGCCTAAACCCTACGTGTTTAGTCTGTCATCTAGGCTCCTTCTTATAATTGACAGGTCCTCTGAGGGTCTGAAGTGAGATTAATCCAGCTCTCAGGGACTTCAGTAGGTTGCAATTGCTGTTGCATAATTATGTCTGCTCATTACTAAGAAAGGTCAGAAAAAAAAATCTTATGAGGAGCATCTGAGGGAACTGGGGTTGTTTAGCCTGGAAAAAAAGGAGCCTGAGTGGAGACGTTATCGCTCTCTACACCTACCTGAAAGGAGGTTGTAGAGACGTGGGGGTTGGTCTCTTCCCCCAAGCAGCAAGCGATAGGACAAGAAGAAATGGCTACAAGTTGTACCAGGGGAGGTTTAGATTGGGTATTGGAAAAAAAATTCTTCACCAAAAGGGTTGTTAAACATTGCAACAGGCTGCCCAAAGAAATGGAGTCACCATTCCTGGAAGTATTTAAAAGATGTATAGATGTTGTTCTTAGGCACATCGTTTAGTGGTGGACCTGTCATTTCAGATTAACAGTTGGACTCAATGATCTTAAAGGTCTTTTCCAATCTAGGCAATCCTAGGATTCTATGATTCCATGACCCTCTATACCCACCAGGGCTTTACAAGGCCACCACACACATACCTTCAGATATTTGTCTGTCTGACATGCTTTCAGAGGACCTGTCTGTCCAAGGTAGACATCACCTAAGATAGGTGAATATCTGAGACCTAAAATTGCTGCACTGTTAGGCAGTCCTGATGCAATAATTTGGGGATCTTTTTGAACTCAATCATGTAATGTAACTGCTGTTAACTGGTAGCTCTTAAAGACAAGACCTGTTACCTGACTACATAGCTGTACAGGTCATTGAACTGCAAAGGAATGTTCAGTGTCTCCTGATTCACAGGTTGATCATCATTGTCTTTGCCATCCCATCCACTTTTACCTGCTTGCGTCCAGTTTTTGTGAAGACTACAAACTCTTAGAACAAACCTTACCCTAGGGTGTATATCAGAGTATAATCACAGAATCAAAGAATGTTTGGGGTTGGAAGAGACCTTTAAAAGTCATCTAGTTCAACCCCCATGAAATACATGAAGTCCAAGTCCCTGACTGGAGGGACTTGCATGTCTTTGGTATACAACCCAGCAAAATGACTATACGAGTATCATAGATTTGCTAGTTAGAAAGAGATGAGGTCGGTTATAAAGGTCTTTCTAAAACTGCAGTGGTTAGAAGGAACCTAAGAATTTAATGGGCTTTTCTCTACGTACAGCAGCTGAACTGTAATACTGGGAGGCTGGTTAAATTGACAGTGAGTAGTAAGGAACACTATGGAAGATTTTTAAACTGTGAGGATAAGTCCTAAACAAGAGATAAACCTATGGTAGACTGTGAACATCGTAAAACTATCTGCATATGCAACACAAATGTCATATTGGTGTATTTTTGAATGTTCAGATAAAGGAGAAAAAATATCCCCTTCCTCACCCTCTCTATATTAAGAGCTGAAAAAAAACTTAAAATCCCTGGTCCACAGGAAAAAATAAAATCTTGATTCTGGCACCAAAACTGTCTTAATTATACTTTACACTTGACAACTATTTCCTTATAATCTAAACCTCTGCTCCAATTCCCATAAGCACAAGCACAGAAATGAAGCTGATTTAGTGCACCAAGTGTGTTTTGTTCCCTAACACAAGATGAATAAAATTTAGTGTTCTTGGAGGTCAAAACCCACACATTGTAGGAGACTTCTTGTAAATCTTCTAGATAAGTTTAGGATGGCTGCTGTTATTTTTGTAACCTTCCTTTGAACTATAACTTCCTCATCAGGTACTTCATATTCTACCTCAGAGACATAAAACTCCCAAAAGCCAAGCTATTTCTTTCAGATCTTTCACAGTACAAAGCAGCCATCCAACCACCCTTAGCGTCATGCAATATTGCTACCTTTTGCATCAGTACTTCAGAAGACAAAGCTAGTCTCATAATTTTTCGTACTTAAATTGACAGAATCTACCTGGAAAAGCCACAGGCTCCAGCTTATTTCAAATGAGGGCACAGGGGCACACACTGATTGGCTGCCAGCTGGATTGTAAGCCTTGAAATAAAACCGTGGTATCATAGCTCCCATTATCTAGCTAACAAAATGTTTGGGGAGGAAAGCTAAGCTTTAAAATAAGTTGAGGACTGAAGAACAGATATTAACAACAAGCTGAAAACCAGAAAGTCAAAATAGGGTCTATTAAAGATTCGTTGTAATTTTGTACATGTAATTATGTAACTAATATTTTGATGGTCTATGTGAATGCGTATGTATCTGAGGTATTGAAAAGTCTGAATAATAACTGAATAAACATTTTATAACTGGGAGCTAGAAATTATCCATTTTCCTATTTTCTAGGAGTTTTGGGAACCTAAATGTATTAAAAATCATGGAATGTTTAAACGCATTGCAGTCAATGAGGCAGAATCTAGCTGGAGGTCTACAGCTCAATTGGTTGAGCGTGGTGCTGAAACACCAAAGGTCACGGATTCGATTCCCGTTCGGTCCTCATGTGTTGCCTAATCTAGATGAGAAGGATCCCTGCCCATGACAGGAAGGTTGGATTAAAATGATGTCTAAGGTCCCTTCCAGCCAAGGCCATTCTATGATTCCATGATTCTGTGATCTAGTGGATTTCCTCAGGGGTTGATACTGAGACCAGTACTATTCAATATATTCATCAGTGACCTCGATGAGGGAACAGAGAGCGCTGTCAGCAAGTTTGCTGATGACACAAAACTGAGAGGAGTGGTTGACACACCAGAAGGCTGTGCTGCCATTCAGAGAGACCTAGACAGGCTGGAGGGCTGGGCGAGGAGAAATTTTATTAAATACAACAAGGGCAAGTGTAGAGTGTTGCACCTGGGAAAGAATAACCCCAAGTACCAGTATAGGTTGGGGACTGACCTGCTGGAGGGCAGCATAGGGGAAAGGGACCTGAGGGTTCTAGTGGACAGCAGGATGACCATGAGCCAGCAATGTGCCCTTGTGGGCAAGAAGGCCAATGGCATCCTGGGGTGTATTAGAAGGGGAGTAGCAAGTAGGTCAAGAGAGGTCCTCCTGCCCCTCTACTCTGCCCTGGTGAGGCCACATCTGGAATATTGTGTCCAGTTCTGGGCCCCTCAGTTCAAGAAGGACAGGGAACTGTTCGAGAGAGTCCAGTACAGAGCCACAAAGATGGTGAAGGGAGTGGAGCACCTCCCTTATGAGGAAAGGCTGAAGGAGTTGGGTCTCTTTAGCTTGGAGAAGAGGAGGCTGAGGGGTGACCTCATAAATGTTTATAAATATGTAAAGGGTGAGTGTCAGGAGGACGGAGCCAGGCTCTTTTCAGCGGCGTCCAATGACAAGACAAGGGGTAATGGATGTAAGCTGGAACACAGGAGGTTCCATAAAAATATGAGGAAAAACTTTTTTACTGTGAGGGTGACAGAGCACTGGAACAGGCTGCCCAGGGAGGTTGTGGAGTCTCCTTCTTTGGAGACATTCAAAACCTGCCTGGACGCGTTCCTGTGTACTCTGATGTAGGTGATCCTGCTCTGGCAGGGGGGTTGGACTAGATGATCTTTAAGGTCCCTTCCAACCTCTAACGATTCTGTGATTCTGTGATTCTGTGATCAAAATGTTCACCAAAGTGCCTTTTAAAAGCTCAATGAATTGTAGTTTTTATTTCAGTGTCTTAGCTAAACAAAGTTATTATAATTTTGTCTTAATTGTCACTAATTCTATTAAACCAGCTACATACCTAAGTTCAAAGCTGAGCTAGATTTGTGTTAAAGCTGAGCTAGATTTGTGTTTAATTCACACCATTTTAAGAGTATTTTTTCTGTGTATAACTGGACAGTTCTTTCTAATTCTGTTTGACTTTTTTTTTTTTAAATCAGTTTCCAAGCAACACAATATGTAAGGCTTGCTTACAGTATGTAAAAGCTACAGTTTATAAAAAAAAAATCATAGTATATGTTAACACATATCAAACAAAATGGAATCTTGTTAAAATAACTGACAATTGCACTATTTTATCCTGATGAAAATATTCTTAAAGACTGTTGTCTGGGCTCTATTCTATCCATATGTTAATCATTGGATATTTTTATGAACATGGGTGTAAAAACATGATGTCGCTTGAAATTAGAGAAAATAATGTTGGAGTAAATTGGAAGTACTAGATTTTTTTCAAGGATAGTCACCCATTTGTATAAGTCTGCCAGAACAGCTTGACAAAAGAAGGCTTTTACAAATCAATTTCTACCTGCATATTCCCCAATTTAACTCATCATTATACAATTCGCAGAGAATACATTGACTTTACAGTTCTTTTAAATGTAATATAACTCCAGAAATGCGTAGAAAAATTGTTCACTATCCACTAGCAGTTCATCACATAGTTCTGAATGGAAAATATATTCAGAAAACTAGTTAGTTTATCGAATAAAAGGGGAAAAAAAGTCGAATAAGCTATTTTCAAATAATTATTGACTGAGCTTTGATCATGTCTGATTGCTGAATTGAGCTGTTCTTTCTTGATTCTCAAGAGATCTTATTGTATGCTGCTTTTCTGCTAAGGCTTTATTTTACTCCCAATGCTTTCTTTTTATTTGTTTATCAATCTCCATCAATGCAGCCATTCAGGTTTAAACCTCTGCTTTGCTGATTCCGGTTCTGTCATGAACGGTACATGTAGTAAGGTCGTGGTACATCTGGATAAGTAGTATAACTATCCAAAGAAGCCTCTAGACTGTCATTGCCACTGCTGTTCAGTCACAAGATATTTCTATTTTAAAATCTCCCTTCTGTAATTGAAAACTGCAAATGGAGCTGAAATAATCTGAAAAGCAGAGAAACACTCTCTGACACATATTGACCCACGTGCATACATTTAGAAGGTCCTATAGGCAGAACAGTGCTTCTCCTCCTTTTCTTTAGTTACCTGGAGCCTTGGCATCTGAAGTGAGCTGACATTAGATAACAGCTGAGAAAACATATCTTTAACTTATTATTGGAGAAGCATAACTTTGGTGATTAGGTGCCTAATATGGATTTATTATTTATGCATAAGTAAAATAGGTGTCGCGAATGACAGCAACAAGCACTTCACTGGGGAACTGTGCACTCTGCGTTAATGGTGCATATAATTCTTTACCCGTCTGGTTCTTTGAACAATTTGTTCCAGCTAAGAACAGATTGAGCTGTTCTTTGAATCGTTCTTCGGCAGGCAGTACAGTGTGAGTTTATGATGACTTTTCTTTATGCTGTAGCTGAGTTCATTTGAGGTAAAACTTGCTGAAGTGCAGAGGGTTTATAAAGGTACTAAGCACTGCCTATGATCCAGTTTAACATGGAGACAGCTACATGGACTGCTCGTCTTGCATTTAATCAATTGACACACACAATTTTCTGTCAGCTTAATGGTTTGTTTTCATATGGCAGATGTGTGACATTTAAATGTTTATCTTGCTTTGTAAGTGGACTTCTCTGGATGAGTATTCAGGTAAAAGTATTCAAGAAACTGAACATGAAGTTGGTCATAGGAGGTTTCCCCCTTCTCGTTGAATTGATATGAGACTTGGAACTGGCTTTGTCAGGGGAGAGGAAGTAGATATGGTTGTGAAATAGAGGACAGAGCTGCTTTGATGATTCTTGGTAAGCAGTGCAATTTGGAGATAGAAGCTGTTATAACAAGCAATAAGTTTAGGTCAATGGCAGTGCAGGATAGAGCTATGTCTTAAACCACTTTGGTACATACAGGCACAGTTACTACTGAATTTCTGCAGATTCCTGCAGTCTGAAATTCTTGTCATGGACTGATTTATAAGGACAAGTCAAAAATTAGAAGACCTGGTTCAAATTTAGGGCTGCATAACTAAGATTTTACCTTTTCCTGGTTTAGAGTACTAGTTTGGGGAGGGGCATGGGAAACAGTAGGCACTACAAAGGTCTCTCTGAAGCTACTGAGAACCAAAAGTAGAAGTCATAATTGTAGTTTAATTAAACCAATTTTAAACATTCTTTTTATCTCTGCTGGGATGTTTATTGTCACAACTCAAGTTTTCTTTTTTTAGACATTCAAGCCATTTGCTAACCTGTTCATGCTAAATGTCACCCTGTAAAATAAGTAACTTTGACAAATCTGCCCCCACTCTACTACCGCAGCATGTTAAAAATGTCACAGTTACATTCCTGCTTTTTGAAATGAAAAAAGTGACTGTCATTTGTTATTTCTGCCAAAAAAATGCCATTATGTTTCTTGTAGGAACTCTGAAGAAGCTCTCGATTTCAGTTAATACTGTCAACAAAACAAAACTCCATTGCTGAGTTTGAGAATTTCTGTGCACTGGGCTCAGGCAGCAACCTGAGCAGAGTTTCTAAATTTGTTTAAAGGCTGGGGTGAGATCCCACTTGCCTACTGTGGGGTTTTTCCAGAAAAAAAATGAACTTTCAAACAAACCCCACCTACCTGCTGATCGACCAGACAAACCTAATATGACAATTGAAAGCTACTATCACTTTTAACGAGACAGGGATGTTAATATCGGATGAGTATTTAGGTACCTCACAGTTACCTTAAGGCATTTGGGATACACAAATAAGGACACCCAAGTCTACCATGGAATCCAGGTACACGTGCTCCGAGAGTGCCTAGTAAGACTCAAAAGCCTGCGGTTCACCAAAACTTAAAGAAGGCAACAATGTCCACCTCTCCCCAGAACATTATCAGAGAAAAAAAGAACACAAATCTTTCGCTTAGTAGCCCAGTGTGGAGTTGTCTAGAAAAAGGGGTGAAAGCTTCACCTGTTTGAACCTGGGAAAGTTCAAATCTGCCTCTCAGCTCCCAAGAAGACAAGCTAGGACAGAGGATATGGCATGCATAGTCTAGGGGAGTTCACATCCCTCTAGACAGTTGAAGCCATACCAAGAAGTCAAGAGAGAGTAACTACCTGAGTTAACAGGGCCTGGAAGGAGCATTTTGTTCTAGACCAGGGTAATAAACCTGTTTAATGAACCTGTTTTACTTATTCCATTTAACGTTCCTGGAACTGTTTTTGTGAGGGAAGTGATTAAGACTAGCCAAAAATGCCTTTTTATGTCTTTTTTTTTTGAAAAGATAGAAATAAGGCAAGAAATGTCCAGAGTATAACATTAGTTTATGAGTGAATAATACAATAATGATTTCTGCATAATATGAAATTATAATGAGGCAATCCTGTGGCTGCCAACACTGTAGTATCACAGAATCACAGAATGTTAGGGGTTGGAAGGGACCCTGAAAGATCAACTAGTCAATCCTCCCCTGTCAAAGCAGGATCACCTACAGTAGGTCACACAGGAACACTTCCAGGCAGGTTTTGAATGTCTTCAAAGGAGACTCCACGACCTCCCTGGGCAGCCTGTGCCAGTGCTCGGTCACCCTCACAGTGAAAAAGTTTTTCCTCATATTTTTATGGAACCTCCTATGTTCCAGCTTGTATCCATTGCCCCTTATCCTGTCATTGGACATCACTGAAAAGAGCCTGGCTCCATCTTCCTGACATTCCCCCTTGACATATTTATAAACATTAATGAGGTCACCCCTCAGCCTCCTCTTCTCCAAGCTAAAGAGACCCAGCTCCTTCAGCCTTTCCTCATAAAGGAGATGTTCCACTCCCTTCATCATCTTTGTGGCTCTGTGCTGGACTCTCTCGAACACTTCCCTGTCTCTCTTGAGCTGAGGGGCCCAGAACTGGACACAATATTCCAGATGTGGCCTCACCAGGGCAGAGTAGAGGGGCAGGAGGACCTCTCTCGACCTACTAGCTACTCCCCTTCTAATACACCCCAGGATGCCATTGGCCTTCTTGCCCACAAGGGCACATTGCTGGCTCATGGTCATCCTGCTGTCCACTAGAACCCCCAGGTCCCTTTCCCCTGCGCTGCTCTCCAGCAGGGCAGTCCCCAACCTATATTGGCACATGGGGTTATTTTTTCCCAAGTGCAAAATTCTACACTTGCCCTTGTTAAACTTCATAAGATTTCTCCCCGTCCAGCCCTCCAGCCTGTCCAGGTCTCTCTGAATGGCTGCACAGCCTTCTGGTGTGTCAACCACTCCTCCCAATTTCGTATCATCAGCAAACTTGCTGACAACATTCTCTAATCCCTCATCCAGATCATTGATAAATATATTGAACAGCACCGGCCCAAGCACTGACCCCCGAGGGACCCCACTAGACACAGGCATCCAGCCAGATTCAGCCCCATTGACCACCACTCTCTGGCTTCTTCCCTTCAACCAGTTCTCGACCCACCTCACAACTTGGTCATCCAGACCACACTTCCTCAGTTTATCTATGAGGATGCTGTGGGAGACGGTGTCAAAGGCCTTGCTGATGTCCAGGTAGACCACATCCACTGCATGGCCACCATCCATCCACCTGGTTATGTCTTCATAAAAGGCTATCAGGTTGGTCAAACATGACTTCCCCTTGGCAAAGCCATGCTGACTGCTCCTAATAACCTTCTTATCCTTGATATGCCTAGAGACAGCTTCAAGGATAAGATGTTCCATCACCTTTCCAGGGATGGAGGTGAGGCTGACCGGTCTGTAGTTACTCGGGTCATCCTTCCTGCCCTTCTTATAGACTGGAGTGACATTCGTTTTCCCCCAGTCTTCAGGCACCTCACCTGTTACCCACAACTTACCAAAGGTGATGGAGAGTGGCCTAGCAATGACTCCCGCCAGCTCTCTCAGCACCCGTGGGTGCATCCCATCAGGGCCCATGGATTTATGAATGTTCAAGTGTTCAAACTGATCCTTAACCCACTCCTCATCAATCAGGGCAGACTCCTCCTTTGTCATGACTTTCTCTGGGGCCTCAGGGGACTGAGGCTCCTGAGGACGGTCTCCAACAGTGTAGACAGAGGTAAAGAAGGCATTCAGCAACTCTGCCTTCTTTCTGTCCTCTGTCTCCAGGGCACCCACCTCATTCAACAGAGGGCCTACATTGCCTCTAGTGTTAGTTTTGTCAGCAATGTATTTGAAGAAGCCCTTTCTGTTGTCTTTGACCTCCCTTGCAAGTTTTAACTCCAAGGAGGCCTTAGCTTTTCTGATTGCCTCCCTGCACTCCCTGACAGCTGCCCTGTACTCCACCCAAGCGGCCAGCCCTTCCTTCCACAATTTATACACCCTCCCCTTCCACCTGAGTCTGCACAGCAGATCCCTGGTTAACCATGCAGGTCTCCTGGATCTCTTTCTTGATTTCCTACCTGATGGGATGCACTGATCCTGAGCCTCGAAGAAGTGGTCTTTGAATGCCAACCAACTCTCTTGGGCCCCTTTACCTTTCAGCTCCCTGTCCCAAGGGGTTTCCCCCAGCAATTGCTTGAAGAGGCCAAAGTTGGCCCTTCTGAAGTCCAGAGTTGCGATCCTGCTTGGTATTCTGTTTTTACCGCACAGGATCCTGAACTCCACTATCTCATGGTCGCTGCAGCCAAGATTGCCCTCAACCTTCACTGCTTCAACCAGACCTTCCTTGTTGGTGAACACAAGGTCCAGCAGTGCTCCTCTCCTGGTTGGCTCATCCACCATTTGCATCAAAAAGTTATCATCGATGCACTGGAGGAACCTCCTGGACCGAGGATGGCTGGCTGTGTGGGACTTGATCTCTAGGTAAATTTGCTTATTTGTTTGCTTTTTCGTCTTGGTTTAAGGAAAGAAAAGTCAGGAGCATACAAGTGTCCTACGAATGCCCTGTGGAAGTTCTAGAGGAAAAAATCAATTGAAAGAAACATATTGTCCTTGGTCTCACCGTTTTTCTTGGACAGGTGAACTCAAGTAATTATAAGGAATTGAATATCCAACGTAATTTCAACTCTTAGTTCTAATGAAAATTGAACCAGCAATTGGATAGGCAATTGAAATTCCATTAGAAATGGTCTTTTAATAGAAATTTTAAAAAAATAGTACTTAGAAATGGAAGGTGCAGATTCTGCCTTTTTTTCACAAAAGTAGTTCCCTAAGACAAAGTGTAGTGATGTTGAAATGTTATGTTCCCACTTTCCGAATTTTTTTGACCTTTCATTTGGAACAATGTTTTGTTAGTTTTTAAATAAGATACAGAAAATGTGTTTGATCTACTATCTCTGCATCAGCCCTGGGTTGTGAGGAACCTCGTGCTGTGTCATCATGACTATTCTGCCCCTATTTGGGATGTCAAATAACCATCAGACCCAAGCCAAATTCAAAGAGTAAATGATGAGGCAATTTCATGGCATAATTACTTTATTAATGCTACGGTCTTCTCTGGACAACTAGAAACCTATTCAGAGTTAAAGATGCAAGTAATCAAGCTGTTTGAATGTCACTGTTGCCGGTGGTGTGGATGTTGAACGCAAGAACGTAATGGCTCTGGGCAAGAGGAAGGCTTGTGACCTTGCTGCCTTCATAGCACCACATGCATAGGAAAACCTACTCAAAGGGCTTCTGATTCAAAATCACGATTTTGGTATATATCTCTGAGCATCAATGCCATTTTGTTATCTTCTAATGAGTGTGAACTCCAGTGTGACTATTTTGGCAATTTCAGTGGAATCTTCAGTGTAGAGGACTCATTTGAGGGAAGAAAATAAGAGTTTTCTTATCTTCTGTGCCTAAGGGTGAGGAAACAGGTTGTGATCCTAACAGAGTGACCATAAACATTCTCTGTAGTTTCAATAATAATGGCATTTGACCTGTTGGTATGAAGATCCTCATTGTAATCACTTCGTAAGTAATAGATGTAGAGATTTCCTGCTTGGTCCTCACTATACTTGACACCGTGGTCTCTTTTCGTCCTTGGGCTCCTTGTCACCCAAAGCCATCAGATTCCCAGGAAGAGGCAGTGGCACCCAGGCATGGCATCACGCTTGCAAATCATGTACCTCTGCACATGACTCCACTGCGATCTTCAGCAGAGATTTTACACTAGTTGTGATTTCTAGAAATATCGGACAGGATTTTATTTTCATCTTGAAAAGTAATCTTTATAAATGGCATCAAGCTCCTGGATTTAACTTCACTATAAAATTGCACTGATTCCTCATGTGGGAAAACTTAGAATTTTTTTCCTACCGGCTATGTATTTAGGGCAGCATTTTCTTCGCAGAACTGTGGAAATTACTCAGAGGTCAATCGGAGCTACGTGCAACCAAGGATAGAATGTTTCCTAATGCAAAATGATAATGGGTTATTTTATTTTTCTTCCTTTAACTTTGAACATTATCAGGTTAAAAAAGACATCTCATTTACCTTTTAAGTTCTCAGGACAGACATTTCATTACAGAATCACAGAATCACAGAATCACAGAATGTTAAAGGTTGGAAGGGACCTTAAAGATCATCTAGTCCAACCCCCCTGCCAGAGCAGGACCACCTACACTAGAGCGCACAGGAACGCGTCCAGGCGGGTTTTGAATGTCTCAAGAGAAGGAGATTCCACAACCTCCCTGGGCAGCCTGTTCCAGTGCTCGGTCACCCTCACAGTAAAAAAGTTTTTCCTCATATTTTTATGGAACCTCCTGTGTTCCAGCTTCCACCCATTGCCCCTTGTCCTGTCAGTGGACGCCGCTGAAAAGAGCCTGGCTCCATCTTCCTGACATTCCCCCTTGACATATTTATAAACATTGATGAGGTCACCCCTCAGCCTCCTCTTCTCCAAGCTAAAGAGATCCAGCTCCTTCAGCCTTTCCTCATAAGGGAGATGCTCCACTCCCTTCACCATCTTTGTGGCTCTACGCTGGACTCTCTCAAGCAGCTCCCTGTCCTTCTTGAACTGAGGGGCCCAGACTGGACACAATATTCCAGATGTGGCCTCACCAGGGCAGAGTAGAGGGGCAGGAGGACCTCTCTTGACCTACTTGCTACTCCCCTTCTAATACACCCCAGGATGCCATTGGCCTTCTTGCCCACAAGGGCACATTGCTGGCTCATGGTCATCCTGCTGTCCACTAGAACCCCCAGGTCCCTTTCCCCTGCGCTGCTCTCCAGCAGGGCAGTCCCCAACCTATATTGGTACATGGGGTTATTTTTTCCCAAGTGCAAAACTCTACACTTGCCCTTATTAAACTTCATAAGATTTCTCCCCGCCCAGCCCTCCAGCCTGTCTAGGTCTCTCTGAATGGCTGCACAGCCTTCTGGTGTGTCAACCACTCACCCCAACTTCGTATCATCAGCAAACTTGCTGACAACATTCTCTAATCCCTCATCCAGATCATTGATGAATATATTAAACAGCAACGGCCCAAGCACTCACATTTCATTATTATTCTCACATTATTATTACTCACATTTCATTAATGAGTTCTTATGGACATAACACTACTGCATAGAATAATCATTCAGAAAAAAATCTTCAATTAAGAGGTCTGCCTTAATATGTCTTTACTTGAGCCAGTGTTACATTTTCTTTCTGGTGTACACGTCTACTGTATGTTTGTCTAGACCAACCCAGAACATGCCTGATTGTACAGCAACAGAAGTCCATTTTTCCAATAAAGAAAAAAAAGAGAAGTGGGGAATAGAAGAAACCAGCTGGTAAAATCAAATTTTCTTCAAAGTACACCAAAACTGTTTAATTCTGCAGATGTGTTCCTTGCACAGTACTTAAATGGGGGGGAGGGGGGGGGGGGGGGCTAGGAGGAATACAGCATTTCCCAAGACATCAACAGATACAGCAAATGAAAACTTACACAACACTTGCTCCATACAGGGACTTGTTCCAACACAGACTTGTTCTGCTTTGACATTTAAAGCTACAGCTAACACTAGAAAGCAGCAAAAAAAAAGTCTGGAATGATTTAGGAAAGCCAAGTCCCGACGCAAGGAATAAAGATCTCCATATGAGGACTAAAAAGAAAGAGTTGACATGCTGTCACCGGAGCTAGAATTTCATCCTACAAGTCTTGAAAACTGAATTCTAACCTATGAGTCAGAACAACTAACTGGGCTCAGATCCCCTGCCTCATTTTACTTTCAGGATTATTTTTCATTTTTCTGTAACATAAAATGCACAAGTAGTACACAGTTCAGTATTCAGTGCTAGATTCTGCTTCTTGGATGACAGTAAGACCATCACACAGACTGAGCCTATTCTTCTTGTCTTTATCAGTTTTATTTTTGCAGAAAGTTGACCAACCTCAACCGGGAGTAGGGTGCTCCACCAGGACTGGGTTACAACTTTCAGAACTGGAGAATCTTTCTCTCAAGTGAAGACGATGACTTTGAATCCATTCAGACTGAGGAAGAAGCAGAATCTGGGTATTCTATTCTGAGGTCAGTATGCTAACTTTCAGCATTTTGTAACTATCAGTTACTCCCCGAGGAAATAAGTCAGAGTTTTGCATATATAAATGCTCAGCTGACATGCGTAATGACGAGTAGTTCCATTCGCCAAATCTCAACTTGATGGGGTTCTTGGCTCAGGGATGCAATTACAGACCCAGACTTACAAATCAGGCAAATTTTAGGTATGTCAATTTGATGGTGTTCCTGGCTGATTGTTGTATATCCCTTTTTCAGGCTTTTGACTTGTTCTTCTCAAACCTCAACTGAGCCAAGAAACTGAAAGATAGTGGTGCAACTTAAAGCACAGCACTGCTGAAGGTACGATGCTGGTGGGGAACACAGGTGTGCCCTATGACAGAAAGGCATCTGGCCATACCAGCTACGCCTAGTCCTCCTTGTTCCCTAAGACGCGGTACACCACTCAGTCACTCTCAGTGACGATGCAAATTGAAATAATGTGATGTGTTATTAAGAGCAATATTGTTACTGGACTGCTTTGTCGTGACAGAGGGCACAGAGCCATAGCCTGGCGGGTAGGGCTAAAAGTTATATCAGCAGCCAGTAGATTGACTCAGACCTATAACAATCTAGACCTTTGTCTGCTTGAAAAGTCATTGCTAAAAAATAGCAAGCATTTATGAACATCACTGCTTGGAGCCATAAATAGAATATGAGATTCTTTCTCGGTATCCTTTAACATTTGCTCTTTGGAATTTATCACATTAAATTTTTTGCGTTTAGTGTTCTACAAAGTTTAAATCTAACTATTTAATATTTTTTAGATTTCATTGATTTTCTTAAATTCTTTGTAGCATTTATGTGATGGGTTTTGTTAAGAAAAGAAATTTGTTGATTAGCTTCATTTGATGCTGACTAGCTTCATTTTTAGCTTTACAAAACTTTATTTTAATGTCTACTGACCGAGCACAATTTGGAGGAATTCTGCCACTTTAACCTATTATTTTTTTTCATGGGTCACGAATAATATAAAAAATATGTTTAACCCATTGAGGAACCTGGCCTGTTGTGGTGCACCTCTGCCTGGAGGGTATGAAACCTATGTTCAGTTTCTGAGCTGTGGTGGCATGGGTCTAGGTTTGACAGCCTTTGCATTTCCAGAGAGTGCATCTCTCCCAGTTTGCTTGCTGTGCTGGGCCACCTGGTGAAGCTGTGCTCTGATCTCCAGCAGATCTGCTTGGTCGAGCACCAGGTTGCTGGTGCTGATGGGTATCACTCTGTCATCCCTCTCCCAGTCTATGTATTTGATGGTGGCTGGGAAAGAGGAAAGGAATGATATCTCCCATCTGTGTAAATGTGAGGTTTCTGAGTGAGATTTCTGTGTCTTCTGTTCTCGTGTTGAATTTAGATGGCTTATACAAATTCATTATACTTTTTGCAGCATCAATAGTAATGGAAATGAAAACACATTTCAAGAAGTAGTGTTTTTTTCCCTCATCACCAAACACATGTCAGAAGGAGAGCTGCAGAGTGGCATCTCCACAGAATAACTCATTGCATGGGAAAAGCTTCCAAAACATATCAGATGAACCTCACTCCTTTCTACTGATTATAAAAGAAGCCTAGAGTGATCAGCCCAAACCTGGAGGCATTACTTTTAATTACTTCAGTCAGGGCAGATGAAATTAATCATTTTATAAAGCAAGTAGATCACAGATGATTAACTGCTTCACTGGTCTGAAAAGCAGCCTTGACCCAAGTTACAGCAACTTACATTGTCAGTAAAGAAAAAAAGTTCAATTTTCTACTTGTGATCTACCTACCTATCATGATCTACGCAGACTAGATTTCACATGGAATTTGCAAGATTCTACCATGACAGTTAATTTGGTACAACTAATAGCTTCTCTCCTTCACTGTCAAAGGTCTGAACTAACATGATTTCAGAAGGCTAAAGCAGAGACTAACTCAGTCCTGGGCATGTTAGTGGAACACACCGCCTGCTGTCATGCCTGGGAAAAGGTAAAGTTATCACTATTTTTGTGCACGCACAAAACCGCAAACATCATTGTTCTTAAAATGCAAAGGTCTTTGACAACTTGTGGATTCTGACACAGTCGTGGGAACATTAAAGCCAGGCTGTCAGGCTTTGGCATTCTTAGAACAAATACACGGGTAACAGGGAACGAGCACAAACGTGTCAGGTAGCTCAATGGCACAGTGCTCCTTTGTCAGTGCAGCCACATCGTTTGCATTCACACCGAAGGGACACACAGGGGCTACTCAGTTCTGGAAGGAAATTAATGTTTCTAAGAGCTATGGAAATGTCAGAACTTTTCCTAATAGACACACCCAAAACGGTTTACCCCCACATCAAACAAAAATGTTGTTCTGTTAATTTGAAAGTAAAGCAGTATTAGTGGGCAAAACCATACAATAGTTTTGGTTGAAAGAGACCTTCAAGAACAGTAACAGAACAGGACTTTCAAATGCTAAATAAAATTAATAGTCCTTGCATGACATGGCTTTCCACTGCAAGGATTTTTAAGATTATGTTTCAGTGAGATAAAAAAGTGACTTGAAGGAAAACAATCTAGCGACTTTGAAATAGCTTGATCTTTGCATTTATGTTTTTCTAGTGGGTAAGTTAGCACTGGGAAGTCAGCTCCCTAGTTTCACATGTCAGTTTTTAGAACTTCTTGTTACAACTCTAGCAATAATTGCTCCTAATTTTTGGTTGTAAAAATATGTGCTTCTAATGTTTCTAAGTTGTGAGCATCAGCTCACATTTACTGGGAATAACGGTGATTTTGTCATGTCAGGACACTGAGATTAATGACAGCTGATATTCAATCTTCCTCATTTATGTCTGTGAAAATAACTTGAAGCTGGAACATACATTTCAGGTTTTAACTCACAGGAACTAGCAAAAAGCCCTTCTAGGATTATGATCTGCAACTGGTGCTTTTTTTTCTGTGTTCTCCTAGGACTTACCTCTGCTTTGAATAATAACTTCACACGGTTGGGTCCTTTATATAGGAAATATTTTGTAAGACATATGTAATGTCTTTATGTATGTTCCACATATGTATCTCATTAGAATTCATAAGACCTACTGGTCTTAACAAGATATCATAAAAGAGCTGAGACAAGCGCCTCTGAACATGGAGCAAGCACAGTGCTTGCTTTTTCAAGTGTTCCTGGTTCATTTTATTTGCATTGGGGGGGGGGGAAAAACGGTGTTGAGCAAATCACATCTTTGAGATCTAACTTTCCATGGAAAGCAATGGCATGGCACCTGATTTATTACTTTTCAGTAAAGGCACTAAACACACCAATATTAACCCCAAATGTTCCAAAATCAGGTATTGGGCCTTACATTCTGACCAACCTCAAAATTTTGCAACCAATTTTAAAAAGAAACAATAATATTCAGTTTGCTTTCTTCAGGTTCTATCTGAGCTTCCAAGATGCCCATTGGTCATATTTTCACAACCATACCGACCAGGAGAGAAGATGATCTCTTAGCATATGGGGGGGTGTGTGTGTATTCATAGTCATGTGGTGAGGGATCATTTGTGCCTTCCCCTTCATTCACAAACTCTCTACATCCCATACATTGCCATTGAAGCTAGCTCTGGCTAAAAATATACTTTAGTTTAACGAATGAAAGCTCTGATTGTCCTAAAATAACATGAATTCCCATCAGGATCAGGGCACCATTGTGCTAAGTGCTGTACAAACACAAGGAGATAATGGACCTGATTCATCCCTGAATTACTCTGGTTTCCATGGATTTACAGCTGTGCAAGTCAAAGGCAAATGTGATAATGAGCATGCTGCTAGAATGCACAGCTTAGGGCAAATTTCCTTCTGGTCTAAATCCTTTGAAATCTATGGAATTAAGGCAACAGATGATGCATACTTGAAGGCTAGATATACCCTACCGAACTAAGTGGGACCAGACCATGGGCCCTAGTTCAGCATTGCCACTGGCCTCCCAGAGCTCTCCCAAAGCACTTCAAGAGAAAGTTGAGGGTGGGAACCTGCCCACTAGCCAGTCTGGGAGAAACCAGACTGCTTTGGAGACTAAGATAGTTTAAGAGGACAAATATGGGCAGACCATGCCAACTGGTCTAAAGTGCACGGTATCAGGTCCTGATACTGATGGCTTTACTGGTAGATCTATAGTCTAAAGGTCTTTTTTCTACTTCTAAAGCTTCTGTTCACATTTAACATCAGTTTAACTTCTCAGGACTACTTAAAGAGGGTTGCAGCAAGGTGGGAGCTGGTCTTTTCTCCCAAGTAACTAGCAATAGTACAATAGGAAATCACCTTAAGTTGTACCAGGGGAGATTTAGATTGGATATTAGGAAAAAAATCCCCACCAAAAGGATTATTAAGCATTGGAACAGACTGCGCAGGGAAGTGGGTGAGTCATCCCTGGAGATATTTAAAAGATATGTAGATGCTCTGCTTAGAGACGTGGTTTAGTAGTGTACCTGGCACTGTTAAGTGAACAGTTGGACTCGATGATCTTAAAGGTATTTTCCAACTAAAACGATTCTGTGATGTATGATTCTATTATATAGGTTTTAAAAAAGGAGAGGGTTATTTAAAATAACCCAACAACTTATGACTATTTCTCTTACATTTCTTCTTAAGTTACTACTTGTATCCCTTCCAAAGATATGTTTTGTGCAGACTTGAGCAGCTGCAGCCTGGTAAAGGCAAGGAGCTGGGTGGCAGCACAGCTGCACTGCTCCGGCCGGACATGTCTGCTCTTGCCGCTGGGGCAGCTCCCCTCAGGAAATCCAAGCTTGCTGTGCTGCAGGTTCAGGATCTGTTGCTGTTGTTTACTCTCCTGACTTTCCAGCACCTGCCTGCAGCCTGGTAATCTCTAGCAGGTTCTTACCCTGTGCCACTCTCCTTTTTTTTTTTTTTTTGCCTTTCTTAGACATCCTATCTCATTCCAGTGCAATTGGATCATCATGTGGCATGGATTTACAGGGTACAGAAGCAGTGATATTGAATAGTAACTCCCATTTCAACATCTACTTGTGCAGTTACTCACTTTTCCACCTCTCCTTCTCTCTTAAAGTGTGTCCCTGTGTTATTTGGCTGAATATCTCCTGTGGAATGAATTTGTCAAGTTCAGGCTGCTGCAGGTTTTTTTTAATAGCTTCACACAGGCAGTTTTGTACTTTTCTCCATCATAGAAATGCTGAATGGGAAGACACTCTCCATGCACCAGAAAAAGTGCCCAACTGGTCCATGGCACTGATCATCTTAAAGCATGGGAAGAAGAGAAAAGTTCTAAATCTGATTTTATTGTGATAATTCGATCATTAATATCACATTTCAGAGTTAGGATGTCTGTAAACATTTAGAATGCAGTTTTAGAAAGGGTTACACATAAAAGCACAAGCTTTTTGACAATTAATACTATTTAGATTTTATACTTGGAAAAATACCTTAAGTTCATTCCTGTTGGTCTCAAGGACTATATTGTAAATAAAAGGACCAAGGAACTAATCTCTGATAGAGGCAAATTGATATAACACAGTGTACATTTGCATGATTAGATGTCCCTAAAAGAGACTGGCTGAATCCAAACTGCCTGATGAGATTGTCTTGTGCCCCTGTACCATGTCTGGGAGCTCTCTGGGAAAGCATGTGGATAAAATTGCTTAATGTGCCAGCTATTTAACAGCACGGATAATAACATGCCAGTGCTGTTCTGTTTAATTTGCTTGTACAGATATGGCCAGTGAAAGCAGAAATGAGCCAACACAGGCCTTTGTGAAAACCCCTGATAGATTGGGGAGAGGCTTCCAGGTATGAACAAGCTGGTCAGAAATTGCTCTCATTGCTCTTCCTCAGACTGGAAAGCAGATCCTTGTAGGCATCTAAGACTTTTTCTGTAGTTTTGCTATGGAAATTTTGTGCTCCTTCAGAAATTCATCATCCAGTTCTGCTGTTAGCCCTGCTGCAGCGAGCCAAGTGGCAAGGATGCAGGTAGCGGGTTCATCCAACATACGAGTAAATTCTTCCCACCTAAAAGGGTTCTTGGAAAATGTAGACAAACAAGTAAAGAAAGGAGCTGAAAATCTGTACCATTACTTTGTTCAAAGCTCTTTGGTAGCATATCTCTACCATCACCACCACAGAATCAACATTCACCTCTTACTTGCCATTTTAATGGCTTTGCTGTCCATGTAAATTGGTCTTGGTTTTCTTGGTGGTCACAAAAAAAATCTGACATACGGTTAAACAGTGAAAACTAAGGATTGGTTTGTTCATTTTCTGAAAAAAAAAGTAGAAGGGATAAGGAGGAAAAGATAGTTCATATGAAGATATGGCATGTTTTTATTTCTTTTGGCAAAATGAAAAATTGTTCCTGCAGTCAATTTTAAGAATTTTCGTTGGTCCAATCTGTTTTGCTTTGCCATATCATAAATTTAAAAATATTGTCCTAACAGTACTTTGAAACAAAGATTCAGTATTTCAACTTTTTAGTTCCTCTGTAAAAGTTAGATAACTTTTACAAATCCCTCCAGTTCTACTAAAGTTAACTATTGTCTACTTAGAAAATTATTTTAACTTAAACAGTGTAAACTCCGGTGTGGATGCTCTCATTTTGGTAACCTCATGCTTCTTTCTAATTGACTTATTCCAAACAAAAGAGATTTGGTTTAGATGGAAACAAGAGTTCATTCAGCTAAATTAGCCTTCAGGTCATAGTTTTCATTAAATTAATCCACTCCCAGGTTAAACAAGATCCCATATTTATAGATACTTACGCATAGATTGAAATTACCTGTATTTACATCACAGAAAAATTCCTTTGAAATGAGTTGATCACTAACATATCTCATCAGAACAAAAAGAGTTTGAAAGGAGTTATATTTAAATCATCGTATGACCATACTCCTTCTCTAGACAAGGCTGTGCAAAATGAGAGAAATCAAATAATTCTGAGAAGGCAGGAAGCATTAACACTGAATTTCCTACAGATCTCAGGCTGAGGTACTGAATTTTTTTTTTTGTGTATCCTCTGTCAACTAGCCATTTTTCCTGCAGCCATCAGCACAGAACTAAAGAAGCTACGCAGAGAAGATTGGAATAAATGATCTTTAAGGACCCTTCCAACCCAAACCATTCTATGGTGATCCACCTTGTCCATCAGCCCTTACATTGGATGCGCCTTTTCCTAAGCTCTTTTCTCATTCATTTTGCTCAATCAACAAAAAGCAATATTTAAACTTGATTTTCTTTGTATAATATCAGTTTTATCTCTGGTGTAAAACTGCTCCAACTGAGGGAATGATTTCCTTGTATTTCACTTAAACTATCTAAAATAATGGAAAAATGATACATGTGAAGGTGAATCCACTAGCAGAGGAGTCTTCTTTCCCCAGAAAAACACTTGTGAAGGGGAAAAATTCACCACTTTAAGAGATGAATTTATCCCATAGGTCCAAAGTTAAATGAGTAAAATTTGTTTTCCTTTATTTCAAGACTTGACTTTATTTTTTCTCAGACACTCTACATGCACAATAGTAGGACCAGATATTACTTATTTTGGTTAGCTATCTCTGGGCCACTGGCATTGGCTACCCACAGCGCTGAGTTTTGCAGCACTGAAACAGAAATGCTAGTGTAAAAACTTGCTCGTGTGAGTAACTTTGTGTACCCCATTAAGTACAAAATTTGAACTCTTAAAATAAGGAAATGCAAGATCTGGAGCTGCTTAACAGTATTGTGTGTTCTTCTACAGATCAGACATCTAAAGACAAAAGCCATAAGTTCTTCCATGATCTATAACAAATCGTGCAATGCATATTTTACACTTCCACATGTATTTCTGGATTTGTTAAAATTAGCTGCAAGAGATGGCTATTTGTTAAGGCAGGACAGGTGCTGCCAGACTCGTTTTACTTTCATGAGAGTAATGTAGATTACTTCTATAGTTAGATGTTTGTGTAACAGAGAACTAGGCCTTTCTTAAAGAATTTGTCCAGTCTAAGAAAAATAAGTATGTTCCTTTTTCCGGCAGGTACTAAATTAACACAAACCAGACCCTCCATTGAAGTCAGTGTATATTCCTGAGGTCCAATCCTCCTATTTTTACATTATGAATAATAAAAGATTGTAAACACTGAAAAGTAGCTGTTGAACTCTATGCAAATAAACCAAATATCTCAGTAGTTTGTGTCTATCTAGTCTCTTCTCCCGGTTGTACAAATTCACTGCATGTTGTATGCATGGATGAAAACAGTTAGCCCCTTCAGCGGATGCAGAAGGAAAGGTTCTGTTTTTCCTTACGCAATATGGATCAGGAGTAAACCCAGAGTCCCAACAAGCCCAAACAGGAGCAACCAAGAAGATCAACCATCATTCACTAACTGAATAGGACCATAGGATTACTTTGACATAAGCAGAGATGATCAAATTAATTTTGCATTTACAAGTTAATCAATGTAATTGAGCCATCCTGATATTGCTGTAGAGACAGTGGAGAGAAACAGGCACCTCCTCTTACAGCCTCCCTCCATTGACTCCTTAGGAATGGGGATGACAAATTGAATCGGGATAACTAAATTGCATGCAGCTAAATTCAGAAGAGATCAGTTGCACATTTTGTTCCTTCCCTGTAAGATACTGAGTGCCTGATCTCAGACGATGATTTGAATGACCTGCTGTGGCCTCCTGTGCAGCTCACGGCACCCATCTTCAACCAGCCATACCTTGGTCACAACCACAACTTCAGCCTGATTCACGCTATCTTTTTGGAACACCTGAAGCACTGCAAGACTAAGAATTTGTCACATCCTTAGGCCTCCAATGGTTAAATTATTGTCAGTTACATTCCCTCCCCCCTCCCCTGCTCCAGCAAACCCCAAATCCTCTCTAATTTGAACTTCTTTTTAATTCAGTAGGAGTACTGAGTGCATTCAGCCTTACAGAAATTGGCCCTTTGAGATTTGCTGATGATTTCTCTCTTTTAGAACATTTCATTATGAATTTAGCATTCTTTAGAGCTGGCAGCTTTCTGTATCCCACCATGCGTGCTTAAGTATGTACTTTAATATCTCCAAATTCCACAAGTGTCCTCATTCTGCAGTCTGATTCAAGCCTTTCAGTTGAAGTGAAGGCAATAAAGAAACTTAGTTCTGACAGAGTGAGATCCTAGCTTCACCAAAATTAAGGAGGGTTTGCTATTGGCCATAGAATTATTAATTTCATCTATTCTTTCTTTACTTTTTTCTTTATTTCTTTTGGATTACTACTGGTATCTTTCTCTGTAATTCTTTTTTAAATCACAGAAATTAAAGGGCTATCAAAATAATGGCTAGGGAGGGATCTTACTGAAAATATAAATATATTATGGAAAAATAAAGACAAATTAAGTTAAATGTGAGTAATTAAGTTAACACAGACAATTCAATAGCTGGTTCTCATGTCCTGAAATCTCTCATAGACTTCCAGGCTCTGACATGGCCATTTCCTTCCTCTGTAGAGACCCTTGGATGTGGGAGACCAGTTAATTGTTTAGCAAGTGGAGACAACATTCAAAGCATTTTATTATGTTGCTTCTTTTTAAAATTAGTTAAAAAAAAATGAGCTCAGTTTTTAGGTAAATTTATATAACTGCTGTCTCTAGACAGTATGAAAATGCTCTCCAGTTTTTCTATAGCTACATAAATAACCTAATGTATACAGCATCAACCATCCTGCAATATAAAATTCAATTACATCAGAAGCGAAACATGAGCAGTCACAACCCAAAGGGCAAAAAAAGAAAATTCAATGTAAACCCTAGAAAAATCCTTAAAAATAACAACAGGAAATAAAATAAAAATAAAACTGGTGATGCTGAAACAGTTCTCCATGTTATAAAAGATGCAATTTGCATCTTCCTTTTGGTGATTTGTTAACTCCTTTTGATAATGAAAATTAGAACTAAGACTACTTTTGGTGTTAGCGCTAAAGTATTCCAAAGGCCCCAAGCTGGATTTTCAGCTATTTGTGTTAACTGTTGTTGAAATATGGAACAGTATACAGTCTAGCCATACAAAGTTGTGGAGCAGTATTACAACCTCTGAGAGACTCAGGATGCCTGTAGACTTCATGTACAACTCCTAACTGGGTTGTCCCACGTAGTCTAAGGAGTTTTCACAGCTCAATTTATACAGCTTCTCAAACTGGAGTGTAAGAGTTTTAATAATTTTCTTTTGAAACAGAATAAATTCAATAGCCCTGTTTTTGATTTGACATTTGGTGTAAATGTGTCTGAAACTACTTGCTGAAAGCCAAAAAAAGAATCTGGTGCCAGAACAGAAAACATGCCTCAAATCTTACCAGTCCCAGTGCACCACTGAATGACTATTTTTTTAAACATGACAAGACTATTTTGTAATTTCCTCAGAAAACACTTTTAAGCAAGGAGTTTTCATGTTGTGTTTTGCAGTGGATTGCTTCTGCCATGGAGGAGAGGTCATACCAGTGAAGAGGAAGCCAACTGCCTGGTTATGAAACACCTCCAATTCATTTCACAGCTAAAACAACCTACAACAACATTTACTGTAATGTAGCACAACCATCATGAGCTTTGCCTTTAAAGTAAGTGACTCATGTTATTTGTAAAGGAATTTCAAACCTCTTGGCCTGCTCCTGACCCTCCTTCCAGTGCTAACACTCGCATGGTTTTATGGATTTTTCTCTCCTACTAGCAAAGATAAAAGGTCTCCGTTTCTGCTACTTCTCACCAGATAGAACGTGAATTAAAATTGAGTCTTTAAAGACTCATATTCTGAATAGTATCTAAAGAAATTACAGGAGAGTCAGAAAAGCTATATTCAAGGGATGCAAGGTCATTTTTATTTTTTATTCAGTTAAACTTTTTTTTTTTTTTAACTATAAGAAGGTGGGCACAGTCATGTGCTTATAACAGAACAATTTTGCAGTGGCAGAGGAGAGATTAACAGTATTACTAAAGGGTCTTCCATGTCCTTTATGCTCAGCTCATATCACTGTCTTCAAAAGAAATCCCCCCTATATTTCAAATCCTCCTGCTGAAAATTTGTTCCCCTGAATTAAATAGAATGACATTTATTTACCTCAGTTGCAAATGAGAATAACAAATCAATCAGGCCATCAATCTTTTCTTTAGCTTCACAGAAGTAGCCTTGAGAGAATGTCTACACTGGAGCCATTACTGTGCTCATGGCCCAGGGAGAAATACCTGACATGCATTAACAAAGCTGCTGTGGGTGTTGCAGGCAGTGTAGCTGCAGTAGCACGCCGTTCAGATGGGCTGTAAAAATCATTCTGTAAATGTTAGTGCCATGTACCCAGACAACTCTCCCGGTTCCTGTAGCTGCTCGGTGATGATTAGGTAGTTGGCTTAAGATGTGTTAACACACATCAATGCAAGTGTCTGCATGACTCTCGTGGCAGAGAACCCAAGATGCGCTCAGACACTCATGAACTTTCTTTAAAGTAGGAAATCTTGGAATCTGACATAAATTCAATGGTTATTACTGAAGAAGCAGTGAAGTTCCTAGGCAATTCGTCTCCATAAAGTAATCAATGTTAGACAGAGGAAGTCTCTTTCATGTGAGCTCTACTTCTTATTACCCACATGTAATTTACATCTGGGTCAAGAGAGTCTAGGAGCCACAATCGCATTCTTGCCTTCACGGTGCCCTGCAAGTTATTTTTATAGGTCTTCTGGGTGTTCCTCAAAAGCACTGTTTAGGTGACTGAGCATTAGGGACCATGTTTTATGGTTGGATTCATGAATAGACCTCAGACTTGCAGGGTTCCAGTTTGCAATGCCTTGTCTCTGCTGGAATTTATAACTGAATTAGAGGGGCTACCCACCCTAATGCATGAGACAATACAGAGGTGTGAAAGATGGAGTTCATAGTTTGTGCAGTCGAGAAGATGGCAGGCCAGGGACTGGGTTAAAACAACTGTTCTGCCTCCCCACTATGACACGAAACTGAAAGAAGAAGCCTTTAACTCATCTGTCTACACAGCCTCTAACATCTTGCTACACATGAAATCAAGACTTCTGTGACAGAGCCTGGCTGATTTGTCTGTGTGCCTTTGGCTGGCAATGCCAAAACAGTCAGGCGCAAGGCTTGGTTCCATTAAAAGGTTTTTCTTACCTTCTTGTTATCTGGAACTTGTCTTAAACCCACCCATGCCTTCAAACAGCTTGAAGTGAAGTGAGTCTGGGCACACAGGGGGACACTTTAGGTACAGTGTGTACCGAGTCCTCAGAAGGTAGCATGTTGAACAGGGAAACATCATAAACACTATAAAGAGAGTGTGTGTCTCAGCACCAGAAAATTCAGCCTTTCGTGCCATGAGGGAGGGATGAAGGAAGACAGCTCTGTCCACATGAGATGTCCAGATGTCTGCCAGCTTCTGAAGCTAAGCTGTTCCAAGGAAGGAATTCCTGGTAAACCTATGGAGTAGGACTTTAAACCAACATCTATGTAGAGATACCTTAACCTGGTCTTTAGGATATTCTGACATAAAGATTTACACACACACACCATTTTATATAAAGTATTTAAGCATCCATTTAAAATAGAATGTAATACTTTGGCTTATCTCAACTGAATGTATTAAGAGTAATTTTTCATTCTTCCATTAAAGAAATGTGATTGCTTTGATCTTTAAAAAGGGGTACAAAGACTACGTAATATTTTGCATTTGGCACTGCTGTGAAGGCTGCTGAAATACTGTGTTCAGTTCTACTTCATGAATAATACAGAAATTCAGGATTTTTCCTTTTGAATAGTTTAAAGGAGCATTAGAAGAATAATGAAAGGATTAGAAAAAATGCCACATAGTAAAGAGCTTAATGTGTTTTGCGTATCTGACAGAAGATGGAGGAGACCTGAAGTACCTGCTTGAAGGATAAAACTTTGTTCATAGAGTTCTCCAGTCTAGCAGATATAAGGTCTGGTAGCTGAAGCTTGAAAAAATCTGGCTAAAATTAAATGTCCACTTCTCATTTTGAGGGTAGAGCAAAAGAATTGCAGAGAGAAATAATGGATCCTAAATCATTAGAAATATCTGATACTGAGACAGATGCAAGTCACCATCTTGTTCTAGTCAAACCTTGTGTCTACGAAGGACTCTCAGCAGTGTCCCGTGGACAGCACCCTTGAAATTCAGTCCTCCGCTCCTGAACTGAAAATTTCTGCTAGTAGAAAAGAGTAGAGGAATGGAAGCAGTGCAATTAGATCTGAGACAGACTAGTGCATCGACTTACTTCTCATATTGCATGCTTATTATACGAATTTTATCAAGGTTTCATAATGACCAGGATGCTTTTCTGTAATGTCTATTCAGTGGGTGACTGTAAGTGCTGACTGTGTCCTAACACATATTTTTGTTTTGTAAAAATGCAAATAAATAAATAGGGTGTCTCCTGAGAGCTACTTCGCACTCCTTAAAAGCTCTGGCTTAGAAAGGGGGATCATAAGGAGGTGTGAAAATTTAGCACCAAGGTCTTAATTCTGCCGTCATTCCCATGGCCACACCAGCTGTTCCAGGCAGCAGGAACTGCACCCCGGAGAACAGAAGCAGGGTGGAAATTAATGGAGCACTGCTGCTTTGCACCAGCCAAGGAGGACATCTGATGTGCTCAGCACGCTAATGCATCATATAAATAAATAACATTGATACCATCTCCTCAGGGGAGGGTGGTGGTGATTGAAGGTGAAATCCTGGCCTTTCACAGTCAATGCCAGACTTCTCCTTGACATCAGTCAGGCCTGAATTTCACCATAGCAGGATTTATTTCAGTGTGGACTTTCTCCTCAGTAACTGTGTGCTATTCTGAGAAAGCATCCTTGACAGTCAGAACAGCGAACATTTGCTCACTTGAATAGACCCATTGATTTAATGCCCCAGTTTGCTACAGGGAATGTAACTTTAAAGACAGCTTTGCGACTTTAAATTCCAGTAGCATATTTCAACAGGTTTCAAGGGGCTGAAAGCAAAGGTTCCAAGGAGAAACAACATCTTTTGTGATGACAGAATACTACTGTGGGAGACTCCAGGTTAAACATACCGTGAACATGGAAAGGAGGGAATCTCAGGTGTAGTTTTGAATATCATTGGACTTGGCTCTTGAGGCTGTTCCCTCATTATAAAGAAATTATTTGGCTTTTTGAATACGTTCCTGCATAAATCCAGAGCCGAAATGATCCATCAGAATTATCATGCTCGAAGAAAACATAATTCCTGTAGCCAGGAGCAGTTAGAAGAAAATGATTGCTAATCTCATATCCATCTGTCTTTCATTTCTCTAACAAATGACCTAGTTTCTGCTAAACTGACATCACTGGGAGTTTTCTGGATCTATAATGAGATGCTTTAACCACCCTTCTGCCATAAGGGGGGGAGCTTAGTGTGCGAAAATATTATCAGTATTATAAATTTGAAGAAGGCGTAATGCATAATACTAATGACTATAATTTACTTATGATTCTCTTGCTTGAAATTATTGTAATATAAAATAAACTCATGTCCTGAAGTCCCAGAGAAGTAGAAAAACTGGAAAATCCCTAAATATCCCTATAGTGAATTTAATTTGTGTAATTTATTCATCCCAGAAGCTGCAGGTATAATCTGATGCAACCGTCTGGGGTCTGATTTTGGATTTTTGGGATGATCTGGTCATAGAATCATAGAATCACAGAAACATAGAATCATATCAGCTGGAAGAGACCTAGAAGATCATCAAGTCCAGCCTTTGTCCCAGCCCTATTAACCTACTAAACTATGTCCCCCAATGCAACATCCACTCGTCTCTTAAACACTTTCAGGGACGGTGACTCAATCACCTCCCTGGGGAGCCTGTTCCAATGGCTGACAACCCTTTCAGTATAGAAATTCTTCCTAATACCTAACCTGAACCTCCTCTGATGCAATTTAAATCCATTTCCCCTCATCCTATCACTCTCCACTAGGGAGAACAGACCAACCCCCGCCTCTCTACAACCTCCCTTCAGGTAGTTATAGAGAGCGATGAGGTCTCTCCTCAATCTCCTCGTCTCTGGGCTAAACAGCCCCAGATCCCTCAGCTGTTCCTTGTATGACACATGCTCCAAATCCTTTACCAGTGTGGCAGCCCACCTCTGTACCCTCTCCAGCACCTCAGTGTAGTAAGTGGCCCAAAACTGAACACAGTACTCAAGATGCAGCCTCATCGAAGCCTAAAATCTCCTAGAAGAGATTTTGAAAAGGCACAGATTTATCTGTGGTAACGACTTGTTTCCAGCCCTGTGGGAGGGTCCCCATTGGCCCCAGCTTGCTCCCATTGCAATGTCCTGCAAGAGTAGAGCTGGAGCTGGGAGCTGCAAAGCATCTGCGGCACAAACTGTCTGGGAATGGAGGCAGATCTCCAGATCAGCATGGACAAAACCACACCGCTCATAGTAAAGAGGATCAGCATTAAACGAACCATTATCATGTCACTGAATGCGAGGCTCTGCTAGATTCTTTACTTCATATATGTTGTGCTGGTCTACTTTCCTGGGTTCATGACTGCTCTTTCTCCTGAAGAAAGATTTCCTTGTTCAGGTACAGCCTCAGAGAGCTGGTGACTTGAAGAAGTTCAGCTTTTTAAGGGAGCCTGGAGACTTTCTGGTTTAGTTTTTCCAGTTTCTAGCTGGGAGCTGTGACCAATAAAATTGTTTCTCAGGAGGGACTGTATATAGGTTGAAAACTGTCTCTTTAGTTGCTGTTAACTACCTGAAAATATATATGATCATATACCTATAAGTAAGAATCACTGATTTGTAACCAACCTGTAAACTATCACATATATTTCTACTGAATAATAAAAAATATTTTAGAGTCTCAGATTTCAATAGAAGTTAAATTTATATGCAAAAACTCTATTATACAGTGGTACTATCTAGACAACAATAAATCAATGTCACAATTTTTAATGCAATTTAATATTCATACAGAAACCCAGAAAAAATCCTGTGATAATTGTACAAAAAAATTGATAAGATTTCCGTTATGTTGAAAGTCATGGTACTGCTGAAGCTCACTGTCTGTGCAATATCAATTTATAGATATAGAGAAAACTTCTAAAAGCTTTAATATTTTCTGTGGTGTTCATATTACACAAAATACACAGTAAATTACAGTGTAAAAATAGGAATTTTCATAATATATCATTGACTTTTTCAAGACAGGAGTAAGAATTAAAGCAAAGTACTTCAATTAATTTAGAAAATGGTATGTGAAGACTTAGATACTTGATTTTTTTTTCCTCTAATAGGATATCCTATTCCTCACAATATATCTTCGTCTTAAATTCTGTATTTTTTTCTTGTATTTCACAACTCCTTGAATACTTCTTGAACTGCTTTAAAGAATGATATGTTTCAAAATAGTATATTTCTGAGTACATCATAAAAAATTTATCTCCCCTTACTAATGAAGTAACTTTACTTAAAGCACAGAAGTCAAGCAGTAAATTTTAATGTGTTAAGAGTATAAGATAAGCATGGTCCTAGTTTTTGGTTCAAAAGTCTATCAGGGCAGTATTCTGTCTCCAAAAGCAGCTGCCCTAGGCACACACTACAGTTTACATGAGAAGCCAATAAAATATCTTACGAAGTAGTTACTGCTGTGAAATAAACCTCATCTATGAAAAATGCCTAGCTGGCTCTACAAATAAATGTTTGCACAAATATGAAAAGCCAAAAATGTGTTTTATGCAACTTTTATGCATTATAAGCTACTACACTACGCCCTTTGAACTGACTAGAACTGGGAGACGCCCAAGAAACTCTGTGAATCAGGCTTGTATACAGGTAGGGTGGAGAATTCAACAGTTTTTTGTCTTATGCGTCCCCAGACAGGTCATTTTCTCCTCAGTTGTTTCAGCTTCACACCTACACCGATGACTAAACTTCATGGCAGTTTCACAAAGTTTTGTCAGACTTAGGTGGTATGCCTTATAGATGTGCATTATAGTTTTTTATTTCCTTTTCCTCAAAAAGTATGCACTTTTTAATTATTTCTTTTACACAAAGCCCCCAATTTGCATATTTATCTTTCCTCAAAATTATTTTCTGAGATACATTTCATCAGCAGCCACAAAAATTATCATGAAGCCAAAGTGTTAGCACTCACTGAAATGAACAGGGATATGTCTCTTCGAATGTAACATACTTTGTTTTCTGTAGTTTTAAAAAGATAGCTATGCATGAGCTTCCACTGGCTTCTCCTCAGTGCATATTCAGAAGTTCTTTTTCAGAAGCATAAAAACTTGAAACATGTATTTTAAAAAATGAAAGCATGTGTGGTGCAAAATCTGAATCTGTCACAGGAACTAGATAAATAGCTCAAATGGGCCACATCTAGCCAATGAACAGAGTGTTTGACATCGGTGATTTATACTATTTCCCTTTCATGTTATAATAATTGTCACGAATTGAATTTATGTTGTGCCATTTCCTGTTATAGCTGCAATCTTTGCTTCAAGAAAAAAGGTTTCAGAACTTTAATGCCTTCACTGTTCTTGGAATGATAACAGTAACCGGGACTATTTTATGATTTCATTGCTTGGTTATTCATGTTCTTTCTTTCTATAGCCTTCAGGGAGAACTAGAAGGAAAGAGCAAGACTAAGAATTGGCTTCCCGTAGAAAACACAAAGAATTGGATTGTTGCTGCTGAAGGTAAAAAGTGAGCAGAGGAAAATGATGCTCCCAAAACTACCCCATAAGATGAAACCTTGCAAATGTCTCCCATCCTTCTGCTAGATCTGCATCAGTTTGCAACGTGAGCAGCAGAAAGGGCAGATGTTGGATCAAAGAGGAAACATTTACCTAAACAATGGAAAAGCATTCTCCAGGCTTCTTTCTAGCCAACACATGCCAGATCACACACAGCCATTCCTTGCTAAGAGAAAGGCAGAAGATTTCTATTAAGCATGGTGTTGCCTGACAGAAGCAGAAGCAAACAGTGAGCATGAGGAGAGAAATGAATGCTTGAGAGCAATTCAGTCCAGAAGCCAGCAAGAAATCATGAAGAATGTATATGTTTCACCGCAATATCTAATATGATAATATTGTCTTTATTAACATGATGCATACCTTTCAGCTCTTAAGTGGAGTTCTTCCTGCTGAAGTGCACATTTCTGGAAATTAAATGCATTGACTCATAAAATTCAGCAATGCACTGAAACAAACGGTAAACAAACTGTCCTAGATGTCCTCTTGTCACCGTGGCAGGAAAGAAATACCAAAGAGTGAATTTAGTCTGTATTCTGCAGATTTGAGTTAAAACAGAGGCCTACCGTAGCCAAAACAATATTGTAATTCTCAATTTATATGCAATGGAATTAATATTAATCCAAAGAGGAATTGGGCTACTGGGCCACCTGTTGCATTTAACTCACCTCACTCCTGGAAACCACACATTTCTCCTCCTTCAAAACTGAATCACAGAGAGACCTTCAGCAGTGTGTTTCACTAGACAGACTACTCCAGACTAGCAAAGGGAGAAAGTCCCTCAGAGCCTTTAAGCAGCACATTCTACTGCATCTCTCTCTTTTCCATAACGTAACCAGGAACTGGGCATTGAGTGACTGTGACAGTGGTGTTTTCCTCAGGACACTGGTGATGGGGCCAAGCCAGCAGCCAGGAGGAACCCTTGCAGAAGAGATGGAGCCATGTGCTTTCACAGACACCTCAGCACAACCTCTCCCAGCACAGGCGGCTGGAGCACAGGGAAGATTTGGAGGACACATAGGCGGGAAGGCAGGAGAGGTGAGCGAGCACCCAGTCTGCTCCTGTCTGCAGAGCCAAGTTGAAGCCAGAAGCGTGCAAGCAGTATTACCACCTCTGGCTCCATTTCAGCTGCCCTCCATGTCTGCCTCTGTAGCGTAAAGATATTTCTAACAAAATTCTGTCTACTCTCCACTACCTGAAGAAAAGGAGAAAGGAAGTTGCTGGATTTGGGGCAGGGATTTCCCAGTAGCAGCATGCTCTGCAGCTGTTTGATCAATCCCAGGAAGCACTGGCCCCATCAGCTGAGCTCTGCAGAGCTGCTCTGCATGTGGGTAGTAAATCTGATGCATTAGGAGAACTTCAGATTTACCATGCAGTAAAGGTCATGTGCTCGGTGCATACGTGGTATGTGCGATGTGTTCAAAAAACACACGTATAGCTGATTTGCCTGGAGTTGCTGTGTCTCTGGAATTTTGGGGGATGCTCAGAAAGAAATCTGGCTAGATTTGCTGCTCCAGGGGAACAACTGATCATCTGGAAATTTGGGATGGATGAGCAAAGTTAAATATCACCAACAGAAAACTTCCAGAAAAAATATACTTCATATTCCAACATACTGTAATCTTTTTATCCATAAAACCTTGTTTATTTTCTCTTGATCTCTTTCATATTATCTAGGAAATAGATGTCAGTGAATTGCAATCCCTACCCTCTTCAACCTGAGAAAATGACAGGGATGCTGAAAAGATTGAAGGAAATTTAGATAGCTTGGACTACCTCACTCAGCTTCAAAAAGACCACACTGTGCCTCTGGTGTTGTATCAAAGGTCTGCAATGATACAGCTTAGATCTAAAGCCATGGTGCTCTATTTACATGAATGCTTTCATAGACCTTATTATTTTGATCCCAGTACTGTTTATGAAGTTTCCTTAGCCTGATTTGGAATATGCTCACAACTCCTGTTCTGGCCATTCTCCTTACATTTTTTTGATCTCTGTTGCACTGAGAGCAAGAGGAGCAGAAGCAGAGAAATCAGTCCTGGTCGGATTTTGTTTCATACACTGATAACTCTAGTCCCACTTCAGCAGCTAAGCCAAAGTCCCCTTTCTAGTGAGAGGCTGCCGAAGGCGACGGGCTCGCTGCTAGGGATTTCTTTTGCCAGGCTCCTACAGCACAACTCACATGCCCCTAAGGCTGCTTTGGAGGAGTATCACTGCATGGAAAGAGTCCCTTACTCTTGCAAAAAGTTAGAAGTCTCTCTTAATTTTGAATGCATAGATCAAAAAAAAGGTCTAGGTTTTCAAACACACCTTGTATTAACAGCTTGCATTGAGTGAAGTGAAATCTCCTAGTTGCTGAATCCTTTTCCAGGCATAGTTTATTTTTTCTAGTTGCTTAAAACATCCATGCAAGGCAGAGTTGTAAGTAATATATTTTGCTCTGTTCTTCCTTCAAACCTAAACTGGCCAAACCTAAGTCAGTAGTGCTTTTCCTTCTGGATGCAAAGCGGAGTTAAGAAAAGAAAGGGTATATTGGGATTACGCTCACTTGGAGTACAGTGACGAACACAACCTTTTACCTGTTTTGTGTTTCCTAGTATGGACAAATAACTTGATTTTTTTTTTTAAAGCTTGCAGCATAACCTCCTCATTATCACATTTGTTGAAACAGATGGGAAAGCATTTGGAAGGGCTGCTTAGAAAGTGATGCTTTCTACAAAAAGAAAGTTGTATTTAAACACTGTTATTCAAGTTGTTGGGGAGGCAACAATCTTAGCTTCCCAAATCTGATACATTTGCATAATTTGTCTTTTGTTCTTCAGTTTTCTGCTTGCTGTTCACATTCCTTCCCAGCTCTCTCCAACTCTGCTGTGCAGGATATGTTTGAGATAATAGAACTCACTTACTTAAGTTCATGTGTTTCACAACCCAGTCTTAATTCTCAACACCCATTTTACAAGCCACACTTTACACATTTTTTGTAGATTCATTTGGGCTGGATTTCCATTTTCTGAAAGATAACTGTTCAGTTGAATAACCTCTTCAGATTTACAATTATCCCATACTGTTCTATGTTTCTTTTGCCTGCCTGCTTCTTTTCTTTTTTTATTCTATTCTTTTTACATGCCTTCTGTGACTGTTAAGAGATACTCTAAGACTTTTAATTTTGCTTCTTTTGATTTTAAAGCTTTTTTTTTTTTTTTGAATGGGTAGGCAGCTGGTGTTCTGTGACAAGAGCAGTAATTTTCCTTCTGATGAATAGTTTATTTAAGGAAAAACGCAATTCTGGTTGTCCCAAAACTATTAAAATATTTAGGTCAAATTCATGAAATAGTTTTGGCTGGAAAAGCAACAACTTTGATATGGTGCATGAGCAAAAACTGCTGGATAAGGAATCAGCTACCTTTCATCTGTTGGTTTTGAAGCTCTCTCATGTTTAATTCTCTGAATTTCTCATTCTGAGGGATGCTGAATGCACATCTTAACAGAAAGCTTTAGCACGCATCATCTTGCACTCTGGAATAGGGTCTTAGGTGAACACCCACACTTGCTCTTGTACACAAAGGATTCTTGTTGACTCGGAGTATATTTAAATATTTAGTTAAAAATGAATCTGTTCCAACAGGTGGGACTGAGAAAAACCCAGAGCAAAATCAAGTGCAACAAGGTGGCAGAATGTTCTGTATTGGAGGGGAAAATGTAAGGTCAAGATTCATTGGTGAGGGAAGGATTGCATCCTGTTTAGTCACTCCAGGGCCATTCTACAAAAACTCCTCCTGTGAACAGGTTTGAGAGTTTAATATTTGGATTTCACTTGCCTTTTTGGACTAGTAAATTGATAAAAAATAGTTCAATAATTCTGTTACGTGTCAGATAATTCCAGGGTTGTTTAGTGTTTATGGACCCAGTCCCAGCACATTTCCTGCAGCATACAGGAATAGTTACGACTTAGGATCATTATCCTAAATGATTTTACTGACTAGTCAGTAGCCAATCTCTACCACAGCATCAGACTGAAAACTGATTTTGGACCTGAAATTCATACAATATGGTGGGTTAACATGACCTAATTTGTCCCCTGGCTGACAAATAACTCCTGACTGACTGATAACCTGTTTGGACTGCTTTGGCTCATACTTCATGATTTCTTGGGGGTTTAAATTTCCTTAGTTACATTTAAAAAAAAAAATCTGTTGCACCTGAAAAAGTCTGGCATCATCATCAGACAGGGCAGCATTTTTCATTGCTCCTTCTTCTGAATATCCAGACAAGTGTAGCAATGTTCTTACTGTTTCTAAAGTGTAAAGGGAAACAAGTATCTTCTTCAGCACGACTTTGAAGATCTGTATTTTACGAATTAATATATTGGTTAAGTGGTAAGTTGCTTCTCATTCTTGGTTACCATATATTACACTAGTTTGACAAAAGCTTGGCATCTTCTTCTGCTCCGTAGTTCCGCGACAGTCTGTTTCTTTCCATCATCTTTGGTAAATTGTGGGTAACAGGTGAGGTGCCTCAAGACTGGGGGAAAGCGAATGTCACTCCAGTCTATAAGAAGGGCAGGAAGGATGACCCGAGTAACTACAGACCAGTCAGCCTCACCTCCATCCCTGGAAAGGTGACGGAATATCTTATCCTTGACGCTGTCTCTAGGCATATCAAGGATAAGAAGGTTATTAGGATCAGTCAGCATGGCTTTGCCAAGGGGAAGTCATGTTTGACCAACCTGATAGCCTTTTACGAAGACATAACCAGGTGGATGGATGATGGCCGTGCAGTGGATGTGGTCTACCTGGACATCAGCAAGGCCTTTGACACCGTCTCCCACAGCATCCTCATAGGTAAACTGAGGAAGTGTGGTCTGGATGACCAAGTTGTGAGGTGGGTCAAAAACTGATTGAAGGGAAGAAGCCAGAGAGTTGTGGTCAATGGGGCTGAGTCTGGCTGGATGCCTGTGTCTAGTGGGGTCCCTCAGGGGTCAGTGCTTGGGCCGGTGCTGTTTAATCATAGAATCATAGAATCATAGAATGTTAGGGATTGGAAGGGACCTCGAAAGATCATCAAGTCCAATCCCCCTGCCAGAGCAGGAATGCCTAGACTATGCCACACAGGAACGTGTCCAGGCAGGTCTTGAATGTCTCCAGAGAAGGAGACTCCACAACCTCTCTGGGTAGCCTGTTCCAGGGCTCCGTCACCCTCACTGAGAAGAAGTTTCTTCTCGAGTTTAAGCGGAACCTCTTATGTTCCAGTTTCAGCCCATTACCCCTTGTCCTATCAGTGGTTGTCACCGAGAAGAGCCTGGCTCCATCCTCGTGACACTCACCCTTGATATATTTGTAAACATTAATGAGGTCACCCCTCAGCCTCCTCTTCTCCAAACTAAAGAGCCCCAGCTCCTTCAGTCTTTTCTCATAAGGGAGATGCTCCACTCCCTTAATCATCCTAGTTGCCCTGTGCTGGACTCTCTCCAGCAGTTGCCTGTCTTTCTTGAACTGAGGGGTCCAGAACTGGACACAAGATTCCAGATGGGGTCTCACCAGGGCAGAGTAGAGGGGAAGGAGAACCTCTCTCGACCTACTAACCGCCTCCCTTCTAATACACCCCAGGATGCCATTGGCCTTCCTGGCCACAAGGGCACAGTGCTGGCTCATGGTCATCCTGCTGTCCACCAAGACTCCCAGGTCCCTTTCCCCTACACTACTCTCTAATAAGTCATTCCCCAACTTATACTGGAACACGAGGTTGTTCCTACCCAGATGCAAGACCCTACATTTACCCTTGTTGTATTTCATTAAATTTTTCCCCGCCCAACGCTCCAGCCTGTCCAGGTCTCGCTGAATGGCAGCACAGCCTTCTGGTGTGTCAGCCACTCCTCCCAGCTTGGTGTCATCAGCAAATTTGCTGATAGTACTCTCTAGTCCCTCATCCAAGTCATCGATGAATATATTGAATAATACTGGTCCCAGTACCGACCCTTGAGGCACTCCACTGGATACAGGTCTCCAACCAGACTCTGCCCCATTGACCAAAACTCTTTGGCTTCTTCCCCTCAGCCAGTTCACAGTCCACCTCACTACCCGAGAGTCTAGACCACACTTCCTCAGTTTAGCAGCAAGGATGCTGTGGGAGACTGTGTCAAATGCTTTACTGAAGTCAAGGTAGACCACATCCACCGCTCGGCCATCATCTATCCACCTTGTTATATCCTCATAAAAGGCTATGAGGTTAGTCAAGCATGACTTCCCTTTGGTGAAGCCATGTTGACTGTCTCTAATGACCCTCTTATCCCTGATATGCCTTGAGATGGCACCAAGGATAAGTCGTTCCATCACTTTCCCAGGGATGGAGGTGAGGCTGACCGGTCTATAGTTACCCGGGTCCTCCTTCTTGCCCTTTTTGAAGACTGGGGTGACATTTGCTTCCCTCCAGTCCTCAGGCACCTCTCCCGTCTCCCAAGACTTGGCAAAGATGATGGAGAGTGGTCTAGCAATGACATCAGCCAGCTCCCTCAGCACCCGTGGATGCATCCCGTCTGGACCCACGGATTTATGGATGTGCAGATTGCTTAGTTGGTCCCTAACCCAGTCCTCATCGACTAAAGCAAACTCCTCCACTGCCCTGACTTCCTCTGGGGCCTCAGGGGAACGGGGCTCCTCAGGACAGCCTCCGGCAGAGTAGACAGAGGCAAAGAAGGCATTCAGTAACTCTGCCTTCTCTGTATCATGTGTCACCAAGGCACCCACCTCATTCATCAGTGGGCCTACATTGCCTCTGGTGTTAGTTTTATCTGCCACGTATTTGAAAAAGCTCTTCCTGTTGTCCTTGACCCCTCTCGCCAGGTTCAATTCTAGGGAGGCCTTTGCTTTCCTAGTTGCCTCCCTACACCCTCGGACAACAGCCTTATATTCTTCCCAAGTGGCCAGCCCTGCCTTCCAAGATCTGTAAATTCTCCTCTTGCCCTTGAGCTTACCCAGCAGATCCCTGTTTAGCCACGCAGGTCTCCTGGCTCCCTTCCTTGACTTCCTACGTGTCGGGATGCTCTGATCTTGAGCACGGTAGAAACAGTCCCTGAACGCTAACCAACTATCTTGGGCCCCTTTACCTTCAAACAGCCTTGCCCATGGGATTTTCTCTAGTAATTGCTTGAAAAATCCAAAGTTTGCCTTGGCAAAGTCCAGGGTTGCAATTCTGCTTGCTATTTTGTTTCTGCTACATGAGATCCTGAACTCCACCATTTCATGGTCACTGCAGCCAAGGCAGCCCTCAACCTTTACTGCTTCAACCAGATCCTCCTTGTTAGCGAGGATGAGGTCCAGCAGTGCTCCTCTCCTAGTCGGCTCCTCCACCATTTGCATCAGAAAATTATCATCGATGCACTGGAGGAACCTCCTGGACTGTGGCTGGCTGGCTGAGTTGTCCTTCCAGCAAATATCAGGGAAGTTAAAATCCCCCACGACAACCAGGGCCTGTGATTGTGAGACCGCTCTCAGCTGCCTGTAGAAGGCCTCATCAACTTCCTCACCCTGATCTGGTGGCCTGTAATAGACACCCACAACAGTATCTCTCCTGCCAGCCTGCCCCTTAATTCTAACCCATACACTCTCAACTTGCTCCTCATCCATGCCTGGATGGTGTTCAAGACATTGTAGTTGCTCTTTCACGTAAAGAGCGACTCCACCACCTCGCCTGGCTGGCCTGTCTTTCCTGAAAAGGACATAGCCACCCATGACCACATTCCAGTCATGTGAGCTGTCCCACCATGTCTCTGTAATTGCCACCAGATCATAATCTCCTGCCCAAACCCAGGTTTCTAGCTCCTCCTGCTTATTCCCCATGCTGCGTGCATTGGTGTATAAGCATTTCAGGGAGCAAGCTGAGCACACTGATCTCACCCTAGGGGGATGGAAGGCCACCCGGTCCTCATAATTTCTAGAGCACTGCCCCACCGCAATCCCAGCTATAACCCCATCCCCCTTCATATCTAGTTTAAAGAACGCTCTATGAGTCCCGCCAGCTCATGACCAAGGATCCTTTTTTCCCTTTGTGTCATTTGAACCCCAGCTTGTTTCAGTAGATCAGGTGCCCTGTAGATCTCCCCATGGTTAAAAAATCCAAAGCTAGACCGCTGGCACCACCCCTTTAGCCAAGTATTAATCTGCTGCACTTTGTCAAACCTTCTACTATTTTCCCTCATAATTGAAGGAATAGAGGCAAACACAACCTGTGCACCTGATCCTTCTAGCATCCGCCCCAGTGCCCTAAAGTCCCTTTTGATTGCTTCTGGTCGTCTCTCTACTATCTCATCATTACCGATCTGCATAACCAAAAGCGGGTAATAGTCCGTGGGTTTGACCAGACCAGGAAGCTTCTTGATAACATCCTTAACTCGGGCCCCAGGAAGGCAGCAGACTTCCCTGTGGGTCGGATCAGGGCGGCAGACAGGGCCCTCTGTTCCCCTCAGGAGGGAGTCTCCAATTACAATTACCCTCCTTCTTTTCTTAGATGAAGAAGTCCTAATGCGTGTATCCGAGTTACTCACCCTAGACAGCCCTATGGGTGAACCCTCCACTGACTCTTCCTTTGCCTGGCTCTCATTGTCTAGAGCCCCATACCTGTTTTGCAGGGGCAACCGGGCAGGTGAGGGAGGCCGGGCAGGGATTTTCCTTCCTCTCCTGGCAGGCACCTGCTTCCACTCTTCCCTATCCTTTCGGTCCCCCCCTTTTGCCTGATGGCCAGAGGTGGGGGGATATTCAGCTCTTTGCAGAGCTTGCTGCTCGCCATTCAGGACATGACTCCACCGATCTGTCTCTCTCTCCGACTCCCTAATGCTCCTCAGCCTTTCTACTTCCTCCTTCAGCTCAGCCACCAGGCTGAGCAGATCGCTCACCTGGTCACATCGGACACAAGTGTCACTTCCACTACCCTCCATGGCCAGTGCCAGGCTCCGGCATTCTCTGCAGCCCGAGGCCTGAACACCCACATGCTTACGTGGGGCCTCTGTCTGGGTGCCCAGAGTTTTTCTAACAACCATTGACCTGGTGGCAACCATAGTTGGCTCTACAATACAAAGACTCTCCGGAAAGCTAAGCACGGAATAGTTTACGGGCCTTTTAAGTACTTGCCTTTTAACAAAGACTTACCCTTTTGTTCGGTGGGCAGGGACTAGTCCCCGCCCTCCCAAAGGCTTCTTATACCCTGAGGGCAGGATTAACAGCTGATCACCGTGTTTAAAATCGCCGGGCCGCTGAGGGTGGCTCCGCCCACGCTATCTCGGGTGTCCGCCCTGGAGCTGCCGGTGCGGCCTCAGGTGTGGTTGCTGTAGCCGGCTTAAAAAAAGCCCCCCAAAAGCTTTTTGCCAGCCTTTTTTTTTTGCTTAGATTCCTTCCCCAGTGCAGTCTTACCTGCTCTGAAGCTGGGCTCGACAGCAAAATGGCCTTTACCTCCTGATCACCGTGTTTAAAATCGCCGGGCCGCTGAGGGTGGCTCCGCCCACGCTATCTCGGGTGTCCGCCCTGGAGCTGCCGGTGCGGCCTCAGGTGTGGTTTAATATATTTATCAATGATCTGGATGAGGGATTAGAGAATGTTGTCAGCAAGTTTGCTGATGATACGAAATTGGGAGGAGTGGTTGACACACCAGAAGGCTGTGCAGCCATTCAGAGAGACCTAGACAGGCTGGAGGGCTGGACGGGGAGAAATCTTATGAAGTTTAACAAGGGCAAGTGTAGAGTTTTGCACTTGGGAAAAAATAACCCCATGTGCCAATATAGGTTGGGGACTGCCCTGCTGGAGAGTGGCACAGGGGAAAGGGACCTGGGGGTTCTAGTGGACAGCAGGATGACCATGAGCCAGCAATGTGCCCTTGTGGGCAAGAAGGCCAATGGCATCCTGGGGTGTATTAGAAGGGGAGTAGCAAGTAGGTCAAGAGAGGTCCTCCTGCCCCTCTACTCTGCCCTGCTGAGGCCACATCTGGAATATTGTGTCCAGCTCTGGGCCCCTCAGTTCAAGAAGGACAGGGAGCTGCTTGAGAGAGTCCAGCATAGAGCCACAAAGATGGTGAAGGGAGTGGAGCATCTCCCTTATGAGGAAAGACTGAAGGAGCTGGGTCTCTTTAGCTTGGAGAAGAGGAGGCTGAGGGGTGACCTCATTAATGTTTATAAATATGTCAAGGGGGAATGTCAGGAAGATGGAGCCAGGCTCTTTTCAGCAGCGTCCACTGACAAGACAAGGGGCAATGGATGTAAGCTGGAACACAGAAGGTTCCATAAAAATATGAGGAAAAACTTTTTTACTGTGAGTGTGACAGAGCACTGGAACAGGCTGCCCAGGAAGGTTGTGGAATCTCCTTCTTTGGAGACATTCAAAACCCGCCTGGACGCGTTCCTGTGTGCTCTACTGTAGGTGATCCTGCTCCGGCAGGAGGGTTGGACTAGATGATCTTTAAGGTCCCTTCCAACCTCTAACGATTCTGTGATTCTGTGATTCTGCAATTATTTTCTTGCAAAATTATAATATTATTCTTACATATCTTGCAAATGTCTGATTTTTATTTTTTCAGTTCCAGGTCTAATGGAATGCTTCATGTCGAGCAAACCAAAACATCAGATGACTGAGAACCACTGTCCATTGTTTCTCCTGACTGTATCCATCCACAGCATGCTCTGGAAAACAGCATGCTCTGTTTGTCTTCACAGTGTGCAGACCTTGGCCCTGAGTCTCCTCTGAGCCCTGGGAAGGGATCTTATCACTCACATGTTTTTCCATTGAAAGAACCTGAAATAACCTGTAGCTGTGCTGTGGAAGAGTGCTTGCTTTGTACCATGAAACCAGCGTTGCATACCCTGGGAAGTGGCATAATAGCATGTAGGGGTGTTTAAAGATGCAAAGTCTGCCTGGATAGTGTAAGGTGGAAGGAGAAAAATCCAAGGCTTTTAGCCTCCTGTAGGCTAAATGTCTCCTCCAGGGAGGAGTGCTTGATTGCTAAGACTTGAAGGGCTGGGCATGGGCCCAGCTGTGTCAGCAGGTGTGCCAGCAGTGGAACACCAGGGAAGATGACTTCTCCAGTGCTGAAACTTGCTCCTTGGATATGTTTTATATAGCAATAAGGTACAGCACAAGGTGTTTACATAATAATAAATATTGGTGTTAATTTTACATCTTGTAGTTTCTAGTGTCCCTCTCCTGTTGAACGTTCTTGACGGAGATTGAAATCAGTTGTATTGTGGTACTGATTCGACTTGTTACTTAAAATGACTTGAGAGTGTTTCTTTGCTGCAGAGTGAAAATAACCCAAGCTGTGCTTCCAGGCATTGTTTGTTTGAGACATCAAAGAATTACTTGTACGATGAGATATCTAAGTACTGTATGTAGATACTCAAAACTGTCCTTTGTCATTATTTTAATAGACTTTGTTGACTCTTTCATTTTCTTCAGGCCTTAACTCAACAGAGGTTTAAGTACATGCCTGGAATTAAAGAGGTGGACAGACCCATTCTCCTTGATGGAGCTACCGAGAGTTTAAAGATAAGCATTGATCTTATTAAATCAGAGTTTTAATATGCTCCTCCTGGTCAGTGAAGAGCATTATAAACATGTAACGTAGCCCTGTTCTCACTTACAAATGAATAATTTTAACTTTGTTCAACCTCTGTTGTCCTGGGTTTAGCTAAAAACCCAGTCCTGTTTAGTGATTTTTACATTCCAGTTGAGTGTCTTCTAAAAGGCTGCACATTCTGAAGTCAGCAGCATGTTTTTGCAGACAGTGTGTGCTGCTGGCAGTGATAACACCTGATGTTTACAGTTACTGCCTGGGACTGGGATGCAGAAAGACTCTTGCTTATACTTATTTCTATAGTGACCAAGGCCACTGTTGGCTCTTGTGTGCCACGCTGGGGGTGCTGGGTAGCAAAAGGGGTCACAAGGAAGTAAAAGGTTGCACCTCCGGGGGGGTAATAGACAGGACAGGTGACCAACGAGAGTATTCCATCCCATATACATCATATCTAGTATAAATTGAGTGATCACAAGAGTTTCGGCCCTTTTGTTCGGCCCTTTTCGGCCTTTTTCTTCGTTTTGCTTTTTCTGCAATGGCCGGTGTCCAGAGAGGACTCCATCTGACCTCCTGATTTTGATCCGGATCCTGAGTTCCCGAATCCAGCTCCCTGTATCCAGCTCCTGCTGCCGCTGAGCCTGGCGCTTCCCCAGTGCCTCCTGCTCTGCAGCACCAGTGGGGATTGATATCGGGGGAGGGAGTCGGGTTTGATATCGGGCTACTGTCTATAGTTGTATATAATTCTTTACTTTTGTCTTTTTACCATTATTTCTATTATTTTCATTAAAGCTGTTCTAGTTTTTTCTTCTCTCACCCATAAGTCTCTCTGCCTCATTCCCTTTTCTCTTCCTTTTTTGGGGGGGAAGAGGGGGTTAGAGAGCATCTGTCTGCGTTAGTGGTCAGCCTAGCCCTAACCCACGACATCTGTATAAAAAGAGATGATCTCATTTATTGGTTTTGTGTCTATAACGCAGGTGCCAGTTTACCTCAGGATAAGTTAGGGTGCTGTGTTCCTTGCCTAGTCAGTAAGGAGTTTAAGTGTTTCCACTTCACGTGCAGCCATGCACTGCTGCCTCCTCAAGGGTCAACCATGGAATTGGACAAGATATGAAATATTTTCTAAGGAGAATTGTAGCTGTGTCTGTGCAGAACTGCAAGATGATGGTCCGGTTCAGCAAGTTCATGCAGCACTTTGCTGAGAGCTGTGGACCTACTTAGGGCAGCACCAGTTTAGTGATTGCTGCACTACGGGTGTTACATGGCACGGATATAGTCGTTGGCACTTCCAAGTGTGTTGTGTAGCATACTTTCCTCCAGAAGCACCACAGTCCTGCATGGTGAACCTCCGCTCACATGCCCAGAGGAAAGCTGGAGCCACAGGACAGGAAAGTCTCCACAGCCTTGCTGCTTACTAGAACAGAGGTACCTGGCTGGGATGAAATTGGATGTCTCCATTTGTGTGGAGCCTCCCATTCTCCATTCTCAGTGAGAAAGATGAGCGCATTGTGGCAGCCAATAACTCCCGTTCTCCATTAACATCAAAGCCCAAGTGTCTGGAGCACTCTGCCAAGAAGTGAAGACCAGGCTGCAGTGTCCTCCTCATTCTGGCCCATCCCTGGCTGGGTATTTAGAGAATGATGTAACTAAGCAGGTATACGTTACCCTGGAAATTTTCTTGAATACTTGAGCTTTAAATCAAAAACTGTCGGATGGAGCTGTTCTTTTTCACAATTTTTCTCACTCAATTTTATTTAACATTTTGTATTAGAGGTATTCAATACTGATTTAGTAATGTATAATATCGGTTTGTCTCCAGGAAAATACATCTTCACCCTCTGGAGCAACATATTTTGGCATATTTTCAGTGCCAAATACTAATGAAGACAAACTGCTTAGAAATGTTTTCTTTGAGTTACTTTTATTGGAATTTAAATTCTGAACATAAGTAGAAATCAGAGATATTATTCTGATTTCAAAAGATTTTTCTTTCCAGAGGACTTTAGAAATTCCATGGGGTAGAAATTCTCTCTCTTTTTTTTTTTTTCAAAAAAAAAGTGACCCAAGCTGGGCTGAACAAACAATTCTCCTCAGCAATGAAGCCAAATGGGATTCAGAACCCCACGACGTGACACGCTGCACTGCGCTGTCTCCACGTGGAGCAGACACAGCAGCTGAACGTGCCTTTGGTGATTCGTGAAGGAGCACCCTTTGGGATGAGAGTATAAGGCTTACATGTGTCCTATGTACAAATAATTTTAACAACAACTTTTTCCTGTGCTTTTTTTTTTTTTTTTTTAACATCAAAGCGTATGCTCAGACCCCGGGAAGCACAATATTAACTTCTGCTTTTAATAAAAGGTACATACAGAAACAAAATGCAAATGAAAAAAAATAGTCAAATCAGCCACAAATGTTCTGAGATCTGGTAAACATTTAATTTCTGGATTTTATAAAAACAACAGCTGACAAAGAAGTTCATTATGGGAAAGATTGACTGTGGAGGGCTGAGAAAAATGTGAGTGAAAGATTTTTAATAAAGACTCCCAATTTGAAAGCCTTTTGAGTAAAATAATAGCACGGATGCCTCCACTTCAAAGTGAGCTAAACAGTGTAAGTGAATTCTTGTCCAGGTATCTGAAATTTTTCCTAATTGTTAAACAGTTGTGGTTTGTTTTTTTTTTTCCTACCAAGTTTGGAAAAAGAACTTGCCTTCAGAATTTTTAAGTCTAAAGGGAAGAATGCCCTGAGTGGCAGTGCTATCACTCAGCATCCTCTGAAGACAGGCATAGGCACACTGGCCCTTCTGGAAGAGGGAGGGTTGCATCATCGAATGCCTCCCTCTGGGGCTGCTTATATTCTACCTTACAGAAGCAGTCGAGATAAGCTGTGTCCATGACAAAGGCTAAACATGCTGCTATGGAGCTAGAAACCCACGCCAGCTTGGGACCGTGCAATGCACATTACAACTGATCCAGAAAAGAGAATAAACAAGCGTGCAGATGAGTGGACGTGGGCATCAGCCCCACTGCAGCTTATGGGGCAACTTGTGTGCTTAAGATGCACATGGAATATATGTTTAGTGAACCATGCCACATTCTTGTTACAGGCTAAAACTTCCAAAATAAAATGTGTAGACAGGTTTGGTGTGAGAGCCTATTTAAGGAAATTGCTTCCGAGTCCTGGAGCCATCTGTGATATAAAAGTATATTGCACGGACTCCTTGAATAAAAGGATTCACTGGCAGGGCTTGCTGGAAATCTCAGAGATGCTTTTCATACAGCAGGCGTATAGATCTTCCACAGGATGAATCAGATTTACTAAGAACGTCTGCTGTTTGGAAGTGATTTCAGGCTTGAAGAATGTCTTACTGGAGGCCTGATTTGATCCGAGGAAGGGGGCGGGGGTCACATGCTGCTGTAGTAGTTCTTTTGGGCTGACCTCTAGAAATAATAATCATGGGGAAGAACCAGTTCAAGGGCTGCAGGCTAGTACCACTTGGAAACTAATTACAGCTCTGGTTGTGCACGGCACTGAAGTTTCCCTTGTAGGCTGCAGCACTGATTTAGTTGGTATGTTAATACGGAAGTCTAAATTAAATCAGGCTTGTGTCAGTGCTATCGAAGAGGCACATTCACTTAGCCCTGCAGTTTTATAAAATGCAAAGAAAGAAAACCATATGGCAGATTAGGGCAAATTGCTTTAAATTGTGGCTGAGAGCCAAGGGAGAGAGAGAGAGCCTGAGAGAGCATTCACGTCTGTTTGAAATATGCCCACTTTCACTCTACTGCTTTACAGGCTTGGAAGTAGAAGGCTCATTTCCCTGTGAGCTGAAATGTATTAAATACTCCACATGTCTTAAAGAGAGTAATGTGTCCACTATTTGTGGAAGTTACACTAAAAACATTTTATTTTTTTTAATTGGGATTGGATTTACTGCTGAGGACTGAATAAAAGAGCTTAATGCAAGCCCAGGAGCATCAAGCGGGGAATGAACACAAGTAATAAGCAACACTTAGCAGACAGTCTTGGCTATTATTACTGCACACATAGCACAACAGCGACTATAAGATTTATGCAGGAACTGAGATCATGCAGCACTGAAAATAAATATAATAATGATCCCTGCCCCAAAGAGCTTTCAATACAGTTTTATTTTCTGAGCCATGAGAGGCTGCAATAAGGAAATGAAAGAGAAAAGACAATAAATAAATGACACTTTGAAAACCTTTTTAATTTTAATAACCTAGAAAGGTGTCCTAGCACTTTACTCTTCAGAGTAAGGAGGAAAAACGAAAGACTGTATTTTCTTTGTAGGAATTTGGCTTTGCTCTGCAATTTCTCTGAGCCATTTCACCATTTCTGTGGACACTCCATGGATGCCAGGGACCAGGATGAGGCAGACTCCCGAGGAGCTAATGCTCTGCAAATACATATCACTGAGTGAGTACCGAAACACACAGTGATCAACGATCGTGGAGAGGGCCTGGGCCCTTAACAGTGCTCACTGCAGTGGTCAGAGGTACTATCCAGGTCGCCAGAATTGTTTTCCTTGAATCACCAGGATCCTTTGGATGGTAAGGCTTCTCCCTTCTCACCATTAGTGACTCATGCAGCCTGCACGGACACAACCAGTTTGTGTGTCCAGAGGCAATTTCCCTATTTATAGTTCCCTGACTCCAATCCTGGTGACAATATTTCCAGTGACCTTTAAAACAACTTTCTAGGATGACATGGACCACAACTGTTATAGGATAACTGAAGCCAACTGTATTCCAGGATTGGTGGGGTTCCGCATGAGTGGCAGTTATTTAACTGGTATTCCTTAGAAATTCATTTAGCGTGTGAGTAATTAATCCAATTCTCTTCCTCTGTAACTTTTACAGCAAAATAGGAAGTTAATAGCACAGTATATGGACTCTCTCATATACGGTCCCATTTCATTGTGCAAGTGGACTGTATTCTCACATGGGATATCATGTACTGCATTCCTGCTGATTCTGGTTGAAACCATCGGGCTTGAGCTGTTTTCTTCTAGCTATTTTAGTATTCACAATATAATTTTGGTAACCTATTCATCTCCATCCAAGTGGCTACTCCTAGTGCTGACAAAGGTCCTAGGTATAATCATCTGAGAAATACTATTTGTTGATGACAACTCTAGTGGTTGGCTATATTCCAATATTCCACAGTACTATTCCTAAAATTTAAATCTTACTACAAGTTTGAGTAATTTTATTGTTTCTTTCAGTCTCATTGGAGCCTTTGGTATGAGCTGGGCAGTGCACTAGAGCAATCTCCCGTGGAAGCCTAACAGCTCCCAACAGCATTTGTATTTCATTTCCAGCAGAAATATTCTTTGCTACCGAGGTAAAGAACTTTTTTCTTTCCATAGCGTAGCCATTGTATGACATATTCCAAAAGCATATTTAGAATCAGTATAAATAGTTACTCATTGATTATGTCTCCACCAGTCTGCCCTTCCTAATTCAGTTAATTCAGCCCCTTGGGCACTCACCAAGGGTTGTAGAGGTTCTTTTCCAAGTATCTCTTAAGTTTCTCACCACTGCATAGCCTGCATGTTGTTTTCTATTCACATAGTATGAAGCTCCATTGGTGAAAAGGGTTAGATGCAAGTTTTCTAGAAGCTGATCTTGTAGAACTTCCCAAAGTCAGATGGAGTGAAACACCATCTTAGCACAATGATGATGCAGCTCACTATGGGAGAAAACAGGCAGTAAAGTTGCTGGATTCAACATATCTCTTCAAAGTAATATTATCCGCATCTAAAAGAACTAATTCATAACAATGTGCTTGTTGTGGGGACTGTTTATGTAGCATAAGGTTTAACTTTTACTTCGTGTGGGACACACACCGTTGTTGTGTGACCCAGAACCAACAGTCTGCTCCTTTTTATGATATTTGCTGTTACTGCTAATGCTTTAACACAGGACTTATTCCATGCCTCTACAGGATCCAGATGAGTTGAGTAAAATGCCACAGAGCAGCAGTGTGGACTTAGCTTTTAAGTAAAGACTCAATTGGCTGCTCCTTTGTTGTCATGCATAAATAGTTCAAGGGCCTTGAAGTAATCTGGCAATCCCAATGCCAGAGCAGAAGCTAAAGCTCCTTTTATAGCTTGGAAAGTCTTTTCTTTCTCTGGATCCCAACCTACAGGCTACACTTTCTCTGACATGGTAGTGTCTTTTAATGGTTTATTTAACTCCCCTAGTCCTGCTATCTTGGGCCTGCAGTATCCTACCACACCCAAAAATCCTTGCAGTTTTTTCTCTTTTACTAGTCAGGGTATTTCTACCATAGCCTAGACCTGTTCTGGATATACTAACACTTATCCTTCTGTTAATATAAACTCTAAATAATGTACTTGTTGATGACACAGCTGAAGCTCAGAAAGAGGTACACAGTGACCCTTTTTCTGCTAAAGCAGTACATAGACAGAGAGTATCTTTTAAACAATCTTCATATATCTTGCTGGCAAGTAACAAACCATTTATATATTGTACAATTCTAGAACTTCCAGGTAATCTATCATTCAAACTTTCTCCTTGCCACCCCAGCATGTGATCCTTAAAATATTTGCAGTTGTCAGTTGTCTTGGTTCACGAACATACTTGCTGCAAACTCATTATTAAAAGTCTGGAGAGTCATTCCCCTGTATGTCAACAAAGCCTGTTGCAGTCTCCCCCAGTAGCTGACGGGGTGTTCCTCTGGCCTCTATCTACATTCCCGTATTTTAGCTCATTTTACTCTTATCTCCTGGCAAGCTCTAATCACAGTTATATCTCCAATCACCGTTCAGCAATTATCTCTATCTGAATATTACAATTCCAATCAGGATCAACTTGAAGCCAGGCAGTCTAACTTCCCTCTTCCTGTGGAGTCAATTCCATATTCTTTTCAGCTATCTTATCCTGCTCCTCTGAATAGAACAACTTCCTCGACAACAGGTAACATCAGAAGATCATATGCCAAATAATTGAAAACAATGATGCATATCAACCTGTGTCTTCCCTTAACCTAGGCATTTGACTTCTCTACATAACCAAATCCCTGCGATTCCAAAGGTGATTGGTATATACACAAAACACTAGAGGTGGGGGAGGCACACTTCACACACACTTACATGCATATCCCTCCTCACTGGCTGCATTGTAAAAGGATTAGGGATTACATTAGAAACCACAGGGCGTAGCTCAGCAGAAATACTGAAGCAGAAGTACTGAAGAGGCAATGGGGAGGGAATCAACAAGCAATAGGGAGGAAAGAGTACAGAGTGATGCACAGAGATGGGCTCTGCAGGTACCTTAGCTAAAGTTCTCCCTTGAGGTTTTCATACTATGTTCGACCATCCTCTTTATGGTGGTCATATGCCAAATTATTCCATAATAACACTAATTCATTTGCTGAGGTTTTTCATTTTCCAAAATTTTCTGGAGCATAGCTTCTTTTTTTTAAAATTGAAGGATACTTTGTGGAGCCATATCTCTGCTCCTCTAAGTGCTGGCCAGACTCCCTTACGCAACCTTACTGCTCATTTTTTTGATAGATCTGTAATGCCATCTGTGTTCCTCCAATGTCCCTTCCGAGGTGGGGTTCAAACCCACTCAGACCCAGATGCCAAATTTGTGCTCTTACACTGATCAGTCTGTGCATACCTCTTCCATGGGACTTGAACTTCTTTGAATCCAAAATACTAGAGCGTCCTTCTGATGGGTGACTTGGGCCTACTCAGAGTTCTGACGTGGGTCTCAAACCCACTTGACTCAGAACACCTAGAATTTAGTAGTGGAATTTTAGCACTCACCAGTCAGTGCCTCTATCCCCGAACCTCCCAGGAGAACTAAACTGATTGCAGCAGTTGGATATTTGGAGATGAGAGAGTCCAATGGCGCTTGCCTAGAGTCCTATCTGGGTCACAAAACTGCTATGGAAATTACACATGCCAGCCACCATAATGGGGTTTGACTCCCGGTTTCTGCTGAACTGATCAGTTTCCTCTGTAGAAGTACCTTTTATTAATAATGGTATAACTCAAGCTGGATGCCTCCAAAGAGGGACCTTGAACAAAGAAAACCCTGGGCACTTATATTCTTACAATCTAAATTGGCCACCCCTCACGTGACAGTTTGGACCAGTAGTAATACTAGGGTCTGAGGTCCTCCCATTCTTCACTGGGTTCCATCATTGTCTCTGGGCAGCCGTTTCTTATCTCTGAGGCTGCAGCTTCTGTTAATGAATGGTGCTTCCTTATCTTCTGGCTTGAACTGGCTCTGGGGTCATCTTGTCTAGGTAAAAGTTCAACATATGCAGGTGAAGGTTCACATCTTGTGACCTAAGGCTTCAGCCAAGTTACGATAAACACGTTCTACATAAGTAGCATACCAAATTGCCCAACCTGTGCCAGCTCAGTGGATGACTCCGTCAGCTGTCACCCTGCTGTCACAACACTGTGGCCAGCTACCCTCAAACCAGCATCCATCTTTCTGCTCCGAGCTTCAAAAAATCTTGATCTAACTGCTGAAAATGCTTTAGGAGGACTCTGCCATGTGTGTGGGGCTGCGCTGCGCCCTGTTGCCAGTGTGGGGTACCCAGCAGATTCTGGTTCTGTTTCCATGGTAACTCCCTCTGTGCATTTATAGTCTCTCGCTTACAGCTTTCATTAGATTTAACATTCAAAAAGACATTGATTAAAACATGACATTCCTAACACAGCGAAAAATCCATTTTGTACAAAACCCTATTATGTGGCATAGACAAACTGGTTGATGGCCAAATTAGTTAATAGAAATTTCAGATGACATTGGAACAGACCACAAAAGGATTAATTCAAATAAAGTTAAATGTCTAAGTGAGTCTCTCACAAACTTAACGATGCAGACTGGAAAAATGTGGTACATGGGTGTATCAGGGATATCTCATGTAAAGTATGTTTGCTGAATACAAATTTAACCTGAAGCGACCTCATTTAAATCTTTCCTAGTGGTGATCTTAAAAAGTATTGAAGTTCTGTTGAACCAGGATATTTCACTAGCTGGGGAGACAGCAGTAGTATCTTGGAAGATAATAGCTGTCTCTTTCCCCTCACTAATTCCCATCCCTCAGCCAGCTGAATCTTGCTGGGGACTAAGACTTGTATGGGATGGTGGTCTGTGCTGGAAACAGTTGTGCAAAAAGGCTCTGAGTTTCCAACTGTGGCCAGCCCCGCTTTGTCAAAATGTCTTTGTCTACCAGCTGCTATCCCAGGGCTTTCTGCTCTTCACGTATTGTCCTACAATACGAGAACGACATTCCCTTCTCACTCCTACCTGAAGAACTCCACTGATCCTAGATTCTGCTCCCAGGCAGAACTTGGCTGGGGAAGGGGAGAAGTGCAGCAGAGACGTTAGAGGTGCAACACTGCCCAGTGTGGGAGAGGTACAGAGGTGTGGGTCAGATATTCAGGGTAATCAGGTAGCATAGAATGAGGAACACAGCTAGCATCAAGAGAACCACGGAGGAATTAGCAACTAATCAAAGGTAGGGGATTGATACAAACACACAGGGTGTGTGGTTTACAGATGCATCGGCCTGGCAGGAGGGGCTAGCAGAACTATCATGGTACCAGTGTGCTGCTCATTCCCAGTTTGATGCCCTAATGGCACTCATTTCCATCTAACATCCTGCTTCTGTCTCACTCCACACCTAAGCACAGCGGAGAAATATCTGAATTTCATGGAATCGTAAACCAGCTCCCACTGAAGGCAATGCAGCTGCACATCCTTTCAAAGAGAATGTAGTCATGGATTTGGCAGGACACTGAGGGGTCTTTTAGCCTGCTGTTCCTCAACTCTTTTTAACCCTACTTCCAGATAACCTTTTTGAAATGATGCCAAGGATCATCTAATATAGAGTTGCCATGATGGTTTTCATTTATATCCAGATAAAATTTAGCTACCCTGGGAAAAGTCTACAGTGACTTTTATTTTTCCTCATTTTGTTTTCTTACTTGCATGCCTGTAAATATATGTGTGTGCATTTATATTTAAAAGCTTTTGAAGTTGTTTCAAAACAACTGCGAAATCACCTCGTGATGTCTTACAGATCACCAAATGGTCCACAGATCACAGCTATCTACATTTGATGTTTATATCGGGAGGAGATGAATTGCACTTTAAGGCTATCTCGACACTAACAGATTAAACACAGCCAGGAAACAGTGCTGGGCACTGTAATTCAATCATCCCGACCAAAAAAAATTGCTAGAGCAGTTTCTGGTGCAGTGTTGGCCTGCATGAGCTATTGCTCTACGAAATAACTGCAGGGCACAGCTCAGAGGTCAGCATGGGTGAGGAACTGTTCCCAACACAGATTTTCTGTGTGGCCACTCTATTTTGGAGGGTAAGAGAAACTGCAGGCACAGATTTAGTCAGAATAAGTCTTGTACCATTTGTTTTACTCATATATATTTCAGATTTCATGGCAGACACTTAAATGTGGTCCAATAAAATACAGTCAGTCTGTCTGTCCTCCATCTGAGAAGGTGTCACCGCATTTTACCCTGTTACCTGTCACCATAAAATAAGAATATTTCCTAATAGCTCAGTAGGAGTGATAGAGTCTCCACCAGATTTCATGGTCTTTAGGATCAAACTGCTTGGCATAGCATTTCCATTAGGCATTGCCTTCCCTTTAACAGATTTAATTAAGAATTTCTTTAGTGAGATTTAGGAGTTGAAAGATGTACCAGAAAAGCTAGTATCCCCTTAATGGAAATTCACTTGCTTCCATTTTAGGTCCCTAGAACTAAGCATTATAGTCTAGGCTAGTAATAGAGACTTTCACTGTACTTAGGGACTATGATAATGTCTTACAGGGGGTGATTCCTCCCAGACACAGTAGAGGTTTGGGAGATGTAGAATTACTCTAGGGAGGATTTACATGAGACCAAATTTTCAGGTGAAATAAATTTCAGTAATGTACTGTACATTTCGAATAAAAATAGTGAAAAAGAGTTTCATAAGGGAAGCGAATAAATGGAACTGACTATTTAGCAAGGCAATGATGTCAAAGCTACAGTTATTTCCCCCATTTCTTCTAGAATCATAGAATATCTTATGTTGGAAGGGACCTTAGAGATCATCTAATCCAGGGATGCCCTTAACTAGACCAGGTTACTCAAGGCCTCATCCAACCTGGCCTTGAACATCTCCAGGGAGGGGGCATCCACGACCTTTCTGGGCAATCCATTCCAGAGTTTTGCCACCGTTGTACTGAAGAATTTTTTCCTAAGATCCAACCTAAACCTATCATCTTTCAGTTTAAATCCATTTCCCCTTGTCCTATCACTGGACACTCTTGTAAAAAGTCCCTCCCCAGCCTTCCCTCCTTCAGGTATTGGAAGGCAATTATAAGGTCCCCTCAGAGTCTTCTCCAGGCTGAACAACCCCAGCTCCCTCAGCCTATCTTCATAGCAGAGGTGCTCTAGGCCCTGGATCATCTTTGTGGCCCTCCTCTGGGCTCATCTGAACAGATTCATATCCTTCTTATGGTGGGGACACCATAATTGGACCCAGTATTTGAGGTGGGGTCTCCCAAGAGCAGAGTAAAGGGGAAGAATCATTTCTCTTGACCTGCTGGCTACGCTTCTCCTGATACATCCCGGGATCCTGTTGGCCTTTTGGGCTGCATGAACACTCTGCTGGCTCATGTTGAGCTTCTCATCTATCAACAACCCCAAGTTCTTCTCTTCAGGGCTACTCTCAACCCACTCTGTGCCCAGTTTGTATTTGTGCCTGGGATTGGCCTGACCCAGGTGAAGGACCTTGCATTTTGACTTGTTGAAGCTCGTGCAGTTTGCACTGGCCCATTTCTCAAGCCTGTCAAGGTCCCTCTGGATGGCCATACCACACAGCTTGATGTAATTAGCAAACTTGCTGAGAGTGCATTCAATGCCATTGTCCACGTCGCTGACAAAGATGTCGAACAGCACTGGACCCAGACCAGACCCCTGAGGAACTCCACTTGTCACTGGTCTCCATGTGGACATCGAGCCACTGACCACAACTCTTTGAGCTGCTTTGCATTAAGCTAAAAGATGTACAATTGTATCACCATAGCAATGAAAGATAACCTTACCTAAAAAATAGAGAAAAAATGGGTTTGAATCTTGACTGTGCTTCAGCATTCTACATTAAAAATGTACATTTATATTCTTCTATACTTTGAGTAATTCATTCTTTCAAACAGTTGTTTATAGAAAAGAGTCTGCTATGTATTTGTTCTGTGAACAATGTAATAATGTCTCCATGGTCAGTTGCTCCTCAAGGTGCTACCATAAATAGCTACAAATAAATAATAACCTGTATCTTTTCTCCCTTTTTTTTTTTTGTCTAGCTGACCAGCAGTCACTCCTTAACTTAGATGTTTCCTCAGAAGGATCTTCTATGACCAAACAAAACACATAGGTGAAAAAAACAACAAAAAAGAAACCTCATAATTCAATACTTGCTGAGATTTCCATCTGTTCCCAAATCACTGTTTTCTATCTTGAATACATCTCCTGTGTTGCTTTTATTTTGCAATTGGGCAGAAAATGAGATTTATCCAATTGCCAGATTAGTCCTGCGTGTAGCACGAACATAGTTCAAGAGCCCTTATCGAGTTTTGGAGCAGTCTATCTCAGAGTTCAAATGGTTACCACTCATTACGTTGCAGCTGTATTCTCCCAGAATACAAAGGACTCATGAGTTTCAGTATAAACCAACACATGATCTTTCTTGGTAAAGAAAACCCTACTTTCTGTTGGTATTTTCCTGTGAAACTGAATGACGAAAAGAAAACAGGACTCAGGCAGATGGTGGGGACAGGCTGAATGGTGCTTATTCTGCTTCAGAACATCCATCAGACTCATTGCCAGGAGCAGTCCTCACTCAAAAAAAAACCCAAACCAGCTCATTTCTCTGCTATTTTTCAAATGCAAGTTTTGAAACCTTAGAATTCTTGAACCAGTCTGTGAAAATGCCAAAACCCGAGCTACACCTCGAGCCATTTTAAGCCTCCTCACCCACAGCTACGCTGAATGGCTGGAGGCTGGGCTGCCTCTCCATGGGGAAGTGAGGCAGAGAGAACCATGGCCAAGAACAGATGCTCCCATCAACAGAACAGATACAGAGATATGCTGAATGCCCAGCTGAGCTTACCAACAGTCAAGGTCCTTCTGCATCTCAGCTGATCAAGTCCTAGGAACTTGACACTTGCAGCCTTTATTTTGCAGAGAACCCCAAAGCAGGTAGTCCTGTTCCTTTCATCAGGACTGCACGCATCAGCGAGCTCTGCTCAGGACAGGAGGGTTGTGCAAAAGGGCTCAGCTGTGAAGCACCGACTCTCTGTTACGAGGATGAATGTCACCAGTGGGAAATCATTGTCGTAGGAGTCTGTAAGCCATGTCCCTCCATTATATCTTGTTTGAATATATTTGAATAAATTTAGGAGGCAATTCATTTCAGCAGTAGACAGTACAACATAGACAATAAACAATAACACTACGCTTTTCAGGTGTATTAATTGTACTCAAAGAAAAATGAAACTTGAGGATTTCAGTTGCAGCAGTGCTGAGTTGTTCCTGTTTTCACAGGGCCACCCCATGGGTGTGAAGGTGATGGACATGCTGCATTGAACATCTTTTTTTTTTTTCTTCTGAGAGCAATTGCTTGCTTCTTTTTGCATTCCCTCTCTTTCTTTCATGCCTGCTGTAGGCTGTCAGTGAGGTACTTGACCTCCCTTTGAGAGTCCAGGTACACTCCATTTCCTATGCAGCTGGTGCCAACGCTGCTTCATGGATCACTTGATGGGGGAAATCCTGACAGCCAGCCAGCTGGCACCATCTTTGCCAAAAGCTAAAAATGTTGTTGTCTCAAACTTTTAAGCCCCTATCCAGGGACCCATAAATCCTATGCTCCTGTCCGGGCTAAGATAGCATGTGTAACAACATGCAGCATGTGTAACAACATGCAGCATGCTTGATTTTGCTGGCAAGTGAGGGGGCGAATGCTGGCCAGGGAAGTGTGCCACAGATGTAAAAGGCTGCATATAGTGTATTTTCATCAAAGCAACCTGGACTTACCACTAATGTTTCAGTCTGAATTATTTTTGCATATGGTCGTTATGAGAGAAGATTTACTTTAAAAGAAAGAGATTTGGGAAAAGAAAATGTTGTTTTTCTGTTTATTTCAGCCTGTTTATTTCCTAAATTTGGCAGCATTTTCTATATAGTCAGCAGTGTAGCTTCCTAAGCCCTGGCAGAATTATTTTACCCTATTGTCTCTTTGAGTCTTTCACACAGAAACAGGAAAGAGATTTTTTTTTTAAGTTTTTCAAAGCTTGTGAAATACAAACAGCAAATTATTGTTGTTATTCTCGTCCTTCCTCCTCTCGATCCTAAGCTTACTACATTTTTATCACAGCACATCTGCAGACTTTCTCTACATTTTATCCACCATGCTGATATAGCTGTCTTGGTGAAGCTATGGTGGTGTAATCCTCAATATAAACACTTTTGCTCTGATTTAAGCATAGCTTCTCAGTTTAAGTTAAACCTCTTCCTAAGAGGCATAAACAGACAAAAAAATCCACTCTGATATTGGATTAAGATTGATAAATGTGATGTTTGTTTGTATCCTACTCGCAAAACCTTTTGCATATAGACCAGTCCATATCTGAAGCTCTTTTAAAAGAAACTGTGTAAGCTTATACCAGGTTCTTTAGGCAAGTATAAGCTTGCCTTTGTCCACTTTCAAACTGAGAAGAAAATATCCAACCATATTATGTGATTTTTGGCCCAATTTAATAAACCTCATTGATGCCCAGCACTTAATTGGTTATAAATGCTAAAGCAGATACACGTCTTTTTGTTATTCCACTAGGAGTAGACACAGTGAATTAATGTTTTCCCAGTATAAAATGTAGACACATCTGAAGTACCCTTAATTGCATTATAGGATGCTATGCAGACCAGAAAGCCAATCACATCCCGGGCTGCATCAAAAGGAACGGGCCCAGCAGGTCAAGGGAGGTGATTCTCCTCCTCTACTGTGCTCTGGTGAGACCCCACCTGGAGTACTGTGTCCAGCTCTGTGGCCTCCAGCATAACAAAGACATGGAGCAGCTCAAGTGGGTCCAGTGGTGGCTCACAAAGATGATCTGGGGGTTGGGGCACCTGCCCTACGAGGACAGGCTGAGAGAGTTGGAGTTGTTCAACCTGGAGATGAGAAGGCTCTGGGGAGACCTTATAGCGGCCTTCCTGTACTTAAAGGGGGCTACAGGAAAGAAGGAGAGGGACTCTTTATTAGGGAGTTAGTGACAGGACAAGGGCTAATGATTTCAAACTGAAAGAGAGTAGATTTAGCTTAGACATTAGGAAGAAATTATCTTCTATGAGGGTGGTGAGACACTGGAACAGGCTGCCCAAAGAAGCTGTGGATGCCTCATCCCTGGAAGGGCTCGAGGCCAGGTTGGATGGGGCTTTTGAGCAACCTGGTCTAGTGGGAGGTTTCCCTGCCCATGGAAGGGAGATTGAACTAAATGATCTTTAAGGTCCCTTCCAACCCAAACCATTCTACGATTATATGTTCTTTAAAGGAACACCATCATATCAGACAGCTCTGTTAGTTATGGCAGAAGATCCTTATGTCTAGCAGTAATTTACAGCTACAGCTCTACAGATGTTGACCTACTAGAAATCATAGATAAAATGTCATTGCATATGAGGTCAGCACTGTACCTGATTTGAGCACAGTGCACATTGGATGCTTCTGATTTCCTGGATTTGCTATGTTCAGGTCCGTCTAGTAAGTCCAGCATCGAATACAACAGAACTGATGCTTTTGAAGTAACTCATGTTGTAATTCATGCTGCACAAAGCTGCTGCTGGGACGCTGGTAACTGAGTAAAAAGCACCAGCTCTGACTTTTGCCCACTCTTCACGCTTACTGTGCTCAAAAATAAATTATATAAACATATAAACACTTCTGTTAGCCAGATTGACCAGCAGACTGTGCCTAGTTCATGCTGTTCTAGAATAATAAAATATAATACATATCCATGAAAACTGAGGTACATCTCTATTTAATGATGAAAAAGGATCTAGAAAACAAAGAACTGTATTTATATATAAATATACATATATATAAACTGTATCATTTGTATCCTAGTAAAATTAATTCCCTATTTCTTCCGTAACTTCTTAAGCTAAGATATGTTCGGTTTTTTGGTTTTTTTTTTTTTCCTTAAAGTGTCAGGACATTGTTTCAGTTAAGAGCAAGTCTCCTTGACAGACCTACAAGGAATAGATATTGACTATTTTCTGCCTTCTGCAAACATACTTAATTCCAAGCGGCCAACCTCTGGCTTTCCATTGACATCTCTGCTACAGTGGGACAATTCTTGCAAGAGAAGTGAACCACTCAAAATATTCTAAATGTTATTTCTCCTCACTCAAGCCTCACAGAGATTTTAACACATAAGTTAAAATGTATTCAAGACCACAGCTTCTCTGCATGTGTGACAAAAACTAGAAATTGAAACACAATGCCCAGCTGTAAATACACACATTCATAAATACACTATACTTGAAAATCTGTGTATATGTACGTCTGTGTAAATGCATGTATATATGATCTTGAATATGAGTTGTAGTTAGAGATGAAAGTGGTTTTTGTAGTTGATCTTGGAGCTGGCTAGTTAATTCAATGTGTTATGGTACCATGCTTCTTTTCTCTAACAGTGCTATCCTGCTAGTGCGCATACTGTTTAGCCTTGATGCCTGAGAAGACAGATGTTCTTGAGTGGATTCCTTATCCTGTGCACAGCAGAGGAAGCATTTTTCAGCTATATCAAGGATGCTTCCTCAGCTAGGATTTAACAAATGGGCACATTGACTCCAAGCCTGGGTGACTAAGCTGATTTTCAACCTATACGTTGTGTTCTATGTCAGAAGAATTCTCATCAGAGATCTGCTCTTGCTTTCTTTGACAAAAAACTTCCATTAATTTCAACAAGACTGGGTTCTGGTTTCAGTCCTGTGAGATAACTAAAATGAGGAAAAGGTAGCTTACTGCTGAAATGTAATTATCATATCTATGCCAAACTTCTTTTAGCATATGACCTGGCATACCAATTCGGGCCTTGAAATAAAAGCAGTGATCAGTTCTTTATCAGGCATTATCTAACAGGGAATAGAGATATGATGGATTTTAGGCATCAATGATGTGGAGAGGTAACAACCTTTAATTAGGCTTCCCTTTGTTCACCTCATGTCTAATGAAGCAGCAAATTCACAGTTCAGTAGCAAATGAGAGGTAATCAAAAGAAAAATACTCATTTGTTTAACTTGCGCTCATGTCTTTCTCAGATGAAAAGCTTTTATTATTGTTTGCTTTTCACTTCCTTCACAGGAAGGAGAATAGATCTTGTAGATAAAAAAGCCCCAAAACCAGTATTCAGAACTGGCACCCTGTCAAAACTTTCAGATTGAGAAAATTTCATGCAAAATGTTGGAACCTCTTCGGTTTTCAGTTTCTGTGGGAAAAAGAAATGGTCAATAACTTCTCCTATTATAAATCAGCTGTTTGATTCCCATAAGACAACTGGTTTGTATGCCATTTGCAGTGCATGGTGACGTAAAGAGGGAACACCTCTTCATGTGGCCAAATATAATCTCTGCATACTAGGAACTCAGCGGATAGAAAGTGTGGGTGGCACTGTTAGGAGCGAGAAAGTCATTACCTTCTCCCTCAAGAAAGACAATTTTCCTGCATCCTGGAAATATCCAGATGCTCTGAAGGCCCTCTCAGCAAGCCTATAAGAGCACTGCATACAGTACTCACACCATTCTGGTGATTTCTCGGCATTCAGATGGTACTAAACTTAGCTAAAACCTGACTTTTACCCCATTCTAAGGCTGCCCCTGAGTGTAGCTGCAGATTTGGGTGAAGGCTTTTCATATCATTGTGCATGCTTCAGCAACTACTAATTCTTATTAAATGCATCCATTTAGCGTCTCTATCAGAAACAAAAAAAGTACTATTTAGAACACTGTTATTTATAGTGTGTCTAGTTACCTCAATAGCTAAAACTATTTTCAATTTTTGGATGCTGTACTTAACTGTTTTGATGTTTGGCAAATAGCCTGCCATGTGTATGCAAAACCATGGTAAATCATGTTAAATCTGTGGAGTTTTTACGATGGTGTAATTGAAAGCAGAGTCTATTTCTTTATATATAAGTAATATTATTAAAAGAAAAATTAAGAAAATCCTGTAGAAATTGTATTCTAGCTCAATACATATGTTGCAGAGTTACTTCTTGTTCAGTATTGTAAGGTGCATGTTGTAATGGAAATGAATGGGAAGAAAAATGGGACAGAATAGTGTTAGTTGTTTTATGGGAGCTGCTTTCAAAGTAGTTCTTACTGTGTGCACCCCAGTACAGATTGTTGCTTTGAGCCAGCTCTGTAGACCTTTAAGTGGTGATTGTATAAATTTCTGAGCTCCATGGGTCTCTTCGAGCATAAATATTCTTTCTTAAGGACTAAACATGTGCCTATGCTCTTCTTGGTTCATTAGGTTTAGTTCCTCAGTGGGGAAAAATATTCAGTGATGGCATCATTTAAATACTGTAGGCTGCAGAGTTTCAAAAAGTGAATTCATTCACAGTAGATGACACAGATTTATAACCTTTCTTATGACCTTTTTATGGAAATGAAATGCAAGACTGACAAAATAATTAACACTAGAAAGTGAGGGTTGATTTGCAGTTAAGAGGAATGTGTTGTCAGCCCTGCCTTTTCTTTTGTTTTGTTTTTCCAGGACCTGTTAGATTCACATTTATATTGTCTTAAGTGTTATACTTAAGCTGTACTGTCTGCTGCCTTATTTCCTAAAGCTGGAAATTTTCTCTGAAAAAGATAATAAATAGAGCTGAAATTGCTAATGACTGCAGCTTGAGAGACGCGCTCCCCCACAATGTTAACTGAATTTAAGCTCTGAGTGTAAAAGTGTCTAACTGAATTTGGGGAAATTGCATATATATTCTCAGTCTTCCCTCTGTGACCCTTAAAACATTCCCTCAAGACTTAATTCTCTCTGCCATGAGGGACAAGGGCTTGCAAGTGTCAGTTTTATCAGGGAAATGGAGTTATGAGAGACATTAAAGCTCACTGAGTGGGTAGGTGAGAACAGAAGGACCAGTGCATTGGTACATTTGAAAACGAGCCACTGCACTGCTGACCACTGTGTGACCCCTATGGTGATGGGCATAAGCTCCTCATTAGTGTGGTGGTACCCATGGAGCATGAGGAGTGTTCATTTCCTGATGCTGTGTAAGGGTATCACCAACATCAGTTTGAGCAGGCTGTATCTTCAAATTTTAGTTAATCTGTCTTGGAGGGGGGAAAAAAGTTTAAGATACTATAGATATAACACTTTTCCAACAACAGTACATGGTTTAATTCTTTTTCATGACAGTGTAAAAGGAAAAATTTACCACCACCACTACTTGCCAAACACAAACTGAGCTTGATTTTCTGTTCCATTTTATGTGCTTTGTCCTGCTTCGAGGCAGGTTTTTATTATAAGAAACTAGTGAAACAATATGTAGATAGTAATTTCCCATTGTTACAACCTGCCTGGCCCATCAACCTGGGTGTAAGGAGTGGGATGAGCAAGGCAGGATGTGACAGAGCTCATGCTGCCTGAAGTCAGACGCACAAAAAAGACACTTGAGCAGTGTCATACAAAATGAAGAGTCCACAGCTAATGTCCTCATGTTCCTTTTGCATCCCAGGTACAATGGTGGTGAAAAACTGGAATAAACACGGTCTATCTTATTTAAAGAGTATCTGTGTGGACTGTAAGCCGACATGAGGGTAAAGAGCAGAACCTGCCTCATCCTGCACATATGCATAACTGTAGAGATAAATTGAGCGATAGACAGCATTGGTCTTTACCAACCATCCACAAAGCCAGCTTCAGTAATACCTTTTCCCATCATCTCTCTGCAAGGATAGCAACATAGACATCCAAACTAGCTCTAAATAACAGTGCTAGTACAGCTTACAGTAGATAACAAAATCATCTGGCCTCAGACAAAGAATTGCACCCGACTGATTTTCCCAGCTTGTATACCCAAACTACACTCTTTTCCCCTAGAACTGAGGCAAAATTGATTTGAAACAGCACTATAACCTGGAAGGGCTAGCTGGTTTATGAACTGCGACTTTGTCACACCTCCAGCTCTGCAATAGGATTGTCATACCAGGCACTGTCATAACAAGCAGAGTTTGAAATGGAAGGTTTCTTCTAGGCCAGGTGTGTAGCTAAAGAGCTGTTTGCCCTGGAGACAAATGTGAAGAGGAAAAAGGAAAAAGTCAGCGAAGCAGATCCATTTTCTTATGAATTAGCAATTTAAGAAGTAATTTATTAATTAATGCAATGGAAAAAAAATGGTTGTGTCTCATTTCAACTTCTTTTACAATTAAGAAGGTGAAAATAGTAATTATATGGATATTTCATTTCCTAGCTAAAAATATGCAGATCATGACAATCATCTGTCTCTGTTTAACTCTCAATAGCAGCAAGCCATATCTGACAGCTGTTTGTAACCAATCTGTCTTTACTTGCAGTTCCACATACACTCTCACAGAATTAGCCAAGCTGTAGATTTTCCAGAATTAAAACTCAACTATTAAAGACCCAGGCTTCCACAGAATCACAGAACGTTAGGGGTTGGAAGGGACCTCAAAAGATCATCTAGTCCAGCCCCTCTGCCAGAGCAGGATCACCTACAGCAGAGCGCACAGGAACGCGTCCAAGTGGGTTCTGAATGTCTCCAGAGAAGGAGACTCCACAACCTCCCTGGGCAGCCTGTTCCAGTGCTCTGTCACCCTCACAGTGAAAATGTTTTTTCTAATGTTTTTGTGGAACCTCCTATGTTCCAGCTTGTACCCAATGCCCCTTGTCCTGTCATCACAGAATTGTCAGGGTTGGAAGGGACCTTAAAGATCATCTAGTTCCAATCCCCCCGCCATGGGCAGGGACATCCCCCACTAGATCAGGCTGCTCAGAGCCCCATCCAGCCTGGCCTTAACGTCACTGAAAAGAGCCTAGCACCATCCTCCTGACACTCCCCCTTGAACACTACTGAGGTCACCCCTCAGCCTCCTCCAAGCTAAAGAGACCCAGCTCCTTCAGCCTTTCCTCGTAAGGGAGATGTTCCACTCCCTTCATCATCTTCGTGGCTCTGCGCTGGACTCTCTCAAGCAGTTCCCTGTCTCAAGCTGAGGGGCCCAGAATCTTTACTTGAATCTACCTAGCTTTTGAATTTAACAAGTATTGACTTTTATTGGATAAATCATAAATGTTTGATTCCATCAATACAATTTTCTTCTTAGAAACTGCTCCTTCTAATACTAACCTGGCATGATCCCAGGTAGCTTCCATGTTCTCATAATGATATTAACAGAGTTCAGCATATCCACTGGCACAGGGCATCACAATAAAAGGGCTTTCAGACCCTTTTAGAGAGCTATCCACACAACACGGGTGTCATGTTATCGTGTGTCCAAAAGCAGTATGTGGAGGCGGTAGCTGCACAAATACTATTTTTACCAGAAAAAAAAAAAAACAAAGCCAAAACTAAAAAAGTTGATGCCAGTTTCTACGAATTAAGCTTGCAAGGAAAACCTCTGGGTGGGTTCGTTTCACAAAACTTGGTCACAGTGAAAGGACACTGATCATATCTCGCCAAACCAACACTGTGTGTTTTCACATAAACTTTTACCATATCAAAAGTACATCATGCTACATAAACACCGGGTCATGTGGTCAGCCATTAACCTAAATGAAAGGAGTTACAGAGAGGTGTGACCGAGTTCGCAAGCAAAATGCCTTTGCTTTCATCATCACTAATGTAATAACGCAACTATCCACTTTTTTTAAAATACAGAAAAGAAAAAAAAACACACAACAAACCACACATTTGAGGCATCAGGAAATGATTCATCTTGTAAAATATTTAATCTCCACACATCAAAGTCTTACATGCATGCATGGCACTCCTTGTCTTCTACAGTCATTTATGCTCTGCATTTAGAAAATAACTAACCTCCTTTATCCAGCTACAGGCAGTTCACTAATCATGAAAGAAGGAAGTTCACTAAGACTGAAATTATTGAGACTGGGAGTGATACATGTGACAGGAAGTTTATTAAAGACCAAGAACAAAGTTCCCTTCACTCAGCTGCAATACAGATCTCTTATCTGTAGTACAAATTTTTACTTTTTTTCCAAATGTCACTACATTTGTATGATGTGGAGATACTTTGCCTTTTCATATCCTAGTGACATCAGCAGAAATCCCACAAACACAACATAAGCATGAGTTTCAGATTTGAGACAATACATACTTGTTCCTTCAAGTGAATCTTATACAAGCAAGAAAAGCAATAAAATGCATGCTCATCCTGTTGTAACTTTATCTTTTTAAAGTGGGAAGTTTTCTGTCATGAATTACACCTCAGCCTTTCCACTGGACACTTTTGCATTACATTATGTTTACTTGGATAATGCAAATAAATCCCATCTCTAGCATTATTCACACTTGGATTTTTGCAGGGAGATGTCCCTGCCCATGGCAGGGGGGTTGGAACTAGATGATCTTTAAGGTCCCTTCCAACCCTGACAATTCTATGATTCTATGGCTTGGCATTTATTTTGAAGTGGATGTATTTCAGTTCCTCTACTGCTTGTTAACATCTTCACTTGGGGAAAACTGTTTTCATTACACTTGTCCTTTGCAGAGACAGGTCTAGCTGTCACAATAGGCTTGCTTTGCATTCATTTAGCATGAAGGGTTTAATCTTCAACTATGGAGCTGCCAGTGTTTTAGTTGTCATGATCCAGCTTTATCATCTCTCTCCCTAACAGGACTTCTTGTCACCTGCAGGCTAACTGCTTATGAAAATTTTCTTCTTCAAAAGCAGTTTTAATATATCAAAATATTTTTTCCTATACTCAGTTTATCTTTCTACTCTTACTCTTCCTAGAATGGACTATGTACCTCAAAGTCTGCCATAAGAAACCCAGTAATAATTTTTTGTGTCACTGCTTGAACACAAGCCTCCATCTTTCCCTCCACAGCTGTCCTATCTATCTAAAAATGATGGGAAAATGATGACCCAGTTGCAGTCTTCACATGTTGTGACCAGCAATGCTAGAAGAAAAAAAAATCCAAAGTATGGAACCTATTGACAGAGGGTACAATTTGTTTTGTAATACAGCCAATTTGCTGTCAGCTTTTGCATTAGGAATCTGTTTATGAATATCTGGGTATAGTTGCCTGCTCGTCAGAAACTAAAAATAATTGCTTTAAGAGAGGGAACAGAATTTGCAAATATTTCTCTTTGACATCTGTGGTCTCGGATGCTACTCTAGCCAAATGGGGACTGTCAATCACTATTTGAAAAGATCCAAAAAAATAGCAGAGTTAATACAACTCCTTTTTTTCCTTCTGAAAAGCAGTATCATAGTTGGCTAAATAAGGTCTATACTGGAGGAGAGGAGAGGGGAGGGGAGGAGGGAGCATGTGTTTGTGTTGTAACATGACTCCTTACTCATCAGATGGCACCCATCATCATCACAACCACAGCCTTTCAGTGTGCTGGAATAAACTAATTAACTCACTGACAGCTCAGGTTTTAATCCCCATTTGTAAGCATTTGTCATGAGTCTTGGTCAGCCAGTTTTTAAAGATTGCCATGAATTATATATTTCTCCCTTTTTAAAACTGCCTAAATAAGGACAATTACACTGCCCTGGAATGGGTTTCAATAAACACATTTGTGCTCGCTGCTGCCAGACAATGTGAACAAGGCAAAGATTTTTACAGTGCTGATTGTAAATTAGAGTTCTAATATTCAGTTCTTCTAGAGCTGAAGACAGGGAGAGATCCTCATCGTGCTGCGAATCAATGGGGCCACATTTTTAAAAGGGTAAGACACTGGCCCAAAGAATTTATTGATTTGAGTGCATCCAAGTTCACATTTTCCTTCATTCTTCCAGTCTGAATGTGCATTACATACACTTATTGGAGAGCAAATGAAAGACAAACTTCATCTTCCTTATCTCTAGGTACTTAACTGGGATGTTGTTAGGACCCTGCCTACCCTTCACCTACCCTCAGTAAGGACGTAGGGGATATTCGTCCCTCAAAGACTGAGAACAGAACCAATGGATAAAATTAAGCCAGAATAATTTTTTTCTTTTTTTTTTAAAAAGGGAAAACCAGCCTTGAAATGAAATTTATTGTGGAATATTCACACCTGGTGCGGTGATGACTATGTGATATTATTCAGTAGTTGTTACTATTACACTCATTATCATGACAAAGGGCCCTTCTCAAAGCAAAAAAAAATAATCTCATACTGAAGTAATTAAATGAAACAGACCAAAATCTGTTATTTTTGTAGTATCTGTTCACAGTGCACTGTTCTATGAGGTCTTAATGAATAATTGAGGCAGTTCTCTTTAGGTTATGCATTGATATGTAATATGTAGCTTCAGGAAATGCCTTCAGGAAAAGTGACATTTTCTCCCTTCTCTGTGTTGAATACGAAATTAACAGCTTGAGCTACATTCACCACTGGTAAAACTTTGTTCACCTCAATTGCATTAAATGCAGTTACAGCACAAAGGAATTGGCTTGGGGGCTTTACATTCTAAATCTTCAGCAATCTTTCCACGTAGCACATGCTTTCCATGTGTTTTACACATATTTTTGGATGCCTGGAAGGATAAACAAATAGTAGACACAAGCTGCAGGTAGAGGTAATAGATCACATTAAAGTTACTTTAGTTATTTAGGCACTACTTTCAACAAATCAACACTCAGAAACAAAGGCTGCTCTATATTTATGCACTAATTTTGCTACTAAGATCTATATTTATGCACTAATTTTGCACTGAGATTGCTTTTCTGGTTGTCTACCTAAGCAACCTATGTGACACTAAGTACTCTGAGTGAAAAAACATTCCAGTTTATAAAAGCAGTAACAGTTAAATACAAAAGAACCAAATATCTTAACACTCCATTCTAACATTTTTTTTTCAGGTTGGAACAGGTTCTTCTTATTCACCTCTAAGCTGCTGTCAAGGATAAGTGCGTTTTTCATTCAGTATCAGGTAACATGAAGGTATTCACATGTTTTTATCCAGTCAACTTTGATAAACTGACTGTTTTATGGTATTCTCTTTAGTCCTTGAATATTATTATGATTCTTTTCCATATTGCTTCCAATTGTTCACCATCTCTTTTGCAAATGTGAACATCAAAAATATATGTACTGCATTTTTTTTTTCTCAAGAGGAAAACAAATGAGTGGGTAGTTACATCTAATGAGCAGAGATAAAATAAATTCCTTGTTTGTACTCCCTGGCCATCAATCCACGTATCTTTCTAAAAGTTCATGTTTAACTGTACGTTAGTCATGATTTATAAATCCATATCATGCTTCCTATTATATGATTCATGCTGTGGTCCAAACCCCTCACTCCTTCCAAGGTGAACTTTAAATTCCCTGCTCCCAGATAGTGTCATCCTTATTATTTATTAATTATTTTGTTAAATTTTGTACTATGAATGTAAGCTGCATAGGACCGTGGCAGGATACAAGGCTTGAGGGAGAGTCTAGGGTTGAAGGCAACGTTCAGATCATCATTCTACATGACAAGCAAAGATGGTAGAGATCAGAAAAAATGGTGACTGTGAGGACGTATTTGTTAGAAGCAGTAATGTCAGGCAGGGAAACACATTTTTCACTTCATCCATGCTGAATTTGATTTGTCAGATGAGCAGTTAAAAGTCGTCACAGAGAGGAGGCAGGACTTTGATTTGCACAGAAAGGTTGTATCTACACTAGTGTAATGCAGACCCAGCCACAGATTCCATTCCCGGAACTCATCCACCCACACTGTCAACCACCCAGCAGTCCCTGCCAGCATTTTGACCTTGCCACTAATCCACAAAACAGCCTGGGAGCTAGCAAAGGCCAGGCACAACTCCCAAAGGGCAATTTAGATGAGACCATCCTGATGGGGGGGGGGGTGGGGGGTGGGGGAAGTCACACCATGGAAGTGGCCAGACCATGACAGTTGCATTCAAAAAGGGAGAGTGGCTAAGGGATTTTTTTGTAGAGATGTATCCAAGTAAGGATGTCTGGAGTCGACGTGTATTTGTGAATACAGAGAATTGATAAGATATTCAGCAGCTGAACTGCTCTATGTCAATGACAGTAGACAAAGATGAGATGCAGAGGGATCAGAGAAGAAGATAGATGAGAAAATCTACAAGAGATCTTTAAACCAAGTACTTGGCATTAGAAACATTTCGGTACAGGCCAGCTTCTAAGGAGTTTTAACTTGTTTTTCTGACTGTATTCTTCACCTCGGTAGTTTGCAGGGCACCCCTTACTATAGTTGATGGAAATCTTATCAGTAGTGATTTTATCAACTTCCAAGACATTGATGAAAATGTTGAAAAAGATGATATCTAATGCAGAAATACAGACACCTGCACGATCATTCTCTATTGACAGCTATTTTTGTGATCTGTCAGTTAGCCACATCCTAATCTGGTATTATGCTTTATTGTTAGTGTACTGTGCTGTATTTTGAATAACAGTGTCAGGCAATATGAAGTTATTCACCCTACAGAAGTCCAAATATAGCTACATAACTGTTTTCTCAAACAATCATAATCTTGTCAAAGTATCACATCAAATTCTTTGAGGAAAACTAATCTTCATAAAATTACCTTGATCTATTATGTTCCTCACCCTTCACTCCTTTTTAACTGAATCCCATGTCAGTCCTCTCACCTTCTCCTTCCTAGGATTTGTATCACACTATCCCACCTGTGGTTATTCCAATATTCCTATTTTCCTTCAATGAATAGTGGTACTATACTAACACTAGAAGTTTCATGAAGTTGTCACATTGTTTTCTGAAAGTTACAGGTAAAGATCATCAGGCAAGGTATACGAGGAAATGATTCTTTAAGGACTCTGATGTAAAAGAAGGTTTTAAAAAGACTATCCCTAGAAGGTTTTTTTTCAAATCCTTCTTGTTTCCAATTGGCTGGCAGATGAAGAAATTAATCTTTCTCAAATGCTACAAACTCATAGATCGTCTTTCCAAACGTAGAAGATATAAATATGTACTGAGCAATTCTGTATTTTCCTTATTAATACTTCGAACATGTCCTAGTGCTTCGCTTTTAGAAATTCCAATTCTTACTGCTTTTCATCCAGGTTCCTAGCATCAGTACACTACTGCTCTTTGACTCTTCATTTTCCTTAGCACATCAATTTAATCTGTTCAGATCTCCTTCAGTTTGTCTGTACATTGTATTTGCATTCTAGTGAGGACATTTGATCCCTTAGCTGTGACTCACAGAGCATCCTATTTTTACAGCTCAGTCTCCAACTGGAAAACAGCCCAATGCTCTGCTAAAATAAAACTTCTGTTGCACAAACAAAGTTTTCTGCCTCCTCCTTGTGCTTGCTTGCTTTCCAAAGTCCCAGCAGCCTTCCATTGTACTTCTATAGATTAAAAAGCTTGACACAATCCACTGTCAAAAACACATGAAGAGTGTAGAAGTATTAGAAAGGCAAGTAAGAAATGTTTTGAAGCAAAAGACTGATCTATAGCAGTAAAGACCTTCAAATGTAAATATTAGACATTTAAATAGGGGCCCTAAGACACATTCATTACACAATTGGATTGCACACAGTGTATCTGAATGGCAGTATGTGCAATCTATTGGGGACAAACCAGAATTACTTTGCTCTTTCATGCTTGAGAAACACGCCAGGTAAGCAGAAAACACTGGCTCCTTTTTTGCCATTATTTTGGTTAGTGGAAATTTTAAAATTGCACTAAATAGTTATATCCTAATACATGGTTTGCCTCCTGGGTTCAGAGCGTTATTGCCATGACCGAGCTCATGCAGCTTCCTGCAGCTGTGAGAAAATTGCAAAGAAGCATTTCTCCTACAGAAACAACAGCAAGCAAGGAGATCAATCTGCATGCTACACTAATGTAGTGACTTTCCCGGTATCCCTGAAACAGTTCTGAAAATGTTTTCAGGAATCTGATACGAGGTGCCAGCAAAACTGGCTCTGTCGGCAGTTAAGTGTTTATAATTGACAAAGGTCAACTACATTGCATGAGTTTCAGTGTTCAAAGAATAAAACTCAACATATATAGTGTGTTCAAAAGTAATAGAACATTTAAAAACCATTAGCTAAAACTATCTTTCCAGATAATTTCAACAGGCATAAACAGTAAGTACATACTTTTTAGAGAATTTGTGCTTTTTGGACTGTCTTATGTTGCAAAATTTAAAAGGCTGTAATTGTTGGTGGGGTGTTGATACATTCCAGATTGTGAACTGTCAGTGCCCCTGAAGGCAAAGCTAGTTCAGGAACTTTAGCATCTTTAAGACTTTTTTTGTCTCACACAAAAATGCCAGAGACATCAAAGCAAGGTATTGTAAAGGTGACAAATTTGATGTTATCTGAATTGCTAGGAAACTGTGTTAAGCATGTACAGATTTTTACAAGGTATAACTGTCTCAGTTTTAGATTGCTGTACTTGTTGCATGAACTGTTAGGATATAATATGATAATAAGCACTTACTTATAAAAGCTTATCCAAACACAGTATCTTAATCCTGAAAGCTAGGTGGATGTCTCACCAAATTTCCTCTGCTTTTTGTTCCAGAATTACTGAAACATGAACAGTATATTGTGATGCGCTGAACATCTGATCACAGCAGATTACCTAATGTTAAGAAGAAGAATACAGTTTGGGGGGGTCTTTTTGTGTTGTTCTTAGCTGCCAAGACTTAATCACATCTGGAAAAGAGCACTCATTTTTTTTTAACTATGCCCATGCCCATCTCCACTTTCCCCCACTATGTTAGGGATACCTATGACGATCTGATTAGGCATTCTGCGGAACAAAAAACTGTCTGCAAAAGACCGGAATCACTGACCGCCACACAACTCTATTTCCAGCACCGGACAGCGGGGTGAGTGCAAGCATTTGGCATGTAAACAAGACCTCTCTGTTTATACATATATTGTAAGTATTAGGTGCTAGTGAGTTGTTTCTAACAGACGTAGAACATCCGGTTACTACTATATGTGGGGAAAAAAAGGGGTTGACAGCTTACTTGGAATTAATGTTCACCCCTTTTTCTCATCTATACAGGAGAATGCAAATCTTTTGTAGCCTGGTACAGGTTGCTAGGACTATTTCAAAGCCAGAAGAAAGATCATACAACTTCACAAATGCAAGAATAGCCAGCCAAGAAGGTCCAGTGACCAAATACATTTCAGTGAGACCTCACAGCCACACATTTCTGTACATGCTCAGAATACAAACATTGCCTTTGAATTGTGAGGACAAATTTGGGCACCCACCTGAACTTTGGAAGTGTCCCCTCTGTCTTAAAGATGGCAGTTGAGATCATAAAATAATTCTTCAGACACTTTGGACACACAAATAACCAACATGTCCCAGCACTTGCCCTCCTGGTCTTGTCTGATTTGGCTTGTATTAGGCACTGTGAAAGAAAGAATATTCACTGGTCTGAAAACACACTGTTTTGAGCACCTTGTCTTAAAAAAAATAGAGAAAATGGTCATTATCAGTAACTGATTTAAGCACAGAAAGTTTATCAGTTGGCATATCTTTAGAGCCAAACAGAAAACAAAAGCCAACACAGAAATAATGAAGAGACATTTATAAAATGCTTAGAAAGCAAAAACTTCTATCTACTAGCTTCTGTTGGTCTACAATTCAGTAGGTGTCAAAATATGTTTCTATTTTAACTTATCTGCATTCATCTACATAACTGTTATAATTCAAAAAGGCTATAAAAAAGCCCCAGACTGCAGGCCTTTTCACCATTTTTTTTTTATTTAGATGAACCTAACCTGTTTTTACTACCTTCTGTTTTCAGTGACCCATTTTTTTTTGTCATGGTGATCGCTACCATTAAAGTTCCAGAATAATCACCTCTGTGACTTCAGTGGCACTTTGTCATTAAAACACAGGTAAAATGCAGTCATCTTCAACAGAGAAAAGGCCAGCCAACTTCCAAAAAAAAGCCTCCTGAGAATGTCCAGACCAATCTGTACAGTAGCTTCAACAGCAGCCGGCAAGTTCAGAATAAAACCAGGCAAGACAGCTGGAAACCAGCCAGGTGGCAGTCCTAATTTACACATAAGCAGCAGCTCTTACATTTAATAAACCCGCATAGCTCCACGGCACTGTGCCGACATACATTAGGCAAAAGCCCAGAGAGCCATTTTTTTTTACAGTGCTAAACTTTTTTTTTTTTCCCCTCATGTCTGCTGGCTTCCAGAGAGTGTATGAGGCGTTCACCAGCTTGACAGAAGTTTGCCTTTTCCCTAGGCAGTGCTGCCGTACTTGTTGCAGAGCAACGTGTGCCATTCCCAGTGGGATCACCATGCTTCTCCGTCCTGTAACAGCTTTCATAGGGGTGCTCTGCTGCTCTTTGGGGGGACACCCATTGAGGAGCTAATGGTTCTAATCCAAATGTCACCAACAGATTAGGCAACTAAACCTTTTTTTCCAGACTTGCCTCAGACTTGTTATAATTTTATGCTCAATGAAAGTGAAGAGCTGTAGCTGAAATAGATATTACTGCATCACAGACTAAATAAGCCATAGAAAATAGAACAAATAATACAGTAAGATCGCATGCAAAGCTGTGATTTGGATTTTTCCTGGAGTAAGAAAACAAGATTTTAATGTGACTTCTATTGCCTTCCAGAATGCTACCAGGATGTCGCTCAGATGCATCTTATATCTTCATTTGTCTGATGTTTTCTCCTATTGCTGTTCTTAAAAAAGAAACAAAAAACAGCAATGGAGAAAAAAAACACACAAAATATTTTATGAACAACTAAAACACCGAATAATAATTTTTGAAATGATTTTCTTGGTATTAGCAAAAATCTGTTTGAAAGACTCAGAAGCATAACAACATAACAGTACAGCAGACTGGAGTTTGCAATTTAAAGGTAACTCTTGTGGCCACGACACGTTTACTTAGCTAGATAAGGAGAAACAGAGGTTAGAAGAATAATGACAATTTGATCTGTGGCAGGAAATACTAATGAAACAATTTGCAAAAAGTCAATTATAGGGGTGATGCTAAGTGTCTTCTTGTTGTGAGAGAAGAGATAAGAAAACAAGAGATACATTTTATGGATTCTTCTCTAAGCATTCTTCACATTCCTCTACCTGTCACTGACAGTGACTTTAGCAGCTGAGCCACATTCCTTTAAAGAGCAAACAGATGGCTGGTATTTTTTAAATCTCCACCTTTCTGTATTCAGATCAGGACCAGACTCAATGCTGACCCACTGAGTTATACATTCAGCAGAAAGAATACAATGGTCAACAGGATAGTGCAAACAGAAAGAACGTACTCTAGTAAGACTATTTCTTCTCTGAAAGGCTGTTCTTTAAGCAGTCACAAAGTTTGACTTCAGAAGTTGTTACGTGATGATAGTGAGTTTAGATTTAATTATCATTAAAGTGGTATGGCTCTGGGAAATGTCCCTTGCATTGGTCTGCCTTCTAGGAAGACCAAAACATTGTATGAGACTGTGCCTACAAACAGGAGAATTGTACTTTTTGACTCAGCCAGTAATAAGATTTACTCACAGGGTAAAACACTCCCGTTCATTTATCATACCTGTGCAGATGAGTTACTGACACCAGGAAGTAGCAATAGTATGTGATAAAAAGATGTGTATGTTTAATCAGTGACATTTTACGGTGTGACGACATGGTCTAACTTAGATGGCTAAAACTACACATCTAAATGGTGCTTCAAGACATGACCACTGTCGCCACCTCCCTTTTTAAATCTAGCTGAGCTGAAGACCACACTCATAGGGGAGTACAGTTGTATAGGCCTCCCGGATCAAATTGCTCCAGTGACTCCTCAGACTTTCCTTTTGAGAACGCTGCAACAAATCAGGAGAAGCATAATTATTCTAAAGTAAGCAACTACTTCTGCAATCTCTTTGGATAGTAATAGGCTTGGGTCCATTCCTTTCTCTAGCAGTTACTAGCTGTACTAAGCAGCATTAGAGATCAGACCAGACACTTTCCCTTGTTCTCTCTACAGAGGTACTAGACTGAAGGACCCCTGACAGAGTTTCTGTTCTGTACACCAGCTGCTTATTGTGCTACAGAGAATGAAATGAACATTTCTTTCTTCTGATCCTTTTTTTTTTTTTTTTGCTCCTGTTTGTTTCATGTGTCTCAACCTACTCAGCTCCCCAGTTCTTTGATTTTGAGTTGAACAGAGCTCTATATAGACTGTGTCAAGAATTCAGGCTTCTTCAGACAGTTAATATAAAACCGAGTTCTAAGACTGAAGCACATTTCAAATGAAACCAGGAGTTTACAGAAATACAGCCCAACTCAACCTAACTACAGCCTCAGTTCTAGCAGAAGACATTTATTACATTGGTAGAAGACAGCTTGTGTGTCCAGAGGACATTACATTTGCTGATCTTGCAACGATGCATAAATTAAAACAAGAATCTGTGATAGATTTGTGCTTATAAGGTCAATAACATAATCTTTAACATTTCTTTAAGTTACGAGGGAAGATGGAAGGGATGAACACTATTTTGGTACCTGGACTCACTGAGGGATGTTTTCAGGCATCTGACTGATCACCTTTTTGAACCAAAACCAACCATACATACACCTGAGTGTGAAGTTATTTGCAATTATTTGCTTTACCATTGTTCAGTTTTTAAAATACAAATAGCTGTCCACCCAGCTATGTGACAATCATAGTTAGGAAATCACTGGCTCTTCTGGCTGTGGCAAGATACTTACTTTTTACATATTAAACTTCAGATTAATAAGTAAACAAAATGCCATAAAATTCTGCATGCTCTACTGAAGAAGATTCATTAATGTGATACGTATGAGCACCTAACAGTCCTACCAGTATGTTTGCTTGCAAGAGAAATAATTTCTTTGATGTTGTATTGATTCATATCAATCTAAACCAGAAAGATTGTTGTTAAAAGACTCTTTGAGTCAATATTAGCATCATGAAATATGAAGTTTTACAACATACCCTTGTGCTCACTCCTCTTGTGCTTATTCAGACAAAATGGCAGCTATAATCAAAGTAAGTTAAATAAAGGATTATGAAATCAGACCCCAGGCATTTGTTCATTTTATGAAAAAGAGTGTATAAAAAGCCCTTGACAATATAAAATATGGATCAGTTAGCAAGTAGTACTAATGAATTTGAAGAAAGCCTTTTAGTCTCCCAAGTAAATATATAATTACGCAGCTTTTATTTACCCAGGAGATAAGAACAGGTTGAAGAACTGTTAAGGCTCTTTTGTCTCTTAGACAAACTTTCCTGTCTACTGTCTGTCTACTTTGGAAATAGTTCTTTATGTAGTGCAGGTAAAGGCACTACATAACAACAACTGCAGCTAGAGAGGTATGTGGGTCAAAAGGTAACCTGAAAGGCTTTTTCACCTGCCAAAATCTCACCTAAAGTTGATATGCCCTGATTTAGCAATCTATTACATGTGTGGCCTTATGGCCAACTTTTTGTTGTTCAAAACCTACTGTTTTCCAAGACAGGTAGATAATATGGACTGACATGGCTATAAGAACTGAGGCAGTTCTCTTATAACTCTGGTCTGATTTCACAATAAATTCTGCAAATTCAGTTTGAGCCACACTGTGAGATGTACGGGAGTCCTTCACTAAGGGGAGTGATACTCTGGGAGAGCACACCTCTCTAACAAAGCAATGCTTTCCCAGGGTGTGCAGCTCATCCCAAATGCCATCTTGCAATTAAAATGCACTTTGAGTCATAAGTCCATTGATCACCTGTGATTTGGACTTTACTATCTTTGGTTTATATTTATAGTTCAAGTTGGCTAGCATAGTTTGTCTTTTTATTCTGTCATACAGAACCTATTTTGGTCAGCCTGTGGGCTACATCTGCGGCTTCCACAATCTTTGACAACAGAAATAGTCAATATTAACATCGATTAACTCAGCCTTTAGCACCTGTGATGGGTTATGGCTAGTTATTTCAAACAATAGCTGTACCTACTCATGTACATTATTAATCAGTCCTGTGAATGCCCAAAACACATGATCACTGCATTTTAAAGATGTTTTATAGCATGAACTTACTCAGCACTTACTCTGACATTTACAGATTTCAAAGCGCTTCAGAATCAGTATATCCATATGCCAGAGTGTGATGAGCACCTTTTCTATTTACCACCAGCACAGATGTGAAGCAATTCCTTTCTTTTACCTGTCATGAGCTTTCAGCCTTAGATTCACTGTTCTTTGCAGACCAACTTCTCCTGAGATTTTGAACCATCAGGTAGTTGCTGAAGTACTACAATATCCCAGGCCATCTTAGCTCCCTTTCATCTCAGCATCTGAGATTGCTGACATCTTGATGGAGAAATGATACAACCGTTTCTGGCTTGAGGTGTGATGTCTTCAAATAGCACGACCATCTCCCATTTTCAACGTCTTTCAGTAGCATATTCAGGCAATCCATGATGTAACTGCACTCCAAATCCGAAAACGGAACAGGCTGCCCAGGGAGGTTGTGGAGTCTCCTTCTCTGGAGACATTCAAGACCCGCCTGGACACGTTCCTGTGTAGCATAATCTAGGCGTTCCTGCTCTGGCAGGGGGATTGGACTTGATGATCTTTCGAGGTCCCTTCCAATCCCTAACATTCTGTGATTCTGTGAAATCTAATCTGTTCTTAAAGTGGTTTACTGTTACCTATCAATATTGTATCTGGTGCCTTTCCAGGGACAATAAAACCTATTGCAAGGTCCTTGGTGGATATCAGGAAATATCTAACAGCACTCAAATGTTCCTAGAAGTGAAAGAAGAGGGAATAGAATCTTTGGAAACTGAAATAGAGAGTTGTACATCAAAGTAAAAATCAGAGAGGAGAATTAAATACTTAAGCATGTTGTCTTTTAGTAAATGTTTCCAATGTTTAAAACAAAGATGGAAATTAAAAATAACAATAGTAAGAGAGGGAGAAGATGGAAAATAAGGAGGTTTTTTTTTTCTCATTACTTCTAAATGTTTCTAAAGACAATTTATGTTTCCAGCTCACAAATTTTACTTGGAAAGCTGCATTCATTTGATTCGGTAGACTGTAACTGCAGATGCAGCTGTTGAAAACTGAATTGTTTACTCTGTTGCTCTGCTTTCCTGGTTGTGACCAGATGCAGCCAGCTGTTAACCAGTTGCTTCTCTCTGCTCATCTCCTGGCAATGTGATGATCAACAAGCCCTACAAAATGGTTATAACTTAACTAGAAATAAGAAACAGTTTAGACATTTACCTCCAACCCAAAGACATAGTGATGCAGTATTTTTTATTTAAGATTATGAATCTGTTCATAAATTGATTTTAGCATGACTAAATTTGTATTTAAAGTTATACTGTCCTTAAATATGAGCTGAAACATGCTCAACTAAGCATCTGTAAAAGCAAAACAGGCAAAAGATACAGACAGAATGTTTTGGTGTATAGTCTTGCAGTAAATGCTTTAGGATATGTCCAAAAAACTTTCAAGACCCTGATTTCATTCTCACAGGTAAGGCAATATTTGTTCCTCTGTTCTCTACCATATGGCACAAAACTGAATTTCCCTAGCCCGTATTTTATATGCACACCATTTAAACACTGGATTATTATAGGTTCCTCCTAAGCTTTTCAATACCATATTAGCACCTCAGAACTTTACATAAGGTCTTGAATTTATCTCACACCCCTTCTGTGAGTGAGAATTAGCATTCTCTCTTTTTATGGAAGAATGCCAAAAACAATCAAAAGACCATTAACTCTGAATGTTCATTTTGTTACATATGCACCCCCTTTTTATAATATTTCACATCACACAAGTACAGACTCCAGTTGCAGCTGTAAGCACTTAAAATACTTTTTTTAAGTCTAGGCCCAAAAAATACTGTGGCACCTCAAAAGTAAAGAACATGTAATTCCTCCCTAACTTCGAAAATCTGATTAAAAGTGACTTGCCAAGCAGAAGGGGAACTGAAATTTTGTGGGTTTCTTCCAGGGCATTTTCTTTTACTTCATCTTGAGATATTTTTTAATCTTCCAGCAGTATTTTGCCTCTGCAATTATACTGAGCAACATTTTGCACTTTGTAATGTTGATACTGGGTCTGCAGAAGGATGTCCTTTGCACTGTGTAAGCCTGGGACCCTAGAGTAAAAGCAGGATATCTTGCCATAAAGGGAGTTCAGGACATAAGCAGACAACAGCTGAACTCGGAACGCACAGTTACTCTTAAATGTGAAGTCTCCTTGTAAATGTAATGTTCCTTTAAGATGGATTTTGGGGCATAATGAGAGATCAAATCCTTGATCAAATCCTTGATTCAACACTGACATAGTTCATCGCTTGGAGATACTGCAGTTACTTCAAATAAAAGATGACAATGCCATCAGAATAATGGATTCCAGACCAGCCGAGCAACTCCAGAAACAACTCCCTACGACCCCTCTTCAAGTTTACACTTCGTGGTGAGGCAGTTTGCTTGTACATATTAAACGTGGGTATCATCAGTCTAAAATATTTTCCTTATTTATTCATGTTTTTACTGGCTCATAAGAGAATTATGAACGGAAGGCCTTTTCTACAGAAATTACAAATATGGCTTTCAAGAAAAGAAACTCTTTTCATCTTTCATGTCTGACTAGCAATGAAAAAGGCTGACTCTTTGCAATCCTTAATGATTTCAAACCAACCAAAGAGCCAATCGCATCTCTCATTCCTGAAAAAGCTCATTCAGAAGCCAGCGAAAACACCTGAATGTTCAGCTAAGTGAAGCTAAGAAAATAGACCTGGCATTTGCTGAATTCATACCAATATCCAGAACCGAACATACCTTAGTGGTGCTGGAAATGGTCTACTACAAGAGCATAGGAAGCGGTTAATCCAGTTCTTCTTTTGGATCTCTTTCCAGTTTAGCTTTGCCAATGATAAAATCTTTCTGCCTTATGGAGAAGAAATTATATGATACCACCACCATATGTAAGAGGCTCCTGGTCTTCTCTGGAATGATGTAACCAACCGTAGTGGTAGGGAAATCTCATTGCCCGAATCACATCTTTCTCTGCTTGTTCCAGCATTTCACATGCAACATCAACTGAACAAATTCAATGCCAGCAACAAGTGGATAAAAAGCAGCTGTAACTTTTCCTCTGTAACACTTGACTGCCTCATTATTATCAATGTAGCCTAGCACTGAAATAAAACCTGTTGCTAGGTAAAGAACAGCGACTGAAACTGAACCTCAGGAAATCAAGAGGTAGAATGATAAAAAGCGTTTCATTTCAGTGGAAAATGATTTCAAAAGTTTATAGCTAAGTTACAGGGGTTTAATGATAACATACATGCCTAATTAACAAATTAAATCTGTAGCATGAGTAATGCTTGTAATCATCTCAGATTGGACAGGACAGTATTTTTTTCAGATTATTGTAAGGTATTTCAGTCATTTCATTACCCATCACAAAATCCAGGCATCTTATGGGTTTGTGGGGATTTTCTGGTGTTTTTTTGTTTTGGTTTGTTTTTTTCCCCAATCACAAGAAGCATCAGCATGGGCATCTAAGTTGACTATGCTCTGAACCATTATGAATTTACCTGCACATCTTTTTCAGTTTCTTAAGGTTTGGAAGCTCTGACCTAGTCCTAATGATACCAAAAAAGCCATCAGCACTCAGTGAACTCAAGTGAGAGAAGATCTTGTCTATTTTCATAAGGAGGACTAGCAAGCTCACATACATATTAACATTTTAAAGATTAATTTCAGAAATCTAAATCTGACTCGTGATACTTAAGTGTTTAGAAGCAGCAACTGTGATGTGGCATTTCTTGTGCCACATTTATATCATCATTAGCTGCTTTCATTTAGTTTCCACTTTCATAACTCATTAGCAACGAGCAAGGTGGTCTGCATGGTTCTCCAGACTGGTTCCTACAGAACCTTCTCCTGGTTCCTACAGAGGACAATATAAAGTCATGGTCTCTTTTTTTTTTTAACTCAAAGCAATCTATATTCAATATTTTGGATTAAGAATCTGACTAGGAAATACGCTCTTACATGGTGAATTCTCACAACACTAATTTCTATAGGAAATTCTGTTGTTAGAATATCCATAGAAGATAGACTGAAGCTCCTTTAGGAAGTAACTTCTCAGTATGCTTATACAGTACTTTTTGAGCTGTCTTCTATAGTGTAAATATAAACTAAATACACATGAAAAAAAATCCTTAAACCTTATCAAAACAAGACTTTTCACTGTACGTGAATTTTCTCAGTGTAAAATTTCAGTTTTCAAACCCAGCCAAAAGCCATTTCAGAGACTGTAAAAATTGCACCCCAGAACAGCACTTATCACAGTATTATGAACTCTCATAGGTCTATGGAATTTCATGATACTTTATAATCTGCTTAAAATTCATGCTTCTGACAACTTGTGACTATCTGAAAAATCTCTGCATCAGTTGCTCGATCTCGTAACTGTAAGAGAAAACTCAGAAAGTGCACCTCAAAGAATTAAATCAGTGGGAAAATACAAACCAACCTGAAGTATATTTTAATGATTTTAGGATATCTCAGGACTATATTGGGATTTGTTTCATATTTAAATGTCTGGCATTACCAACAGTGATACTCTTCTACATGGCAGTTAAGCTAATTGCTTTCATCTCCATTCTACTTTCATAATCCAATGCCAAAGCACAATGTTTTTCTCCTGCATCTGGCATTTGTAAGCCTCATTGTTGGGACATACACTGCTGAAACAATTCTTTGTGCTTTTTCTAAAGATTCAGAAGCCACGCTATTAATTTCCTAATTTCTTTTTAGTATGCTCATAAAGAAAGATTTCTCTATGTCTGCAAATACTGATACGAGAAGAGGCCCTGAAACATGATAATGTTAGCTAATAAAATATAAAAGCAAAGCTTTTCTTTCCTGTTGCTTTGCATACACAGTAATAAAACTACTTCCCTGGTAGGATATAAAGTTAACATCTCTTTCTAAATTGCTTCAGCACTTGTGCTCACAAATGGTATGGTACAAAGCCTAAAGGAGCACTTTTTTTTTTTTTTTTTTTTATGGCATAGTATACCCTCACTATAGAAATACTGTGTGCTATTCAAGAAAAAGGCTCTCTAAAACACGTTCCGAGACTATGGCTCCCATTTGATTGATGAGTTAGGAGATCACAGTGAGTGTTGTCACATACAGAAAGTAGGGTCAATAAGTCTACAGAACACACATTTAATCCTCAGGAGGCAGAAAGAAAAACTAACAGAGCAATCCTGAAATGCAGAAGGCAAGAAGCAGCTGGCTTTAAATTAATACCTATTTAAATGGTGTAGATGGAAACAGGCCAACTTTGACAGTAATTTAGATGAATCCTGTTTTTACCATATCACTAATTACTGAACTTATGAATTAGTTCTATACTTCTAAAAACTCCATTAGACATATCTACTTAAGAAAAAAGTAATCATACATTAGTTCTTCAATACAGTGAATCATACTACAGTTGTATTTCAGGGTGGCATGTCACCATTATGAAGCTTATAAGCTAAAAAGCTCTACAAGGTACTTGTGAAAAAGAGCAAGCACTCTAATAGAGGAGGAATTTCAATCTGAATGTACCAAGAGCGCAACTCAACAAGAGTGCTGTTGTTAATTATTACAGAATCACCACATAGCAATGGAACCATATTCCCTCCTGAAGTGCCTTTCTTGCCCTTCCTCTGTAGGGAAAGAGAAGATTGGGTATGAGTTGCATAGGATGCGTAAGAATGACCACACTAAAGCAGATCTGAATTGGCTTCCAAGTTTAGCTTCAAACTATTCAAGGGGTAGCAAATGTTGCTTAACTCACAAATCCTGCATGGTCATCTAGGAAGTGAAGTAACCACAGTCACTAATCAGCTGAATCTCACTGATGCACTTTCACATTTGCACTCCTTTGCCTGGGAACAATCAGAATCTGACCCACACTCCTGGACTATGATTGCTCACCTAAAAAACCACAATGGCTTGCCAATGGTTTGCATGCACATTCTTCTAATAACTGAAGTAATGGCCCTTCACCAGAGAAGGCGCTGGATAATGTGACATAGCCAAGCTCCAAATTATTATTTCTTTGAACTGCAGTAATTCTTAGAAATTTCATCTTATTGTATCTCTCATTGTATTATGCACTCTAGAGACACACTGAAGTGTAGGACAGTGCTGAAAGTCTATTAACTGAATACAAGGAAAGTGAGACAAAGAAGGAGTAAGCAATTTGATCACGGCTGCACAAAAAAAGTTCTGGCAAAATTTACAGGAAAAGCTAGATATCCTAATATATGGGTTTTTAAAATATTACAGTGTAAACTATAATAAACATGAAAGAAAATGAAAAAAAAATCCCCAAACTTTCAGACACAATAATTAAAGAAAAAAATACTCTCTTTAGAATAAAAGATTTAGTGTTTTCTTTTCCAGTGACAGAACCCAGAATCCTTTTAACTAATTTGTTGAGGAAATATGCCACAGTGGAATTTAGTATGACTGATTAAACTACGTTAATACATTTTCCAGCTTTGGGTCCCCAGTCCCCTTGCCCTATCCATGACCTTTCTAACTTAGGAATTATGTTACTTGTTCTAAGAAGCATCTGCCCATCCATGCCACAGGACATCATGGTTGAACAGAAATTATTTGAAGTGCAAGCACAAAACAAAGTGTACGTGACATTAAAAGCATACATGTGTGCTATTTGCTGAATGTAATATCTCTGATGGTATTACTGCCACTATACAAAATCAAGATCTAAAGTGATTTTTAGAAGATTGACCCCTCTGATTTTGACCAAGTATAACCCGTAAATCAACCCTATCCATATTGCAATCCCAATATCTTTCCTAATAAGGTGTTCCCATGGAAAGGTGCTTTGTAGGGGAAAACAGCAGCTAGCAAAACCATTTACCTTTATAAGTTACTTGTATGGGAGACACACTATGCTACTTCTCACTTTTGTGTTTTCTCATATATATCTCACCACTGCAAAATCTCATACATGTGACAAATGTAATGTATACACGTTCTGGTTGGTGAGTGTTTTCATGACTTTCCTTGGAACTGTTACTAACAATCCAGGTAATTCATCTCCAAAAATTATTTGCTGGACAAGCTGAACATCTGTTCCTGGAAGTATCAGCAATCCTCTACACCTTTCTTCTTCAGGTTGATGCTCAGTTGTAAGCCCAAATTTAGAGTCTACAGGACAAAAATAGTAGCAATTGACTGGAAAATTAGTATATGCAGCTGCATCATGAATCTCTTTACCAGATTCAAGTCTTGGGTACAAACCCAGCAAAATACGTGAGCACATTAGATAGCTAAACCAATGAGTAAGAGCAGAACATGGCGATCGTAATGCAGATCCACATGTGGCGATAAGTTTTTCTAAAGAAAATAATATAATCTAATTCCAACTGAGGCCTACCCATTCTTGCTGTATACGTCTTCCCTAATATTATGCACCAGGAAAGATGTATTTCTCGATGCCCTGTTATCTCATCTCTTTGTCATCCCTCGACCACTTGGTCCATTCACAAAATCTTATAAAACCATACCTATCACCTCAACAAGGAGGCTGCAAGCTGCCTTTGGTATTCAAGAAAACTGAGAAAATGATGCTGTCTTAACCACAATCTCTTGATGCTCTGTGGGAATAGTTGTGTTAATTACCAAAACTTAAAGGGAAATTATTTCCATTTTCACTTGTTTTAAGGCTCCTTTAAGGCTAAGGCAGTGTGAGCTGACTCAGTGTAAATAAAGCTCATTAAGTTTAATGCTGATGATGTCTGGCCAGTGTTAGTGCAAGGAAAAGTTTGGCTTGCCCCCTCACTAGTATTTCTACTGCAGCACCTTCTGGTTCCTTCCTGAGACTAAGACAATTTTTAGCTACTTATGGAAAAATAATGCAATCTTCACCTGCATTGGGTAGCAAGGGAGATGAAGGAGTTGCTGCCCCATCCTTTCTCGTTCTTATTGCTAAGGGCAAATTATTCTGAAGGAGGTAAAAAAAAAAACCTACTTCTTTTTCCCATCAAATTGTTTTTGCATTACATCAGACAAACTGTTCTGAATAAAAAAAAAAAAAAAAAGGTAGAATTTCTACTGTAAAATGTTTGTGGTAACAAGGGTTTTTTTTCATTCAAAATGTAAATGCTGGTAGTATCAACATCTGGAGGGCTGTAGCCTTAGGCACCACTACAAGAAGCAAGAGATTTGGACAGGATACATTCAATCTTGCTTTAATGGTATGATGTTCTGCCAAGATAAACTTCTAAGCTTTGACATACTTTATTTTGAAAAATCCTATCATCAGGTGTAAAGGAAATTCCTCTTCGCTGAGAAGAGTTTTGTAGCAGTGTATCTGATGACATAATTACTATGTGACTACATATTTCATGAACATCTTTCCTGACCTGAATAAACAAGAAGCAACAAACCATTCTTTCTGATGACAACCCCATACTTCAGTAGATATAAATAACAACAAAAGGAAAGGACTTATATTCTCACTAAATGCTCTATAAGGTAATTATTTTCCATCAGCATGCTGAACTTTAAATCCATTGCTCCTAATTAAAGCAAGTCAGCCGCTCAAAAGCTTCTTACGCCAAGCTTCTCTGCCTTCAGCCTTACTCAAAATCTCAAGTGCTCACACCATTCCAAAGCCTTCACTTTTGCCATGCCTCATTTCCCACTTTGATTAAAGAACAATTGCCTTCTCCTGCTGTGGCTGCTCTGATGTTGTGGGTGCCACTTTTCTCTCCAAAATTGTCATTATGGACTGCTCAAAACTCTTGCTGACACTGCTTGGCTTCATTGCCCACTTGGTTCAGCTGCAGCTTTGATATGACTTCAGAAAATCTAGAAAGAGGATGTACTCACCACATACCCTGCACAAGGCTCTAACAGGAGAATAAAAAGGTCATGTCTGGGAAAAGTGAGCATATAATATAGCCTTATATGTTTACCTTTATGAGCATATTTAACCACTGAGCAGACATTTCTATGAAGGAGTACGAAAAAAGGCGCATGTGAAATTCAAGTAGAATTATAGGAAGCATACAGCTCATCCAACGCCAAATTTCCAAAGACATCACATAAGCAAAGGGTGATCTAGGTACTGCTAAATTCAGTTTTGCAATGCCTAACTACTAGGCATCCACAAACTAGGATTTACGTTGCTGAATATGGCTACTTAAGGGCAAACACCTGCTTCTGAAGAGACCTGAAACCACTTTTCTTAGAACTCTGGAGCTCTCTGCCTCAGACTTATAGTAGAGGAGTACACTCCAAATGAATAATATTGTGAAGACTGTGGAAAAGATTCTCAGCAGGTTTAAATCTTTAGAAGTTTACTGAAATCAACCAGCTAAAACTATAATTACATGAATTAAAATCTTAGAACCATGGTTCAAGTAGCAATATTTTTTAGTAAATCCACCACAAATACTAATAAATCCCTCTTTTTTCTTGGACTAAATAAAAACTGGACATTGCACTGATAATCATCACACTGCATCCCTCACAATCCTGTGTACTCAGCAGCAGCTGTTCCGGGGATGTCATTCCAAAACCTGCTTTTCAACAAGCCAGACATATCGCTTCCACTTTCTTGGGTCATCTTTGCCTCCATCATCCACATGCATCACAGCTGTAAAAAGTCATATCTTTTATCCTTAATTCAGTTTGTACTTTTTCACTCTAGCATTAACGTAACACAACATGAGTATTTCCCAGAAGGAGTATTTGTCATGATAACACAGGGCTCAATTCATTCACTAAAGGAAAAGTTTGCAGAGCTCCTGGAAGTGGCCAGCTTCAGATAACGAGACCATTGGATTAAATATAGGTTTAGACGTCTTTTTTTTAATCTTTCCCTTTATCTCCATCCAAATCCCCGCTCCCTTTTGGCTGCTGTCACTACAGCACTTCAGATGCTGGCACAGAACCAGTAAAGGAGGTATTTGAAGAGATGGTAAATCAACTTACTCAACGCTCTCCCTAGCTTCCTTTCTCAGAGGTCAAATATGTTTTCAAACCAGTAAAAGAAGTGAAAGTTCTTTCAAGTCTCACTTCTCCCAAGGCAGGACAAGCAGAGGGTTTTTTTCCCAATATTCACTGTTAATGATATGCAAGTTTCAGAAGATCCTCTTTTCTTCTCCGAGCCATGGGACATGCACAAAGGCTTACTTCATATTTCTCCAAAATGCCAGGTACAGGGCTATCAGCATAATGGGACAAGGAATGTACATGTACATCATGTTGCATTTTCCACCTTAATTTTTAACTCAGATTCCCAAGTCAGCTCCAGGAAAAAATGCCAGCATTTATGTGTATATGGGAACTCTCTCAGTGATAATTTCATGAGAACAAGCTTGCACAGTCTTACCATGTGGTTACTCTCTGCATATAATAATATCCCAGTTCCAAGGAAATTGAAACATATATTTTTGTAAATACCTTGAAAAACCTTGTATTCACATGACAACTAAGAAGTAAACGACTGCAATGGCACAATTCACAGATCAAGTAGAAATGCCACTGCATCTCAGGAGGTGCAGAAACAGAGCACATATTTTTATAACCTTGTTAAACACTGACACATCTTTCTACGTAATTACCCTGACTTCAGTTCAAATCCAAAAGTAACGCAATCAGAATAATATAGCAAAACCATCCTGACAGCTGGCCAAGCCAGACTCATCTATTTGTCAAAAGACTAATCACCACTTCAGCATTTCACTGCTGCATGCCAAATTTACCTTTCATTTTTATAGCAGTTGCTGACCAACACTCAGCACTTATTTTCAAACATGATGATATTCCATGAGAAGCGCTTTCAACTGCTATTTATATGCCTCATTAACTATTTTTGAAGGCTAACATAAGATATGGGTGGAAAGGGAAAAAAATAGTATCACCACTACAAGTATTGGATTGCTTGTCCAAATTAGTCTTAAAAAAGGACTTTATGAAAGTAGTGCTTTACTCAAACAAAAGCAACCGCAACCAATACAGAGCAGCTGGAGGTACCTCTATGGAAGGGAGGTAAGGTTTAATTATATAATGGGCATTATTCATAAGGCATTATTCATCTGACCTCAAAGCAGACATCTAAAGAAAGTCAAATGGATTGTAACAAGTGTTCTCCACTGGCTATAAAACCTATAATGACTACCTCAGACGCATGTCTGCACTGTAGCCATCCCTGAAGGTCATACGAATTCTTCTGTTTTATTCCAGCATTTAGTTTTACTTTCTGCACAGTAGAGCAATTCTACCTTCACTGCAGAGTATTGTTCGCCCATCACATTAGCAGAAACAAACTACAGACCAAAAATGTAGTAGGTTTTTACTAGTTTAATCAGGAACATTCAGTTTTCCTGAAGCTCTCAAACACTTCACAGAGGTGCTAACCATCATTACAAGTTTTACAAGTGAGGAAAACTGAAAGTTAACGTGACCTCATCCATGATCTGTTACAGGTCAAAAGTTAAAACTAGGACACACTCTTCCATACTACATTTCATCCTACCTTAGAACTATCACCTACCATCAGTCCAACTATGCTGCACACTATTCAACAAATTCATAGGTCTGAACAGTGAGTAGAAGATTAATAACAAAAATAAAATATACAGGGAACAAAATGAAATGTTTATTTTCTTTTAAAAGTGTAAAACAGACGCCATCACTGTTTATCACACAGTGCATCCACACAGCACACTGGGGAATGGTACAGTTGCCTGGCTGACACTGGCTAAGCTAGCACCAGAATGAAACACACTACAGCAGTGCTGAGCCCGAGCCACTAGCATTGTGAAGGAGCAGAACTTACTAGCTTGAGCAGTGGGCCAGGCAAATACAGTTTATATATCTTTTAGTACTTGAGCTATCAACAGCGTAACGTGCTTCGCAGATTTGCCATGCCATTCTAGGTGAGCTGGGGATGGTCTTCATGCTCTACTGCCCCATGTAGATGTACTCTAAATTCTCTGTAAGAGCAGCTAACTAAAATAATACTGCAGATCATCCTATAAAACAGGAAAAAAACAGTACAGACAAGGATTCGATGCCCTTTTTCTTTTTTTTATATTTCTGAAACAGATCAACAGTCTTAAACATTTACTGTAGGCTAAGATGGAGTATAATAACACACCTATACACACACACACATCAACATATACACAAATACATGCTTCTATATAAATACAATATGCTTGTCTCACTGATACATTTACCTATATTCACTGTGTTGCTACTTCTTGTAAGTACATTAAACTATGTGGTCTTTTCTCCAAGGCTTATAAAAGAATCATTTCAGGAATAGTTTTTTCCAGAGTAGGCAGAAAACCAGCCCTCAACACCATGCTGCACTGGAAGGAGGATGCCTTCCAACTTTGTCTCCGTACTGCTCTCCTGCCAAGAGCATGTCTTTACCAGTAGTTTGAAGCCCTGGCACACAAACATGATATTCTGCACTGACTAATGCTGATCTAGCTGCCGGCACCTGGAATACAAGTCAGAGGAGCAGGAATGCCAGCACACTACTAGTATGTTTGAGGCAATGATCTTGCCAAAATGCTACATATTTAGCACTCTGGAACTGATGCAATGATAATTGTTGTTAGAAAATTCAGGTAATGTCAGGATAGACATAGGACATAACAAATTTTCGCCATTATTTTCTTCCTTTAATATACATTTCAGCTCTTCTGAAATAATGTATATTTCTGTAGTCCTTTGCTAATGTGGCCCATCTATTGTAAGCTTCAATATTATACAGAATTACAGATGTACATATCAAGAACATTTTGGTTCTGTTAAAGAGAAATTGTTCTTGGCAAAGCAATTATGTCACTGGCAAACAAATACAAGCATTATCAGTACAGAAAACCTCTAGCTAAATCTCAATACTGTAATAGCTCATAAATATTAGATTACTGATGAAAAAGGATTTAATGCGTAAAATCTGATCACATGACCAAAGCAGTGCACTACCAAACCAAGACTACAGTTTTGGATACTTAACAGTAAGACATGGAAGTCCCTCTTACACAATGATCAAAAGAGAAATCAACAGTCAAAAATCAAGGATATACTTGTATAATAGCAGAAATAAAACTAAATATGTTTATCATTTTCCTCACCTCAAAGTTAAATAACAACATTTGAAAATCCTTTTAATTAAGGAGTGCAAGGAGACTGTCTTCAATTGCTTCTTCCACCTTTACATTTTCAAGTTACCCAAATGGAAAGTCATTACAGATCACCAAACAATTAATTTTGATAAAAGCAAAAACAAAACGAGTGAGTAGTTTTCAAGGAAAATTGTTTCCCTACAATGCTTTACAATGTTGTTCAGCCAAAACTGCATATGACTTTTTCTTCTCTCATTCATAGCTCCTTCTGAGTGGCTACAGAACTAACATGCTGTCCCGCCTCCTGTCCTGTATTGCCTTTTTTCCAGCCACACCTTGGAGTGCCACATACTGGATGCTTCTTGTTCAGGTTTTCTCTCTTTTTTTCCATGTCACTTTAGGTACTAAGGAGTGAGGCAGCAGAACTGCCTTTGTAATGCTAGGAGAGACAGGCTTAGAGGGAAGCTAACAGGTCTAGATCTTACAGTATGTGCTCAGATACTTCAGCAATACGTGGCAACGCAAAATCTTTAAGACCCACGGACAGCCAAAGCCACAATGCTGATGAGGCCTGAAACATTCAAAGCAGAACACTGCAAGCAACAGGAATCCAATGTTAAATATGATCAGTACAATAAATGGTTTATTATTCACTGAAGAGAAAAAAAAAAAATAAATTCATAAACTGCATTCATTGAGGCAGTCGCTTTTAGAACTCTGCTTCTGAAAGCCTGTGAAGTGTCAAACAATTTTACTGTAACTATGCCAAATGATCAGAATGAGGCACCTCTTTCAGCCTCCTATTGATCATTATTCACTTCAAAACAAGACCTACAGACTGTGGTTCACGCAAAGCCCTCTTGCATTTGCCTGGAAAAACATAAGAATATGTTAAATATATGAATAGATTGTAGAGGTTGCCAGAACAGACACACACTTGGGTCTGTTGAGTCTGGTTTCTCACCTCTAGCAATGATTTGTTTTACCAGGAGGCAAACACCTTCTTCAAGGTTCAGATGTCCATGACCTGGCAAGGGGGCTGAGTTCCACAGAAGCCTATGCGAATGAGCCCCAGTGACATTAAGGAGGCAGTCAGCTCTCTCCACAAGACTACAAAAGGCGGGCAGAAGAAGAAGGAAATGGCAAGACATCTGAAGATTGTGGCACAGCCCTTCATACATTTCTGCATACAGCCAGAGGTACATCAATAACTTCTGTGACACGAGAATAAACAAAACTTTGGCACGCTGATTTACTAAAGCAGGAATGGCAATAATAATAAAACTATCAGAACTCCATAAAGGCCTTTAATGTGTCTGAAGATATTTTCATTACCGCAATAAGTGTTAAGCGTTTCCTTTGCCATTAACAGATTTTATGGCAAAGCTTTGAAGAATGTCCCACAGGTTATCAGTAAAGGCTCTATCTGTTGCATATAAAATAAGAGCAAACTAAACAATCCAGAAAACTGCTTTCAAGTTGTGGCCCAGGACTAAAGTTGGAATCATGACAGGACAGATCTGTAGCTCGTCTCATCTGGCACAGTCCCAAAGGAAGCCGTATCAATTGACACCAGCTGAGAATATAGTTTGATGCACCTCCTTACTCACTCAAGTCCGTATTTTTCTTTTTTTTTCCTTTTTATGTTCTAGTCACCAACACCATACTGGCCAGTCACTAAATAGTCTTTAAAGGCTAATCTTCCTGTTAGTTTGCATTTAAAAATGAATCTCAGCTGCAGGAAATGAAAGCCTTCCTCCCAAACGTGAAGCAGATTCCAACTGAAAACTAAAGAATTCACGCTTCAAATCACTCTCTGAGGATGTCTTTCTCTATTGGTAACATTTGGAGATGTTTGAAAGGGAGCTAATGAAGACAGGTTTATGTGCTGGTTATAATTTTACCTTCCCAACTGCACATTTCACATTTGTCTCAGTGAATTATCTGGTAAAATATTTCATGGTAACAAATTCTTTAAAAAGCTTTGTGAAATATTTTGAGCTAAAGTTTCAAAAAGAGTCACTGAAGTGAGCTTGCATAAAAACAGACAAGCAGCTAATTGCTCAAAAAAAAATTTAAAACATTTAAGCACATATAAACATAAAACGTTGCAATGCTTCAAACCACAAAATGATTGAATATATCATGACAAAGCAGAGGGGGACAGACAGAAGAGGAACTGGGTAAGAATCAGGGGCAAACTATGTAAGTAGCCCATTTTAGAAGCTTGCACAGTAAGCAACCATAAAGATATTCCAGTGTTCACTGCCTGATCCTTCTCACTGTGGCATTAAGATTTGAACTAGAATTAAACTAATTGAGATCAAAAATCTTCCTGGTGAAGCGGCATTGTGGCATTACCACAGACAACTGTGAGGAGACAAACCTACTTGATGAAGCTGTCAGACCTCACCAGTCCTCATCCCACCCGCCCACTGCCCGCAGGAGGTCAACAGAAGCAGGAAGCTGCCCTTCAGCGTCCTGCTCTCCACGCTTATGACCTGCAAAACATAAGGATGACTCTCCCAGTGAGAGGTTTTCCCTGCCTTTAACAGGCAGTGGAGTGGGTGTTCACTGAACAGGCTCAAACCCTCGATTTTCAAAGAAAAACTGAAGTGCTGTGATGAGAGAGTATTTTATAAAAACACCCAACCTCTGCAGGAGGTCTACCACATTTGCTGTGGCTGAAGGCCTCAGTATAAATTTGCACCACTGATATCATCAAAACTACCGGTAGATGACAACTGCTGTTCATTTGCAACAAGGTAATACAGTTCAGTATCTCAGTGCACTAAACATGAATTACATTCAATATAATATTTTTTTAAAAGACAAAAAAGAAGCAATGGTATTAATCTACTTTTGTTAACTTTTTGCAAAAGTTAACGCATCATTCTAACAGAAGTTTATCATTGCTCTGATTATGTACCATCAAGCCATTTTTAACCGGCCCACTCACCCAGTACAGAACAGTATTTTGCCGCAGCTGTTGTCCTGAAATGCATGTGCATATGAAATATGTTCGTTTTGTCACAGGTATTTACAAAACCAGGAATACAACACAAGAACAACCCAACTCTACTGTTAGGTCACTGATGCTGTATGTCACCAAGCAGCAGACACTTCTGCAATGATTAAATTTAGGAAAGTTACACCATCCTACTCATAAACGAACACTGGCAAGAATGATAAATGCTTGTAAGCGATTTTACAATCGGGTTATATTTTCGTGCACTATATATACATTCTGGAAGAAGTAATTACTGTAATAATGTGTAGGGGTTACAATATTGTAAAAGTGAATTTATCCATAGATTTTGTATTAATAATGTTTCTTGTGGCAGTCTAAGAGGAACACTGAGGTATTATGTTCTATGATAATTTTCGGTGCACAAAAAAAATATATTTGAATGCTGAAATTTAATAAATTCATGATTTTTAAATTCAGGTACTTGATTTCCTCTTGGCCTAGTTTCCTAAGATAAAAAACACATTCAACAGTTTATCTGTCATTCCCCAGCATGAATTCACTAGGCAGTTTCCACCAAACTTTAGTGAGGAGGAAAGGTCTCAAAAATCTTAACTCTTACAATTCTCTTTAAAATTGGAACTGGAGAGAGAAAAGAGATTCTTTTAATATTTCAACCATGAAAAGTTAATTAGCTCTTTCTTAATTAGACATCAAGAGTTGTCATAAAAGAGAGGTATCAGAAACCAGGATCCCAACATTCCTCGTTTCTATTACACTTCACTTGGTGGTCTCATCTGCAACTTTTGCTTTAAGTTCTTTGTGTTTTGTTTTGGTTTACAATACAACTGGAAGATACTAAATGCTTAGATGTTTATCTAGCCATACACGGGGTTTGAAAAATCTGTTGCAAGTAAGATGTTTTCCTGAGCAACTGCTATCAGCTTCTGCCAAATCTAAAAAATACATTTCTACTCTTGCTGGCTTTAATGAAAATCTTCCGGTGGTCTCCGAGCAGCTAGAAAAGAAGCTGAGGGAGAGGACTAGTACACAAATATGGGTCTGACCAATTGCTTTTGAAGAAACCAAATGTACACAAAAAGCACAGAAGGAAGAAAGCTCTTTTTTGTTTCACTAACTGCTGAAAGATGGTTTCTGATATATCTAAGAACACTTGAAGGTGGAGCATTCAGCCACAGTTACCTGGTTAAATCCACTATCTCCTCTGCTCTTTGCAGCCAGAGTGATAATATTCTATTATCAGAGTATTTCTGATGAATAATATGACTTCAAAATTTGTTTAAATTAAATAGAATTAGTTCTGTGATAACTAGGTGCTTCTCAATGCACAGGTGAGATTGCCTAGTGACCTCTGTGGTGACTGTAAGTGGAATAACTCAAGTTTTTCAGTGTCTGTGTTTGTACAGTGTCTCGGTCGTGAAACATTATACAAGCACTAGGTATTTTTGGCTGGTATTTGAGAGTTTTCAGGTCACAAGAACATCTGTGAATATAGCACTGACGATGGCATTCTCTGCAGAGGTGACATCAACTATACTTTCCTCTTCATGGTGACAGACTCTGCAAGAACTTGTGGGAAAGCACTTGCTATCTCAGACCGTTAGGATCAGTGTACCACGGAAATCTGTCTCAATTTCCATCTGTGACAAGTCCCTTACTCTCTCTCACCTGAGCGAGGGTAAAAGTAATACCAGACTCTACCTTCAGGGAGAGCTTCAAGAGAAATATTTTGGATTACACACGCTCAGCAGGTACACAGCAGGGATCAGGACAACTAGTTGGCAAGTTTACTGAAAGTACGCAGGAATAAATCTGCTGCTCTACATCTGGCAGCTTTCATAACTGTTACATTAACTTTAACAGCCACCTCCAAATACTTAATTCACGTGAAAATGTTACTGCTGCTATCTAATAGGTAGTGTATTGCATCCTTGTTTAAGAAAAAAAAAAAATAAATAAAAAATCCCAGGTCTATGAGCGTTCATACTTACATCCTTTCTAGTCCTATACAGAAAGTTTCATATGTCATTTCTGCTGGTTGAGACAAGATGGATAAATCATTCCAATTCTGTCACGCTTAAGCAAGTGTACTTACAACACACACCTTCCCCCCCCCAATTAAGGAAACCCTTTATAAAAACTTTTCACAATTTAATGTGGAGTCAGGAGAGTACATGCGTTACTTCTGAATAGCAAAGAAAACTCAAAAATGTACTAAAGTTTGGGTGCCTCTCAGGAAAACAAGTGCACACAGATCAACTAATACTGTCCTGTTTCTTTTGATCTTCTTGGTAGTTGCAGGCTGTACCAGTAAGAGGTATGTGTGGCCAAAAAAATTTTCCTTACACAGCATTTCTTAATCAATCAATAACGATGAAAGTGAAAAAGTCCAATAGCCCTGAACGCCAGTAACTTAACGAGGCATTACATCCAGGTGTGTGTGTCCGAGCTCTCAGCACAGCACTGTCAGGATTGCTGTTAAGCCAAATTAAAAACCACAGGATCTACTTAGATTCTTACCACTGTATAAGCAAAAATATCTTTTAGCCTTTTATACACATTTTTATACATGTTTTTCTACTGTTCCAGGTAGCAAATTCTTACAATGCCTTAAAATATTTTCACACAGAATCACACAGAATGTTAAAGGTTGGAAGGGACCTTAAAGATCATCTAGTCCAACCCCCCTGCTACACAACTGGTCTATACTGGAACTCGGTTCTAATATCACCAAATCTTAATTCCCAAGTTTTTTCAGTGAAACAATGTAATAATAAATTCACAGTAACTACATGAAATTTCAGGTTTCCATTTGCCTTGAGGCTTCTTGATAGATGCCATTTCAGGGACAGAAGGGATCAGAGAAAAAAAACAGTAAATGTTGATAGAAAAGCCCAAAGGAAGTGTCAGCCAAAACAGCACACAAATTTTGCAGTCCTTCCAAAGCTTTGCACAATGTTTTCCATCTCTTTCTCAACTGTACAAGACAAAGCAACACAAGTGGGGTTTTAACAGGTCTCCTTACTTAAACACGGTTAAGTGCTTATAACCAGCAATGTTTCTCAGCATACTGCTTACCATTTCCTGTTTGGTGGTACTTTCAGTCTTTGGTTGGTTGGTTGGGGCTTTTTCTGACAACGAAAGTTACTTTAAAACATCTGTCTTGAGCGTTACCCGTCATGCATATTCTCACCCAGGGTACCACAAAAGATATCACACACCACAGCAGAACTTTCCTAGAACTCGGTAACTTTATTCCTCCGCATGTACATATGAAAAAAAAAAAAAAAAAAAGAAAAACTTTTAAAAAGCTGCTGAGAAAATGTAGGTGAGAATTTACAATGAATTAACAATAAATCAGATAGCAGATCAGATAGCAGGCCATGTCTACGTCTAGGGTATGGACATACCTATATCTGTGTGCAAAAAAACACTAAAGGAAATGTGGAAGACAAAAAGAATTACTTTAAAGGATCAAATCAACTTTAAAGGATCAAATCATATATAACCGTTTAAGCTGAGGAAGGTCCTTAATTGATGAGTATAAATAAATTGTTCACACATTTGGTGAGACACATACTAACTGTTCATATCTCCTCACAAGCTGCAACCTGTTCTTGGCTACTGAAATAAGAGGGGAAAAAAAAATCACAACCACCCACACCTTTTTTTGTCCAGCCAAATGATCCAAACAGAAATTAAAAAAGTTCAGCAATTTCATAAGACTTCACATCTTCAAAGTGCCAAGCACACATTAGCTAATCAATGAATTCCCCTGTCTTGCATCCAAGCTGCAGTAGAGGAATGGAAGCCAAATCACAAAGTTCAGGCAAGCCTGATCTCAAACATCTCACCCATTGCTGCCACAGGGGATGGCTGCAACCCTGGCAGGAGTCAGTCCAGCGCTCCTGTGCCTTACGGTGCGCTGCCCCTTTCACAGCCGACTTCAGCCAGCTGCGCTGCCCCTTTCACAGCCGACTTCAGCCAGCTGCTACGTCCCAGCCAAGTTGGAACTCATAGGGAGATACCTAAAGTCATCTTCAGCACCCCCTGCTTGAGTCGTGCTCCCTGGGAATCACACAATCACAGAATTTTTGAGGCTGGAAAAGACCTCAGAGATCAAGTCCAGCCTACGTCCCAACACCACCACGTCCGCCAGACCACGGCACCAAGTGCCACATCCAGACCCTCTAGGGAGGGTGAGTCCACCACTTCCCTGGGCAGTGCATCCCAGTGCCTGATCACCTTCTCCATGAGGAAGTGTTTCCTGAGATCCAACCTAAACCTCCCCCGATTTGCCACCCTTTCTGCTCTCAGCTGGGGCCAGCTGCCGGCTCCTCAGCAAAACTGCAAAGAGCCACCACAACGCTGAGGGAAGATTTAGGCAGGAGAGAGCTGTGGGAGCAGAGAGTCCAGCAGAAGCTGCCTCAGCTGGGACCATTTCAAAGCAGTTGTCACCTTTGGTCAGGCAACCCCACCAGCCTGGCCTCCATGGGCAGCACAAGCAGGCCAACCGCCACCACCTCCAGCAGCCTCGTGACACGGACGGGCCCACCTGGGGGTGCCCGGCCAGCACTGCCCTGCTCTGCACACCGGCGGGACCAAGGTGGGCACCCCCCGCAGTCTGCAAGGCTGCCTCAGGACACGGAAAGGGTGATGGAGCTCCTTTGGCTTGGCCACTGAAGCACTGCCCCACATGGGAGGGGCAAGACCTTCAGACACAGCCGACCCAAAATTCCTAAGAGCGGAGAAGGCGAAGGAGCACACGGGCTACCCCTGACTCCCTCAGGGTCTATTCCCCCCTCTCGGGAGGGCCTTCCCCATCCTCCATGGCTTTCATCGACGCCGAGCTCACTTGCTCTCTCCGCACCACTCCTGCCGAAGCGGCCACTTTCGAAGACCCCGACCTCAACCTCCGAGGCTCCACCAACCTTCTCAGTGTCCTGACGCGGGTCGGGGAGGCGGCGCTTCGCCCGCGGCGCCCCGGCAGCCCCGCCGCCGCCTCACACAAAGCGCCCGCCGCCACCAGCCTTCCTGCGAGCGACGCCCCAGTCCCCGCCTCAACCTGCAGCCTATGAGCGAAGAGGCGCCGCGTCGAGCGGCGGCCGGATCGGGATCGCACCCGCCGCCGCCGCGCACCGCCGAGGAGAGCGCCGCGCTCCTGTCCTGCCGCGTCCCGTCCCGCGGCCGGCCCCGCCGCGGCCGCCGCGCCCGCGGGGGAAGGAGGCGAGAGAGCGGTGGGTGCCCCAACGCTAGGGATAGGGGTGGAGGCGCCGGGCTGGCGCCGCGCCGCCGCTCCTGCCGGCCCTCCGCAAGGTGTCGCCGTCGGCAGCGGAACGGCGGCGGCGGCTCCCGCCGAGTGTCGATGCCCAGTTCCGCGGGGCCGGGCCGCGCCGGGGCGGAGAGGTGCGCGCGGGGCAGCGCGGGCCCAGCCCGGCGGCCCGCCCGGGGCGGCGGCGGCGCGCAAGGCGCGCCCGCCCGAGGGGAGGCGATCGCTGCAGCGTGATTGTTGCTAATGATTTACAGAGCCCAGAGTCGAAACGACTCTCTCGTTCAGCCATTTCCTTTTTTTTTTTCTTTTTTTTTTTTCTTTTTTTTTTCAGTTGCCCCGGGCGTTTCCGCGGGAGGATCACGGGTGGAGGGTCCCCGCTCTCCGGAGGCGACGTTTGCCCCAAGCTCGGGGGGATCGGGGCAGCGGCGGGGAGCGGGGGCACAAAGGAGCAGCGGCGGCCGCGGAGGGCTCCGCGGGCCGGCGCGGAGCGGAGTGAGCCCCCGGCCCCCCGCGGCAGCCGGGCGGCCTCCCGGCCCGCCCCCGGTACTTGCGCTCCGTGAGCGGGACCTCATTCTGCTCGCAGAGAATAAAGAGCGAATGGGGCTTTTGGCGCCAAATGCCAGGCACCTCCCTGCTTGTATGGAAATCAGGGAGGTGGGGTTAAGCTTTTTTTTTTCCTAATGCTCTTCTCCCTGGGTGTGTCAGCTTTTTTTTTTTTCTTTTTTTTTTTAATGCCTTTTTTTGGGGTTAATAATATCCAGCAGCTTCAAAGCCAGCCAGTGACAGTCATCTGTCTGCAAGCAAAGGGCGAATGCGGAGGCTTGGGCCAGCCGCGGGGGCCAGGCGGGCTGGCGCTCAGTAAAGTGCAACATACAAGATCATCTGCTTTTTTTTTTTTCCTTCTTTCTCCCCCTTCCCCCCCCGCCACTCCTCCCCCTTTGCAACACCCACCACCATCACCAAGGAGGTAAGAAGAGGAAGCTGCAGGGTCTGGGCTGCAGGACAAAAACCCAATCAAATAAATACAATTCCACATCGCATTTGAGTTGCTAAACTAGGGAGGATGGGAAGGGAAAGGAAGCGCAGGGGCATTGCAGGGCGTGAATGGGTTTTTCATTGAGCAGAAGAATAATCCTGGAGGATATTCTGTTTTGTTTTGGAGCTGTCGCATTAAGATCGCCTGTGTTTTGTAGGTGTCTCTTTACTGCTTTGCATTTTAAACGGTTTAATGTATTTCACGAGTAGAAAAATGTACAATACTGGAAGTGATCAGGGGGCGGGGCAGGGGGAGAGCAGCTGAGCCGGGCTCGTTTCTTTGCATTTCATCATAAGGCTTTTAATGGATTTTTTTTTTTTTTTACCCCTTTTGGTCTCTGTTTCAGCGTCAGCTGTTGTGTACGCAGCAGAACGATTTCCCTTCGCGTTACCTTAACCGAGATGAAGGGAGACGCTGAATGTCTTTTTTGGACTTAGAGTCATTTTTATTTTTTTTTTTTTTTTAATGTCTGATGCAACTGAGATCTCGCAAGAGGAATGGGGCTGTGGTTGACTGGTCGTGGCTAGTGAGTGGGGGGTCCGGCCGAGGTAAGGGCAGGAGCGTGCATTTTCGGAGGTGAGAGGGCTGCAAAGCCGCTGTGTTTGCAGGAGCTTTGATTGCATGAAGCGGCAAACCGCGCGAAGTTGTCCTTGCAACCTCTCCGTTGCTGTTGTCTTACTGGAAAAAGGGGGAGAAAAACTTCCCCTACCTTCTTGGCAAATCAGGAGGCTTTGTTGGTGGCGCCGGGGTGGTTTTAATGCATTTTTGTGCGTGAGATTATTACATAAGGTTGATAATTTCTGTTGCTGCTGGATTTCCCCTCCTCCTCTCCCTTCCCTCCCCCCCTCGTGTTTTGTGCGGATTTCTCTGGCTCGCTTTGAGTGAATGAACTGGCGATTTGCGAAGTTGCAAAGAGCCCCTCCGCCCCCTTTTTTGCATCCTTCTCTCTCCCCTTTGCACTGCGCCGCAGATGACAAAAGGAGTAAACTTCCTCTACTTTTGCTGGCATATTAAGAGGGCTTTCTGGAGAGATTACGGTATCAAAGCCTTGCATCTGTCTACAGTTACTCCGCTGTTCCAAGCGTTTGAAGCAGTTTGGGGAGAGCAAGGCGAGTGCTATGTGCAGGAGCACAGAGGTGCTTTGCATCCTTGCTGGACCCTGCCGGCTGGTTTTGTGTACTCACGGTGCGCCGGGGAAGGCGAAAAGCTTTGCATGTGGGAGCACTACCTGGTCGCTTTTCTTTGAATATCTTTAGTCGGGAGGAAAGGTGTGTGAGATGCATTTTTTTTTTACTCAACTTGCAAAAGGCTTCCTCTTTCTTGCTGTTGATGATGGGATTATATTTTTTATCCTTCGGTTAAGCGGGAGTCACAGTCGTGTCTATTTGTTGCTCCGTGTTTTAATTGTGGTTGTTTTTTTTTTTATTTTTGGTTAAGTTTCAGGTCTTGGGAGAACCTCTCTTCTTCCTCTTGGTGGAAATACCCATAAAACCTGTCTCTAAAACCATTGTCGGACCCAGGGATCAGCAAGAAGAGACCCGTAATGCCAGGAATGGTCAGTAAAAACCCAGACCTCGAGTTCGACTCTTTGCAGCCCTGTTTCTACCCGGACGAAGATGATTTTTATTTGTGCGGACCGGACTCCGCTCCCCCCGGGGAGGACATCTGGAAAAAGTTTGAGCTGCTGCCCACTCCTCCCCTGTCTCCCAGCCGGGCCGGGCTACAGGAGCACCCCCCGGGGGGGGCCCCGGTGTTATGGGGAGGGGCGGCTCTGGGGGGCTGCCGCCCCGCCGACCCCCTGGACTGGGCGTCCGAGCTGCTCCTGCTGCCCCCCGAGGCCGACCTGTGGGGCGGCTCGGACGGAGGGGACTTCTTCGAGACGGGCCTCGGCGTGACCAACAACAACCTCAACTCCATCATCATCCAGGACTGCATGTGGAGCGGCTTCTCCGCTCGCGAGAAGCTGGAGCGGGCGGTCAGCGAGAAGCTCCAAGGCAAGGCGCCCGCCGCCTCCGCGGCCCCGCCGCCGCCCCCGGGCTCCGCCGCCGCGGGCAGCCCCGCCACCGGCAGCGGCCGCGGGGAGCTAGCCGGCGCCGTGCCCGAGTGCGTGGACCCGGCCGTGGTCTTCCCCTTCCCCGTCAACAAGCGGGAGGCGGCGGCGCCGGGCCGCGCCGGGCCGGTGGCGGTGGCACCGGCGGGCGGCGGGGCTCCGAGGGGCGGCCGCCCGGCGCGCCCTGCCGCGGACAGCCGGGCCAGCAGCAGCTCCGGGGACGACACCCTCAGCGACTCGGGTAAGCGCTCGACCTACGCGGCCGCCCCGTCCCCGGCGTGGAGGGTGAGGCGGGTAGGAGGGAGGGGTGGTGGCGCTGCCTCCGGGCGCCGGCGGCTCCGCGCCCCCCCCCTCCGCCCCGCGCGGGCTGCTCGGCGGGCGCGGCTGCGCCCCGATTCGGTCCCGGGCGGGCGGCAGCGACGCGCGGGGCCGGGGCGGGGCGGCGAGGGGAGGGGAGCGGCCGGCAGGCGGCAGTAGGCGCGGCGGCAGCGGAGGGGGCCCCGCGGCCGGGGCCCCCCGGGGGCAGCTGGCTCCCGGGCCCGGGGGAGCGGCGGGGCGGGAGCCTCGGCGGGCAGCAGGCCCGGCCGGTGGGGCCGCGCGGGGCCGGACACCCCCCCGGGGCTTCCTTACCTTCCCTGTGGCCGGCGCGCCCCGTCCCAGCGGCCGTGCTGGGGAGGGGGATGGTGGGCAGAGCGAGTCGAGCCCCCGTCAGCCTGCGGGTGGGTGTCGCGGGGGCTGACCGTGTGTGCCCTTAGGCGTGATCTGGGAAGGCTGGAAGCAGGCCAGGGACCCCTTGGGGCGGCGCTTGCACTGACAGAGCCTAAAATGCCCAGAAGCATCTCCCGTGTGTGCCCGCAGAGCGGTCCGCTTGGGCTGAAGCAGTGGTTTCGCGTGTGTAGATGAGCTGGTCCATATGACTGTCGCCAGAAACTTGGTGATCCGTCCCGGGTTTCAAAGCCTGCTGTCCCTTTAATGTCTGGTTTGACAGCTTTGGGTGAGGAAGCACTTCCAACAGCTGTCTTCTTGGCAGTGCACCAAGCGCCGGCTTAAAGGGTCCCCGGCTGGAGCAGCTTCACCTTCTGCCTCAGAACAAACTCAGCGATTGTTCCGTTTTTCCGGCTGCTTTTCCACCAAGCAAAGGCTGTGTTGTGGCACTCTGCATGCCTTTTGTGCTGCAGGCCTACGATTCCTTTCAAAATACATACATTCTGTCTAAAACTGCTGCAGTGGGGTGGTAGCCCCGCTTCGATTGAAAATTAGAAGTGTTTAAAAAAACCCCACGCCTCATTAAACTTATTAAACTTACAGAAAGCCCTATTCTTCAGTCATTTAGTGTATGTTACATACTTTTCCAGATCTATATATGACTACAGATGGTGGACACACCCTGTTCTTGCCATCAGTTATTTTATTGCTGCTTTTACTGTACATATTTTGTCAATAAATACATCCAGACTGATGCTAGTTCACAGTGTTTTCTGTGAAAATAATGTCTATTTTATTTTCTATTTTCTATTACCAAAAGATGATGAAGATGAAGAGGAAGAGGATGAAGAAGAAGAAATAGATGTTGTGACAGTGGAGAAAAGACGCTCCTCCTCCAACAAGGCTGTTACCACCCTTACTATTACAGTACGTCCTAAAAATACTACTTTTCCATCAGTCAGGACACAGCAGAATGAACTAATTTTAAAGCGTTGCGCACCAATTCACCAGCAGCATAATTATGCCGCTCCTTCTCCGTACATGGAAAGTGAAGATGCTCCACCGCAGAAAAAGTTAAAAACCGAGGTGCCCCGTCCAGTGAAACCCACGATCCAACCAAAGTCTAAGAGTTCAAGTCCTCGAAACTCTGATTCGGAGGATAGTGAACGTCGGCGCAACCATAATATCCTGGAGCGTCAACGACGTAATGATCTACGGTCAAGTTTCCTCACATTAAGGGACCATGTTCCGGAACTGGTTAAAAATGAGAAAGCTGCAAAAGTTGTGATCTTGAAAAAAGCCACTGAATATGTTCATTCCCTTCAGGCAGAGGAGCAGAAGTTATTGCTAGAAAAGGAGAAATTGCAAGCCAGACAACAACAATTGCTAAAGAAAATAGAATACAAGCGGACTTGCTAAACTTTTTATGGTTTTGGTTGGTTCATTTTTTCTTTTTGGCTGACCAGGACAGTCATTGCCACTTTGCACATTTTTGATTCTTTAAAAAAAAATTGTGTTTTTTGACGTTAAGAATGTTGGTTTTGCTTTCAATCCAGTCCCTGAAGTAATTGACAAACTATATTATCCGGGTACGGAGCAAATGGATGTTCTTGCAAGGAGTTTATTGCAAGACTACCAAACAACAATGGACTGCCTTTGTTTTTCCTCTTAACAACTGTAGATGGTGGGGATTTTTTTTTTTAAATTGTTGTGAGCATTTGGAGCTGCTGATGACATCTAATTGAGTTTAAAAATGTTCATTCCTAAGTTTTATGGTGCTTATGTTCTAACAGATGTTACTTTAGGGGTTGGCATTTTGTACCCCTGTGGGAATTTTCTGTAAATACCATCTACACACTTGCCTTTTGTACATGTCTTGGGTTATGAGAGGTGGCTTTTGCTACCAGTATTAGACTGGAAGTTCATACCTAAGTACTGTTAATACCTCAATGTTTGAGGAGCATGTTTTTGTATACAAATATATTGTTAATCTCTGTTATGTACTGTACTAATTCTTACATTGCCTGTATACTTTAGTATGATGCTGATACATAACTAAATTTGATACTTATATTTTCGTATGAAAATGAGTTGTGAAAGTTTTGAGTAGATATTACTTTATCACTTTTTTGAACTAAGAAACTTTTGTAAAGAAATTTACTATATATGCCTTTTCCTAGCCTGTTTCTTCCAGTTAATGTATTTGTTAATGTTTGGTGCATAGAACTGGGTAACTGCAAAGTTCTGTGTTTAATTTCTTCCAACGATGTACATTTAGTGCTGCGTCTTATAGCACTTTGAAATACCTCATGTTTATGAAAATAAATAGCAATTACATGATGTGCCATTTACTATTTTTCTTTTAAATGAAGTTCTTTTTAAATAAAAATCTTTAACTTTGCTATGTTCATGAAATACAAAACATTGTCCCATATCCTGGACACTTAAACTCGCGAACTATAGGTGACGCTCTACGAAACGTCAGCTGGGCAGGGCATTGCCATTTCTGGTTAAAAGTAATTGTAGTAACAACAATTGTCCTATTCTTCCGTACTTCAGATGTCTCTTGTGGTGTCAGGATCATCCCAGGGAACTGAACGTGCCATGGTTCATGTAAAGACTCGTGTCTTGTGAAGACTTCTGGAATATCCACTGTAGGCAGAGAATTGTGAGGGATCAGAAACACAAGCTAGCGTCCTATTAAGGGACAGGCCTCAGTGTGGTAGACACAGGTGGAGAAGTAAATGATGGAGGTATGCTTGCTACAGCACAGACAATGAAATATTTGTAGTAAACAGAGATCTTACTTGACTGCTATTTTTTGCATTACAAAAGGCTTATCCTTAAGTCAGCTCATCGTTACATGGCAGAATTAATGTTCTTGTTTGTAGCTGAACATCCTGGTTTTTTCCTCCTTGTGCTAAGTTAGTAAATTGAAGTCCCAGGGAAGTTACAGAGCTGTAAAACATGTCAAATGACCAATGAACCTTGGCAGGTGGTTGTCTCAAGAGGTGTGATGGCATTTAGTGTGACAGGAGGAAGATGTTGTAAATCTGTGAAATATGTTTGGTGGTTTTGGTAAGCTCCTCAATAGCAAACAGTTGTTTTATTTTCTAGTCTGTACAGGTGTTTCTGACATTGTTTTTCCCTACATTGAACCTGAAAAACAAGGTACGGATTAATGACCAAATGGCCAGTAAGTAGTTTAAGGATCAACTTGCAAGGAGCTAGTCTGGGACATCTGCCCCTACTTTAGCCACAAAGGAGGTAGCTTGCTTGGTGATGGAGATACAGAACATCTCATTTGCTGTGAGGTAACAGAGTAAGAGCAGTATACAGGCAGAACTGCTACAGTAATAGATGTGCCAGGTGTTCATGCGTTACAATAGCATGTTCGTGTACCCATAACCTGTGCATTCTTGGGCCCCAAACAGCTTCTCTACCAAGAACATTGGGAATTTTACATGTTAATATTTCAATGCAGTAAGTCCAGAACCTCAACAGGCATGAACTGGTAATGTCGATTTGATTCAGCTAGGCCTACACAAGTTTATCCTGTTGGAAAAAATGGCCTGGATAGACTTAATATCTTCTAAATTCAGAGGTGAGGACAACGGTCATTCCATGAGTAGAATCCTTATTTTCATTCCCTTAATGTGGACTGTGATTATGTTTCCTCCACTTCCCCAGTGAAGTAAAAAACCCAGTAAAAGACAAAGCCTAAGCAGAGACAATTGGTGTAGATTTTACTAGCTACAGCAAATGAACAATTTTCAACCTCCAACTTACTAGCAATTTTTGTTGAACTCTTGTACTGTTTTCAAAGAAGATGTGGGTCACATGAGTTTTGAAGGAGAAGGAAAGCTTTTCACTGATTGTATTGACTTTCTCACCTGTGCCTGCTTGACTTTCCACAAAGTCTTAACAAGAGTTTATTTAGGCTTAGTATAACATTAGAAAAAAAGAACTTATAGCTGTATACTGGCCAAATACTTTCCAGTCATATTCTGAACAAAAACATCACAATGATCTGTGTCTGTCTTCTTTACAGTCTAGGAATGTACTGTCTAAGGATTGCATATGCAAAATTGAACAGATTCCCTTCCCTTCCCTTCCCTTCCCTTCCCTTCCCTTCCCTTCCCTTCCCTTCCCTTCCCTTCCCTTCCCTTCCCTTCCCTTCCCTTCCCTTCCCTTCCCTTCCCTTCCCTTCCCTTCCCTTCCCTTCCCTTCCCTTCCCTTCCCTTCCCTTCCCTTCCCTTCCCTTCCCTTCCCTTCCCTTCCCTTCCCCATCTTGTCCAAATCCTCTGCTCAGAGCAGGGCCAGGTTTTAGGTTAGGTCAGGTTGCTCTGGGTCATATACAGCCAAGGTTTGAATGTCGTCATGGATGGAGATTCCACAGCCTCTCCAGACAACACATTTCATTATTTAACTACCATGACTGAGACATTTTCCTAATATCTGGAATTCAGTGATGAACATCCTACCAATGTCAATTTAGATATATTTGGTTCACAAATACTCCCATATATTGCACCGTTTGCTCCTATATGCTGTACTACAGGTGCTCTGGGTTTGATTTCTTTTTTTCCCTTTTCCTTTTTCCTTTTTTTTTCATTTATTTTAAATAACTTCCAGAAATTAATAGGTATGTTTTCATATTGTTGCTATAGGAAGCAAGTTGTCAAGGATAAATGTTTTTGTAAACAAAAATCTCAGTTGTAGGATGTCACTAAGTTACAGTTGTTAAATAAAAGATAGTGGCTTTTGATTCTTTTGCACAAGATAAAAAGAATTGAGGTGTGTAGGAAAGATAGCTTTGGAAAAGTAGAGGTAAAGAATTGATTTAGCAATATTTTCTGAAAGAATGACTGCCCAGAAGTGTAAACAGAGAAGGACAGAGACAGCCACAGCAGCAACAAAAGATCCTTCTGCATCTGTGTCTGAAGTGAAGAGTCCATAAGGATGCAGTCGAATAATGAATTGAGACACTATTCCTTTTTTTTTAATATACATACCTACATTTACATAACAAATGCAAACATACCTGTCTGGAGAATCCGTTAGAAAATGTGCAAGTATCTAACAACTGCTTATTAAAAAGTGTGTATTGCCGATTCCTGAAGGGATTCCTGAAGGGAAAACTGAATTAGATTGATCACAATCTTATCTGCTCTGCTATAAAAATTCCCAAGTTCTTTTTCATACAGGACAGAATCTACTGATGGAATCATATGGTTTCCTTCCAAATCGCATATCCCAGAGGATGGTCTCCTTCCACTTTTCTGTTTATTTTCTTAAAAATTCCACTAAAAGCACAAGGGACTTGAAACACTGAAATGAAATGATTCCTGCATAAACTAGCAGAAGTAAAACACCAGCGGGAGAGCTTAAAAAGGTGAAATGTGTTAATGATGTCATTACCACTAGGTCACCTGTTGCCATAAGTGGGAAGGAAAGTGCATTTCTTAAACCCCGGGCTACTGTTGTGGCAAGTTATCACAAGGTCTTGTCAGGACTACTTGAGATTTCATTATGTGTATAATTTGCAGAGGGCACGATTTGGTAAGTATACTGATAAACCAAGCTGGAGTAAAATGATTTTAAAAGGGTCCCATTAACCCTGAATTTCCTGGCTTGTGGCTAGTTTAAATTAGAAGTTTTATTTAAAGTTTGAAGTTTGACATAATGAATTTAATGACTTTTTAATATACCACATTATCACACTCACGGCCAATACTTCACGATTCATAACTGGGTTTCTTTATTTCCCTTTTGTCCATTTCCCCTTTCCTTTTTCCCTTTTCTCTTCTGTTTTATATGTAAACTGCATATGGTGTTTTCTGTCTCACGAGCTCAGAGTCATCAAAAATAACTATGTAACACTTTGGCATTCAAAGATTTCATTTCCTCATAGAACAAAGCAGTGCATGTGTATATACAAATTAGAATATTATTAGGATTGATACTTTTCGTGCCTGTATGCAAATACCTTTTCTTAATGTGCAATGCATGGCAATTACATTTAGGTGTAACCTTGTTTCTTCACTATGACATAGGCTTAATAACAACTAAATTGCAATTAATATTGTATTGTAATTAATTTTAATATGTAATTAATATTGCAATTCATTATGAGATTCATGCCATTCATGAGGGAACTATCCAATATCAATCATATCTAGACTTCAGTGGTGGCTAGTATTTGGGGGTCCTCAGAAACATTTTTAAAACCACTCAAGATAATTACTTTCTTTTAAATTCCAGAGACCAGTCTTAAAATAACCATGAAATATTGTTAAGAACTTGGGTTTTAGTCTAGAAACTATCTCTTGTCTTCTAAATCTGTCATTAGAGTGGGCACTTTATTAATATTATTTTTGGAGAAAATCACAGAATCACAGAATTGTTGAGGCTGGAAAAGACCTCTGAGATCATCAAGTCCAGCCTATGACCAAACACCACCACATGGGCTAGACCATGGCACTAAGTGCCACATCCAGCCTCTCCTTAAACACCTCCAGGGACGGTGACTCCCCCACTTCCCTGGGCAGTGCATCCCACTGCCTGAGCACCCACCCTCTCTGTGAGGAAGTGTTTCCTGATATTCAACCTAAATGATTGGAAAGGACCGATGTCAAAGAAAGGAAATTGCACTCTTAGGTACTCATATCCTTGGAATTACATGCCAGTGTCTTTAAGGTAAAAATTCCTGAGTGGACTGTGTAGAGGTTTGTGAGATAACTGTTGATTCAGCATGAGGAATGTGAGGGAAAAAAAATTACACCACCACCCCCCTCACTCATGTACAAATGAGAAATACTTCATTATTTTTCCCACAAATGTAAAGTAACTAATCATACAAGTGAGGGGACGGAACCAGACCTAATAGCCAGTGGTGATTCTTGAGTCTTCTTGCAGATGTTCCACAGCCGGAATTAAAACTGGATGTTTCATAGAATCATATAATTATAGAACAGTTTAGGTTGGAAGGGATGTTTAAAGGTCATCTAATCCAGCCACCCTGCAGTGAGCAGGCCCTAAAGAGCTAGAAGATAATATTTAAATTTCTAAATCAGGTGCTAAAATGAGAATGGTGGTATCTAACAGCCTCTGTTTGAAAGTAGCAATGCTTTATTTTTTCAAGAGATGTTTAGAGGCTCATCCTTGATATTCCTCCACTCTTAAGTAGTTGGAAACATGTTGGTTGACCACTTTAGAATTGCATGTCCTCTGAAGTAAGAGTTAGAAAATTCTTAGTGTAAACCAAAATGTAACAAGGATGAAAACATATTCCATTTTATGTAGAAACTGGTCATCATAAATGTACTTCAAACCATGTTTCTGAGGGCTTTTTGTTTCTTGTTTTTTCCTACAACCTTTAGTTTTGGTCAGGGTTCCCAGGCACCACTTCTGAGTCACATCGTCAATAATTACAAGTAGAAACATTTCTCTAAAAGACAAGCAAGCCTGGGTAAACTACAATATGCTTCAAGTCCAATGTATTATTTCTTTCACGAGTAGAATAGGAGCACAGGTGAACAAGATAACGTTGGACATGTCATGGTGTTGCGAACCCATATATTTAATAACACTTATTTCAAATGTACATAATTGCCTCTAATGAAGCTACACAATGCTGTAATGTACTTCAATAATTTCTGTTGTCTTTAGCATTTGAATATTCTTATGCTGATCTGATTTATTGCTTCTTTCCTGTTGCCTCCCTCCACTAAGTAGCCATGTGAGAGACAAGGGGGTATCGGACCAGATACCAACTCTTTTTAGTCAATAAAGAAAACAAGTATTTTCAGCGCACAATCAATGTCATCCTAAAATAAATATTGGAAATGACACAAATTAATCTCACACTTGAATTATTCATTTTTCTGTGTTAATTATAGAGAAGCCAACTGCTTGAGAGAGTCCAGCGCAGAGCCACAGAGATGCTGAAGGGAGTGGAACATCTCCCTTATGAGGAAAGGCTGAAGGAGCTGGGTCTCTTTAGCTTGGAGAAGAGCAGGCTGAGGGGTGATGTCAGTAATGTTTATAAATATGTCAAGAGGGAGTATCAGGAGGACGGAGACAGGCTCTTTTCAGTGGCGTCCATTGACAGGACAAGGGGCAATGGGTGCGAGTTGGAACATAGGAGGTTCCACAAAAACATTAGGAAAAACTTTTTCACTGTGAGGGTGACAGAGCCCTGGCACAGGCTGTCCAGGGAGGTTGTGGAGTCTCCTTCTCTGGAGACATTCAAAACCCGCCTGGATGCATTCCTGTGTGACCTACTGTAGGTGATCCTGCTCTGGTGGGGGGGGGCTGGACTAGGTGATCTTTTGAGGTCCCTTCCAACCGCTAACATTCTGTGATTCTGTGATTCTGTGATGCCTTAGGTGACCTGATACATGTACCAATATTATAGATGGCTAATGTGGGGTTCAGCTTAAAAGACCTAAATCGGGATGTCTGTCTGCAGATATCTAACTGAAAGCTTGATGTCTAGTCAGTGGAGTCTGGAGATTGATTCAGTGTAGGTGTCTAGTTTAGGATGGACTCGATTAGTTCTCTGGGTTCAGTTCACTGTATGCACTAGCTCTGCACTGGCTATAAAAGGAACTCCAGTGAACATGTAAACATCTGTGCATTAATGTCTAATTTCAGTGCCTTAAATTACAAGCCAAGTCCTACTACTCTTGTTTTCTGCTCATTTTATTTCACTTATGTATCTTCAAGGTTTTTCCTGAACTAGTCAAGTAATCTGAAGCCCAGATCCATCTAGTTCATCTTTTCTACTCTACTTATATCCCTTTTGCTTTTGGTAGACATAGTGCTTAGGGATAGGGTTTAGTCGAGGACTTGTCAATGTTAATGATTGGACTCGAGAATCTTAAAGGTCCAATCTAGGCAATTCTATGATTCTGTGCTTTGGTTGTCTATAATAGTATCTCCATAATTTCAGTATTTCTTTAGGATTTTGTTACAAAATCTTTGGATTTCTTTTATCCTCTCACATATCCTGCTTATCATCAATGTATTGCAATATTTACCAGTGCCAGAAAATTACTTGCATTACTGATAAAATTTCCTAAAACTTCTTTTGTGTTACCATATTGCATGGTGGGCAGGACTTTATTTTGTCCTTCTCACAACTACGCAAAACTCATTTACAGGGCATGTTGATACATTTCAGATGTTGATATACTGATAACATTTTAAATTAAATAAATGTTAACCAATCACATTCTTTTCAATGTTAAAACGAAAAAAGAAAAACATGAAGTAGATGAAGGTTAGAAAAAATGCTATTAACTTTTACAGCTAGATCTGTTACTGGACTTCTTGTAGTTCTATTTCAGTGTTTCCCTTCACTTATTTCTATAACCTTACTCCAGTAGCTTATTTCTATAACCTTACTCCAGTATTCCTATGTTCCTTTAAAAAAATTACTCATTTTCACAGCTCCTGTGGTCTTCAACACCTGTTCCATATCACGCTATGTCGATTCCTCCTTTCATTCAAACACTTAAATGAGTAACATCTTTCTTGCTTTGCAGTCTCACCTTTCCTACTACTTATGTCTCAATGCTTTTATTTTTTTTTATTTGTATCAAATACAGGGTCCTATTCTGTGAGCTGCTGAACACTTGCTGGGTGTTTATAGTTCTGTCAACTTCAGCAGGAGTGTATAAAGTAAGAACTCGAGACCTTCCAAGACTTCTTAATGAAAATTATAGGTACACCAAGTAAAACTGCACTGTATTTCATGTTCTTTCCCATTTTTGAGCTCCTAATTTCTTAATGATGTTTATTTTACAAAGACTATGAAAACACAAGCATGAGAATAGTATTGTTTCACTTTCGTAAAAACTGCATGTTATTTTCTGGAGTACTTTAAGCATATGCATTCACTATTTACCTAGGAGCAGTTAAGTTATCATGAATTCCTTTGGTAAAGAAAATTATACCTTACTTTTCTGCTGCTGATGTTGACAATATGCAGTGCTTGGATGATTTACTTGTGTAAGCACCAGTGAAAATATATAGCAATTAGAAGTGGTCAAGAGTAAGGCATTTGGCCATCTATCCTACTAAATTATTTTTAAACTATTTTTTTCCTCACTGTTAATAAAGAATAGAAATAAACCAAGTCTTTGATGTCAAGTTTATTTCTTACCAGAACTCTTTATTCCTGAAATTTCAGGAATCAGTCTTGTAGCAAGTGTCAGAGTAAATAAATACTTTCTATACTGATATGTGTCAGAGTGCCTTTGTCCTGTAATGTGTGTGTATTATCACTTATGTGTTTCCCTCAAAGAAGACTCAGCTTTTGAACAGTTGAAAGCTTGGTCTTAGAGCTGAAATTCAAGTTGTATATGAAGGCATTAAGAAACAGAAGAAACACAGAGATTTACTGACTTACCAATAGCTAAAGAAAAGATTAGTAACTGTTGAGGGCTGACTTCATATCACTTTGTCCTATTTGATAACCTATGCACATGACAATGAAGCATACTTCTGTGAGTGAGAAGTTCTAATAATGTCCTAATTAAACCCTAAACTTTGAAGTGTATATTTGTAATTTACAGTGGAACAGGGGTTCCTAAACTTACTTTGTGCACAGCCATACTGCAACAACATCCAGCCATATGTATTCTCAAGGGGCTGCATTCACCTTACTGCTGGTGGGATGAGTGCACGGTCTTGGAGTCCCAGACTAGAGATCCAAGCTTGCTCCAGAAGAAAAATCTTTGGTTTTTTTCTCTCATTGGCTGGCGAATAACGACTCAAGAAGGGGTTTTGCTTGTGCATTTTTTCTGGTTGCAGAGAAAACTGAGCTGGTGTAAAGTGGAGTAGCACCTTGGGTGTCAATGGCATTAGCACAGATTATGCCAGCTGAGGAGCTGGAGTTGAAATAAACTAAGAAACCTGACTATAACTGTGCCATTGTATACGTGGAAAAGTATTTGAAGTCCTTCAGTGTTTTGTTGTGACCACATGTAGATATAATTTTTAATGCCCTAAACCTCCTTAATCAAGATCTTAGTTTTAAAAATTGTTATTAAACATCTTTGCCCAAAGTATTTTTATATTTGATATACCACAAATGTCGCCTGCATTTCAGCAAATATGCACTGTGATTAAAGAGTATAATCTCTCAAGAGAGGTTTATAATCATTTTAATTACCCCAAACTTAATAAAAGGAGTTCAGGGATTTAATAAAAGGGCATTAAGAGATTGCCAAAGGGTTAAATATATATATTTTTATAAGAAAAATTCTAAAGCTTCTGTGGCTTTGAGGTGGGAAGGTGGGAAGGCTTAGTGGGAAAAGAGGAGGAGGTGAGCAAAAGTCAAGATGAGGATTAGTGTCAATTAAACTTCCCTTTGAACCTTCTAACTTGCATATGCAGAACCTGACACAGCTGAAAATATTTGCAATTTCCTGGGCCACACCAGACCAAAGAGGTTGGTGTACAGCTCACTGACCTACAGAAAACTGCAAGGGAGCTAAAGAAAGACATAAACCCATCCAATTTCTTCTAGCTAGGTGCTATTTTACCAGTAGTTCATGGGAGAAGATCTGCAGTGCATGAGGGAATTTTGAAAATCAGCAGATTTATTTCTCAGGCTCCAAAGGTCTTGTTTGGTTTTGATCTACCTTAGATCAAGACAAAACAATTTTTTTGCCCTCTTCCTCATCCTCTGCTCTTAAGTTTCAGGTTAACATGGAATTTACCTTATTTCTAGTCTCCTGGAATATGAGAAATGTAATTAGACATGAAAAGAAAATGAATCAACAATCCTCAGACGGGAAATTCTATATTTCTTACAAAACAAGGCAAAATCCAACATACAAACAGCTAGACCATTGCCTCACTTCACCCTTATGCTGAATCAAACCTGAAGCCTTATCCAGAGAGATAAGGTTGAGATCTGAATGTAGATACCTGGACATAAATCAGCGCAAATTCACTTGAAGGTTTTGGTGGCTGGAAGTAAAATGTGTTGCTTAGGTTTTCCAGTTGGGGTTAACAGACGTTTCTAATGTGTTTTCCATTTCCTAAAGCTAGAGTCTCTCAATGCTGGGCTAAATCCTTTTTCCTGGTTGTGGCCTTTCCTGTAAGCCTTAGGGATAGACATTTTGCACAAGAAGGCCCGAAGTTGTGCCTTGGGGCCTGTTTTCTTCTGTACAAGCACCCTGGACAGGAAGAGATTCCTTGGAAAATTTTGCATCACTGTGTATAAGGTTCACATCTTATAACCCTTTTCTCTTCCCTCTCATAAGCCTTTCCCCTTCCCTCTGTCCCCAGAGACCACACTGTTGGTGTGCAGAGACCTGGTGCTGAAGTCAGCATTCAGAGATGAGAGAATGCAAGAGAAGCAAAACTGTGCCCACATTTATCATTCAAAATACCTAGAAACCTTCAGATAAATGGGGCAATGTAATATTGTTTAAAAAATCAAGGCCAACATCTGTTCATACGTACCTCTGCATCTCTCTGCTTTCTTCCTTCTCACCTCTTTATTTATGAGTGAAAGCTGCAGAAACTGGGCCAAAGGCACTCAACTTCTGTACTGTGTAAACTTCACAGGGATGTTCTTTAAATCTATAGTAAGTGGTAAGTTTGAGAAAGACATTTTCTCTAGCATGAAGGCGTGAGGATAGCTGAGAGAATATGTATGATTAGCTTATGCTCTGTTCTTGATCAAAAGCATAATTGTTTTCTCATTTTTTTTGAGATGTGCTAGAAATGCAAACCAATAACCATTGAAAGAAATGTCTGGCAAGCAGTGGCTGGAGACAGCAAGAAAAATGGAGCAGCAGAAATGTTAGTATATTTTAGATAACTGGTATGCTTAATCAGGTTTTGTAGCAGAAACAATCTAAACCGGAATTTTGAGAATTTTGAGCAGGTTCATGCAGCTACAGTAGCTTTGTTCTGAATTCCATGTGGTTGTAATTCAAATAAGCACTACTGAGCAAAATGTACGTATTATTCTGTTAATGAATGAAACCTAGAGAGTTTTAATGCTTCTCTTGAAAAGACATTGATTCACTACAGAGTAATTCAAGAAGGCTGTTTCTGCTCTTGGCAGAAACAAACAAACATACAAACAAATAAATCCCTCGGCACTTAACCTGCAAAACAAAACAGACTTTTTTTCTTTTTCTTCTTTTTTTTTTTTTTTTAACAGTGGGAGCTTCTCATAAATAGCAAAGCCAGCTTCTTATTTTTTTTCCCTTTGGCCAAGAACTTTGGACCTTTACAGTGGAAATATAACATATGGATTTTAAACCTTCTGTGGAAGGAACTGTATTTTCCTTTATCGTGGACAGCAGTCAGCTCTACTGAGTTTCTGTGTCTCTCAAAGATTCTCTAGTTCTGTCTAAACTGCAAAACTTACAAAAATTCAATAATATCTTTCCCTGGACAGGTTAAAGCAGTGAGGGCTTTAAGGCCTGGTTAGCATTTCCAGTTCCATATTAGCTAGCTCCAGTTACATTGTCCATCTTGGTTGCTGGTCCAAGCTGGGGCTGCATGGTGGCAGTGGCTAACGCACATCTCACTGTTGGCTGACGTGGCTCCACCCTCCCTGGCAGGGGAGTCAGATTGGTTTAAATTGCTGTGCAACTGCAGATTAAATTATCCAACCTGGGTTAGGTAACCCAAGTTAAGAACACACCTTTCTTTGTGGTGTGTTTCAGCATGACTTTCATGTCAGTTTTATGTTTCCCACTAAAAGAGAGATTGGAATGGAGAGTGAATGCACTCGGAGGAACACTACTGAGTTCCACCGGAGATTTAGTCTTTGGCTACAACATGCACAGTCCTAAGTCCTGAGAAAATTCCGTATACTCCCTGTGACTCATTTCTGCATACCTTGCTCAGGCAAAGCTTCCACTTAATAGGATATTTTTAAAAAAGGGCCAGACTAGCAGTTACACAGGATATAGCTGTCAGATTGTCAGATCAAGAGAAGTTAGTTGGATTTTGGTGGAGGGGGGATCTATGCAGTGTTTTCATAGCATAAGCAATGGAAAACATCCCTTTTAACGGTATTAGTGTTTTAAAAATCGTGTGTGCAAAAATGTATGGGCCTTATTTTAGAAGTTTTTCATCATTCTGGTCTTGCTTTGTATAAAGCACTTAAGCCTGTGCTGTATGTTAAATACACAGGCAGTGCTATGGACTTAGATTTCATTTCATTACATCTAAGCACACGCTTAAATGATTTGCTGGACTGAGGCCAGAATGCTTGCTGAATCAAACTGAAATACAGCAATGTCTGTTCTTCACCCTTAAATAAACAAGCACTAAATGAAATACAATAAAATAACATTCCCAGAGAAATCTTGTGCCACAGAAAGAACTGCTGCATTGTTGTATTAGTAATTTGTCTAATGTTCAGTATCTGGACTGAGTGTAAGGCAGCAGTAATTAGGTAAGCCTTACAATTTTATCCTCATGTTATATTGGGCATAATTTTGTAGAGGAAGAAAGTACAATGAAATAAAGTAAGAAAACAAAAGCTGGAAATGTCGTTCCAAATTGCTTGACTTAAGCTAAGTAATGATATTGCAGTCTTTACAGCAACAGTGGAATCTTGAAAAAATCTGGATTCACTTCGCACAGTGCAGGGTGTACAACCCAGGACTTGTAAAGAGAGACTACAGAGCTACAGATGCTTCATCAAGGCTAGTGTGTTAATATCTACTTCTGGTATAAATTGTAAACTGAAAATAATGCTACTTATTAGGTATTACAAGAGAAATGCATTGATTTTTCAAACATACTGAAAAATATGCCATCTCTTTTCTATTTTAAGTCGAGCCAATTCAGTACACTTTGGTTTTTACTGTGAATTGTTACTAGGAGCATTACATATAATATATTGACAAATAAGTCAGAATAAGAGAATAGAAAAATGGTAAAAGAAGGAGTAACAATTGGATAATAACAAAAATAAAACCAAATACCTGTGAACTGAACTGAAACACCAGGAATATTTTTCACTTCTTTGAATTATGAATCAGGACCTAAACAACAGTGAGTCATTTCTTTTGCGAAGGCAGATTTATCATTTTTCTCTGCCTAAATATGAGTTTATTAAAAATTTTTACATATACATCTCCTTACCCAAGCAGAACATTTTTAGGGCCTTTCATGTTAGGGCTTCTAATAAATCTGTGATGCTCCACTGACTGCTTCAGAATTATGAGTACTCTTTCATGGAAAAGCTTCCTTGGTATTTCAGACTGCTGAATGCTCCACAAAGCTCTCTGTTCCCTGCCTGCACCGAGATAAGCACGTAAGGCAGAAGGACCAAGTGATTAATGCAGAGCAATTGAAGACCAAGGTATTGTGGCTTCAAAGTAAATGTTGGTTCCCAATCCTGTGCCCAAACCTTCCCTCCCTCTTTCTTGTCTTCCTTTCCAAACTTTTCCTTCAAAGGAACAAAAGAAGTTTAAAAATCTTTCTTCAGACTATGACCCATCATCAATTTTGTACACTAAAGTTGTGAATTTACCAGTAATCTCTTCAGTTGCTCAGCTGAGATGTGAAGCCCCGTCATATTTCCACAGACTCAGCCCTGGATACAGTAGTTTGTTGTCTAGGTGCAGAGAGTAGGATTGGGCCCCTCCAGAAATGTCTGGTTTATACATTTTCAGAAATGCAATATTTTTTGTTTGTTTTGAACTTCTTAGTACCATTTCTTTTTTTCTGTCTCTTGGTAATGTTGTTACTGTACTATAAATAATTAGACCTGCAAAAATCAAAAACGTAATTAGAAAAATTAAACAGGGAGAGACCAACTGAGCTTGTCCCAGTTCCCATCAAAGCCTATTGATTTACGCTTGGATCTGTCAGATTATCTGTGAGGTAGCAAGTGAAAGATGCCCAGGGCACAAACTCTGTGGCCTGTGATAATCCCCACTGTTCCGTGGTCAGCACAGGTCCTGGCAGAGCTTTGACACAGCCGGTGGCCAGGGACAGCTGAGGATTAGCACAGGCCGAAGAGCACTCCCAGTAAGGAGGCTGGATGTGGACAACCAGTACTGGAGGGTAAGGGGACTCAACCGTACCAATGCAAATAGCTGCGTGTAAGTGTATGTGATGCACCACACCATCCTAATTTGTCTTAGGTCCAGAGATAGCCCACTGAAATTATTATAATAAACATAACCAATACATTTTAGTGCCCTAAAGGGCAAAAAGTCTTTCAATTTCTGTCTTTCAGTTATTTTAGCAGTAACCAGACCCACCCAAATTTAGATTTCTTCTAACAGAGCTTTTGTTTTTCTACCAAGTAACTTAATTAATTGCAGCTCATATTTGTGTGTGGTACCAAGACTTTTTCCAAGGTCAAAGGATCTCTCCTGCTATCCTGGCAATTGGATATTTACAGATTCCAGCTGACATACAGAGCAAGGTATGAAGCCCAGCCTCCAGTTTTGCCTCTCAGCTCTGTCTCTCACCGCTTCATCGTTTGAGATTCTTTTCCTCATTCTTTTTGGTTCTTTTATGCAACAGGAATGCAGCCAGACAAGGCTGTAACATCTTACCTCCTTTATTCTTTTTTTTTTTTTTTTCAGGATTGAGTCTCAGATGCAAAATGCACATGTAGTCAATGAATTAGCTTCCTGATTGAAAGCTTCCCTGAGGTGACATGTGTATGGTATCTCTTCATTAGCAACACTCTTTCTGTACACTGTGAACTTTCTTCAGTTCAGAACATTCCTAAGAGCATTACTACATTTCATAAATATTCATTGAACATACATTATATCTAGGTCTCATTTGGATCTTCATAGGACTGCATATGACATATTACCAACAGTGATGACATATCTGGCATTTTGAGAGATTTTGCTTAATTACTTCCCCCATACCTTAGATTAGGCTCTTGTCATCTTGCACATATACACGCACACTCCTGCAGAAAAAGAGCAGACAATTCCATACAGTCTTTTGCCATCACACAGGGACATTTGTCCTTTATGACACAATTCTTTCACTGAGAGTTGGGAAGTCAACATGATTATACAAGGATAAGGATTTCTTCTGGGGAACGGATTCCCAAGAGGGTTTGAAGAAATCATGAATGTTTCTTCGTTGTGTAAAAAGAACCAATTGCTCCTAAAAGTTGTAAGATATTCCACAGAAGGCTTGTACAACAAGAGACTTTGGTCCCAAAGGCCTAATTTTCTATGGAGAAAGGGCTGTGTTGTAAGAAATTGTGCTTTCTGAAGATTTTATATCTGATAGGGGACAGGAGACTTGAATGTATTCCAGGGAAGTGCTGCTTTTCTCTATAAAGCTTCCCAAAACCTGGACTTGCTGTCTGAATGGCAAATGGGGTTTGCTGTCTGAGTGCAGTGACACAGGAAAATACTTCAGCTTGGTAAGAAAAACCTTCTGTAAATTAATATTGGTCTTAATAGGAGAGGATGAGGGTCTTTCTTTGTTTATAGAGAGTGCTGCTGTATTTTTCCAAGTTTATGACTGTGTCCACTCCTCTTACAAAGATATCCTTGTTTGTGCACAGCTGTAGAGGTCTTAAAAGTTGGAGGGATACTTTCTGCTGCAAACGCATGAGGGAAGCTGCCTTTGCTTTCCACAGGTAAGCAACATCAGCTCATTTATTTCTCAAGAGAGCTTCGATATGCATTAAAATCATGTCCTTCTTTTGTTGCCTGTAGGGTGAAGAGTTGCGTTTAAAAGCAGAATCAAGCCAAAAGCTGAAAATTTTGCTGTAAAACTGGGAGGACTGTCACCTAGCAGAGACAGCAGCCCCAGTCACGACAGGAGAGAGAAAACCCAAAAAATTTCCATTGGAATCCAACCTCCATTATTTTAAAACCGTGCAGTCCAGCCTTTATTGTCAAACCTGCCACTTTGCCTGGGTGGCTGGGGAGACACCATCAAAATGGAGCCTGAACATCTGGATGGCAAGGGGGCATGCTGGAGGAGATAGCACACCCTGATGCAAATTCGTGTGCCTTTTTGTGTATTTCAGAGTTTACCTTTTTTGGAGGGCATGTGCAGGCTGCCCCCAGGCTGGGTAGCAGGCCCTCCCTTCACCAGCAGATCAAGGGAGGTCATCCTCCCCTTCTACTCTGTACTGGTGAGGCCTTACCTGGAGTCTTGTGCCCAGTTTTGGGCTCCCCAGCTCAAGAAGAATGAGGAACTACTGGCAAGAATCCAGCACAGCACCACTAAGATGATGAGGGGACTGGAGCGTCTGCCATATGAGGAAAGGTTATGAGAGTCTGTTTAGCTTGGAGAAGAGGAGGCTGAGGAGGGATTTCATCAGTGCTTATAAATATCTCAAAGATGGGTGTCAGGAAGATGGGGCCAGACTCTTCTCAGTAGTGTCCAGTGGCAGGACAAGGGTCAGTGGTCACAGACTGGAAAATGGAAGTTTCAAACTAAACATCAGGAAATACTTCTCTACTATGAGGGTGGCAGAGCACTGGCACAGGCTGCCCAGGGAGGTTGTGGAGTCTCCTTCTCTGGAGACATTCAAAACTTGCCTGGACATGTTCCTGTGTGATCTACTCTGCTTGATCCTGCTCTGGCAGGGGGGTTGGACTAGAGGATCTCCAGAGGTTCCTGCCAACCCCTACCATCCTGAGATTCTGTGTGATTGTCTCTCCATAGGGCCTTCCCCATACAGGAGGCTGGCTGGATTTCCAGGCCCATTGTTCCTTGCCGTTGCTGCGGAGACGGGAGCAGCTGCTGGATGACGGGCCTTGGCTGGCATCCCGGGGCAGTTCGGCCACCCCGGCCAGCCCTGCTCGCCGACAGCCGCTCACCCTCCCGCTGCCGGCGGTGGCACGCCAGACTGTGCGGGATAATGTTTACTAACATCGGCCACATGGCTCCCTGCATTACCGCTGCTCTGCCCAAAATGTGTCAGCCCTCGTGGATTGCCAGGCATCCGGCCAACCTGCCTGCAACGTGCCGAAAAATCTGTCAGCGGGGGACTGCCGCCCGCCATCCCGCCAGGGATACTTCCTCGCGGGAGGGGAGGGCGGCCGGCGTCGCTACGCACACCCTCCTCGCAGGCCGCCACGTACACGTGCCTGTGGACACACACCAGGGAAGAGGCGGGAATGTTCAGAGCGTTTGGGCCTGGTTTTGGTGAGATGTGCTGCGAGGTGCCTCCAGGCACAAGGACATCCCTCGAATGTCAGGTTTAAGGCTATTGATATCGCTGGAGGCGGTGAGCGTCCCAGTGCCAACCATATTGTTTAATGTGTACTTTTATTGGCATGTTGTTTCTCTAGCAAATTTACAGCAGGAGATTACTGCTGGAGCTGACCTTTTTTCTTTCGGTCGGGGTAATGAATGTTGCTGTTTAAATGCACTGCCTCCACAGCCTGTGTGCTTTAGTTTTTAAAAGAGTAGCATAGTACCCAGGGGAAGCCTTTTGTTGCCTGTCTGTGAAACCTGAATACAAGCTCTCCTATTGGAAGTTTGAGAGGCAGAAAATAACAACAGAGGAAAGATTTATAGGGTGTAATTTAGCCTAAATCATGTCACAGAGATAGAAAATATGGATCAGATCCTGAACTGGTGTAAATCAGTATAAACCTACGGAGCAACAGTGCTTACACCAGCCCAGGAGCTGGCTCCTGTTTCTTAAAATGCAAATGATCGCTGTCCAGAGGTAGGAAGGAATGGTTTAAAGCAAGCAAAATGGCAGTGAAGTTTCCTCATAGAGAGCATAATCACTTAAATTCAAATATGTTATGTACAGGAATGCCAGTAAAAGTGTTGTGGAATCCTTAAATATACATTATCACCTCAGAGTCACTATATCGCTTATTCCTTGTTCCTTATTCTATATATTCCTTCAGAGTTTGAATGGCCAGCACCAGAAATACAAGGTCACAGTATCATAGTATCACAGTATCACAGTATCACAGTATGTCTTCTGGTGTAAAATGGATATATCAACAAAAACTCATGGAAAATAGGAATATCACTTAATTATCAGTAGCATATCATGGAGTTTGTCCCTAGAGAGTGTATTGCAACTGAGTCAAAAATCTAAAATAAGAAATAACAGAGTTAAATACAGATATTATTAAACTTCAGTCTTTAGAAAAATTCAGTCTTGTGAAAAATTCAAATTAATTTTATTCATCCCATCTCTCTGTACCTGAAGTGATAGAGAATTATAGTTGACAAGTTTGCAATTACATTTTTAAAAAGTTTTAGAATTTCTAGTAAACAGTTATTAAACTCTTTTAAAATGTGACAAGAAAAAGATAGTCGAAAATTTGAAAACCTGGATTAAATTCCACTGTCTGACCTCTATCTTACTGGGGGGCAATGTGCATTGATTAAGTTGTGGATGTGAATTCAAATTATATTTTGAATGTAGAGTCACTTGTTTATCACCTTAATTTGGTGCTACACACAGTACTCTCCAGTGACCAGACCGATTGCTAGACAAGATGATTCTCACATTGATCAAATGTAGGAAAAACTCGATGTCACTATGCAGGGTTTCAGGATCCCACTAAGAATTCAAACTGAGTCTTTTTTTTTTTTTTTTTTTGCAATACAGTAAATAAAGCAGTGTATGTCCGTTCCATATACAGGGTCCTAAATCTTTAAGAGATAAATTACTTCAGTTTCAGCAGATTAATTTTCTGCAACTTCTTCTAAATTACACAGTAGTCATAGAATCATAGCGTCATTTAGGTTGGTAAAGACCTTTAAGATCAATGAGTCCAGCTGTTAGCCTAGCAATGACATGTCCACCACTGAGCCAAGTCCCTAAGCACCTCATGTAGACACCTTTTAAATACCTCCAGGGTTGATGACTCAACCACTTCCCTGGGCAGCCTGTTCCAGTGCTTGGCAACTCTTTCAGTGAAGAAATTTTTCCTAATATCTAATTTAAACCTGCCTGACACGACTTGAGGCCATTTCTTCTTGTCCTATTTCTTGTTACTTGGGAGAAGAGACAGACCCCCACCTCTCTACAACCTCCTTTCAGGCAGTTGTAGAGAGCAAAAGTCCCCCTTCAGTCTCCTTTTCTCAAGGGTAAACAACTCCAGTTTTCTCAGCTGCTTTTCATAAGACTTGTGCTCTAGACCCTTCACCAGATTTATTGCCCTCTTTGGACATACTTGAGCACCTTAATGTCTTTCTTGTAGTGAGGGGCCCAAAATGGAACACAGGATTCAACACGTGGCCTCACTAGTGTCGAGTACAGGGGGACAGTCACTTCCCTAGTCCTGCTGACCACACTATTTCTGACATAAATGGTAGATTAAAATAATTGCTTAACCACAACAAACTCTCACTCTGCAGAAATGCTCCAGCTACCTCCTGGTGAACCGCTACATGAAGCAGCACAAGGTGTGGCTATATAAGGGTATCTGTTTAAATTTGAGTTGCAAAAAACTATTTAGGTGCATCATCAACATCATTCAGATCATCATTTTTAGAGCTCCAGTGTATGTTTAGGCACTCAACAGACAAAAAATATTGGAAAAATAAATTAAAACAAACAGTTTAATGCCCCAAAGTTTTCACAGTATTCTAATATTCCAGTTATTGCAACAGCAGGACTATTGCTGAAGGCAGGGGAGGTGTTAGCTACAGGTTACCAGCAGTGCTCCAGTGTCTTCAGAAACCTCTGCAATACCTCTAAGATGTTGATTCCTTAGGACACAGAAGAAAGCAGATGATTTTAAGGAAATGTGGCTTTTGTCTGAGATTTTGTTGTTTTGCTTTGCTTGCTTTTTGTTCTGTTGTTTTACAAACTGATCCCAGAAGAAGCTGAACAAACAATGATGGACGTATATGTTAAAGGAGGAGTCAGGAATATAATGTGCATGTCAGGAATATTGTCAAACCCCCATTGACACAGGCTTTGATTCAGGGTATTTACAAGCCAAATAACAGAAGACCTGTGTCATTTAATGACTCGAAAGGATTGATGTTGAACTGGTAACATACAAGCAAATGAAGAAGCTGATAAAATTTTAGTCTGGTAAAGACAAATCCCAGAAAACCTCTGCCAGATAACAACAAAAAAATATTTTCTAGAGAAGTACCGTGTTTTCTTTTTCTTTTTTCTTTTCTTTTTTTGATCAAAACCTCTAAGAGCTGAAATTAAAATATTTAAAATACATAAATGATTCTTCTGTTGTGTTTTTTTTTCCTTTTTTCTTAATTGAGCATTGACATTTTCAAGAAAAATCTTTGTTTTCAGTAAAAAACAATTCCTATTTTCCTACTCGTCATCTTGTGTGAATGTCACCAGCAGGCCTGAAACCTGTGTATGTATTTATTAGCCAAATATGAAGCCAGGTTGGCTGCTGCTAATGCATAGTGCCTCTGATTCTAACATATTGGTTTCCCCATTTCTGATGCATGCTCTTGACATGTCAGCTATCACAGTGCCATAGGAGCTGTGCTAACTGCATTTGCCAGACTCCTTCATATTTTGTCTTACCACTGTTCTTTGAAATTTGTATTTATTCCCTGTCCTCATCTCTCCCAGCGCAAAGTTGCTTGAAGAACTGGAGGCAAAAGTAGCGTCAAGTTCCTCACGAAGCAAAAAAGGGACACGACCATGTATCCTGGGGTATCCTGCATAGCCTTACAGCTTTCCTGTTGCCCATTTTATATAAAGATTTCCAGACAGAATTAGATATGTCTGCAGTCATATTTAGCATTGAATAAAACCAGGGTTTATAATTTCACTGTACACCTTAACACTGCTGTTTCATTTTCAAAGAAACCTTTAATTGCAGAGTAAAATTTAAAAACTGCTATTGGAAAATTCAATATCTTCAGCAGCTGAAATCCACAGTTTCATTGTATTATCAATGGTTTGCGATGAAAGAGGAATCCCAGGTGTAGCACCTCTTAAAACAATCAAGAAATGTTTTTGGTATAAAAAAAATTAATCTCATTTTTAGATTAAACTGTGAAAATTTTCTGCTTCCTCCCCTTTGTTTCCTTCTCATCCATCAAAACCAAAATACTGAAAAAACCAAGCATTCCCTCCAACATTGTTAATGAACGTCTCAAATTTTCATTTGCAAATTTTCCATGCTAAATGTAATGAGATTTTAATTCAATATATAAGAAAATAAAGCAAACAAAAGTATATATGAAAACATAAAATGAAAGATTTCATGTAACCCAAGACAGAATTTGGGAAGAAAGGGATTCTCTTTTGTTTGTTCTGCCAGGAAAATGAACACATTTCGCTCCATTCACAAGTCTGGCCACTGTACAGAAGCTCATTTCACCTTTAGGATTTGTGCTAGGGTTGGTCTTCTGACTAGAGATTTAGATTCACTGTGAGTTTTCCTATGAACTGAGTGACTTTGTGTAATTGTCAGTCCTGGAGCAGGGTTTGAGGCCAAATTTGCCATCCATCTGCATCGCTTGTTCACATAAACTCCTTCAGCTCGGTTTTGGAACAATCCAGTTAACACTCCTGGCAGGCTGGTGGATTCCCATCACTTTCCATCTCTTCTTCCTGCCCCTGCTTTCTGCTTTTTCTAGGGTCGGCTGTGATTTGGCACAAACATGGTCACAGTCTTTTAGATTGCTCTGTAAAATAGGGTTAATAAAACTTCTGTAGACTTTTTGTCTGTATAGGGAGGGCTGTGCAACAAAAATATAATAGATGTCATTATGATGCATGCTTTCATAACCATGATGATCTCCAGTTACAAAATGAAGAGTGGCCGTATGGGCTGTGGCATATCTTGTTGACAAGAATATGAAACGTAAGTTGCTCGGTTGGCACGGTTAGAGTGGATCTTGGGAGAGTAAAGAAAACAGGAGCCCCTCTCTAGGCTGTTACCTGCCTCCTCTCCCTTCTCCCCACCACTTTCTAAGCCAGGAGCCTGAGCTCCTTTGTTTCAAAGCAGCATTCCCTGCTGTCCTGGTAAAATTTAGAGCAACAACTTTCCCTCTCGTTGCTAGCATTAAAGTAGAAATCATGCCGTGGTACCTTCATTGTTACTCTTAATTGTAGCAGATAGGCCAGAATTGTACGTGAGATATAATCATGCTTCCTCGATTTATTATGCAGCCGTATCTCTCATGCTGTAGCTCTCCATGCCGTAGACTTTCGAATGTACAATAACATCTTAGCTAAGGGTTTCAAGGCATGACCATTATGAACTAGTTTCATGTCACAGTATGCATAGTTAGTAAAACAGTTTCCAAACTGGACTTATTTAACCACAAACTAATTTGGTTAACCTAGGAAAGAAGGATATGAAATGCATGCAGCTTCAGACTTTAACATGCATCTGGATATGAAAAGAGTTTCTACAATGAAGTAAAAAGAAATTCAGAAATATTACACAGAATGGTGCTGAGAATACATGATAGTGATTTTTTAAAAATGGTGCCTATATTATAAAATAAAATTTTATTCCAAACAGACACCAATATAATGCATAAAACTGGAAGGTATTGTATTCTTTGTGTTAATAGAAAGAAAACAGCACAGCTTTCATGGTAACTTGTGAAAAAAATGTCAGTTAACTAACCTTGAAGCATAACCTTTTCAAAATCTTCTCTTTAATGTTGCTTCTTAGAGCAAATACTCTTTTCTGAAATCAGAAAAAAAAAAAAAGAAAGAGGAAGACAGAAGATGGGTTCATAATGTTTGTGTTTTGAATGGAGCCAAAACCTGCACAGTTACTTTTTAACAGTATCAGAGTAAACAATTTGTAAATGAAAAATGGGCTTAAAATAATTCCAATATGTCTTTGGAGCTAGAACATTTGACCTATGCTGCTTAGAGCAGTTCAGCTGTAAAGTGAACTTCTATAACAGTCAGCAGAAAATAAATTGCTGTGGTTCTTTTGTATGCTGGAGAATAAAAATATCTTTTTTTTTTTGTATCTCTGATAGGTGTTTTGCATGTCAGGGATCAGCTTTAGTGGTGTAGCCTCTGCAAAAATCATTCTTTGTAGGGGCTGGATAACTGTGTAATAACTTAGTCTTGGAGAGCATAATATAGAGCATGGCTACTGTAGGAGCAGAGCACCTGTTTCACACTCTAGTTCTGTGTCCTTGCTCCAAGAGGATTTAGCTGCAATGGGCTTTTCTGCTGCAAGAGTTTATGTTCCACACTTGCACCAGCAACAGGAGGCAAGCTGGTGCAGGAGGACGGCAACCAAGGAGACCTTTTGCTCCATGCCTCTTCTCTGCTACCAGAGTGACAGGAGGAATAAGCAGTTAATTTATGCCTTTTCACATATACTGGAGTATTGTCAGGCAATTTTGTAACAGAGCTTGTTAGGCCTCAATATGCCTTTTATGGTCACATCACACAATAACTGATGAGATCTGAGTTTATAGAACTGATTATCTTCGCATAGACTTTGTTAAAAGACGTGTATCATAGAATCATAGAATCATAGAATGTTAGGGATTGGAAGGGACCTCGAAAGATCATCAAGTCCAATCCCCCTGCCAGAACAGGAATGCCTAGATTATGCTACACAGGAACGTGTCCAGGCAGGTCTTGAATGTCTTCAGAGAAGGAGACTCCACAGCCTCTCTGGGCAGCCTGTTCCAGTGCTCCGTCACCCTCACTGAGAAGAAGTTTCTTCTAGAGTTTAAGCGGAACCTCTTATGTTCCAGTTACAGCCCATTACCCCTTGTCCTATCAGTGGTTGTCACCGAGAAGAGCCTGGCTCCATCCTCGTGACACTCACCCTTGATATATTTGTAAACATTAATGAGGTCACCCCTCAGCCTCCTCTTCTCCAAACTAAAGAGCCCCAGCTCCCTCAGCCTTTCCTCATAAGTGAGATGCTCCACTCCCTTAATCATCCGAGTTGCCCTGTGCTGCACTCTCTACAGCAGTTCCCTGTCTTTCTTAAACTGAGGGGCCCAGAACTGGACACAGTATTCCAGATGGGGTCTCACCAGGGCAGAGTAGAGGGGAAGGAGAACCTCTCTCGACCTACTAACCGCCCCCCTTCTAATACACCCCAGGATGCCATTGGCCTTCCTGACCACAAGGGCACAGTGCTGGCTCATGGCCATCCTGCTGTCCACCAAGACTCCCAGGTCCCTTTCCCCTGTGCTGCTCTCTAATAAGTCATTCCCCAACTTATACTGGAACCTGGGGTTGTTCCTACCCAGATGCAAGACCCTACATTTACCCTTGTTATATTTCATTAAATTTTTCCCCGCCCAACGCTCCAGCCTGTCCAGGTCTCGCTGGATGGCAGCACAGCCTTCTGGTGTGTCAGCCACTCCTCCCAGCTTGGTGTCATCAGCAAACTTGCTGATAGTACTCTCTAGTCCCTCATCCAAGTCATCGATGAATATATTGAATAATACTGGTCCCAGTACCGACCCTTGAGGGACTCCACTGGATACAGGCCTCCAACCAGACTCCGCCCCATTGACCACGACTCTTTGGCATCTTCCCCTTAGCCAGTTCACAGTCCACCTCACTACCCGAGAGTCTAGACCACACTTCCTCAGTTTAGCAGCAAGGATGCTGTGGGAGACTGTGTCAAATGCTTTACTGAAGTCAAGGTAGACCACATCCACCGCTCGGCCATCATCTATCCACCTTGTTATATCCTCGTAAAAGGCTATGAGGTTAGTCAAGCACGACTTCCCCTTGGTGAAGCCATGTTGACTGTCTCTAATGACCCTCTTATCCCTGATATGCCTTGAGATGGCACCAAGGATAAGTCGTTCCATCACTTTCCCAGGGATGGAGGTGAGGCTGACCGGTCTATAGTTACCCGGGTCCTCCTTCTTGCCCTTTTTGAAGACTGGAGTGACATTTGCTTCCCTCCAGTCCTCAGGCACCTCTCCCGTCTCCCAAGACTTGGCAAAGATGATGGAGAGTGGTCTAGCAATGACATCAGCCAGCTCCCTCAGCACCCGTAGATGCATCCCGTCTGGACCCATGGATTTATGGATGTCCAGATTGCTTAGTTGGTCCCTAACCCAGTCCTCATCGACTAAAGCAAACTCCTCTACTGCCCTGACTTCCTCTGGGGCCTCAGGGGAACGGGGCTCCTTGGGACAGCCTCCGGCAGAGTAGACAGAGGCAAAGAAGGCATTCAGTAACTCTGCCTTCTCTGTATCATGTGTCACCAAGGCACCCACCTCATTCATCAGTGGGCCTACATTGCCTCTGGTGTTAGCTTTATCTGCCACGTATTTGAAAAAGCTCTTCCTGTTGTCCTTGACCCCTCTCGCCAGGTTCAATTCTAGGGAGACCTTTGCTTTCCTAATTGCCTCCCTACATCCTCGGACAACAGCCTTATATTCTTCCCAAGTGGCCAGCCCTGCCTTCCAAGATCTGTAAATTCTCCTCTTGCCCTTGAGCTTACCCAGCAGATCCCTGTTTAGCCACGCAGGTCTCCTGGCTCCCTTCCTTGACTTCCTACGTGTCAGGATGCTCTGATCTTGAGCACGGTAGAAGCAGTCCCTGAACGCTAACCAACTATCTTGGGCCCCTTTACCTTCAAACAGCCTTACCCATGGGATTTTCTCTAGTAATTGCTTGAAAAATCCAAAGTTTGCCTTGGCAAAGTCCAGGGTTGCAATTCTGCTTGCTATTTTGTTTCTGCTGCATGAGATCCTGAACACCATTTCATGGTCACTGCAGCCAAGGCAGCCCTCAACCTTTACTGCTTCAACCAGATCCTCCTTGTTAGTGAGGATGAGGTCCAGCAGTGCTCCTCTCCTAGTCGGCTCCTCCACCATTTGCATCAGAAAATTATCATCGATATTTCTATTCTATTCTATTCTATTCTATTCTTACACCACAGCTATCAGTGGTGTCTGTCGCTTATTTCACTGTAACATTTTTCCTTGCACAAACCCAAGAGAGACATTTTCATTCTTTGCTCTCCCTCAAAATCTCTGCTTGTGAAAAAATGAAATGAATAAAAGAGGTTGTCCAAGGTAGTCTTAGCAAGACTGCAAGAAAACTGGATACAACCGAGCTCACAGATTCATCTTATGAGACTTCGGATTTAGTCTTGGATGAAGGTGTGTTTGATAATAACAACAACATCAATTATCATATGTATTATAAAATTATATATTATTTTTACTTTGGAAAGTAGTCAAACTGCTTCTGTGAAGCCAATTTCCCTTCCTTTCACATTGCACGGAACTACTAAAACCATCAAATGTGGAATTTATGTTGGTTGGTTTGAGGCGGGTTTTTTTGTTTGCATGTTTATTGGCTTTGGGGTTTTTTTTTTGCTTCTGGTATAAAACTTCCTGAAGAAACTTCTGAAGGAATATTGCTTCTTTGAAGCCAAACATTTGAAGTCCTGATGTAAGCCTAACAGGTGAACCAGTGCTTGTAAGTCCTGGGTCTTTTAAGAGAAGCTTCTTCGTCAATGTTTAAGTCTTTGGCAAATACCTCACTGGAGCTCTGTTTATATAGACATATGGTGTGAAGAACACTAATACAGTTGTCTGTGCACAACTGTAACAAACAATCTGCTTATTGTGTATTTTTTTAGGCAACACTTCATGCTGTCTAACAGGTGGCCCCAACTTACAATAGGCACACTGTCGGGGTAGAACAAACTCCATTTACACGAGAGCCTTGACTGGAGATAGTGACTAAGACAGCCTGCAAAATCAACCCTAGAACATGATTGTTTAAAACACTGTCAATGCCATGAACCTCCAATGAATATGAGCCTTGCCTTTTGCATCCTCCTGTTGCCCTCAATCTGTCTCAAGACCAGTAGAGTTAATTCCTCCCAATAAATGAATGCCAAGCAACATTTAAAAATCTCTCACATATTATAAGCCTTAAGTTTATGGATAGAGTGCTGTATTATTTGTGTAAAAATTAAAGCTCTTTTTGTTTTAACTAGCCTACCTGGTTTCATCACATGTTTTCAGTTTGTTAGGACCATGGTTTCACCTGTAGTCTCAGAGTTTTTAGGTGTGTTGCACACGATGCGTACTTTGGAACATATTGTGGCACAAGGTTCGTTCATGTTCACCGCAAAGATGGTAAGGTGAATCCTTCATCTTTTTTTTCCTAAATATAAACTTCTATTACATACCTCATTTCATTCTCCTTTGTGAAGTTTTCCCCAGAAATTTTCTCACCATTTGCTGCTTTTAGTTGCTAAAATTTTCTTTTTGGATTTGCAATCCTGGAGCATTCTGTTTTCACTTGTTCTGCAGGAAGCTGATGTTTATTGTTGTGGGTTTGTTTGTTTGTTTGTTTGTGGGATTTTCTGGTTTGTTTTGTTTTGTTTTGCTTTGTTTTGTTCAGTGCAATTCTCCTGGCAGAGAGGGAGATTCCGAGGACAGGACTTCTTTAAAGTTTCTGGAGCTCTGCTTTTGATACAATGCTTGGTGCAGATCTCATTGATTTTACAGAGGTGGATCAAGTTTCATGTGAAAATCACAAATGGCGGTGGGATGGAAATGGACAGTCCTATCAGCCCTGTGAGGCTGAGGTACATATGGTCATATCTGCATAGTAAAGCAGGCAGTAATTTACATAGTGTACAGAAAATTTCCAATATTCTCCCACTGTGATCCATTTCAACTAACTTCAGTTATATGTATATTCCAAGCACATCCTTAAGGGTCTCCCAGCAGCCAATGGTGAGAGATGGGCACCCCTAGAAGGCAATTCATCTCACACTGAGGCAAATGTCTAAGAGAACTGTCAGAAATCTCCTCTAAGGTGCCAGTCTCCCTTTCAACCAAAGGGAATTCCAAGGTGAAAAATACCTAACTTTCAGTGGTTACAGTAAGACGAGACAAATTCCACCCATTTCAACTGGATGTGTGAAAATAATAATAATAACAAACTTTTGCATAAGTATATTTGTGAGATGGTGTCTTCCCTCAGAAGGTGCTTTCCTTCATTTTTGCAAGGTGCTGAGTGCTTTCTGAATTAGCTGGGCTCGACAAGACTTGACAGTGCTGATTATTTCATGAAATGAATGAAACATCTTGATAGCCTGGATCAAAAATTATTAAATCAAGATTTGGATGGGATTCACTTTTCTGGTGAGACACTGGCTTTGAACTTACTCTTTCAAAGGTTGCTTGCCCAAATAAGTGTTCCCTTTTTTTTTTTCCTGCATTTTTTTCATCCCACTCCCATTCTTTTTGCAAAGTGTGAGAGCATTTTGCAGTACACATGTATTTTATCATCAGACAATATCTGGATGAGATTAGATAGAGCCAGAACCAAACCTCACAAAATCAATGGAAAAATTCCAATGGTTTTAGTGGTATTTGGGTGAGGTTACTACTATGCTAATTTGTGTGGATGCCTTGCATAATTTAAAAGAGCTGCCATAGACATCATGCCTGGAGCACTTCAAATAATTTCCTGGGAAAGTCTGACATAACCTAAGTCTATTGAATAGCATTGTATACATGCACATCTCACTGAATTAGGATGCAGAACAGGTTAAATTTTCAGTAATGATCAGATCTTGAATTCCTATGAACTACAGATAAGTTAGGAATAGAATTTTGCAGTCAAACCTAAGGAACAAGACTTCATTTGACTGATTCAGTTCTTTAGGATGTTCACTCTAAAGGATACTTAAGATGACAGATTGAAGTGGAAAATGAAACCATAAAAATGAATATTCTTACATTATGGGTTTGTGTATGTATGCTTGGATGACCGAAAAAGTACATTTCCTAGAACATGGATAGACGTTCTAAACACCACTATTCTTACATGCGATAAGATCTAAGGTTCATCAAGTCCAGGATCCGATGTCCAGCAATAGTCAATACCAGATACAAAAATCTTCTGCACCAGTATTATATCTTTTCCTGAACTCTTACAGATCTAGATTAGCTTCCAAGTGTGAAATTAAATGACCTCTCCAAAACATTTGTTATCAATATACATAATATAGCTCTAGCTACATGTAGGTAGGTATGTATGTGTATATATATATATATATATGTATGTATGTATATATGTATATATATATATGGCTATACTTAGCTAACCAAAAGGATTGTATTCAGATCATTCTGGTAAGCACTGATCTCTAATGCATAAAGTACTGGTCTTTATTTCTTTATGTCGTGAAAGGAGAAGAAATAATGCATGTAAAGATCAATCCTTATCCCATTCTTGTTGGTTATATCTATAGTACTAACCTAATAGGAGTCAGAGCCATTACTGAAACTCAATAATTTATTCTGCTGAAAAACATTCCCTTGCAGAACTTAGATCAAGGCAAATTAGCAGTTTTCCAGACAATTTACAGGCAAAGTCCAGGAGTTTGAAAAACCCAGGGACCAGTCTCAATAGGTGGTTTGGACGTGGCCATCTTGTTTTAGGAAACTAAGAAAGTTTTTTAGAGCATAGACTTGATCAGACCACACCAGCTGGCCTCTGGACCAAGGAATGAGCACCAGCCATGCCCAGTTTATCAGTAGCGATGTTGCCAGTCATTTCCTGGGGCAGAGTGTGCTGTGATCTCACTGTGCATGATGTGGAAAAACGTGTCCTTGTCTCCAGAGTGCATATACTACGAGAATCAGGACTAAGAGTTTTAGTTTTTTGTTTCTCCTGGTGCCATTATTACTTTTTTCTTTCAGAGGAAGAGTGAAATACAATCATGGGAAAAAAGACAAGGAGTTTACATAGGAAAGTAAGTTTACATATATCCAGTTAAAAAAAACCCTTTCATTTCTAGCGGTGTGTTTTAAGTGATCTAATAATCTGGGTACGATGATATTTTTTACCTGAATTTACTTTTTACTGATTTAAACCTTAATCCAACACTTGAAAACCGATTTCTTTCATACCAGCATCTTCAAGCCACTAATTCAGAAAAATTAACGCGTTGGCCTCATACGTTTCAGAATAGTGGACAAGACTGCACAGCTGACTGATCTCCACAGATGACACTCCTAGCCCTTGCCTTTACATGGGAGTGAGCGTTCAGCTCAGATGCTTCCAAAGTCTGTTACACAAAGGAGGTGAGGTGAGCAGGGGGAAAGCAAAGCCTTTGGATGGGTCTGTGTGGTACATCAAGCATTGTGTGTTGTTACAAACGGTAATTGTAATGAGTGCCATATGGTTTAAGTTCCTTGCAAGATAATACTTTTTGTTCTGTAACTGCAAGTCACAGACATGATAGTTTCATCAGATAGATCAAATCAGAGGAAAAAGCAGTGATGCAACAGAACTGTAGGCATCTTCTGAAAAGATACCGATGTGAACCAACATATTGAACAGTTACCCAAGAGAACAAGCAGAATTTCAGTTTCTATATCTTCGGATAAACAAAAATTTGAAGTCGAAGTGACATCTTAGTACTCATTGAATGTCTTTCAGGTTGCTTTGAATTGGCATCTTACTTGAGTTGCAGTTTAAATGCTTAGTAAGCTCAAGTAAGTGACTAGATGTCCTGTTATCCACTGGAGAGAAGCAGATGCCTTTTGAGTCTTCCAGAGGAGACTCTCTGCCTGCTTTTTTATTAACTTCTAGAACATCAGACTCAGATAACAGTAGAGAGCACTAGTCCTTAGTGAATACAGTTCTGTGCTCTGTAAAATCACTTTATCCTTTTACTACTGAAAAGAAAATAAATGGAAGCAGAAATAAAACTCTTCCTTTCAGTCCTGCTGCAATTTCTGACAGCTGCACAAGACAATTGTTATTGGGAGGAAAAATTAATACTGAACTTAAAAAGTTTTCAGATGGTGTCAGCTCAATGTCTCTGCCATATGTCTGAGGAAGAATGAAGCACCTGAGGCTCTTCCGAGTCTGGACATCTGCTTTACAGTATGTTACACTCATAATAGCTCAGTCTAGCAGAGGTCACAGGCTCCTCAATTTCTATGAGTGCCTTAGGGCTGTCATTTGTAAAGTTCTTAACCTAAATTCCTTTTAAATGTTACACCAAAAGGTCTTTTCATAAACTTACATGTGTGTGTGTTTGCATGTATGTATGTATGTATGTATGTATGTATGTATGTATACTTACCAAGTCTGTTTACTAGTTTTAGAACACAACCAAAATAACTTTTATTCCAAAAATAATGATAAGCAACTCTCTGAGTAAGAAAGCTGGTGTCAGCAGTTACTTTCCTGTCTGCCCTGGAGGGGATTCTTTGTCTTTAAGAATGAACCAAACTGCAATAAAATCAAGACTTTCTTTCTGCAGGATGGATAACTTCCTTTTTATAGGCTTTATACTACTGGGTGATGTCCTTAAAATAGGTTTAGCATTCTAAAATGTGTGTTTTAATTTAGCTTATGCAAAAAGTTTTGTCTATACATGGGAAATCAAAGTAATTGTTCAAGTTATTGTGCAATATATCTCATTGTAGCAGGTAGGACATTTTCCATCGTCAGACAGAACTTTTGAAAGATAAACTAATAGGTTTAACATGTACTATTACAGCTGTTTTGTTTTGTGGAGGGGTGGAAATAGAAAGGATGGGTGTTGCACCTTTGCAGTGGCTTCATCCCCGCATTTGCTGGACTATATGTGTCTTCAGAAAGGTAATAACAAACACACAACAACAATATTAATCACACTGAGACACAACTAAAATACATATTAAGTAAGGTTAAGGTCTTCCTGAATGGAGAGTTTGAAGGCATCTGCACAGCCATGGAGATTTATCACACAACATATAGTAGTGTGCTCTGTACTGGCTAATACTGATAGATATTGGACTTGTCCCTTCCAAAGGTCAGTCCAGTTAGGAGTTACTGTGCCCACCTCAAATGATTTTTGTATGGGTAGACTGTGTCTGTGGTTATTTGATTCCAACACCTCTTTTTTTGGGGTGAGTCCCATTATTCTTTCCTATGTCTGGGTACAATATCATCAGTCTATGTTTCACTGTATGTCTACTTTCTCTTAATTTTTTTTCTCTCCTTGTGTGTTTTTATCCATCTTGGAGTTTTTTTGTGATTTTTTTGGTTGTTTGTTGTGTGTAGTGTGGGCTTTTTTGAATGTGTATGTGTTTTCTTTGATTTGTTTTACTATTTTTAGCATTTAGTATTTCCATCTTTGATTTTTATTTCCCCTCCTCCTTCTGTGCCTCTTCTCTTTCCTACTCATCTTTTTTACTGGTTTATGTGCCTTCCTGCCTGCCCATATAATTTTCCTATATCTTTGCTCTAAAAAGGCTACCCAAGGTTGCACTGCCGTGGTACAGTCTCCCTGGCTTACCTTGGAATGAGACAATGTTTTCCCTGTGCTGTGAGGTCTGTGGCTCAAACACTCTCTCTTTTGCTCACCTAATGGGGTGAGAACTGCTCTATCCATAGCAGACTATTTCTCCCTTGAGTATTATGCTTCTGTGTGATCTTCTGAGAAGTCAAACAGTGGACGTAGTCAAAGAGAATGATAGCATTTATTAAAAATGGTTTAAAAGGCAGAAATCATGTACCGTGGAAACGTTATAAAAATGAAACATACAGAAAAGGGCTCCTTTAAGATGCTGTTTGTAGTCCTGGAAATGTGGTTACTGAGGAAGATGATATAAGCAATAGAAACATCCATTCTTAGAAATCACAGCTGGCCTTCTACCTCATGAGCTGACAGAGCCAGAAAGAGATCACGAACTATCTCCCAGATCCTGATCCTTCCAGCTATTTCTTTCAGGAGGAATCATTCTCTCTTCTGTGCTACTGGGCTCACCACTCCTAGCTCGTAGTCATCTCACCAATAATGTATGCCCTCTCTTAGCGTCTAGAAGTTTTATATGCACTTAATTGATTTCTTGATTTCTTTAGTGTCTAGTTTTAGGCAGAAACCACTCGCGCCTTTACGTATTCACAAGCAGAAGTTATTAGCCAACATTTCTGGTTTCCACTCATGCTGTGCAGCACTCTGAGCAGCAGTGGTTGATTTGATAGCTCTCCACACCCCAGAGCCAGATGCATTTTGATTGCTCTGTGTGTTATCTAATAGTTGGACACCTTGTGATCCTGTAAGATCACAGACACTTTATCAATAACATAGCAGTCATGTTGAACCTCCACAGTACACAGGAGCAAAACTTAGTAAATATTCCAGAAGCATGAATTTAGCAGCAAGGTATCTGTTTTTCACTCTTGTGAGAAAGGTAAAATCGTAATCTCTGTGTGTAAGAATTAATACACAGCTACTTGCTGGTAATTTTTAATGCAAGTTATTGCTGTACAGTCTCCTCTTTTTCTCCCTTTTCTTTTGCAAAACATTCACTTACATTCCCCCCCCCCCCCCCCCCCCCCCCCCCCCCCCTTTTTTTTTGTGTTAAATACCTTGATAGGCTACTGGTAATCTACCACTAATCCTTTCTCCTCAGTACACACATAAAGAAATAAAAGATGCCAGTTTGTGGCTTAGCTGCATTCAGGAAAACTTCCGTATTGCTGCCAAGAACTGCCATCTGCCACCTACAAGCGCAGGTGCCAGGGAGTCTCCTCTGCACACAAAGCATAATAATATAACACAAAGGACCAATGTGCACTAATAATTGCTAAACACACAGAAAGAGGGGCCAGAACATTTTTATGAAAGTTTACTTAGTCTGTGGAGATTTGCATACAGATGGCTAGGTCAGGGTGCTGTGTATGCCGCCTGGGCCACTGTGGGGTAGGGCTGCCTTCAAGCAGCCTTTATAAGCACACACGGCTTTTACTATAGCATAGTGTTGTGGAGAGACCTCATTCTGCACACACTGAATAGTCATTCAAGTAGCTTGCTTTGAAATGAGAAAAGACCTTGGATAGGGGGGAAAAAAAGCAAATTCTTTTCTTTGTGAGACAGAGGAGGAGTGTTGGGAAAGAGGCCAGAGGACTTAAAGAATGTGGGTTAGCAACCAGGAATTAGAGGAAAGTTTCTGTGGAGACACACAATTAGATATGTGGCATTCACCCCTCTCCTTCTAGTGGGCAACAAGAGCAAGCACATTTCAAAAGGTTCATCATCTGCATGAAACAAGGATAGGGGGAAGAAAAAGCACCCTAATTTTTAAAGTATAAAGAAAAGTGTAACTGTCTTAAAATAAAACAAACCCAAAGGTTAAGCAGCAAGAAATTTCCCTTCAGCTAAAAGCGTGAAGACACAAACCCTGAATTTAGTGCATTTCTTTTGTGCATGTGTGTATCTGAAAGCGTACATATGTGTGTGTTCATAAAGGTGTAAGTGCCTTCTGACATATTTACATAGATTAAATTTGAAAACATTGATATAAGAGTTTGTAATTAATTTTAATTTTTTTTTCCTAGAAAACATTTAGGGGCTTACTGGCCATGAAATCCGGAAAGATGCTTCCTTATGTAGAATACTTATGGCAGGTGTCAATATTTAATTACCGCTATAGCAGGTACCTTTAAAAACATCACATGTCAATAGAGAGTGGTTTTCAAAGCTCCGAGTCTTATGGATTTCCAAGTATGACTATCTATCATTTTATCTCTGAAACAGCTCGCTGCCATAGGTGTGTGGTTCGGTTTTACCCTCACTGTTTGCATCCTGGTGATTTCATCAACACCTGTGAATCTGTTCCTGACTCTGAAAGAAAAGAGGATTAGTTGTCTGGGCCGTTCACCTGTCTTAATGAAAGAAAAATAAATAAAAATTAATCCATTCATTCTCTTCCAGTCCCTTACAGTAGATTCTTGACAAAAATATAATTATTGTGCCCACCTTGTTACATTGCATCTTTAATGTTTGTTTTACAGATCATTTTAGAAAATAGTAATACAGCTCCGAAAGATACTGCAATTAGCTTAGCGTGTCTAGAGGAGAAAATTGCACAGCCTTACATATTCAAAACGCTATAGATTCATGAAGTATGGAATTTGAGTACTTTGCCATCAAAGGATTCAAAAACCTTGCAAAAGCTTTGTGAGTTAAACATATATAAAACATGATTTAGAGGAAAAGAGCAGCCGATAGGTTTGCCCAAGGTCAGGGAGGAAGTCTAAGAGAGGTACGAATTGAATCCCAGTCCCCTGAGTACCGAGGCAATTCTGTATCCATTATCATTCATCCTACTTTGAGAGTGCTAATTGATTTTGACTGCTTAGCATGAGCTCTTTAAAGGGGCCTGATTTTCAAGGCCGTTTGTCTCCTGCAGCGTGTGGGGCTGAGGTCTGGGGCAGGATGAAAAGGGCAGCAGTGGAGAGGCTTTTCCAGAGTTTTGATTACTGCAGGGGTGGGTGCTTCCTCCCTGCCTCCTCTTGTGCTCACCTTGTGCCTATGTAGGGCTTGTTTCTTTCGCCTTTACACTGCACCAGCTTCTCCCAGGGCAAAGCACAGAGCTGGGGCAATCATTTCCTCCTCTATGCTTTCAGTAACCAGGGCCTGAGACCTGCGTTGCCGTGCCTAAGACTGGTTTGGTCGTAAGGGTTGCTTCCTTTAGGCTTCCGAAAGCAAGCGGTAGTGGAAACTGTGCTCATACGTGGGACTGCAGGGAGGAGGAAGAGATTCTTCTGTTTCAAACGCTTTGTCTCAGATTTTGTATGCCATGCCAAGGTTTCCCTGAGACTGCACTTGGTTACCGTGTTAGCATGTCCATCTTTTGAAATCAGTAAATCATCTGTCACTTACATAAAACTGCAACATTAAAAGGCAAAATGAACCTGAAACATCCATGAGCACTAAAACAACCAGTACTTGTATTTTCTTATTTACCTCGTGTAAGGGCTTTTAATTTGACCAGCACTCACAACACTGCTTTCTTAAGCCATTGTGCTTGCACAGCAAGTCATAGCATCCCTTCCCAAATCAAACCTCCACCTCTCCCCTCTCAGCACTGGAATTCCCCTTTCATGACACTTCATGTACAATCAGGGTGTAGAGGTAGATCCAGCAGACAGAGAGTAACCAAGTGGGAGGTCTCCGATAACTCAGCAGCAGTCTGCAGCTGCTCACCAGGGATGTTCTAGCTTCTGATTTAGGATCTAACCCAGTGGGTGCCAAACTGGGGCCTGAGTTACATGTTTAACTTGATCTTTTCTGTGAACATGTTGTTCCTGTTTTATAGGGCTACTTATAAATCCTGGCTAGAACAAGGATAGCTACAGCAGCAGAGATCTGTTAGGGAGTCACGTATTTAAGTGACAGTATGACTACGGAGAACACAATAGTATCTCTTTTCTTAAATGTAGGATTTATAATGCATTTCATAAGCCTTCTGGGCAAATTAGGAAAAAAATAATAAGTTAGCAATGGATAGAATCCAGGTTCCTAAATACCAAACGCTGCAAAATTTCCATATAAATTATCCCTTCAGGAGCTGGGTTTTGCTTTGAATGCCTTCTTGGTCTATGAGGTCTGAAATTATGCCAGTCTGAGGGAGTTCCAGATATTTTCCATAAAGGCTGCTTTCCAAAATCTTTCAAAGCAATCACAGGATCTCCAAGAATGTCCTAACCACTGCTCTCCTGAGCAGGAGGAGGACAGTGGTTAGGAGGAGTGTCCAGAAGAAGAGTCCTCCTGAGCACTCCCCCACAACGGTACATGTGAGTTGCTTTGGTCCACTGCAATGTCTTTAGAAAGTATCACAGAGCTGATGTGGAAATTATTTTAAAGCAAATGTTAATTACAAGTGATTAAATGCCATCAAAATTTTCAGAGTCAACTCCCCAGAAAGTTTTGTGTCGTTGGTGGAATCTAGAATCAGTGGCTAAACTTTGAGACTTAGGACTTAGAAATTCAGCTACTGGAATTAAATAGGAGCTTCTGTTCAATGTCTCGAAGTGAAACTGTGACGAGCAGTAAGGCGGCCACTAAGAGCTACAGCATTAGTGCTCAGTTTGCTAAGGCAGAAGTAACATAACTTTCATATTTCAGGATTGATGCATTAACATTTATGAGATAATCCTGTACAGTTTAGTCGCCTAACTTCTTCTTCAAAAAAAAGCCTGATTTCTTTTCTTGATTTAAGGTAGGAAAGTGATTCTTAGTGTCTATATTCATTTCCCAGTTCAGAGCATCTTTTGATGTCTGCTGAATTAGGTCTAATCCTCCCAACGGAAGCATCTTGTTAAACTAAATTTTCTTGAGTATGACTGGTACTGAGTTCACAAAATATTCTAGAATTCATGAAGACAGATATTTAAAGTATACTTACCTGCTTCTTAAAATGCAACTAGTAGGAAATTTTCAACAAGTAGGTGAGAAAGCTTTATTCCTCTCACTTTTCATGCATCATATGGAAACTGTGTTACAGACAAATGATTCTTGAACAAAATAAAGGACATACGTAAAAAGCATTTAACATCTGAATCAAGATTTACTGCATTTTCACTTTCTCTATATATGCTAAATAACATCTAGAAGATATGAAGATACAGCCCTCATCTGAATTTGTTTATATTTTTTTCATCGATCTTAAATATATAACAGTTGGTTTATCAACAAAGTGATAACAATAGCATGTTGTATTTGTTTAGATTTCTTGACATTTCCATGTCAAAAGGCTTTTTTTTTCAATTAGAAAGACAAGGATCCAGTGCTGGCTCCCTTGAACCTAGATATTTAACTGATAGACAGGACTTTCTAAAGGAAAGTAAGTCACATGAAGATGTAGAAAGGATAAAGTTCTAGATCATCCCTCATTAGCAAATGATATAAGGTTTCAAGATAACAATTTGTAAGAAAATGAGAAGACAATGGAGGAAGGACTACAGAGCATCCAGTCTTTTCCTAAATGGTATCTGTGTTTTTACATCAAAATCTGCTCCCTCTTTTCCTGGACAGCTGCTTCTAACTTGAAACAGCTCCCGGATACCAAGGAGGCAATGCAATACTCGGAGGTGACTGAATGTTGGGTGGTTTTAACGCCTTGGTTGCACTATTTTTCCTTAGCTGTGGAAACGAGGAGAACTGAACTTTGTACTGGGGCAATTTCTTCATCTAAGACAATTAAAACAACTCTAAAGAGGCAGAGCAACATGGAAAATGTTGGTAGCTATAGGCATGTCATTTGCCTAAATATGGATTGAGGTGCCTAATTCTAGTAAGTGAAGTTTTAATTCTACCTTCTCATTGTCTCACAAAAAGAGCAAATCACAACATGGGTTCACCTGTCATACTTCAGAAGGAGGAAGGACCATGGAAGTATGACTTATTGATATGATAGGACACTACACGAATTTGTAAAAATGCACCTTCTTAGTCCTCCTCTCTCCTATTGTTATGGCTCCATGTTTGCAATCAAAACAGTGATTTTTACTTTCTCATGCATTTAAAATATTATGGAGTGAAAACAGCAAAAGGGGCCTTGTTACTCGACAAAATAAGCTAGGTAACTTCTTTTAAAAGCTGAGAGGAATGTCTCTGAAGCCATTAAGCAGCTTTTCCATTGACTGCAGTGAGCACTTGATCAGGCATTTATGTTATGGAAGGAATTAGTATCATCCTTAAGAAAACACATTCCACAGATTTGTTTTCCTGTAGTTGGATGCACCTTCTCTTCTCAAATTACAAAGAGCTTGTCATGAATTATTTTTTCTGCTTCATATGGACAATGTCTACCTGCAAAGGTAACTAAAAGAATAACCACGGAGACGCCAATTTTACGGTAATTAAAAAAAGAAAAAAAGCAACTTTGCTAATCAGCAAACCCTTTGATCTGGTTAACCCTAAAGGTCAAAATACCCTGACCCCATCAATGTTCTTGCTCTAATGTTGCCCTGCTTGGATCATTTCTCCCATAGTTTTATTCATCCCATATTAACTTCAAAAAGAAGCTGCTCTGATCCTGTGTACCTAGCAAATCTTCCCGATCTTACAATGAGGTTAAGGCCCATTGTTTCACTCCAAATCAGTTACTATTGTGCCCATTCAGCAAAATCGTTCATTTCCCCAGTCTAATGACTACATCCTATTCGAGGCTGTAAGCATTTTGTCATTCTGATCGCAGAGGCTATTTAAACCCTTTGATCTTACCTGTTATTGCCCCACTCTTTGGCTGCTGAGCTGAGAAAATAGGCACTGTTTTAGCTACAAGCAAAAGTGTCTGTATTCTCATTTGCAAGACATATATGTGAATGGAAGAATACGAATGTGTTCAAAGAAATTCCTCAAATCTTTAGTTTTACAGTAATATGTGTAACTTGTGGGGAGCTGGGTTTTTGAGATGTGCTCCAGGTTAGCCCCTGTGTAAGAGGTTATTGTTTCCCCCAATGTCAATGAGGGTTTTAGCTTTCATTTCAGTGGGAACAGAACTAAGCCAAATCCTTCAGTGCTTTCAGAAATTACACCCTCGTTTTATAACGCCTCTCATGAAAGTTCGTGCTTTTAAGTGGTGTTTTCCAGGGGGAAGAAGGTTGAGATGAGCCAGAGGCAATGTGCCCAGCAGCCTTCAGAAACTGAAGAATTTGTAGTAGAAGTGGGCAGCTCTGGTCCCCTCCCCTCTGCCATTTGTAGCCTCCACAAGTTAACTGGAAGAAGAGTGATATTTTGGAGGAGACCTTTCTGGTGGTAGTGGAGAAGAGAACAAGGACCTGTGGTTTGCAGCTGTTGAATGTACAGGGTAGGAAAAGCATAATAAAGGACAATATAAAGCCACGCCATGATGTGCTTATAGACTGGCCCTTTAATTAGTAAAATAATATGAATAATTATGAACATTTGAAAATTACTGTAAGATTATGTATTTTACTATTTTGGATGGGGGGAGAAGGAAATGACTTTCCAAATATTATTGTATAAAACTGATACTACTCTTTAAAACTATTTTTCCCCCCTACAGTTGACTTTTTCCAGGATAGATTTTTACTTCTTCCTAGGTTGCAGCAGATTTGTAAAAAAGTCATCATATCTATCTTATAATTTAGCACAGACTTCTTTTTTTTCCAAAGTCACAAACTCATATGACAATATGGTATTCTGAGGAAGAATAAATGTATTTCCAGTAGAAGATTGCTCTCCTCAAGCCAAACACTTTTATCCTTTTTTTCAGTTTAGAAAATTTCTGTTTTCAGGCTGGATTGGGAAGATTGTCCTAGAGGATGTGCCATTTCTCTGCCAGATCTTTTCTTCCTGGTAAAAGCATATCTTTAAAAAGTGGCAGTGGAAGAACTAACCAGTGCGTTGCAGAATTATCAAATGGCTTTTAGCACAATAGAACCTGTTGACTGCAAGGAGAGTACTTTTATTTCAGTAAAGCAACAGATGTATGCTTCTAGTCCAAATCCTATTTTTTTTAAAAAGGGCAGCATGTAAAAAAAAAAATTTTAAATCCTTACTTTGTCAGAAAAAGATTCAACTTCTAAACTTCATGCTCATGACACACTGGAACATTTTGCCTAGACAGATATTCTGTCTGAGATGCGTGATTCAGAAAATAGTTTAATGACATAAACGAACAGCAATTGCGATTCCTGTTGAGCTCTTTGGTATCTTATAAAAATTAATAAATTAATGCCAACTCAATTAAAACATAAATCTGTTTTTCCAGGTAATAACTAACGTCACTGGAGAAAGGACAACCTGAAATGATGAGCTATCTTTTTGCAAATTATAATGCCAGTGTTAGTTTTTTTAAGAAGAAAACACCTCAAATTGACAGTATAAGAGCTACTCATGTGTTTTAGAATTTTGCAAAGTATTTTATTTCCCAATTTCTGATCAAAAGTTTTGTTGACATACACTAACTTCTACAGGAAAGAACTTTGCTTAGCTATTACACTTTTGCAAGGAAAGGTTTTATAATAGGTACAAGTTGAAATAATAAGAGAAAGCTAATGTGACATGTTTATTTGTTAGACAGCTAAATAATTCATGGTTTTAATTAGTCCCAGAAAATATTACCAACACTGTCAACTAACCTACTTACTACTGTGACTAAGATACCGAGAAGCTATGATTTATACATAAAATTGTTTTAATTCATAGTTGCTTTTATAAGAACTGATTAATTTATGCTGGAGGACCACACAGGGGGGACCAGAGGATTTATGATGTGAGGGAGCTCAATGTTCTTTTTAAAATATATTTTTAAAAGAGATCCATTTGTTAATTTTTTAACATTTATTGGCCCATAGCCCTCTACAACCATTTACCTCATACCTGTATGAGGTATGGCGAATCTTTTGGCTATTTTAATGATGACTGCAAGGCTTGAATTAATAATAACATTCCGTGGTCCAGAATCATAACCCTTAGCTGTGGCAGTTAATAGTAAATCAGAGGGACTGAAATAAAAGCTGCTGCATGTTCTGCTTCCTATGTTAAGTACCTTAGCAAATAACATCAGTCTGAAATGCAGGGGAACCAACTAATTTATGAAACAAGCTAGAGAACACGGAAGAACAAGTTTGTAAGTCCATTTAAGTAAGAAAATCACACAATTGCTGATCACTAAAACTGTGGTTCCACTACAGCATTTTCTTCCATTTGGAATTATCAGCTTGGAACAAATTTTGAAAATCTTCTCAATGGCATTCAGCTACAGTTAGATACAGAATGGTACTGAAGCTTGGTATTCAAAGGCTGTTTGGTGCTATTTGCTGTTATCACTATTAAATTACTATCATAATTTAATATTTGCAGTGTGGTGGTATGCCTGAGTCTAGCAGATGCAAGTACAGGACCTACATCTGCTAGATATCCTGGAAATGTGTAGCTAAAGACAGTTTCTTTCCTAGAGTAACTGTGATTTATTTTTGTCATTAATATCTTGGTACTGTTTGACATCATTTCATTTTCAAACACAATAATAAATTCAAATACCAATAAGAGAGAGATTTTAAAGTGTCATTTGAATTTAAAAGTATACATATACCAAACTTGTAGAGAGGTGATGAGATCCTCAGCGATAACTCATAAAACACTTTGGGAAAGGTTGTGAAGTTTTAAAATCTTTGTCCAGACTGGGAAGGACAGAACAGCCGCTGGCTGACAAGGTGGTAGAAGCTCTGATTGGATTTTGAAGATTCTGCTCTGTGGAACAGCTCTGGGACAAGCATACATGATATTGACAGCCACTTATCATCTCAAAAAAAAAAAAAAGCAACATTTTTTGATAGGTTTAAAATGTCAGTTAGAAGTGGTATAAAACAGTACTACTCAGTATTAATTATACTTGGGAAAAAGCTGAAAACTTACAACCACCTCATCTGTGGTGCTGCAAAGGGAGCAGAAGAATCAAACTGATTTGATTGTAGTAACTTGAACTGGAAAACAGTCACATTTTATTAAAGAAAATTAGTATAATCTCCTCCAAAATGTCTGTGATTTGAGACTATAAAACTTTAAAACAAAAGGTTTATTTTGCTAAGTTTGTCTTGCACAAGATAAATCTGAAAGGTGTCCTGCATAATAACAATGTCTTGTCAATATAGCTGTTTTTACAATTTGCATAATGAATACAATTAAACTTACACCAAAAAGATAATCTATATACCATGGTAATAAAGTACAATACAATTTCCCAGACAAAGTTATTCTGCCAGACATTGAAGAAGGAAAACAAACTATTCTGTATAAAAAATTGTATACCACAGCCAAGAAATTCTGCAGAAAACAATAGGGATTCTCTAGAGGTTCATAGGAAGCAGCCCCCTCACTCCCACCCCTCTCAACAGTTAGAAAAAAGTGAAGCACGGACAGGAATAACTCTAAAGGGATTGAGGTAGGATTTGGTTTAATTTGGTAAGGAAATACCTGATGAAAAGACATTTTCTGTATACATGCATAATTAAACTTTTCTTGTTGTATTTAAAAGCCATCTAGATATGGTGCTCAGGGACATGGTTTAGAAGTGGACCTGGTAGAGTTAGACAGTGGTTGGACTTGATGATCCTGAAGGTCTTTTCCAACCATAATGATTCTACAATTCTATGATTCTAAAGAGATTTTTAGAGATCATTATTTGGAATTTCATCTTTTTTTTTTTTTTTTAAATGGTGGATTTGTGTCGAGGAGGGTAAGGACCCTGAAAATTTATGGGCATAAAGTCTGTTTGAGTTAAGTGAAAGAAAAAGCAAAGAAATGATTGTTTACAAAGATCTGACACAACTGTTGTGTCCTAAGCAAAACCTGCGTGGCAGAGCTGAGTAGAAGACAAAGTGGGGACAGAGTGAGAACGTGTACAGCTAAATGAATTTCTTTGCAAACAGCAGGAGAAAATGGTAGCCATCTCAAATAGAAGACTTCTGAGCACGTGCCTAGATACGTAGGAAATAATAATCAGTGAACTGATCTGGCCTTGAGGCTAACCTGGACATGGTGCAGTTCTTACTCATACAGCTAAACGCTCGTATCTTCCCAAAACATGTTGCCTGTATCAAAGTTCTCTGTTGGGAATGGTCCCCGGGCTGTGCTAATTCCTCAGCTGTGCCTCAGTGTTGGTTGGGAGAGTGCTCCTCGTCACAACCTAAATTATAAAGACAATGCTATGGCTGTCATAAGGAGCACTGCAGACCTGCACCCTGGTGACACTAAATTTACTAGCACAGGCACAGCTGGTGAGCACAGTCAATGGCCTACAGAAAATTTCAGGTAGCACTCAAACAGGTTCTGGTAACAAAACGGGCCTTGGATTGATAAGTGGTTTGTGGTCTGATTCCTTGGTGTTTGAGGAAAGAAGGCTCTGCACATTGGTGCTAAAAAACAGGACTGCATTAAAGAAATACTTTGTAGTGTCCCCAGTTTCCTTTTGTTGGTGATAAACCCAGGAGAACTCAACTTTTTGTTAGTTATGGTGCAATAATACAGAATTGTACACATGGTTAGACAGGAGCCGCGTGGAAGTGCTGTGTTCTCTGATCATACCGTGCCAAACTGCAGCATTTTCATTACTTTTGGTGATGAAATGTTGAATGTAATTGCTGCTCACTACCCTGTTGACAGCATTATGTTCCAAATTTCTGTTCCCACTGACTATTTTATATTTCTGATTCTTTTCTCTGAGAAGCGCTAACATGTATTTATCAGTCACTCATTTTTTAGTCTCTTGATCTTGTACATCATTCCTCTGTGCTAACATGCACCTCCTAATGTGAAATCAATCATGAATTTATCAAGATGTTGTTTTCTTTTTGCCTGAGAGCATTAATGAAGATTTTTTAATGACATGGTAGCTAGGACCAAACCTTGCCAGGTGTCACTAAAAAGCTTCTACCAACAGGCTGTCATTTATCATTTTCTTTTCAATTGCACACATGAATCACCTTACATATTGCACAGTTGTTTCAAAAGCACCAGGGAAATGTGTTGTACTTTTTTATTTCTACATTTGTGTATGTTTCTTTCTCCTGTGTCAAGAACAGACTGGTATATATATTCTTTGAAAGAGAATCACTGAAAGACTATTTTGTCTATCAAATTAAGCATAGTGGGAAAACCCCGTATTAATTATAAAAGTATTTGTAACACCTTTTTTTAATAAATATCTCTTGATTCTTTATCTTTCAATAAAAATATCACCCCAGGCAAGAACACGAGCAAAACAAATCACTGATCTTACTGTGATGTAACTTGTCTGTATTTTACTGCATAGATGCTCTGAGTAAAGCAGAAAAATGGACCAACTACTGTTGTGCAGGTTGAATCGAATCTGAGCCTGGCTCCAAGTTACGTCTCTGAAGTTAGGTATGAAGCAAAGTTCTGTTTGGCTCATGGAAGCCATTAAATTCTAAGTTGTATTGGCTGAGCTGTACAGAACAGTCTTAGAAGGAACCAAGAAAGTGAACCTCCATTTCTGTGGTGGGATCCATCTGTTTTGGGACAAAACCATCGCACATGCAGCACTGTGCAAACCATTTGGAAAAAAATGTCAAGTTGTCCCATAGAGACAGTTCTTATTTGCATTTTCATCTACAAAAGATATGTAGTAGAAAAATTTTGACACTGCACTCAACTACTCATTGTCCAGAGTTAGAAGAATGTAAATACTGCAGCGTTCTGCTTCCCAGGCATTCACTCTGCATCCAAGGGAAGTGATTTTTCCTCCTCAAGAGCCTCACTCACCCATTTTAACACAGGTGCTGGCTTCAAGCCACAGGTCTCAGTTCTAGAGCTTTTTGTGTGATGTCTGTTGTGACACGTTTTACACAGGTACAGAACTATACGTCAGTGTGAAGTACAACTCACACTAGAAAACAGCACAAGCTCATTTAAATGGGAGGATGCAGACAGGACACGGAGGAGGAGAAAATCCCATTAAGAATAACACAAACTCATGTAACCCTAGTCTTTCCAGACTAAAAGTCTATCTAAAATAGGCTAAAAATAATGTGTGATAGTGATCAATTTCATTATTTTTGTACTGAGTAAAACCTTTCCACTATAAAAACACATTGACGTTAGTGAGGCTTTTGTAGAAGGTCAAACCCACAGCCCATTCAAAGTCTTTAGAACATTACTGCTGATTTATCAGTTTTAATTTGCAAAGGAGAAGGCACTGCTCAGTGTGAAGATGTGTGGTAAAATCTAACTATTATCAGACTAAGATTTCTGTCTAAAAGCTAAAAGAAGAACAGTTCTAAGCTACACTAATGTCAGCTACTTGTCTTCCCAATTAAATGAACACAAATAGCCAGGTAGGCAACCTTTGCACATGGTTATGATCAAACCTATGAATATTTGTCAAATCAATGTTGTTTTTATTTAGAATATGTTTATAACATACACTGCTACAATGTTGTATACGAACAGTGCAATGCCTATTATTTTTTTCACTTTTGCACGTGTGAAATAAAACTGATCAGTTTTGTTATTGCTGTGGTATTGCAGTTTGAAAACAGTGAAATAGTTCAGGATTTTAGTCTTCTGATCTGCCATACAGATACATAAATGTTTTGAGATTCTTCCTCCCTCCCTTCTTTTCTTCTCCCTACCCCCTTCCTTTTCTCCCTCCCTTTATCTAGTCTTCTTTCATTCATCTGTTTCTTTTCTCAGTTTGGTTTTCAACTCTCTGATGGTTTTACTTTTTAGTTTACACTGATTCCATACAACTACCTAAAAAAATATTTTTGAATGGAGACATCTAACATTATGTATTGTATTAACCTTAATCTTGGTGTGGTTGACTGCTATGAAAATACTTTTTGCAGAAGGTCATGGGTTTGATTGCCGTTCGGTCCTCATGTGTTGCATGACCTGGTTGAGAGGCGTCCCTGCCCATGACAGGAAGGTTGGATTAAAAATGATCTCTAAGGTCCCTTCCAGCCTAGGCCATTCTGATTCTATGATTCTATGATTTTCTGACATAGCATTATAAATTTGGGAACTGACTTTTGATAGTGGAACGGCAAGAGTAATCTCAGTAAGGTGAAAGCGTTGAAAAAAAATTAATGGTCAATTACAGACTAAAGAAATCTTATCTCCAGATATGTGAGTCATGATATAAGGCTCACATGTACCAAGCTTTGTCATTAATTATCATTTCACTGTTTTACATAATTACACTGAATAATGTAGTCTGAGTCTACTAGAAATATTTTAATGGCTTAGTATCCCTTGGCATAATTAGCATCATTGGTTCTTATTTCTTTGGTGCTTGCAGGCAAAACACTGTCTACGGCAGCTGTGGTAGTAAGTAAGAGTAGTCATTTCTATAGGGAACACAATATGCTAAAATGACTGTGTTTTGTGAACAGGATGTGGGTATTCTTTAAAATGTGTGCTTTAAAATAAACTACTCCAAATCTAATTTTTATGCTATATGATTGCATACTGCATAGTGTCTCAAAATGCGTTTAACTGATGAATGAAGTATGTTTAACTGCTGTCATTCCTCCAGCAATTAAGAGTCTTTAGCTCATCGCTGATTTTCTTATGTGTTGTTGTCAATGCAAGATCTGATAACACTGAAGTTCAATAGAGCTAAAAGGTGTAAAACATTTTTAATTTACTCAGAGTCTAGGGGAAATGGAAGTAGTCACTGTAACTGTAACCTTTGAAAAAGAGCTGATCTTTCCTCACTCGGAAATACAAAACTGATTTATTTATTACAGAAAAATCAAGGAAGCTGCTGGGAGGCAAAGAGACTAGATCTTCTGAAGACTAATAGCATACAATAAGATCAAGAGGTTCCTAAGAGCTTTTGTAGCCAAAAAGGTAGATAAATAAGTAGCCCTGTGATGACAGCTGGACTGCTTACTGTTTAAAACTAAGGACTGTTTAGCAGGTGCTTCTCTACCTACAACGTGCCCCTTAGAACCTCTATGATTGAATGTCTTTAATGCTTAAATCATACCCTTCGAAACTTGCCCTGAGCAGGACCAAAAGTTCCAACATCTGATATTGCAAATTCCTTGCAGAATCAGGTTGACTTATCAAACTTAATCATTCTACCTTCCACCAGTCATATCATGCAAATATTGTCAGGATTGAGAATAAGTTTTCCTATCCCAGGATATTACTGTCTGAACACAGACTTCTACTCCCCTTGTTACAGAAATGCCAAGTGATCCAAATGTCACTCAGAGCACTCACAGCTTACCCCTTTGTAGGTTAGGCACACGGAGATGGGATGGGATGAAGCAGAGCACGATATGCCTGTTCTGTAAGAGTTGTGGTTTTCTGTCCAAGGCTTGAATTTTCAGTGTATCTGAGAGCTTTGCAGACTGCGGTTCACCAATATGTCAGGGAGGCAGGGAAGTATTTTGTTGCAAAACTTGCAACGAAGGCAATGGTGGCTGATTTTCAGCTTTACAAATAGCAACCAGTCATTTCATTCCCAGAGACTTCGCTACGAAAAAAGACACCATTTGTGCCAATGAATGGATCTGCTAAAAGTTTTGCCAGATCACGCAGGAGATGTGTAAGGGAGCCAGAAATTGGGATGTACAGCTGTTGTGTCTTACTGCAGTGTACTTTCATAAACATCGATCATTCTAGATCAGTCTAAAGCCTTCTTTTCTTCTACAGAGACCGAAAATGGTTGTCTAGGAAAAAGTTTAAGGAACAAAATAAGCAGCCAGTTATACTTCCTCAAGATATTCTTCCACCCTCCATCATTTTTATAGTCAGAGGCTTCTGAAGGCAAAAACGTGATTTCGCATGTGTGCGTAGTGATAATCCCTAAAAGATTTTTTTTCCATTCAATTTTACTTTAAAACTTCATGTGGTGTATTTAACAGCCATTGTGTGTTGCTCAAAGAAGACATAAACTTATTTATGAACCACTTTAAGAAATATTTCATTTTGGTTGTTGGGATGCCTAGTTCTTCTTCTGAAAGGTTGACAACAGAAAAACTCGGACCTACAGCTACTCTGAACTTTCAGGCCTCCATCATGTTCCCTGTTTAGTTTTCTCTCAGGTGGAAGGGTTCTAGGCCATTTAATCACTCATTTATATAACCGACTTATCATAGAATCATAGAATCATAGAATGTCAGGGATTGGAAGGGACCTCGAAAGATCATCAAGTCCAATCCCCCTGCCAGAGCAGGAATGCCTAGACTATGCCACACAGCAACGTGTCCAGGCAGGTCTTGAATGTCTCCAGAGAAGGAGACTCCACAACCTCTCTGGGAAGCCTGTTCCAGGGCTCCGTCACCCTCACTGAGAAGAAGTTTCTTCTCGAGTTTAAGTGGAACCTCTTATGTTCCAGTTTCAGCCCATTACCCCTTGTCCTATCAGTGGTTGTCACCGAGAAGAGCCTGGCTCCATCCTCGTGACACTCACCCTTGATATATTTGTAAACATTAATGAGGTCACCCCTCAGCCTCCTCTTCTCCAAACTAAAGAGCCCCAGCTCCTTCAGTCTTTTCTCATAAGGGAGATGCTCCACTCCCTTAATCATCCTAGTTGCCCTGTGCTGGACTCTCTCCAGCACTTCCCTGTCTTTCTTGAGCTGAGGGGCCCAGAACTGGACACAGTATTCCAGATGGGGTCTCACCAGGGCAGAGTAGAGGGGAAGGAGAACCTCTCTTGACCTACTAACCACCCGCCTTCTAATACACCCCAGGATGCCATTGGCCTTCCTGGCCACAAGGGCACAGTGCTGGCTCATGGTCATCCTGCTGTCCACCAAGACTCCCAGGTCCCTTTCCCCTACACTACTCTCTAATAAGTCATTCCCCAACTTATACTGGAACCTGGGGTTGTTCCTACCCAGATGCAAGACCCTACATTTACCTACTAAATCACCCTGTTTCTCAGAATGTACTGTATCAATTCCTTGTTATGTACAATGATTTTTCTTCATTTTTCATATTCTGCCTCATGAAAAAGGAATAATTTAGGCCAAAGTAGGATCATATAATATACTGTGGGATGCTTCATAGCATTATACAGCACAGAGAGTTGTATTAGTGTGAACAGCTCTATTTGACCAGTGCTGTATTAATGCACTAATGTGATATGAAAGTTATGTTCATACTATACCAGTAACAGTGAATGCAAATGGAGCATTAAGAATATGACTCACAATTACTGATGTGATAAGCTGTGGATTCTTCATGAGTACAGCAAAGCTGTTAGCAGCTGCTCCGCTTACCTTCAACCCCAGCTGCTGGACTGCTGGCTTTTCAAGAAAAACATGTGAAAACAAATGGAAAGTACCCCCATTTCCACCCAGATTGCCAGGGATCCCTTTTGTAATGCTCCCTAGTTTAAAAACTAACTTGGTCAGTCTTGAGCAAATCATTCACAAGACTTGACTATGTTTCATTTTCCTCATTAGAGTTTTCAGAAGAGACTAGATGGAGGCAGCAGCACTGAGACAAGCCTTGCCAGAAGGTACATTGTGGAGGAACAGCTGTCTTTTTAAACCCTGCTCAGAAACACAGCCTCACTGGCTCTGTTTGGGGCTATCATTTATCAAGCTTCTCCTGGTCATAGTATCTTTTTCTGTAAAGAAAATAATTGTCTTGTCAGTTCCATGAAAGTCTCCAGATAACTGTCTGCTGCACCTATTCTGCTATCGGTTAATATGAAGCCTGGTGTACCCAGGAACCACATCTTGTTGCCTAGAGGTAACAGATTTATCGCCCACATGTTGGGCTGCAGAAGTGCCCGTATTTCCCAGCAGATAAATAAATTACGAAGTGAAGTGTGTTACGTGTTACTCTTACAGTGCTTCTACTCCAGATTTCTGTATTTGAAAGACAATGTAGATCAAAGGATAGACTGGACACCGCACTGGGTAAGATTCATGTCACTTAATTTGCAGTCTCTGGAAAAGTAGTATACACCCTCAGTTAACCACCTTTGGATTTTCGTATTGCTGGTGGAGGTCTAGTGAGTGCAGCCCATCTACCTTAAGATGAACTGCATTACACTGTCTGCTACATGGTCTGCAGTGGCCAACCCTTCACTGGCTATAAAAGGAACCTGGAGAGAAGAGCTCAGATATGTATCGCACATAATCATATTTGGTGAGAAGTGTTACACTTTTTAAAGTATCAGTTCAGTTCTGTCTTTTCACAGTTCTCCACTAAGTGACACTGGGTATGAAATTCTCTTCTCTTTGTCTTTCTCATCCTCCTTTCATTTACCTGACAATGTGTAAGTACGGTGGGGCAGGGACTGATTCTTCCTTTTGTCCAGTTCTGAATGGAAGGATGGGTTTGTATCTTCATTTTGGACCAAGGGACGGGAGAAGTGCATTTTTTTCTATTGCATCACAGACTTGTTTTATGAGGTCCAAATTATTTTCTATACAGTCACTTACTTTAAGAAGTGCTTCCTCAATAACAGGTGAACTATAGTCATGATAATAGTCACTAAAAATCATCCAAATGTTATGCTACATAAGCACAGGCTGAGTAAAAATGGGAATATTATTTGAAGAATTACAAGTATCTCAGAAAAAAAAAACCCGCACTTTAAAAAACCTACCCAAATCTTTTCTCTATTGGCAAATTTGTCAAGAGAGCTTGATAGAATTAACACCAAAAAACTTAAGAAGAGTTTCCATTTATCAAGTTTGTTTCTAGAAGCTTGTTATAAATTTTCAGTGTCTGGGATTTGAAACTGTATTCATTTTATATGAATGAGAGAGTGAATGTGTGATGCTTCTGCTTACGGAGTGAATATAACTTCTAAATCTAAGTTTCCAAGAAATTCTTCTGTTTAAATATGTAGTTTTTTTAAATTCTCAATATTATTTCCTGTCAAGCTATTCCTTTGAATATTCAGAGAAACAACACAAAATATGCATGAACTTACTGAAAATGAATGTCTTTAAACTTCAAATGAATTCTAAAAGTAACATTTTGTAATATTTGCTTTGAACTAAAATCCCTGAGATTAAGAAATTTAAATTGCCCAACACCTACATACTTAAATTTAGAAACTGGCAGGGAGAGCAAGAATGATTTTATCATAAAAGAAAAATCAAAATAATTTATTTAGGTTCTTCACTAGAAGCACAGTAGTACAATTTTAATGCTGATTCCTGAATATCAAACCAATTTCTTAAAATGATTTGGCCTTTTCCAGGCAACAAAACCTGTATTTCTTGTGATCCTACAGAACAGTGGATTCTGTAGTGTAGATTTAGCCGGACATTGGCTTGGCTGAGTGTCTAGCATTGTTATTATTACTGCTGTAAATGACCTTAAGGCATGGCAAAAGGGCCAGGAAAGGCTGAATTGAATGTTAATGTGATGATGAGAATGCTTAGTTTTTCAGCGTGGCATTTCAAGTTTCAGAATGAAAGCATAAGCCATCTCTTAATTGATGTGGCAGGTCTCTGAAGTGGGAATTAGCCTGTGCTGCTTCATCTATGTCAGTGTATTCATGTGAATCGTTACATGTGTTAACAGTAAACAAAAGAGTTTTCGTGGGGAAGAGTGAAGTGTGGCACAGGACTGCTGCAATAAGCTTCAGTCTTCCGACTGGCAGAATCTGTTTTCTTTCTTTTTTTTTTACTCTAATACATTATATTAAGGAAAGCAAAAATATACCTGCACTGGTAGGGTGTGTTTAAATTCCATAAATTTCATCAAGTAGATGGTCTCAACGTTTTCATAATGAGCTAAGACAGATATGTTTCCTTGGTCTGTTGCTGATGGGTGTGTTGAGGCTGTATGCTACATTCTGTGGCTGAAAAAATAGTGTGATGTTTTGATTTGATTAAGTATGAAGGCTGATGTTATGGCTGAGAGCTGGGCTAATCATCTTACTACTGTGATTAACTGGATATTTTAACGTGTGCCTGAGGCCATGTTCTCTCAGTTACACATTTGCTTTATCTACATCTACAATGCTACAACAGTTTAAGTTAAATTATGATTTTCAACTAGTTTGGTTAATCCAATGTGAAAAGACTCCGTTTACATTCCTTTTGCTTAGGCTAATTGTACAACATTTTAATCTAAATCAGTTTGGAACAGGCCTAAACTAAGCAAAAATATGAAATTCTTGAAACAAAGGTCAAAATGCATTATTTTAACTGGACAAGTTTCATAAAATTGAGGGCTGTATTTGTTCAAAAATACGCCACAGATCCACTTTACGTGCCCCACTGCCATCTCCCGTTCTCCTGCATCTATATGGACGTGATAACGCCCCTAACTACATCTAAGGTTAATACAGTAAGTGAGTTTGTAACCTCCCTGAGAGATGCAGCCTCACTATTTCAGATATGTCAGGTCTAAAAGAACACTAAATTCCTGCTGCTTGGAAGCTTTTACTTCAGAAAATAAGATATATCTTGCCTGGCCTTGTCTTGCTGGGCAAGATCAACTTTTCATTTGACGTGACATGGCTGCTCTTATGCTTTACATAGAGAGGATCACCTTTGGCCTTCACTTCCTGGGCCACAGGACAGCCCAGAGGAAGTTTATTTATCATTAAGTGAACCATCCCTTTACAAAGATTGTCTAAGTTTCGTTGAATGCAAGTGGGAAGGGAACTTGGAGGAACGCATTTCCCGTGGGGCCGCACAAGTGTTGGATGCCTCCCTAGGGCAGAGGAGGGGCTAAGGTCAGGTGGGTCAGGATGGGGGTGAGGATCTGGCCTGATGGGGGAAACTGGGATCAGACAGCCCAGGGATGGCTGGGCAGGGCAATGGGAATGGAACGAACCAGGGTAGCTGAGTCCAAAGTTGAGCCTGGTCCAAAAGCTGTTCCTGGGGTAAAGGGGACATGCCCGGCCCATGCCCTGGGGACTGCACTTGTTTTTGAACTGCATGAGCTCAGCTTGCTGTACCAGCAGTCCTTGTACACCCAACGTTTCTCCTGCACACACACCCTGCATGACGAGTGTGTGGCGCATGGTCATGGGAGGGGTTTCGGGGCTGATTACAGCCACGATGGGAGGAGACACCACATGGGTGGTGCTATCTCTCATATTACTTTGGAGAGAAGTGAGTCGCTGTCCCCGGCAGCAGCTGCCTCCTGTCCTTGGAGCTGTCACAGTTGGAGCGAGGAACGATGTAACAAATCATGTTTTTAATGCAGAGCATTAACTGGTTCACAAACCAAAATCAGGATTGTGGAAGGAGCTCATGGCCCGTAAGTCACAGGTCACTGTTTAACAAGAGGAGTGTGTTTGTTTCTGGGACATTAGAGGGGTGTACTGAACCATGGAAAGAAGAAAAGGAAAAAAAATAAAGAAAGAAGACACAGTTAAGCGGAAAAGCAAAACACCTTTCTGTATATCTAGATGCATAAATCTCGGAGATTCCTGAGGCTTTTTTTTCTGGAGAACATGTGTCCTGAAAGTGGGAGAAACACAAATAATTAGACATTATTTAGGACTAAGAGTCCTAAAGATATTATTTAGGACTAAGAGTGCCAAAAAACATCTTTCAAGACCTTTTCACACAGGGCACATGGATGCACATGAGCTAAGTCTATAGTAGCAAACTAAACAGTGCTGGTGCTCAGGCCCAAGCACTGGGATTTGCCAATCTCTGTTGTCAATCTCAGCTGAACCACGGCTGACACAGACACAAACTCAGAGAATAGTCTGGGAGCAAGCAGAAGCTGGGGATCACTGCGCTACCTGGCTGCATGGTCCTCCTTACCTGATGCACATCACCTGAGAAAATCGAAGTGTCTGCTTGCAGTTGTCTTCTCCGAGTCCTGACTCCACACAGAGCATGCAGGCATGGCTTCAGCTTAAGTTGTTAAATAGAGGTGGGATTTAACTCCATACTTGAGCAAATGCTCTATTGAACTAGAATTATCAGTATAGTTAATTTTCTGCTTCCTCTCAATAGTTTGCCTCCTAGAAGAGAACCTCATATCCTGCTAGACCAAAATACTTGACGAAATAAAGAAGAAAATATACAAGCAAGACAATGCTTTATTTTTGTATGTTAAAATATGACATTAGAAAAATCTCTTTTTTTGATGTGTGTGTATAACAATTCATTAAATTTGCATTAAAAAATGTAAAATTGTTTAAAAAACCCTAAAATCTGAACACTATTTATGTCACTGTACGTACTGCAGGTTATATTTCAAACATCTTTCATTTTCACAAAGAGCTATTCCTTTTAATAACTCTCAAAAGTATATATATACACAGAAATAATCCAAGCACTCCAGCTCAAAAAGTACTATAGCTGTATATACAGAAACCTAGATTCTAGCCTGTACACATCACTTATTTTTGTTGCTCTATGCTTCCTCTGAATTTTGATACCATTGAAACAAATGCATCTTCTGTCTGTGAACTATCCACAGTGTGTCTTTCTGACCAGATGTTTGTGTGACAGTGTTCACAGATCAATGTTATATCTATCATTAAATAGCCAGAATAGTAAAGGTTGATCAGGGGAGTTATTGTGGAATTCATTCTAGCCTCTGGCTTGTGTCTTCATCCATTTTTAAGTTTAACTGAAGTTATCAGTTTGATGCAAATGGCTCCAAGTTATCTGTTCTATAAATGCCAGATGCTGTCATCCGAACTCAAATCTTTGCTTAATGCTATGAAAGATAGATGTATTTTACCAGCTTCTGTTTTTTAAGTGAGCTGAACATGTTTTGCTGATCACTTGACTGAAACTAAAGCATTGTGAGTATATGTGCTTTGTTGTCAGCTGCTACTGAAAGATCAAAGAGATGGTACTGAACACTGTCACAGATTCTAATTAATTGGCATTTGTTTGCTTATATCTCAAGTTAGCCCATAAGCAGCCCCCAAAATCTGAAATAATTGGTGACTTCTTATATTTTTTTTAAGAAGTCACTTTATATTCTACTTTGTTGTATATACATGCAATTTTGATTGTAAGGAATATTGATTCTAAAACTTCTAATCTGATAAAATACATTTCTGATCTTAGGGAACACCCTGCAAATGGGTTGTGAATACATTTTGTGCTTGAATAACCAATAAAACAATTATTCCAACAGTAGCTCTTAATTCATAAGATATATCACATTCAATCTAATGCTGAAACAGTCTATACTAAATATAAATGCAACACCTTTCTGTTGCAGCTTCAAACTCAGTCCTCTTTTAAAATCCTCAAAGAAGCAAGAGTAACTCAGCTTTAAAATCTTGGTATAAATCTGTAGTTTTCCTGTAGAAACTTTTTGAGAATACCTGCTTTAGTCATTAATGATCAATATTGTGGATAATTAGTGGGCAGAGATTATTTGAGGCTTTCTTGTTAATACCAACAGATAGGTATCCCAATAATACACAGAAAATTCCACCATGGTCAACTATTTTCTACATAATTTTCTTGTATCTTAGTCCAAGGCTAAGTGGGTCCAAAGGTGGAACTATAACTTCACATCTGGTTTAAGAGTTGTTGAAGATAGTTATTGTTACGACAAGTTTGAATAGCTATCGAGGATTGTCAGAGTGGTGGGCCTTTTATTTTGCTGAGTGTGTTTTGCTTTGCTTTTAATTTGCCTCTGCATACACATTAAGCAAGTTCTGATTAAGTTTTGTGTGAAACTTGTTTTATTAAATGCAATTATTAAATGAAATTTGACAACCTGTCAGATGTGAAAACAGGCATATATAAAACTGTTGGAGTCCTCTGTATGAATGTGTGCAGTTTTTGTATATGTGTGTAGAAAGAGAGAATCCATCTACTTATCTATCTAATTAGCCATATAATTTCCAATACAATAAATTGCTTAATTTGTTGGACGGGCATTTAAACCACGACAAGACAAGAAGTAACAAAGTTCATAACTTATATCCCGTTTGTCCACTTAAGTATAATAGAAAGGAATTGTCTTTCAGGCCAGAGTCTATTACTGCAAATCCCAAACAAAGCAGCATAAAAAATTAGTTCCCACAAAGCTCTTCAGATTCCAAATAATCTTTCATATACCATGTTGCCATAGACGAGCTGTTGACGAGAGACTTTATACAGTCATTTAGCTAGTGTCACGATAAGAAGCAAAAGTTGGAGATTTCTTTGGTGGAATAAAATAGACGACAGGTCTGGGGAGCTTGTGACAACTTGTGATACAGAGTGAAGAGCAATGCAGGAGTCCAGGTGACCTGGACTTTGCTCTAAGCTGGTAGCTTCATGCCAGTTGTGCTGCTGTAATCTTGGTATGTGAGAACAGTATGGCCAGCTTCGGGATAAGATTCTGTGCCCTGATCAACTGATGGGAGAAAGTAATTTTCATAGATATAATGGGATAACTTGATGCAAATAAGGAGATCAGGAGCCTTTCCAAGAGCAAATTTATGAACTGTGATTATATACTCTTAACCAAATATTCCATATGGCAATGATCTTCAGAAACTTCCTCACTATAAGTACCTGCATTCTCTTCACTCAGCTTAAAACATTACTGAACTGGTTTTTCCTTGGTGGTAGTGGCATGGTTGTCTATTATGAAGAACATCTAGATAAATATGTTTGTTACTTCTCGTTAACGCTTGAATTTTTGCCAGCTTTTCATTTTACTTAGCGGCTACCTGAGGATAAACATGAGAAAAAGAGTCATAGCTCTATGACTCATTTTACCTTATACCTATTGGGAGAACAGAGAGATTTCTAAGTCTTTGCAGGTCAGCACAGGTAAGTAAACTAAAGGACTGGAGTATCAACAGAGGATGTGCTCATGCTTTCCTGTTACTGCAGATCAAGTACAATGCTTCTGTCTCAAATAATGAAAACAGCCATTCATCACTCTTTTTAAGAAGAACTATAGGGATATATGTTCAGAGATACGTCATCTGTCTAAATTTGAGTTGTTAAGGGCAGCAGAGTACCATAAAGTATGGGTTTATTTACAGCTGGAAGTAATCTGCCATTCACTTTGAGTCTAAAGAAACATGTCTTTTGCTATAAGGTGGATTGTATTTTTTGCTGTATGTCTCATGGTTCTCTCTTACTTGGGCCTGTTGCATGAACTTGTATCAAACTGCTGTGGATCAGTTTAAAGGGATGCAAAAACTCAGGCAGGGTAAAATTTATTTATTTTTTTTTTTAAAAAAATGCATTGCACAATGCCAGTAAGAATAGACGAATTAAATTCCAGCAGGAAAAGACTAGGTTACTAACAGAAGGATCACAATACAGGGTTGTAGATAATCTTAATGGGCAGACAGCATCATTTCTGCTAGCTCTTTGTTCCCCTTGCTAAGTTTAACTGAGTCCTTGTGGACTCAGTCCCAGAGAATGAGAGGGAATGGCCAAAGGATGCACATTTTTCTTGGCAAATCTAGACACCATGTTTAATATTTCTTAATCAAACATGAACTTGAATGATGTCTTCAGCTCCCTCTGCTTGAGATTTTAATTTGCTGCAGAAGAAACCTCAGGAAGAACCTCTTACCAAACAAAGTTCCTTAAGATCACTTGTTCTTCCTCTTAAGATTAAATTCCTGCCCAAGAACTGAGAAATAACATGAGAAATCCACAGCAAAAGTATTCAGCGGCGAGTAATATCCGCTGGTATATTAGGAGAATATCAATTCTATGGAGTGGTTGTCACATCTTTTTAAACATGCTGATTAATGGGTGGATCTATTACTGAAAGCATGCATGCTTAATTTATTCAAAGAAGTTGAGTGTGTGTCACCACTGGCGGCCCTGTTTCTCTAGCATAGCGCTTCACATTTATAATGTTATAACTACTGAGAACACAATGGAAGAAAGAAAACTGTAACTCAGAGCACAAAGCACTATAAATACAATGTGATCAGTAAGTGATACAAACTGACGTATAAGAAAATATCAGTGGTATAATTGAAATCCAATAAAAATGAAGCTGTCTTCAATATTTGGATTCATATCCTTAGATTAAGCATTTTCAATTGTGACACTTAGTTCCATATTCTTTTCTTCCATGCAGTTTTATGGGCAAATGTGTTATTTGGAGAGCAGCATGTGGAAACACTATGGAAATGGCGATTCTGTGAAACACCATTTGAGAACTGAGACACACTTTTAAACAAGGAATGGAATTCAGGTCAAGCATCACAAATGAAATGGTTATTGTAAAAGCAGTGAGAGCTAGCCATCTGCCACTGCAGCCTTCAAAAGGGCTGAGATGCAGGGTCTCTGCAAGGATATTCCTATTGCAATACCAGTTAAGACCCACAAAGTCTCGGCTACACACATTGGTAAAGCAACAGATTTTCTAAAGCGACAAATACACTACACCAGTTAAAAAGGTGAGCTTGTGTTCATACAGCAAAGCCAAGAAAGAAGAAGAACAGCCTTTTGGTCATTTTAGAAGATGACAATTTGTGCCCCTTAAGGAAGCGATCCTGAATTATTTACTTGAAGGCTGATTATAGCTCCTTTTTTTTGGCATGAATAAGATGTTCTGTGTGTTGGTGCCACGCTGAAGATTTAAATGTCCCACACATTTGATCCAGGCTGGGGCTGTGGCAACTACTGCACAGCTGATGACAACAAAGGCTGGTTTCAAGCTCATTGTCATCACCATGGTGTTACACCAGATGAATGGGTGGCATTGATTCTGATTGGCATATTCATTCACATGCATTCAAAGCTCATGAATTTTACTTAACACGTCCCTTTGCTTATTGGCTAGGATTTAATTGGAGTGATGTATTGCAGCACTGCTAGATGAAGTGGAACAGTTTCTTTTTTTTTTTTCTTTTTTTTTCCTTGTTTTTTTCAGTTCCTTTTCTTCCAAACCTCCCAACTAGAGACACCACAGCATTATTTTTTTACAATCACCAAGGCATTTCCATGTATGGAACCTAATTCTTGGCTTTGTATTGAAGTTTGCCTTTAATATTTGGAGACAGAAAATTAAATAGACATAGGAAGAACTCACACAGATTTAAGTGTTGACTTTCATTACTGGGTTCACAAATTGTTTACTTAGTGTTTTCTTTACATACCAAGAAAGCAAGAGGTCTTTTCTGTACTTATTTCTATTTTTTCCAGCTTTCCCATATTTTAACATATTTTTCTGCTAGCTGAAATAAAGAATCCTGACCATCAGCTAGCAGATTGTTGATAACATTCCAAAGAGTTAATAAATATGATATTTTGTGCATGCATATAACAGATATGCTGTTGTATATGTGAATATATGCATACACTGTTGCTGTATATTTATCAGAAACATTCAGACAGACAAAAATTCTAGAAAATTTTAAAAAGAAAAATGTATGCTCTCATGTTGAATTTTTATTTATTACTATTTTTAACCAGAAAAGAAAAAGCTTTCATCTGAAAATCAAATATTTATGTCAGCTAAAGCAAAATGAATTATTTGGTTTGGGGTCAGATCTATGCAGGTTAAGACATTTTGTTGAACAAGACTGCAGTCTGTCATTTCAAGCTAGTTCTGTATAAATTGTGAAACATACTGGCAGAAGCTAACTGTAGCATAGGGTCAGTATAGAGATTACCCTTTGGAAGCAAGTAATAGCATCTATGGTTTGTGCTCTGAGCTACGTCTAGAGCTCTCAAAACTTTCTCCTGTGTTTCTAGAGCTCAGGCAGTCTCGTCTTCTTGGGCAAAAGTTATCACTATAAATAACATCTTCCTGTATCTGTACAAAGTTTGGTATTTCTTCCCTCCCAGTTTCCTTTGCCTCGATTTTCCTGGATGAAATCACATCAGCCAGTACCTTGTCCCATGAAATGTTATGGTCTTCTCTCTTGTTGGCTACAGAGGCTACATACAAGTCATTTCATGGAAGTCGCTGGAGGGATTGCAAACCTAGCCCACAGTGATGATACGAGAAAAAGTCTATATGCTCTAAATGCTGTTAGTATACACAAATTCCATGCATGTGCTTGGTACTGTTGCTAACATGTATATAATCAGTTAAACCAAAATCTCATTGAAGTTTTTAATTAATGTCGATATAAAGCTATAAATGTCAAACAGGACCTAGAGGGAATTTGAATGACAGATGAAGAAAGCAATGATGTGGCTTTTTTTTAGCCTTAACTCAGCAGAAGTATAATTTCTCCACACTTAATCAAAGTAGTAAAATAGTTTATGGAAAAATGAAAAGACCATATCAAGTACCTTTATCTGTGGTTTGGTACTTAGATTAGATTAGATTAGATTAGATTAGATTAGATTAGATTAGATTAGATTAGATTAGATTAGATTAGATTAGATTAGATTTTCTACCTTCTGAAATTAAACAGTGTCCACCGCTTGCTACCTTTAGAAAACTGCCAGACTATAGAATTCTGACTATTCTCTCTTCCTCTCAGCTAGGTAATTCACTGATGTGCTCAGTAATATAATATAGCTATTAAAACCTAGCCTGTGTCATACCAAAATCTGAACATCCTTGAGACACAAGCCAGGAAAGCCACAGATAATCTAAATTAGAAATATTTTCCCGAATTATTGACGTGTTCCTTTTTTATATTTTTGTGTGTCATGACATTTCCTTTATTGCTTTTCATGTATTAAATCAAACACTTGTTTGAAGGTAATTAAATTAAGATTATGAATGTATGCCTAGTTATAAGTGGTTCTTTTGATTTATTTGTCTTTTGCTGTGAATAGAGTCGTGCATACAGCTTTGTCTATTCTCCTTAGCATCATACTAGAAGAGAAAATATATCACTAGCTTTTGCAGAAGTGCATATACATACCTGGGTTATGTCAAAATGAAAAAGAAGATCTCTGACATTTGGTATTTCTGAATCAACGGTCTATGATTAATTTGACAGACGATATGTCTGAAGACTATTGTATTTTCCTTTCTGCAATTTCAAGTAGTGTTACGTGGACTGAATTGCATTCTGTGGAGATACCCTAGACCACGCTTGATGGACTAGTGAACTGTGATTGAGGAAGTGAAGCTTCACAATGACTTTTTCCTGAAAGTTTTTGAGAAAAGCAGACCTAGGTAGCATTTCTGAACATCAGTATGAATACAGGTGAAATTATTGGAAACTGATGGGAACCTTTCTATTCACTTTTCAGTGTTAGTTTAACTTTTCTGTGGTCCAAAGGAGTCTAATTTGATGTAAATGTGATACTGTAGTATAAGCCAAGCAGATTTTCAGAAAAAGCAATAATAGTTTCCCCAGTGCTAAAATTACCATTTTCTCAGTTATTTAAGATAATATGTGAACAGAAATAAAAGTATTTCTTCTGAGAAAATGTTGAAAGGCTAAAACCTCTAACAGGAATGTATAGATACAAGTAGTCTACCTCTGAGCTCTATTTCGTGATAGTCACAGTGCACGGAAAGCATATCTCAGGTTCCAGCTATGGAGAATCAAAGCAGATCATTGTGAATTATTGATCAAAGCAGATCAATAATGTGTCCCACAGGAGGAGGGAAGTGATCATGCGCCCCTGTACTCAGCACTGGTGAGGTCGCACCTTGAATCCTGTATTCAGTTTTGGGCACCACAGCACAAGAGGGACATTGAGGCACTAGAGTGTGTCAAGAGAAGGGCAATGAAGCTGATGAGGGGTCTGGAGAACAAGTCTTACGAGAAGCAGCTGAGGGAACTGGGATTGTTTAGTCTAAAGAAGAGGAGGCTGAGGGGAAACATCATTCTCTATGATGACTTGAAAGAAGGTTGTAAGCAGGTGGGATTTGGTCTTCTGCCAATTAACTAGCAGTAGGACAAGAGGAAATGGCCTCAAGTTGTGCCAGGGGAGTTTGAGATTAGATGTTCAGAAAAAAATCTGTACTGAGTGGGGAAACATTGAAACAGACTGCCCAGGGAAGTGGTTAGAGTCACCATCCATGGAGGTATTGAAAAAATATGTGACACTTTGGGACATGGTTTAGTGGTTATGGTGGTGTTGGGTTGATGATTGGACTTGATGATCTTAGAGGTCTTTTCCAAACTTAATGATTCTATGATTCTATGACTATATATACTGAGTTACCAGGTGGAGTTTGAAATAGACACCGACTGTTACCTTGCATAATTCTTTTCTCACAGCTTATCGATGGTAACAAGACAAAAATCTGCTAATGGTCTTATCAATATACATTTAGAGTCTCAGACTGCAGAGGTGAAAGCCCCCTGTAAGTGAGATGACACCGAGGTGTGGCGTGAGTCTCTCGACAATGTGGAGCCAGACATAACCTCTGTTGGAGCTGGAGCACATGCAGGGACTGGTGTATGACCTGCTCCTGGGGGGATAAGCAGCGCGTTAGCATTTCCCCTGTGTTGGTGAAGAATGACACTCAGCCTTTGGTTCCTCCAAGGGAAAAAACATTATCTCAGTCCCGCTCTTTGGCTCCTTCTGCAAGAAAAACAGCAGCAGCCACAACCAAAACTGAAGATAGGCTTATCCTGCAGGAAGGAGCAATCTTGCAAGAAAGCTGTCTCCTTTGATGCATGTGAGAGGTGCAGCTATCACAATGTTGTCCTGTCATTGGCAGGTTTTTGTGTGGCTTACGCATTCCAGCCCTTCGGCAGGGCACTGCTAGCTTAGCAACATCCATGCGCTGTCAATATTTGTCTGCCAAAATCCCACCATTAAGTATGCTGTTTAAAGCTGGGTTTTACAGATACTAATTACTATCCTATCCTACCTTCTCTTCTCCTGCCCTCCCCTGCCTCCTTCAGAGAAGGGGTCACTGCAGCTTATAAAGGACACACAGCAGTTCCTATCATCAGCTCTTTCACAAAGGACGCTAAGGATCTTTGTTTTCTAGTTATGCTTATTTGAGAATTTTCAGATTTCTGAAATGATGTATATTTTTACAATATTTGAACCACCGTCACATGTTCTTTCTTAAAAGTGCATAAGATATTACCTGTTCCTGTATGTTTCATCTTTCCTTTGCTTCTTTCAAACCTGTTTCTCTGGCAATTTAAAACTACCATATGGATGACATAGAAGTTTCAACTGGCTAGAATGAGAAGAAATGAGCAGTTTGGGTAGCAGCAGAGGCTGTGAGAAAATAGAATATAGAAGGAAACTTCAGATATTGCAAGAAATCAAAATATGACCTCTCTGTTTTACCACAGTGAATAAGCATTCTGTCTGTCACAAGCAGCTGGACTCCTGAGAGCTGTCCCTCCTTCTAGTTCCAGTCATCAAAGTAATGATTTAAAAGTATAATGCTCTATATACCATGAAGGTTCAGAACCTGAGGGGTATTTCTATGTGCAAGACTGGTTTCAGTGGGAATTAGACACTTAGCCAAGATCTAGACCACTGGTTCCCCACACAGCTGAGTAATCATTTCTCCCAACACACGGCAGGGGACGGAACAGGAGCAGGAACAAATAGATCAAGGTGAAAGTTGCAAGGACCATCTAAATTGTATTAACTTGGCACTGTCAAAGAAAGTTTGGCATGGCCTTAGGACTGTGCTGCCTAGGTTGTCACCTCTGTCTTTATTTCACCTAAATGCTTCCGTCCAAAGCATTGGTGGACATGAAGCGCTACACCCTAGACCCCTGTATCAAGTCAGGTGGAGTACACTGGGCCACTACAAATAGGTGACAGAGACAGACTGAGAAGTGATTTGGACAATGAGTATGGGAAGAAAGATAGCCCTGTAGCAAGTACCAGATAGATTTTCCAAGTAAACATGGATTAAGAAAAACCAGAAAATTTACAAGATGCAGGGAAAATGTTTAATGATAACTGTCTACAGGCAAAGGAATGCAAGGGTCCAATGCAGTTGCCCATATATTAATGTATAGTGCCTTTTGAGATGAGCTAAGGTGTCAGAAATGCCCACACAAGTTACGGCATACGACCTATGGTGATTTGTGGCTCACTGCAGTAGCAGCAGGAGGCTGGATGTCATTCCTCATAGCACTAGATGTCCCTGTATAGACAAATGAGTGGAGCCTTTGGTCTCCAAAACAAAATGAGTATAAATACTCTTGTAACTAATGCTGAACAGCAATCATAAAGATTACAATTCTATGGCAAACAATAGGAATAAAACATATTAATTCCTTGAATAAAACATTAATTCCTTTAATAAAAGAGGAATGTTTACCTTTGGTACACAGTAGCCTTACATGCATGTACCCTGTTCGCTATAGATGGGTGCATGTATACATGCATAATTGATGCTTTTATACACCTATATAAACATATATGTGTATGCATCATTGGATAAATATACATACATGGATAGAGGTACTCGTGCCTATATTCCTGGGTCTAAAAACAATGCATATATCTCAATGTACATTATTATAAGCATAGACATACTAGTGTATGAACAAGTGGCTGTAAACTTGTACATAACAAAACACAGGTGTAGGAACACATCTACACCTGCACATACATATGTACGGTCTGTCTCTGTATGAACTGAAATGCAGATACAGGCATCATTTTGAAGCTTCATCAGTATATGTCTTTTGTTATGGGCTGTCACCTTCCTAGTTTATAGAAGACTGAACACTGAGCAGAACTGGAGTGCAAACCTACAGCACCAGCCTCCGCTTTGTCTGCTAACGCGGCTGGTAATAGTTAAGAGTTTGCTGGTGTGATAGGTGAGCTCCATCCGTCATGGCTAATGTTGTGAGACAGTTGTGCCTCCTTTTGTTCCTGTATTCCCTTGAAGATACATTCTGCAAGCCTGGCTGTGTTTACCCTGCAATTTTTTATTTATTTAAAGAAAAAAAAAAAGTCAGTAATCATGTTTACTTTACTTCCTCCCCCAGTGCTGTTTACCAGCTTTGGTGTAGTGAGATGACTAAGTCAATATATATTAAGGAATACATAACAATGTTGTAATGAGAATTAGTGGTACTCTGAAAAGACAGAGACATTGGCTGCTGTGTTTTGTACTGTTTAGTCTGGGGGTAATGAAGAGCTCACAGATGACCTGATTTCATTAAAGTAGGTCAGATTTGACTAAAGCATAGCTATGGCTCTCTCCCCAACAGTGCAGTATCTTTCTCCTCCCATCCCTGACTCAGTCCCTCCTCCTGTCACCTTAACATTTGCGGCCTTTCAGGGAATTTCCTTAGGGTTTTATTAGTATCTTAGCCAAATATATGTACTGAAATACTTAACTTCCACTGCTCCCTGGCTTTTCTGTCAGAAGATGTGTGATGAAAGGGATGATCATACTTTTCTCTTTACTACTGCAAAGGTGATGATGTGAGAGTATGGCACACTTGAAAGAACAGCATTTATGCACCACAGATATTTTTCAGTGAAATCTGGTCTGGATGGGATACCTGACATTTTTGCTGTGAGACTGATTAACCCTATGTTCATGCACAGCTTTCATCTACTTTTCCATTTATTTGCCATTTTTCATATCCATGAATTGACACTGGCATAGACATTCTGATCTGGTGATATCCTAGCAGAAGAACGCCTTTGAAAAGGTACTGAGAATGTCTTTTACCAGACCTTGTGCTCACAAATAAGAATATATCAGCAAATATAAGAATTGTTGACAGCTTTTGATGGGATGAATGTAACACTGAGAGATGCTGGAAACAAAGACAGAATTAGGTATTGTCATCCCACAGGATGTGTGCTGAGAGAGTTTCCTTCTGACATCAGTGGGAGTAAGGTGGGATCTATAGACGAGACTTAAACAAAGATGTTACGGAAGCTATTCAGACAGTGCTCAGCTTGAAAAAAAAATAAATCAGGTCCTGTTAGGCAAAAAAAAGAAAATGTTACAGTGGGATGTATAGAGGATGCAGCCTTTTACTGAAAAAGATTTTAAAGCACTGAGCTGATAAACATGTTGAGGCTTGCTATACAGCTGTTAAAACTGCACTGATCTTCTATCATGAAATATTGTTACTATTATTACTGTCTTTCTATAGTTATATGATTCCCAGAGAGAGATACAATATCCTACATTTAGCTACTTGTGCTTATTTAAAAACCTATCAGGTTTTTCATGTCAAAATGTCTCTGAAAAGGTATCAGCCAAGCTGCCTTTCTTTTGCAGCCATATTACATTTAAACTGAGGCCTATGCAACTGCTGAAATCTGGGAACTGCTCTTTCCCAATTCTCCCCTCATCACTTCTCTTGCTTGCCCTTAATTGTTTTGATTACGCCTCTCATGACTTCTATAGCAGACGTTTTGTTCTTCCATTTGCTTCAGGTCATTACAGTAAAAACATTTCATTCCTGAAATCTTTTTTTTCTCCATTAGTCCTGAGACAAATAAATTGATTGTGATCTTCAGAGGCAACTAGGGTGGTCAACCAGTTCCCAGAGAAGTCTGTAATAAGATTACTTGTTCTAGTAATCTGAAAACTGTAGGCTTTTGAAAATGCCAAATCTTCTGGTTACATTTTGTCTTCTCAATATTCTTTTTACTCACTTTCTCTTACAAGGCATCTAGTAGCTTTATACAGTTTGCATCATTACAAGTGAACTCAACATTTATTCTAACATAGAAATCTTTTGTCTTGTTTAACTTCGGACCTTCTGGATGATCAAGTCTTGTCTTCTGTTTTTACGAGCAATTGTACAATATTACGTTTTTCTATTGCCAAACAACTTCAATTTTCTGCTCTGATCCAGTATTCTCTTGCAATAAAGGTCTATTTGAACTGAAATACTTCCAAGGGTCTAGTTATGTCAGATAAAAGCAATGCTTAAAATACTCTATATGTTTGATTTAAAAGAAGTAAGATTACTGCAGTAATATTTACTTTCAGTAAAAGAACAAGAAAAGATATGTTTTCTTGAGACATTTTGTCAAGTGAAACATTCTTGGTCTTTAGGTGTTTCTAAGACTTGGAAGTCTATCTAAGTGCCTCCTCTGCCCTTCTGACAGAAGGTCTATTTGTCTGTCTGCTTGCCTGTCTGTGCTGTAGGCATGTACCTTTCTCACCATAGAAGCACAGAATCACAGAATGTTAGGGATTGGAAGGGACCTCTAGAGATCATCTAGTTCAACCCCCCTGCCACAGCAGGATCCCCTAGGGCAGCCACACAGGAATGCATTCAGGCATGTTTTGAAAGTCTCCAGAGAAGGAGACTCCACAACCTCTCTGGGCAGCCTGTTCCAGTCCTCCGTTACCCTCACAGGAAAGAAGTTTCTCCTTGTATTGAGGTGGAACTTCCCACGGTCTAACTTAAAACCATTATTTCTTGTTCTATTACTGGGCACCACTGAAAAGAGATTATCCCCTTCCTCTTGACACCCACCCCTCAGATATTTATACACGTTACTAAGATCCCCTCTCAGTCATCTCCTTTCAAGGCTAAACAGTCCCAGTTCTCTCAGTCTCTCTGCATAGGAGAGATGTTCAAGTCCCTTGATCACCCTCGTAGCTCTCCATTGGACTCCCTCCAGTAGGTCCCTGTCTCGCTTGAATTGGGGAGCCCAAAACTGGACACAGTATTCCAGGTGTGGTCTCACCAGGGCAGAGTAGAGGGGGATAAGAACATCCCTAGACCTGCTGGACACACTTTTCTTAAGGCACCCCAGGATCCCATTGACCCTCTTGGCCACAAGGGCACGTTGCTGTCCCATGGACAACTTACTGTGCACTAGGACTCCATGGTCTTTCTCCACTGCTTTCCAGCAGGACATCCCCTAATCTGCACTAGTGCCTGGTGTTATTCCATTTTGCCAATGAGAAAATAACACTGGAAACACCAAAAACATTGCTGGGGATCTTTAGCAGTTCAAAGGACAAGGCAGCAGAAAGTCAACCTCAACCCAAGAGAACTAGAACAACCCCTCCTCTGTAATGCCTTAATCCTTGCCCAGTTTGGGATCTTTGATGATGCTAGTGGGAATTTTGGCCACACTGAGCTTGATGAACCCAAAATTTGCAGTTTGTATCACCTGGGTGATGACTTGGGTTACTCTAGGGCAAACTGTAGTGTTGTTGCTGACTACAGTTGTGTTGACAGCTGTATCTGTTGTTTCTTTTCTAACTGAAAGATGCAAAAGATGTGTGCTCACTGATTTTTCTCAATAGAGATTAACTGGAAGGATCTTCATTTTCAGACTCAGATTCATCTTTTATAAGTTTCAACAAAAGCATAATACTTTAGTTTACCACCACCCTCAAATCAAAGGAGGGAGATCAAAAACCCTGTCTTGAAAAGATTATGCAACTCAATAGGACCTGATCTTGTTGTATTATTGCATCCATTACAACAGCACAGTACAGGCAGGTGTTAGTTTCAATTAACCTGGGATTCAGGTATTCACAACATCTTGTCTGCCAATTACTCACATAATTACATGGCCCAGGACTGTAGAATAGAATCAGCCATCATGCTAGGCATGTGTGATTACTGAAGAAAAGAGGAATTCAGAGGATGTATGAGTAAAGCACAGCTCCAATGACCATGGACAAAAGTGGTCTTTAGTGAAGAAAGCTTATTTACTAGGCTCTTGCAGATCTCTTGAATGCAGGAACTGTGCCAACAGTGTTTGTGTGACACGCAGATGTCCCACAGCTGTCCGTTGTTTTTGTATTCTTATTCAGCCACTAGGTAAAGTGAGAACTTATTTAACATTTTTCAAGGAAGAAAATGAAAGGCATTCCAGGGAGCTAATGCCACAGCCATATATGGCAAGAAACCAAAATATAAGAGTCAAGAAAACCTTAAATCCAACTTTCTCAGAACAGGGTGTCAACTGAAGAAGACAACTGCTGACATTTTGACCTGAAATATTCACTGACTTGGTCAATATGAATACCTTTTTTGTGTGACTCTGTCACTGTACTGTCAAAAATCAATCCACCACGGGCCTCCACATAAAGATCTTTTAAGGTCAAAGGCTGAAGGTCACTCTGAGCCATAAATGCCATGTATCTTTGTACTATTTTAAGTTATAATGGTATAGAAAATGTGAAATTATAGACAAATGTTGTGAAAAGTTGAAAGTATCTTCATAATTTAAAATCGTATACATTTAATTATGTGTACTTAATGTCATCTAAGTTTAAGGATAACATCATGAAGCAAGCAATAGAAGAGTAAACTCTTTCTATTTACCATTTACATCCAGATTATATTAACCTAAAACATATTCCAGCAAAATCACTACTCATTTCAGTGGAACAAATTATGGATGGTGCTCGTCACTTATGGCAAAATACGGGTCTTTATCTCATCAAGAATCTGACGTAAATATGATATAAACCTAATATGATTTGACAGTGTTACAAGTGTACTGCTCATTCTAAAGGAGAATCTAGGCTATTATAACCTACTTTTACACTGGAAATTTTTTATATATGTGGTAGATTTTTTTTTTTAAATACAGAAATCCCATCAATTGTAATGTCTACTTTAAAATTTCTTCAACATTTTCTTACTAAGCACAAATATTTAACCAGGGAAATTTCCAAAGGACCTACATATCCATGTATTTTAATTTTTATAAAAACTGTTTAATCCTATTAGAATGCATGAGATATGATTAATTGCTATACTATGGTTAAGAAAAAATTGTATGCTTCTCTCCATATATATTTGTGTTCATGTCTATATTTACACACATAATCTAAACCAAAATCTACATTATGTGATTTGTAAACATTATGTTGAGGGATTTTTTTGTGGTTTTATATCCAATAAGGGAGCTAACATGCCTTCTACTGAAATTCTGCATTATGCCGAGATAAAGCAATTCAAACGTATACCAGTTCTCTGGGAATTATAGTACCAAAAGCTCAGGGACATTCGTCCCACAATGCAGCCTTTTCTCTACGTCATATCCATACATCTTATATCAATCACAGAAATAATCTGTTTGACAGCTGTGTGTTTGGGGCATTGTGATACACAAAAGTTCCAGATTAATACACGAGCTCAGAGATATTTGCTGTAATGAAAATAACAGCTTTAATGCAGTTTGAGTGTTGTCTGTATTCAGAGAGCAGGTTTAAAAAAAGCAATCAGATCCCAAACCTATGGATATTTCTACTGTTATGTATGGTTTTAAATAACACAGTCCTTTTCTGGATGACACGTAGTTTTCCTATCATAGAAACAAGGTAAGAATTAGACATCGAAAAGAAAACAGCCAGATTATTCCTATGCTGGTAAATATATTCTGAAGAGAAGACTGATCCACCTCCCACTCAGCAGTACTAGTGAGAAGTACCAGTCTTATGAAAGTTTCTTCTTTTCTTTTATTTATTGCTGTCCTTAATATCATCACTGAAGGACAACTCAAGCTTCTCAATGTTTCTGCAGAGATTTTGGAATGTGGCCAGAGTATCTCTATGGGGGAGGAGAATTCAGACAAAGGAGAAGAAGAAATGGAATGACAGCAATGAGTTATTTGACTCACATGACCCACATGGGTGAGCTGCATCTTCCTTCTGCATTCCCATAAACATAGTCTGGGAAGTATAGGCAGGTACATCACCTGTAAACATTCTTTAGGTTTGCAAAATCTCAGCTGTAACAATGTCCAATCTGGTTTGGGCAGTGCATTACAAGGAAGATATAACCCAGCTGGATAGAGTCCAAAGAGAATGATAAAATGATAAGAGAATGATCCAGAAAATGTCACACTTGCAGGAAGCTAGAATTATAAACAGAGAAAAGACTGGAGTGACAGGTTTACCTGATGTATGGCAGGACCCTGCACAGAGGAAAGAATATGGTAAATAAGAAATACAATTAAAAAACCCCTTCTCTCTGGTGTACTTATAAAGCACTGGGATGAGTTGAATGTTGAGGCTCTGGAGTTCCTGTTAGAGGAGTCCTAAGTTAGACAAACAGCTTCCAAGAAAGGAAGCAGACATGAGCTTCTGGTGTAGGGAGACGGATCAAGCAATTTCTGAAGGATTATTTTTCAGTTCTGTTTTCTCTGATTTCATCTTTAGGCAGGTATAAATCTACCACAATTTAGCGGATTGTTACTTCTGATAGCTTTTGTAAGTGGCACATCCTTCAGGGTAAACTTTGGATGAACAGTCCACATCTGTCAGCATTGCAAAAGCCATAACCAAAACTAACTCTAATTAGTAACCTATATGGCAATTTCAGCAGTTAGGACAACAACTTGACTATAAAAGATGAATGATCCTTTCACCCCAGTGGGTGTTTCTTCAAGCTCAGTGGAGTTGGTAAGTCAGAGCAAGGAAGCTGACAGTGCTGCTATCCATGATGTATCTTTTTTTCCTTTGCTATACTGCAGAGGATGTGGGTCTCTGGGACTGTGCATTCAACATCTCTCACAAGCACTGCTTTCATACTCAGAATAACCTACTTGTGCATTGGCATTCTGTGCTGAAAATCGTAGAGGTTTCAGTGGAGAGGATGAAGGGAGGGAAAGGAGAGATTTACGATAAGCAGGTAGTTGGCTGCTCTTTGCCAAAGGCATGTAAATAGAACAAAATTCTGACATCAGCACGTTTTCAAACTTAGGCACTGTTGTGAGCTCTCCTTTTAGATGTGAGCATGTTTTTAGGCAGGGTAGAAGGATGACCCAAGAATTCCTTTCAGCTTCATGCATAAATATTTGCATCATAGGTTTCAAGAGCAGAGAAAAAGCAGTCTTACTTTGCCTCCTCCTCCCCCAACTGCATGTGTGTCTCAGTTTTCTACTATCCTAATGGCAAAAAATACACCTTCGGCTGTGATCAGTGCTTCCGGTTTGTAATCCAGGCCAGTCTGTGTCTTTGCAAACTGCCAAAATAGTGAAGGATGCCGGTCTTTGTCAGATGCTCATATCTGGGGTCAGAAAAAAGGCTGATCTTTTGAATTCTGTCTGCAGTAAAGCCAGAAGACATATGTGCTGTACCTGCCTGAGGGTTGCTTGAGATTGCAAGGCTGATATATCTCTGTCTGTCTTTTCAACCAACTTCTTTGTTTCTCCCACACTGGAGCTGCATAAATTCACATTGCTTTCTTTGTTACATCTGTTTCATTTAAAATACACAGGAAGCCTTGTACTGAAAGTGAGACATTCTGGAACTTGGCTCTGATACCTCCCGATAAGAAAAAACCAAGCAAATTCACGACAGAGCATTGAAGAAAGCTGTTGGGAGGACACAGTTTAGAGGACACATCAGACTCATCCAGTGGGTTGGGGTATCGATGTAGGCAGTGGCTGCATAAGGAAAACCAAAGGGAACCCACAAGTCTCTGTAAATGTGGAAACAGTGTAATAGTGTGATTTATCTAAAATCACAGTGCATGTAATTTGATGAAATTAGGGGGAAAAATGAATGCTCCCCTAATTTCCACATGCATATCCATCCCTTAAAAATCAGTAGAGTAACTGAAGTGGCATGTAAGCCCTGTAGCAACTGTCAGATAAATTACACAACAGTGAAGAAATCTCCTGAAAGTAATGCAATATCCAGCTAACCGTTTTTCCTCTCTCAGAAAAAGACCTTGAGCTGCTACAGTTGATTCTACTACAGAAATGTTGCAACATTTCTCACTGAGAAGGCAGATCTGTGTTTTTGTGCATGAATAAGCCTTTTATTTTCTAGACAGAGTGCAAATGGAGGCACAGTGAAAATTATTAAAGGGCACTAACAAGGGAATACCAGTCTTTAGGCTAATTTTTGGGTAACTATTTCTATTTATTTTTTCATTAAACAAAGTCTGCAGTTGCACAGATTGTTGTTACGAAGTCCCTAAAGCCCTATAAAGCATGGTAATGTGAGTAAGTTTTCAGAATTTAGTAAGTCTAGCTCTGGGATTTTGCTATTACCTAATGTTTCCATTCTATGGTACTGTGAAAGCACTATAAATGGCACCTTTCATGAGCCAGCTCTTCTGAGACTAGCAGGCTGCTTCTGCAGTGTGCTGGTGGATCTTTCTTAAAACACATACAGACATACAGACATACCGACATACAGACACACAGACACAGAAACACACAGACACAGAAACACACATGCACACTTTGTCCGCTTCATTATGAAAGCTTTCATAAGAAAGCAGAATTGTCCCACTCATAGCCATTATATCTGATGACATTCTTAATACTGGCTATTGTTTGCAGAAAGAAGCTATTGTCTAAGATTGCATATCTGCTGACCAAAGCACATGTAATAAGCATAGCTTTGGACAAACTGAGCCTAGCCCCAGGGAACAGCTTAGCGGTGAGTTTGTTTGAATGTCCTGATTCAGTGGTGATCTCCAAAGAGGAAATGCCCACCATTATGTAAGGATTGCCGTTTATCTAAAGTCTGAAAAAGCATCATTTGTTCCTTTGTATCCATAAAGGAGATGGGTCTTATTTAAACCAAGACATCGCGTTGATGAAAAATTGTCTGAATAGAAAAATAGAGAAAATAATCTTACCATGTTAGAAAAACCCTAGTTCATCTACACTATCTTTCTAGGGAGCAATCAATAGATAGTTTCAAATAAAAAACTTTTCAAGGGGGTACAAAATGAAACTTCAAAAGAGACAGAAAACGTCTTTACATTCATATGTGTTGTCTGCATCTAGACAGTTTTGCTTTGACAGTGATTAGGAAAAAATCACATAGCACTCTCATTGAAAATGCCAGAAATCATGCAAAAATAACAACAGAAAGTCACTGGAGCATTTTCTGTTTTTCTTATTTTACCCAAGTCTGATTTGTATTCAGTGGGCATTATTCAGCTTCCCGTGACAAAAAAAGAATTCAGAGTAGAGCAAAATGATTTATTAAATAATGAATTATTAAAGAATGATTCTTTTTTTTTCCCGTTTCTGAATTATTTCTGAAGCAATTCTAGTTTCTGTGAAGAGCTTGCTATTCAAAAGTATTCATAAATTGTTTATTTGTTGTCTGTTTGTTTTCATATTTAGTCTTCAGTGTGTGCTTAGATCCATAGAGCCATAGATTATGAAGTCACAAGGGATCATTGTAATCATCTAGCCTGACCTATATATTTCCAGTTTGAACTTGAGTATGAAATGTTTTGAAAAACATTTGTTCTTGATTGAAAGCATTTGTTAGTTGTTCCACTGGCTAATTACTCTCACTCTTGAAAATTTGTTCTTCATTTCTAGCCTTAGATTTTTCAGCTGCAGCTTTCAACCACTGTATTTTGTTATGTCTTGGGCCACATAGATTACAGTCAAAGTTTTATTTTTGCATGCTTATAAACTTTGCTGTCCCTTAGCCTTCCTTCCCTCTCAGATTTTGTTTCTGGAATCTTATGGTACAAGGAAGCCTTTTTTAGTGATTCTTCTCTGAATCTCTTCAGTCCTTCAAAAATTTTTTAAACAGTGACATAAGAACTAAACAAAATATTACTGCAGCAGTTGCATGAAGGTCAAATGCTGAGATAACGTGAATTTTGAGCACCTATTCAAAATGCTTTCTACATGGGAAGACTGTATTAGACCTCCTGGAAACATCAATACAAGTCATAGACTCATAGAATCATAGGCGAGACAGAGTTAATAAAATTTTATTAATGAATTGACCCATAATCCCACAAAATTATATTGCTAGTTTTACAGAATTTATTTTCTGTACAGTTTCCTAGCTGGCATCAATCTTATTTCATTTTTTCAGCTCTTTGCTAAATCCAGTATCAGCTGGGAATCAATGTTTGTTTTGCTTGAGTTAAGTGTCAGCCTGACAGCTTATCATTTCAACAGTTATCTTGCTATCATTTTCAAATATTTGCATAGCATTTTATTTTTCTTACCTTCTAGAACTTCTAAAGAAAAACATCAAAAAAGAGACAAGGTAGCCTTAGGTAGCACATCTGAAACTCTTGTGTGTAGTGTTTAAATGTGATTTGGAGAGGATTAAAATTCATACTTGCTGAGTAACAATTTCTTAAATTTTTCAGGAAGTGTTTTATTATCACCTATGAAAAATCTGCATGTCCAGATTTTATCTAAAAAAAGGAGGGAGATATTTGAGGAAAATGATGGAGCTTTTGGAGCTGTTTTAGCTGCTGCCAGTGCCTTCATCTAGGAATAAAACATAGTTAGGCTTCTATTTATTCTCAGTGTATGGCCCCAAAATATGTGCTTCTTTTTGAAAATATATGCCTCTCTACTCATCCTTCATCCTGATAAACCTTTATTTCTCTTGGTTCCTTTTGCTTACATTTTAGTAGAGCAGAAAATGATCAATGGTATGGAACCTTTTGAAATGAGAAATGACTCGGCTGGCACTCAGCCTTGTGAGCAGATGAATGAGAGGGCAAGTGGTGCAGGTCTACAAAATCACGTAGGAGCTCAAGAAGGTTAATAAGAAACAATCGTTCCATATTTCTTGGATCATAAAAATCAGGCAGTATCAAATAAAACTAACAACTGGCAACTGAAAACAGGGAGGGGATTCTTCACATAGTCTATGATTACGCTGGAGAACTTTGTGCATTTGGATGCTTGCAATACTGACAGTTTACAAGGATTAAAAAAGTGATATATACACATGGCAGAACATCCTTTCAGGGCTGTTAAATGAAAAGGTACTCACATCAGCTCAGGAAGTCTTTGAACCACCAAGTACCGAAAACTGGAAGTGTATTGTAGGGATGCATTGCCACAGGCACTCCCAGCCCTGACACTCTTTCCGAAGAGCATCTGCTCTGCATTGTTGTATTAAATTAGCCACCAGCCTCTTGTCTTGACCTAAGATGGCATAGCTCTTCCTGCCCACCACAACCAAACACTTTGCACCAATGTTAGCTCTCGTGTACAGCTGCTCTGCTATGTCATATGTTGTTGCTTATGTTCCTTGAGTAGCTGAATATCTTTTTGTAAACAAAACAAAACCCCCACAAAAGCGACTAAGTGCATGACAAGCAAAAACCAGTTAATCCACATGCACAAATACCTTTGCTGGCATGTGAACACGGGTATTGTTTGGAACAGCTATCTCTGCAAAGATAGTGTGACCAAAAAGCTTAACTGCAAAAAAAATAAGTATGATCAAAGATGAGCTAAACAGCTGCCATAAGCTGAAGAAAGACTCACAAACACTGCTTTTGTGCTCTCCTCCTGGCTCCAGGCCATAATAACTGCACTGAAGTTGATGTGATTAATTCAGAGCTACACCACTGTAACATTAAGTTTTAATCCAGTACAAAATACAGATGGGATGTTTCCTAGCTCTTTATTTACTGAGGTTTTTTTAATGATCCTTTGTTGTACCATTGCTGCAGTACATGTGTGAGCATTTGGAATAGTATGGGCAGGTCCTGTGATGCCCTGGTGAAATTAGAGAGCAAGGTGTCAGGTCTGAACAAGTGAGTGTTTGAAATGGGTCATGTGGGGCTCCACTCTTTGACAGATGGGTTACAAAGTTCTGCTACCTGCAGGAGTTTGAGGATTTTAGCTTACTATCAGACTCCTCACTGCTGCAGCCTGGCTGAGGTATATTGCAAGAGAGAGGTTAGATTCCTTGGGGACAATGAAGGTCATGCAAGGAAGCCTATTTCTCTCCGTTGACTGCAAAGGAAGCTTCAGGTGATTAGGTTAGATATCGATATCAATTTATAGATGGCAGTTTATCTCATTTTAAATCCCTAGGGAACTGTTCATCTCATCTTAAAATATGTACCTAAGAAAGGTCAGATGAATTGTCATGTGAAATGGCTTTTTCTCTCTACTACCACAGAGGTGGTTTAAGGTCAATAGCTTAGACTGAGATACCTAATTTTTATATGGTTAAAGCTGGAAATAAAGAATACCACCCTTTTGTTTTATGTTGGGTGGATTGAATGCCATGACAGATATCCTCTTACTCAGTAATAAATGTAGTGTTGCATGTTTCACAAGTTGGCAAGACCTGCAAAGTCTTCATTTTAAATTAAATTTCTCTTGAGATAATGTCAGTGAGCGATTAAACTATTTTCAGAAAATTCTATATTGCTCTAGGATCTTTATGACTTGACATGAGAGCAAAAGCATCCAAAGCTGGGACAAAAGAAACTATAAATACCAGATGTGTCTGTGTGTGTGTCACAGTGAGTCACTACCAAAGGCAGAACAGAGTCCTGAGCTGTCTGCAGTGTGTATCAAATGAGATTTTCCATGAATTTGTGAGTTATCATGATGCACAATCCAGCATTAGGCCATTCTCTTAGCATAAGAGACCAAAAACATTTCAGTCAACAATTTTTGAGGTGAATTGTTATTCTGTCAAAATTAAAAATTAAAAATTTTCCAGTGATTATGTCAATTTGTACTTCTTACAGAATCACTTCAAACTGCTATCATATTGACTTGTAGACTAGCATGTAGGACTTTATGGGTATTTCCCTTTTAAACAAAACTAATAATTATATTACATTTTGGGTTTGATTTAAAGAAAGTTTTTTAATCACTTTAAATCATGTGTAGTATTTTATATTTTATTACATTTCGTTTTGCACTTCAAAAATGTAAGATTATACTTCAATACTTCAATAATTTCAAAATAGTTTATTTCAACATTATCAGAAAATAAATGTTTAATAAAGCCTCTTTGCCAAGACAAAACACTTTCGTAATTTTGACTTCTGAAAAATATTTTGACGTGTTAATTTTAATTCTCTACCACATGCCAGAGTTCAGCAGGAAACTTACTCTTCCTACAAGTCTGTTTTTTTGGCTATTTAGAGTCTCACTGACAAACTGAATTGTCAATGGAATGTATTCATTCATTTATATCAACAGTATTGTCCCTGTCTGCTTTGTTTTCCTCTGAGCCCTTATTTTTTCACCAGCAGCTTGGAAGTGAATCAGTGTCTGCTTATTTTCTAAGGGAACTGTAAAGGGAAGGGCTGCTAATTGTCTCATAAAAGTATTTGTCAGGAAAACATGTTTGTTTTAAAATGTACTTTTATCCATGAATGATCTCATGCTTTAAAATTTTCATCTTTGAAGCACATTTGAATTCTCACGATGTCCACAATGTTATTATAAAGTCCATTGGGCTATAAAACCTAAGTATGTATTCAGGGTTTGGCCATTCTGACCCTTCTTCGTCTGCTCATGTCTTCTCATTTCCTGGATGTCAAATAGAAATAAGGAAAAAAGATTTCAATAGTAGTTGAGAACGATCTCAATATTTAACTAAAATATTTAATTCAAGTATCAGGAAGTCTGTGAAAATCCAAAACTAAACAGAATACCCCCTGAAACAGGCGGATAAGTACCTGAAGACTGCTGGTGGGTTCTGATAGCTTCTGATAGTCTTTTTGTTTCCATGAATAAAGAACATAATAGAATTATAGTAGGATTTGGATTGGAAGAGACTTTTAGAGGCCACCTAGTCCAAAAATATTTGTTTAAATTTTTCAAATATTTATTTGAATTCTTAAAAATTTTCCTAAGGGCCAGGGATGCAGACAGTTGCATATTGAAGCAGAACTGCAATCAACTGGTCTCCAGAAAACGAATCTGTTTGCTTTGTCATTGATGCTTGTCTATCTCAGAGATGGCTCTTTTGGAATAGAGGAAGTTATAGCACAACAAAAGTTGTATGAGTTATAAAAACACATTTGACCCACTGCTCTATGAAGAAAACATTAATTGACCTAGTCTATTACAACACTGGACATCATCAAACCAGAAGTTTCACAGAACTAAATAGTAAAAAGTTTTACAAGAGATCTCTGTTAATCCTTTTCCCTGTCTTGTGGATCTCAGACTTTGATGTGTACCAGTGAGAGGGCACTGCAAAAATTTTCTTCAGAGAAAATAGTGGTACTAAAAGCATAAAAAGTTATGGCTGTGAATTGAAAACAGGATAACTAAATTTGAATATTTGGGTGAGAAAAATTGGAAAAAATCTACCTGAAGTTATTTTCAGATCAAATCTGGATGTCCTTCTGGCTTTGATGTTCAGTCAAGAACACCGTAGCTGTTGGGTTTTTACTTGTATGGTTTCAAAGATCTGAGAGCAAAAGGCATTGTTTTCTTTACTCCTAGGCAGGATTTTCTGGGAGATGCACCGTGTTTCACAGAATCCTAAAAACAGTCTAGAATCATAAAATCATAGCATCATAAAATCAATCATAGAATCATAGAATGTGTTAGGTTAGGAAGAATCTTTAAAGGTCATCTAGTCCAACCACCCTGAAGTGAGCAGGGACATCTTTAACTAGATCAGGTTGCTCAGAGCCCTGTAAAGCCTGACCTTGAATGCCTCCGGGGATGGGGCCTCCAACACCTCTCTGGCAATCTGTTCCAGTATTTCTTCACCCTCATTGTAAAAAACTTCTTCCTTATATCCAGCCTAAATCTACTCTCTTTTCATTTAAAAACATTACCCCATATCCTATAGGAACAGGCCTTGCTAAAAAGACTGCCCCCATATTTCTTATTGGTTCCCTTTAAGGCTGCAAGAAGGTCTCCCTGGAGCCTTCTCCAGGCTGAACAATCCCAGCTCTCTCAGCCTGTCTTCACAGGAGAGGTGCTCCAGCCCTTTGACCATTTTTGTGGCCCTCTTCTGCACCCGTTCCGATAAGACCACATTCTTCTTGTGTTGAGGGCTCCAGAGCTGGATGTAGTACTCTGGATGAGGTCTTTCCAGAGCAGAGCAGAGGGGCAGAATCACCTCCATCAACCTGCTGGCCATGCTTCTTTTGATACAGCCCAGGACGCGATTGGCCTTCTAGGCTGTGAGAGGTGAGAGGTGAGAGGTGGTTCATCTCCAGCTTTTCATCCACCAGTACCGCCCTTTTCCTCAGGGCTGCTCTCTATCACATTATCCTCCAGCCTGTATTGATAACGAGGATTGCCCTGAACTAGGTGTCGACCTTGCACATGGCTTTGTTGAACCTCATGATGTTCACATGGGCTCACGTCTCCAGGTTGTCCAGGTCCCTCTGGATGACAATATGCCCTCTGGCATATTGACTGCACCACTCAGCTTTGTGTCATCTGCAAACTTGTTGAGGGTGCACTCGATCCCACTGTTTATATAGCACTGGTCCCAGTACGGGCCCCTGAGGAACACTACTTGTCAACCGTCTCCTTCTGGACATTGAGATGCTGACCACTACCGTCTGGATGCAACCATACAACCAATTCTTTATTCACTGAACAGTCCACCCATCAAATCCATATCTCTTCCTCTTAGAGAGACAGTTGTTGTGGGGGACCATGTCAAAGGCCTTGCACAAGTCCAGGTAGACAACATCCATTGCTCTTCCCTTGTCCATTGATGTAGTCACTCCATTGTGACAAGCCACTAGGATGGTCAGGTAGGACTTGCCCTTGGTAAAGCCAAGCTGGCTGTATGCATGCAACCCTGTTACACGCTGCAGAGTTAGTGACTTTCCCTGAGATCAGTTCTACTTGGATGAATACTAAGAAAAAAATACCACAAGGAAACAATGTTGGTGGTTTGTTTGTGTTTTTTTTTCTTGTAGATGTTACTGAACCTAGGTTCAAGCTGGTGCTAGAGCTGTTAGGTCGCAGAGGATTTTTCCTGGGCAAAATTAATACTGGGATTGTTAAATAGCCAATGGTACTTTTTTTGCAAGATTAAAAGGCTTAACTACAACATCCTAGCCAGATTCTGACTCAGCTCATTACATCATAAACTCACAAAATTCATCCTGCAGAAAGTATTATATGCTTCCTCTCCTCAGCTGTTTGTTAAGTGTCACTGTGCCCTGGCATGCAGCTGCTTTATCCCATTTAAGAGATGATTTAAGTGATACTTACACAAAGCATAGTATTTAATAACATAGCAAGGCTACTGTGTGGTTTTGGACTAACCTTGAGGGCTCCTTCATGGTTTTATTTCTCTCTCTTATCCCTCTCCCTAAAGCTTTCAGCTCTTTTTTTTTTTAGTTTTACATTCCCACCCTGCCTTCATTCCCTCCCTCATTTCCATTTTCCAGTGCTACCTCTTACTTGGCAGGTACCGCTTACTATTTTTGAACTAGAGATTCACTTCATTCTAACGTTGCTTACCAAATCCCTCTGGGGCATAAGCACACCTTCTTCCACTAGCCCTTTTTTTTTGTCTATAGAAAGCTTTATAGAAAATTACAGTTTATCACTCAACTGTTTATGAGGAAATGTCAGTCTTTTTTTTTTTACACATCCACACTGTATACAACTTCCTCTAGATAAAAGACTACCCTGCCTGCAGACCTTTCCATTGCGCATCTTTATGGCTTCTAGAGGAAGCATTCAAACCCAAATTTCTGTGCGCTGGTGTAGAGGCTGAGCATTTAATATACTGCTCAGCATTTCTAAAACCTTCGGGATTCTTAAAGGCAAATGGCATGAAACAAATGAAACAGAAGTTCCAGTTTAATGCTGGTGCTTTCACAAGTCTCCTATGTACTCCGTGTGCGGTCTGGAACCAAGTTGCCTACCCCGTCTTCAGTTTTGATACACGGTCTCAACCTGGCACAGTGTTGGGATGGATTTTTATTCAAAATGGCAAAGGAGTTAGGCTGGAACTCAATTTGAGACTGAGACCTCTCACCCATGGTCTCACACACATGGGTACAGTTTGTGGTATCTCACCTGTGTTTCCAGTTGAATGCAGCGACAGTCCCTGTATGGTATCTCTGTTTCAATGACATTGCACGGCTAAATGCCGCCAGCTGCCTATATCGCCAGGCACCTAAAGAGATTAGCTTTAGCACAAAGGAATTTCCTGAAGTATAATGTATTAATTAGCTCAGTCAAAAACCAAAATGAGCCTATGGCAAGACTAATCCAAGTGATTACAATATCAAGCATAGCTAAGTCATAGGAGTCTATCATGAATTTTTCTTGAAGCAGGAATCAAAAGACATGTATTCCAATTATGACTCTGCCAGTATCCATTCTGTGTCCCAGAACCAAATCTCTCTCCTTAAAGAGAAGCTTGCCAGAGAAGGTGTAGTCTCCTTTACTGTGTTTGCACAGTATATAGTACAGTGGAGAGCATGATATAAGTGGAAAAAAAAGAAAAGATAAATTATACAAAGTTTATTATGAGTATCACAAATCTGAGAGCATGTCTTAAGTGTGCTTTTCTTATCAGGAAAAGCTAGTGCATATGCTTCCTGGTAGACAGCAGGATGTCCGTGAACCAGCAATGTGCCCTCATGGCCCAGAAGGCCAATGTCATCCTGGGGTGTATTAGAAGGGCAGTAGCTAGGAGGTTGAGGGAGGTTCTCCTCCTCCTCTACTCCATCCCAGTGAGGCCACATCTGGAATATTGTGTCCACTTCTGGGCCCCTCAGTTCAAGAAGGACAGGGAACTACTTGAAAGAGTCCAGTGCAGAGCCACAAAGGTGATTAAGGCAGAGGAACATTTCCATTATGAGGAAAGGCTGAAGGAGCTGGGTCTCTTTAGCTTGGAGAAGAGGAGGCTGAGAGGTGACCTCATTCGTGTTTATAAATATGTAAAGGGTGAGTGTCAGGAGGATGGATACAGGTCCTTCTCAGTGATGTCCAATGGCAGGACCAGGGGCAATGGATGCAAACTGGAACATAGGAGGTTCCACAAAAACATTAGAGAAAACTTTTTCACTGTGAGGGTGACAGAGCACTGGAACAGGCTGTTCAGGGATGTTGTGGAGTCTCCTTCTCTGGAGACATTCAAAACCTGCCTGGATGTGTTCCTGTGTGACCTACTGTAAGTGATCCTGCTTTGGCAGGAGGGTTGGACTAGATAATCTTTCGAGGTCCCTTCCAGATCCTAACATTCTGTGATTCCGTGATTCCTACAACGGTTTTACAAAGTGCTTTGAGAAATGAACACAAATTGATAAAATGCAATTATTTTTAATGTAGATTCTTATTAAGCTTCTGAGGTAAAGTACAGTCCTTATAAGATTTTTGTATACTGCACGTATTGTGGAAATGGACCGTTTTTTCGTTTCACATCAGAAATATGTAGCTGCTTCGATGCAATAGTTTCTTTAAGCATACATTATACCTGCAAGTTATTTGTAATAAAATTAAAGCAACCACCTGTAAGTAATCTAATTATATTGAGGTGAGTTTCTTTTTTTTGAATTCTCTCAGAGCTGTAAATGCCAATCATTCTGATTCCCATACCTGCCACCTAATAATCTCGACTTACTGGTGTTAAAGACTTGTTCTCTGTATCATATTTAATATTGGGCAAAGTAACTTGCAAGAAGCAGAACTAGAAACTGCTATAAACTTGGCATCTGCTTTAAGAACACATTGCTCTTCATGCTGGCCAATTAACTTGCTTTTGAAACCCTGCTGGATGTCCACAGCTTCTCACAAGGTTCAATGTGCTAATATCATCAGTCATTCAGGATCCTCTGAGAGGTGAATGGGGAATAATTCTTGCTGGATCCCTAAGGGCGATTCTTTCACATCTTCTTGGCAGGCTGAGAATTTACAGGTTATATCTTGATCCACATCACTACCCAATGTGGACTTGTGGGGCTAGGCACTACCAATTTGTGACATGGCCTTTCTCATGGTGTTGGCCAATAGTACTCTCTCAAATAGTTGTCAGGCATGGCTTGGGGCATCACAAAGCTCAGGGAATGGTCTCAGTAACATCTTGGATGCAGCTGCAGCTATAGGTGATGAAGCAGTTTAGTTGTATAGATGCAGGTCATTGCACATCTGTCCCTCTCAGGATGGGAGATGACTCCCATCTTTTTTAACTCATGAGTTTGGATATGGACATTTTCATCAGATTGCCCTATGAGGAAGTTTTCCATCCTGGCTCTGGGATGCACTCACCTGTGCTCTGTTTCTGTGCTGGTAGGAGCCTGGACTGAACATAGATACTCTGCACATCACAGCTCTCTTCCAAGGGATGCCAAAGACAGCTTCTCTTGGAAAACAGAACCATTTCACCCTATTTTAAGTGTGCAGGAAACTAGGGGCAGGTAGAAACTGGGCAACAGGAACTGTTGGGTCTTCTGTCAAACTTTTAATGTCATAGGAATATTTTAGAATCACAGAATTATAGAGGAGTTTAGATTGTAATGGACCTTTAAGAATCATCTGGTCCAGCCAGGCTACAGTGAATAGGGACATCTTCAACTAGATCAAGTTGCTCAGAGTCCCATGAATGTGGCGATGAATGTTTCCAGGCATGGGTCTTCTAGCACCTCTCTGGGCAATCTGTTCCAGTGTTTCGCCATCCTCAGTGCAATTTTTTTTCCTTATATCTAGTCTATATCTACCCTCTTTTAGTTCAAGACCATTGTCCCTTGTCCTATCACAACAGGCCCTGATAAAAAGATTGTCCCCATAATTGTCTTCTATTGATGCCATTTTAGATGGTCACAATAGATGACTTGCAAAAGTCATCTACCTCTCTCACCCCATGTACAAAGTGTAGTAATATTACTCTTCTTCCCCTTTGAAATGCTGTGAAGAAGTATTTTCTGTCAGATGTTGTTATTAGCAGAACATGTATATTTTTCAACTACAGGTTGGTACTTTCTCGGTGGAAACATGTTTATGTGCCCACACACAAATACTGAGAAAAGTGAGAGAAATGTAACACATGAGAATGAGTGGTGAAACTTGCTGCTTTAACAAGTTGGAAATGAAAACATAATGTGGTACACAACTCATTAATTAATTTTATTACATCTTTATGCCAATTTTTATTACATGTTTTCATTGGATTAGGAGTTGCATTTTGAGATTATGCTAAAAATGTGGTGGCGTTTGCCTATTCTCACAGTAGATGTAAAATTTAAATAGTCTTATTTTAATATGTATTTCTTCTATAATTCAGCTTTTGCCATTTGGCAAACTCTTCAGAGTCAAACATTTGGCATAAAACCAAGTCTAACTCTTTGCAGTCAAAGATTAATGATCTGTCCATAAAATTTCTTTACTGTACAGTTAAATCCCTTAGCATCAAGTGCTTCCACTTACTAATGTTACTTTAGCGGTTTGTAAATGACATTAACAAATAGCAGTCATTTTACAGTGGTCTTATGGCACAGCTAGCTCCAGTGATGCTACCTCTTCTACTTTCTTACAATTAGAAGAAATATTTTAATCCAAATGGTGCATCTGTCAGGGAACTGTCAGAAAGAAAAGGCTAATCGGAATATCTTTTCATATGCTCTGAAAGAATCTTATCACACTTATGAATTTAGCAAACGTGTGCTGTCACTTGATGCAAGAAGAATTAGCAGTCATGCAAGAGTTTTCATTGATTTAGACAGTGATCAAGAGAAGATTCTGTACCACTACTGTTTTCCCTTTTTTCTTACAGTCACGGAGAGCTTCTGTTCTCAAACGATGCCTGTGTGTCAATTCATAAAAAGGAAAGCCATCTCTGATGTCACTAGCTCACTGGTTCAGTTCTAATAAACACTTAGTTGATACAAGTCCTTGCTGTTGTTAAAATGCATCATAATATATCACACTGAATAACTGATATTTAATATTTGAAACTTTTAGTTACATGATGAATATAGCAATAGATATAGAGAAATTAAATTTAGTGGTTAAAATTTTAACAGCTGATTTTTGCTATACAAATATTTCAACACTTTTTTTCTAAAGGAAAAATTGGCTTCTTGGGCTCTTAACTTGTCTGATCAAAACTACCATATTCTAGTCGAAGCATAAAGTTAACTGTATTTAATTTTAAGCCTCTTCCTAATGCAATTGGTAAAGGTATTCTTTGCTTCAATTTTTTTATACTGTTATGAATTCTTCTATGCATTCGCAGATAATTATGCACCACCTATGAAGACTCATGAGGACCACTCATACTCTGTTTCACTGAGTCAGTGGTGCCCATCAGGATGGGTGCACCCATCAGGATCAAGTCTAGTGCGTGGGTCAGAAGTTGGGATGATTTCTTATAGCACTGCAGGTGTGCACAAGTACACCTCCACGGGTAGGGTAAACGTCTGTATTTGACAGCTCTGCTAAATATGAATGGCAGTGTAATCTCATTACATTGAAGAAGCAATTCTTTTGAGGCCTGCATTAACATTATTTCATGTTTAAAATAATTTAACACAGTATTGCAGATACTTATTACTTCTTCAACTTCTTCTACTTCATCTATATATACTTTAATATTTTGGAATTTTACGGCTTGATTATACAGTAATTACTTTCTAACAGTCTTTTTTACTACATCCCTTTAATTTCACATTTTAAAAATTGATTTACTGCATTTTAAAACAACCTTTATATACCTTTGGTGGTTCTACAGGCGTACATGTAGATACACCCACTTTTGAATTCTGTTAACTTCTTTACTTGAATATTTTTCCTCGCCTTTCTACTTCTTGCTTATGGAGACTCTTGGAAAGTGGAGACTCCATGAAGAAATACAAGTGGAATACAAGTGGACTGCAGAGAACTAATTATGGTTATAGATCGTGTTGCTAGAGTGAAACAGTTGTTCCTATTGAGGGCAGACTGAGATATCAATAAATTTAATTCCAGTTACCTGTGGAGAGGTTGTGCCTAAGGTTTCATGGGCAGATGGTTTCTCCCTTTTATTCTGCATGGACGGAACTGCCCTCAGACAAAAAATGCAAACATAAACTTGAAAGAGCACCAGGGCACTTGTGCAACAACAGTCTTCCTCAGAAATAATCTGCTTTGCTTAAGAAAGAAAGTGCTTTGTTTAAGAATTGAGGTAAGATTTTGATCTATTTAAGAGATTCAACTCAGACTAAAGGGTTATATGGTCAAAAACCATTTGCCTAAGGACATCTAGAATTTTTCAAGAATATCCTGTTTATAACTCTGTATCTTTAGAAATAAGGAAGCTTGAATAGTGTTTGTAACCTGGTAAAATCCCATCTCTTTAAAATTAATTGCAAAATTTCCATTTGAGTCAATGATATCAAGATTTTAACTTCTGGATAGTCCAGGAAAAATGAATTTGACTATTAAAGTGCAGCCTTCATAACACATTTCATTTCAGATTTCATTGGACCTCACTCAAACATGACTGATGGAATGGAACAGCTTTAATTAGCTGTCAGAAATACATTTCTAACATGTTTTCATGAAAATGTGCTTTCAAGCAAGTGTACGTTTTTGTTACATTTCTGTTGCACATGGTATTTGTGCACCAGTGCTTGATCTAACGATATCTAAACAGGATTTTATTCTTTTTTTAAGCTGCTTCATTGAAGGAATATTCCAAAGTTTTTAAGTTTCTTGAAATACATTTAGGATGAGATCCTGGAGTTACTGAAATCAGTAGCAATTGTACTACTGATTTAAATAGGAGCAGAATATCAGTTCTTGTTTTATACCCTCTTTCAAACAAATGTAGCAAGGATATACAACTTTCCTTCCTACTCTTTTTTTATTAGCATTTGTATCAAAGAGCATCCAAAAGACCATTAACAAAACCAGCTCTGATCTCAATATATATTTTCTCCGTGTGCGTAGTAAGATGTAGCTCAGGTGCTAGATTTGAAATATTAACTGTACGTAGGAATTTCAAAAATATTTCTTACTAGTTATATGTGTTTCCTTTGAAATTACTGGGATTTTTTCCTTTGACATAATTTGGCAGAGGTTTAGAAAGAAGGCTGAGTGCTTTTGAAGATTCAAGGCTATGACTAGGTTGGCATAGGGCACAGCCCCATTCCCTTTGGTGTTGATAAAAAACTTTCATTTACTTCAGTGAAATTCGGTGGTTATGTCACATAACTTACAGTGGCACTAAATTATATAAGTATTGAAGGCTCAAAATTTTAGTGATTTGTAAGATCTAAACAACGGTTAAAATGTTTTCAGTGTGTAACTCTTTAAAAGCAATTATGTAGATTTCACTGGAATTCATTATATGGTAATATGCTGGTGGATATGAGTAAGGTTATTAGAATGTAGGCCAAAGAGAGAAAAGAAAACAGTATTAATCTTGTAAAGTGTACAGAAGTACTGACTACACCAGCCAAATAACAATAACTTTTCTCCCATTAAATATACGTAGTATTGCACAGAAAAAGGAGAGGTACAAGTAAGTAATTAACATTTGTCACATTCTGTTTTTACCCAGAAATGGTGGACCAAATAAACACTTAAAATACTTAATGACTACTTTACTCTTTTTAGTGCAACTGAACAAAGTGGCATGTAAAACTGCAGTGGTTGTGGGTTATGGTTTGCAAAAATATTATGGAATGAACACAGTTATTTGACCACTTTTACTGACTGGTGTTGCATTATGTAGGTTTCATGTACGTAAAATTCTTGTAAAATTTCCATTACACATGCTAAACTTATGAAAACATTGCCCTATTCAAGATTTTTTTTTTTTGTAACACATAAAGTCTATTTTAGCTCTTTTGGAATTAATTAGTTTCATAGGTATATCCCCATTTCTTTTACCGGTGTATGAAATACAAGACTGGTTCTCAGGTTCCTCTAATGATGTTTTGTGTGAAAAACTACTGGATTAACTGACCTTCAGTTGGTCCTTAGATCACTTGCCACAATTCTCTCACCTTCTATGATATGTAGACCAACACCTGCTTTGCGTTGAGTTGAAGATTAACTTAAGATGACTTAAAAAGGAAAAAAAAATGCATGTTTTACTGTTATCACTTTCTGTTTACAGTAATTCAAAAGTTGAGAAGTGAAGTTGAGAGTGATTATGCTTACATTATTAAAAGGGAATTGAGTTACAGAGAAATAAACTGAATATTTTGGTCACCTGAGTTGTCTAGAGGAGAGTCAGACTGTCTGCTACACCACGTTCTGCCCAAGACAAGATGAATGAAGATCGTAGGTTTCTAAATCTAAGATGGAGCATCACTTGAACTTCTGGGTGCCTACATTTACTCACTGTTGACATTTTTGAACCCCACATTACACTTTTCCCCCAATAACTACCCACGTTAGATTTTTAGTGATTAAGAGTCAACCTAATCTTTGTCCAAATTTCCAGAGAGGTCCAGTCCACCGACTCTGCTCAGAACACGTGTACTACACAGAAGACACCATACATAAATATAAGTGTGGCTAAATGGCCATTACCATGGCCATGGTCATTATGGAAGGACTTTTGCTGGAGAAGAGAATGCAGAGTTAGTAATTTCCCTAGTTTCTTCTGTGCAGTAACTGATTTTCTAACATACTTACCCAGAAAGTAAAACTCCCATATTCAGCACCATCATGACCTGAGAAGATTTAAATCAGCTCCTCCCTGAACACTGCCCTTACAAAGCTTGGCTGAGGATTATGGCTGTCAAACTGTACACAAAACTGTTAGCAGCCGAATATTTTATCATCTCATCTCAGACCTTGTTGCCAATCCTGTGTCTCTTGTTTCCTAAATAAATGCTTCATATACAAATAAAGTCTTGTGTGAAAAAAGAACTCATAAATATAAGAGTGTTGTGTTGACTGGTTCATAGTACTGCCTTTCTGGTGGCTAATGAGTCCCATATCTTTGGTTTACAGGGCAATGATAACAGAAGTACTAAAGAACATTTTTTTTTCTGCTAATTTTGCTCTTCTTAACCATGAAGTTCATGCATCTCCCAGGTACCTAACACAGTAGTAGAGCCAGAATAGTTAGAGAAAATGCACCAGTGAGTGGATCAATTTTACAGAGGGCATGGACCAACTCACAATGTCTGTAGAAGAAGTCTTGAATTGGCTTTCCCTCATGTTTAGCAAAATATGCAATCAGATGCTTTTATACACAGTTTAGAAACGAATCTACTGGATTTAAAGTTAATCACATGTTTCATGCCTTTGTTACACAGAGGTGAAGGTAAGCAGCTCAGTTCCCTTGTAAAGACACGTACAGTGTGCAGGTGAAAGAGTTTGGGGCAGTAAGAGGCAATCACTTCACCTCTTCCAAAGCACAGTCTCAGAGTCTCCTGTGTTTTAACTAGTTCAAGGGGCTAGCTAAGGTTGGCTGATCATTTAGATCCCATATAAATAATTCTTTGGAAGAGAAAATCTTTAATAGAATTCAATGGATTTTGTCTTTGATTAGATTATTTGCATGATCCAGTTAATTAATTTAGTGAATGCTAATTCAGTTCTTAGTTACTTTTCACAACTGAATGCTTTCAAGCATTTTCTACCATTTTAATTGCACAACAACATACATGTCCCTATTCCATCTTTTGCTCTTATAAACCTGAAAATACATGCAGAGGGAAGAAATCACAGACACGAAGGCAAACACAATCTCCTATTGGCAATTGTTATCTTGCAGAAAGCTTTGTGAATGCGCCGCTTTGGAAAGATTTTAACAAATTCAGAAATTGATAGCACCGGCTAGAGCCAGGCACGACGCAGACAGGTGCTGAATAAGCTTCCCCAGCCCTGGCTCTGCCAGTGCACGTCCCCCCGACCTGCAGCGCTGCAGCTGTTCCTCTCTGTGCCAAGTTGTGTGGTGATGGTTTGGGGATTTGGAAAAACACATTCTCCACACAAATACAGTTCAGGTCTCCAAAGGGCAGTGAATTAACCTACTGTATCACTTCCAGTGCAATGGATTTTTAAATTCCTCTTTCTAAGCACAAAAGCCTCCTGTTTTTCTGCAGGGAGCACAGATGAGTGTCCTTCTCTTTCTTCCCTTAACTCACTGCTACACTTTGATCTGTGCATTTTTGCTGGAATATACTGCTTTAAAAGGTAAATATGTTTTTCTTATAGAAGGAATACTTTGCTTTGAACCATATTTATTAAATTAACAAGGTGAGTGAGGAAATATTTTAATAATTCAGGGGCAGGTTCTATAACCTTTGAAACAGTGATGAGCTCTCTGTAGTGTCAGTGATCTAAGCTAGTGCCAACAGCAGGGATGCTGGAAAGAGATATTTGTCTCATCTCATTAACTGTTTTGATATGTGATTTACAGTACTGCATGTGAGTCCTGAGCAACTATATTTTGAAAGAGATCGCAGGTTTTTAAATCTAGGTCACGCTTTTCAGCCCTGGTTCAACAGCAACCTTGTCAAAGAGATTCAAAGCTTTAGCTCACTTGCTGGCAGATCTACAGGATCTAAGATGTGAGTTGGTGGATGGTGAAAGGGAGTTGTGATGATTTAATGAATTACCAAAAAGTCTACATATTTCTTAATAAGTATTTATATTCACGTTAGCGATCTTTTTCAAGGACAGGGTTTTACTTTACTGTGTTTTATGCCACGACAGAAGTGGGCTCTCTGTGGGTGTGTGGTAGGTAACCTGGGCTGTGTTGACATGCATTAACCAGTTACACCGAACACTCATCGTGTTTCCATACTTAAATTACACCATGGATCACTCCAATGATATAGAGGATCTCCAGTTCCAAAAATTTAATTTTTAGTCGTTCTGGTGTAAAAGAAAGACGCATTACTTAATGCTACAGTTTTTGCTTACTGTTGTTTCTCATTTTCAGGTCTGAACACAATTAGACTGGTAACAATTAGACTCTGAACAACAACTCTGTTTCCATTCACCCTATCCTTTGGATAAGAGCTGTCAAAGAGTAGTGTGAAAGGGTTTGTAAGGATTTTTTTTTTTTTTTTTCTTGAGGATCAGGTCAAGCTGAGTCAAAAAACCACAACACTCTTCTCCTTTCCCTCCCTCAAAACTTTGCACAAACAATTTTGTCCTTTCCCTAGAAAGAAAAGATTGTCTTTTCATTGACTGTATGTTTTTGCTTCTTTGATGAATATTCTGTTTTTTTCATTTTAAAAATCTATGGTTCCATTTTATTCCTTACTTAGAAAAGTGGAGAGCAATACAAAATGGCAGGATATTAACTCGTTGTATAGAGATAATATTTTCCAGCTGTGGGACACAGGTCCCGTCAAAGGAATAGTAAGGGACTTCTTATTTATTCTCCAAACTTCCTGGTTCTGTTAATATCTTGCATAACTTGCTGCTTACTGTTGGGAATTCATTTCAGAAAGGGAACTGTGCTCAGTGACTTCTGAAGGTGTTTTCTGAAAACTGAAAATATCACTGAGGAAAGCAACACCCTGTGTATATCTTCCGTATATAGTAGCAAAGAAAGAAACTTTAAATATCGGAATTAGGTAAAATTTTTATAATCTCAAAACACGGAAATAGAAATAGTGAAAAAGAAGCAAATTCTCTGTTCCCCTTGACTCTTGAAACAGAACATATCTTTTAGTAAAAACTGAGTTATTAAAAAAAAAACAACACAAACAACAAAATCCAAACATTGTTCTTATATAGTAAGTTTTGATGAACATGGAATGTTTTTCACTGGGGAAAGGAAAGGAGTTGAGTGATCAACCAAAGATCTATGAATTGAGTATATGAGTCTTTAAGTCCATGCTGGAAGACACCGGGAGGGATTTTTCAAAGCAGAAGAAATTAGACCTTTCACCTTCCAAAGGAGATAGACAAATTTCAGGTTTGAATTGTGACAGAGAGATGAGGATATTCTACTCTGCCAAGCATATGATAAGAGGAACACCTTACTCTGAAAAGACAGACAAAGAGTGTGAAAAAAATAAAAGTGTCTTAATCGCTGGTATCCACTGAACACGGATGCCCTCCTGGCCCTATTCAGTGTTTGGTTCCCTGAAAGACTGGAGCCAGATTATCCATATGCTGGCTGATAACCACGGAGCAACTGTGCTCTCTGGGATGAGCCCCTTCAGTTCAGCACCTTTTCTTGGTGGTGTTGGTTTGCAGCTGGCAGGACAGAGAAGCTGAACAGCTGTTGGATTCCTCCTTGTGCAGCTGCTCCTGACTGGGTATTTAAGGGCTTTCTATCGTGTGACTTCAGAGGGTATGGAGGTCTTTGGAAGTTCTCCAAAGCTGGCATACTATCCACAGCTGTGAAAAAGTCACAAAAAGTCTAAGCAAGTAGTTAAATCTGCAAGAATATTTATTTCCCCGGTCATGGGTTTAATTCTACGAAGTGCTGAGTCTCTGAGGGTTACACCTGAGCACATGGAATGAACTAAATCCAGTAGGCTCACTTATAGTACCACTTTACCTCTCATGTGATCATCATCTTAGTTACAAAACCTCCAGCCAACACTGCCCTAAGGAAATCTTGTATGCATAAAGTACTAAATAATATTTCAAATCATGTTATCTTGTTTATCTTACAAACAGGAAAATGACATTTACCTGATCTACATAAGAAGAACTAGCCTTTCCAGATACTTGTGCTGTATGAAGGTCTTGCTACAGGCAAGTTGAGTAGTGGGCTATTATTTTAACTTCCTTCAAAATATGGAGTTGCATTGTAATGTCTTTTGGAGAATCAAATAAAATTGCTTCCATCAACTAGTAAATAAGTAGTTTTTTAATAGTTACATTCAACAGAAAACAATTTGTCAATAGTTTCTTTTTAATGATAAATACATCTTAAAAGATAAAATATCTCAGAATCTCTTAGAAATTCAGAGAACTCTGAATGCTCAGCTAAATTCAGCAAACAATAACATCCATCTTTTGAAAGAGAGTATTGACCAAAACCATTCTATATTTAAAACTGTGCCTGGCCACCGCTGCAGTCAAATGGGTTTTACTATTTGCTTCAGTAAAATCAGGAACAGTCTAAATTATTTTACATACTGGTAATAAAATGAATGGTTGTAGTTTATGTTATATACCAAATGTAGTAACAACAGTTGTTTGACAAATCTGAATCAGTTTTTTAGACAACTGAGGAAAGATCATTGTCTTTATAAACTAATATTCCTCCCCCAACATGCTTACTGTGCAAATTAAACCTCTGTATGACTGTGAAATGCTATTAATAGTCACACACAGAAGACTTCTGGAGATACAGGCCTTCTTTCTTCTTTAGAAGAAAGGCAATTTCAGAGGTTACATTGGATACTGTCTGGCATATACCTTCCAAATGGAGGTCAAATACAAAAAAAGTAGGGCCATCTGACAATGTATAGGCTTTAATGCCGTGAGAGAAGAGAGCAGGAAAGAAAACAACAGAACAGCAAGACATCCCTGGACTGGATGAAGACTGGACTTCATAGTTTCATTTGTTCTCCTGGAAATCAGTACTAGATGAAATTCATCCCAACTTCAGCGGTCCAGCTCTCGTGCAGCCAATATAAACTAGTGCTCTAGGTTCTTTTATCAAACCGTGTAGGAAACAGGCTTTCTCAACATCACCCACCTCTTCCCACTGACTGTAGGAGGAACAAAGAAGACAAACTTAGACCATAAACACAACACTGAGAAGGCCAAAGATGGATGAGATGAATCCTTCCCCTTTGGATTCTGCAAACTGAAAATGCTTGAGCTGCATTCATCAGAATATATGACTATTTTCCTCCTGATTATACCTAGTGCCCACTCAAATCACTAGAAAGAAGTTTCTACTGGTTGCATTAAGTGCCTGTGCTGACCCCTGACTTCTGCATTCATGTACAGTTACCTGTAATAGATTTCTCACCAGTTATAGCAGATGGTCACTGTTATAGCTCTGCTCATGATGAAGTTCATCCTTAAAGGTATGACCCTGGAACATGCTTCTTTCCATAAAGTCACATCAGTTGTCTCTTTAAGCAAAGTAGTAAGCAGACTAAACCCCTGATGTATACATATACCTCTTTAAAAAATGGGGTCAGCTAAGTTCTTCCGAACACATAGTTTTAAACCCTTTATGTGAAGAAATCTCTACAGTATACTGTCACATGCTGAACACAAACAGCTGCCCAACACTTCATAAGCTGCTTCAGCTTGTGCATTAACACTGTAAAAACAATTAATTTGGTAACATCTAACTCAAAATTTGGGAAGCCTTAATGAGATATATTTTCTTTCTGTAAATCTCCATTAATCTTACAGCAGATGAACTTGTGGCCCAGCAGCAAGCAAATATGTCACTTAGGGACAAGCTGTGTGAACCTGTCATCTATTGTGTTCTATCACTTGATGCAATTGCACATGTTAAAGGAAGCTATTTCAAAAAAAAAAAAAAAAAGGTGTTATTTATTGTTAAGCTGGTCACTAATTTTGCAGTTTGTTGGGTGACAGAAGATGAGTTGTACAATGTGAGAGACCAGAAAAAAACAAGAAGAGAAAAACAACAAAACATTTTCTGAAACTAAAGACAGCCTAAGATGTATCAGGAATTCCCAAAGGAGCAACATATCAGGAGGAACTATAAATGTAATATAATGGAATCACTTCCAAATTAATTCTTCTCCAGTATCCAAAAAACACACATATCTCTGACAAACTAAATGACAAAAAAGCAGACAAGGAAATACAAGATGATCAGTTACAAATTAAATATAAGCTTTGTCTTGTAAGTCTTGTAATGCAAGTAGCAAATAAAATGCATGGCCACTACCCGAGGTGAGTAATATAAAAATATCAGTGTGCAGTGAACACTGCCCAAGAGAGACTAGCAGCTGTGAAGCTGGTAAAATACAGAACTTCCTAGCCTGTTCAGGTTAAGTTATTGCCTTCAGTTACATGTATGGTTTCTGCTATGTGTTCTGAAAACCATCAGCTAGAAAGAAGTCTATACCATACAGTGGATTTCTTTCAAGATGTATGTTTTATTTCAAGTAAACCAAAGCTTGTGCTTTCAGAGCAGACTGTAACATTCAGACACTGAAGGAATAGCTTTGTTTTGGAGTTTTGGTTTGTTTGTTTGTTTTTTTAAAAAAAGTATTTTTCCAGCCTAGGACCAGCAAAACCCACAGAGATAATGATGCCCTGGTATGTCTGTCCAAACTCTTCCAATACTGGAGAATGTTTCTTCAGTTAAAAGCTGTCTCCTACACACCCTGCATACTCTACTAATTATTTTACTTTCTTTGAGGCAGGACTTTGTCTCTTTCCTTTTTCCATTCCTCACCAAGTCTCTGCAAGAAAATGCAGTTTGCTGAGACCACTGGAGCTATGTTACCGTACATTATTCTGAGTGGATTGACTTGTCCTTCAGAAGCTGAACAGCCAAAGGATTTAATCTTACAGTCTAGGGGTACATTTCAGAGTAAAAGTGGTGAAAACATGGCATTAAAAACAGCAAAGAAGGGGACACAGTTTAGAGGCAGGAAGCCAGATGTTAATTAATAAAACCAACATAACAGGGCTGTTTGGCTTGCCGAGGACATTCTCTCAGCTGCCTGTTTGTGGGCTGTTCCCCAGTTAATCAGTTCTGCTGCATTAAATTTCTTTAAAAGAAATTTTCTTCCCTGGTTGCTTAGAGCCCTGTTGAATCAATCTGAAAGCTCTGTGAGGGGTGGTGAGCCAGGCCAGCAAAAGCAATTTATAGAATGTTACAACTCTACTACTACCTTCAGCTCAGTTCGATTTACATCCGCAAATGTCCCTGCCTGTTTCACACAGACAATTAAGCTCATTCTGTGCGTAAGGCTGGCTCAGATGTCTCTAGGTTGGAGCGGTGTGAGTTTTCACTTGTCACGCTGAAGAGGTACAACCCCTGGAGCAAGGATGCAATAGTACCGGTATGACTGTGTTGTTGCTTCTGTATCTTCTTCCACACACTGGGCAATATATCACTTCTGGTGTCAGTGACTCAAGCAATATGCCTTTAAAATTACTGAGTTGTCCTTACATTCCTATCATTTGAATCTCCCAGGAACAAATTTCACACTGTATTTTCTGTCAACCAGAATAATGCATTGTTTTCAGCTGTTAAGTGAAGAGATGTCAGGGCCAGCAAAGGAGAATGTAAAAGTTTATTCATCAATAAAATCGGTATTAAGCAATTTAAGTAAGTTATTTCTCTATCAAATATGCTTTAAGTAATGCTTATATCCGCTAGTGTCTCCTTCAGTTGTTATACTAGAGTAAGCAAGCATTAGTATCAAGCAGACATCCTGACTCAGATGTTTCAGTCTTAGAATAAGCTTGTTTAAATATACAAGCTACTTGAATCTGAAAAATAGTTTATGTATTCTTTCAGACTGTTGTTGATAACAATACTGGAAAAAAACCCAGATGCTCTATTTTCCATCAAGCATTACTTTGAGAATTTTTCGCAGATATGTGAATGAAACCTAACCTGTAGGAATCAGTCAGCAAAGAATAGAGCTCGTCATTGCATGGAACTGAAAGTCCCAAATCATTTCACTTCAGAGTTAGGAGAGAGAATGCCTCACAGGTAGAAACTAGAACATGTTAGACCTTCAGACACAGGTGAAACAGAAGTGGAAACTAGGGACACATGAGTGCCCCAAAGCAGTGGGATTTAAGACACACCTCTTTATCCTCAGGTTTTCATACTGGTTAGCTTGGACATCTTCCTGCTTGGTTCTTGGTGAATCCCAATCTGAGGTGCTGCAGCATCCCAGTAACTTAAGGCCCCTCCACAACCACACTTAACTCTTGACTGTGGCCTACATGAGTTGTGCTGGGCTTTTATGGACCTTTGTCAGACTGGAGCTGGCCCGTTCACTCAGATTTTGGTCACTGGGATGACATTGTCCTTCCAGGGGCAACTCAGCTGATAAACTTTCCCATATTTTATCAGTCTGGTGCCTTTGCATAAACAAAGTATTTCCGAACATGAAAAATGGCATTGATAAAGGAAACTCTAATTACTAAAAATGAAATAAAACATAATTTCTGCATGAAGATTTTCACAGATGCTGAAAAATCGGAAGTCTCAGTAGAAGGCTCTGTTCTATGCCTCACAGAGAGAAGGGTCACAGCAAAATCCAGTGAGCCTTGATTTGGGAAAGAAAAACCTTTTATTTCCCCTTTAATGATTTCAAATCTCTTTGGGAAAGAACTACAGGATGGAGGAGGAGCAGAGAAGATATCTTATTTCTTAATACCTTTGAGAAATAAGATAACATTTGCGTGAGGGCTGGCAGGGTGCAAGAGGAGCACAAAAAAAAAAAAAGACAGTGAATAGTGATATTTATTTTAAAAAGGAAAGAAGAGTTGCAAAAACTGATTTATTAAATGCAATAGAAGCTAAGCGGTCTTAGAGAGCCTAATGTATGCTCTTTCAGGCAGGTTCAAGATGAGGTTGCATTGATACTTGCAGTGGTTCTGATCCAAAGTAATAAATTCAAAGGAAATGCCCCCATTAACTCTAACAAGCTTTGGATCAACCTCCTGATGAATTGTGCTGCTCACTGGCTTATAACTGAGCTACGCTGGCTGTCAAACAACCAAAAAGTCTCTCCCCTGGGTAGCTTGGCATATAACCCTTAGGTATCCTTACAAATCAACATGGGGAATGACATGCAAAGAAAGGAAAATGGGCATTTCTGATGTCAGACACCATCCGTCTTCAATTAAGTTAGCTTCCAAAATGTTTCAAGTATCCAAGCTCCTTTTGAAAACCCAATTGACCCAGAAGTCTTTAACAAAGAAATCCTTAAAACCAGGCACATCGTTAGTTTGTTTGCTTGATGGGGGGTTCTTAATGCCATAAACCCCAGTGCAGAAGTTAATAATTTCATACATTATCACTTTGAATATGCAACAGAAAACCCAAGGCAGCTGTTTGAACTTCCCTTTAAAAGAGGACAGATTGCCTTTATTGTGTGCACTACTTCATGGCTTGTTTGAGGCCAGGGCAATTATGGGATGAATGACTTCCCTTTGGCTGTTGATGTGTAGGCTTGTTGTTGTGTGTGCATTGTTTTGGGTTTTTTGTTGTTGGTTTTCTTTGTTTTGTTTTGTTTTGTTTTTAATGAAGCTGGAGGCCATGTGATAAAGGAACAAAAAGCTGACAGGTAATGATCAAAAAAGGAAATGGCCACTGCTGACTTTGCATTTTATTGTCTTGTAAATGTAGAATTAAAATAACAATCCCATTTTTCTGAGAACATTCTTACGGGTTTACCACTCCAAGGGTGGGTGTGATATTCTGCTTTATACACCACAAATAAGAAGGCAGAAATCTTGTCAGATTTTTTTAAAAATCTCTTGAAATGGTCTTTGCTACGAGACAACTTGTTACCTAATTAAAATGGTATTTGTTTTTATTTACTTGTGCTTCCAATGGTCTCACCAACTGATTGTTCATAATTGGGTTTAGCATTTTGTTTTTGAACAGTTCATGAAGGCTTAATCTACTTCCTTCTAACTAACTCTTTTTCCTATTTTTGTAAATAAGGCGATGTTCTAGTTGGAAGATCATCCTGAAAGTGGAATTACTTATATAGGCATAAGGAAGTTTCTGTAGTATCTAACTGACTACTTTGGAGGAACTTTTCCATAAAGTAGCCTGTATGCAGCTGCTGATTACTGAAGAAACAGAAGTCAGAGCATCCGTCCTATAACGAAGCATTGCCAGCTGACAATTTTTGAGAAAGTGGTACAATAAGAAATATTTTTTTACTTTAGGAGATAGATATATAGATAGAGCACTTCAGAGTGGCTGCTGTGAGTTTGCTCTTTGGCTCCTGATGAAGCTCTTCCAGGCAGCAATAGGATTTAAACAAAATATTCAAAAATAATAGTTCCAGAAAATATTTTATGTTCTCTTATGTATGACTGCTACATTCAAAATATAAAGACAAGGTAGAAAATCCTCACTCTTCCATAGTGCTGGAGTGACTGTTGCTCTCATCTCAGTACAAGTATCACCTACTTCGAAAACATCAGGGATGGCCTCTCCATTTCAAGCCTTTTCGTTTGCAAGATTCTGAAGTTTAAACATTCATTTTTACAACAAGCTGCTCTACAATGTTTAGTGATAGCAACAGTAAGGTATCCTATTTGATTTTTATGGCTAGGTTTTGGGAATGGGGAGGCTACAGGAGTGGCTTCTATGTGAAGTTTCTAGAAGCTTCCACTGTGTCCAATGGAGCCATGCCAGCTGGCTCCAAGACAGACCTGCTGTTGGCCAAGGCTGAGCCCATCACTGATGGTAATAGTGCTTCTGGGATAACATGTATAAGAAGGGGAAATAAAATACTACACAACAGCTCCCAGAGGATAGAGGAGTGAGAGCATGTGAAAGAAACAAGTTTGCAGACACAAAGGTCAGTGAAGAAGCATGGGGAGGATGTAGTCCAGGCACCAGAGCAGAGGTTCCTCTGAGTTGCGGTGAAGACCATGGTGAGGCAGGCTGTCCCCCTGTAGTCCATGGAGGTGTCAGGCGTGTAGACATCTACCTACAGCCTGTGGAGGACCCCACACTGGAGCAGGTGGATGAAGAAAGCTGTGACTCCACTGGAGTGGGCTTGCTGGCAGGACTTGTGACTCCACAGGGGACCCACACTGGAGCAGTCAGTTCCTGAAGAACTGCATCGCATGGAAAGGACTGATGTTGGAGCAATTCATGAAGAACTACAGCCCTTGGTAAGGACTCATATTGGAGATGGATCACGGACAACTGTCTCCCATGGGAGAGACCCCACTCTGGAGCAGGGGAATAGTGTGAGGTATCCTCCCCAAGCCCCATTCCACATCTCCCTGCACCTCTGTAGGAGAGGGGGTGGGAAGGTGTTTTAAGATTTAACTTTTATTTCTCATTGATCTACTTTGATTTGACTGATTATAAACTAAACTAATTTTCCCAAGTCAAGTCTGTTTTGCCCATGACAGTAATTGCTGAGTGATTTCCCTGCCCTTATTTACACCCATGAACCTTCAGTTATGTTTTCTCTCCACTGCCCAGATGAGGAATGAGGTGGTGAAGTGACTTTGGCAGGCACTTAGTGTCCACGAGTATCATTTGAGAAGCAAATTTTGTAGGGTTATATGACCTGTTGCTAAACCTGTTGATGTAGATAGAAAAAAACTGACAAAGCCCTCTATCCCTTTGTCCTTTATTCATGATGGCTAAAATAACACAGTGACTCCAATATTATACTGGCTAGCCTATGGTGAGCATTCATATGTTCAAAGTGCCTTGGAAAAACTAGTAACTGCATCAAAACATTTCTTGTAATATCTTAGTCCCAGTTTAGTGGCCTGGTTTGCAGAGCAGAGGTGAAACTACAGTTCTAACACAGCTCAGTGAGTCAGAGGAAGTCCTATCTCAGGACCTTGACCTTGATGTGTCTACTGCTGCTAGCATTAAATGATCAAACTTATGCCTATTAACAGTAAAAACTGCAAAGGAAGAGATAAATATTCCTTTCAAACTTTTAATAATCTTATTGATTCTTTAATCTTCGAGTATGGGAGTATGGTAGTTTTCAAATCAACCTCAAGATTCTATCCTTCACTTGTGGGCAGTCCTGGCCGCAGTACTGGTGGTCAGCAATGCTCAGGACAAGTACCACAGCTTAAGTACAGTGTTCCAACCCTGCCACCATGGGCAGAGTCACCTTCTACTAGCCCACATCACTAAAAACTCCATCCAGCCTTCTGCTGAACATTTCCAGGGAGGGGGCTTCCACGACCTTTCTAGTCAACCAGTTCCTGTGTCTCACCATGCTCACAGTAAAGAATTTCTTCCTTATATCTAATCTAACATCGATCTCAGTTTAAAACCGTTGTCACTCATCCTATCACTACACACCCTTGTAAAACGACTTTCTCCAGTTTTCCTGTAAGCCCTCTTTAAGTACTGGAAGGATGCTTTAAGATCTCCTTAGAGCCTTCACCAGGCTGAACACTCCCAACTCGCTCAGCTTGTCCTCACAGGGGACATGCTCCCATCCCCTGATCATCTTCGTGTTCCTCCTCTGGACTCACTCCAACAGGTCCATGTCTTTCTGCCCCTGGGGGCCCCCAAGCTGAACAGAGTATTCCGGGTGGGCTCTCACCAGAGCAGAGAGGGAGAATCATGTCCCTTGACCTGTTGGCCATACTTCTTTTGACACAGCCCAGGATATGTTTGGCTTTCTAGGCTGTGAGCAGACATTGCTGGTTCATGAAGAGCTTCTTGTCAACCAACACAAGTCCGTCTCTGCAGGGCTGCTCTCAATCCACCCATTGTCTAACCAGTATTTGTGCTTGGTGTTGTCCTGAGTGAGGTATCTCAGTCTATTTGTCTTACACAGCTTCAGAGAATTCAAGTATAAAGACACACACGTGGTATTTTCCCACAAGTGCGCACATATATAGAGATGCACAACAAACAACAGTTTCCAGCTTTTTAAAACTTAAATCTTACTCTTCCCACCCTAAAGCTACTGCTTTATCTCTGGACTTCCCTCTGTTACCACTGCCTTCTAGTATCTAAGCTCCTGATCAGCCTTGTATAGGTTGTCATGAAGACCATCATGCTGGTGCTTTGCTAATACCATGTCTCTCTGAAGATCCTGAAGATACTTCCTATTTCCAATGCAGTTTTCCTCTACCTGGGATAGTAGGAAGACTAAACAACCTGATGCATCTTGCCCATCTTATCTATGGGCTGTTAGAGCTACTTAATTATTTAAAGCTACCAATAACATCTAATTCAATGAAGTTAGCTAAACGCAGTGTTTCACACCCCGTTGAATCTCTGACATGTTCAGTTGTAGAAAATATGCTTTCAGCTCTTTGGTAATTACATAAAAAAGCAAACAAAATATTTTTGTCAGATTTTTTTAAGAACCAGAGCATGAACAGAAATTTTTGTGACCACACAGCACAACTTCTGCGTTGGTTTTGAGTTTTCTTGGATTTTTAAATTAAACCAAAATAAGTTATGTCAATTGCACCAAACAAAAAGGGAAACTATCACATTCTGAACATACAGAGAAAGAACACAGTAACATATTTTTATTTTACGTAATTTACTTTTTGATTGAACATATTTGCTGAGATTGACAAGATTCCATGAAAGGTTTTGTTTCATTGCCTGCATTTTTAGAATAGTTTGGTTAAAGCTGTCATGTTTCTGATCTTTATTGCTGATATGTCCTAGCTGAGCATGAAATTTAACATCCTAAGTTTGATTTTATTTATTTATTCTGTCTGTCTACTGTGTAGAGTGTAAAATATATGATCAAGAATATCTGAGTTAGTATTCCAAGAAATATTTGCTGGAGCAAAATGAGTTATTATCTTAGTATGACAATGTGTATGCTGAATATTTTAAAGTTCTGCCTTTAATGCAAAGATAGTAATTAAAAATGTTCATTAAAAACTGTAAAGAAATCTTGGAAAGAGCTTAAAAAGCCTTTTGACGTTTATTTGCATAATTCATTTTTAGAACTTTAATTAACAAGGATCTGTAATTGTTCTTCTTCACACTTGTGTTGCAATTTCCCATGCAAACACAAATTAGGAAATGCTATTTTTACTCTACCAGAAGGACTGTGTATGTGGATAGCACTTAAAATCAATTGTCATATTGCAAAAGTTTATCTTCTGGACAATTTTAATACTACAATGTCTTTTAACTCTTCAAGGCTAAAATATTTTTTGTTTTTTGTTTTTTTTTAAAAAAAACCCCAAAACCCAAAAAACAGTGATAAGTACAAAATGAGTCTTACTTAAAATCAGGAGGAAATTTTCTGCTACTGTAGGCAGTGATCAAGATCTTTTGCTTTGGCACCTGCAAACACAGAAAGCTGCTGTTTCTGGTCCCTCAGTGATTAATACAGACCAGGTGAATATACCAGAGGGGAACAATGATCTTTGATATTGGTGCAGAGAATAAACTAGTCCTCTTGATGATGTCTTCAGGTGAACACATAAAAAATATCTTTTTACAATTTATACAGAAGACCCAACAATATAAGAACTCTTAGTTAGTTGCTGCCTGCTTCTCCTTTTTTTTTTGACTCCCCAGTAGACTTGTAGCTCTGAACTTTCAGCTGTTGTGAATTGATGTAACACCTTTGAAAAAGAGCCTGCTGTCCTTAATACAAAATAGAGAATGAGAGTGAAACTTAAAGAGCTTTAGTAGATAGTAATTTGAATCTTCCTTTGTCGTTTGTTATTTTTGTTGCTGTTTATCTACATTTCAGTCCAGCTTTTGGCAACTGCCTCAAATCCATCTTGCCTTGTTAAACATTCTACATTTCTTTGATCTTTATGCTTTCAGTTTGACTTTCTTCTCTATTTGTGTAGTTTTTCTCCTGCTCTTTCTCTGATTTTTGCCATAAATGTATTCTTCAGAAACTGTTAGAAAATATCTTTCGTATGTGGGTGGCTTTTAAAAAAAGTGGCATCTATGGGACACATTTTACATGTAAGTGTAGGGTTAAGTGAGTTACTTCATCTGCTGAGCTACAGAGCTAAAGAAGTGCAGTTAGTTAATTTATACTACTAAAAGTAACGGTTTCTGACAAATCTTGAAATAGGAAAAAGCTGAAGGAGGTCAATACAATATTTCTACCCTATCTTTTGCATGGAGGATGGATATTTGTTACTGTAACCTCAGACCTTAAGAGTCCCTTATAAAAAAATTAACTTTAATTAAAATTAAATCTTTAATACTCTCTTCAACAAAGACAAAGATTTGATACTTGCAAAATCCAGATATTTTTTTAAATTTATTGATTGTAATTCATACCATCTTTTTCTTTCCATTGTCTGCTGCTTTTCTTTATCTGCATTTAATATCCTCTTCACCTTGCACAAAGTGACGCTTTGTTTTCTCCCACTTTACGTTTCCTAGTTAACTAAAACTCAAAGAATTGTTAGTCTTGTACAATGAATATTAAACCAGTGCCATATATTTAAAGCTTTTTTTTTTTTCCCCCTTGAATATAGCAATAATACCAAATGCCAAGCTTTACAAAGTTGTTTTCATTCATCAAACCATTATTTTGCTATCTGATATTTTGCCATGTTGGGGTATATTCATGTGAATCACCTTTTTTTTAAGAAAACATGAGAGCAAAGGAGAAGTGAACCCAGTAGTGCTGTCCCAATAACATCTAAACTGCTCTATCCTGCAGTTTTCTTACACAAGAACCTCCTCATGATATTTACAGGAGTTTGAGAAGAGATGTCTGACGAGATTTTACCTTTCTTAATAACAAATCATCCTTGATACAGAATATGTAAAATGTTTTGTTAAAAGTCTCTGTTATACTCTATAAAGTTACACAAGGCAATTGCATTTCTGTGATGCATAAAACCGGAGTTTACATGTAGCTAAATCAGAATACTGTTCTTCTGATGGGTTTTATCTTGACAAATGTTATAAAACAGACTTACACTTTTTAATGTAATTTTAGTAGAAATGGAAATCCTGGATTGACAGCTATTAAAAACAAAGAGTTTGATTTACCCATGGTTTGAAAGAATATGAAAAAGTCAAGATGAAACTTGCCCCTCCCCTCCCAAGACCAGTTTAATGATATCAATACACTATAAGACTTAACTGTTTTGTAATGAACTAAAAAAAATGAGTGAGATTGGGAAGTTTGTATTGCACAATGTTTAATTCATGAAAGACTCAAATAAATATGTGAATTGAAAGCTTTTTCTGTATTAGATGCCATAAATACACTTCACCTATATGCAGCACTCCTAAGCAATGCATGTAGATTTATGTTTAGTGAACAAGAAGAGTAGAGGATTTGGATGGAATAATGTACCTTTAAATGTAATTTAAATTTTAATTATCAAAAAAGTATTAATTAACATTCGTTCCTTTCTACCAGAAAGAAAATCCGTTCCTACTAATATGAAGATGTGATGCACTTAATTTGATCCCTTTCTCTCATAGGAACCGTATGATGTGTAAGGACATTTGTAACAATAAGGATTACAAATGACACTTGATAAAATTACATGTATGACATCCTTTGCCCTGCATATCCCAAACAATGTTTTCCACTCAAATACAACAATATGTTATGGAAAGCAGATGATTTTATGTTCAGAGTTAATCAGATCTGATTTCTAGTTTGTCATCAAGTATTTGTACTTAATAAATGCAATCAAAATGTGTGGTTAAATTATCTCTTCTGATTTATAAGCTTACATAAGGGAAGAATACAACATAGAATGCTTGTTAGTGGATTCCCCTGCTTTTTATTTTATTTCAGCTGATATTTGCAAACTGGAACAAAAATTTACCAACCTATTTTCCTGGACTGCCTTTAAGGTCTTCTAAAAATACCACAAAAAATAAATATATCTACCTGTTTTCCTGACATTGTTTATTACTTTTTATTAATACTAACAATAAATCTGATATAATAAACAATGAATAAAGTAGAAACAGAAAATATTTTCAATATATCACTGCTCAAGCTATTACTATGCTTAATAATTGCAATCTATTATCTGAAATAGATGTCTAAACTAGGTGAGAACAATCTTTTCTTAAAAATGGACCTGGTGACTATCACTGGTACAGACATCCAGGCTGCAGATGTTCAACAAACTGAAAGCTTCCTCCAGTAGGTTGTTCAGCAGTTTATCCTAGCTGTTTAAAATTGCAAGCATTTATCCCTCTCAGCTTTAACATTCCCAGAGCAGCTGATTTCAGGTGTGCATTCACAGAACAACCCCTATTGAGTCAATCAGCTCCTGGAAACAGGCATCTCTTCTTCCAGCATCTGCCAATCCCAGGTTTTAGCAGGGGGAATCCACTGTTTTACCTACCCAGTAAGTTATAGAAAGGTCTTACCACCATCTATGTATTTTAATAGCCTGCTGGTTACAACATATTCCCAGAAAATGTGATTATTAGGAGCCTGGTTGTCTTCAGTTTCAGAAGTTTCGAGCTCATAATTCAAGAAACTGTCCTTACTAATATGTTTTTAAGCATCCTGAACAAGGACATACTCCTGCTTCATTTCATCTTTCCTCTTGGAGCTGGGAAACTAAGTAGCTAGTATTTGAAAAGTCATGAACTAAAAGGACAGTAAAAAGGAATCTTGTTCTAGTTTATCATTTAGAGTTGTCTTTTGAAATGTGAAATATGTTTTTCTAACAGAAGAATCTCAAAAAGTCAAGCAAGAGCTCTAGCTACTACGCTGTTAAAGAAACATGATGTTACAAAAAGATGACTTATATTCAAGTGCACTTTTTCATGAACAGACAGATACATAAATGTGAGGCTTGTTGGAGAATACAAGTGACGGGTGATTCTGGCTGACATTCACAGGAGAAAGGAAGAAGAAGTGGATGACGTGTGATCTGATAGAGAGAAAAACAATAGGCATGCTGGGTAAGAGTTTTGAAAAGCTTTGAAAGTGGTAGTCTGGTACACTGAAAAACAGGACACATTAGAGAAGAGAATTTGAAATTTTCCTAGCCATTGTTCAGAAATAGCAGAAAAACTGTCATTCAGTACTGGTATTGCAATGCAAGCACATAGTAAGACTCCTAATTGCTAGAAAGAGTGTAAAATACTACAGGAGCTGGTCCTAAAACTGCTTCACTGTTTTTTTTCAGGTTCAGACAGAAGGATAGGGTACATTTTTGCATAGATGTGTCTGGGTCTAGTCATGTATTCAGTATATGGCTTGCAACAAAGCTACATGTAACACAAACGATGAAAGACTGGATGAAAAAACTTATGCAGTTAAGAACATTCACAGCATCAATGACATCTCTTCTTCCTTCTCAAAAGTAATATACAAAAATTAGTATCATTCAGTGGCTGTGAATTACAACACAAATTAATCATTCCTGTTACTGAGCAACAGTTTCATATCAGTGTGTAGATGACACAACCAGGACTTGCAGGGTGAATACAATCTTGGTTGGCAGCTAACAGCATTGTTCTTGTGAACTGATTATAATTTCATTACAAATACATTTTTTTTTTTAATGTACAGTTCATGGGGGGTTGTATCACGGAATACTTCTAATGTCACAGGTAGTTTTGAATGTTTCCACAGGAATTAACACAGCCCTTGAGAGACATAAAAATGCCTTTATCATTGTCTCTATTTTCTAAATTGAAAGATTATATTAAAACATCACCTTTGATGGCTTTTGTGCATCTATTGTGCTGTGCCTTTATGATGTAAATTATTTATTTGATGAATACATTTGCCAGAGGAGCTCAGCAATATTAGCAGAGTGATTGTCTTTTGAGCATGAGCAGACTGAAATTGAAACCTCTCAAAGGCCTTGGTACTGATGTCTGTGGTCTCTTTGTAATACCAGATAACATTCTGGCATTATAAATTCCTTGGCAATCTTGCAGTGACTTATTTTTTTGAACCAATCAAATCTCTTCTGAGTAAAGCTCATGACTCTATGATAATTAATAATCTATGATATCTTAAGGACATTAAGCTGAAAAACACTGTTTCCCATTAGCGACCTTTCACAACCCATCCTTTGGATAAATTATTCCTACCAGACCATTTCTTCCAGCTGCCAGGGAAAGTGGGTTGTGAAGGGAGTCAGTCAAGAGCAACGTCTGCAGCTAATGACAAGGAACCTCTCTGGTAACCTGGCAGTCCTCAGTACTGCACTGTGAGCACTGTGAGTGGTGAAATACTAAGGGATACGGGTAAGACACTGCTTAGCCATGTTTGTAACTTCAGGGTTTGAGAGGAATGGTGGTTTGATCCAACAACACTCATCTAAATGGCTTATCAAAAAGCAGCACATTTGGGAAAGATATGTAGATAAATTGCCCCATGCACAGCCTGAAACCGACCTTTGGTCTTACTCAGTAACAAAGCAAGATGAGACTGTCATCATCATCTTCAAATATTTGATTCAAACTGACCTCAAGTGTCAACAAAATTAGATTTCCATCAGGAATTAGTTGGTTTCCTGGTGGGCTTCTCATCCTTTTTCAGGTGAGTGAATCCCAGGACGTGGTCCTAAATAAACTAGGAGGGGTGGAAAAATCTGTTTCTGAATAAATTTGTCTCTGCAGTAGCTTATAACGCTTGTAACGCTCCATAGCTTTCAGTTTGAGCTTTTGTGTCAAACACAGAATTAATTTCCCTGTGGGTAAATTTTATACAAGCCTGTAACATAATAAAAACCTTACAGGATCTGACAGAGCTACCTGTTCACCTCATTCAGCTTAGGTCTATATTATGGAAAAGTCATGCCCTGAAACTAGTGTAATATAATGTAATGTCTGCTGATCTGCTCTTTGATTTTAACAGCATCTATAACTTGACATGAATTTGTAATATGAACATAAATTATAAATTTATAATAAAGTTATCCAGCAATTCCATCATGAAAATTACTTTATATTAACCATCGGCATTCGTAGAAGGGACCTGTGTTTGCAAATTGCCTTGTGAAATGCTTTACCATCATTTAAGCCATGAGCTTCCAAGTCTCCATGTTTTCCAGATACATTTTTTAATTAAGGGAAGCAGATTTGGGGATGAAGGTGAGATTGGATCTCAGGAAGCCCTTCCTCAAGGAGAGGGTGCTCAGGCACTGGGATGCACTGCCCAGGGAAGTGGTGGAGTCACCGTCCCTGGAGGTGTTTAAGGAGAGGCTGGATGTGGCACTTAGTGCCCTGGTCTGGCCCATGTGGTGGTGTTGGGACATAGGCTGGACTTGGTGATCTCAGAGGTCTTTTCCAGCCTCAGCAAATCTGAGGTTCTGTGATTCTGTGATTATCGGAGTAAAATAAATTAATTTTCCATTATTTTAATGACTGTAGATACACCAGATTATACAATGGCAAATATGTGTATACTGATAAGACATCGAGCTACATAACCTAGACATGGTGTGAGTTTCAGACATTGACAGTCCCTAGGTACATACCACTCTATTTCTGTCTGTCTGAAAGATTTTTTTATCTCTTTTGTACCTTTTTTTAGCTTAAAGCTTGTCAGAATTCACAGATAAGTTAATTCTCTACCTGTCTCATGGGTAGGTTGTTCCTCTGTATGCCTCACGAGTCCTACTAAGGCAAGCACCCTGAGGATGCTGAGGCTGCTGTGATAGCCTGTTGGCTGAACCTGACTGCACAAAACAGGAGAAGCCCTACTTTTGGTCCATACCCGATGGTTAGGGCACTGACATTGGATATGGGACATTTGTGTTCTTTTCTCTACAAAAATGAGATAAACTTCATTACAGCCTCATAAGAGAGGGTTCTCAGCCCCAGGCTACAGGATACTTGATGGGGTGATGCTGAATGCATTTTGGAAATGCAGTGGGGCATTGCAACATCATTAGCTCAATATTCTCACTGCTGTGCTTTGCTGAAGAGTTTCATCATGCACAAGGGACTTCACCACTAGAACTTAAGTGCATTACATGTGAGACACAGTATGTGCTTTTCAAGAGAGATGTGGACAAACTGAAGAGTCCAGAGAACAGTGAAGTTGGCAAAAACATCACCTATGAGAAAAGTCTGAAAAGAATGGAATGATTTAGCATAACGAAATGAAGCTTGAAGAGTTTGCTTATGTTAAATGTAGCCACTAGGAAAATGTTCACTATACCTATCATAAACAGTATTAAAAGGCAGCAAGGAAGATATATCGTGGGAAGAGTTTTCTTTAAGTGAGGATTTTTAAGCACCGAAGAAGAATTAGTCAAAAGGTGTGTTAGCTTTAAAGAACTCATTAAACAAATACCTGTCGGGAATAGTCTTATCTGTTTCCACATTAAGACAGTGGTTTTCTTACACTATGTGTCTTGTATAATCTCTGAGTGATCCTCCAGCCCCATCTGTCTGTGCAATCCTCAGACTATGAGTATGAATTTAGGCTTCAATGAGTGCTATGATTCTGAAGGCCCCTTTATGGATCCATTCTTCTCTGACTTCCCACCTGTAATCACATGATGAAGGAAAAATTAATGATGGGAAAATGAATGAAAGGAATATGATGAAGGCTGAGTGTCTAGTGCATTGGCTTTGGGATCCTTTTAGGATGAACATGAATTGACTTTCACAGAGTCACGGGAAGCTTGTGTCTCACCTTGGGAATAGAACATAGCAACCAACCCACAAGGTTTTCACTTCCGCTCTAAATAAATTCTAACAATCAGCATAGAGCAACAACAGTTTTTCTGATGAGAGATGTTTTGTTATTGAAATGTTCTTGGGATGAATAAGGTAGCAGGAGTGTCTCCACTGTGTCATTTGGGATTGGAGTAAGATTTCTTTTTAGGAATAAAGAGATCATTATGACATTTATGGGTATTTATTAAAAAGAGGCCTAAAACCAAAGTGAATATAAAGCCTGTAACTGAGAAGCCCGGAGTAAAGCACACACCAAGTGTTATAAGATCAACTCTGAATTATATTTGCAGGCGGAATTCAAAGGTTGGAAGGTGAAATAAACAACTCAGAATTATTGGAACTGCCTGTCTTAGTGAAGACTGGCATGTTTACAGGCAGAGTGTGTTATCCAATAATTTTTGTAAGCAGCAAACAACTGCCACCACAATTTATATGCATTTGAGTCCCATCTCTGGAAAAGAAATCACTTGCAATTCAGAGAGGAAATAGCAAGCATTTACAAGGTAAGAGGAAAAGGATGAAACAATATTCACGTTTCCTGTACATCTAACCAACTGGAAACATTTACTAAAGCCCAATACAGAATTCATTTCTTTCTCATAATTAATTTCTCAGAATTAATTTCTTTCCACAAATTCAGAGCAATCTAAAGGTTTTCTAGAATAAATGAGGTCTAAAACAAGCAAACTCATTACGGCACAATGAGAACAGGCTAAAAAAGTCATTTTTTGTACTAATCCAGAATACAAAATCAAGGTCACCTGAATTTAATTAGCTAGTACTGAATACAGGGTAAAGAGAAAAAGATGCAAAAGTTTTGTTTTACTTAAGCAAATTGTGAATGGTTTGCTAAACTCTTAGGTAGAAGAAACACGTAGTTGTGGGAAGAAGGTCTACAATACAGACAAATTTTTTAGTAGGTGCAAATATAGCAGCCATATTTTGTGATTGTTTGCTGAAAAGACTTAAATAACATTTCAGAGTTAAATCTTCAAAGAAAAACTAATTGGTCTATGTACTTCTGCTTTGCTGTAAAATAGGTAGATTTCTTTACATTATCTGCTCACGGGATATTTTTCTTTCTCTGACAAAGAGTATTTTGGACCAGTAATTAGGCCATGGCAAAATAAAAAGAACAAGCAGAAAGCATAAGAAAGATGCTGAAATTACTAGCTTTAAGAATTGTATCCATTTTCAGGTATTATGCATGTGAAATTAGGATCAGAATGATCCACAGAGTTGAACAAATCCATCAACAATTGCAGTGGAGTTCAAGATTGTTAAGATCAGTCTTAGTCCCTGTTTATCTCAGGAAGTATGATGCAGGGAGGTTTTAATGTTATACATACAAAAATAAAAGTATTGCAAGTATATGTACTAAATTAATATATACTTAGGCAAGACAGATGTTTGTCTAAAACATTTTAAAACATTTTAACATTTTAAAATTGTTGAAGAATCCTCTTCTGTGAAGGATTTGTAGGAACTGATTAGACAAACATCTGTTAATGATGGACCAGATGTTAGACCCTGCTGCAATTCAGAACGTTGGGCTGAAACTAGAAATTTTCTACCTTTTTTTTTATTATTTGTCATCTCCTAAAACCTTCCATTGGAGGTGCAGAATTTTCACATGCCTAAGCTGATGTATAGTATACAAGAGCTTGATCTTCTTAGTTACCTCTCACAGACCCCTTCAAAACAATCAGCAGTCCTTCGTGTCTCACTACAGACTAAACCCCAGTAGACTGTAAGAAAGTCTTTTGTAGATGGGTATACCAGCAGTTCTGTAGTATGCCTGTACTATGTCAGGTTTTCTCTTTTTTTTATTTTTTGGAATTTTTACTTAACCCACATTACAGTCCTGCTGCTATGGTTCCACAATTTTTTCCAGGGCAGGACCTTCTTCTGCAGTTCCTCCTGCCAATAGTTAATCCAACAGCCTTCCCTATGAATTTATTAACAGGGAGGAGCTGGCTTTGAGGAAGCTCTTGCAAACTTTCCATCTTCCTGAGAAGAAAGATTTTATTAATTTTGAAAGCAGTTGACTAGGTAACACTGTGAAAAACCTGCCTACAGTTCTCTGCTGAAGCTATGCATATTTTTCTAATGTTTGCATTTGTTTTCTCAGTAGTCACTGTCATGTAGTGACTTAAATAACTTTGTTTCTTGCATGAGGAATAGGGATAAAAATGCTAAAATTAATTGTCACTATAATTTAGCTGGAAAATGCATGCAAGAGCCCAAATACTGTGGAATTATTAACCTCAAAAAGGTCAAGACCAAACTTGTTGCAGTCTTAATAGGTGCTTATTAGTTAGTTAGCTTGCATTTTTTCCAGTGTATGAATCAAAATGAATAGCTGTAAAAATGCTCATTCAATTACAGTTGCTATTATTCCAGGGTTTGAAAATTTTTTTTTAATTACCTTTAAAGATTTAATCAGTCATACAGTCCTAGACCTTAACACCTATTATTATACTTATGGACTCTGAGAAACATGGTGAGTGGGAAAGCCTTTAAAATACATTTTGGAAGGAAGAAAAAGAAGGCAAGCATGAGGAGAGACACGTAACAGAAGAAAAGGGTCAAACAGCAGAGACTAACAACAATAGAGTAAGATGTAAGTCAACTTGATCACTTGTAGCCATACTGCTCAGCAGTAAAATATTATTGTAATTCCATACCCTTAGAGGTTAAGAAGCAGTTTTACTATGGCTAGTCTGCAGTCACGGTGGTACAAAGTGGTCAGTTAACAAGAACTTGCTGGCTGGTCAGCAATGCAGACTGAGGAGAACATGTTGACTTGGCTAGGCAGCCTTTCTCTCAGTGTCAGTTTTACTTACTCAGCAGTTCTCACAAAATAAAAGCCATTATCGAAATCAAAACCGGTACTGACTGTCACTAAGTTGTCTATATTGGAGGCAGTTGTCATAGCGGAGGTTGTCCTAGTATGTTAACATTTTTTTGACTTACACCTGTATGGACAAAACTCCTTACACTGATACAAGCATTTACTTAAGGGAAACAGGTAGCTGTTAGATTACTTAGAGTTCTCAGACATTCTGCTCATTCCTACAAGATAAAAATATTAGAAAACCAGTATAACTGCAAGTGATCTATTTTTTCATGTCTATAATATTTTTTTCTGAGTTTTATAATCTTTTTCCTATGACATTTTACTAAATAAGAATTTATTTTAGAAATATTCTTTTTTATAATCTATGGAATGAATGTTTATACTATTCAAACAGTGTATTTCAGTTCCTCACTGGCTAATTATTGTTGATATAATGTTTTTTTGTCATGTTATTAAGGGTAAGGGATGTGGTTTTATGCTACCTACAGTCTGCTACCAGAAAAGTTGAAGAAAATTTGTATCAGATCTGCAATTTATTTTTCTCTGCTGAGACCATTTATTGAACATTCTTAAACCTATGCCAGAGATTAATCTAGTCCTTTATCTTTTACACTGATTTTTAAAAGTATTTCCAGACTCCAGGCACAGTCTAACAAGACGATGATGTTCATTGCTAAGGATATTCCTCCTCAGCTAATTCATCTGGGACTCAAGTAAATTATGTAAATATTTCCCATGGCAGTTCCCCAAGGTGTACACAAATGCTAATCTGAAGCGGTATTTTTCAACCTTTTTTTTTTAAATCTTGGCCCTTTCTTCATGGAAATAATTTAATCAATTTGAAAAGAAATTGCATTTAAAACAAGGGAAGTTGTGGGTGCTTTCAAGTGTCTATTTTTGGATCGCATATGAAAGAGGAAAATAAACAAAGCATTATGTTTATGTTTAAGTCTCATTTAGAAACGCCTCATAATGGCACATGTTAAAGATGATGAATAATTAAGAAAACCGGTCATGTAATTATTAGAAGAAACCGCATGTTGTCTCAGAGAATGTAAATCAACAAATTCAAGTCAGACTACTCCGGGGATTTACTCTGTTGCTCTGACAAGGCCTTCGTTCAGCCGCAGCGCTGATACTGTGCCTGGTTCCAGGGCAGCACAGGCTCACTGCAAACTGGCCCCTAGGGTTGGTCCTGTCCTACATACTATTTATGAATGCAGTCCAGCATTTTTTTGCTAGCCTGTGTATTTCCAAGAAAATCATAGCTCTTCTGTTTTCAAAAGGTGACTTGAAATAATACATTGTGAAAGTCAGAAAAAAATCCCCATAAGGTCTTTAGAGAAGACAGGAGTTAAAAAAATATCTTTCAAACAGCACTAACATTTTGTGATAATAAAATATTTCAGGCAGCTCCTCTTTCTTGTTTGAACTGCGCATTTCGTGTGAATTATTGGGAAGAGGCAATGTTGTGGATATGTTTTTAGAAAACATGCAGTAATTTTCCTTTTAAACGTGCAAATAGTGAGACAGGAGAAGCAAACAGACACTGACTGATGGCACACATTTTACAGATATATCTGGGATTATATCTTTAATTAAAAACATAATTCCTGTCAATAATACTGATCTTTCTCTTGGGTTTGCTTGTTGAAAACACGTTAAGGCAGTATTTGGCTGGGTAAAACCTTAAATAAATAGAATGCAAATTTAGATGCTCACTGCCATTTAAGGTTTCTTCCAAGACTACACTTTCCATCATGCTATCCATAGTTTACGAATGTCCTAACCACTATCATTAAAAGACTTCATATTGCATATTAGGACTCTCATAGTAACTTCTGGGGAAAATTAATAAAAGCATCTCTATTAACTTTGAGAGGAGAAGGATTAGGGGTCAAGCTTCAATTTCAACTTCAATGTCTCCAAAAAGATTTTATCAATATGACTGCAATAAATAGGCAGCCTGTGTGACTGAAAGATCAGGAATGTAATAAATAAATAAATAAATGAATGAATGAATGAATGAATGAATGAATGCATAAATAAATAAATAAATAAGTATTGCCGCTTTGGAACTAGCTGAGTTGCAATGACAAAAGCTGATAGTATTGAAGTCAACCATGGAATAAGCATGAGAAATCAAACCGTGACTCTTTAAGTTCTTACTAGTTTCAGTTACACTCCTATGATACAATAAAATGAAAATTTTCCACCTGCTGCTTTATCATACAGTTTGAAGCAGTGGCTAAGACTAAACATTCCACCTTCCTTTCCCCTGTAAAGCTGTGACTGCAAGAGGAAACACTGCTATTTCAGAATGGATGGCAAATGTGCCTAAAGTTCAGGTCATTTTGTATCTTTGCTCACTCACTTAGCAAGCTACAGAATTAAGGCCGAAGGTTTGCTGTGTCTTACTGAGCATCCTGTCCAATGAACACACTCTTCTTAAGCATTATTTATCCTGCAGTCAATTATCTGTGGCTGTGCTGACCCCCTTTGTTCATTTTAAAATTCACTTCTGTAGTAATGCAAAGTGATGCCAAGCTAGCCACAACTTCTGTCTGTCTCCAGAATAACTATAGCACTGACAATTTACAGTAATCTCTACTGAAATTACCCAAGGCATTCATTCTTCAAACTTTCTGGCTACATCAACATAAATTAGCACAGGAGTGGTTGAAAGGCAGCAAATTGGGTCCAAATGCTGAATTTTATCCATGTGTTTCTTCACTGAAATTCAAGATGGCTTTGATTTTCCTCTACCTTGTGGAGGTTTGGAGTTCAGTGTTACTTTGGCAAGAGTTTTGAAATATTTCCAGGACAAGTTAGATGTACCGATTCCAAGATTTTCTTAGGAAAATGCTAGTTCTAAACTACAGGAAGATGCACTGATAGAAGGTAGGTGACCATAAAGGGACAGAGCTGAGATTAACTAAGGAACAGACATGTGAACAAAGGGCAGTAAGATAAAGGATGCCCAAGCAGGGAGAAAGAGACTGTCTAGTAAAAGGCTAGGGAGGAATGTTCTTAAAGAATATGGTATTCAGGAACAGAGTTAGGGCATGTGGCGGAGTGTAGAGGGGAGAAAAGTGAAGGGAAGGGTGGCTCAGGAAAAATAAGGAGAAGAGTAACAGAGGACTGAATGGGCACAGAAGCGTGGGTGTCAATGCAGGAGATGACTAGAAGAGTGCTAAGAATGAAGATGTAAATAAGAAGGAAAAACAAGATTATGGTATTGCAAAGAAAGAACCATAGAAGAAAATTTCCCTGAGTAAGAAATACTCTTCATGTCATAAGGAAACACAAAATTAATCAGGGCTGCAGAACTTAACCATGCTCACAACAGAGTATTTTGCTCTAAGGAGGAAAAAGAATCTCCTCAATTCCCTCTCGAATTCTTACAGCTTCAAATAGAACAGACTCAGACATCTTCCATTTCAAACTTGAGTATTTTTTCTCTTTTGTAAACATAAACTGTTAGGTTGTCTTACACTGTTTATTTCCAGCTGTACTTCTGGTGCAAACGCTTTTATGCATTTGTTAATCCCAGTGTGGCCTTCTGCACTGGCTCACAATTCCTCTTGGAATAAATCCAAGATAGACTGTATTATATATGACACTTTTAGAGAAAACCTCTTTACAGCTGGGAAAAAGAAAAAAAGGATCACTTTCAATTTGTGTTTGAATTCTTCTGTCTTAATTAGCTTTGTTTTGTGACTTAAGGAACCAGATTTTACTACATTAGTTAGCAAGGCAGACTGCCTTATCAGCATCATTCTTCTCTGTGTATACTTTATTGCTGAGGTCTGCATTTTTATAATGTGCAAGCTTTCATTTATTTTAAACTTTGTTACAATTATATTATGCAAATTATTAAATGAAAATGTTGTTATATTATCAGTTAAAAGTCCAAAGTGAGAATAAAAATAAAAAAATACGTGAAAGAGCAAGGAGGAAGACATAACAGAAAAAATAAAACAAATTAAATAATGCCCTCAAAATGCATATTTATAAATAATAATCCATCCAGTTAACTTCTTTTACACTGAAGACATTGCTGTATGAGAAAGATGTAGTTTACATGGATAATAAATGTAATTATCTGTGTTTTATTCTGACATTATTCTACTTTGTCACCAACACTGTAGTTTTGAAGATAAACCACAGCTATAGACCAAAGACCTTGTTTTTAAACAGGCCTTGTTTTTAAAACTATATATATTATATATAAACACCTAAAAAAACTCACTAAGAGATCTTTATGGAAGTGTCTAAGTGCATAACTTCTACCAAAGTCAACGGGATTAGACAGTTAGGGCAAGTGTAAAGGGATTCACTAAAATGCTCAGCCCTGGGAATTCACAGTCTTGAATCTGAGACCTACAGTATGCATTTGCTGAAAAATAAAATAACCCAGAGATTGCTGTATGTTAGGGTGGCCAACTGTAGTAGTCGGACAGGTTGCCCAGGGAGGTGGTTGAGTCACCATTCCTGGATGTGTTTAAAGGCCGTTTAGATGTGGTACCAAGGGATATGGTTTAGGGGTGAGCTTTGTAGAATAGGGTTAATGGTTGGGCTCAATGATCCCAATGAACCCGAATAACTCTATGGTTCTATGATTCTATGAACTGTCATGGCATGGCATGTCCAGCATTCACATGATTTGACACTCACTGATATAAAACAAGCTGGCCATGTCCAAAGACCTATTAACAGCATGAATCCTTAGGCAACGTACGTGAAATTTTGAGAAGATGCTCTGACTACTTTGTGTGGTAGACCAGGATCAATAACAGGGGAACATTCCCGATGGCAATGGGAGGGGGCATAGGAGCACACAGCATAGTTTGATGTTCAGACACAGTCCTCTAGTCTCTCTACAGTTAAATACTTCTGACTGGAGACTGTAAAAGACAACATGGTCTGTAGAGAGCTGCCTAAGGTAATCAGGGAAAAATAGAAAGATCACCTCATAATATTCGATTTACTTTGCTGTCTTTGCTGCTTTTTGCATTACATTTTTCCAGTTTATTGCTTGGATCCCTGCTCCCATTAGCAATATGCTAACATTGTAATGCATTTGTAGACTTCATTCTCCTCCACCTGTCCATTTGTTTTTCATTCTGGAAGATATTTCTCAGGCTATTGCTGTGTTATGCATTTAATTGTACCAGAGCCCAGCCTCTGTAACTCAGTCATCCATGTAATTACATTGTTAGCATGGACCTTGACATTGTTTAAGTTAGCCAGGTAGCACTCTCCCAGATCAATCTGAGGTATAGTTCAGGAGCTAGCATAACCTGGAACCACAGAATCACAGAATCACACACAGAATGACAGAATTCCCTACATTGGAAAAAGACCTTTAAGATCATTGAGTCCGACCATTAACGTAACACTGTTAAGTCCTTGACTAGACAGTGTCATTAAGCACTATGTCTACATGACTCAAATAGCTGGAGGGATGGGGACTCCATTAGTGCGCTGGGCAACCGATTTCAATGCCTGAATAAACTTTTCAGTAAAGAAATTCTTCATAATATCCATTCTAAACCTCCCTTGGTGCAACTTGAGGCCATTTTCTCTTGTCCTATCTCTTGTTACTTGGTTGAACAGACCTATCCTCACCTCCTTATAACTTCCTTTCAGGTAGTAGAGAACGATAAGATCTCCCCTCAGCTGCCTTTTTCTACAGGCTAAACAACCCCAGTTCTCCCAGCCTCTCCTCATAAGACTTGTGCTCTAAACCCTTCACCAGATTTGTTGCCCTTCTTTGGACATGCTTTGGTACCTCAACGTCCTTCTTGTAGTGAGGGGATGAGTCTTATAGGTGGTTTGTATACAGTCACCATGATCTGGATACAAATTTAATGGTATGGAAATGAAGAGTGAGCCAGTCTTAATATTTGAGGGCCGAATGTTATTCTTGGCAATTCCTGATATGGTAGCATAGTTCCAGATTTAGCAGTAAATTCAGGGATTTTTTAACAGTACTTTATCACGGCCTTGTTGGGCTAAGTCTCCATAACTCTACTGTATTTACAGGGGTTAATCTGTCACTTTCTTTAAAACTTCCAAACAATTTGTTCTCAGTCTAGGCAGATGAAGACTCAACTAGATCCCTCCCAAAGCTGGAAGCATCCACTCAGGGCCTACGATCAGATGCTTCTCTGACTGTACCTAACTCCCTTCTATGACTGCCAACACTCTCCTATAAAATGCTGGTTTCTCATTAGTGTTTCCCAAATGCATCTCTTTAGGTGCTGAACTGTAGCATTACTTTTTCTGTGGGCTTGTAATTCTTCAGTTTTTGTATTTCATGTCTACATTTCATTCCTCTTTCATCCCTTTCCTGTTGCCAGCTGCATTATTGTGCCTTCCCCCCACTGAAATTTCCAGATTACTGCTATGTCTGCTCACAACATAGAAAGAAAGTTATCCATCTGTATAAATAATTCATTTTGTGTTGCGTGGTGTTGGCGTTTTCTTAATAGTTAGTGGAATAATTCTATTTTCTCTGCTGTGGAAGAGTAGCTTTGTTGACTTCAAGACACAATGCAGGACAGATTCTGTCTATCTTGTTGCTAAAGGAATTTTTTTACATCATAACAAAATGCAGAAGACTTGTTATACGCAGTTCTTATACTGTATGTAAAATAGAAAGCTTTCAATTTAAAACTGTTAATAGCTTTCTTAGAAGAAAAATATATGTCAAATTCCTTTTAAGAAAGAATTGCAACAAAATGACTTTTTAAATATAATCTGTACAAATATTTAATATCTAGAATTAAGAAACACTCAACAATTTCCCTGTATCAAAACCTAACTTAGATATCATAGAATCATAGAATCATAGAATCATAGAATGTTAGGGATTGGAAGGGACCTCGAAAGATCATCAAGTCCAATCCCCCTGCCAGAGCAGGAATGCCTAGACTATGCCACACAGGAACGTGTCCAGGCAGGTCTTGAATGTCTCCAGAGAAGGAGACTCCACAGCCTCTCTGGGCAGCCTGTTCCAGGGCTCCGTCACCCTCACTGAGAAGAAGTTTCTTCTCGAGTTTAAGCGGAACCTCTTATGTTCCAGTTTCAGCCCATTACCCCTTGTCCTATCAGTGGTTGTCACCGAGAAGAGCCTGGCTCCATCCTCCTGACACTCACCATTGATATATTTGTAAACATTAATGAGGTCACCCCTCAATCTCCTCTTCTCCAAACTAAAGAGCCCCAGCTCCTTCAGTCTTTTCTCATAAGGGAGATGCTCCACTCCCTTAATCATCCTAGTTGCCCTGTGCTGGACTCTCTCCAGCAGTTCCCTGTCTTTCTTGAACTGAGGGGCCCAGAACTGGACACAGTATTCCAGATGGGGTCTCACCAGGGCAGAGTAGAGGGGAAGGAGAACCTCTCTCGACCTACTAACCACCCCCCTTCTAATACACCCCAGGATGCCATTGGCCTTCCTGACCACAAGGGCACAGTGCTGGCTCATGGTCATCCTGCTGTCCACCAAGACTCCCAGGTCCCTTTCCCCTACACTACTCTCTAATAAGTCATTCCCCAACTTATACTGGAACCCGAGGTTGGTCCTACCCAGATGCAAGACCCTACATTTACCCTTGTTGTATTTCATTAAATTTTTCCCCGCCCAACACTCCAGCCTGTCCAGGTCTCGCTGGATGGCAGCACAGCCTGCTGGTGTGTCAGCCACTCCTCCCAGCTTGGTGTCATCAGCAAACTTGCTGATAGTACTCTCTAGTCCCTCATCCAAGTCATCGATGAATATATTGAATAATACTGGTCCCAGTACCGACCCTTGAGGCACTCCACTGGATACAGGTCTCCAACCAGACTCCGCCCCATTGACCACAACTCTTTGGCTTCTTCCCCTTAGCCAGTTCGCAGTCCACCTCACTACCCGAGAGTCTAGACCACACTTCCTCAGTTTAGCAGCAAGGATGCTGTGGGAGACTGTGTCAAATGCTTTACTGAAGTCAAGGTAGACCACATCCACCGCTCTGCCATCATCTATCCACCTTGTTATATCCTCATAAAAGGCTATGAGGTTAGTCAAGCACGACTTGCCTTTGGTGAAGCCATGTTGACTGTCTCTAATGACCCTCTTATCCCTGATATGCCTTGAGATGGCACCAAGGATAAGTCGTTCCATCACTTTCCCAGGGATGGAGGTGAGGCTGACCGGTCTATAGTTACCCGGGTCCTCCTTCTTGCCCTTTTTGAAGACTGGAGTGACATTTGCTTCCCTCCAGTCCTCAGGCACCTCTCCCGTCTCCCAAGACTTGGCAAAGATGATGGAGAGTGGTCTAGCAATGACATCAGCCAGCTCCCTCAGCACCCGTGGATGCATCCCGTCTGGACCCATGGATTTATGGATGTCCAGATTGCTTAATTGGTCCCTAATCCAGTCCTCATCGACTAAAGCAAACTCCTCCACTGCCCTGACTTCCTCTGGGGCCTCAGGGGAACGGGGCTCCTCAGGACAGCCTCCGGCAGAGTAGACAGACTTACTTATAGTACTGTTACTGACAACGGATGTCTTTTAGCCCTTTTAGACGATAGTATTGTTGTGCACAGGGAGGCATGGCACTTAAACTAGTAGTCCGGGGAAATTTATAACAAAACTTCTACAAACTTCTCAACCAAAAGTTTTTCTATTTATGCTGAGTATCTAAATGTTCAACAAGACAATGACTGATGGTATCAACCTTGTGTTCCTTAGCAGAGACAGGTAACAGAGTTGTGTTTTCATTCTTGTGAAAACAAATATTCAACTGATTTGAAATTGTGTTAAACTTGATTAATCTCTGGCTAACTGGACCGAGATGAAAATGTATCATTCTTCTTATTAAACTGTGCTTTGAAAAACCCATTCAAACTATTCACATACAGAAGCCTGGCATTCCAATATGGTTATCCGTGTGGATATTTTTGCCTTCAAAGAATCTGACACTTAAGGATAATTCCAGCATAATATGAATAAAATTTATGACCTTGAATCTTAATAGCTAAACAAATAATCAAGGTGACTGAAAGTGTCATCACTGTGGTTAATATTCAGTTTTCCATAAAAGATTAAGGAAAATGCTGTTAAGTACCATGGGTTGAAATTAGACGTAAATTTGGAAGTTTGGCTCCAGATGAAAAAAAGGGTGTTCATCAAAAACACCATTAATATTAATATAATGAGTAGTAACATAGTGGAATATATTATTATAAGTTTACTTGGTCTGAATCTGTTTAAATTTATTTGGATTGTCATTTAACTGCTTATATACACTATATATTACATACGTGTTCATGTCATTAATGCATAAAACCATCATTAATCTTTCTAAAACTTAATTTATATCAGTTCCTGTATGAACAATAGTTAGCTGATGCTGAACCAAAGCTAGACAAGGGAAAGGATGGTATATTTTGGGAAAAAAAAAATCTTACTTTCTTTATAAAGTGGACCAATTTCAAAAGTGCTGCAGATTGCTACCTCGATCAACAGCTGGAGACGCTTCAGGATTGAAAATCTACAAAGGGAAACAGTCAAAATTTTCTAAATCCCACCCAAGAAGATTGAAAATGCCTGGTATGGGCACAGTGGCTCTAGGATTCAGGCACCTCAATGAGGAAGCTCCAGATGGCCAAGCAGCTCACAGGTCGTCGTGTCCACTGCATTCCATCTATTTCTTTTTCTGCACTGTGATGAGTAAAATCCCAAGGTCACCGCTTTGTTGAATAATGAAAGACAGCCTTTCCCTCCATGTCTGACACCTGCTGTGATGCTCTTGCTCCCTTTAAGACTGTCAAACACCTGCAAAATTGGAAGAAGTTCATGACTATGGGAGTTGATTTTACAAGAAGTTAATAAAATGTCAGTGGATCTCCTCACATGTAGATCAAAACATAAAACTCTTATGTGGTTTAGCTCCTTTATGTGTATTCATAACCTTCCCAAACTCAGAGATGACACTATGAAAAATACTGGGAGAAAAAAAGGTATTGGAGTTATTTTCCTGTATATTTCCTACCTACTTGAATGGGGGAGAAAGACAGATATTACTAAGTGCAAAATAAAAGTCTTTTATTGGTGTAAAACTCCTAACTTACTCTGGGAAAATCTAAAAATGTTACTGATTAGAGATTGTTTTGGAATCGTTTAGGCAAATATCTCTTAGGAAGATTTGGCATGAGATGCATTTGCCCTCCCTCAATGTCCATTGGATGCTATCTTGAAATTCTTCTCAACACTTTTTTTTTGGCAGACTGTTCAACAGCCACTTTCTGTCTGTTAGCCAGTTGTTCACTCCGAGTTTCAGACTTTAGCAAAGTGAATGATTGTGACAGTCTTTCATATGAGCTGGAACAAGATGGGTCTACCAACTCAAGTGTGTAGAGTCATGAGTCTTAACTGCACACAGTTCCTGCACATTTCTGGATTTGAAGCTGGCCTGTTTCAAGCTGTCAAAGAGTGACAGAGCATGTGTGGAAAGGTAACTCTTTTTATGTCTGTGACTCAGGAAGACTATAGGATGTGTTTTCATCCTATAACATGCACCGGCTAGATTCCCTCATGCTCAGTGATCTGGTCCAAATCTTTGCCTGGACTCACTCATGCTATTGTAGCAATTAGGAATAAATGTTAATTGCTATCCCTGACACCAGAATATTTTATATATTGCTTGTACAATTGATACACGTTGGATGCAAGGATTTTCAAATGCTCATTAGCATTTAACTGAGGTAGTGGGGTCAAGACAGGGCTCAGCCCTGATTACTCCAAAACTGTGGTAATATTTAGAATCCTGTCTGATATAGCCATTTCTCACAGCCAGGGCCATGAAAAAGCACTCAAAGCCTATCATCCCATTTCGAGTCACTATCCCTGGAGGTGTTCAGAAAGCATGCAGATGTGGCACTTTGGAACATGGTTTAGCAGTCATGGTAGTGTTCGGTTGACAGTTGGACTTGAAGATCTCAGAGGTCTTTCCTGACAATGATTCTGTCTTGTGTGGCAATATCATTGGGATTCACATAATTTTGCATATCTTCAGGCTAAAGGAAGGTAATAAACAAAACGTAGCAATTCAAATGCTTAAATGAGACATATATCATAGCATAAAATTTCATGGAATTCCCTAGAGGGGAGGAACAGCAGTTGACATTATAGTTAAGGCTGAAGATAAATCTTCAGATATGCAGAGATTATGATCTATATAAGTTCTAAGGATCCACAACCCTTATCAGAAGTATTTAGTTTAAGATTTCTCTATCTTCTTCTCAACATCCTACATAAATCTTAGCAGACAGAAGGGAAAAATCTATATTGTAAATGCAATGTTAATATGATCCATATAGTAAAAAAATTCAAATAATGCATTCTTATTTTTCAAAGTATTTAGATTCTCGTCTTTACTGGTTCAAAAGGAAAAAAAAATCTATTTTAATATCAAACAGGCAGATGTTTCACTGGAGGTGGATTCAACTACTGTTGAGGCAGTTACACATCTTTTCCATGGCAAGGCTTCATGGTCATGGGGACCCTACAGAGCTGGTAGCTATGCTTGTGCCACACATCCTGAAGTCTGCAACACAAGGTGAAATATGAACCAAAAGCATGCAGGTAGACAAGGGAAAGAGATGATCACCAAAATAGTCAGAAACTTTACCAAGGCTTACACTGGTTATATGACTGACTTGTAGGGTGATTAGAGCAATTATTATCAATAATAACATCATCTGGAACATATGACTTATCATCTATTGTTACCAGATGGCATCTGGATCACAGCACAGATACACTTTAAGGACATATTTGATGAATATGGCAGCTTTAGAGGTTTTTTCCCCCACAGATATAATTGGATAAGAAAATAGTTCAAGAACTCTGGGAAAAGCAGACATTTTGGTGAGAGGAACTCATAATGCTTGTAGAGCAGATGGCATTGATGACTGATATAAAAACTGGAATGTCCCAACAGAATTTTTTTTAAACAAACAAACAAAAAAACTATATTGTTGGAATTTGATTAAAATCAGATGAAGTCTGATTAAAATCGGTCTGGATGGACTTCACTTTCCAGTCTAATGATCTGTAATTGGAAAATAGATAAGATAAATAATATGGTCTATAGAGTATTCATTATAGACATTTTGTTAAAGCTATAATGGTCTAAAAATAATCAGCCAGATTTATTTTGAAGGCCAAAATTTTGCATGTGATAAACCTTGAAACTGATTATGAAAAATGAAGTTTTACTTGCCTCACAGATTTTGTTCATAGCAAATGATATGAGACATATTACAAAACGATTTGTTTTGAAAACACTGAAAAAAAGTGCACTCTACTCCTAAGCACTCTAAGTCACGAACTATAGTGAAAATAGAGTGTGAAAAAAAGCAATGCCATTCCTTTGCAACTCAGGTGTACTAACTAAGCATCTTGAATTTACTAAAATATCACTTTGATCTATGATTTCAAATGCCGGATGCTTATTTTTGAGTAATGACTGCAAACAAGTATCAATACAGTAAATGAAGCAGGTAAGCAGTTCAGATGGAGTTAGCTCAGCCTTCTGAATTCTCAGCTAGAGTGCTAGGAGGTGATTTTACTAAATTTTAATCTTTTTTGTAACCTTTCAGTTAGTTTTAATTTGAGGAAAAGAATAATGAGATAATTTCTAAAATAAATAAATGCATTTATATATATAAAAAACTACTGTCATGCCAAGGATTTCTTTTGTTTAAATAAACATATATTAATAAAACAGACCTGTGTAATAGGCAGATGAGATAGACCTTTGAAAAAGTGTCATCTCAGACATTTCCTGAGCAACTGAGGGCATCTAAATTGTTAATGTTATCAATTTCCTTCAGCAAAGGAGGCTTATTTGCAAATTCCTGCAACCCGAATCAGCTGAATTTTTAAATACCCAGTGTTTCTGTATTCCTTTACTGTTTGTTTTCAAGTGTTGATTTTTTTTTTAAATGCCACAAAAGAGGAAAACAAATCACATCATATATTAACCCATAACCTTTTAAGCTACAGAAACAGACAGGTCATTTTTTTTTTTTTTAGTGTTGACATTCTGCATGTGTAAGAAAAACTTATGTATGTAGATTTCTCTCACAAGAGCTTCAGGGCATAACCCAGACAGAGAAGCCATCACTTTTCCATTCTGCACCCAGGCTGCTGACAAAAGAATTGTGCAAATGAGCCTTTAAATCCTTAAATAGTCACTACACAATGCATGAAAGAATGCAGCGCCGGACAAAGGGCAATATTCACAGTTTATCTCAGGGTGATGGATCTGAATCGACGCATGAACATGGGTTTGTTACGGGATGGAGTAGGCCGCAAACCCCTACTGAGAACCCAGTGGCCACAGTCTGTAATGCAAACAGTCAGGCTAAGTCCTTAACAATTAGGGTAAATTGAACTGGCCATTATCTGAACTTCAACTTGTTCTCATGATTGATATGGGAAATGAAAAGTTGTACATATCTCTGCAAAGACCACGTTTTCTTCTCCTGACCAATGTTAGGAATTGGTAGGTTCATATTTTAATGCAGAAATTCCTTAGTGTATATCTCCATTTAATAAAAGTGCTAGTGCTTACATTCACATTGCAATGAATGTTACCAATTTTGTGTTTTCCTAGAATTTTATCTATATATGACACATAGAAAATAAGCTTATAAAACTGAATGTGTACTAAGAGCAGACAACCTACACTAATATCTAATCTAGACTAATAATTTATGTGGACAAATACATGTTCATCCAACATCCTCTACACCACCAGTCTGTTGTCAGTCTGTATAAATATTCATAGGCAACCTGAAGCTGAAGAGTTATGTGTCTTGAGGCATTCAGTACTTCTGGAAAACTAGAGTCCTTTAAAGAATATGTATAATGTAGACCATTTATGAGTATAAATAAATGCATTTTACCTATACTGTCCATAACAGTTATTTAAAAGTTTGTATTAATGATTCAGGTTTCCCAAAACACAATAAAATGTAAAATTAATCTTGAGGTAATACATTATAAAGAGGCAAATATTAACTTTTTAATGCTCAAACAGGCAATGGAGGGCCTGGAGATAGGGGATGCTGTGCCCTGTCCTCTGCATATTCTCCCTTTTTCCAGCTTGCAACAGTGAGAAGGGAGAACATGACATAGTTACCTGTAAAATATGTGCAAAACAAGCAGTCAAAACATCCACAAAGCACCAAGTGTTCATATATACTTGCAGTGAAGAGGGAATTCTCATTAGCTTATTAAAAATACTTAATTGAAACAGTCTATTTTGAATAATATCTCACCTGTTAATATTTAGAGCTGTATAAAATCAGGTAACCTTCCAAGAAACATGATCTGTGAAAGGGCATCTGATTTCACATACAGACCTGCACGGAGGCCACCAGGACAGCCAATGAAACAGAGAGACTTCAAGAAACTCTCTTCAAAGCAACCCTATGTATTCAAGTATACACTGCATTCAAGTTGGATGGATTTCCCTTTTGTCTATAGTCATCAGAGGCAAGTGACATCTTGAACGCCTCAAGAAGATTAAATAGCAAAGCTCAGTCGGAAGCTTAAAAAAAAAAGAGAGAGAAAAGAAAAGGGCCAACTTGGCCATTATGGAGCTGGTCCTTTCTTGTCTGTGAAAGAGCTTTCAAGGAGTACTATTGGAAGAAGAAGGCCCAGATAAAGAATACAATGATGTTAGAAAGGGAGAACTCCGAGTGGAACCAGAGGGTGTGGGTTGCGCTGAATGAAGGATTAGTGCAGCTTCACAGCAAAGAAAAGGGGAATCCTAGTCAAGATGAAAATGAGGAATTACTTTTTTTAGACTCCAGTTCACTGAGCAGCGACAATGCATGATGGGAGGTACTTGACATAACACTCTTCCAGGCCATGTTTGCTCTCCATGTGGGACCAAGAAAAAACAACAACAGTGGCACACCAAAACAAAACAGTTTTTAACCTAATAAACGTACTCAGAAATTCTTTTTGACAAACCTTGGGCTTTATTTACCATTGAGTATCTGCATGTTGAACCAATCACACATGGGAAATTAACATGCCAGCTTTGTAATGTGCCTTTTAACAAGTCTATCTTTTTCAAACGGTTCAAATCAGTGCATTCTTATTGCACATTAAGTGTCGAATTCTTCACAGTCTTCAGAAAAAGTTACCTTCTGGAACATCTTAGGGCAAATTAGAAAGCAAAATGATGCAGAAATAAAAGACATTTTGGATTTTTAGCACAAGATATTTGCACAGCAGTCAGGTTGATTCTGAGTTAGGGAAAAGACTGCAGAATCAAGAAGGTACAATTTAATTGCATCAAGAGACAGACACATATTTTGATTCAGGACTATTATAATTATTCTGTGAATCACTGACCTATTTTCCCATATGTGAGGAATCTGTAGTCCAAGAATCACGTTACTAGTTGTGACATAACCAAGTTGGAAAAAAAGGGCTGAAACACGGGGTCTTTTTGACAACTTATTTGTTAATATGATACAAATACATAATTCAGGTTAGGGTGGGAAGCAGCAAGTTAGGAGTACTCTGAGGATGTTGCTACATCCACATCACATAGGGAAAGGAGTAAACCGGGATTTCCTTTACTTGCTGGTTAAACCATTATGGTCATACAGGGCAAGAGAAATGAGCTAGTCTACCTCATCCACTTCCCTAAAACGTCAGGAAAACTCAAGCAGCTTAGGACATCACAAAGTATTAATCTCACGCAGATAACTCTGATGTCCTCATGGGCAAAGGACCCTTTGCCAAAAAGCTTTCTTCAGGGCTTGATGAAAGAGGCAAATCGTTTAGTTTCCTTGGCTACCTCACAGTCCAGGCAAATATAAAGTTTTATCAGGGACAGGACAGAAGCATCATGTCCTTCCAGTACAACACCAGTTCATGAAGCTGTTAATGATGAAGTCAGAAATTGCACCTCAGAAACAGCTGGGACAGAACAGATGTGGCTACAATAAAAGGGAGGCTTCTTCCTAAAATGTATGAATTATCTGCTTTTGTGGTGAGAAGTTACTAAGATACTCAATAAAAAGAGAAAATTTGTCATGTTGGAACAGTTTGGCTTGACAGGCTTAGCCAGACAAAAGTGCAGAGGGGACACAACTATTCTCTGAAATGTACACTGGCAAATACCATGAAAGCATTAAAAACAAAAGAATGGCTGGCACCTGGACAAATGAACTCAGGCCGTGAATACACTGAGGAAATCAGAAGGTGCCTTCTTGGTCCTTTGCCAAGAGCCTTCCAATAGCAACAAGAACTGAAAACTTAACTTGTTCAAAGGCTGAGCCGTATGTATTTATGGTATGACTGGTGCTGTTGTTAATAGTTGACTGGATGTGATGACCTAAATCTGAGGGAGACGAATTGTGGCTTTTGAGCAGACATAGTTCTTACATTTTTTGTAACTGCCTAGGGTAGTCTGACACGGAGATTCTGGCTTGCAGCCTGTCAGTCTGCTCCCTTTCTACTATGTTCCCTATGATTGCTCCTTTTTCTTCTTGCGTGATCTGTTCTTTCTTACTACTCACTGACTGCTCACTTCTAAAGATAGACCACAGGAGCTGCATGGTGACTGCTCTCCATGCAAACTACTGATAAACCAAAAATGTAATAGTCTACATGACGCTGCAAGGGCAATCCACCACCTTATCTGCTTCCTTGCACATGTATATGGTTGTGTGGAACTGAGAGCGCTATGCATACCTCTGATCTCCACTGTAAAACTCTGTTTTGTCCTACTTATCATATCCAGGCTCTTTTTCTCTACCTTATTAATAGGAACAGCCTTACAGTCCCCTCTGTTGAGAGTTCACTTGAGTGTTTCACGTGGTGACTGTGTTCTGGACTCAGAGCTTCCCTCCCATGCAATAGTCAATTTGGAGACTTACTTCACTAGATGCTGTGTCACTGGAAAGATATTTTTAGTCTTCTGACAAACTTTGGAAGATTTTATGTTTTCACAGTGTTTACACATATGCACTAGTGGACATGTAAGCACATTTCTGGTGTGTTGCTATTGGACATGAAATAATTCAACCAGACAGAACTGCTGGATGAGAAATTTTTACTTCCTTTCATTCTGAAGATGTATGACTTTATTGTTACTTTGATTGTTATTGCTATTCAGAATTGAAAATCTAGTTCCATTACTTTTTTTTTTTGAAAAAAGAATATTGACTGATCAGCTCTCGTAAGTGAATGTGTATACACAGACTGCAGTAACTATAACATGTACCTAAATGGGAAATCTGTAGCATTGTGCTTATAAAAAAATCCATTTTCTGCTAAAAATTTTTGTATTAGCAAAATGATTGCATGAATCAGAGATGCATAGGCACATGTGGGCATGCAAGAGTGTTCTTTAAGGATATTGTATCCTTACACCACTGAAGCCATTTATTTGTTCATTGTTGGATAATCTGCCACCTCTAAAAACCATTTTATACAATACCTTTTTTCATAAAAGAACTGAGATTTTCCTCTGAGAGTGATCCTCCATATAATTAAAGAGGTATAAAATCAAATTATATGGAAGCTAATCCAAAGACACAACAGGGATAGGTATTGTGAAGAAAGAATTTTACCAGTGGAGTAGAACTACTTCAGTTTACACAGAAAGGACCTCACTCTGCACTGCGGAAAAATAGGTGGCCTATGGAGTTCTGAACGACACTTTTTCTATAAGGATTCTTGCTTACCCAAATTTCAATTTACCAAACTGAATGTTACCTAAATTCAGCGATCCTTTGTTTTACTACTCTGCATGTTGCTACCTGTGTTTAACGTTCACCCTACTTTTGTAACCTTGCTGGGTTAGAGCCAAAATGGCAGTGTTGTCTGACTCACTGTGTTCCTCTCATGCAGCCTGGTGCCCAGCTGCTCCAGACCCAGGCTTCTGCTTGAAGACAAAGATGAGTTCAAGAAGCCTGTGAATTCCATGCCCTGACACAGTATTTTTCAAAAAAGAAACAATATTTCTTTCCTTAATTAGAATGCAAAACCGTATATCTTTATTCTTTACAGCAAACACTGTCAAGTCAGGAGATGGCTGACTTGATTCCAGTTACCGCCGTTATAACCCATGAAGATATAATAATGCATGTGGGGAAATAATTGTTCCATTTTCCCTTCTCTCTTTTTTAGCCTCTGTTTTTTTATCACAGCCATTAAGACCATAGACCAGCTGGTGACAAAGTAGTGGTACTGAAAAGTAAGGAGAACCTGGTAAATAGTCAGGATGATTTTCACACTGTTTACATTAACATTTTTCTTGTATTCACTCAAAAATGGAGGGTCTTGAAAATGAGGTCAATGGTGTAAAAGAAGTCTTAAACTTCTAATCAGGTGTATCAATTGTCAAGTTTTTTCCTTTGTAGTTTGGTGGTTTGGGTGGTCCTCATAGTAACGAAGGAAATTTCTCTTTGATCAAAAGAAAATCAAAGTCTGTAGAGGACAGACAGAGTTTCCATACATGTCTGTCCTGAAGTTTACCCACCTTTGCACTGTAAGAAACACCTTGAACAGGAATATAACAGATCAAGAATTTTAAATTGCAATATATTTATTTAAATGTACCAAGTATTACATAAAAAATGTGCCATTAAATGCAGTTATGTTAATAATAATGAAAATGAGAAATTCTTTACTGTGTCAGAGTTAACAAATACAAAACAGAATCAGACTGAAGAACAGGATTATTTATTTTTTTATTATTATTTTAAAAGGTGAGGTAATTCAGGTTGGAAGGGACCTGTGGAGGTCCATTTCAACTTCCTCATCAAAGCAGAATCAGATATAAGGTCACATAATACTTTCAGTTACATTTGTCAATCTACATGAAGAGGAAAACAGCCAAAATTTAAAATGTTTTCTTTTTTTTTTAGGATTTTGATTTTATTCCTATTCCTCTATTACTTCAGCTCTCAAACCCAGAAATATGTGTTACATTATAGTCACACCTAAATAGTTCCTTTAACTTGGGAATAATCAAAAACCTTTCTTAAGATAGCTCAGATTAGCCTTCAGAGCAGCATGACACAAGTTAACATGACTATTCTGACTTCTATTCGTAAGCACAGATAGCAACACAATTGCCAATTAAAATAGAACATATTCAAATTGGAATCATTTTATGGTTGATTAAGCTGCACGATATAACGAGCCATGTGTTGTTATGGATATTACCCTAGAGTTTACAGAGTTCCTCTTATAGTCTAAAGAGTGCCTGTGGGGACAAGAGCTCATGCACTGGAAGTATCTTCTTTATCACCTTAAAGTAGAATGTCTTCAGGGAAGCTGGTGTAAAAGAAAATATTTTTGAAAGGTTTATCTATTTAAAAAAAGCATAAAGGCATTTTTCACACAGTGGATTTGATTCATTCCTGTATGCACAGATGATATATCTGTGGCAGTGGGAGGGTGCAGTAACTTTTGTGATGTCTTTCATACCGGTTACAGTAGTGGATTTTACCTCATGGATCTAAACAAGACACTCTAGAGTGCTTCCCCAAGGCCCTGGCCACAAATCTTCCCTGTCCATCTTCACCTGTACAAAGGAATTAGGAGATCTGATGTTCTGTGCTGTTGTAATACTTCCCCAGTTTTATCTTCTGTTAGTAGGGGCATGAAACCTAACTTCTATTGCTGGCACTGAAATAGAAATTCTAAGCCAAAAGCAGATGTATTCATTTCTGTTTGTTTCAGTTGGTGTGGGCAAAAGTAAAGCAGGGCATGATTTCAAATAGATATCTTGGAGGTATCCTTTTAAGTCACTTTTTTTCATGGAAAATAGCAACATAACTTCAAAAGGGCTATGAAACATCGAATCAGCTGTTTTACTTCTCAACGTGCTGAGTGAGCACTGTAAAAACTAGTGGCAAAATTCAATTTTTGATCTGAAGTTTTATTTTACTCAATCTCCACAATTTTACCACCCTATTGCTTCCCCTGTCCTTCCTCTAACAGGCTACAACCAGTAAATATGTTGTTTCCTCTGTCCATAAAATCAACAGGCAGGGGAAAGACTTGCCAGAGGGGAAAAGCCTTTCTAAAGCTTAAAAAAACTGTTGATGTTCCCTGCATACACTAGCATGTCTGATCTAAAAATATGTATTTGAAGCAGAAGTCTTAATGTAGTTCCTGATTCTCTAAGCAACAAACTTCCTTTGTGAAAATGTTTCAGAAAAAGGTACAAAAAGGTACCAAAAGCATCTACATGACTGCAATTGCTTGGTATTACATTCATGGCTTTATCAATTACACAGAAATACTCAGGATATTTTGCAATTTCATTGCCTGGTATGCCTTAGAATCACTGTCTTCAGCATAATCTCTATGCACTATATTACTATACATGACAGGACTACTCATCAGCATAAGTAGTTTCCCCCCTTGAACACTAGCTGCAGCTGTTTTTACTGATATTATCCATTAGGAACTTCTAATTCAACCCAACCAACACCAGTAAGATTTCAGAGACCTTTTCACAAAATCACAGAACGTCAGGGGTTGGAAGGGACCTCAAAAGATCATCTAGTCTGGCCCCCCTGCCAGAGCAGGATCACCCAGAGCAGGTCACACAGGAACACATCCAGAGAGGTCTTGAATGTCGCCAGAGAAGGAGACTCCACAACCTCCCTGGGCAGCCTGTTCCACCTTATGCAGAAGATCCGAAGAAGGAAGGTAAATTTTGGGAGAAGATACTTCTCTCTTCCAAACCAATAACTCAGGTTTTTCAAAATAACAACAGTACCATGCTATTCTTAGTCTTTGTGCAACTCATGGACCTTTTCCAGAGGCATAAAAATATCAATTTCACAGCACAGAAGCTGAAGTATATGTCTCCATCACGGCTCACAGAGTCCAGGACACATGACATAAGCACATTATGCTCTGATTTTTTTTTTCCCCCAAGTACGTATACAGGTGAGGAGATCTTGTTTAAACTCCCTGATGGTATATCAGGTATGCCAGGCCCTGAGTATGTTGGTGCACATGCATCCAGAATCCATCTTCTGGCCATGGCTAGTCAATGTTTGCAAGCTTGATTGATCTTCAGAATGACCCTCAAGAAACTATCTCAACATACCTGGCACATTTGGTGGTGCAATGAGTTGCCATTGCTCTTGCCTAAAAGGCTGAATTTTGACTCTTAGCTCCTATCTCTAGATTCTGAAGAACAAACTCTGCAACTCTTAACAGTAGTCCCTTCTTATGTTGTTTTGCCAAAAATCTTTCAAATGCTCCACATTTCTTGTACTTTGAAGTAAATTTATCTGTGAGGTGCAACCCAAAACAGAGTGCTGAAATAAAATAAACTGAAAACTTAAGAAATAATTTTTATTTGTTTACTTTGTTTTTAGAAACATTCGTCACCTAATTTAATTACCTTCTGGCTCACTTGAAAGTGATTTGTGGTGAAAACATGTCCAGATGACTAACTTTTAACTAGTGGACAAATAAAGATCCTTTTCCAGTCATATTTAAATGGTTAAAGAAATAATTTCAAATCATCATTTTCCCAGATGAAAAGAAACAAAGATGACAAATAAAAGCATTCAGTCTGAGTAAATCTCCGCATTCAGGACAATGCTTTAAAGCACAGGAAAAAAATTGGACTGTCAGTTACTTTACAGTAGGTTGTGAAAAACAATACTGAGAACACAGATGCAGCCCTCCCACCTCAGAATATGTAGATGGAAAGAAATGGATTAACGTTTGCATTAACTGAAAGCATTCATGCCTCAGAAATGATACAAGACATATTTGGAAAAAAAACCAAAGAGAATCCTCTTACTAATTCCAACATCAGAGCTCTTACAGGAGAAAATCAAACCACCTCTTGGTCAGATCCTGTCAGAAAAAGCAAAGATACAGGACGTAACATTTGTGTCTTGAGTTTTCTTGTCTTTGGGGACAGTGGAAGAGGTCAGAGTAAGAAAGTACTTTAACTATCATACAAAGACCAGTTCAGACTAGGGAGAAAGAAGAGATGCCTATAGGCCATATTGTTGATGGACTTCTGGAGGGTGGTGGTATAGCCACAGTAGTTGGAACAGTTGGCTGACTTGGCTGAGCAGAGATTGACCTGAGCAAGATAAATATTACAGAAACTGAGTCATCTCTTTGAGACCATGGTTGTGTGTGGACAAACACAGTCTGGTCTTTTGGTGGCACAGAAGTGTAATGGATCAAATCAACTTTTGGCTTGTCCTGAAATCTGCCATAAACCCACTGTAGTTTCTAATACAAACTCAGTAAGTTCAAAAAAGAAGAGAGTTCACAGCTGAAGCGGCTGGGGAACAAAGAGAATTCAGGAAGATCTCAGTTTAGTCCCCAGATACCTACTTTCTCACTAATAGTCCACCAACCCTGAATGATGTGTTTCTATTCAAATGCGGCACAAGGCAATTTCCTTGCATTAGGAAGCACAGACAGATACTCCTTCAGCATTACAGATGGATGTCTCTTCTGGCTTTCAGCTCTCAAATGTGGGGTCAATGGTACTGCTTTGTTCTTGTAATTCCCTCAGTTTACAGGGAAAGGATAACTTTACCATTCTGCTCTAAAGTAAAAACCGTGAGACATTTTGTATCTGAAAAGTCACTCTACAGGAGCTAGACTTGAAATGTGACACTGCACAAAAGGAGGAAATAAAATGTAAGATAATTTCATATATCTATGCTTTTTATTCATTTTAAAAGTAAGCATTTCCTGGGAAAAATGTAAGCATTTGACTTGAGGAATATTGTAAAAAAAACACTATCAAAGATATCATTAAAGAAACTGGCAACACTGATTCAAACTGACTTTTAGGACTACATAGTCTTCTTTAGGCAATATTTTGAAGGTAGCAGGGTTAAAACCATGAAGACTGCTATAATATGGCCATGGCACATTTGCTCAAATCGGAAAATCTTTCATAGTTCTTTGAGGTGTTTCAAAATTTCTTAGGAGTTCTTTAATTCTACTTCTCATTAAAGAAAACAAAACCAAAAATTTGTGTGAAAACATTGAAAAATAATTATTAATTCTAGTAGTTCTAAGAGCAGAAAAGTTTGTCCACAGGCTCTTTTTTTTTTTCCTCATAGACAGTATCAGTAAGTAGTTTTTTTGTAGTGAATTAAGCTCTCTAAATGGGTGTTAGGTAGTAGAATAGAAATCTGGAATGGAAATGGCTAGAAACTTTTACGATTATTTAACTGACAACTGTAGAAATAGATCTGCAGTTCCCATGGCTCATTGAACTAGTTTTGACCTGAAGATTTACAGAGATATATGTAAGTTATAAAGAAGTTCATCTTCATTTAAAACTCCTGGTTTTACAGATAGACCTCCACGTTCACTTGGAAGATGGATCTCAGTGAGTTACATACTGCCTCAAGATAGATTGATCTTCATTTAATGTTAAGGCATGCCAAGCCTTTGGAGTCTGATAGGTCCTGCACATTATTAAAGGTTATCAAAGAGGTTTTCTGAATGCCACAGAGGAATAGGTTTGTACCATCTAATTGAAGGGTCAGTCAAGCACTACATACATTCTGACATACAAACTTGCAGAATTACTTAAAGTAAAATAAAAGGTTCTACACAAATATTGTTGCTAAAATATGTCAAGAGATAGCTAATGCCTCACATCAAAGAATAGAATTTCCACATTTGAGGAAAGCCACAGTTCGGAAAATTTTCCTGCAAATACCTTGCTCCACTGGCCAGTTTATAGAACCATTTCAGTTTATCTCTCAGCTTCTGATACAGAAATATAACAGGAACAGATGTTACAGCAAATCTCTGAATATATCTTTTGCTCCAGAAGTGATTCCCCATGCCATAGTACTTCCAAAGGTAATAGCGTAGGTAATGAATGACAAACCAGGCACTTGGCTTTTGATATGTCCCCACTGGCTATTCCTTGCTTGGTTCCCTTCTGTCCTCAGGCTCCTGGGTATCTTACATGAATGATCCAACTGGTGTCACTTAAAGGGCAAAGAGATAAACCATATGTGAAAAAGAATAAAATAATGTGCCTTTGTGCCTTTCAAACAAAGGAAATCAACCTATAACTAAACTAAATGAAGTGGCTTTGTGAAGGAGAGGCCTGATCCTCATTTACATAGACTTACACCTTCCCGACAAAAAAATAAACCTTGAAGGGGATACTGAAATATTTCCCTTTTAAAGTGTGCTTTCACTAAAATGTTACCATCCTAAATGCTTGGAAAGGGTCTTTAACCAGTCGATTTAACACTTTAACAATTTCTTTCCTGATTAAAAAAAGAATGAATTTGTAAAGAAATTACTAGATAATGTTAACAGTGAAATGTTAAGTGATACAAGAACAGTGTGAACTTACCACTAAGTATCAGAAGAGTTGTGATATAGCCTGACCTGTGAAACCCTTGTATTCCTTGAAGGCAGATTTCACCCCTGACATTGTAGCTATACCACATTTTAAAGGTAGAAAAAGAACCTCAAATCCACTTAAAAGTAATTCTAGGTCTCCCCAGATGGGAAATGAGAAATCAGAGTATAGGAACAGTGAAACAAATTCATGTAATTACCATCGTTTTTATTATCACCTGGTTTGCATTTTCATAGCAGACTCTCACATACATAGCTAGACTACACTCTGGCATCCCGTATTGATCTCACCCACTAAAGCTTTCAAGCAACCTGGAATCTTGTCTAACCTTCTGCAAATAAATGCATTTAAAGGTCACACACATGATGCAAGATTTACTTGCCAAACGCATTCTGTGTGCTCATTCTACAATGTAAGCTGACAGCTAACTTTTGCCTACTTGCTGCTGGTTTATGCTGGGTAAGGCAGCGCAGGCTGAAGGTTTAATGTTGAGCACAGAACTTTCCAAGCTGCTATCACCATGCAATCTGCAGCCTCCCCCAGGTAGTCAAAATGATGTGGTGGCCCAGCTGAAAGAAGATAAAACAGCTAGTGTGTTTAGCATGTTCAGTATTTTACCTGCTGTTGTTTTAGAATTGGAAATGTCTTTGCTGGCTCTAAAATAACCTGTTGGAAACTGCTAAAAATGTTACTTCTTCACATAGGTACTGCATCTCTTCAAACACTTGGGTCATCACAGTTCCTACCACTAGATGCTTTTACAGTGACCTAGTATACATGTTAGTTGTGGAGGTGCATGCCTTTTGTTCTGATATCCTTTGAAAAGGAGAAATTCAACAAGATTAAGCGCAAGAGCCATTGAGGAACTACTTGCAAATTTCCATCACTAAAGTGTGTAAACAACAGGAGTAGTGACGGAAAAAAGATGAAATTAAACAGCCTCATGCAAAATACTTCCAACTGGACTCCTTTTTCCTGCAGGCGGCATAAAAGCAAAAGCAGAGCTGCTCTACCTTGTGGCAGTTAGCAACTGATCCTTCTACATGCTCTGTAAAAAGAAATTCCACTCTTAAAAAGTATTAGATAATTTTAAGCTGTTTTATCCCTCGATATTATATAAGAGCAATTTTAATTAATTCTTAAGAGCTAAAAAAAAAAAAAAGGAAAGAAAGAAATGAAGATTTGTGTTTCTTAGGAATGCTAAGCTGTACAAAAGCTCTGGGCTTTGTTTTTGGCCTGTCATTCTAAAGGAGGTGAGGAAGGATTATAATTGCACTGTGGGGCCTGAACAGAGGACCCCTGTAGGTAGAGCAGGCCTTTCAATCTTCTGATCAACGGAGCTGAAACAAAAATGCAGGAGGGCTGTGTTCCCACGTTCTTTGACAGTTTCCTGCTGCAGATAGCGTCCTTTTAAACCTCCCTTATGCTTTCATTATGCTGGTGAAATAATGAATAATTTGCCTCCTCCACTCTTTGATATGCATGGTCAGATATTATTGGGTAAGAAGCAAGAGGGACCTTCCTATAGCCTTAATCCAGTTCACACTAATAAAATGATTTAGCTGAGCATTCTTGGGAAGCAATTATTTTTCTTGAAGACAATGACTATCAAAAAGTCCCTAATGGGCAGAGGCAGATCAGGTCACCTCAGCTTTCCATTTTCTTCAACACAAGCAATGTTTGGACCCTTAAAGTACAAGCTCCCTTCTGCAGTTTTGTCACAAATACTCAATCATCACTGTTGCTGAGTGTAGGGTTAAAAATGAATTAGGCTTAATTTTGATTTATTCGAGTGTGCAGTTACAGAACATGAGAGGTTAACTGTACTCTGAGTTGTGTGAGAGAAAATCTTCAAAGGGAGAAACATGCTGGAGAAATGTGAAAAGGTACTTCTGTTTCTTAATAGTAGTGGTGAGAAAACATATTTCAATCCTTATTCCACTTTTTGTCATTAAATTATGCAGTTGGCACTCTTAAATAAAAGAACCCCAGGATTATTTTTTTTTTCTGTAAATTAATACAGAATTAATGAAAGACAGATTTATTCATTTAAAACAGTACTCTTCTTTGGCAAGATTAATGCTAGTTCAAGCAGATTAGTATTCTGTTCTTTTATATCTTAAAAATCATCAACAATTACAAAATGCATTGGCTGTCAAACAATAATACTCCTATTATGTAACCTCATCTGATTCAAGAGTCTTTGCAAACATCAACTGAATTGTCCTTACACTCCTCTTGACACAAAGATCATGTGTATATCCTTATTACTTGTGAATTATTATGATTGCTGTTATCATTACTACTTAATATTATTGTTAATATAAAAAACCCAGGGATATTATGTCTTTTAAAGACAGGTAGATATGTGCTAGGTTTTCTAAAACATGTAGAGGCCTTTTGTTCAAAACTTCTGTTATTATAGTCATATAATTAAAATGAGTAGGAGATATGGGTCACATATGTATTTGCATATCTAAAGTGTGGCCTGATCCTAAAAAAAAACTTTCACTCTCAGGTGTAATGCAACCTTGTATTTTTTTCATGAGAAAACAGATATTCTAAATAATTTCAGTGAAGCCCAGAATACAATGCTATACAAGTATGGCCCTATAGCATTAATTACATGCAAAAAGATTGATATTAAACAGAAGCATTGTAAGAAAATTAAGGCAATTTCTCAAGGTTAAACAACTGTAGTTAGTATTGGAAGAATTGTAAACAAAGTTTTCCTGTGTTTATCCTTGGCAATAATATTAATGATCACATTGAATATTTTTGGTAACAAACTTGGCCCAAAATGCAGGGGTTGAGCTGATTCAACTTGTTGTCTCAAAGGCAGATGAATTATAAATTTTGATTCAGTTTGCTGAATTTCACACATCCAGTTGAGGCTCAGTGATAAGGAACAATCACACACCTTCCATCTGAGTCAGTCCCACTGTTGTTTATTTAAGGGTAATATTGTGACTGTACTCCTAATTTACATGTCTGCAAACCTCATTTCAGCTGTGACGAATTTGACCTTCAAGACTGATAAGGATTGTAGTGTGAGTTGAAAGCAAGTGATATTTATGAATCATCCTGGCGAAGGTTTTTTCAGTATAGAGTTAGAATTATGTCAGTGTAAAAAAATGGTAGTAAAGTATCACCTGGAATATTCCATGTAACTCTGGCTATCCAAAGCCAAAAAAAAAGACGGAATTAGAATAAATGGAAAGAATAGCTTCCTTTTTTTTTTCTGAGAGTGGACTGAAACACAAAAGTCAAGACAAATTCAACTGTTCTGTGACTACACTAGGAAGGGAAAAAGTAAGTGTTGTCTGGTGAGAACCAAGACTTGCAACTTGGCTAAAACTTGACTATTCATGGGTAGTATAGGGATAACATTAACTTGTTATCTTTCTTCTCTCTAAGGCACCCTCTACATAAGTATATACAATGAAATAGAAAGAAAGATGAGATCCTTGAAGTTTGGAACCTCTATGTCCATACAGTGCAGTGCACCACAGAGAATTTACCAACATCTCTCAAGTGTGATGTGACACCCAAGTTAAAAGATGTAATGTGACATGTTGCCCACATGGATACCTTTGGATCACACTCCCCTATATTTTGGTACCCAAGGCTAACTTGGATTCAACTAGCTCCTGACACTCCAAGTGTCTCAGTTATTCAATCTGCCTTCTTCCTTTCCTACACCTCTTCCTATGGTGAAATGTGACTTAGCGAGAGTATGAAGATGCTAATTAATAAATGTAGGGCTACGATAGGCACTATAAAGTACGTAACTTGGATACTTTCTTCAGAGACAGGTGCTATGGGAAAAAATTACAGGTGGAAATGTTACTCCTGAGAAACAAAGAGAAAGAGAGAGGAAGGACATACTAGAGGCAGTTGATTATAGCTGATCAGCCTCTACCAGTGCAGCAGAGAATAAGAAACACCAACCAGCTGTGGGATGGCAACTCTTTTGCTACTGTGGTTACTTGAATTAACAACACTGAAGACTGTATACTTAAATTAATGTGACTTCTGGCTAAAGAAAAGTTTAAAGTATAAGATGATAAAAATAAGTATACAGTGATATTTAAATGACCAGATATAGATATTCGAAAGATATTGAGTTTCTAATTATAGATTTCTTTGGTAAGCTTTCACAATCAACTATTTCATAGTTGAAAAAAATAGTAATTGGTCAGTGAATACGGTGCAAGAATAAATAAGTTCCTATATCAGAAATTCCTGCTGATTTTTTACCTAGCTTTGAGTGGACTATTTGCAGAGATCATTAGCAACACAAACTGCATGAAATCAGGAATCCACCAATCCCTACTTTTGGAGAAGTGACCAGGAGAGTGATATGTTCTTGGCATTGAGCACTCAGTAACCAATATTTTCATCCTTGTTTGTTCAAGGCTAGAAAATGATTCCTGATCACTTTCTTCCTAGCAGTGAACAGTGGAGTCAGAGTCGTAAATATTCTCTAGTGTGTTGTGATCACTTAACAGTTTCTAGGAGTCTAGTGGTGCATTAATATGACTTTTAGTAAAAAAAAAAAAATGATTTTTAGTCAAGGTGATTCATCTCTCAAGCAAATGAACATAAATTTCAGACAGTCACCTGGAGTCACTAAATCAGGAAATGGTCACTGGTCATCTTTTAGTTAATCATAATATCAACTGAGACAAATTAACTATATTTTTCTTAGGAAGAAATATCCTTGTTAAAAATCACTAGGGGAAGTGATGAATATTAGAAAACTCCATCTCTTTATATTTATACTGGATAAGTATTTTTTTTTTATTTCTGAAGGATTTTAAGAAAAGAAGTTTCCTTGAAAAATGTGTGAAGTCTGATCCTGGTTTTATATCAGAAAGATTTTTTTAACATCTGTCCATATAGCTCCTCCCATAATCTTGTATCTCTGGATAGACAAAGTCATATCAACGCCAGACACCTTTAAAAATCTGTAGCAATGTCTTATATTGTCTGATCTCACTTCCATCAGAGCACGTCAACTTCAGTAGTGCAGCATTTTGAATATCTATTGCTTCCATTTCCTTTAGTCAGAATCAGATTAAGTTTTATCTGAGCTAAAAAGTAAAGAAAAGCTACATTCAGCATGTAAGAGAAAAGATGTAATAAATATTCTTACCTTTCCCTAGCTCCAAACATTAAAGTCTTTCTTGATCATTTTCCATATGAGAGGCTGTTTTATCCTAACATTCTTCCTCTAATTCTTTTTAATATTACTGAGAAACCTGGACTTCTAATATAAGAACAGATTTCTTCCCTGCCACCTGGCAGCCTCATTGTCAGATATTAGATATATTTTTCCCTGTTTTTTTCCTCTGAGGAACACCTGAGGATTCTAAGTTTGTCTGGCTTGGAGAAAAAGAGACTGAGGGGTGACCTCATTGCTCTGTGCAGCTTCTTGAGGAGGGGAAATGGAGAGAGAGGTGCTGAGCTCTTCTTCCCGGGAGCCAGTGATAGGACTTGTGGGAATGGTTCAAAGCTGGTGCCAGGGAAGGCTTAGACTGGATGTTAGGAAGCATTTCTTTACTGAGAGTGTAGTCAAACATTAGAACAGGCTTCCTAGAGAGGTGGTTAATATCCCAAGCCTGCCAGTGCTGAAGAGGTATTTGGACAATGCCCTTAATAACATGTTTTAAGTTTTGGTCAGTCCTGAACTGGTCAGGCAGTTGGACTAGATTGGACTAGATCCCTTCCAACTGGAATCTATTCTATGCTATGCTATGCTATGCTATAATATGCTATTCTGCTTGGAAGAAGTACTCTAGGTAGGAAGGATATTGAGACTGCTCTTTTTGACATCAGAATCAAAAGTGACTTCCAAATGAGCATCGGTAAGTTGGGAGTTATGATCCTTCACTGCCAAGCTCTAACACAAGGAGCCTGATATTTATTGCTGTCCTTGAGCTTGCAGTAGAACATCTGTAGGGGAACTTGCCCTGGCCATGTCCACATATAGAGAAGGGGGTGTAGCCTCTTTCCGCTCATCCTTCATGTGCTTCATGAGAACATCAGTTATACTGGAACTTTCTTTTCTTTCTTTGCAGCCAAATAAGGCTGTAAGTGAGTGTACTTTTCACATCCCCTTGGATGGACATTTAAACCAAAACATTCTTGAAAGTATGGGTGGCAGACTTTGGGTAATTATATTTGTTGGGATGACCACTCTGAGCCTGAGATATATATATCTTTTGTAAGCAGAATGTTGCAAATATTAGTCTTCTAATGCTTTTATATTATTTATTATCCAGGTGAATAATTTTAAGATTCTTTCACTGCTCAAACATATGCAAAAAAAGTTCTTGCCACAGTGCAAACTAATTTATGTCTGAAATATTTTTCTGAAACTTTTTTTAGATGAGTAAAATATTTCAGGAAGGAATAGAAAAGTTTAATTTCATGAGAGGGGATCAATTGCAAATGTCTGTGTAATATGAACATAGTCTATTTCTTGGCTTAAAATGCAACTCAACTCAGAAAAGGTGTTATTATCTATAATCAGTGACTCCAGACAGGATTTGTTAAAAGAGTACTATGATGATGTTAGAAAACAAAGGTCTTATTCGGTCAGTAGTGGGATAGCTGTTATACGTAACTGTAGCAGAAAAATAGTAAATAAATGCAGCGTATTACTATTACAGTGGTGCAAAATCTTGACAAGTACTTAATTTGGTAAAATTCATATTGGGAACAAGGTGCCTGGGGAGGGAAATAAAAAAACAAAACAAAAAAAAAAAGCATAAAAGTATGACATAATTTAGACAGAATCAGGTACCTCAGATACAGCAATGTTGTTCTCTACCCTTACTGAGTATTTATCATGCCACTCTTCACCTGACACTGATTAAAAAAAAAAAAGACAAAAACCAGCACAAAACACTTGGAAGGAAAATACAGTATATGCACACTAGATAATGTTATAAATATTGAGTAACAACCTTAGTTTTACATTTGTGAAGAAGGTTACATTTGATATTACAAAGGAAAAGTGTCTTCGTGTTAGGCACTGGTGATGTGTGAGTACTAAGGATAAAACTCCTCTTAGGTGACCCAAAGATGTCACAGAACGACTGTGTCTATAAAATCATTGTATGCTCTGCATTTGTCTCTTAGGAGAACTCCTATGTTTCCTTTGTGTTGCTGGCAGGTTGAATGCATCATGCCGGTAGACGCGTAAGACCACCCACCCACTGGCCCCTGCTATCTCTGTGAATAACCTCATCTTTGGAGAATTCCACCTGTAAAACTCATGGTCTGGGTCAGGGACTTCAACTATCTGCCAAACAATTAGTATTGCATGAGTTTTACAGAAAAACACTATGTTAAGACAGCTGCCTCTAGAGGCCAGACCTTACTTGATGATAATACAAATGTTTCATGGCATTCATTGCCACCCCTTGAGGTGAAGAAGCCCCACGAACATTGTGTAAATACACAAGTTATTCAAAGAAAATATCTAAGCCCTCATCACCCATGTCTGCTCCAGACAGTAGCTGTCTGTCTTGTGGGACAGGGAAGTTGGCAGCCTTTCAGCCAAGGAGAGAAAAAGCAAAGATGGACCAAATTCCACTAAAAAGAGACTACTTGATAAATTTATGGAAGGAAGACACAGGTGTTTCATATCACTGACTTTGATGTCTGAAAAAGATACATGTGGAATATAAAACTTTATGTTTTATACATTTTTCTTCTGAATATACTTGTACATATTGATGTACAGAAACAAGTAGGTCCTTACAAGAGCTGTTGTGGGCCCTGAAGCAAAGTAAATATCCTCCCTCCCACTGTCATCTCTCTTCAACACTCCTCCCCAGCTCCTCTGCATTCAGCACCCCTTCTCTCAGTTCTTTAAATTTGCCAGAAAGAACTAGAGGAAGGTTTTTGACTTTTTTATACATTTCTATGTTTCTACCTCATCTCATTTCATATTTGCATGCCTCTACTTCCTCCACAGCCACGTGTCACTGTCTGTTTCCTAAAGCTCCTTGGACTCACCCATTCATCTTCTCTCACCTGTATTTTTTTCCAGAGTGGACAGCAGAATACAATCAGCAGTTTTCCACTTGTTCACCATGTTGTGACATGAGGAAGGACAACCAGATCATGACTCATTTTTTCAACATATCTTGGCAGTGGCTTGGAATGACAACATATCCTGCCCTCCTCTTACCCCACAGGTCTCGTGTGCATCACCACTGTCTCACAGGTGTGCTGGAAGCTACTCTTCAACCAGGATTGCAGCTCTTTATTTTGTTCAGCTGGCCTACCTAAGCTGCATTATCATAGAGAACTATGTTTTTAGACTTCTACTTGCATTACTTTTATTTGGCGGATAGTAGTGGACTGTTTAAGAGAGTAAGATCTTTTGTAAATAAGAAGATCCAGACTTTAAGTTCTCATTTTGCTCAAATCAATAGGAACTTCCTCTGAGTTCAGACAATCCAGATATGCAGCTGGGCTAAATGAGAGGATTACCATTGATAACAGGAATGTTATTTTAATTTAGTAAAGTGAGGATCTGGGCCCAAGGTCATTTATTAATTGAATATGGAAGATTCTGGAAGAGTTTAAAGGCTCTAAAGACAATATAATTATCTGCAGCAGAAATATTTGTCTGTTTTATTTTTCACCCTCTTTCAAGCCAGTGTGGGGGAGTTGATATGTTGCATTAGAAAGTATTCCCAGAGACAGAGAGAGAAGAACAAGGAGATGAGGCAATTACAGTACATGGGAGCCTGATGGGTGGGAATGGGGGAGGGGATATTCACTCTGGGTCTACAGTTACTGTAAGGGTTTAGGACACTTTTCACATATTTATCCAAGATGGTCTTTGAAGTGCCTTGTGGGTAACAGTTGGGGGTCTGCTGTCACTGAGAGCGTCAAGGGACCCTGAAGATTTACAGCACAGCTTTCCAGGCAGGGAGTAATTGCTGTTACAGAAGAGAGGCTAAAACAGCTCTTATAAAGTGAGATGCAATTTAGCTTTTTCACTGTTGTCTCAAGAACTGAAAATGGCAGTAGTTGCACCTTCCTTGCACTGGCTTGGTGGTGTCTATAAGCTAATGTCCATCCTCTTTAACTATAAGTCTCTGGCAGAGAAAATACTCTATCAGTGCTCAGGAACCAACAATGAGTTTTATTATCTCATTCCTTACTCTACAGTGTGAGACACCCCAAAGAGACTGGAATTCATGAACACCCTGATCAGCCATTCTACAAAAATCAGACTTACTTCAGATATCTCCACTAAACCTAGCTTTTTAACCTCATTCTATACATCAGCCCCAAGAGTGGATTCATGGTCAAAGTTGTCCATGTGTTAATCGCTTCCAGGAGCACCCTCTTGGACCAGTTCAGAGATGACTCAGATACTAGTGTGAACACAGAAGGACGGGCCATTTTCCCATCCACCCTTACAAGTATTTAACCTGTCAGACAGCTCGAAAGCTCATATTCCAAGCTTGCAGCAGCCATCCCAGAAGAACGACGATGGTGACTTGTGAGCATCTGTACCAAGTTCCTTCCACATGGCCAGCCTCAGTGTGCCCAGTGGTTTCCCAGTCTCCCTCCCAGTGCAGGGATGACATAGAATTACAGAATCATAGAATGATTTGGGTTGAAAGAGACCGCAAAGATCATCTAGTTCCAACCCCCTCAACATGGCAGGTACATCTCCCACTAGATTAGGTTGTTCAAGGCTCCATCCAACCTGATCTACCCCTACTGCATGCCACAGCTCCTTGTTAAAAACTGTGTGGGATCAGGGGTGTGAGTAAAGCCCAGAAGCCCTGACACTTGACTTCTGAGCTCATTCATGTTTCTTGCAGTGTATGGTAAAACTTTGCCAGACTTTTCTTACTGAATGATCTTCTGAAGCAAAATCAAGAAATCTGCTTCCAGAGAGCAAGAGAGGGTCAAGCAGACCCTGAATATCAGTGAAGGATGAATTCCTCACTTTGGTATGAGAGCAGACAGTGCATGAAAAAAGGTAACAAGGGGTCAGTAGGGGAACACACAGGATAAAATACTTTCATCTATTGTGCTGGGGTCAATAGGCTCCCATCAGGAAATCTTGAGCCCAAGATTAATTACTTGTTGCAGTAGGTATACTATTGTCCTCTGGAAGACACTGTGGTGACTTTAGGCATCTTGAAGATTTCTGGTTCACACAATACAATCCCATATAAAAAAACAATAGTAGCTAAGAAAGTAGTAGTGGGTGGTGGTAAGATGCCTTTTAGCTCATTCTAGTCAAACTCTTTACAAAGATACCTCCAGCTTAGATGGAAATGATGAGAAACTATTTGTTAATATGATGAAAGAATTTCATAGTAATTCAGAATTACATGTCATGGCTATTACGTTAGTGCATTTTGCAATTTATATGACAACAAACCTGCTTTAAAAAAAAACTTCCAAATCTGTTTATGTACATTCAACTGGAAATTTATTTGAATTCCTTGAATTCCTTATGTCATAAACTTGTTTAAATTAAATTTGGATTCTATTTTTGTCAAGGTCATCATATTTCGTTCAGTGACATACTTTAGAAGGGGACCTGGTAGAGTTAGATAATGGTTGGACTTGATGATCTTAAGGGTCTTTTCCAACCATAATGATTCTATTCTATTCTACATAGTTCTCTTTAGAGGAATTAGACATAAATTATTTTTGTTTTAAACTGACCTCTAAAAAAAAATTGAAGCCCAATCCTCCTTGTTTTGATTAAATTTGCCAAGAAATATATGATTGTCAGTATTTAATTCTTAAATTATCACATAAAAGGAATACTCTGGTTGATTTAGAGTAACAGGATTGGATCTCTATGCTCGATGTATGTTTTAATAAGCACTTTATCAGCTAAAACTATTTGCATCAAATGATCCTCGTTTCTTGTCCTGAACTGCAGAGCTGTGTCGTGCTGTACTAAATCCTGCACTGCAGCTGATAACATAGTAATGACATGTAGAAAGACCAGAAGTCTTACTTTTGTCTTTGTGACTGTAATTTGCTATATTTTTAAAGAGTGTGTAAGTAGGAGCTACTTTGTTATTTATTTTACTATTGTTTACCCTTCATATATTTAAATCTTTAAATATGATTTCCAGTAAGCATATCCTTTAGTGCTTAATGTACTTAGTCCATAGCATAAATCAAGTACACTACTCTCAGTGAATATCTCATAAAATATCAATAATTTACTAAATGTGCACTTTAGAAAACAACAAGAAAAAGATCATCAAGTTGCAAAGGAAAAGAAACTGCAAAAGATCAAAATTCAGGACACTATATTAGCTATACTGCAGGTCATCATTTGAACTCTCAAAGCTTATAATTACTTGAATAAAATTTAAATTAAAAAAATCTATGCTACATGTGACTGTGAATACGTTTTGATTGCTGTTAAAAAGAAAAAAACCAAATGGCTAAGAAACAAATAGCTCCACAAACTGCTTACTCATCTTGATTGAATGAAGCCTTGTCTCCTATGGGATTTGTGTCTTATTGTAAGCTCTGATTGAAATTTCCCAGTGGTTGGGCACTTTGAATTGGGTATCTAGTGTCTACTGAATTATGAACTACTGTTGCTCTTCTTTTGCCATCAGGGCACTGAAAAGGACTTCTGAGACACTTTTTGGTCCTGTTTTCACAGATGTTTTACGAGCTTTGTAAAATTTCTATTTCTCTGTCAGACTGGTTGACACTGATCAAGATGTTCAAAATTTGGTGGGAAAACCAAACAGAAAGGAAGATAAATTATTCGCTTTTTAAAACATAATTATTTGAAGAAACCCTACCTAAACAAAATGCTGTAAGACAAAACATTGTTCTTGATTTCCCAATAAATTTTTTATTTCCTTTCTGTATAGGTTGTAATTTTTCCTGTATGTTTTGTAGTGAAATTGAATTCTTGCTACTGTACTTAGCCTAGTGCAGGAATTAAATAAGGATGTAAATTGTCATCCCTGTTAAAGGACAGATGTTGGTGGTGTTGGACTCTCAACAATGTTACTGAATCTGAGACCTGTCCTGACCTCTGTTTGCATAAAATGGCCCCATCAGACCATCTAAAGTAACAAAAATATGGAACTGATGTGAGGAGCAGTAATGAAAAAACATCAGCGAGAACCTCCTGGAGCTCTTAGTGATTCTGGGCATTCACACAGCGTGGTACTAAAATGTACCTGATTATTTTCTATGGCACAAAGGTAGCATATGTGGATCCTAAACATAAAATACAAGCATTTCAACATGTGAAAATAATTATTTTTTTCCTATTACTCTGCTCATTCATCTAACTAACATTAGCCACGCACCCCTTGTTCAGCCATTCTCCAACTGTGTGTGACTGCGGGTCTATTGGGACGCCCCCTGGTCAACCTACAGTCAAGTTGACTTGTTCTGCATCACGGCAATTGAGAAGCTGCTCTGGACTATCTGAGTTCAGTGGAAGGAGTCCTATGACCTTCAATATCATTTGAATCATATTTTTTAATGGTTTTGCTTATTATTAGAGCAAAATATTCTGTATCAAATCAAATTTGGTAGCCTTTGTTTGCTACATAATCGAAGTTGTGATTGATATATAGCTTAACCCTCCTTTATAATTTTTAATGTTCTGTTATATATTAAATGTGTTCAAAGGAAAAAATCACATGCGTTTTTTGAACCACTGACTTTGATAACATTTTTTTTTTGCTTACAAGCTGTTATTTAGCATCTGTTGTGGGAAAGAACACACACATTCCTAGATATTTTTCATGGTCTAAAGACTTTAAGATACAAGAAAGAGTGACTGTACTCATATTAATTTTTCTGTCGTAATGCAAATCAGGAATGATGTGTGCTGGCTGGAGCTGAAAAAATAATCAGTAGAAAATAATGTATTCAATGAATTCTGCCTCTCTCTGTTTCATATTGTTCATGGTCATATCATGGCACTTTTCTGACATGAATTAGTTATTCTGAATTTTTTACTACCGTCTACATGAGGTAGATATTTGGCTGCATGCCTCAAAATACATATTTGTGTATGTGACTGCAGAAGCTGTAAATTGTACAGGAAGGCAGCCATGCCTTACAACAGATCCGTTATTAATGCTTATTTTATAACAGCAGCTCTGACTAGACTTAGATACTGCCACACGAAACAGTGTAGCTCCTAAAAATAGATACCTAAATGGGGACAGAAACCACAGATCCAGACAAAATTCTTAAAAATTCTTGGCAGATTTAGGTGAACAATAGCATTGATGACAGGAAGACATGAACAGGGAGATATCTAAAGTAGACAGCAAAAAGTATTGAAGAAAAAAATAGTTTAAAACCCTATTTTCTGACACATTCTTGCAAAAGCTGATCTGATGAGCTTTAAGACCCTCAGCTGGAGGATTGTGTCACTGTTCTCTGTTAGACAGAGAAAAAAAGAATGGTAGCACATGTCCACTGCAAAACAAAGTATCCATGAAAAAGAAAGGGCGTTCTTCAGCATTAGGGCTTCAAACCCAGTTTTCCCTCTTGTTTGCATCCATAAAAGAAAAGGACAGGTGTTTGTTTTGTTTTGGGTTTGTTTTTTTCCCAGAAAGTGTCAGCTGCTATGTCTTTGTGGTGAAAGTAGATACCAACTCCTTGAATGTAAAGCAGAGGGTCTTAATACAGAAGATAATACCAGACACTGACTAAAGAAACAACAAAAAAACATGCCAAAACACATTAAATTAAAAAAAAAAAAACCCGAAACCCCACAACAAAACTCCAAGATAAGAAAAGTCACATTCACATAGAAATCACTAACAGGTACTCAGTGTCTTGCAACCTTATACCAGCCAAGTGAGCTGAGTTAACCTGGCAGCATACAGGAAGGTATAATACTGTCTAAGTGTGTGAAGGAGGCTGGAGAAGAAAAAAAGAGAAAGTGTAGGAGGAGGTGAATCTGTCAATTTGCATTTGGTACGAAATAGTTTTCTATTCTGTCACTGCCTGTCTAGTACTGTAGTAAGTGTGGGGCAGGGATTATTTCTCTACCTCTGTAGGCTGTTCTGAACAACAAATAATCCTGTGTTAAGTAGCTGCTGATTTCCTTTTCCACTGAGAACCTGCAAACCAAAGTCCTCTGTGACAAAATGAAAACCTGTTTCCTCAGACTGACACTAGACCCTTTATATTTATTCAGCTGTCAGAATTTATCCTCATTCTGTAAAGAGGGGAAAGACCCGGGGAGCTTCGGAATTGTTAAAGCTGAGGGTCATGCTCTAAAGTCTTATGACTTTTATTATAAAGTGCATTTTTTATATTTGAAAGGGATTGACCAAAATCTTACTGGGTTAAGACACAGCTTGTATAAAGACTGTGAGGTCAATTTCTGCTCTGAGTTATGCCAGTGTAAATCTGGGATAATTTCATTACAATCAGTGGAGTCAATCCAGGAACATAATTATCCTGTTTTTCTGGGTCATGTGATGCCTGTGGAAAACAATGGAAATTATGTGCATAAACAACATGATGACTGATTTCTGAATAGGTAACTGTTACCAGGACTCATATTTAACCTGGCAAACATAAAAGACAAATATTATCAAAGAGAAGGAGATATAATGCTATAGAAAACTATGAATACATGTATATATACACAACATATGACAGAAAATCGAACACAGCAAGGAGCTATGCAGACACATTTCCAGTTTGTTTGTTTTCTGTGCTTTTCCCACAAAGCCCCTCCAGTCAGAATACAGTTGAAGCTACTGCAGATATATTTGATTTCAGGTCTGAAGTGAAAAAGCCTTTATCTTATTGTTTGTGGAAAAAAAAATATTCTTTGCTTTCCTAATATTGTAATACTGGCCACTGCAGCTACATTTTTAATTTTTTTTTTTTAAATATCATACTAGAAAAATGGAAGGAGATTGTAAGCAACTTAAGTTATACTCCTAGGGTTCTCCATGTAGGGAGTTGATGGAGAAGGTGGGCCAGAGAATGTAAAAATACAAATGATAAAGAAATTTTCAAAATTGTGAAAAGCCAGGGCACGTGATCTGGGTCCAAACTTCAGATTGGGTTACCAGAGGTTAGCAGAAGGTTACCTGAAGATTATCAGAAGTTTACCAGATGCTTACCAGAAGATGAGACACTGCCTACACCTCTGTTAACAGACAAAACAATGAACAATGAACTAAACAGCGGGGTGTCCAGAAGCCAGCTGAAATTATTTGATCGTATCTGTAGGACTAAACTTTTTTTGCCACTGAACTTGAAACTGGCCTATGATAGCCTCTGATCTGTGCACTCAGTAAGTGTTAGTTCACCAAGACCAAAGCCTTGCTGGGGACCTTTCCACCAATTTAATTGTATCTACTAGCAAGTTCTGACTCTGGGGTCCTGGCACCATTTCATTTACTGGTAGAGCTGTAGCTGGTGTGTCTGAAGGTAGTTTGTCTCAAATACTCTTATTGGCCTTAGCTCACCTTTCTTTCTTGATTTTTCAAGTCAGGAAAAGCTGATTTATCTCACAGATAGCTGTCTCATGAGATCACAGTTTTCATCTCTTGGTCCCAGGAGATCTTCACTGTCAAGATCAGTCCATTTTTGGCATCTGTGCTACCAGGAGACAACTATCCTCCTCTCTAAAAGCCTAGAACAGTCACATAATTTATTATGTGGTTCATTAATGTGATTTCTTGTTAAAAAAAAATCCCAACCTGAGAAGGAATAATAAAAACTGAAAACCTGGTTCTTTCTGATTCTGAATATGTGAACTATTAAGATACAGCCAAGAATTGTAAGAGAAATAAAAGGAAAAAAAGTACTCCTAGCAGGATGAGAATTAAAGTGTAGTTTATTCTCTAATTCAAGCACGATGGCTTGATTTTAATAAACTTTAAAGAGATGCATGATAATCATAAACTATGATTTAACAGTATGCTAATAGTTGAAACAGGGTATTTTTTAGTTTTGAAAGCAAAACAAACTTTCAACTCCAATTCTCCTTTCAAGCTAAATTTTCCTTTCTTTTAGCCAAAATATATCCAACAAAGCCATTGGTGAATATTTTGGATTTATGGTTTTGAAAACCATATTAGAATACAGTTCTCCTCTTCCAAAAATCATGTACGTAGTATCTTAAACACACATATGTCTTGCCAGGGAGTGCCTTGAAGTCACGGATCTGCTTAAAAATACATGTATTCAGGAGAACAATAAGTTTAGCCTCTAAAATTGTAAGACTCCATAATAAATAAGTTGTGATAAAGGATCGTGGACACAACTGGAATTTGAAAGTTCCATACTGTGTCCAGGATCTGCACAGCTAGTAGAGGTGTGAAACCTATTCAGCATGTCTTAAGCTTGAATAAGGGAACAATTCAGTTCATAATCAGGTTTGTATTTATGAACATTAATATTTTATGACACAAATACCAAAAAGCCATAGTTTTCCTTTTAGTCTTGCTGAACTTCTATTATCCGAAGCAGATATGGAAAAAGACCCCCTTCCCAACTCTTAAACCACAAAAAAATCATTATTTGACAGAATTTTTCACACAGTGTTTACCTGTGTTGGACTGGAACTGGTAACACATCTATGAAAGTTATACCCTATATTTTTTGCCTATACCCTTGTATAGTATTAGCACTATACCACAAAAGTAAAGAATAATTTCAGATGAAAGCGACCTCTGGAAGCGTTTTGAACCAAGGTCCTGCAAGGCCAACTTTGAAATTACATTAACTTCCTTAGGGTCTGACCTATAATTTCCTTCTTTTCAAGGAAATACTTAAGGAATACTTTGTTGTCTCGCTGTCCATTTCTCTGGCCCCTATTTTATCAGTTTGTAAATTAGTACATAATGGAAGACTGCACTGAAAGTTTTATAAAACTTGAGATAAATATCCACTGCTCTCCCCTCATTCCCCTCATCCTCCAAGCTAGTCATTTCATCACAGAAAGTCATCAGTTTAGTTAAGCAAGAATCTCCCTTTTAAAATATATGATGACTTGTTTCAGAAATATTCTAGTCCTTCATATATTTGAAAATATTTTTGGAATTATTTTCTCCATCATCTTTCTGTGGACTGAGGTAAAGTTTACCTGTTTGTTGATCCCCAGGTCACCCTTTTTGTCCTTCTAGAAGATAAGAGGGACATCAGCTTTCTTCCAGTCATCCAGAACCTCTCAAAATGCCATGACCTTCATTATTTCTCATGTAACTGTAGAATACAACTGCAGAAAGTAGCATTTATCGGTTTTCAGTCAATAACAGAAATGTATTCCTCTCTATTTAGAAGCATAAAAAAATATCACTGTGAAAGTGTCAGTATAGTGTGTGATCTCAGCTGAGGCAGAGACCTCTTCCACAAGGTCATTGCTGGCTTGGAACCAAATCTAGACTCATTAGTTCAAGTAAAAATGAGCCCAAATTGACACGCTTGTTCCAACTCTGAAACAGTTTCTTTAGACTGTGGACCTAGATTAAGCTGAGTCTTCCAGTTTTAAAAGGTGTAGGTTCAAGTCTGCTTCATGAAGTGCAGTGAGATTTTTAATAAAAGGGAATGAAACATAAAAGTAGAAGGGTCTGAGCTATCGGAGAGCCAAGGGATATACTACTTTACTGAACAGCAGTGTCAGTGGACATCCTGAAGTCTGAGACTCTTAATAGTCTACACTTGACTGTTAACTTGCCCTGGTGCTGACTGATCCTTTAGAGGTCCCTTCCAACCCCAACTATTCTATGATTCATTTTTCATGTAGAGTCATGTCACATTTTGTAGGCTTATTATTTTGGCAGTTGGAAGAATACTGGTGAATTAGCCCATTGTTTCATTGAGCTTCCTTAGTCCTGGCTCTCTGTCCGTCATATATGTATGTATATGTACATACACATATAAATACACCTCTCCTCCCTTCTGCTTTAGCAAACCGCTTTAGTAGATCTATTTGTGTGTGCTAAACTGCTGTCTGACTAACTATCATCAGTCCTCTACTGTCAAATGACACTCTACTAATATTTCTAGCCTTTTGATATGGTTTCCTTCTGAGGAAGCTCTCAAAATAGGAAAAGGCATTTTTATAGTTGGGCTCTACATACCTTCCCTTTTTACCAAGTGTTTCAGGCAATTTAAAGGAACCAGAGAGCAAAGAGCAGAAAGCACTGGAATGAGTATGAGACATATTCTTTGAAAGAAAGAGCAAGTCTTTGTTTCTCGGATGCTTGGTAGTTTGTCTGTCATTTGTAAGATTTATGTTTGATTAAAGTTTATATCATATATCTGGGGGATGTGTGTGGAGCTGGTCAGAAAAATTCCCCATGAAATGAAGTTTTATACCAGTATGTTTGTTCACTGAACCTGAAGTGTTTATGTCAAAATATCTCAGGTTTGACAGATTTTCCATCAATCCAAGGAAGGGTTCTCGTTACTACAGTTATGCTGTGGGGTCCTGAGGTGGGATTTGAATGGGAATAGATTTATTACTGTCAGGAGGATATATATTGCTATGAAGTAAGTAATTTCTTCACAGACAGAGGTTAGAAAACATTCTACTAATAATAGTATAGTCACAACAATCAACACAGCACTTTGCCAAGTGTTATCTTAGCACTAGTAGTCCAACAGGTGTTGAAAATAACCTCAGGTAAAACCATCATGAATTTACTCAATTTAAATTATATTAACAGAGATGCAAAAGTAAGTAACTAGCATCTTCAGCTTTGGAACAGAATACCCCAAAATAAATTTTTAGAGTGTACAAAACTTATCCCTAAGTTTCCTAACTCAGGGATTGAAATGTGAAGAAAGGGTTAAATGTCCTTAAAAGTGTGGTAATTACCTTGATGTTTTATCCCAAGCAAAACAAACAATTCCCAAATAAAAACCTACTAATCAATTGATGAATGAATAGCCTCTTCCAAAAATAATATGAAGACTAGAGAAATCATAAAGAATTAAAAAACTGAACAAATAAACAAACCATCTTTATGACTTAGAAATAATTAAAAACAAGAGATATAGCTAAAAAGATTAGTTAAACGTTGCAGATAGTGAAACTGTTATTCAGCTGTAGAAGTACCTTAGAAAGAAGAAACTAAACTTCTGCTGCTCAAGATGAGAGTGTGACTATAAATAATAAAAGATTGTTCAAAATAATGTGACGGGGGGGCTTTTTGTCTCAGGTCTCAAAAATGTGAGGAAGTGGAACATGGGGAAAAAGACATCATCTAATGCAAACAAGATGGAAACAATCACACCTCAAGTGTGATAAAAACTCAAAGATATCATTATGTTCAAATAAAGGAACAGAATAAGCACCAAGATAATCTCCAGACTCAGTATGATCTATGCAGTAAAGACAGAAGACAACAGATGCATTTGATGGCTTATTTCCAACTAAAAGGAATAATAAGCTGAAACATTTTTTTTCAAGGCGTTAGAGAAAATTTACCTGCACATTTTTTAAAAACTGTATTCAGGAAACAGTAGTTTATGCTGAAACAGATGCATAGAAGGTAGACTAGACACAGGTAGTAGACAAGAAGACCTTCATTTTTACAGCTCACTGAAATGAAGAATGAGAGAAGAAATGATTTCTGTCCGCGAGAATGTAACAGTAGTAAACAGCAGGGAAGTAAAATAACTGTTTAAGGTAAATGGCAAACTTGACACAAGAACAAGAAAAGATAGCATAATTTTCGGCTGGAAGTTGCAAAAAGCTTTGTAAAAACAGACAACATTATTTGACTCAATCATTCAGTAAGAGTACTGAAACAAATATCTACTCATATAGAAAATATTTAGAAAGAGATTTTGCAAAGGCCGTGATTTGCCTGTGCTGCAGAGGGGTGGTCTTAGTATCATCAAAGTGCTCTTTTGATCTTATGTTCCTACTTTTCTACTCTAGCTTATCATGCAAGCTTTTATTGCTGTGTGTCCAATTATTTCACACCACAGTTGCAAGAAAGACAGCTTGTTTCATATTCCTGAAATACCTGTACTGCATATGTAAATAAGCACAAACTGATTCATACAGAAGAATTCTAATATCTGAAAAGTAGGAGAATATCTGAATTCTGTGCCTGGAAGAAGCTGCTATCAAAGTTGAAAGTCTCATACACTGGAACAGTAAAGATATTTGCTGTCTGCACCATCACTAACCAGTTTTTCTAATCATATGAGGGAGATTCATCCTTTTAGATCTCTGTAATATACTCTTAGTAAGTCTCTCTATGTTCACTTTACAGACAATGAAAGGCATTAGACACCTTCAGGACTTGATTCATCCAACTTGTTTTAAATGGCTAAATCCAAAACTGTAGGATGAATTGCATCCTAAACAAGCTTATTTCCTCTTCTTTATGAGGAAATCTCACATAAGCTGCACATCTCCTGGGCTACATCTATATTCATAGATTAAACAATGCCAAGGAATGTTCTTGTGGACTGGTACTTGGTGATCTAGACTGTGAAATTGTCTAAATAATCCCTGGAACGATTTTGACCTCAGCCAGCAAGCACTCTCCCTGAAAATCCTTGGGCACAGTTTAGGATTTAATATGGGCAGGAACTGTTCCCACTGCTAGTGGAATTTATTGCTATGTATACCGACTACTCACTGCCAGTTGGCCTCCACAACTAATTATAGAATGGCCTGGGCTGGAAAGGACCTTAGAGATCATTTTAATCCAACCTCCCTGTTGTGTGCAGGGACGCCACCTCTCGACTAGGTCAGGCAACACGTGAGAACCGAACGGGAATCGAACCCGCGACCTTTGGTGTTCCAAGCACCACGCTCAACCCACTGAGCTAAACCGGCCCTCATCCTGGGTGTGTTTTCTGTAGTAGGATGATGTGGCTGTATTACATAGACACCTATCTGTAGTGTCTCTTCTTTAGGAAATTAGTGCACTGTCGGGCAGCGTAATTTTGGGAACTTTATTTGTTATGCTTGCTTAAACAATTGGTATTTCATTGACCTCGGGCAACCTCAGTAAAACTAATTAACATGTAAAGACAAAGTGGAATCCACTGCTCACAGGTCAGAAAAGGTTAGAGTTGAGTGAAATGAGGCTGTATCGAAGCTGACATTATTCAATCTTAAAATTCTGGTTTTTCAAAGGTAAATTTTGGTCCATTTCAGGTTAAAAATAGCTCATGCTGCTAATCTAGATTTTCTTTAGCTTCTTATTCTCCAGGTCGTATAATCACAGCTACAAACTATAGCATTGTTTTTTCCTTCCCTAGTTTTGCTGAGTCAAACACTTTGATCAGACAGTTTTAACATCCTATTAAAGGAAGAGTGAATTTGATGTTTGTGAACTGCTGTCTTCATATGTCTTCAGAATCCAAAATGGAGAAAAATTGTCATGATTTCACAAGCTCAGCCATCTCATTTCAGACATTTGATGTCATTTTGTCTGCCCATCACCACCGACTCTTAATTGTTTGAAATAAATGAAGGTAAAAAGACACTCAAGGTTAAAACATGCAAAAAAAAGTGTAACTTAACATCAATAATGCAAAGCCTTTTCCCTGCACTTTGAAGAAAATTATTTATATTACAGTTGTGATTCCTGATGTAGAGATAATGATTAATGGCAGTTTTTGATATTAGTCATAGGTCTGAATAAAATTAATTTCTTTATACTATTTTAGTTTTTCTGCAACAGGGAAAAGATGTACACAGTCCCAGCCAAAAGTAGGACTTAAACTGGAAAAGTTGATTTGAAATCATCAAGATTAAGACCAATTTTATTAGGCATTGTACAAATATTTTCTGGAAAACAGTGTGTGTCCCTCTGCAAAGACAATTGACAAAAAAGGAAAGACAGAGGGAAATCATATATTTAAGACCACAGATGAGTAAAAAGAATGCAAATAAATCTGCTGGCTGACTCTCAGTCCAGTAATGAATTTATATATTTCTTTAGATTCAGGAGACCAAAGCTGTAAGCTGTCTAAAGGCACAGTATTAGGATATATAGATGCATAGCATATATAACTGTAGAGCATGTAAATATACCTAATTAACTAAACTTTTAATGATCTACTTTGGGTAATGCTACCAGTCTGTCTGTAATAATACAGAGCTTCAAACAGATACAAAATTTACTTGAGAAATTGGGTTAGGCACTTCACTCCTACCAAGTTTTGCATTTCTGTTACTACTCGGTGGTAATGCTTGAACTACCTCAGCTACGTCTGTGAAAGCTGTGATAACTGTAGAATAGGCAGATCCAGGAAAAAAACGGACTCTAGTTAAGAGTTTATTATATAAAAATATTTATGATTCCTCAGCATTTCAGTTTATTATTAAACATTTTCATTCCTCCCTTTTTTTCTCCAGTACAGACTGGAGAATCACTGGCAGTAACAGCATCATGCGCGGTGGATTAAGTCCAGCCCTGTGACACCTTTGTTAGGTTTTCTACAGAACTCTTTACAACCCCTATAACTGCATTTCCTTCTACTGTTGTTCTTCTGCGCTCTCAGAAAAGTAACTTAGCAGCCCAATAAAAGGACAATTATTGGACACAGGCCAGCTGTGGTTTCTCTTGAGAACTTTACAACAGCCAGGATAGAAGAGGAACTCTGTTAAGATTCCCCTAGTCCTGCTGCAGTCAGGAAAGCCTAAGGACATACATCACCTCATGTGTGGCTCATTCTGTTTGCTTTTACACTTGGCAGGCTCATAGGACTCAGGAATGCACATCCTTGAATAAAAATCTATCTATACAGTGTGAGCAATCGTTACATCTGATTAGGAAGCATGAAAAGAAACACACATGTGGTTGACTCTGCTCTTCTGATGTCTGTGGCTTTTTGCTGACAGGAAGGAAATCCTTTTTAAAACTTATTTTTTTAAGAGTTCAAATAGATTTTGAACTATGTGAGCCAAAACTTGCTCTCAGTTACACCCATGCACTCTTACTGACTAGACCATGAGAGTGCAGGCATCTCTCCAGAGAGAACAAGTTTTGCTTTGCTTTTCTGAAGCATTTCTTAATCTACATCAAATTTATAATAAAATGTCCAAACTAAGTTTCCACACAACCTCCTTCCCTTCCCTTCTCCCTCAAGTCTTTGTTAAATACGAGTCCTAACTGGATGAGCCGTACAGGGTTCTCTGCAGATATAAGGCTCAAGGGGCTATCATGATCTTTTCTGTAGAGTGGATTTCTGTTGACTTATTCTTCCTCTGGCTAGCTCTTGAGTTATTAGGTGTGTTTGTAACACAGAAAAGTGCGAAAGACACACCTGGGTAACCATGTCCCCAACATTATCTATCATTTACAAGATACAGAAAAGTGCTACTGGAAAGGCTGCACAACTTCAAGCTCTCTGCATAGTAAGCTTGGCACTTCAGCAAGTAGAGCACTGCAACATTGCAGCCTTGTAATTTCTAATTCCTGAGCTGGCTTATTGTTTTCAATTACTAAAAGCTCTTTGCATTCCTAGGCATGAAGTAAACATGTCCAATGTCTTGAAAACACGTGCTGTGTCTCTGCCATGGGACTTGTACAAGTTTGGATAGAATGCTGATATGTGCATTTAGATTCATATTTTTAAAATATCCTTAAATAACTTAGGCAACTAACAAGGTCACCGACTTCCTAAAAATCACTTTCCATAGACACATAGACCTGGATCCATTCAATGCCAATTTAGGTACTTTATTGAGATAGCTAGGGAAGATCTGCAAAGTGTGATCAAAATATTTTCTGTTCTTCTGGAAGCGCTGACTTCTCTCCATTAGCTGCAGAGGATGTGCATGGTGATTTGGCTCTTGAGTAAAATGTTTCAATGAAGGGCTTAAACTTAGAGCTGAAGTCAAAGTTGGATCTGTCTCCTTTTCACTCCCTTTTAAACTCCCTCCAAAATCCGTTTTCATTGCTGAAAGGTTGTTACAAAAAAAAAATGACATGAGCAGTGATAGATTGCTACAGAATAGGAACTTCATCTGTAAAATACTTCCTAACCTGTATTTATACAGTTGATTACCTCCCCATAAGTATGTCATCTTGCACTTGTCTCTGTTAGGTAGCATCCTGAGTTTTACCCAGGTTAACCTGCTTGGGAGCGTTGGTAATTTTCCCTTAAACATTTCCATAATGTTTTTAATAACATGAACATCTGCCTTGAATTAGAGCTAGAAATAACAGAATAGATGAGAGGCTGTTTTCATGCTAGATTTCTGTCTGTTTAATTTAGGAATTGCAGCAAGTTTTCTCTATTGATTGTGTCAAGATTTGGCATACATGAATGGTATGAAATTGCTCATTAATGTTTAAGTTCAGTAGCCATAATTAACAAGTCTGGCACTTACATAAGGTGACATGATTATAGCTAGAAGAAGCTTGCTGAAATCAAGGGAATAATCCAGATATTAGGAGAACAATGCTTCATCTACGTTTTAATTTCATCCAGTTTTTACAATCAATAAATGTGTTTGTGATGAGTATCTTAAAATTTACCTCAACACAGCCAAAAAAACTCGCTCTCTAATTGTACTGCACAATCATTTAACACTCACATAATCAGAAACAGGTTATCAGAACTGAAACTGAACTTGGTAAATTACACTACTTACATTAAAGTCATAGACTGTTATCATGATACACGATATATACCATATACTAGTCTAATATAAGCAGAAACTGCTTCCAGCACAGCAAAATGGCAACCAGAACTGTTAACACATATTTTGACTATCCGAGAATTTCACATGTAGATCTGTGTTTTTGCAGGATTACTCATTCTGTCAAATGTGTTTCATTAAGTACTTTAAGGAAATGTTCATTTTCACACTAAGAACACATGAAATCCCTAGGCATTTGTGATTTTCACGTGAAAACCTTTTATAAAAATCTCTATATACCTTTACTTCTAAGTAAATCATGTTTTTCTTCCCAATTTTCTCATTTTTATTAGCAAGACTGTCTTCGTTTAAAAAAAAATAAATCCCTAAGTAAAAAAAATTATGAAACTGTATCCATTTGGGGGTTCATAATGAGATCCCCAAAAGCTGTGTGGTTTGAGTTTTTTTGCACATTGTTGCAAATATTTTGAACCTGACTTACTTCCACTTGCTGCAGTGCTGTTACTCAATTTCTAAGGAAAAAAAGGAGATTAATGAATGACACACAACAGCCTGGCTCCCCCTATGCCACATTAACCACCCAAGAGCTTAGTTTGGGCACACAAGTAAAGACACCATACGCTGTGACTAGTCAGTGAGTATTTGTGACAGAGCAAACTGATGATGCATTTCCTACCCTCACTGCAGTTTTACTGGCCTTGATGACTATGTAGTCCTCATTATTAACATATCATACCCTACACACTGTTGAGTCTCAAAAAGATGCTAAGCAGCTGGAAACTTGTGCCGAGTGCCAGAAGGGAAACAGGCTCCCACACACAGAGCTTAATGTAACAACAATCCTTACTTATTGGCAAGAAAGGGGGTGTGTGTGCATGATGGAGGTTTAAGAAACGATAAATCTTTCTCATTTTGTGTCAAAAACGTCACTCAGGCTGAAGGCAAAGAGGTAGTTCCAGTGCCAGTCCCTGACTTCTGGGGACCTGATTTGGCGAAAGGACCACACTCTTTGCATGTCCTTTCTCTCCTTCTTCATGCTGTGCATCATTTCAGTTGACAGATTTACACAGGAAACCTGGCTCAGCAAGGCCTGCCGTAGTTGGTGGCAAACAAGAATATGAGGGAATTAACTTCTGGCCTGCTGACAGTGGCTAAATCTGCCAAAGTAGAGCTGGGTAATTTGGTTTCTTTCTTTTGTTGATTTTGTGCCAGCCCACAAGAGAGGATTAAGCAGCTAAATTCTGCATGGAGAACTCTACCCCTTTCGCTCAAATCCTATTGTCTTGATAGAATGACAGTAGCTAGTTGTGCCAATCTTTAACATCTTGCTGGCATTTCCCCAGAACATATCAGCTTTTGGTCCCTGAAAAGGGGGATTTGTTAAAGAACTAACATTGAAAAGAAATTAAAAAAGACAGAAGAAGATGAGTAGCCATGGAGTAAAAGTTTTGTCTTCTATTAATTAAAGGAACAAAGTTCTCTAATCCTGATGGAGACTCCACATTCAAACATCAGTAAGTCCCTAGCTCTTCTGTCATTGTAGCACATTAAGAGTGCTCGTTTCCTCTTATTCATAGTATTTGTTTAATTCAGGAGCTATTCCTTATCGAGTTCTGAGAAGCTCTGCATTCATTTCACTCATTAACTTTGGGTAGAGAACCCCAAAATAAGGTTTTCATTTCGCTCTTAATAGAGAGTATTTATCTCACAAACTGAGGATGGAGCTTTTTTTTTTTTTTTTTTTTTTTTTCCCCTGAGGCATCATACCTTCTCTGAAAGTCAGTTAAGCTTAGGTGCTAAAAAAAGTGGGTGGCAAGGACAATGAGGTTTTTGATTTTCCATCTCAAAGCCAACATCCAGTCTAATATACATCCAGACAAACCTTCATGACTGTTAAGACAATCTCATCTGGCTTCCTGTGTAGCACAGGCCTGAGAGGACTTCATCTAGGGATTCCTGCCAAAGGCCTTTCAGGGAGTAGAGAGAAAACCTTCCAGAAAGACAGGTGACATTGGGATATGGTCTTCAATGGACACAGGAGTCTTACACTCAGGGTAAGATAGTCTTCCAAAGGGCAGCAAGGACTGGGTTTACTTATATTGCAGTCTAGCAGTTTGCATATTTGAGCACAAAGAAGTTTGAAAATTACAGAATCACAGAACGTTAAAGATTGGAAGAGACCTCAAAGATCGTCTAGTTCAACCCCCCTGCCAGAGCAGGATCACCTACACTAGAGCGCACAGGAACACATCCAGGCGGGTTTTGAATGTCTCCAGGGAAGGAGACTCCACAACCTCCCTGGGCAGCCTGTGCCAGTACTCTGTCACCCTCACTGTGAAGAAGTTTTCTCTAATATTTTTATGGAACGTCCTATGTTCCAGCTTGTGCCCATTGCCCCTTGTCCTGTCAATGGACGCCACTGAAAAGAGCCTGGCTCCGTCCTCCTGACACTCCCCCTTGACATATTTATAAACATTAATGAGGTCACCCCTCAGCCTCCTCTTCTCCAAGCTAAAGAGACCCAGCTCCTTCAGCCTTTCTCATAAGAGAGATGTGTTTAGATACTGAGTAAAATGTAAAACTCTAATGTTTTTGCAGTTTACTTTTTAAAGTACTGCATAGCTTCTGAAAAAAAACGCCAATGTGAAAAGTAAGGAAGCTAATGATACTTTCCTTTGGACTAAGTAACACTCATGTTAACAAAGAGAAATTAAAAAAAAATCACTGTAGTCTTTCTTCCCAAATCATTCTCAGTATGCCTTCTACACGGTATCAAGATTTCCACAAAATTTAGTCTCATATTTCCCTGGTTGCACTCAAAAAATAAGGAAAAGATTGGGGAACTCCCAAATTGCAGAATACTATGTTTAAGGTGAGACTACTGTAAACTAGAGCACCATCTTTGGGAAGGAAAAATGCCAGTGTGACATCTAGATGAGAAAATGTTCTTTGATTAAAGTAAACAAAACCCCCACAATTTATAGGTCTTTAAAGCTGATATTTTTCTTTATTTAATTTCTTGTTCTTATGTAATGATGTTAGTTTCTTATCAATTCTAACACAAAATTTGGATTAAGCCAAAGAAAGCAGATCCAAATCTAGATTTCACTGGTTTGAAACCAACTTCACTTTCTCCTTTTTATAAACATATGTCTTATTCTACAGTGTTATAAACATACACACACACACATATATTTATATCATTAAGACTCCTAATATTCCTGTTTCAGAAGTACCATGAAGGATTTTGAGTTATGCTTTTGTTTTCACTTTTGCTTTTTTTAATGGAACAGCTCAAGCCATATTTTTCTGAGAGGAGAAAGAAAGCAGCTGCAGAAGGTTGGAGCAAGGCAGTAAGTGAGGAAAACTAATGCATCACTGACAAAATCTCAATCTACTTAAGGACAAAATTCTTGTTGTTTTCAGTTTGGTCACTATTTCCCAGCAGTCTTGCTATGTTTACTTTCTTTGGGAACTACATTATTTTTCAATATTAACCAATAACAGAGCCTCAGGGAATAATACTCAACAATGGGAAAAGATCATGGTAAACCAGACTATTGACACTATAATCTTCTTTGTGAAAATTTGAATATTTTTACCAACGCTTTTTGCTAAACTGTTAACCCTCATTAGTATCTCAGGAGAAGGATATACAACATACCTTGGTCATCATGACACTTTGGTACGTTTTCAAAGTGTTTATCTGTGTCTGACCCGTTTTACTGAAAAGAATAACTCACAGGTTGAACAAAGTTCTGCTGAGCCAACGGTGAGGTGTGGATGCCTTTCTAACTAAATTTCAAAAAATAGTTTAACTGTTAAGTACAGAGCTTAAAAACATTTTTTTTTAAAAAAAAAAATCATATGTATTGAATTGAAAGTAACTCTAATTTCATCACTGTCAACTTTAGAGTGCAATGTATTTTTTTTCTTGAAAACAAGGTCATTACTCAGTACATCGTTATCTGAGAAATTTTTTTTATATTAATGGACTATATTACATTACTACTGTGAAATATAAAATATTATAATAATATAAAAATACAACAAAAACCTTGCTTAGGATTACATATTTTTGTACTTTAAAAGTTATTGTACAATCTTATAATTTTGTGCTGATGACAGAACAGAGTGTATATTTATTAATTATATTTCAACTGAAGGTCATTTACACAAAACATTCATTATGAGCCTAAGAGGTAAAAGTTTTGCATAGAAAAGAGCTTTTCCTCTTCCACTGCAAAACTAGAGTCTGGCAGATCTATCTACAATTATTGCAATTTTACCAGTTCTGCTCAACATAATATTTTATTTTAAACCTTTTGGAAATTGTTTGACTTCAGTTTTCGGAAATTGTAATCAACTGTCCTGCACTTAAACATACATAGGTGAAGATAATTGTGAAAAAAAAATCACAATCTATAAGAAGCAGGTTATCCTGATACATAATAGATGCAAATCCAACAGGAGTGGAAGAACTGTGTGGCAAAATTGGAAGACCTTGTTTGGTAAGTCTTGTTTCGCTCATTTTTGGTATTTCCTAATCTAGTAGGTTTGATTTCATAGAACCTGACCTGGCTTAAATAGAATAGAAATATCAAGGCAACTGCTGTCAAACAATGGACTGATATCACAGTATGATCATGGGAATGAGTATGGGGAGAATTTGTGAAGTGGCCTAGAAAGGAGTAGTAACAGGCAGTAGAAGGCTCAGGGTCCTTTTTCTTGCTGACCAGTGTAAACAGTGGAAGATCTGAGAGGTCCTGGGTAGAGCAAACACCACGGCACGAAGGTAATACGATTTACTCACTGCCCTCACTATCACTGAGCTGAACAAGCATGCTAAGATTTAGAAACAGCTGGCGATTTGCTATCTTGTTCTTTAAGTCATACTCCACAATGTATTTATGGTTTTGAGCCTTAATATCTTGAGACAATTAAAAAAAAAGGGGGGAGCAAAACAAGTCAAATCAACAATCCCCACCATTTTTAATGTTATTTGGTTCTAAAAGCACGAGGGTGAAAATCTCAAGCTCAATCTGTGTTGAAGAAATTAGACTGAAGAAAACTTGCCTTGTACATGAAAAAAAAATTAAATTCTGGCAACCCTACTGTGGTATATCACCTTATCAGGATATAGGTGGAAATTCAATTGCTTTGAAGAATTAAATGGACCGTTAAACTATCCGTTATGGAGACATGGATGGATTGACACTTTGCAATGGCATTTGAATTACCCACTTTGCTGTCTCTGGCAAATGTTTCCAATTTTTTTTTCCTGACCTAGCCTTAGGCTGATAAGAAAAGATAACATGAACTTTAGAGCCATGGCAAATTAATTTATCATCACTACTAACACTACTCTCAAACAGTCCAGGAAGCCTTCCAGCAAGGATTAACAGTATAATAAAGTTGCATCTAACATTTCTTGTGTTCGTTTATCTAGAATATTTGCTGGCAATGTTGAGTGTATTTTATTAAAGGTATCTGCACAATTACCTTGAAGGAATAAAGCTTAAGCCTATTAAATTACTAAACATCCAAGTTCCATGGTGAACTTAAGAGGCTTGTTTCTGTTTGTAGGGATATGGGCATGGATTACCAGCTGCATAGATTATAAACTCACTATTGCTCATTCATGCAAACTCTGGTTTGAATAATCATGCCTAACTTCAAAACCTATCAGAAACTCCCTTTAACTGAAAATATGAACAAGAAGCCTGTGAGAATGGTATCCAGAGGGCTTCCTGTCACAGATAGTATTGTAAGGAAAAGAAGTTTCATCATTCTATTTCTTCATGGACTAGTAATATTATACAACAGATTATATCAACTAGATGGGGATCATTTTTGTGCAGTTGTTCCATCTTTTTATTAGTTTACATCTTCTGCGATTCTCATACAGCATTTTACATACACTTCTCTGAACACATACATATACACTCAGCATCTGTGTTTTACAGAAGGGAAATACGAGGTAGTGCTATCAAATGACAATTTCAAGGCATTTTAAGGAAATGCCAGAGACATGAGACTGTTGTTTAAGCTTCATGTTTCTTTTCATTTATTTACTGCAGCTGACCTCATGGTTTACAGCATTATAAGGTTGTTTTGGTTTTTTTTTGCACAAGATATTTTAGTGTTCATGTTAAAAAACTTGCTAAAAGACTGTTACTTTGTCAAATGTAGACATTCTGGGCTTGTTCTGGGAAGCGATGAGATTCCTACTAACTGCTGATTTTGGTTCTCGTAATTAAGCCCTATTTCAATAGAAGCAATATGTAATTAATCTTTTGCCAACTTAAATCACAACCTCTCTTTTTCCATTCATTCTCTACTATTAACTGCCACGAGAAGTCAAAAAAAAAGTTGCTCACTCTTTAGGGGGAACAAAAACAGCTTAAGAAATATTAATGGCCAAGTAGACATAATCTAAAGCAGTATTAGGAGAAGAACAGTGGAGCCAATAATAATATCATAAAAAGCTGATATCTCTGTAATATTTATGATCAGAGATGGAAATATAGTCTGTTTCTTAGTCAGTAATTCATATGAACTCAATGAAACTCAATGAAAAGACAGTGTTGCCTATGGAAAATGTCAGATCCTGAAGACAAAAAGGACACTGTCTTTTCCAGTGCTCATGTGTATGGTGCGGAGAAGATGGCTCTACCATCATGCTGCTTTCCCCAGAAAAGTGCAAGTGATCCCCAGAAGCCTCTCTCTCTTCCCTGCCTCCACTTCTCGTGCTTTGGTCATCATGCGCTGACTCTGGAATAACTCTCTTTTTGTCTGATGAAGCTGCTTTTTCTCTCTGGCAGTACTCACTTCTCAAAGAGGCATACCAGGTTTGACAGGGCTCAGGTCAGATGGACAAACCATATATTAAATAGTCTGGTAGTTCAGTTTAGATAATTCTAATATTAACATACTCTTTAACTACTTGATTTTCTTTGGAGTTTTAGCCTTAACCACTATCTGAATGAAGTGTCTTCATTCTTATTTAGCAAAAGACAAATCTGAAGTTGTACTATTTACAGTCTTTGATACAGCTGACAGACTTTCCATCTTAGCATCCTGAGTATTAGATGTTATAAAACAAACTAGTATTTTTTCTGCAGTTATTCCTGCTGCCTTCAACATGTACAATTATAAAGACAGAATAAGATTGGAATTTTCAGCATACAATGAGACAGTGTTCTTCTAACACACTTCTCCTTCAGTTCTCAACAGTACATACTAGATTCTCAAAGCCAATAGATACAAATACTTAAATTCTGCAGTTTTCTTAATTTCTTAGGAAAAAGTATCCAGACAACATATTAGTTACTATTCTTATAGTTGTGGGGTATTCTTGGAGTATTGCCCTTGAAGGCTTCATGCCCTCATGTCTTTTAGCATATCTTCAATTTATGAGTCAGGTCACATTGGTAAATGGAAGACTCTTTCACAAGGAATATTCAAAGGACATTTTGACAGGATTGCATTTCCATTTCCACTTGGAAATTCTGGCATCTGAAAGTCTGGTCCATTTAGACTAATCTTTGGGAACTTCCTTTCCTTTTATGCAGGTAAATCAGGGATAATTTAAAAGTAAAGTACCTTTAGAAAATGCAAGTCAGATGCTTTCATCTTCATGACCTCAAAATTAACTTTCCATTGTGAGATCTCCTCAGGTTATGGCTACTGATTAAAAGGTGAAAGGTTGAGGAGAAAGTGAAGGGCAGGGAATTACATGCTCCCTTTCCTTTTAAAGGCACTTCCTCTACAGCAGGTATGATAAATACCAACCTTTATTCATGTTACAGGTCTGAATTGGTGCCATATGATGATGAATTCCTATACAAAGACAAGGCAGGACCTGATTAAGAATTTGAAAAAAGTATGAACACAGATGGAGAGAGAGAACTTGAAATTGGAAGATGGCAGGGACAGCTGACAGCATTATGTTTCAAATGAAGAGGGGGAGAAAATGTTTGGGGGAAAAAAAAAGAGAGAAAACTGTTCTTTTAGCCCCCTAACGCCCACATTTCAATCTGGAAAAAAAAAAAAAGAACTTGTTTTGATCCAATTCTGTGTAATGTAACAGAGATGGATGAATCACACACAGGAAGCTGTTTTGACTTCCAGCACATCAAAATAGATTTAATTCTTTCACTTTCCTTTGCAAGGGATATAATCTCTAAGCTCTGTGTATGTGCATGTATCTCCTTCTCAAAATCTTCTACAGAAACTCTTATAGACCTGTATGTGAGCTTTCTTAAGTAAAACTTCAGGGTTTGAAACTAGTACTTTCTGACACCTATGTGAAACTGCTAACAGACTCCTAGTCGCTCTGACACAGCCTTAAACAAGGATTACTGCAGAATCAGTAGGATCAAGTTAGAGATCAGTTAAGTAAACTGGATATCCACAAGTTCATGGGTCCTGATGGGATGCACCTGTGTGTGCTGAGGGACTTGGCAGAAGTCGTTGTTGGGCCAATCTCCATCATCTTTGAAAGGTCCTGGAGAACAGGCAAGGTTCCTGAGGACTGGAGGAAAACCAATGTGACTCCAGTCTTCACAAAGGCATAAAGGAAGATCCAGGAAACTACAGACCCGTCAGCTTCACCTCTATTCCTGGAAAGATGATGGAACAGCTCATTCTAGGCATCATCTCAAAGCATGTGAAGGAAAATAACGTTATCGGAAGTAGTCACCATAGTTTCACCATGGATTCACTATTCTACGATGGCATGGCTGGGTGGGTAGATGGGGGTGGGCAGTGAATGCTGTCTACCTTGACTTTAGCAAGGCTTTCAACACTGTCTCCCACAGCATCCTCATGGGCAAGCTTAGGAAGTGTGGGTTAGATGAATGAACAGTGGGGTGGATTGAAAAGCAGATGAAAGAGAGAGCTTAGAGAGTTGTGATTAGTGGCAAAAAATCTTGTTGGAGGTCCATAATAAGTGGTCCAGTCCTGTTCAATGCATTCATCAACAACCTGGATGAAGGGATAGAGTATATTCTCAGCAAGTTTGTTGATGACACAAAACTGAGAGGGGTGACTGGTGCACCAGAAGGCTGTGCCGCCATCCAGAGTGACCTGGACAGGCTGGAGAGTTGGCAGAGAGGAACTTTATGAAATTCAACAAGGTCAAATATAGGGTACTGCACGTAAGGAGGAATAACCCCATGTATCAGTACAGGTTAGGGGCTAACCTGCTGCAAAGCAGGTCTGACGAAAAAAGACCTGGGAGTCCTGGTGGACAACAGGATGACCGTGGCATCATGGCCAAAAAGACCAATGGCATCCTGGGGCGCATCAAGAGGAATGTGGACAGCAGATCAAGGGAGGTTATCCTTGCCCTCTACTCTGCCCAGGTGAGGTTCCATCTGGATTACTGTGTCCAGTTCTGGGCTCCCTGTTTCAAGAAGGACAAGGAACTGCTGGAGAGGATACAGCAAAGGGCTGCAAATATGATTACGGGAGTAGAACATCTCTCTTACTAAAAAATGCTGGGGCACTTGGGTCTTTTTAGTCTTGAGAAAACTGAGGGGGGATCTTATCAATGCTTATAAATACTTAAAGAGTGTATGTCAGGAGGAGGGGGACAGGTTTTTTTTCAGTGGTGCCCAGTGACAGGACAATAGGTAACAAGCACAAACCTCAGCATAGGAAGTTTCGTGTAAATATGAGGAGGAACTTCTTTACTTTGAGGTTGGCAGAGCACTAGAACAGGCTTCCCAGAAAGGAGGTGGAGTTTCTGTCTCTGGAGACAGTCAAAACCCATGTGGACACCATCTTGTGCAACCTGCTCTAAGTGAACCTTCTCTGGCAGGGAGGCTGAACTAGATGATCTTCAGAGGTCCCTTTCAACCCTCAGTATTCTGCGATTCTGTAATTCTCCTATCCCAAATATAATCAAATTTTATCAAAGCTCTGAGACTCATTCTCATTCTTGCAATGTAATGTCTTTCCTGTTTGTTTGGGGTCTGTGTGGGTTTGATTTTGATTTTGTTTTATTTTTACTATCATCATTTATTTCCCTCCCTGAGGACAGTACTGTAATGCTGATAGAAGCAGAAAATTAAAAGTTCTGTTATGTCCTCAAGATTGTCTCCTAACTGGACAGTAAGGAGCTGGAGCACAGGGTCTCCTCAAGACTTAACAAAGAGTTAACTTTAAAAAATGAATTAAGCAGAGAAGTTAATGAATAAATGGACATTTTCTACCTTTGTGAACCTAGGTGCTTATTCAGGATAATCTCTATAGAATAATTCAGGAATTATTCAAGTGATATATAGACATGTAGTTCTAGTCAGATGGGTTGTTTATGAAAGGTTTTCAGACATGTTAAGGAATTATGTATAAAAAAAAACCCAAAGAAGTGTTTGGGTATCTTAGTAGTTTGGTGACAGAAAAAAGTGGAGCAGAAGCCATCCTTCAATTGTAGTGGTTAATCTCATTTCACCTTTCAGTTACTATCTGTTATCTATTTTCTAACAGTAAGAAAAATAATCATGTACATGAATTTTCACCAAAACAAATTTTTTTTTTTACTCCTATGAAATATACTGTATATAAAACTTTATCAAGGCCTCTAGACAAATAATTAAATTGTCTGGAGTGCCTGGTGTATCAAAATTCTTCAGAGATAATATTTTGGAAGAGTTATTCAATTTCAAAAGTTTCCTGGTTTTGTTTTTGTTTTTTTCCCCCCAATACTCCTCTGTCATTTCATTCCCTGCTGTTTTAGACTGTGGTACTGTAATCAATAGGCATGAATAAAAGAACAACCATAAAGATGATTAAAACTATTGATTCAGGGACTGAATATGCAACTGATGACAATATTAATAGGGCCACAACATTGATAACAAACAGCAGAATTTTCCAGTGGAGATATAGGACTGGTGACAAGACTGTAGTATCCATCATGAATGGTAATAAAAAAAATGGGTTTTTAGCAAGAGTTCTGGTAACATGGGAGTTAATACAGTTGGAGTTTTTATTATTGTCCCAGTGTTGTGAAATATATCCTTCTTTTATGTCTTGTTCCTTCTATAGTATTTATGCCTCAAAAGGGGTGTACTGGAGGATACCTGTGAATAGATTTAAGAATCTATTTTAAATATAAAATTATTATTTACAAATTTTACCTCAGAATTCTAGTCCCTGGCTTTGGGGTAGTCTAGTGGCTTTACTGTAATTAGTCTGTTCTTAATTCAAACACATTTTAATTTATTTGGAAACAGTGCCTAATTCTTCAGTCTAATTCAACAGCTACTGCTGGTGAATTCGTTGGACTTTCTGTCAGCAGAACTTGTTTCAACTTACTTTGCAATGCTCATACTCTAAATCAACCCAGTGAATAAAATTAATCCAATTACGGTTTAGCATATTGTGATTGTTCTGCACCTATAGCTTGTTTTGCTCTAAAAAGCGGTTCTTAAAATCCTGTTTTCTTTCTGAGTCCTGTACACAGTTACCCACAGGTCATGGCTGCTGCCAGGCTGGAATGCCGTCCCTGAGTTTCCATTGCCAGGGACAGCACCATCTCCTCGTCTTTGATGATTGACACAGATGACACCCCGTGAAACAGAGGTTGTACCTTAGGGGGAAAGTGGGAACTTGAGTACTTTTTCATGCGTTTAAATAAAGACAGAAGATATTCAAGGGCTGTTGCTTCTTTTAGCAACTGTTTGTGAACATAAAGTGAGAGAGAATTTTAAAATAATATCCCTTTTTTATTTCATCAACAATTTCACAATAAGATCCAACTAAAATTAAAAAGATCTAATTTTTATACAAGTAAGTCAAAGGAAAGCATAACTCTAAATTATATTATCTATTTGCCACAGGATTGTCTGGGAAAGCCAGAGCTAGGTTATATGAATAGAATGAATAGAAATCAAAGATAGAAAACAATATGCTATATGTAGATAGATAGGTAGATGGATAGATAGATAGATAGATAGATAGATAGATAGATAGATAGATAGGCAAACAGACAGACAGACAGACAGACATGTCAGATTTCACAGGAACTGCTTGTTGTATTACTCCATAAAAGTATATTTTAGATTTCCACAGAATGTCTCAATTAAACTTACGTATATATATACACGACACTGCCTGTTGCTTAAGATATGCTCTCAATGCAATTCTCCACTTAAAATTCTCCACTTAAAACTTCTCTTGTGTTATATTTAGAATAAAAAAATGTTCACATAGCTTCTTAAAAAAAATCTCCACTGGAATCCTAGAATGGAGCTAAAATTTTTTGAAGGCTGTGACGTCTAAATAGATGCTTCCAGGAATGAACATTTTTTTTGCATCTACCTAATTAAGTTAAAAGTTAATAAATTCCCTTGGTTGCTCCTTTCTTCAGGAAGCATGCAAAAAATGCATTGAAGTAAGGAAGTTCAAGGTTTCAGTATCTGCTGCCCTTGGTCTTTCTCAGGAATTCTTTAGCTGATTACATGCTTCTCCTTTCAACAACATAAGCTTTGTATCTCATGTTTTGTAAAGGATCATTTCCCCAACCACCCCTCTCTAAGGCCACTCTTAGTCAGTTAGAAAAGTTAGCATCTGGATGTGAGTATTTTTACCACATACATTTAAAATGCCCAGGGGAATGAATTTTCCTTTGATTTCTTTTTTAAACAAAAGTAATCTTTATAGACATTCTTACAATCTTATAAATGCTTTTTCTTATGCACAAGATTTGACATTCTTTCAGATTTCAGTGCTTCCTTTGGAATTTTTGCTTTATTTTCTGAATTACTCCAGTTTTCCATTTTTGTTAGCAATGACGGTCAATGAATAACAAGTATTTAATGTAAATGAAAAATAGTTATCTATAAAATGGGTTTACTCCAACTTATTTAGAAGTTTATACTTCATAAAAAGATGTAATATCTAGTTTTATCCCAACTCTACACTGGTGCAAATCCATTAATTTTGATTAAATTATACCTTATGCCTAATTTATGTCAGTGTAATTGAGAAGGATTAGGGCTTAATTATAATTATACATAATTATCCATGATTATAATAAATGCCAACATTAAGTCAAAATAGTAAGACTAAACTGTTGGGGATCCAAACTGAGATGATGAGTCACAGTGTTTAGAGATGTCAAGCACCTGTGATACACACAGAGCTTAGCATGAAAACCTAGGCTTGAATATTGTGCTTTGGAATCCTAAATTTAAAAGTTCAAAACTGGTGCAAATTTTTAACTATGCAAAGTCCACAAAACTGTATCTTGTTTAATTTTTTGGGCACTCAGAACGTATGAAGGGTCAGGTTAGGTTTGTGAAGCCCCAGTGTAAATGGGAGCATTTATCAAATGTTAAACTCCTAAACCAAAGCTTCTGAGCACCTTCTTACAATTTCTTCCTGTCCTTTCCTTTAATCTCATTTGAAAAATATTTCAAAGCTCTTTGCCATTTCCTCTGCCTAAGGATTCTCATCTTGACTTGATATTGAACTTACAAATACTTACTTTTTCTTCTGTATTTTATACTTTTATAAATAATTGTGTTTTGAAAATAATAAGCCTATTCAAATGTCTAAGAATTACTCTCGCAATTAAAGACAGAATAGTTAATTTCTTTTCACCAGTACTTTATAATATTCTAAGAAGGATAATTAAAACCAAATCTGGCTTAAAGTTTTTTTCAGAGATGCAGCTGTCAGATTATTTGTGTTATAGTAAGAAAGAAGGAACAAAGAGAAGGTGAAGCTATATAGACTGAGGATGCAAGACAAGTCAATGGCATGACTATAGTCCAATGGTTCACCACAGTTTTCAGAAAAATTCTCAGCTTCCTTCTTTCACCACTGAAACAGAATCTGACACATAGATTTTGCCCCTGGAGATTTTACTAGGGAGGTATCTTTTGATTTATGAATTCTTATTTTCTTTATCACTGTGAATATCACATTTTTAGAAGACTGAAAGTTCGATTTTCATATTGAAACTGCCACCTTATAACTCTCCACAAGTACCTAAAGGGAGGTTGTAGTGAGATGGGGGCTGCTCTCCCAAGTAACAACAAATAAGACAAGAGGAAATGGCCTTAAGTTGCACCAAGGGAGGTTTACACTAGATATTAGGAAACATTTCTTCATGGAAAGAGTTGTTAAACATTGTAACAGCCGGCTCAGGGAAGTGGTTGAGTCACCATCCCTGGAGCCATTTAAAAGATACATAGATGTGATGCTTAGGAACATGGTTTAGTGGTCGACTTGGCATTGTTGGGTTAACGGTTGGATTTGATGTTCTTAAAAATCTTTCCCAACTTAAAAGATTTTATGATTCTATGATTCTAAGGTTTTCTCATTCTTTGCTGTCTGATGATATTGTATCATTTGCTTCACCCTTAGAACCAAATTTCCTTAATATGTCATATCATCACTGTTGGTTTGAATACTCCCGTTTTCACTTGCAGCTTTGCTTTACTGTATTTTAAATGTTTCTGTATGTTCTCCTTCCTAATATATTGGAAGACATTTCTTCCAGTCATCTTCTTAATTGCTGCACTTTCATCTCTTCTTTCCATTTCATCTCTACGCAGCTCACATTAAGTAGGATCTTAATCTCTAGAGTAATGCTTTGTGGCAGGAGATAACAGGAAGGTCCTACTGCTCACTGGGATGATCAGTGGATGTTTGAGTGAAGGATATCCTTCATACACCATCTCCTTTTTCTTAATACAAGAAATTGTGATATAGAGTGATTGCTGTTCGTACTGCCTATGTAAATTAGCCATAGCCTGAGTACATCTAATGAACATGGTTCTTTTGGGGAAATTTAAGGGAGGTGATTCTGCCCCTCTCCTATGCTCTGGTGAGACCTCATCTGCAGTACTGTGTCCAATTCTGGAGTCCTCAGCATGGGAAAGACATGGACCTGCTTGAGAGGATCCAGAGGAGGGTCACAGAAATGATCACAGGTCTGGGGCACCTCTCCTACAAGGTCAGGCTGAAACAGTCGTAATTGTTCAGCCTGGAGAAGAGAAAGGTTTTTCAATACCTAAAAGAGGCCTATAAGAAAGATGGGGACAATCTTTTTAACAGGGCCTTTTGCAAGGTCTAACAGTTTTAAACAAAGAAAAAGGGTAGATATAGTATTGATATGAGAAAAAAAATTTTTTACAGTTGAGGGTGATGAAACACTGGCACAGGTTGCCCAGAGAGGTGGTAGATGCCCCATCCCTGGAAATATTCAAGGTCAGGTTGGACAGGGGCTCTGAACAACCTGATCTAGCTAAGATGTCTCTGCTTTGCTCTGCTCTGTCCATCCCAAAACGTTCTTTAGTTCTATGATTTAATTGTCAGTCTCTTCAAAGTTTGGAATTACAATTCAGGACTAATTTTGCTCCTAGGATCAGCACTTCCTAAGGACTATGTAGCCTTCTGCCCCACTACATTGGGGAGCTTTGGGACATTATTCTGTGTATGCTCTTAAACAGAAGTACGGATTCCTTGTACATACTTCTAGGAGACAAATGATGCTGTCTGAGATCTATATATTTAACAGCTTCCTTGAATTTAGAATAGATGAACATGGAATGAACTGTCTGTGCAAAAGCCACAAAAGTACTTTGTGATGGAACCAAACACTCGAACTCAGTCTTCCATCTGATAGATAAAAGCCCTCATCTTTGCATTTACCCATCCTAAGTCAACTTTTTATTTCATTCTTACTCTTGGAATATAGAATATAGCTTAAAAGAAAATCACTTTTACACTTCACATGGGTTTTTTTTTTCGATAAATTTAAGTGCTTATCTTGATCCACAATATAAAGAAAAACATCATAAAAGCTTGTAGATACATAATGAATTTTGTCTCATTTATTTATAATTATTGTCCTTTTTTTTTTTTCTACTTTTACAATAATTTCAGCCTAGAAAGTGAATCTCTTCATTTGAAAAATACTGAAATACAATATTCTATTTATTTACATTTTAAAATCTATGAGGAGCAAGGTTTTTTCCCAGTCTTCATATAAAGCTGTGGTTTAAAAAAAAAAAATGTGTTTTTAACAGGGATATGTTCCCTTGGAAAATTCCAGGTCAGCCCTTCTAAAATATTTTCATAACTAATATGTGACAGTGGCATTCCTTCCATGGCCGTGGAAACTCTATCTCTGTGAAATATTTTACCTATGAAGGCCTGGCACCTCTTTTCATGTGAATCTATTTGCATTTGAATGGTCTTTGGAGGGAAAAATGCTGCTGAGTTGATTTTTTAAAAAATTTTTTTTACAGTATCATTTACTGTTACAGAGTTGTACAAATTGCAATAAATTTTATTTGTTACTATGGCCATTTCATATAAAATTGTGGCTAGTTTCTAGCAGTAGTGAAAAGGTTAACCTTCTAGTAAATTAGATGGATAACAAGGGAAGCCGATTAGCAAGGAGAGGAGCTCAGTCATTGACCTTACAATGCTTCTTTATCTTTTACATTCATGTCTCAGGCTCAGTCCAACACTACAACATAAAGCCATAGCTATGGCACAAGTATTGTATTCCCAGAGGAACAGCGTATTACTTGTATATGCTTGGTTGCTTTTTTGCTGTGAGCTTCTGAATCATATAAGAGCAAGTTTATTCATACATTTACCCCTTATTTAACATGCTTATTGAATGGGCAGGAATCTTCTTAAAGGATAGAGGTATTAAGATGTAGTTGACAGAAAACAGATGAAAATCTTACTGTTATCATTTTCTGAAAAAATGGTCAAACATATTGAATAGCAACACAAAACAAGTGCAAAATACACATTTTTATAGCTTTGAGAGTTGATGCAGCATCATACAAAAAGTGAAATATAATATCTGTAAATAATCTGGTTTATACCAATACAGCTCAGAAAGAAGACTTAATACTGTATAAGTGAGATATTGAACTTGTTACAAGAAAGTCACATCGTTATGAGGTATTTGTCCTTATTTTTCTCTTATCACTCTCATTTGTCTTATCTTTTTGAATGTACTGTCTTGAGACACGTCAGTAAAACCAGCTGGAGTTTGTATCTGCCACTTTGGGATGGAAAACTAGGGTTTCAGTGACAGTACTATTTCACTTATCAGTTTGTTATACCTTTTTTTCCCCAGAAAGAAAAAAAAAAAAAAGTGTGCTTTCGTAGATGGAATAATGGAACTATAACTACTTGCTCTCTGTGCTATTCAACAGTAACCTGCACTTGTTTCTCCCTTCTCAAAAAGTATTTTATAAAATTGTTCTACTTAAGATGTGATTCTCTCATCAGCTCTGTTTATTGTGTCATTTACATTTTACTAACTGGTAGTTAGCTCAGTGGGAAGTTAACAAGCCATCACAGTCATAAGTTGAATGCTGTTTGCATGCAGGCTCAACAGTTGTTGATATTCTGCAGAGTTATTATTCTTTACTTGGGAGAAGACTGAAATAAAAAAGAGCAGGAAAGCAGGAATGTAAGAGAATATTTTTAGGAAAACTTGATATTTATCTCTATTTCACAGTCTGCCTTCATGGCAGTGGCCCTTTTTTGCTTCTTCTTCCCTTAACTTATATTGTAGTCCAGAGATATTTTATTATAAAAACCTGTATCCGAGATTTCTTCGTTAACATTATCCTTCTCTTTCTCTTAGCTCTTCTACCTTTCTACAAGGCATAATTATTATTTAGAGTTGTATTTTGGAGCATGAAAGAACCATTTTTTTAATATAAAAATATAGGATTCTTTGCCTGAATGGGGTCTCTGAGCAATGCTGTAATATTAATTAACACTAATGAAAATCTTGATAAATACACCAAAGCTTAGTCAGCAGGATTGCATTTGCCCAACCTACCAGGCTGTTAATGAACAGAATTCTCATAATAAAATAATCTCTGTTATATACCAAAGCAGGGAATAAGTGTATCCCTATACTGAAGCCTTAAACTATGAAATTGAATACAAAAATGAATGAAATATAATTTTTTTCTTGATAGAACTACAGTGATTTTTCAGATCCTCTGAAGTAGCTAACATTTTGGCTTCATACTGTATCTCAGCAACACCGGCACGAGGTGATTTCAATTTAACAATATTTGCAAAACATAAATTCAATCCAGATCTTGCACTTGGTGTTCCCAGCGTGCTTTTGGCATAACCCATGAAGACCCAGGCTAGAAACCAACATTATCTGTGTACAAAGATCAGCACCAAGTTATTTTTTTAGAAGATATCTCAATCAGCAGGGGACTCCGCTAACTTTTTTTTTTCTCTACAATGTGCCCTCATTGACTGTGTGTTTGAATAATCAGACATTTGAGTGATCCTTTCATCTCTTCCAGGGGGGTTGCAGGGACCCTCTGAACTAGGATGACAGGATTTGGAACCTGAGAGTTGGTGCTCTTTGTTTGTTGTGGCCTATCATCAGTCAAATCCAGTGTGTAGGTTAATAAGGCTTAAACTTTAAGGGAACGGTGAGCACCTGATTGACAAGCCTGTGAATAAAAGTGCAGTGGGAAGTTTTGTGTTTGTGAAGTTAGTATGCATAGAGACAGAACTGAAATTTAGAATGAATTGCAATCAGTTATATTAATGCAAGGAATCTTATTTAATGATTTAACATCATCTTCACCAAATAAAAATGAAAAGTGGTTCATGTTTTTCTTAAAATTAGAGCGATATAGTTGTTTTCCTTGTTTGTTTGGGTTTTTTTTTTTAGGTACAAGTTTACAACAGATATCCAAAAGCCACCCAGAACATTATATAGCAGTGCTGAAAATTCTATCTATAAAGATTAAAAAAATACTATCCTGCAGCTACTTAGAAGTTTAAGAGAGTGTACAGTGCTCCAAGTTTTCCTGAGCATAATACTTTTTATTTTAGACAAGTAATAGGCAGTGAGTGCACATTGTGCTTGAGACACTCACTCAGGATTTTCAAAGGATCCTCTGGGAACGTGGTATCCAAATTGCAGTAACTTTCAAAAGGATCCATATGTTTTTTATTTCCACTAATGCTTAAAAAAATCATAGGCTCAGTTGTCTTTTCCTTTATGTATAATTCTAGAGTTGGTTGAAAAATTTTGAGCTAAACTGATTTCCAACAGGAAATGCAGTTCCATGAAAACCAAAATATTTATCAGGAAGCTGGCAATATGTTTGGGTTTTTTTTAATGTAAGAAAGTCTTTTGGTTTTGATTTGATAATGTTAATAGAATATCACAGGCATAAAATAAACTGTTCTCTGTAAAAAAATAATATTAAATGTTCATTACTTAATAATAAATAGTAATTCAATATGGAGCTAACAATTTTGACTGATATTTTTCAGAATTTCTGCTCTGCAAAAGACTTGATTTTTTTGTTTTGTAACAAAATTATGAAGAAAAAAAGCCAAAAAAATAGCACAATTCCATGAACAATTTCTCTTGAAAGGATATCCCTCCTCTAACTCGAAGTAATATCTATATATTTTGCACTGAAAAATCCAACGCTCCACATGTTGAGAATACAAAATCAGTTTTTAAGTAAGTAAAGAGAGCCAGTAGGGGATTTCCTACTAAAATGATTGTCAGAAAGTGCATTTTTATATGTGCCGTTTTGACAACATTTTCAACCAGGCAGGTTTCTCAGACATGTAATGGCATTTATTGTCAAAACTAGAAGAAAAAAACAACTACTCAGTGCATATGGAATACCAATTTCCAGAGCCAAAAAATAAGAAACTAGTCTGATTTCAAAGTGTTTCCTTATCTTTACCCACTACATGGTGTGTTCATAACTGCAGGACAAACAAGGAACTACTTCTGAACTTTTAACAAGAACAGTGTTTATTCCTACTGAGCACCACCGAGCTCAAGGAAACCAGTGAGCAAACTGAGTTAGAAAACCGGAGCACTGCAGTTGTGGATAGCATCTTTTTACATATGTTTTCTTCTTGGAGAGGAAAGCAGAACCAGAGGAGAAGAGGGCATTTTCTGCTCTTGTATGATTGGAGAGTCCATTAAATTCAGTGTCTGATTTCATCCTGTGTTGCAGAGATGGAAACTGAGCACCGACTTACTGAATTTTTGGCTTCTGCAACAGAGCATTTTAATACTGATTTAGGTCAGGCTCTGTGTTTGTGGTGTAAAGTGCACATGCAACCTTTTCTATCCAGGACATATTTTAAAGAAATAAAGCAGAATTAATCTTGAATTTAAGACAAACCTCCCGTGTCTTACTCTTAACAGAAAACATGAAGACTGTCCAATCGAGAATATTACACAGCTGAGATAAAGCATTTTTCTGTAATGTAGGAGTTACAAATTCAAACTTCAGCAGAGGATGGAGTTGCATCTTGCACTTCCTGAACAAGTAGTCTAAGCAGTCTGCTGTTATGGAAAGGGTTAAAGAAACACTGATTAGACATATGATGGTGCTGGACTCGGCTAACACAAAGTCCTCTGTCCTATTGTCCTATTGTTAGGGATCAATCATTTGAGCCAGAGAGTGGTTGTGCTGTGGAGTCAGGCGATCAGTTTTCCCTTGGGGACTCCCCCATGGAGGGCTTATTAGGACAGAAGTTGTTTCTGTAAGGTAGAGGTCAGCTATTCTGATGAACCACAATTTATATATGAAATGCAAGGTTAAATTAATTAAGCTCCTTGTATTTGCGCAAAGCTACAAAGTTATGTTCATGCTCCTCTTTAGAATCACAGAAACATTATGCAAAACTTGGGCTGTCATTCTGTCTTTTATCTACCTTTTCAAGAGAATGAGAAATGTTTGGTTGCACACCTCTGAACGGAAGGGGATTCCACATTTTCTTTCTGAGTGAACACAGGCACCTAATTTTCTGCCTGATTCAGGAACTTCATTGACAGACTGACAGAAGTTCAGACATGATCCTGCTTCTAGAAGTTTAATCCAGTGCTGCCTCCATCTCCAATATGATGATTTTTCATGGTTACCTTATTCTCTCCATTGCATATAATGCTTTGCCTTAGATACTCTAAGCAGTCTAATTCACCCTGGTAGAGAGTATCCCTCTCAGGGGCTCACTGCTGAAAATGGCACAGAATTATTCAACAGCCATCATTTTAGCCAAAATGTCCCTTTGGTCACCTGTCACACAAACATTTGAGTTGTACTTATCTACTTGCAAAGCATGTGATTTGACACCCACAGTTTCTTCTTCTAGTGTTGCTGCTCCACCTTCTTACCCTACGTTATAAAACAAACCACTCAAGTTAATATCAGATTTTATTTCTGCATTTTCTTATTTGGGAAACGAGACCACATCGTTACCCTCATGTGCTTCTTTAACATCCATAAATGAAAAGAAGACTCTTGGGGCTGTGGGATACTTAAAATTGATTATGTTGCATTTCTTTGAATCCACAGGATTAGTCTAGGGCATTCCTCTCACCCTAAATTGGCACAGGCTAAGTTATCTGCCCGAACGCTGGCACTTGTTCTCGAGAGTCAGCGCCTTTGATTCATGAAGCTTTGGCTTTGATACAAGCATCCCTGTTACCTCTTGCACTGAGGATCTGGCACAACCCCTGTTGGTACTTCCATGAGGACATACAATGTTCCAAGCCTCCCCCACTGCGTAGACAATTCCTTAGCGGGGCAGGCTTTCCAAACACATTGTTTCAAAGAAATGAATCACTCATTCGTGAAAAATGGAAAAAAAAAGAGCACAAATACCATCAAAGCAAATTCAGGGGTTTGCCGCCCACATCACTGACATCATGCTGCCAGCTAGAGAGCACTGAATAGGACTCCTTACAGAGTCCATCAATGCCACTCTTTAAATGGCAATTGCCTGAAGGGGTTGCTGGTTTGTGATATGAGGTACTTCTTCCTTAGCAGGAGAAAGGCAACAGAGGCTGGGATTTCAGCGCTACTCCCCTCAAATGGTAACAAAACACATGGTTGCTTGGCTTGCCAGAATGTCTCTTTTTCAAAGGACTCTACTCTGGAAGGCAATTAATTTATACTAGGATGAAATATTTTTTTAAAAGGGAAAGACCTGTCTGATCATCAGAAAGAACTTCCTTTATTAAACAGGAGATTAGTTGGATAAGAGAAGCAATGAGGGCTTCTTATCATTTACGGACCAATTAAAACAGACCCAAGTGAGGTCTGTCCAAGCTAATCCCAGTGCTAGTGTGCTGGGGCGTGTGATATACGGATGCACTGAGATGCCTGGACCTGAGCCAGTTCACATCTGATGCACAGTTCCCACATCAGACAGTGCTGTGCCCAAGCTAATAAGCCCTGCAGAGGAAAATGCAGTGACAGGTCTCTGTGGCACAGTGCTACGTTACATATAGAGTTTGGATTCAAAGGCATGAGTTTCCTCTAGTTATGGGGTTTCTACTACAGGACTATTTTGTGGCATAGATAAATTTTCAGTAATTCTGTACATGGAAGTCTTTCACATCTCTGCATATGTTTTTACATTTTTCTGTCCCTTACCATTGCTTTTCCACTGCTTGTCTTTTTCTACTCTGTCTTTTTTTGCTTCTCAGGCAACTGACTCAAGTTTACTTGTGATGATCCTTGTTTCTAGAACATCTTTCCTGTGTTTGTTCATAGGGAGCTGCTTCTCCACGCACCGGGTCTACCATGATGCTTGTGAAACTTCAGCTGGTTCAGGTGACCAGGTAAGCAAACCGAGAGAGTTGTTATAATAAAAGAACAAAAAGGGAAGCAGCAAAAGTTAAGAATTTCTAGCCTTTACATTAAGTATGGGATCACCTTAGATTGAGCTCCTACTTGCCCCTGGTTACTCCACACATTAGCTGCCCTAGATTTTCAAAGGAAGCAACACTTATAATGCACAGAACAAGGGGACACTGACCTGCCTGGGGATTTTGGGCACTACAACAATGCAAGCAATTTAGAAGTAGAAATTGAGACTGTCGGGAATGATCTTTCACTGACCCACTGTGGATGGATAAAATGATCAATGATGTCTTTCTCTTCTGTGATATCTGCCAGAGAGTCCAAATTTACAATCGGCATAGGAAAATGGCTGCATGTCATAACCATATGGAACTGACAATACACATTATTGTACAGTAGCACTGCACTAATTTAAGGTCTGTCATCACTTCCATTATGGGCCTTTGTTTCCAGCAATAAGAAACTCTTACACAAGCATTTATCCCAAGCTAAATATGATCTCAGACAGTATGGATCTTAGGTCTATAGATGCTTTAAACAATATTTTATATGAATAGCTTGGCTATTTTGTCATTACATACGTTAAAGAGAGGTTTCAGCTTTCCCCTCATTGTTCAAAATTCATTTTATTTAAGACAATAAAACACCATGGTTTTGGAAGCGGTTAAGCATATTCCATCTGCTCTGGGCCACTTTTCTGATTGAAAGCAGTCATCAAGCATCTGGTGAATTTAAAAGCTACTGTATAACTATGTGTATATACGTAGTTATATTTACACTGAAAGAACATCACCAGAAATGAAGACATATCTATTTCTGTGGGACTCAAAAGTTTTTGTGAAGTTATTTTACGTAAGGCTGGTCAGACCACGTCATCCTGCCATAAAAGAAAATACTATATATTCTCCACCTGGAACAAAGTCTGTGTCCTTTTTTTGCATATCTTAGCTCCCCTGATAAGCAGAATTGGTATGTTTTCACCAAACTGGAAGCAGCTTCTGTCACTGTAAATTTAGGGAAACATCTGCAGTGGATCCACAAAGGTCCTACAACCTGACATAGACATTAAGTATAGCAGAAAAGGTGGCATCCCGTGTGGAAAAGGGCTTCTCTGATTTCTATTCTGGATAATCTCTGAATGTCTGAGATGAGCGCATATCTCCTCCACTGCATACTTGCAGGTTCATTGCTGATGTGAGAGTATCCATCTCTCAGAAAGGTAATGCTAGGGATAAATCAGAACCAACTAAAAATGAGTCAAGAGAAATTTTTTTTCTTGAAAGTTCAGTGGACTAAATCCTCATTTGATTCCTGGTGGCACAGGGGCTGCTACAGCTGAATCCAGGGGAGTAGGCAGGCACCTTCCTGGAAAGCATGGGGAGGAGGAAGGTTTTCACCCCCATCTCATGTAAAGGGGCTCTTCTTGCTCTCATGGCAGAGGACAATCCCTCTTTTCTGCCATAGACCAATCTGAAAAGTGGTCAAAACAGTGTCTAGAAATGAGTAAGAAGAGAGCAGGTCTATCTGATCATCCCCCTCACTGTTCCCCCAGCCTCCAGCTACTTTCAGCCCAGTGGCTTGCTGAACTGGATGAGGTTTTTACATACTCACTAGTCCTCAAAGGATTTCAATTCCATGAACTTACAGTCTCTCCTTTAATCCATCTGAGATTTTAACATCCAGAGTCAAACCCTTGCTGTGGAATATATCATGTTTTTTGTTAATACTTAGTACAACCGAGTGCAGGCCAATGACTTCAATGTGCCTCGGCAATGCAAACAACAACAACGGCATTACTTGGCAATAATTTTTCATTTCCCTGAGATTACTTGTTCTGATGAGCAGGGTTATTTTCCTCCCAGTCAAAACTTTATCCCCCTGAGGCATCTGCCTGATTTTTAGTGACCTTTTTTTCCACGGAAGGAAAAAAAATCACACCAAACTGGAGTATTTTTCTCATCAGAGAACACAGGGGAATTGTTCACATGACCTTGAGCCTCTACAGAGACGCATGTGGGCTAGATCCATGTGAGTCAGTAGAGCAGGAGCAAATCTGTAGAAGAGAAACACTTGGTGCTGAGACCCTATGTTTCTACCCTGTAGAAATCAGGGGAGGGAGGCAGGGAGCGATGCTGTCCCCTGACTGCCCTTTGGAGCTGCAATGAGCTGCTGGAGCACACCTGCCCATTTACTGTCACCCAGCACCTGCTCTCCAAGACTATTCTGAAATGCAGAACAAGGCACAGAAAGTGGGTACAACCCAGATATTTCATTCAAAAACTCACTTATGGCCCTAAATAAAACAATAATGCAGACACATTCGCGTAGACCTGGGGAACAGTGTGACTGAGGCAGTCTAACCAGGCTGACAAGGCACCTGTGCTACTTTACCTGAGCTGAATCACTGGGATCCAGTCCTCTGCCTCCTCACAACACAGCTCTCCCCTGCCCAGATATACACCATGTGACAGCAGCTCTGCTCTCTCTCTCTTCTGCTCATAGTGACTGCACCACCTCAGCAGGCAAAGCCTGGCAGTTTCACCTAAGCCAGCGGTGTCTGCCTGGGGTTGAATATCTAGGCTTTTATTCAACAAAAGGAAAAAGTTGAAATTTTCTTAGTAAAAATCATGTGAAATACTACAAGGAAGATTTCTTCAAGGAAACACATCCTAGAATTGTTCATAGGATTTATTTTTGTATTGTTGACTATTCTGGTGAAACATAAGAGTTAGGGAATCAGAAGAGTTTAATACAACGAGTAATGAATAAGTACAGAGAGATAACTCAAAGTTTTCCCCAACAGACCCAGTCTTACATCACCATGATCATGAAATTACATTCTATTGGGAACAAAATTCTACACTTTGTTTTACCTCTGCTTAACACTTCCCCACAGCGCAGTTGTGATGGTTTAATCTCTCCTGTTTCGCTTTAAAAAAAAAAATCAAACAGCGTAAGTTATCAAAGATGCAAACCTGACCCCCTGTGACTACATTACAATGTAGCACCACCTCCTGGCTATTGGGAAACTCATAGTGTCTACTTTACCTTTTTTTTGTTTTTAATGGGCATCTGTTTCTTAATTTTTTTGTTGCAATTTGAAATGAAAATATGGTGATTAGCTTTTCACGGCTGCAGCTATTATAGCTATAGATGTTTTTAATAGCAGCTGCTATTTTTCAAATAGAAGAGACATTTCTAGCATAAAGCTGTTGGAACTGTACATCTCAGCCTTTATTGAAGGAGCAATGTGTATGTTCATTTTTTATGATCTGTAATCACATGCTGGTCCTGGGAAACATGCCACAAGGGCCCACATATGTAAGTAGTGGCAGCTGAAAGTGCATAATTCATGAGGGAAACATCAGGATCGGAGGAAATGGCATAAATAGCTGATTGACTTGACAAGTCTTATGTTTTTTCCAGGATTTATTTCCTTTTAAAGATGTGAGTTGCTTTTTAAAAAAGAAATGTGTAGACTGCCAAGTCATAAGGTTCTCTGGGTCGTTTACTTGTTCCTCTGAAAGCAAAGACATTCTTGTGTTTTCATTCTAATTTAATTAGAATGGCTTTTTTTACAGTATGTGGTCTTTGTTATTCCAGGTCTCTACTCCTCCACAGTTCTATTCAACCCTATTGTAGGTCCACTTTGAAACAGAAAGGGCAGTCGAAACAACTTCATCTCAGAAGGAAATCCTATAAATACTGTAATTGCTGTGGAGTTTAATCTGGTTTCTTAACCTTTGATTCAGTTTGGATAGGTCTTAAGGCACAAAAGAAACAAATCGGCTATTTCAGCTAAAGGCTTCATTTGACACAAATCTGGACAAGGAATAACGATCAAAGAAATGTTTAAAATGGAGAGACTTTAGATGCTGCCCAAATTTCATCTGGAAGAAAGAAAAAAAACCCCACAATTATAAAGGCAAATTTAGTCACATCCAGTCTCTAAGTACATTTTGTAGAAATATCACAAACAGCAATGTTCTCAGGGTATTTCTACTGGAAATAATGTGAGAATGTTCTTTCTCACATTATTTCCAGTCAAAATGCCATAAAAATGCACAGTCAATAGCAAGCATTCTCATAGCATGTTAACAGGAAAGACCTCGAGAAAACATTTTCTCATGACATTTCCTCTGGAAGAGGGTGGAGCTGGAGAGCACTGCCCTCCTCCACTCCCGCCAGCATGGGAATGTCTCAGGGGTGAGCTCTCCAGTGAGAGCTACAGGGGAAGGATCCTGGAGGACATAGGAGAGGCAGGAAATCTCTGCCATGAGAGCATTTGCAAGGGAGGAAAGACTCCTCCATCCGAAAGAAAGTACTAGAAGGAAGACAGTTCATAGCTCAGAGTAAATATCTGAGTGGTGCGTGTCAAGAGGAAGGGGACAATCTCTTTTCAGTGGTGCCCAGCAATAGAACAAGAAATAATGGGTTTAAGTTAGAACATAGGAAATTCCACCTCAACATGAGGAGAAACTTCTTCACTGTGAGGGTGGCGGAGCCCTGGCACAGGCTGCCCAGAGAGGTTGTGGAGTCTCCTTCTCTGGAGACTTTCAAAACCCACCTGGATGCATCCCTGTGTGGTTGCCCTAGGGGATCCTGCTCTGGCAGGGGGGTTGGGCTACGTGATCCCTAGAGGTCCCTTCCAAATCCTAATATTCTATGATGAAATTTTTTTCACATCAGTATTTTCTGCATAGTACTCCCCATTAAAATGTATATATGAGATGGAAAGAAAGAGAGGGAAGGAAAGGTATTTTGATTTCTACTGTTTTAAAAGATACTATGTGCAGACTCTCTGTTGCTTGTTTTTTCCTGAAAATTTTGGGTGTGGGATCCTCTGCAGAAAGTCACACTGACAGTCTGAAAGAAATGAAGTCTCAGCTTACTCAGAGAAGAGAAAGAGCCACAGTCCCTACTAAGACTGTGGGGTAAAGTCATAGGACACCCAAGCACTTTTCCCATCAGTTCTCTGGGGTTTCAGTGATCCTCATTTTCAATGCCTTTGACCTCATATGTAAACTCCTTGAACAACAATAATCCCATCTTCTTTTTCCCACCCAACTACTGTACTTCAGCTGCCAGATGGAAGAAAAAACACAAGAAACGACAGGATGGTTTGGTCTTTTTGAACTCTTCAGTCCATCTTCTGAGATTCAACTGTTAGACATATAAGAACAGAAAAAATTGTTTCCCCTGAAGGACAGTGGATGAGGGAACACTATGTGAATATATATGAGGAGAATAACATTAGCTGAGAATCAGGATCCTCCCTTTCTTCATAGCCAAAATTATATAATTCCTTCCTAGGGTGAACTGGTTTTTATTCTGTTTCTACCTATCATATTGAGAGGATAAATTTATCATTATACCTGGTGGATTGAATAAAATGCCAGATAAATTTAACCCTTTCTGAATATTTTTCACAAAGATCACACTTTTTGTCAGGATTAAGTGCATCTGTGGAATATCTAAAACACTTCCTACACAGTTTCTAATGTCACAAGGTGCTTTAAGCTATCCAACCATCAATCAAGCTCTTTTCAGTTACTAGCTTCTCTCAGTTTCTAAAATATGTGATCTGATTGGCATGGCTATTCCTCCAGGGTCTGGCACTCCATTATCTCTCCTACATCTAGAAAAATGCTTTTTTTTGTTTCTGCTTTCATGCCTTCTATCCTACAGATTTCTCCTATGCTTAGTACTAAGCCGACTCTTTCATAGACCACACAAGATAAAAAAGGACACTGCCCTGTGAATTTTCTCCAGCTATGTCTTACGTCATGTGTCCAGAGTCAGTGCATCAAAAGTTCTTTTTTTAACTCAAACTTTTCCACAGTTTCCATGCTTTCCCTGAACTGTTTTTCTTTTCTCTTTTTTCATTTTTCTTAAACCACTGTGTGTGCAGTGAGTAGAGGAGAGTGTCTGCTGGATGTGGAGTGTACAGGTGGAAATGCTCTGCCCTTAGCAAGTCTATGCTGTCCTTGAACAGGAGCAGAACAGGCTGAGGTGGCTGAAGTCTGACCCTGTGAGTGGCAGACCTGGTCACTGCGGTAGTAGAGCAGGGGTAGGGGAACATCATAAACTTATTTACTTACCTTGCTAGATAGTTTCTACACATTTTATGTCAATAGGAAAATACCTTTCCAACTTAAAATTCTCCTAATATAACAAGACAGAAGATACATCTACTTGAGTATCTTAACTCTGACACTAGCCACTGATGAATTCTTTAGGAGCTCCCATAGTTGACAACTCCCATAGTTGACAGACACAGATGACATGTTCTGAGTAAAATCTTGTCCCCATGTCTAAGATTAAAGATTGAATGAAATAAAAGGAGAAAGAACAGGAGCTCTATGAATTAGATGGACCACTCTTCTATATGAAAAGACCTTTGAGACGGAAAATGAAAGACTTATCCTTGCTATACATATACTACACAGACATCAACTGATACTTACACATTTCTCTATTTTTTATGATTAAAAAACCATTAGTAACACAGTAGTGAAATAAAACGATGGAGCATGATATATAGGTATTGCATGGATTTCAGATCTGCGTTATCTTAAAAGACATTTTCTAAACCCGCAGAGAAAAGAAAACTCAACATAAAAATTTGCAGATGTGTTTAACAGGCAGCACAACAACTCTTCGAACTTGAAGTGGCATCTGCAGTTATTAACAACACAGAATTTCCCTGTACCCAATGGATTAATTCATAGCAGTGCAACTGGTAGCCACAACACCACCGGAAGTTACATTTCTTTGTCTCAATATTTCAGATGTCCAACTGCTAAAAATTATTGGCCAGCACAAGTTCTTTTAGAAATACTAGTATTTAACTTATTTGCTTCATAAGCAAAATTCAACTGAGAATAGAAGTCCTTCATGTTGTATGCATATACACACACTATGTAGAGGATGAGGCAATCCTTGACCACTCAAATTTGCAGTCTAGACTGCAAATAGTGACTGCCAAATGAAATCTCACTGTTCTAGTTTTAGAGTTGGGGAAGAAAAATGGACAACAACACAGAGCTGAAGTGTCTTATTAAATCTAGTCGAGATTCAGAGAACTGGAGTTTGTTCTACAGAGCAGTGGGCCAAGAGTAATTTTCCTTCCAAGAGGTTTCTTTCAGTGTGTGTGACAAAAAATGTGTGTGGGAGTATACATAGTATTCAATGACCTGAAGTGTTCTTTGTTTGAAAGTATATGAAGCCTCAGCAAAATTGCATAAACAAACAAACAAACAAAAAAAGAAGGTGCTTCTTTCATACTCATATGCTCAAGTATGAACAAACTAATAGGAATCTTTCTCTCTTTGTGCAAAGAATATAGGAACCAAATCTTTCCTATGGTCCCAAAACTGTCGTTTGAAGTCTGAGTTTGCTTATTTGTTGGCTTATTTTAAGCAAATCTCCTGCAATTCCATACTGCTTTTCCCTGCTCTGTGAGGTGACATTAAAAAAACAAGATAAAATTAGGAAGAAAGTCATTCCTGACAGTTTTCCACCTCTGGTGCAATAGCGATCACTGTGCCAATTATACACTTCTTGGGACACAGTCCTTCAATTTATAATCAGAGCTCATTTTGAACAGAAGGAAGTGGTGGTATAAAATAAAAATAGGTGTGTATACAGACACAGGTATATACCTCCTCTAGAACTTTTCAACACGAAACTCTCTGTCGGTGTAATAAATGAATAAATCCTATGGCTCCTCTAGAATCCCATCTGAATTTAGTTCAGCTTTGGTACAATGCTGTCTGCACGGACATTTGGAGGCGGGGTCCTAAAATCATCTACAAAGTGTCTGAGAAAATCCTGTATAATTTTAAAATGCTGACATCACTCTCATGTGTCATTCGTGGGAATTCACCTACATACCATTAAAGGGAAACAACTTCCAGAAATGTCATTATTTAAATATAAATCCAGTGACAACCAAATAACTCCTCATTATTCCATGTCCCAAATTTAAAACCTGAGATGTACCTTGATAGTGTCGATGCTGAATAGCTGGAAGTCCCTTTTTGGCTTGACAGCAGAAGGGTTGTTCATGGAAGAGTTCAGCCTTTTTCTGTAATGCTGTCTGAGGTGCTGCTGCACTGAATGGCTGGCAATTCAAAATCATTAAATGCCTGTGACAAAAAAAGTACTTTTGTGAGAACAACATAATCATATTAATAAGAAATAGAAAGACACGAGGAAGCTGTTTGGAATTTACACTGAAATCCTTGAATGTTATTTCTGCAGTATCTGATGAGCTGATTAACAGTATAAAATTATCAAATGGAAAAAATCCATCTGGAATTGATGTCTACAGACTTAGTGATGAATGTCCTAAAAATATGTTGTCCCATTTTTCCAGGCATAGCAAAACTGTGAACTGTGCAGGCAATGATCTGTCTACTGGAGAATTCTTTAGCCCTTGTTTAATTACCCAGATCATCTAGCCACACTCTTTAATATTTCAATTGCTGCTCTTCATGTCTTTCTTTGGCAATCACTGAAAAACTCTTTTGTACAATGGCCTATGTTCCTTTCCTGTTGGGCTCATTACTGTAGTGAAGATAATTCTTCCTGAAATTTTTGACAAGTCTGAATTTTCATTCACCCATTACCACACTGACAGCAGAGGGACAGTTCATGGGAACGTTTTTTCAGCAGTGTGCGGGAAGGGGCTGTATCCTGGCATTGCAGATAGCTTGTCAGGATGCGACTGCTCTGACATGATTAATACAAGCTCATGTTGCTGAGCAACCTTAATGAAGCTAAGGATAATCAACCCACCACTTGCACAGATCTCTGGACTTGTACTTCCCCATGTGCTTTCTGTCATCCTAATCCTATGCTCTATGAAGGTACCTGAATTAGCGCAGGAATGTGACATAAAGAGCCAACAGAGAAAGTTGAAGAAACTGATTAAAGGATTTACGATTTCAAAGGCCGTGATCCATCTGGATTGGTTGTTGAAGAGGGTGAGGGTGTCCAGAGGTGGCAAAAGAAGGATCCCCGACCCTTATGACCCTTTAGTGAAAAGAAGGGATGAGAAGGCAAATGTTGTGTTCATTTGTTTATTTTTCTTTGTGTGATTTAGACAAGAGGAAGGGAAAAGAGCTCTCTGGGTGGTCCTGAACCTAGTTTCCTCATGAAATTGGGAGAAGGATCCCTTTTCAACCACAGTTGTGAATGGCGGATGGGAGGAAGGGTTAGAGAATGAAGTTTTTCTGTCTTTGTAAAATAAAAAATATTCTTCTACCTTTGTTTCTGGATGCTCCCTGGTTCTGCTAAAATATCTTCAGACAATTCAGGAATGAACTTCATGGAAAAAGTATCCCCTTCCATATTTAGCCAGAATCAGTGACCTCTCACTGAAAAACAAGGAAGAGCTGTGATTGCTGACCTTTCATAATTTTGCCAAGGTATGCTTATGGTGCAGTGACACAATATCATCTCAATGTTGCTAAAAAGCTTTACATTTTATTGAATTACCAAAAAAAGAGAAAGAGATGTACAGGATTAACTTCTCCTTCCTGGGATTTTGGTTTTCAACTCATGAAATGACTGCAGCATGCCTGTGCATCACTAACCAGAGAGGCAGTATCTCCCCACTCTTCCATTCCTTCCCACTGTCTTTTCCAGACTCAGCTGAGTTTTCCTTTTTTCAGTGTTTCCCCCATTCCAGAGGTCTCGGGGAAATGGGAAGCTTCTTGCAATGGAAGTGAGACAGCATCTTCACCAGGTAAGAAATAGTAATGCTGGGAGTGTGGCAGTCTCGGGGTACAAGGACAGTCCTATGGCCTGTCACATGCAGAAGGGTTAAGACGAATGCCTACCTCTGGAAGGTAAAGAAAATAACTACTTTTGTTAATGGGATGGCAAGGACCAAATGGGGCATCTCCATCCCTGAAATTATTCAGTGAGTGCCCTGTCATATATAAATGTTGCAGAGCCTGACTTGGGCCTGGCAGATTTTCAAGTGCAAAGATATTCCCCATTAAACCTGTGGGAAAACAGCCATGCGAATTAATGTTTTGATTCCCAGGAGTTGTTACTGTAAATATTCAAGCTCTTTGAGAAGATTTTGGTCCAAATGTGGATGTGTGATAGATACAGCGACATGTTTCCTTAGGAAGCTGAGTGCTGTCGTCCCAAGAAGACAGTCAAATGGCCCCATGTATTCCTCTTCTTCTTGGGCTTCTTCTGCTAAACATTGGGGAAAAAACCCAAAACATTCTGCATAGCTCCAGCTCTCAGAGGCTTTCATGTGGGAAACCATAATATGCCATGAATTCTTTTTCGTATATGTGTATATTGCATACCCTGGCACTCAGTGTTCATATTGTGACACAAGACTTCTTGTAGTGAAGCATACTTGTTGAGATTAGAACTTTTAAATCTGATGTCTCATATCTTTTTCTGGTGTGTCCTTCAGAAACAAGCTGGGAATTACACAAACTTGAGAACATTCATTGTGTGCCATGGTGGCAGTAGTCTGAGGTACATTAGGTGACATTTATCATTTATTTAATCCCATGAAAATCCATTGACTTTAGTAAAATATCAGCAATTTACAGGAAGAACAATTCTGACCAGCTGTGTTAAACGCCTTGCAAAATGGCAAGTAATTTCGTGATGAACCATTGTGCTTGTGCCTGTATAAACACGTAATGTCTATAAATCACTGTATGCTATACAGTAAAAATCTTGAGCATATAGATCATTATGACACTCTGTGGAACAGTGTAACTACTGTTGCTGTCCTGCTAGATGAGTCAATGCTGAGTTGCTCATTCCCTCCTGCTGCTGGATAAAATCTTTTCCCAGGAATATAAATATCACATAGCTACGTGTGTAGTTATGAAATGAAGAATTTGGGAGTTATTCTGTTTAACACGGAAAAAAGGTTTTTCAAATGCATCTGTAGACCGTAGAGGAGTTTATAATTGTTTTTTAGTCAAGCAAGTTGTTCCATTGGAAAATAAAGGTAAATCTTTCATATTTCCTCCTCTCTGGGTAACAGAAGACAAATCATCTTATTTAAGGTTAAAGAGGTTGCCAACAGCAGAACTGAGAAGGGAGTCCAGATATTACAGTTTCCATTTGCCTTGCTAATCAATAAAGAGGGAAGCCTGTTGCAGAATGTTGCCTAAAAACTGAGAGCACATTTGTGAGTTCAGTTTAACTACAACTCAGATGAGTCATGGGCACTTGGTCCTCACTTCCTAATTTTGGAAGCAAAAACAAATGCTTATTTGAGGCCACTCTTTAAAAGTAGCCTCAAACACAGTAACCATAGCTAATTATAAAATAACTCTTTTATTTATTGACAGTTTGCGTAATTCAGAGAAGAACTGTTAATATCACAGATCTTTTAAGCAGAAACAAGCGTGCTCAACGAAGACAGCTGTTTTCAGAGTGTCAGTTGGGAAAAATGCCCCAATCACTCTTATTTGATGAACAAACATACTTTCTTGATTGTCTACACTCATACCCATCTGTCAGGATGGCACGACGCCCAGGCAGAAGCTGGCCAAAACTTTTGCCTTGGGCACTGACACGGAGCAACAATAGGTTTAGATGGGCAGTATGCATAACACTGCATATAAAATGTCTCAAGCTTCTTTCTTGTGCCAAGCATGGCACAGAAGCTTGGAAACAAATGTTTCCTCATATATCATTTGGCATTACTGAGTCCCCAAAAGCAAATATTACCTAAAAAATCCATGTTCTGGGGTCACCACTACATCACAGACAAGCTGGTGTTAGGCTCAAAGTGATTACCCTGTTAGAGAATAATATTGTGGCTGATGCACACTGTGTGACAAGATGGTCATATAGCCACTACTTGCAAGGACAAATGCTAACTACACAGCAGGGAAATCCACTCTAGAAGCACCGAGTCAGCTGCTGTCTCAGGCAAATGGTCTTCATTTCTTGGAAAATATGCAGTCTACATAAGGATCAGAATCTGGCTAGCCAGCAGCTGAAGGGACATGAAAATATGGAGAAACAGTAACGTGAAATTTTTTAAAATGCCACATTTACATGAGAAATAACTAGAAGACAAAAGAAGAGAACTTGTCCCACTGCATAGATTATCTTTATAGATAGCTTTGATAGGAATGAGTCAAAAGCACTAATACAATAAGAAGACAATATGTAGATGGGATGCCTGCCTGAAACTACAAAGAATTTTTCTCTTTCAATGAGCCCACAGGGTAAGGCTATTGAATTTTAAAGCTGGTTTAAAACTAGAGGTACATACTTTTGACATAGAGATATGGGCTCACATGGAGTATGGCAGGGTGAGTTCTTTTCTGCAGTTGTGCTCTCAGCCTAATAACAATGTTTTCCTGAGATACTACAAACTCTGTAGAGAGGAGCTTTAGCAGTCTCCTCCTTGCATGACCTCCTCTATGACTGGCTGTCTGTGCTTTGCTCTTCTCAGCAGTGTCTTAATCTCCTCTCAAACTTCTGGCTCTTTACAAGCTGTCAGTGACTTTATTCCCACCACGTCTTACTTGCTAGAAGTTTGTTCTAGGTTGTGCTAATAAGACCTAGATTTAATAGTCTGTGCACATCCTATCACTCTTGAGGGAGACATAATCTTTTCCTTCCTCCACAGAGTAGGAAAAGATTCTCTAGAGCAGCTTAAAGAGAGCAATGTTTTAAGATAAATCAGAACATGTTATAAGTAGTAAGAAAATAAAGAGGATGAACTCTAACATACTTACAGAGCCGTAAATGGTTAACAAGGTACCTTTCTTTTATTACTGCGGTTCTTATATCTGTTTGTCATGTCTGAAATGAAATTTAATTCTGTGCCATATCTCCAGGAGAGCAGAAGAAAAAATGCTGGAAATTTTCAAAAAGATGAGTACTGTGGTTCTAAGTTCAAAGTTGTTAGCTAGATTTTTATTTAACTTATCTAACTTTTCCAAGATGTATACATACTCTTTCAGAGCTTACATATGGAAATATCCCAATTCTGAACTTCTAAAAGTTTCCAGTTTTTTGGATGTTTGAGAAATTGTTCTGGCAAACTTCTGTGAGAGAAAATAAAATCCTGAATGTAAGCAGTCGTATAGAAAAATATCATTCTTTTTATTGAAATTTTTGTTTCAGAGATTTGATTTAGAGTTTGAAAGTTTGAAGACACTTACCTAACCATGAGCATGTTTCTAAACTTCTATTTCTTCTCTGGAAAACTGATCAATATCACCAAAGTTTCCAGAAGAAAAAAAATTTCTCAGCGTAGCTATATGGTTACTATGTTTAAGTACTTTGTAAACAATTCTACCTTTTAAATTACTAGCAGTTTAGCTGTAACTTTTATTGTGTTTCAATTATTTTTCTTTTCTGTAAACGTCATGGAACTCTACTAATCTATTGTTATACCTGAGCACATTGTGAAGTTGTGTGAAATCGGTGAGGACTGACTATATGCAAGTACGTTTGGTTGCTAGGTTGGTTGTCAAACTGATTTGTTTGAAGAAATTTTAAGTAAGAAACCAAAGAGGAATGAGTTCACTGTACTGTTTTGCAAGCAATAGTTTCAACCCAGCTATATTTCTAGTGCATTTCTGGGATCCTGATCTTATGTGGTGACAGGCACAACATAATGCTTTGAACGCTATTTTAGGAAGTTAATTAAGTACTCAGTTATATACAAAGTCTTATATCACAGGTTAGTTTCTGTCATGTCTGAGTCCCTTTTGTATGTACTACACTACGTAACGAAATAGCATTGGCCGCGTGCAGTTCTTTTATCTTGTCCCAAGAAAGAGTATCCTTGCATAATCACTAACTTGGACAGAAAATGCGAGTGCTTTTTGTTTTGTTTTAACTTTTATATATAAATGTCTGTATATGTCTCTGTAGGTATGTGTAAATACTGTTCCCTGAACTGTACATAGAAGACTGGTTCAAATAAGTGAGATTTGCATTTGAAGGCAGCTCTGAAAGTAGCACTGATCTGTAGTTCTGCAAGCTGTAGTAATTTTGTTTATTTCACAGATTTGATTGTCCAAAATTTTATTTCTGTGGTTTCCATGGCAAAATGTTCTATTAAAAAAAAATAAAATATTTTCTCAGTAACCTTGTAACAGAAATTATGGAGCTGTAGTTTGGCTGCACATTAGTAAGAGATCTCTGCTGGGTCCTGTTAGACATGAGTAGTGATGCTCTTGCAGAGCTGTAGGCAACGAGATGAGTCCAGAACCTCTTAAATGGCTTAGTCTTGACCTTCAGACAGTACAAAATAGGAGCTGACTATATAATGCAGAGCTTTTTGCAATGTAGGCTCTTCTGAGCCTGCAGAGACAGCTGTGAGTCTTTCAGAAGAGATGTTACATATAGACTCTTTGGGAGAAATTCGTGTTTGATTTGGTGAGGACATTGGATGCTGAGAGAAACAAAGTAATTTTTCCTTGGTGAAGATGTAATTTACAGCAATCTGCTTGAGCTTAGAAGTTCTTGCTGAATTTTTACATAGTGCAAATTTGGATAGCAAAGCCAAGTTGACTCTGATTCCAACAAACTACGGTTTCATGGAAGTCAGGAAATTTGGGCTTCTTCCATCAAAGCTGAAATATGCATTTCTGTATATGCATTTGCTGTCTTTCCTGACTTCTATTTCAACTCATTTTTTACCATTATATAATACAATATATGCAGAAAAGAGATAATTTATGTCTAGATAAAGCCCATAATGGGTCTCATGAGCTTCTTTTAGGGACAGGTGTCCTTTAACTTTCTTCAGTCTTGGCTTCATTTATATTAACCCAATAAATTGTTGCAGAGCTAAATAATATACCTAGACTTTGTCTTTTTCTTAAGTGTTCTCCCTCGCTTTTAATTTATTTCTGTGGGGTTTTATCCACTTTTTAACTTTCTAGCCACCTGACAACATTTGCTCTTATTATTCTTCACCCTCTTGAACTCTGCATTGTGATTTGCATACATGAGTAGTGAGTAAAAACAAAGAGCAGCATTTTTCACCCTTTATGCAGTGATCTCCTACCTAACTGATTAAGTCCAGCATAACACAATGGAGAAGCAGACCCAGGGGATACTATAAGATGCAAGTCTTCTTAAACACTTCTGATTGGTCTCCTTTACAGCTAAATGAATTGCATGGACACACAGGTTTGCTTATATGGAGATGTACAAAGAAGACATTTTGACAGTGTCAAAGAGGGTGGTTAAATTGCAGTACACCTTCAGAGCATGTTTGCTTCCAGAATAGTTGGACAAAATGATGAGTTAGTAGTGGGTACTCAGCATAGAAGACAGTAGAACAATTTTGGTTGGATAATGTATTTATTAATACAGAAATAGATCTTATCCAAAGCTATAGAAACTGACAAACAAAAGAAGTGTGATCTCTTGAGATTAGACTAGTGACTATCTAGACTCCCTGTAGCTACAACAGCCTCATTCAGGCAATACTAAGAGGAGATGCTCTTTATTCTTGATGATTTATTGTATTTTTCATCACATAAAATCCTTTTCTTAAAAATGTATATATGGCACATAGGTTCCAGCTGCAGCTCTGAATGGTAGTTTTGCATCTGTGGATATGAAAGCCAGATCCTAGAGCTACAGGCAGTTTTACACCCCACTCCAGGACCTTTCCTTTTCCCCTTCTATGTAACTCCAGCTATGACAGTCAGTGCCCAGCTTAACTTTTCCAAGGCTCATAGTTCTCCACGTTTTGTACCTGAAAGTAGATAGTCTAAATTGCTTTTTAGAGATTTTGAGACAAAATTTTAGTTATTGAGACTTTGTTCGATTTTGGGAGTCAGAATTTGACTTTTCCGTTTTGCATTGGATATAATCAAGGTACTATCTTTTATCATAGTTATTAACACTAGTTAATTGCAGGAAAAACAACTATGGATATTAAAATGGTAATAACATGAAGCCATAGAGTGACACAATTAAAGTAAAACATAAATGAAAACCGTAGCTGACAGCATTCTAAAAAAATAACCCAACAACTCATCACCACTATGTGTGTGTGTGTAGGCACAGAGATGATACCATACCTCACACAGGACTGTCATTGTCTATTCATTCATTAGAGGTAATTATTTTTAATTTTTGTCCCTACTGACCTGTAGGCAGATGGTTAGCATGAATACCGTTTTTATCTGGACACCAGATCTGGCCAGACCACAATCTGTTGGATTTTGATCACTGAACTGGCAGCTGCATTACAGACCTGCTCTTTTCTCTTTTTGTCTCTGGGGACTGCAGATTGGATGCACTGAATGTGAACTTCTGCGAAACATGGGGCTTTTTGTCATTTTCACTTTGCTTTCTTTTTATGACCAGCCGGTAAATGTCAGGAGAGTTAAAAGCTGATGAAATCAAACCACACCAAAAAAAGCAATTTCGACTACAAAATTATTTTTCACTTATATGAAAAGCAGAAAAACAAATATACATGTGTATTCCAATATGAAAAAGTAATTTAATGAATTCTAAATTGGAGTAAAAAATGTATGTATACACACTATTCTTATTAACTGAAAAGACAGGACAGTGTGTTGTGGGACACATCTCTGAAAATGACCAAAGGGCATAGACATTTTTTTAATTGTATGGTTTGCATGTGAAAAACTTGTATGATAGGTAACACCAAGCATTTCTATATGACATAGTTGCATGATACACAAAAACAGAGAGGGATTTTTGTCTCAACCTTATGTCCTTGCTCCCATAAAAACTCGAGAATGTGCATAACCTTAAACACATGAGCAATGTCCTTATGTTATACACGTTGTCTACACTACACTTATTACATTTTTTCTACACATGTATGCAAATCTCAGTTGCATCAGAGTTATTTTTACCTTCTTTTGCTAGTCCTTAGTTTGGCAAAATTTCTAAAGCACGATGGAAGTTCTGTCTGAGTAAAGACATATATCCTCTTTTTCTGTTCTCTACTCAGATGAAATAAAATAAAAAACCTGTTTTAAACATAACGATTACTATACTCTATTTAAAACTGTCAGAATAACTTAAATAATGTGTACCTTAATGCAAAAGGCATCTATTGATCACAGTGAACAGTTATCCTCCCTTTATTAGATGCCAGTGATGTCAAATCCAGATTTGTTCTGGCTGGTGTTTATCATAGGACAGAGATGCATATAAATACTTGTCACAACACAATGAATTGCACTTATTATGAGTGGGTTGTGCCATGAGTAGAATTCAGAGATAAGGTCTACAGTCTTATAGTACAACTTCCCATTTAATTTATACTTAGACAACATGTAACTTTTAACAAACTATTTACCTTACCTACTTTTAAAACTAATCTCTACATTCTAGTGCTGTGTGCATACATAAGGAAACATGAATTAAATAAAATCACATGTAGTTAAGTGCCACGAGAATCAGTAGCTTCATAGACACCTTTTTTATTTCCACACGAATGAATAGTTAACTGTGAGCCCAACAGACTCTTATGGTTCCTCTAGTTTGACCTAGGAAAAGAAGTTGGATCCTTGTCTTGCTCCAGGTACTCCTGATATATTTTTCATTTTAATAACATAGCTTAAAATATATAATCAGCATAAAGAACAGCACCCTACACAGTCTCTTTTGTGTGTTACAGTGAGATGTGCTTTCACTTAGTGCTTCCCTGCCCCGGATGATTTTCTGGCCAGTTTTACAGTAGAAGGGGACAGAAAAGATGTCTCCAGATCACAGAATCATAGAATCATAGAACTGTATCAACTAGTGTAGAGTTAGAAGATCATCGAGTCCAGCCTTTGTTCCAGCCCTATCAACCTACTAAACGATTCCCCCCAAAGCAACATCCACCCATCTCTTAAACACCTCCAGGGACGATGACTCAACCACCTCCCTGGGCAGCCTGTTCCAATGGCTGACAACCTCTTCAGCACAGAAATTCTTCCTGATATCTAACCTGAACCTCCCCTGGTACAATTTAAATCCATTTCCTCTTGTCCTGTCACTCTCCACTAGGGAGAATAGATCAACCCCTGCCTCTCTACTACCTCTCTTCATGTAGTTGTAGAGAGGCATGAGGTCTCCCCTCAATCTTGCACTTCCTAGGAAACCTCCGTACTTCCTATAGAAAAGACTATTTTTGCCCCTGTTAGACATCTGCCTCCAAGGGGGAATCGCTTTCACACAGGTTGGTGAGTAAATGGCTAACAGGGATACGGTGAGTTCAGGTACCTACTTAGTGAGTTTACCAACCTAACTTTCTTCTCTTGACTCTCTGTCCATTTGCTATTGATGTTATTTTTAGAAAAGGTAGTTGCCAGAATACTTCTTTTATTGTAAGTGGGAAGAAAGAGATATTTTTAGAAGGTGATTTATCTCTCTTAATTCTCCAGTCTGCAAATCCAGTTTTCTCTGGTCCTCTGCTGTACGAGAGAATTAAAGATTCAGTAGTAAAATTTCCCCATCCTCACTAACAGTCCGTTGTAGACTGCTGGGTTGCATTGCAAAAGCTTGTGTGAAAAAATACAGGCAAAAATAGATGGCATAAAGGAATTTACGGCTTCATTAAGCATCATCGTAGTGATTACACAAGGGAACATGTGTGACAATTATTAATCTTAATGAAAACAATTTCCCTGTGATGATAGAAATAGATCCATATGAAAGGTTATTCACAGACCAGTCAGGACGGCATACCTGCATTACAACTTGTACGAATAAACTGGTCCTGTGCTTTCGAAGCTCTTTTTTAAGGTCAGCACTCGGCTTTCACAATCTATTTCATTGTTAAAGTGCTGGGAATATCTGAGAAAGTCCTGTTATGAGAGCAGTGTATTTTGCATTTCCAAGGATAGACTTGAATGTCAAGAGATTGTGCGGGCCGTGTCAGAGCGGTGCGGCTGGACTCCGCTGGCCGGGCAGAGCGGTGCACACAGGCTCAGCAGAAGATGCAAAGGTGAGTACTGCCAAACACATTACAGCCAGCCATATTCCTCTTGCATGAATTGGCTTCGAGAACCAGCAAGCTGTTTCAGCAAATACCTGCCAACTTTTAAAATTCAGAAGTGGACCCTGCCTCTCCAGCTGCCATTTCCTAGGCAAAAAAAGAAGCATTTACCAACTCTAACATGCACTCGAATAGTGTTGGATTCGCTGTGCCAGTGCAGATAAGCTGGCTGGTGTGTGGACTGCATATTCAAATGCACCCTGCTATATCAGAGTCACTGCACACGGTAGATGAGATTACTCTTTTCTTGCACAACAGCCTTATGCCCAGGACTCAGAGATAGTTCGGGAGCTTGGGAAAAAACATGTAAATGTAATAGTGTTGGCAAGAATACAATCATGTAGCAGATCACACACCAGAAGCTTTCAGAATATTTCTGGAAACAGGAATTTTTCTTTTCTTCTTTTCCAAGGGAGAAAATGACACTTTTTCAAAATAGAAAATTTCATTGTCACATAAAATTGTGAAATCTTTGACTTTTTTTGGCCCTAAATATGTCTAAAGAAATGAAATTCACTTAAGACATAACTGTTGTTTGGAGGTTTTTGATCTGACAAGCAATATTTTCAAGAAAGTTTGAATACATTTCTGAAAAGAAATGAAAAAACAAAACTATATTCATACTTAGGTGTAGCAGCAATGATTGCTATTCTTGTAGTGTAGTAATAAGCCTTCAGAAACAGCCAATGATATAGCCTTCACCTCTTCTCCTGTGTTCTGCTTTGCAGTTTGCAACCAAATGCCCTGAAGCCACACTTTCAAACACCAGAGCTTGAACCGTAATCTGGTTTTTTTTAGCAGCTCTTTAACTTCTCTGGCACTGATTACTCTCACACCGTGTTGATTATTGAGCACTCACAAAGTGCCCTGCATTGACTTGCATTGCCCTCTGCAAGGCACCATAACCGCCCACCCCAAATCCCCAGCCCTTTCTTACCCTGGGACATCTCCTGAGATGCAAAAACAGTGGTGAGACCTTTCCTTTAAGCTGGCATGGCAGCGAAAGGGCTCGTGCCATTTGTACCACACACCTCTGAGGTCCCTGCAGAGAAGTACCCCAGTGACCCCCCTTCCCGAGCCACTCACTGGGACCCCACAATCCAGAAAAGCCAGTCATCACCTCCGCTTGGCTTCACGACTTTTGCCACAGCTTCTTTTCTTGCAACAACTGGTGAACTTCAACGTGCCTTGTCACATGAAAGGGGACAAGTGCAGCAAACCGAATTGTGGGGGTGTTCAGGAAAAAGGGGGGCAAGAAAGAGGAAATTCTTTAAATGAAAATCTGGCCACTTCGAAAAAAATGTAGTACATTAACCCAGCATGGGGTCTGAATCTGTGGTGTAGGAGCCCGACTGTGTCCTCTGTTGCTTCATTACTATTTTATTGATTTCAGAGGGAAATGTAAATCCAGGGCAGCCTGCCTGCCTTCGCAAAACACAGGGCTGCCAAAGTTAATATGTTAAGAGGAGGGAAATTTTGTAATCAAAACTGAGAGAAAATGAGTCTATAATAATGTACTGTAGCTTATGTAAAAAGCAAAAATGCTCATCTCCATTTTAAATTATGCTATGTTATTGTTTCGAGCTTTTCCAAAGAACCTACAGAATGTGGGGAAGGTACAGTATAAAACTTCCTTTAAACAGAGAAAGCAGCATCTTGAAACCAACATGATTGCATAGTTTCACGAAAAAACACTGTTAAGTCTCAAATCACCTATCACAAAGGGAGCTTATTCTTAATATTGAAATCAAATACTGCACAGAAGTCCTCTAGATAAGTATTATAAAATGATATTGTATTATAATTGGTATTATATTATGAATTAATATTATAAATCAGGTGATTTCTGAAGGCTCATTGACCATTTCAAGGGCTGCACTTAAAGACAGTTTGTCACACTTACACCCTTGGTACTTCTGAGCTCCCACACCAAAGGGAGAACCAAATTCCTCTGCTGCTCACAAAGAAGTGTATCATCCTTGTAGCTACTAAGTCTGGTCCTAGATAAAAATAAATAAATAACATCCAGCTTGCTACAAGAAAGTGAAGGAGGTCTGACATTTTGACACCCAACGCTGATAGTTTTCTGAACATGTGGGTGAATTTTTCTGTGGAAAGGAGTGCAGAATTGGAGGAGTCCTTGTGGCTACTGAACTGGAGGTAAGTATGGTATTTTCCATCAGTCGTTAACCTCTTTACCCTTCGCCTTTGGTCCAGATGTTTCCTTTCCTTCTTCAAACTTCTAAACGAAGTAACAACATGTGAGAAACCCTGGAACAGGAGAAACCAGAAGAATCTAATGTAGCAATAGCATTGTGTTATGTCCAGGCCAGTGCTCACATCTCAGCAAATACAAGAATATGAATTTTTATGTACTTATTTAGAAATGAAGCTCGACGCCAGCCCTGACTGCTTACAGCAGTGTACCTTTTTCATCAGGACTAGAAGTGTTGCTTCCTAAGACTTAACAAAACCCTGTAACAAGCGCATATGGAATAAAACAGCTCCAGGAACACCTCATTTTGTCTTCTAATAGGTTTAAGACCTGAACGTTTAACAACTCTTTGAAAGATTTTTTTTTTTTTGAGGGGGGGGGGAGTTCTTTTCTTAATCAAAGTCCTGGCAGTAATAGAAATGGATATCCATTTTTGAACCTAACAAGGGCTCACTCTCACCTACTTCCAAAGTTCTACAGTGTAATCACAAAACTGCATGGAAAAATATTTTGTTGGAGTTGTTTTGAATTTCCATATTTTATACCACCTTTTTCTTATTCTTATTCAGAAGTGATCTTCTCCTCTGGACTTTTCAAATGATTCTGGTTTTCAGATCACATTGTTTCATCATGTTGCCCCAGATTTGTGTCTATTTAAAATATTTGTCCATTCTGTTATTCTTTGCAAGAAACATATTTTTCAGGTTCTTGACCATTACTATTGATTTTCCTCAGACTCTCTTGATTTTGCAGTAACATACTGGAGACAGAGGAAGAGAGAAAGATAAGAGAGCCTAGCTTTTGAATTACTCCCTGGAGAACACTGTCTTTCTCCATTGACTATGTAAGAAACTATACTGTCATCTTATGAAATTTCTTCCCCAGAGCTGTATGTGAGCAGAGGTTTGTATTGATCTATGTAAAATGACGCCCCAAAAAAACCATAACAGCAGAATATAAAAAGCAGAAAAGCCTTCCAAAAATGCCAGGCTGAATTAACTGTGTCCCGACAAGAGTGCACAAATTAGCATAGCTCTGTAACTATTATTCTGGTCCTTATTAATAAACTACGTGATACAACAAAAGATAGAGAAATTACATTAATTTTATCCACAAAATGTACCTAGTAGTTCATTTAATCCAGTTATCATCATATTACCTATTAGTTTCCTCCATGTCCAGTTATAAAAATACATGTAGTGATGGTTGTAAAAAATCTAAAAAGTATGTATACTTTATACAAGTTAAAAAAGTTTAGAAGCTTAAGAGTCTTCAAAAGAGGTCCTCTGAACGCGTTTTCCTACTCTATCTTTGAATTTTACCCATTTTTTATCCCTTTTTTTCCCCTTCCCCCTAAATTTTGGGCATACAAGTTGTCTAGCTTGAGATTTCGTTACTTTCAGGAAGTTCATATAGGCTGAGTTCCTCAAAGATGTTCACTGAATAGCTAACTCTGCTATTAATGAAATAACTAAGTGGTTTTCGAAATGCTGTTCTAAAAATCAGGTTGCAAACCTTAGATTTATTAACACATCTGAGTAAATAAAAAGTCACTGGAAACCGCTGAAAATTTGGACATTGATTTTTATTCAGGAGAACCTGAATTGCCAGTTTAGCTAAGCAGGGAAATAAAAACATGTTTTCAAAATTTTATTTATTTCCTAAATATATATTTCACTTGTTTAAAACTTATGGAGTTGTGCTCAGTAAGCTCTGAACTTTTTCCTCTACATCAGAACACTGGCATTTATTACTGCTGTTGATAACGAAACCTCAGTGAGACTCCTGGAAAGGGTCAGCTTCAAGTATAGAAATTCTGTTTTCAGATGCTGTATGTGGCCAGTAAGGTCTATTTCCCTGTTAATTACATGAAAAACAACACACAATGGCGCTCTCCTGTGTAACTCACACAACATTGCAATCCATCATCATGGACATTGGCTGCACATTTGACACTTTCCAGTACAAACTGTGACATCTGAGACCTAAAAGAGGCAGAAACTGAACATGGAATTAAAACAAACAAAACTGAGCCCTCCCCAATCTGCCCAGAGCTGTGAATGCAGAGCAAGTTACAGTCAAATACTAAAAGTCAGTGCAATGAAGTACATATGATCCCAGTAAGGAGAAGGACATTCCTTATTTTTTCATAGGTTTCCTCTTTCTTTTCCATGGGGAATCATCTCGGCAACTCAAGCCCTAAAGTGAAGCCTATAAACTGCTGGTGTTTAGTGACCATCTGCACTAGTAGTTCCATTATCTGAGGCTGGAGATTGATTTTCCTTCTCCTTGCATGTTCACTTACCCTAATGCCCCAGAGTCTGCAATGGAGCCAGCAGCATATAATGCAAAGACAGCTTTTAAGACATCAAAAGTGAAAGCATCAGGAGTATCATTATATTCCGAATCTTTTGTAGTAGCTTTTTGTCTAATCCTATTGTAACAGGAATCCACCGGTGGTGGTGAGGCCCCTCCTTTATGAAGCTTAAGCACAGAGCTCAGAGGAGCTTTGCCTTTCTCAGAGGAAGGTGCATAGGTCCTCCCTGTATAAGCAATGGCTCCGGTACGAACAGGGACCGGCATTATGTACATCGATTTCACACAGGACCAGTAACTCAGCAGGGGACAGTCATTCAGATTTGGAGGCTGGAAACCAGCAGAAGGTTGCCTAAAAGAGTAGCAGACCTCCACAAATATTTTTAGTGGTATGAATAGTACATTCAAAGTTGGGTCAAGTAGTATTGCTGCTCCTAAGCCTTTGCCAGTGGTTAGTGTAATTCCTCTTAGGCAATGTTTCTTTTCTCCCTCATTGATGTGGCAAAGGCCTCCACAAATACCAAGGGAAATGAACCCATTAATTGACCATACAGGAGGAGAACTGAAACTGGTCAGGCACAAAGGCCAGGTTCTGAAAAGGACTCTGCATGCAGCAGCTGCCATTGTTCCCAGCAAACTGGTCTTAGCAGGACTTGCCGGATGTCAAGATTTTTAAGAATCTGGCTACTTATTTAGGTGCCTAAATGGGATCTGAATCATCCAGATCTGTCTTTTTGTATCTAGTCAGTTTACCTTTTCAGACATTCCTTTTTTCCCACCCAGGAAAACCATGCAAAACAAAACCGTATGAATAGAAGTGCTTGGCATTTCAAAACCTTAGACAATGCTCCCCTTAAGAGCCTAGTAAGAAAGCAAATCTCTCTCCTGTCAGTGCTGGAGCAGAACTAGAGTACCTTCTACAAACCTGAGTTTCACAAGAGTCATCTATCAGAAATATATATTACTCTACTTCCATAATATCTCTGTGAGAGAGATATATGATAATACTTCCATTTATGACAGAAATCGTAAACATTATGGGAAAACCAAATTAATTTATGATTTCCGTCATAAATGGAAATATTGTCATACAGAACACATGAGGCTCCCTAGACAGTACAGTACTGAAGGAACACCGTTTTATTGAAGTGCCCAAGGTGCCTGGAAATCTATTCGCACACTCATTTCCATAAACATAGACATACCAACACTGAGTGATTGATGCTCTGACTTTTGGGTTCCACATTCTGCTTGAAATCACAGCTATTTCTGTATTAAGTACCTTTGAAAATATTGCACAGTAATTAATGCTTGCAACTGTTTTAGATTCATAACTAGGTTTTCCTACAGTTTTCTCTTCACAGTGTCACCTTGTGATGCTCCCAGAACAGGAAAACTAAGCTCAGTTCATGCCCCTATCTCTGAGGTTAGAAAGTGGTTTTCCCACCAACTTCTTGCTTTAACCACGGATACCAAAGGAACTGCTGCCTGCACCTGAAGTTCATATATTAGGCCAGACAGAGCGTGGGTCATCATAATCTTCAAAATACCCCAACAGTTAGTGAGAACGAGTGCTTCTGGTCCAGTGAATGGCCAAAGCCTCCTAAATCAGGAACAAATGTGTAAACCGAATCTGCATCTCTGGCTACTGTCTCTTCCAGCAATATATTTTTTCTGTGTTCTTTCCTACATCATAAGAATGAAAGGGGAATGTATGTAAATTGAAATGCAAAAATTTTGGTTTGATGGAAAGGAAATATTTCAGTTCTAGGAAATATGAGTTACCTGTGGAACTTACTGCTCCAAGATGTTTAGACTGGGAACATAACAGATTAAACATCTGAATGGTGACTAGGAATATCACAGATGCATCAGACGGGATAAATAATACTTAAGGAATGTAAAAGTGAGAGCTACAGGGCATATACTAACCTCTGAAAAATAAGAATTAGAGGAAATTAAATCTTTCTCTCAGGAGGGGTGTAAAATAATTGACCATTGGTTTTCTTGTGCCATTGTCTGAAGCATTAAGCATTGGTTACTGTCAGAGAAGACATGCTAGGCTAAGTTGACTTCATTCAGTTCTATCATGACTTTGGCAATAAAACATGACAGACAGAATAAAACAGCTTTTTCTTTTTAAATAGATACTTCTGTAGCAAAAAAAACCAGTAGCTACACAATGTCAGAGTCACAAAATGAAACTCCATAGGCTTGTGAAGTAAAATATTTTGGTTTTACCATGAAATTTTTCTGACAGGCAAAGGCCAAAAACACTTTTCATTTATTGAGCTTCAAATTTCTTTCCTGGTTTTGAAATGGAAGAAGATAGAGGACTTTCAAAGAATTACAAGGTTATTTACCCTAGATTCTCAATATCCTGTATGAGTGCTTTAAGCACTATCTCAGTTTCTTGTGTTAGAGCTCTTCTCCTTCCACAAATATTTAAACATCAATGTGAAATATTTATGATAAATTTCAGTGAAAAAACATCAAGCCTCCCTGTGATTAAATAATGAAGTATCATCTTATTTTTATAAATGTATTTAGTGCCAATTATCTACTGATTATCAATAAGTTTATTGGGTTTTATTTTGATCGAATTCCATGATTTTCCTATTTTCTACCTTTTCATGTTTGTTGAAATTTGTACTATTCTACAACACAACTTCTCTTACAAAAAACATTGTATCTCCTTGGAAATGTTTAACAAATTGTATTGGTTTTGTCATACATCTTTATATAAAGAATGCATATGTAGAATTTTGGCTGAAAAGGGAAACAAGAATCCTTTCTCTCCTCTGTTCAAATCCTTATCTCATATATTTGTTTGTCTTAAGAATGTAAGAGATGATTAAATGATCTAATCAAATAATATTTTCTAATTATTACTGTAGAGACCGTAACTTCTGTATCAATAAAGCACATCTTTTGGCAAAGTTTACAGCCTTTACCTGAACAGCTCAGGAAACACAGGCTCCACTAGCAGTTTGTTCCAACGGTTACCCGTCCTGTCAGAATTGTGCTTTCTTTCCCTTGTGAAAAGTATTAACACATGAGGAAGAGTTCAGACAACCTATTACTATGGCAAACTCCAGAACTCATTGAGCTAGAAAATGGATTTTTTAGGTGCATGGATAAAAGAAATCTGAATTCTTTCTTCTTAAAATGTAGAATACATGAGAACAAGTGGTGTAGAAAGAATTATTTTTTCCTATGAAGCAGTTTTTTACAGAAGAAAATGATTAATGAATTAATAGCAAGTGAATGGATCATGTGGCTAATGAGGTCTCAGAAATGCCAGAAACACCACCTGACTCATATGTATTTGCTGTCTACATTTTCAGCACTGGAGACATTAATGAACAGCAGGTATGAACTTACCTTACCTATATATAAGTTTTATAGATATTCATTAGCATGGGAAAATTGTCATGAACATTTCACATACCTCAAATACAGGGTCCTGAGAAACAGAGGGTTCTTACAGTAATTAGCCTGCCAGAAGAATTTATCCTTTTGTCGTACAAGAAAATAGAGTAGGTGAGAAAACAATTAATTCTCCAATAGTTATAGCAAGTGTCCTAATACAATTCCTTGGCTCTTTTTCTCATCTACATCTCGTAATAAGAAGGAACAGAGACAAGAACAAAGTTAGTTGTATTCACACTCTGGTCTCTTCCCCTTGCCAGACCGCAGTGAAGTTGCCACAGTGTAAATGTCAGTTGTGTGGTTTGATTTCATACCCTGCTGCCCACAGACAACCACATCAAAATAAATACGCATGCTATGGAAAGCAGCACTTTGCCCTTTGTGAATTCCACAAATGTTGCTTGGCTGGTTTTCTAGCCCCATGGCTGCATATTTTTTGCAGATTGGAAGTGTTCCTGAGCCTCTCATGGCTTCACTTTACCTCTAACAGACCAGAGACACCTTGACTCCATCATCCAGTCAGATCATGGAGATCTTATAGTAAATTGGCAAACTGTCCCTCATCTCAGCAGAGTGTGTCGTGCTCTTGCATTTCACAGCACCACAAAATCTTTGTTGTGAATGTCTTTACTATGTCAGCTCTGATTTATAAAGCTGTCTCCTTATAGAGACATGGGCTAAAATTGTTCAGGAACACTTTGCTATGTAGCTTGTGACTTTGGCCTCCAAACTGGAAGCAAGTGTGGACAAGATATGGTGGCTACTGCTGTTGCCCAGGGATCATTCTGCATTCAGATGACAGCTCTTGGGATGCTTAAAGAACGGAATGCACTAGCAAAGTGTGCTAACACAATGTCCCTCACTACAACTCAGCAAGTTATTACAGGTTCAGCATCCCAAGTGGATTGTAACTATCTAAAACCTGGAGTCTATGCACCAAGTACCTGCACAGTTCTCCGGGCGCAAAACAGAGATCTTATACATTCTTATACAGAGTGTCTGTGAACCTAGAGAACAGGAAGGTCCCTTTTTCTTTTGAGACCGTGTGTTTCTACAGCTTCTCTGAGGAACACACAGCTGTTGGGCTACATTATCATTGTGCCTGATGAGCATTCAATTGCTTGACAGAGCTTGTGGGCTGAGACCAAATTCTGCCGCTGAGGCTGGTGTTTACTGTATCCTTCCTAAACTCCTTTTATCAATTATTTTGTTGTGCATGCAACAGTACTCTTTTTCTTGAAAGATTACAGGAGCTTTCTTTTGACGACTCATCCTGCTGTTGTGAGGAATGCCAGTAGCAAAGGGCACACTGCACTTTGATCTCTAGTTAACCAAAATATAGGAAGAAATAGGAGCAATAAAGAAACAAGGACAGAAAAGATACCAAAAAAAACCCACAACCAAACCCCAAATAAACTGGAAGGAAATAAATACAGAAAGAAAAGAAAGCAATAGAAGATATATGGCAAAAAAATACAGTTGTTTGTCTGTTTAAATGTTAAAATTGATCCGCAACTTCATAATAGGATTAATAGGTTTCAAAGGACTAATAACCACTAGTATGACTGAATGCCTTTTAACTGGCTCTGCTTAGTCAACCTAGGAGGACTTTCTGCTCCTCTGATTGCCATACACACGATCCCTTTCTTTGTGAGATCTAACCTTTCATGGGTCATTTTTCTCTTTACTTTTCCTTCTCTGTACACTAAGGCTCCTCTTTTCTGACTCTCCATGCTCTGCAGTCTCTTTCCCTCACTTTCTGCTCCAATTCCTCCTTCTTTCTGATACAGACATAAACGTGCTGCCTGAGCACTTTACCAGGGTACGGTTGAGAACTTCCCTAAGAAGATAGCAGTATTCTCCAGCACAAAGAACAAACTCTGCTAGTGCCGAAACCAAATATTGTAATTTTCTCCACTATAGCCCAGCTTTCTTCATTGAGGTGCTGGACTTTCATGTCACTGTTAGTCATTTGCCTTTGGCACAAGTTTTAATTAGCTGGATGAGGCAGAGAAATTCCACTATAACTCAAATCCTGCTGCCTCGCAATCAAATGGGTTCTCATTAAATCCCTCTTACAGCTCTGGTTTGGTAGCTTCCTTATCTCTAGCAACCATACATTTCTCATAGTTGTTACTAGGTTTGCTTATAACTATTCGAAAGGAATCCTGAAGTCAAATTGCGTACTTTATATGCTAGAAATCGCATACTGAGTTCAGCTGGGAAATGTACTCTTAAGCAAGCTTTATTGATTGCACATAACTCTTTCTTTTTCTGGCATTCACAGATTTTCAGAAAACCTGAGCAGCCATGATCAAGTGCTGGAAGACCGACTTGGACAGGCATGAAAGTAACAGGCACATGGGACAACAACTTCAAAACCAGAATTCAAAAGTATGTGTGTCTTAAGAGGAGAAGAACCAGAAGTAACCTACCATTTACTGCACTGAATCAAGTGCCAGTACCTTTTTGGTTTTCTTTCCCAATCCATCAAACTTTCAAAATCATTTTAATTTCATGGGTATGGCACCTACTTTTCCTAATAACAAGCATTCAGATTCAACTAAAACCTCAAGTCTTCAACTGCTTGTGCTGTTTTCCTTTGTTTGTTTCTTTGTTTAATTCTTCGTGGTCTTCTCAGTGTATGAACTGATGCACCATTATGCTTTTGCCCACTTTAAGGCTCCTTACAAACAAATGTTATTGGATTCATTGAGACTCCTCAGGAAAGAGGCAGCAAGTAGATGGTGGGTTCACATAGTGGCATTTCACACAATTCCGCTTCACATGATATGAAATTAAGACCATGACAGTAAAGTTAACCATCCACAATGGCTCAAAACGGAGTTGTACAGTTCTTCATGTGAGAAATGAGCTGTAATACCCAAACATCCAGCTCAGGAAGCCTCTGCACCTCAGGTTGTGGAAGCCAGGAGCATATGCAGATGACAGATTACGCTGATTCTTATATTCTTCCTGCTGTAGCCGGTAGAGTACTGAGCTAAATGAACTTTTGACTTGAAGCATTATGAACCCATTTAGATGCTGAAGCCTTGTGCTAAGTAGGACTCCTCTACACTCTGGGAATCTTCACCTGTCTTTCAATCAGTTTGCAGCTACCTTTCATTGACAAGGGTGTTCAGGGAGGCTGGAAAGGAATTGAATTAGCTTTCTAGAGTTGATTCTACCTGTAGATCTACATATAGTTCTTAAATGGACTTTCTAAGAATATTTAAGAAGCACATTTGTTTGTTGACTGAAATGCCATGAGACCGTCCTAGTAAACTTAGTAAATTTGCATATGCGTAAGCAATTTAAAAAGGGTAGACAAATGTCTCTGAGAATAATTCTGATATACATTAGGGATTCTTTACACCAAACTGATTTTCTGGTATTAGATGTAACAATCTAACACAGCCTACTTTAACCAATGGCCTGAAAACGTCAGTTCCTCAGTGTGTACCTGCTTTCCTTACCCTGTGTAATAGAGTAGTACTCTCCTTTTTTTTTTTAAAAGAAGTGAGACATTTCTGAGTGGACTCAGACTAGAACCATTTCCTAGTTACTTGATAATTCTATCTCAGTAAACTAATCATGTGTAGGAACTTTAGTAAAAAAAAGAAATAATTTAAAAAAAATCCACTATGTTGCTCTTAAGAACAGAGATATTTCTAGGTCTTTCCGTACTTGATTCGTGTCCTAAGTCCAAGTCCAAAGGGGCGCTTCTGTATAAATTCACAGACATCATTACAAAATCAAGCTTTTTGACACATATAGAGATGATAAATTCTATCCTAGAAGCAGTCAAAAGATTCAAAGATTACCAATAAAAAGAAGACATTAAAGGCAGCACATCCTTGCTATATACCAACAAGATTTTCCCTGCTGGGTGACCTACCTCAACTAACCGTCAAAAAGAATTAGTCTCAAGGGAATGTTTTGCTTATAGATTTATAAATGTTGACAATAATCCTAAATGGATGTTAGGGGAATTGACAAATCTCAGTATTTTTCTTGATGTATGTGTGCCTGGGGGAACTTTGGAGGCCCCAGCATTCATTAGAAAGAAGCAAGCCATTGACAGCTGACAGAGAAAGACAGGTAGCATAGCTAGAAAAGTAGAAGCTATTTGTTGACACAAATTGTGAAGTATAACCCAATAATCTAGTATTTTTTTCCACTGTTGTTTCCAGGCTCACTCAAAGTGTGCAGACCATGCTGCATAGTGAGCTTAGTGCAACAATAAAACTGCTTACTCTAAAAATGGCTTTATTGTAGAAGTTTGAATGCTCAGGAAAATAATGTGGGACAGATTAAAGCTGGAATTAGTGCTTTAGCAAGGATCTGTGGGGCAGATGGGGGTGTGTGTATTTTTGTTTTTTCTGTGTGTGCATGTGTGGGTTTTTTTCCCTGGAGGTCAAAGAACATGTTAAAACAGAATACTCTGGGGGGGAAAAAAAAAAAAAAAAAAAAAAAAGAGTTCTGAGTTTAGTTCTGCCTTCTTATCTTGACATAAGTGAAAGAAGGGGAAAGACCACAAAGAAGGAACCTCTGAAGTTTGATCCTAACTTTATGTTTGATTGTGGGCTAAGTCCTTGTGGAGCAATTCCACCTAGAAATCTGTTAACAGGGTCACTGACAGGGAAGCCTGCAGGATTGAAACTTTCAGTCTTTGATGAACTTTACCTGACAGTGTTTTAATTACAGCTAAGTTTTCTACCTAGCAGCCTTCAGGTGAAATATTATTTGATAGTAAGTGAAAATTAGATAAATCTGCCAATAGGAGATGTCATTTATGGTTTTCTCCTCACAGTGGAAAAAAAAAAAAAGGTATTAAAAATAGAATAACAGTTATTTCTGTCCTATTGAGAAATGATACTTCCAAATTGCTTTTAAAAGAACCTGCATAGTTTGATTGTTAGCACTCCATCATCTAGATTACTGTGAGTGTTTTTATAAGTGTGTGTTTAAAGAGAGTGAAAGACTCACATGGTTATGCATAAGAGCCCTAGGATGGAAATGTTGTCATATGACTCATCTCCTATTCCCTACTGCCAGAGAGCCCTTAACAGCAAATTTTGCAGTATTTTGAGTCTGGTTTTAAACAAAGCTAAAAACAAGTACTCCAGTACCCCTGGGGAACACAAGAACACAGTCACTTCCTCTGTTCTACATTCTCCTCTGTCTCAGGGAAAGTGATTAAGTAGTAACAGAAGTTACATCAGTAGTACAGGCCAGGTCCCACTATAGGAAGAAATGTACGTAGAAACTAATCATATTTGTAATCTTAACCAGCAAAATAAAAGACACAGCTGTTTAGAGAAAGGAAGTAGAGAGAACCAAATTTGATGATTTTGGCCAATATAATTTAGAAAGTCTATGCAAATCTGAGAAATATTAACAGAGTTTCTGCATCGGTTCCCTTGCATCAGAGTTTACACTCTATCCAGGCTGACGAGAGGTTTTGCAACTAATATTTAGTGGAACTGCCCTTTCATAATGTGCAGCTGATGGAAGTTACTTACTGTGTTTCATTTTTTTTTCTGATATTTTCTCCTCTATCACAATCATTTCTATGCTGTTTTCTTACTTTTATTTGTTAACTATGTGTCAATAACTAGAAATAGTATTTCAGGAAAAGTCTTACCAAATTTTGACCATTTTGTTGTGAGACAAGAATGTGTTTCTGAACGGAACCCCAGAAGGCTGTCTTTTTAGGATGCACTGTAAACTTATGTTTAATTTCCTGTCTACTACCAGCCTTAGTCTACCAGTACTGCCCTTGCTTTCACAGACTTCTATATACCATTGGATTGTTTTCCCCAAGAAGTTATAGCTTCCATTTTACAAGCTGACACTCAACATACTGCAACACATATTTGTAGCTTTTTATTTCTTTTTATTTAATTTTTCTGGTTTCAGAAATGCTTTCTTTTCTTTGTTATGAGTGTACATATGAATACTAGTTGTTAAGAATGGACATATGAGTAAAATCCCAAGTTCCTAGTAGGTGGGTGAAGTACTTGACTTCTGGAACCACTAAAATATTCATCCCTATATACTGTTTTCAGAGATAGAGTTCAGAGGCACCCATGTACAATCTGGTTCAGCTGCTCATCGAGTTTAATAGAACTTAATGAGTTCTCAGACTGATGCATTTTCATAAAACTCCTGACCTTAGGAGGAAAATGCAATTTTTAAAGAAAAAATGTATGTAACTAAAAGGTTTGGTGTGTGTATATATTGAAGAAGAATTCATAATCAAGCTTTATGCTTCACCTATCATGTTAAGTTGGTGAGCTCTCATTGATTTGTGTGTTCTAGTTACTACAACTGATACATTTCATTCATGAGCACTTACTAAGTCTCTTCTACAGAACAGGATTCATCTCATCCTTAAAAATTAAGCCTCTAATTTAAGATATACATATATGTTTACTTCATAACTTGTAGAGGACAAGAAATATCTCATTTGAAAGTTACTTTTAAATTGGTGGAATTGCCTAGGGTGTCTGCCAACACCCACTAATTGTAGGAGGGAGCTTAAAAGTTTACTTCTCCATTGGAAGCCTAACTTAAAACAATTATAACAATATGAGATGCTTGCCACCAAGCTGAGTGCTTGCTCTTGTACTTTAGCAAAACATTGTCCCCTTTCACCAAATTCTTCTTGTTTTGACGTTGTTTTGGTGTGCCACACTAGCGAGCACTCACTAGTGTTCAGCCTCTGGTGCCTCATGTGAACTAGTGAGAAAACAGTTTCCTTGTTTCCATGAAGTTAATTTCAGATGCTATGTAGTGAATCACAGAATCACAGAATGCTAGGGATTGGAAAAGACCTCGAAAGATTGTCTAGTCCAATCCCCCTGCCAAAGCAAGGTCACCTACAGTAGGTCACACAGGAACACGTCCAGGCAGATTTTCAATGTCCCAGAGAAGGAGACTCCACAACCTCCCTGGGCAGCCTGTGCCAGTGCTCTGTCACCCTCACAGTGAAAAAGTTTTTCCTAATGTTTTTGTGGAACTTCCTATGTTCCAGCTTGTACCCATTGCCCCTTGTCCTGTCACTGAATGTCACCAAAAAGAGCCTGGCACCGTCCTCCTGACACTCACCCTTGACATATTTATAAACATTAATGAGGTCACTCCCCATCCTCCTCTTCTCCAAGCTAAAAAGACCCAGCTCCTTCAGCCTTTCTTCATCAGGGAGATGTTCCACTTCCTTCATCATCTTTGTAGCTCTGCACTGGACTCTCTCAAGCAGTTCCTTGTCCTTCTTGAACTGAGGGGCCCAGAACTGGACACAATATTCCAGATGTGGCCTCACCAGGGCAGAATAGACCAGGAGGAGAACCTCTCTTGACCTACTAACCACTCCCCGTCTGATACACCCCAGGATGCCATTGGCCTTCTTGGCCACGAGGGCACATTGCTGGCTCATGGTCATCCTGCTGTCCACCAGGACCCCCAGGTTCCTTTCCCCTGCGCTGCTCTCCAGCAGGTCAGTCCCCAACCTATGCTGATACTTGGGGTTGTTCTTACTCAGATGCAAGACTCTACACTTGCCCTTGTAGTTCATAAAATATCTCCCTGTCCAACTCTCCCGCCTGCCTAGGTCTCACAGCCACATACCTTTCACGTGACACTTGCTGAATGGCAGCACAGCCTGCTGTTGTGTCGGCGACTCCTCCCAGTTTTGTGTCGTCAGAAAACCGGCTGACAGTGCACTCTGTTCCCTCATACAGGCTGTTGATGAATATATTGAATAGTACTGGTCCCAGTACTGACCCCTGAGGGTCTCCACTAGATACAGGCCTCCAACTAGACCCTGCCCCATTGACCACAACTCTCTGACCTCTTACCTTCAATAAGTTCAAAATCTGCCTCACTACCTGATCATCCAGACCACACTTTCTCAGTTTTTCTATGAGAACACTGTGGGAGACAGTGTCAGATGCTTTACTGAAATTCAGATATACCACATACACTGCACTGCCATCATCTATCCACCTGGTCATGTCCTCATAAAAGGCTATCAGGTCGGTCAAACATGACTTCCCCTTGACAAAACTATGGTGACTGGTCCTAATGACCCTCTTGTGCTTGATATGCCTGGAGACAACGACAAGTATAAATTGTTACATCACCTTTCCAGGGATGGAGGTAAGGCTGATGGGTCTGTAGTTAACTGAGTCCTCCTTCTTGTCCTTTTTGAAGACTGGAGTGACATTTGCTCTCCTCCAGTCCTCAGGTACCTCTCCCGTTGCTCACAGCTTACCAAAGCTGATGGAGAGTGGCCTAGTAACGACTTCTGTCAGCTCCCTCAGCACTCGCGGATGCATCCCATCAGGGCCCATGGATTTGTGGATGTTCAGATTGCCAGATGGCGTAAGAAATTGTCAGATGACATAGGAAATTATCTTCATTATAGGTGATACTCATTCTGAGAAGACTAACACAAGCATCTCTGTATCCCTTCAAGTCTCACATGAACCAATAGGGCCTGGGGTGAAAAGATATTTGAATATCTGTGATGGAACAAGGCAGTGCCTGTCTATGAAACTGTGAATCTACAGTAGCCCCCAGAGTCCCATCCGTTTGGGAACTTAGAGGTAGCTCTTTGCCTCTGCTTTCATTGTGAGGAAAATTTGGATACTTAGGTGTGTAGTCTCATATTTTAAAAAAAAAAAAAAGTGATCAGTGGCAAAAGTAGTATTAAATTATTATTTAGAGGACAGTAGCACATAACAGAGAACAAACACAGCTGTCTAATCAAGCATTTCATTTCTTTCTCTTATTTCCTACTCGTGATGTCTTGGCAACTTGTTCTGCTTCAGGATATATATTTTCCTCTCTCCCACACTACTTTTGAAGTCTCTCAAAACCTATGAGGACACCAGCAGCAAGTGCATCCCTCCAGCTGCTGTAGGGCAGTTCCTTCCTCGTCCTGTCTAGGAGGACCACGGCACCCCTGGGCTGGGGGCTGAGGGATGCACCGAGGAGATCTCCGGCTGATTAACAAAGGTGAGTGATGGAGGTGAGGGAATATTAGAAATGATTGAAGTAAACAGATATTATTATACTTCCTAGTTTCTCACAACAACAACAGTTACCTTGGGGCACACCAGACGTTTTACTTCATGTAGCAGCTAATTAGCAGAGACCACTGGTACAAATTTCCGTGTTCCTGATACTGACAGCAGCTTCAGCTTGTGCAGAGATCAGCCCTGGCTGGTGTTCTTTCCACCCACTAGCTGCTCTTCAAGATTTGGTTTGTAATTCAGGTTCTATCACTTCAAAGAGTTTGCCTGTCCCCTGTGTCATCCAGCTGCAGCACACAGAAACAGAGGCAATGGATTTACATTAAGATGGGCGAGAAATCAGTTCAGAGATTTAAATGTTCAAAGGAAGCAGTTTTTCCTTCTTAGAAAATCATTCCCTATCTATTGCCTGGAAGCACAGATGATTCATTTCTTCTACATACATAAAAGTAGTGTTTAGAAGATGCTGAAGAGACGGTTTTTCACATGTTCAGCAGAAATATTCTCAGGTGAAAGTATTACACATCTATTGCTACTGAAACCTAAAACCAGCAGTGATAGTGTTTCAGACTTCAACTGATTCAAATACTGCACTAACAGCAAGTGCTACAAATTCCCCATTTCTTCCCCATGCCTGGAAGTCATATGATGAAGAACTTACATGAAAGTTTGAAGAAGCAACGCAATCTGCAGAAAAAAAAGGACAACAGAGGTATCACAACAAAAACACCTTGTGAGAGAAAAATGTGGATGAATGCTGCAGTATCAGTATCTATGTCATCCTTAACAAAGAATTTTATTTAAAAAGTTTTATTTTACTGTTACTTTTCTCATTACATAACCCAGCACACAAATGACACGTTACTACATGAGGCTTCTCAGTATCTCCTGCTGAGATACCAAAATCTGCCAATATCCACCTGAATGCTGTGACAGAAGAGTGAGCTTTTCTTTAGTGTGTAATTCCTGCAGGCTGAAATAGAAATATTGATGTGAATCTAGTGCAGGGGCTCTCAAACTGCTGCTAGTGGGTTGGTGGTGATCTACAATGTCACCGCTGATCTGAAGATCCACATCACATACATGGTGTTTTAGCTGAATGCTGAAGGTGCACGGTGATTTGCATTGATGGCTGACTTTGGTTCAGAGTTCTAACAATTTGGGAATAACTGCTTCAGGGCTGCCACTGATCAGCTGTGAGCAAGACACTTCACCTCTGTGTGCCTTTGTTTCCCTTCCAGCACCATCTGTTTTGCTTAATTAAAGCAAAAGCTCTTCACTGTACAGACCTTCCCTTCACAGGCATTTGTGAAATGCTTTTCACTGTGCACCTCTGAATTCATTCAGGACACAGAGCAGCCAAGCCAACATTGATTACTACTACTAACGATATCTGTTTTAACTTGTCAGCTATGATAATACTATTAGTAACAAAGTAGAAAACCAGAATCCTAAAGAAGCAAAAAAACAAGCAAAATTTAATATGGAATACTAAAGGACTCTGTGTGCTCTTTGGGGTATTGATCTTTCAATCAAATACGAAAAGAATCCTTTCATTCAAAAAGGTTAAACTACCACGGTCTTCTCCAGCTTGCTATGGAGTGTAGCAACGTCTGGGTGTGTATGATACTTCAAAGCACTTTACTTCTCAAAGCATCATTTTTTCACACAGCCATTTGCATGCAGTTTTGCAGCCTTGTTTTTAATGGAATTTTTAAAATGCTAATTTTTGCCTACTCTGCTATAATCTACTTAGAGTTTGGGTGGGATCTTACACAAGGGATGCAAGGGATATACAAGGGATAATATCAGGAAGAAATCAAAGGCAAAGGCTGTCGCTCAGTTTTAGCTGCAGAAATAAAACTGTTTCAACGCAACCCTAATTACAGTTTTGTGGTGTTTTGTCGAGCCCTACTGATAAGTTTCCCTGGTAAACAGCTCTTTATTGTTCTTTCACATTCGGTCACCATGGCAACTAACGTTTTAGGGTTTGATCCTGAGAGATGCCAAGCACCTGCTTCTGTGGCAGTATCTATGGGAGAGAAGGATTTGAGACATCTTATAAAATCAGTCTTTTCAATGACAACAGATTTACTCAAGAAAAAAAAGAAAAAACTTTTTATGTGTTCATTTGGAAGGAAAAATAAAATTACAGGTAAAGCCTGGTCCCACTTATACCTTTGTTGTGGTTTGACCCTGGCCAGTGGCCAGGTACACCACACACCAGGTGCCCTACCACTCCCCCTCCTCTGCTAGACAGGGGGAGAAAAATATATTGAAGGGCCCATGGTTTGAGACAAGGACAGGGAGATCACTTGCATCTACCGTTCTGGGCAAAACAGACTCGATTTTGGGGAAATTAGTTAAATTTATTAAGAGAACAAATCAGAGAAGAGCAGTGAGATATAAACAACCAGATCTTTAAAAAAAAAATTAAAAAAATATCTTTCTCCCCATCCCTCCCTTCTTCTCGGGCTCAACATCAACCCCAGTTTATCCACCTCCTCCCCCCAAGCGGCACAGGGGACAGGGAATGGGGATTACGGCCAGTTCATCCGATGTTGGTTCCACCGCTGTTTCTTTCTCTGGGGGAGGACTCCTCACTCTTCCCCTGGGCCATTGTGGGGTCCCTCTCACGGGAGACAATCTTCACACACCTTTCTCCACGAGTCGTCTCACAAAGGGCAATTCATCATGAACTTCTCCTCGTGAGTCTGAGGCGCAGTCCTTCAAGGGAAACTGCTCCAGCGTTGAGTCCCCCACGGCGTCACAAAAGTCCCATCAGCCAACCTGTTCCAGTGTGGGCATTCCCTTTTCCATGGGCTACAGGCTCTGGCAACAACCTGCTCCAGCACTGCCTTCCCACGGGCCACAGCCCCCTTCAGGCACCGACCCCTTCCGGCTTGAGGTCCTCCACAGGCTACATGTGGACATCTACACCCCGCCCATGGGCTGCAAGGGCACAGCCCGCTTCATCATGGTCTTCACCACAGCCCGGGCACTCTCTGTTCTGGCTCCTGGAGCACATCCTCCCCCCTCCTTCTTCACTGACCTTGGTGTCTTCACATATTCTTACTCCCCTGTCTCTCTGCCCGTTGTTGTGTGTCACAGTTCTTTTTTCCCCGTTTCTTAAATGTTTTCACAGAGGCCTTCCTCTCCTATCATTACCGATAGGCTCAGCCTTGGCCAGCAGCAGGTCCCTCTTTGGAGCCGGCTGGCATTGGCTCTGTCAGACCTGGGGAAGCTTCTAGCACCTCCTTGCAGAAGCCACCCCTACAGCCACCCTGCTGCCAAAATCCAGCCAGGCAAACCCAATATAACCTTACAAACATACATAGTATCTGACACTCTGTGCTTATAGGTGCAGCGTAATACGGTATAAAAAAAAAATAAATAAAAAAAGAATCCCAAGTAGCCTAAGGATCTAATTCCAAAGGAAATTCAAGTCTGAAACAGAGCCCCAAAGTGTCACTAACAAAGTGTTGGGAAGATGAATTCCCTTTCATTCACTGCCAAATCCTTCATTGCCTTCTTATTGTAAAAAAAATAAAAACATTCTATTGCTTAGGAGGTCAAACCCAGGTGATAAACAGCTGAGCAAATTTTCTATTTTAGCTTCTGAATAATCCCTGAGGGACTCTCTTTTGTCTTTCTTGCTTATACTGACCCCAAACTGTTGGTCAGAGCCTAGAGGAATCACTCAATTTAGCAGAGAGTAGCTTTTTTTTTTTCCCTGTACAGCTCCATTTCCTCTGAATTTATCTTGGTGTCTCAGTAGGAAGACAGAAGATTTGTGTCAGCAGTTAGCAGATAGTTTGAATGTGAGCAGGTGTGAACATACCGATTGCTTCCTTATCTGATGCTGCCTGAACATGTTGGACCTCAGCAGAGAATTAGTTTCAGTTTCATACCCTCTAGTAAATCACCAGCTGTGTGCTCATGCTGCCTCCTCTGACAAACCCCTTTACCAGCCAAGTCTGTAAAAGTCAGCTATTGTGTGACCCACCTTGCCAAATTCTGCTGTCATGTGCAGCATTGTTAACTAGGGTAATGTCATCAGCTGGAGGGAGTTGGTTTTACTTTCTCTGCTTCAGAAACGCTGGATCGGGATTAGTCTATGTAAAGGCAGACATCCAATTGAGGGTCAGGGTCACCTTCATCTGCCTTAGTATGGTTAGAGCAAGCCAGCACTTCTAAAGGGCAGCTGACATCTTAAGTGGGGTGAATCACCTTCTGAGAGCTTCCATTTCTTGTTAAACCCAGAGAAAGTATGTTATGTCTATATCTGCAAGTCAGGCAACTCAGTCAGTGGCCCAGCTAATCATAAGGAATCCATCTCAGAAGGCCAGCCATATCCTGGGATGCATCAGGAGCAGTGTAGTCAGCAGATCAAGAGAGGTGATTCTCCCCCTTTAATCTGCTCTTGTGAGACTCCACCTCGAATACTGTGTCCAGTTCTGGTGCCCCCACCATAAGAGGGACATGGATCTGTTGGAACGAGTTCAGAGGAGGGGCACAGAGATGATCCAGGGGCTGGAGCACCTCTATTATGAGGATAGGGAACTGGGATTGTTCAGTCTTAAAAAGAGAAGACTCCAGGGGAGCCTTATAACTGCCTTCCAATACCTGAAGCGAACCTACAGGAAGGCTGGGGAAGGATGTTTCACAAAAGTGTCCACTGACAGGAGAAGGGGAAATGGGTTTAAGCTAAAAAAAAAACCAGATTTAGATTGGATCTTAGGAAAAAAATTCTTCAGTATGATGATGGCAAGACTCTGCAATGAATTGTCCAGAGAAATTGTGGATGTTTCCTCCCTTGAGGTGTTCAAGGCCGGGTTGGATGAGGCCTTGAGTAACCTGGTCTAGATGAGAGGCGTCCCTGTCCCTGACAGGGAGGTTGGATTAGATGATCTCTAAGGTCCCTTCCAACCTAGGCCATTCTATGACTCTATGATTCTATGATCTCCTGATAGTTAAAGTTGTTTGTATTCATGCCTGCACAACATTGTAAATTTTGCATTTTGTCTTCTATTAGCCCTCAGACCAAAAAAAAGTTATTCAGATGATGCTGCATAGAAAGAACTAGCAGATTATGAACATACTTCATCTCCACAAATTTTCATGAGAGAAAAGATAAGGTCTTCAGATGACATTTTGGGGACAACTTACCTTTACTTTTGATATTGTTATTAGTTGTTAGATCATGGTCAAGCTCAAGTTTTTTACTACTTGGACTTTAATAGATCTATCTCAGGACAGTAGAAGGATGGGGTTTTTTTAATTTTTATTGTTTCTTCTTGTTTTCATAGCCCAAGTGTAATAGAATTGAAAGGAAAATAAAACTCGGGCAATGGCAACATTGAAATGAAGTAATACGAGTCACATTCCCTCTGATCTGTGTCTACCAGCAATCAAAGTGTATCAACCTTAGAAGTGAGTACTTTTAGGTAAAGGAGTCGTGCGACTACCTATTAATCTACAGTGTTGTAGAAGTTTATGAAGAAACAATAACTCCACATTTACAGTTCAGGCACAGATAGCTCTTAGTCCTATAAAAGGAATCATCTACAAAGAATATATGATGTAATATGTGTAATCATCCAGTGTTATCATTAGGGCACTGAGTTAAGGTTTGAAATATGTGAAAAGATTGTGTTCACGCCTTTCGGATACGGAGAATTACATAGGAAATTAGCTGGCAAAAGAGTCAAATGACCTGCAGCAGATTCCCTTTTTTTGTCAGCTACCTGATAGTAAAGTAGTATCTGTCACTGTTAAAACTGTGTTTCCAAAGCGAAACCCTGAAAAGATGAAATCCAGTGTTGATGATGGATTTAGATGCAGTTTCAAGTAGGAAGGGCAGGGCTGATTATTACCACCAATCATTTTTTGTTAAAGCCTGTGCTACTTTACATGTCACTAGCTCACAGGTGAGTTGCTGATAGTCGAGTTCTTCCCCCTGTATTGGGCCCATAACAGACTGAAGTATTTGTGTGTTGTGATGTGTCAGTTCAAAGACTGGAAAGTCTATAAAATGCATGCAGAGTAAAATTACACATTAGACTGTTACTATTAAACACACACACACAAAAATGTGACTTAGAATAACTTTTAGCTCATGTTTGAGTAAAGAATTCCATCTTGTTGCAAAGATGTGTTCTTCCTCTACAGGGTAGGATCACCTACATTATTAATACTCATGCAGTAATGTAACTGCTAGAAAGCGTGCCACCAGAGACATTAATTCAGCTGCAGCGCTGTTCTAGGAACAGAGGGGTAGAGATTCATATGTCTATACACCAGGCAGTCACCCCAGGCTCCCTCTCTATCATGGAGGAGAAATTATCACTTCAAGGGTGCAATCCATCTTGTCCTTAAGTAGACATCTAAAATAGGTGTGAGAAATACCCAGAACTGCTCATTTGGTTCAAACAGTAGCCTAGGAGATGCAGAACTGTATGCCATAAAGTTAGGTGAAAGAAGTTCACCCTGAATGTCTAACCGAGGACATTCTGGGAGCAAAAATTTCCCTCAGTTTTGAGTTTGTGCAGCATGTAGTAGATCTTAGCTCAAGATTTAGCCCAAGACTGGTGCTTTAGCTCACTTCAGCAAAACATTACCTCGAATTCGGTGATCTTACTTTTCCAGTAGATTTAGATGGACTTTTGCCTCAGGGCAAAGTTACAATGAGACAATTTGGTAAACAGGCAGTCAGCCAGTATTACCCCTTCACCCTCCTTGCTAAACTCATTTCCAGACAAAACTGCTCTTAATTTCTCTCTTCATGATTGTTATTGACCTGCAAACATTCTCTCTAGGAGGTTGTAGCAGCAATTAGTATATTTACTTCTATTCAGGATATTACTTTTGCTCTGTCTAGACCATAGCCTCAGCTAAAAAAATCCTCCAGGATTATACTCAAAGGACGTGAAGAAAGATAGTTGTAATATAGTATAGGAAAGCTTAAATGTACAAAGATCAGCCTGAAGGTTCATAATTGTAAGAGTTGCTGAAATTCTTGTAAAGGTATGTCATGCTGCTTACATCTTTCTTTGTGTGTGTTTTTCCCTTGCAGCTGCCTGTGGTCTTAGGCAGTGTAAAATCAATGTCAGCAGTGTATATGTATGCACGTGCGTGCATGTCTCTTTTTTGCCCACTTTCTTTCTAAATATGTGTTTATCTACATGCCTAGCTATATGTTTCTACCTGTACATCTACCTGTACATCTACCTGTACATCTACCTGTACAGGGTGTGTGTGTGGGTAGAGGCCAATTTACTGATTATAAAAAGTAAACGGCTAACATTTCTGCTAACATCCAACAGTTAGTGGAACTGTACATTGAATCTTCTGGCAACTTTCATGATCGAACTGTATCAGTAGATTTAGTTCTAAGAAGTACCTCATCTTTACTCTGTGTAAATTAGTCACCAGCTGGATGTGTGAGATACTGAGTGACATCCCCCTCTTCAAGAATATTACCCAGCACTTGGAGAGGAAAAGAAAGATAAAAAGGAAAGGAGAAAGAGCTGTCATGCTGTTCTGTACGTGGGGGGAACCTCACACAGCAGGTTGCAATCTGAACTGTCCCATTTCATTATGCCACCGAGGCAGAACCCTGCAGTGCATTAAGGTTTTAAAATCATTTAGGAAATATGAAGATACATTGTTATTAAATGATTTCATTACACTTCAAAAACAATATTCTGATGTCCATTTTTTTTACATAATAAAGATTGTCTTTCACCAGTGGGGACTGGCAAGCGAATATAGACTGAGTTTCTGGAATAATGTGATTAGTATGGAAATGGAAGGGACTGTAAATAATACTTAGTATGATCTTCTGTTCAGCCACATCAAGGAATCAGACAAAAGCTTGCTAAGACTGACTTCCATGGTGTACTGAAAACAGGCAAAAGTATTTCCATAGAGGATTTTGCTATATGTGTGATCAGTGTAAAGTTGTTCCTGTAGAAGATTCATTGAAAGTATACTTTCACCCTATGTGGTTAATTTTTGTTCAATTAAAGTGAAGACCTTTTAGACATACACATGGAAATTAATGGTTTGCAAAAGAGTGTATATATGGCATAAGCAGTATGAGTCATATCTGCGTTCATGCAACACTGCAAAAAACTTAATTCAGAATTCTTAATTCAAAAATCTACCTATGGAAATTTCTTTTTTTTTAAATTCAAATACCAAAAACTGAAAAAAGAAGCTTTATTTTTTTAATTTTCTTTTTCCTTGAAATTGTGATATATTATTTTAGAGGTGTTAAAAAAACTAAACAATTAATCCAGTAGATGGATAACTATTAGATTTTTTAATAAGATTTATTTACTTATATAGCAAAAAGTATGTGATGTTCATGTTAGTTACATTTAATTCTCTGCAGTGCATACATTTTTCTTAAACTACATATGGGAGCCTTTTTAATTCCTTATCATTCAGCACACTTCATTTACCTACTTTTCTTTTTTATGAGTTAAATATAAAATGAAAATACCTCTAGGTGTGACGAATAAGTCAGCAGACTCAAGATATCCTACTTGAAGATTGATGAAAAACACAAAAGTGTCATTGGAACTTCATTTGTATTTGCATCAAGAAACTTTGAAGAAGTGTTAGTGGAAAAAGGAAAATCTTTAAGGACTTATGTACTCCTATCATCTCTTGCGTTCAAGATACTGTACAACATAAAAGATCTGTATGGACACCACCTCATGACTAGATGTATTTTGAACTTCAAACAGCTGGAACTTTGTCAATGTTTTTCTCCATTGAAAGTGTTTTAGGAGAACTGGAAGCTGGATCCTCATGTGGGAGCCACACACGTGATGAATTCCTGTGAACTGCACACAGTCATTTTTATTTAGTAACACAGAAACAAACTTTCAAGAACTTAAATTTCAATAAGAATACAAAAGCTAGCTTTTTCCTAAAAAAAAAAAAGAAAAAGAAAAAGAAACTGAGTTCATCTTCGTATTCTTTCCCATGTACTCCAGATACTATTTTCAGCATTCCAGCATTCATTAAGGTTTTCTTTGGACTTGGCCTGACATACCTTTGAGACAACCTGGGATACAAATTTCTGGAAGCTGAATTTTGTGGCTCTTAGCAATGCGTCAACACTTAATACATCATGTGCTGCCAGGAAGTCGTTTCAAGGCTAAAGTCTTCATGTTGAATGTCTACCCTTCAGATATAGCCTACTCTTTTAACTGGCTTCAACCACTATCCTAGACTGTAATTTTTTAAAAAATAAATATATTTGTTTAATTTCTCTTCTTCGTACAAAAATCTAAAGCAGAAAGAAAAAATAAACTATATTGGGAAAGGGAAAGCAAGTTTGAAAAAAAAGAGAAAGATTTGAAAGGAACAAAATTAACAGAGGCATACAAAAATTCTGAGAAAATAAATTTTTGAAGGATTATTTTTTTACAAGAGTGAGATAATCTAGAAGTATTTCATTATTTCTACTGAGCAAAGAGTTTTTTAAAAGAGTTTTTTTCAGTTAGTTGCAGTAAATAGGGGATGCTATGATTCTATGATTCTATGATTCTGTTACTGAAGGAAAAACAGTAGACACAGGATGTACATTGATCTTATTTTATCAGTAATGGCATTTAAGTTGGGAATCATGATTTTGAAATGAAGCCAAAATGAATGAGAATAATAATATTTTTCCAAAACTTGCATTGCTACAGTTGTGTTGCTGTGGAAGTGTCTCACATTGAAGCTGATTCTTGTTCCTTCCACATGGAAAATTCGTACTCTAAATAAACTAATATCACCAGGTATGTGTATGCTTTTGGTGATAGAGAGTTATATTCTATTTCAATTCACTCAAAAGTGTTTGTGCAGATAGAGGTTATCATAAAATCTGATAGCCATTTTGGTTGGAAAAGACTTTTAAAATCATCAAATCCAACCATTATCTAACTCTACCAGGTCTACTTCTAACCCATGTCCCTGAGCACCATATCTATACGGCTTTTAAACACATCCAAGGATGGTGGTTCAACTACTTCCCTGGGCACCCTGATCCAGTCTTTGATAACCTTTTCAGTGTCAAAGTTTTCCTAACATCTAACCTAAGCCTCCATTCGTGTGGCTTGTCCTATTGGTTGTAACTTGTGAGAAGAGACCAATATCCACCCCTCTATAACCTCCTTTCAGGTAGTTGTAGAGCGTGATAAGGTTTCCCCTCAGCCTCCATTTTTTCAGTCAAATGTGAAGAAAATTAAAACCAGAAAAGTAGCTAAAAACCCCAATACTAACTAACTAAGAAAAAAAAAAATATTTACTTGTGAGGAAGGATTAAAAGCACTTTTGTTTGATGGGATTGATTTTACAGACTGTAAGGGTGCATACATTTAGACACTGATTTTTGGAAAATAATACCTGCATACAACAAAGACTTTTTCTTGGACACTAGTGAACTGCTACATAAATCATTTTCATGTTAACAATTGCTGATTATTGAGATAGGTTCCTTATACTGTAGAAACTGTTCTCAATATGTTAATTATCAGATCTTCATGTCTGATAAAGACCTTGTTTCTCCCAGTTCTTTGACTTTACCCCTGCAGTGGTGTTTGGTCTTTGTTATACCTTAGTTGTTTCACCTGGGAAGGAACTTTGATGTTAGTTACCCTTCAGTGGATCTTGATCTCTCTCCTTTGACCACAGAGGACTTAAAGCAAGGTGAGGTGAATCCAGTTCCTTGTGTGATTAAACAGAAAATACTTCCTTTGTCTATTTTTCCTTTTTTTTTTCATTTTGTTGTAATATTGCATCAAGCTATTGCTGTATTAAAACCAGTTGTGTGCTTGTTCTGTGTGAATAAGTACTTAAATAAATGATATGTGTACCTTCTAAACTTCTTCAGAACAAAAAATGTTGCTGAAAGGTGGAGACCTCCAGTCCTGACAGTAGGAAACATTAGAAAATAAGACGTAAATCTAGATATTACAGACAGGAAAAAATATCCTGCATTTAAAAAGCTTTTTCACAAAAAGAAGGAAGAAAGTATCTTCTGTGTTTATCTCAAAGTACTTTTTCTTCCCTGATGAGGTAAACAGGGGCAGAACAGTTTAAGGTAGTTTTTTTAGACTCTGCCCAATATTCAAGCTTAGCAAGTCAAATAACATCATATATCAAACATAGTCATCATTTCTTACTGAAGACCTCTGAGTCCTGTAGCTCCATTACCATCTGATACATAAACATCTTGCACGATGTCCCAGAGGAAGCCACTGTCACACTCCTCCTGCAGCCAAAAACTAAGGGTGACAATGGCAATATTTGTTTCAGGAGGCTGAAATGGAAACATGGAAGATTCAGAATGTACTAAAAGTCCCATACTCTTTGCTGTTAACTACACACGAGAGCTCTCCAAGAGGAAGTCAGCCACATGACGCTGTGTGATAGAGTTTTCAGCCTTGTCTGATTGCATTACAAACACCACACATATTGAAACACTCTGGCAGCTTCCTAGCGCTCACAGTGAGGAACCTGAACCTTTTGACCTCAAACATCTTATTAAAGCCTATGCCGGACTGTCTCTGTGAGGGAAAAAACAAGAAACTACTGGACTTATTCTCCTCTATAATTCATTCAAGTAAGCCCTTGCTGAGTGGAGGACCTTAGCTTTGATGTTAAAGTCTCCTAATTGGAAGGAAGTGAAGTGTTAGCCTGTCAGGCTATTAGTCTCTCATCAAATACTTTAAGAGGTATCAGAACACTAAAGTTCTCACACTAGTGCAAGGAGAGCACTCAGTGGCCTGTTTTTTGTTAAAATGTTTAAACCTGGCATCTGTCTAACAACCTCCCCCAAAATTTAATATACACGGAGTTGTTTCTTGGTATTTCTTTTCTTTTATCTCCACCTTTTCCCTCTCAGAGACTCCATCCTTCTATTGCCTACAGCACATCAGCTCCTATTAGTTGGAATGTGGGGGATAACTGGTGTAAGCTATAAAGTCTCAGGCTTCATGTTACAGCCCTGATTCAAACCCAGCTATTGCACTCCTAGTGTGACCTACCGCTCTGCTGTTTGATTGTGGTACACCTACTTCTGTGGTGCTTTTCCTCCCAGAAAAGTGACATCTTAGATAGGTGTCCTTATAATAAGGAACACTAAACCCCAATGATTTTTGGAGGATATCTTAGTTCTAAAGCCTCAGCCCAGGTCAACAGTTTGTTATGTGCTTAATTTATAATATTTACTTACATTAAATTAATTTAAATCTAAAAATGTGTTGCTGCTTCCTTAATTTTATTTTACTTTACTGTATTAGAGATTGAGTACCCAAACAGAAGGATGGGGTGTTATTTTCTTGCGTGCATCCAACTAGTCTGAGATAAGAGTTGAATGGAGTCAAAGTCTCACAGGGATGTGATTGTTCCAGGATCATGCAAAGTTGAATTCTGTGTGATTTCTGTTCTTCAGGTTGATGATAGCATCCAAAATGCGACAGTGAGGAAAATCTGTGAAATAGTATAAAGTAACTACCTGAAAGGAAAATTCTGAATTGCTAATTCACATCCTTTGGAATTACGAAGGTAGTTATACAGTCAGATCTCCTCTGTTTCTTAGTTTACAGTATGATCCTAAAGAAACGCTGTACTAGCTGTGAAAACACTTATGTTCTACAAAGTTTTCTTCATTTTGATTTGCCTAGTGACAAGCTTATGCAAACAAATTACCTGTGGTCTTTCATGCATATCTTCCATAATGGTAAGTGTTCCTTTTGTTTTGCAGGATTACGTCCATGTGAGAGCAAATCTGACGCATCTGTGCCCTTACTATGCATGACTCTTCCGGCTGAGTATAACCCTGTTCATAGAATCAGAGAATCATGGAATGATAGAATCATAGAATCAATGGTTAAGGTTGGAAAAGACCTCTAAGTTCATGCACAATTATCTCTTTTTTGTGCAAATGTTTAATTGTTATCCAGATCTCTCACTTTGCCTCATGCTTGGTTCTAGCAGTACTTTCATCTGCTTTTGAATGGGTCACAAGTTTTGTCTATTAAAACAACTTCTAATTGCTCTCCATTTTTTTCAGTGATCTTATCAGCATAATGCCATTTTGTGAGTCATTCCCATCTCTGAATGTCCAGCCTTTAATCATTAAATATTGTAGAATTTTACACTTCATAATTATTTTGATGGCTCTTCTCTTTTTTTTATTTGGAAAAATTCTTTTTTCTTTGATAGCTTAGCAACCAGGCCCAAGCAATTTTTTTCTTACAGTTTAGTAAGCTTGCTCACTTATATCCAGGCTCCAAAGATATGCATTGCACATTGTCAAATATTTGTGCATCTGGGATGAAGGTCAGTTACCTGTCTGAAATAATTAAAAAAATCCTCTCAACAACCCTCTTCCACCTAGTCCAACTGTTCACAAGTCTGAGTGCAAGAGTTAATGACTGCACACATTTTGTAATATTCTGAATGGAAATCATAGCTTAATTTGGTTTACTGCCATTAGTTTTATTCTCTCTTGACATCCGATATTGATAGAGTTTGGACTTTTCACAGAACAGGAACATGGAAATGAAATGTTATTTTATTCATACAGCTGCTTTTTCAGACAAATTCAGTTTGTGTTTAGGCAACAAGAAGCACTTACAAATCACTGCCTATGGTATTTCAAAAGTGGTGAACATATACCAGGCTCCCAGCTGTGCTCAAATACCACTCTTACATCCCTATATTGGTATTATACCTCCTATGTTTGTGTCATTACTAAATGTCACTAGATTAACATGGGTCACTGTGGAAAATATTAAACAAGATTTCACAGTGATCCGCAGAGAACATCACAGATAATTTTTTGCTGATAATCTTACAATTTTCAGGACGCCTCTGTCATGAGCTATCTCTTTGTCTAATTCCTTCTGCACTTTGTGTGTACCTTATGTATCATCTTCTCCAGTCCAGCTCATAATTATCACATTTTTCAATGCTGAATGTCTTAGTGAACTCCAGACATCTTAAACCTACACGTATATATATATATAAAAAAAAATGCTCTATCAGAAAATTGAAATAGATTAGTAAAATGGCTATGGAAGATTGAGGCAAAATATTGTTCCATTTTGCATTTATAACCACTTATTTTTTTCCCTCTTCCAAAACTTACTCTGGCAAAAATCTCAGCTGATACACACCAGCATAAGACTAATACATTTTAGGAACGATTATTAATGTTTAAATACTAGATAAAGAAATATATTATCATTTTCCTGCACTGTCTGGAATTGTGTATTGCTGCATTCCAGCTTGGGCTTTCTTACCTTTGATTTTCCCTAGCCTGCCACACTGTCAAGTAATCACCATGACTGTATATATCTTTTACAGAAACTAAGGCTTTATAATCCCTGTAGTGCATAAGCCTTAGCACAAGCTACTTCATCTGGATATGTGTTGACTTAGAACAGCTGAGAACTTCTCTCTTGTGTTGAGATTTACTGCCCATCTGGAAGACACTGAAGACAGCTTATATAGGACTGAGTTGTAAGTTAAGCCACATTAAAGAAGAGATCAGAATAGGCATATGTAGAATTCCTTTCAAGCTATGTTTGCCATTAAACTGCAAACAGCTCTAGCTTCCAAAATGAAGATAAATCTCAAATATACCTATGAAACCAACTCTTAGAAGATTGGTGAACAAACTGAGAGTTACATCAGTGCTTAGTTACTGGAAGCATGTCTTCCTTGCAACCAGAAAATACGAATGTGGTTATGCGTGATTGGCATACCTATGATGGCTTAATCTCAGCTATCTGGATAAAAAAAATCACACGAGAGCCTGAACACAGTACACTTTCAGCATGAGCTTTGCAGTCTGATGGAGCCCAGTGCGGATGTAGTGTCCTCCAGGTTGTACCTCTGTGGTCGTGACCCTGAGGATGAAAGCCAGCTGCAATCCCACCTCTCCCTGCATCTGGCACACATACAGCCTGGTCAGTTCTGTGAGCTATGGGATGCACATCAGGACTGGGTCTTCTGAAAAGCTGCCTTATGACACTCAGGCATGTCCTTCCTGAGAAGAAAGAGCTGTTACAAAGCCTTCCACCTCAGCATCATTTGTGTTATTTTTTTGTGAGATACTGATAAACACAGTTTGTCAAATTGCCAAACCTTTATCCAGAAAAAAGGGTCACACAGCTTTTGAAAGAAAACTTTACCGGAAAGTAATAAGGAGAAAATTATTTTGTTTGAAATTTCCCAGAATAGTCAGCCTAAGGAAGAAACCCAGCATGGAGCGTTAAACAAAGGGCTAGTTTGGAAAGTATGTGAGGTCTGATAATAGCTTCTTCTACTGCAAGGAGTTCAACAATGGTAATAAAGGCAGAAGCATCAATTCTACCCATAATTTACTATTAGGAAAAATATAAAGCAATACTTTCAATTGGATTAGCTGCAGAACATATAAAAAATCCACATTCCGTAATGATATGTTTTATGACTCTTACAGAAGTGTATATACTACTGCTAAAATCTGCCTTTTTTTTCATACTGCTGCTACAATCATGCTAGTGATGTATGAGTGCAGAATACAGTCCTTATTTGCTTAAATCTTGAGATTTCAATAGTAAATGAAAAGCTATTAATCTTCTAGTTTGGACATCTTAGTCCTGAAGGTCACTATTCCTTGACTGTTTCATTCTGTTTCCTGAAAATATCTGAGGAAGAAACTTCTGTATTAGTTCTACTTTCATCCCCTGTCCCTTCTATTTTCTTGCAAATCAAATATTCTAAAGGATATTTATGTACTGACTTGATACTTACTCTATTAAATAGAATAGAATAGAATAGAATAGAATAGAATAGAATAGAATAGAATAGAATAGAATAGAATCAATTTCTCTGGATCCAGAATAATGGATTCCCATAAAGCTTCCCATCACTCTAGCCATCTACTTGAAAACAGACAGTTGCTGCTCTGAGTTGTCATTACTACATGCTTTCTTTAAGAAGAGGCGTAACTGGCTTTCCAAGGAACAATATGTTGTTTAGTTAATGAATAAAGCTTACTCCAGGTATATTGCCATTGGTGTCTGCTTCTCTGTATTCTATACAACAGGATAATTGGCCATTTATTCAATGGATCACCAGAAAATGCTTGACCATTATAATGACTTAACACAAAAGAATTATAAATGCTATAGTTTAACAAATGCATCGCTTAATCAGAAGAGTAATTTCTGGTCTCAATTCATACATGTCATGCTGATCCAAATACTTTCTTAGTATTAAGTTGGCAGTGCTTCATATTTAATAGTATTGTGCAGACATTAACAAATCAATTAGTTTTCTTATTATAATATTTCATTCTATTCTGTAGTGTCAACTTTGCCATATCATAAACTACTCTAAATACCAACTGAAATATACATAGTGCCCTTTTGATGCTTAATGAAGTTTGTTGTGTTTAACTTATGACTGAATTGAATGCTCTTGCAGCCATGGTTACATTCTTATCATCATGTTTTCAGAAACACTGGATTTTAATCTTGAGTACAGTTTTGTAGCAGCATTCTGCGGCACTGCCGTGAATACAAAAACCCAAACTGATGCATATGTACAGTAAGCCACAAGAAAATGAACATTTACAGAGACAGAATAGAATAGAATAGAATAGAATAGAATAGAATAGAATAGAATAGAATAGAATAGAATAGAATATTTCATTTGGAAGGGATGTACAGCGATCATCTAGTCCAACTGCCTGACCACTTCAGGGCTGACCAAAAGTTAAAGCATGTTATTAAGGACATTGCCCAAATGCCCGGACATTGTCCAAATAGGCTTGGGACATTGACCACCTCTCTAGGAAGCCTGCTCCAGTGTTTGAGCCTAAACACCCCTTGGCACATCTTTGACCCATTCCCACACACCCTATGACTGGATCCTAATGAGAAGACCTCAGCACCTCTTTCTCCACATTCCCTCCTGAGGAAGCTACATAGAGTAATGAGGTCACCCCTCAGCCTTCTTTTCTCGAATTTGGACAAACTCCTCAGCTGCTCCTCACAGGACATGCCTTCCAGATTTTTAACCAGGTTTTTTTTTCCCTTCCTCTGGATGCATTCAAGAACCTTCACACCCTTCTTAAATTGTGGGGCTCAAAACTGCACACAGTACTCAAAGTGAGGCCACACCAGCACTGAATACAGCCACATAATCACGTCTTTTGACTGGCTTGTCATGTTGTGTGTGATGCACTCCAGGATGAGACTTGCCCTCTTGGGCTCCGAGGCACACAGCTGATTCCTCCTGAGCTGCTGTCAAGCAGCACCATCAGATCCCTAACCACTTTTGCAGTATTTCCCATACAAAGAATGGGACATGCTGCAAACATCTCTGTCCATTTAACCCCTGTGGCAGTAAATACCTGCTGACACTTTTGTGTCCCACTCCAAGAACTGGAAAATTATTTCCACAATTCTGCTTACATAGGAGATGGTCCAAGACACAAATATCCAACCAAATTCAGAATTTGCGCTTGTGTGATTTTTCCTAGTGCTTCAGAAACACGTACCACATTTTAACCTCAGATACATATCTTATCTCTTTAGAAATTATAAATTAGTGTAATTCTACTAGTTTTCATGAAGTTAGGATGTAACCTTACTGAGAATCTTGCCTTGGGATTCTAGTAAAATCAGTGGGAACGCCTGTGTTCAAGGACAGATTTAATGACTGTCTCATAAGTGCTGGCAGACAAATGGATATCTTTTGTTCAAGTCATCTGAGGGATGTGCAAGCCAAAATGCTTTCCTTCCAGGTCAGTTTAGGAAGTGCAAGGAGAGTGTTATCCAGTTTGGCAGTTTAAAGGCAATGAGACCTGTGGTCAGTGGCTTTGATTCCAACCTCCCTTCTAAACCTGCTGGCCTCCACAAATGGTCTACGTGCTGGTGGTAGCATGTGACAGTGACCCAGACTATCATTCAGGATTTGTAAAATACTATGAGAGTTGTCTTTCATTATTATTAATCATTTTCACAATTTTTACTGTCAGAACAGCTCTGATAAAAAGTGGAAGAAACCTGGAAGAACAATGAAAGAAAACAGAAAAAAAGTCATGCTTGCCTTCCACTCACTAGTCTCCCCTCACTGCCTTTTAAGTACACTAGTCTAAACTACTTGTGAATAAATCAGCTTAGCTACACTCCATGTCACATTCCTGAGACTATTTAATCTTGCTTTGGTAGCATGTTATAATTGTTATAGTCTTTCTGTATTCTGTTACTCATTTACTTACTTGTTCATAATACTCCAGATGTTAGGAATGTGACTAAGTTACAGAAGTTTCTAATAAGCATTGTCTTCTGAGCTTCCCCTTTCAGTAATTATAAGCATGGTATAAATAATTACACATAACTTCATAGCTATGACAAAACCTTAGGTAGCCAGCTAACTCGATATGTAAATCTAAAGCTTAGCTGTGGTCCAGGCCCCTAGCTGGTTAGAATGTGTATAACACCAGGAACAATTCCATCTCAAATCTGTGGAAGAATCTATCTTGAGGCATGTGGACTGCCGCCAAAACACAATTTCTGTCAGCAAAGTCAACGCATTGTCCAGTGATCTCAAAGAGAGTGGATTTTTAAAATATTTTTTCATAAGTTTTGTCAAAATTGCTTTAGCAGAGGAATGTTTGGTGGCCACTCCAAGAGCTGTTATAAAGGCAAGTTTCAAGAGTAATGAAAACAATGAAGGGCTCATGTTCAGCATTTTTGAGGAAGTGCTTTTCTATATGTTTAAAACGTCTTACAGAGTAATGGCATGATGACACAGCTTACTGTTATATGAGTATCTAGAGTATTGTTATACAATTTTCTGAAAATTTAAGGAAGTTCGCACGATGGGGATTTTTTGTTTGTTTGTTTGCTTCCCATGTACAGATGTAGAAAAAGTCTGGTGTCAACACCAGAGTGCTTGTGTTCGATTTCATTGAAGTTGCTGTCAGGCAGTGTTGCACTTTGAAAATTCAACCAGATTTGGACTGTAATACTTGCTCAGAAATTCTCCACCTATCTGTTTTATGTGTACTTGCAGTTCAATGAAGCTGTGCTAGAAAGTGCCCAGAGCACTACTGTCCTCTACTGAGGACATTCTTCAAGCAGAAAATCTTAAAGGTGTAGGAGCAGGTTGTCCCTATGTGCCAAAAAATGAGCCAGCAGGAAAGATGACCAGCCTGGCTGAACAGAGCACTTTGGCTGGAACTCAGGAAGCAAAGGAGAGCTTATGAGTTTTGGAGGAAGTGGCATGCAACTCAGAAGGGCTATAAAGATGTAATGACGTTATGTACAGAGAAAATTAGAAGGGCTAAAGTTCAACTAGAACTTAATCTGACTACTATCATAAAAGACAATAGAAAAGGTTCCTATAAATGGTTAGCACCCCACTGCACCAGTTAGACATGCACATGTCTATGGGGCCAGATAGGATCCACCCAAGGGAGCTGGCAGAAGTGCTCACCAAGCCACTTTCCATCATTTATCAGCAGTCTTGTTTAATTGGGGAGGTTCCAGCAAACTGGAGGTTAGCAAATGTGATACCCATCTACAAGAAGAGCCAGAAGGAGGATCCCTGGAACTACAGGTCTGTCAGTCTGACCTTGGTGCCAGAGAAGCTTATGGAGCAGGTCATCTTGAGTGCCATCATGTGGCATGTACAGGACAAACAGGCCCAGTCAGCATGGATTCATGAATGGCAAGCCCTGCTTAAGTAACCCGATATACTTCTATGACAAAAGATGACCCACTTTGTTGATATACAAGTAGAAAATATGCACGCTGTTTCCCTCATCCACTAAATCCTTGACACCATTTTCCAGAGCACTCTCTTGGAGAAACTGGCTACTCATGGCTTGGAGAGGTGTACTCTTCACTAGGTGAAAAACTATCTGGATGGCCAGGTCCAAAGAGTGGTGGTGAATAAAGTTCAATCCAGTTAGCAGCCATCCAAGTAGCGTTCCACAGGGCTCAGCACTGAGGCCAATTCTGTTTAATATCATTATCAATGGTCTGGACGAGGGGATTGAGTGTACCCTCAGTTGGTTTGTAGACAACACCAAGATGGCCAGGGGTGTTGATCTGCCTGAGGGTAGGAAGGGTGTACAGAGGGACCTGGACAGACTGGATTGATGGGACCAAGGCCAAATGTATGATGTTCAATAAGGCCAAGTACCGGGTCCTGCACTTGAGTCACAGCAATCCCAGGCAGTGCTACAGGCTTGGGGAAGAGTGACTGGAGAGCTGTCGGGTGGAAAAGTACTTGTGGCTGTTAGTCAACACCTCGCTGAAGGTGAACCAGCAGTGTGCCCAGGTGTCTAAGAAGGCCAAAAGCATCCTGGTCTGTATCAGAAATAGTACGGCCAGCAGGACCAGGCAAGTGATTGCCCCCCTGTACTTGGCACTCTTGAATCACAGAATCACAGAATGTTAGAGGTTGGAAGGGACCTTAAAGACCATCTAGTCCAACCCCCCTGCCAGAGCAGGACCACCTACACTAGAGCGCACAGGAACGCGTCCAGGCGGGTTTTGAATGTCTCAAGAGAAGGAGACTCCACAACCTCCCTGGGCAGCCTGTTCCAGTGCTCGGTCACCCTTACAGTAAAAAAGTTTTTCCTCATATTTTTCTGGAACCTCCTGTGTTCCAGCTTCCACCCATTGCCCCTTGTCCTGTCAGTGGACGCCGCTGAAAAGAGCCTGGCTCCATCCTCCTGACATTCCCCCTTGACATATTTATAAACATTGATGAGGTCACCCCTCAGCCTCCTCTTCTCCAAGCTAAAGAGACCCAGCTCCTTCAGCCTTTCCTCATAAGGGAGATGCTCCACTCCCTTCACCATCTTTGTGGCTCTACGCTGGACTCTCTCAAGCAGGTCCCTGTCCTTCTTGAACTGAGGGGCCCAGAACTGGACACAATATTCCAGATGTGGCCTCACCAGGGCAGAGTAGAGGGGCAGGAGGACCTCTCTTGACCTACTTGCTACTCCCCTTCTAATCCACCCCAGGATGCCATTGGCCTTCTTGGCCACGAGGGCACATTGCTGGCTCATGGTCATCCTGCTGTCCACTAGAACCCCCAGGTCCCTTTCCCCTGCACTGCTCTCCAGCAGGGCAGTCCCCAACCTATATTGGTACATGGGGTTATTTTTTCCCAAGTGCAAAACTCTACACTTGCCCTTATTAAACTTCATAAGATTTCTCCCCGCCCAGCCCTCCAGCCTGTCTAGGTCTCTCTGAATGGCTGCACAGCCTTCTGGTGTGTCAACCACTCCCCCCAACTTCGTATCATCAGCAAACTTGCTGACAACATTCTCTAATCCCTCATCCAGATCATTGATGAATATATTAAACAGCACCGGCCCAAGCACTGACCCCTGAGGGACCCCACTAGACACAGGCAACCAGCCAGACTCTGCCCCATTGACCACAACCCTCTGGCTTCTTCCCTTCAACCAGTTCTCGACCCACCTCACTACTTGGTCATCCAGACCACACTTCCTCAGTTTACCTATGAGGATGCTGTGGGAGACGGTGTCAAAGGCCTTGCTGATGTCCAGGTAGACCACGTCCACTGCATGGCCACCATCCATCCACCTGGTTATGTCTTCATAAAAGGCTATCAGGTTGGTCAAACATGACTTCCCCTTGGCAAAGCCATGCTGACTGCTCCTAATAACCTTCTTATCCTTGATATGCCTAGAGACAGCGTCAAGGATAAGATGTTCCATCACCTTTCCAGGGATGGAGGTGAGGCTGACCGGTCTGTAGTTACTCGGGTCATCCTTCCTGCCCTTCTTATAGACTGGAGTGACATTCGCTTTCCTCCAGTCTTCAGGCACCTCACCTGTTACCCATGACTTACCAAAGATGATGGAGAGTGGCCTAGCAATGACTCCCGCCAGCTCCCTCAGCACCCGTGGGTGCATCCCATCAGGACCCATGGATTTATGAATGTCCAAGTGTTCAAACTGATCCTTAACCCACTCCTCATCAATCAGGGCAGACTCCTCCTTTGTCATGACTTCCTCTGGGACCTCAGGGGACTGAGGCTCCTGAGGACGGTCTCCAACAGTGTAGACAGAGGCAAAGAAGGCATTCAGCAACTCTGCCTTCTTTCTGTCCTCTGTCTCCAGGACACCCACCTCATTCAACAGAGGGCCTACATTGCCTCTAGTGTTAGTTTTGTCAGCAATGTATTTGAAGAAGCCCTTTCTGTTGTCTTTGACCTCCCTTGCAAGTTTTAACTCCAAGGAGGCCTTAGCTTTTCTGATTGCCTCCCTGCACTCCCTGACAGCTGCCCTGTACTCCACCAAAGTGGCCAGCCCTTCCTTCCACAATTTAAACACCCTCCCTTTCCACCTGAGTCTGCCCAGCAGATCCCTGGATAACCAAGCAGGTCTCCTGGATCTCTTTCTTGATTTCCTACCTGATGGGATGCACTGATCCTGAGCCTCAAAGAAGTGGTCTTTGAATGCCAACCAACTCTCTTGGGCCCCTTTACCTTGCAGCTCCCTGTCCCAAGGGGTATCCCCCAGTAATTGCTTGAAGAGGCCAAAGTTGGCCCTTCTGAAGTCCAGAGTTGCGATCCTGCTTGGTATTCTGTTTTTACCGCACAGGATCCTGAACTCCACTATCTCATGGTCGCTGCAGCCAAGGTTGCCCTCAACCTTCACTGCTTCAACCAGACCTTCCTTGTTGGTGAACACAAGGTCCAGCAGCGCTCCTCTCCTGGTTGGCTCATCCACCATTTGCATCAAAAAGTTATCATCGATGCACTGGAGGAACCTCCTGGACTAAGGATGGTTGGCTGTGTGGGACTTCCAGCAAACATCTGGGTAGTTGAAATCCCCCATGAGAACCAGGGCCTGGGACTGAGAGGCTGCTGTCATCTGCCTGTAAAAGGCCTCATCAACTTCCACCTCCTGATCAGGTGGTCTATAGTAGACACCCACCACAGTATCACCTAAGTTAGCCTGCCCCTTAATTCTTACCCATAAACTCTCTACTTGCTCCTCATCTGCCCCTGGATGGGAAGCTGCACCTCAAATCCTGTATTCACTTATGGGCCCCTCACTATAAGAAAGACATTGAGGTGCTAGAGCGTGTCCAGCTGGTGAATGATCTAGACAAAAAGTCTCTGAAGAGCAGGTGAGAGAACTGGGATTGTTTAGCCTGGAGAAGAGGACACTGAGGGGAGACCTTATCACTTTCTACAGCTATCTGAAAGGAGGTTGCAGCAAAGTGGAGATTGGTCTCTTCTTCCAAGAACAGGTGATAAGACAAGAAGAAATGATATCAAGTTGCAACAGGGGAGATTTAGATTAGATATTATGAAAAACTTCTCTGCAGAAAGAGGTGTCACGCATTGAAACAGTCTGCTCAGGGCAGTGGTTGAATCACTATCGCCAGAGGTATTTAGAAGATGAGATGAGATGACATGCTTAGGGACATGATTTAGTGGTGGACTTGGCATTGCTAGGCTAATGGTGGGACTTGATGATCTCAAGGGTCTTTTCCAACCTAAATGATTCTGTGATTCTATGAGAAACCTACCTCAAGGTGCCCAAGGACCTAGTTTATTTGGCAGAAAGGCAGTACTGATCTTAGAAGAGATAATGATTGGGCATCATAACATAACCATGCATCACCCATCAGATTGGAGAAAAGAGTAATAAACACAATTAAAGTCAGTGAATTTACACTAGGAGGTGACACATTTCAGAATAGAATCAAGTGTTGATGGCAGATATACCTGGAGAGACAGGTATGTGCTGTATATAAGTTTACCAGTATAATTCTGCCTCTTTCTCTCTTCTCTGTTGAAAATATCTTTGTCATCTGGCTCCAGTTTTACAATAGACAATAGACTTTTTTTTCCTTCCTGGTTTGTGTGTCTCTAACTATTCAACCCATTTCAGTGAGTTGAAAGAAAAGTAGATCAGTTCACAGGCTACAGCAGAATTGATATTTTTCATCTGTAGTTCTCTTGCAATTTTATGTATAAACATCCTCTCAAGACAGTTTCCCAGGAGAGGGGTGGGAAGGTGAAACCATGTAAAGTACTTACTGCATCTGAGAGAAACACGTCTGGAGAGGCCGTAGAGTGCATTAGCTCACTAAGGTGATGAAGTGAAGTTTGAAATGACATCTAAGTGCCGTAAGGGATGGGTGCGAAGGAGAGCTACTGACTGGGTAAGGCTTTTTCTTTCAACACACTAAAAAGCTTTTGTTATCTTGCTAACCTACTGGTACACCAATAGGAGAAGTTTTATTAATATCAAACAAAAAATAGAAAGAGATGCATCCTCGAACATTTTTTGCTGTAGCAATATGATGGAATTGTGCTCACGCCTTCAAGATGGTGATGGGTTTGCCTGAGGGAGACATGTCACCAGCACAACCCCAGTAACTCAGTGGAAGCAAATCACACTTTTGATACTTCCCAGTTTAGAGAAATACTGAGCTGATATAGTATGAGTAGTCTCATCATCAAGAAGAGAACTCTGACAACTTTCTTCTCTTTGGCTTGGTTTATTTTCCTTGTACAAAGAAGTTGTTCTTCACATATTTTACAACATAAGATTAAAAAAAAAACAGAGAAATAATAAGATATATAATAAAATAGATATTTTCTTTATATAAAAAGGACAGTGACATTTGTTCTATTTGCAAAGTGTTTTGAGATAGACCAAAAACTATACAATATTCACATATACTATTTAAAGGACAAGGAGTAATCATATTAAACACTTCTGTAGGTTTGGCAGAATCACGTACCTTCTCTTGACTCACACTCCCGCAGCGACAGTTGATAAGAGAAGGAGAGAAACTGGGTTAATTCTTTCAATCCTTTCTTCATTAGTCCATGGCTCCATGACAGCTTAGATTAGCTTAATATGCAGTCCCACTGGACTTCATACAATTTGCTACATAATTTAATTCAGTGAAGAAATGTTTTGCATGCATCACATAGAAATATTTGTGTCTGCAGAACTGACTGCATTATAAAATCAGTGATCTGAACCTAAAAAAGATGTCATAGTGTGCTACACTTTTAAATAATTTACAGTTTGGAACATTTGCCACTGATGCATAAAATAGACACAGAAACCTACTAAGGACCTTCTTCCCCTTCTACAGTATATTTTTAAGTACTGATTAATTTGTGAAGTAGTATGTTATCACTTGTAAAAGGTTATTGTATTACTTTTGGAGATTCACACTGAATGAATTTTGCTTCTATGAAATGAATGCCAAAAATCATACCGATTTCACAAATCCAGTATTTTGTTGTTTGTTAATGTTTAAGTAATTACATATTAATGTCATTAGTATAGATGTATGAGATGTTCTGTGTAGAACTCAAACTACTCCTGTACAAACTTCAGAACTAATTTTAAAAAATATTGAGGGATACCTTCGCTATGCTTGTGTTTTCCAATGGCATTTACTTTGTATTCTCCAGTAAAATCCATCATCAACTTTCAAGAATCACCAGTTATGTTTCTAGCTTGCCTATACTGAGTAAATGTAACTTTGTAGCGAACACTAATGATACAAACAGTGCACTGACTTCTGCAAGGATGTGCTAAAACGAATTTGGAAATTAATTTATGAGAAGTGGCGAGACTGAAATAAACAGCAGAAACCGTTTTAATATAAACACTCCCAGCATTGAATATGTACACTTCTTTCCTAGAACAGAATTCCTAGAAACTTGTCTTTGAAAATATTCAGTAATGAAAGCTTTCTTAGGAACAGTGTGAGCTTAAAAACAGCAGTGGGTTTCCTACAAATACTCCCTTTCAACAGGTATATACATTATGTTTTGCAGTTCTCCCACTACTTAGTAAAGTCCTTAGTAAGGGCTTTGGTACTTGGTCCTTTATAATTTATTTAATGTCCCTACTGTCAATAGGGCTATGAAAGTAAGTGTTTAGGAGCATCTCAAGTGGAAATAAAATCTTTTCAGTTTCCAAGAAAAGTATTATTTTGTGGCACATGATGGAAAATACTCCTGTAGAGTTGGAAATTGTGCTCATTCTTGTAAATACCTTCATGAGATGGGCTACTTTGTGTTTTCAAATTGAGAAGCAATCGTCACAAGAAAATTCGATACTCACTTTGAACACAAAAATTCTACAAAATTCTACATTTAGACTCACCCAGACAGTGTCAGAAAGTCTTAGATTCAAACATAAGAGTGAATCTGTACAAGTCAAGGAATATTTTCACTGCAGAAGACCATAGTTCCAACTCAACAACAATTTATACCATAGTGCTATGCATTACTGCTGTTTATCAGTAGGACCATACAGGTAAAAAGATGGCAGGTGAGTGGAAAAGCTGAAGACTGAATTGATTTGTTTAACAATTGGGAAAGAGTCGTGGGATCATGCAGGCTGGAATGGACCTCCAGAGATGTCTGGTCCAACCACCTGCTCACAGCAGGGGCAGCTCTAGAGTCAGACGAGGTTGTACAGGGTTTGAAGACCTCCAAAGATGGACCCTACACAGCCTCTCTGGGCAACCCCCTCTATCACTTGACCACCCCCCAGGGAATTATATTCTTGCTGAAAATGGTGATTTTATTAAATTATACTGTGTTACTGAGGCAGCAGTCACTTGGTTTATGGGTGAATACCAGATCCATAAATCCACAGATCCTTAGATCTGCAGAGATGGAGCTGAAGAAGTTCTCAGTTGTTTTCAGTATAGAGACAATGTAACACAGCACAAGCAGAAATCCATTTTTTTTGATGGGGGGAAGGGAGGAGCATTACAAATCCATGGATGACAAATTTAATTCAAAAAGGAATGGCAGTAACCATTTTAAAAGCTTCAATTCTTCTGAGGAAACTGCTTGGCCTAATTTCAGGCAGAATGATCCATTAAAAATCCTCAGAGATGGAGAGCATCAGGCCAACCACTTCAGGAAGATATTTAAATGAGGCCTTGTGCCAGCAAGTGACTCAGTAAGCCACAGGTTTTGTATGTGGGGTTTTTTTTCTTCTCAAAATGTTAAGTCACAGACGAAGTGCAGAAAGCTGTAGCAGAGATGGAAGGAACTGGGAAATGTCTTCATTACAGCTGAGTGAGGGTTTTTCTGTGGGAAGACTTTACACTTTTCTGCAAAACGCAATGCTTTAATTTTGTCTCAAGAAAGCTGAAGCAAAAGCTTTTATTTCAAATTATATCATAGTGTTGTCTGTGTTTTTTTTTTTCTTTTTTTTTTGTTTGTTTTGGGTTGTCTTTTTTTTATGTGACAGAGATCAAGACCCTCATTTCTGAATTCACCCTTGATCTTCTCACCTCCTGGGCACTCTCTGAGAGCTGTGATGCCCAACAGAGCCAGGCTCCCCACCTTACCAGTGTTTCCCATGTCGATTCAAGATCACACAAGTCAGATAGGCAGAAACACCAAAGATGAGGGTACAACTTTAATGACACATCTACCCTTTTTGCTCACTAGCACCGCTGAGCAGGGTAGACTTGCTTTAGCCACCCACTCTCAACAAATGGAAGTTTGTGATGCTCTAGGCCACTGTTTCTCCTCTGTGTTGCATCTGAGACAGCACAAAGGTATCCAAAATACGCAGAAGTGTGGCAAAAACCATCTAGATCTGTTTCCTCCACTGTAGCTTACTTCACAGTTGTGGTCTTCATTCTGTCATGTTTCAGTGGAAGATGTTGGAGGCCTATTAGTAGCAAGCAGTTTTAAGACCACAACGAGGTGGATGAGAGTGAGCTGGTGACATCTTTACCAGCATGTCACAGACTTCGTGTTTGTGAGGCCCAAGGTCCTTTGGGCAAAGAGCAGAGAAGATCTGGCAGTACCGTCACTATGACCTGGAGATTTGCCTGTGTCTGACCTGCTGACAGAACTGTGAAAACTCATGCAACCTGTAATCAGGTGTGAGAAGGAAGCACAGATTTTCTGTGAAAGTTTTCTGCCAAGTGCTGATATCTCTGGGGTTATTGAGCTTTAGCGGACCATTAGTTTCTGCCTTTCAGGGTTCAGTAGATCATCAACAGATCTATCCAAAATGCAGGTATTTCAGAGAAAAAAATAACCTTACTTTTTCCATTCCATTGCTTTCTGCATATGTCAGATTCCTGAAGAATGGTGCTAACACACCATAGTTGTCAGTCATCACTGGAAGAATATTGTGAGAACTCTATCGTATTTTGAGTAAGGCAGAAGGAACCAAAATAATTGTATAAATATCAAATCACAGGAGACTGTCTTCCTCATCCAAGTTTCTAACTTTTGTGAATTTGGTTAAAAAAACCCACAAATCCACTTTAATATATGACTTGATGTATCCTTTCTTTTTAAAAATCTAAACATATTTTCTTCACTTGGTGCTGAGGATTATACAGGTATTACAACCTTTAGGGAAAAGTGAGATGGACTCACAACTTTTGAAACATCACGACTTCTAAAACTTCACAATTTTTATAAATATGTAGATAGCAGAACTCTATGCTGGTGGCCCATGAGTGTGGAGAGCAGGAAAAAGATCCCACGTTCTTTCTAACCCACGCAGGTAGTTCGTGTGGCACTCAGTCAACAACACTAACCCTAACCAAGAACAAGTTAGGACTTTTAGGAAAAAGACTGGTCTTGAGTTTTCACCTCAGAAATAACTTGGCTCCCACTGCTCCTTACCCATTTCTGCTTTGCACCGATTTTTACTCAACCCACATTACAAGATGCTAATTCTTCTCAAAGGCATTCACATAAACCATTCCGGTATAAGAATGCAAATGCAAAAATCTCAGGGATATGAAATAATTTACTTGATATTAGTTATTCTTCATAGAGAATATCTTTAGCCTGGGAGAGAGGTGATTTTGTTTTAATGATGTCCAAACCGGTGATATATGCACTTGATATTTTCAAAGGGCCAGTTTCAAAAAGCTGAAAACAATTATGAACCAGATCAGGCAAGAGGCAGAATTTAATTAAAAACAAATGAATAACAATCAGAAATTGTTTAAGAGAACTTTAATAGGTATTCAGAAATCCACACTCTTACATCTGTGAAAGGCCACAGGGGTTGAAACCACAAACTGACTTTGATAGAAAGTGAAAGCAGCTCCACACACACATATACAAAAGTTCTCTTAGACATGTGTATGTACATATGGGCAAACTGAGTATTTACAGAATGTAAAGAAGAAGAGATGAATAATAACTAAATCTGATATACATATTCTAGAATTTTAGAACTGATAAGAGAGGCATGAGTAGAATTCTTCACCACCAACCTTAAGGAAATTAAGGCCTACTGAAATTTTGCATATCTATTTTATATGTAATTCCCCTTTTGTGAAGTTGGGCAGAAGGATTAAAAGAACAAGGAACTGGAAAGGCAACTATATTTTGCCCTCCACACATTTTTCAGTTGGAAACTTCAGAAGATGGTAAACAGCAGTTACTTGTGCTTGAATTTTTTATGTCAGCAAATACTCATAATTTGTCTACTGGAAAAGAAGCCCTTAGGATCACTCTGAGATGGCTGAAGAAGTTCTGGAGACTAAAACTAACGTTCTGTTAACAACTCAGCTAAATTACATGAGTAATAGGGAGTCTGTCAGCCTGACATCAATCCTGAGGTAAAACAGAGTGGCTGGTGGTTATATGTTTAATGCAGAATCAGAAGATAATGAGCAGAGAGAAAAAAAAAAGGTCTAAATCTTATCTGATCAGCTAAAAGTCTGACCCAGGTTTAGATGTTTGGTTGTTACAAACAAGATTGTTGTAATAATGGACTTGGACAAGGTATTGGATCCGGAACAAGTCAAAATTCCAATTAGGAAGTTATGGTGATTAACAAAATCATCAACTTGTCATCAAATGAAGGGGTTAAAACCCGTTTAGTTTAGACACAGGGATGTATAACAGAGTAAGTATGTTTTGATAAGTCAGATTACCTCTTACTTTGTGTGACACCTTTGTCGATGACCTGAAAGGACACACGGGAATCTTTACTAGGAAAGAGAGCAGACGATTTTCTTCAAATATGGATGGACTCTCAACTTACATGGAACACATAGCACAGCACTGCAGTTCTTTGCATATAGGGTTGTAAACAGACAAAATATGTATCCATCAGCTATATTGCTTATTTCATTAAACATGAGCTCCTACCTCAATCAGAAGTTCTCAGATGATTTTTGTTTGGGGTTGAATCTCTGTTCAGGAGAAGCAAGCATAAGAGTAAGTAGACAAATGAAAAGCTTTGACAGAGAAGCAATGAAGAGCATCTACAAATGTGCCTCCCATCTGCTTATCAGGCTTGTCATCATCACAAAACTAGAACAGCTCCAGTGATCACGTATTTACTGTATGAACTAGTTTAGATCAGCCACTAGGAACTCTCTATCATATTTGAAAGGTCCTATTCTTAAAAACAGGATATATTTTAAGATTTTTACTTGTAATTTAGACCAAAGCTGCATTAAATTCTGTGGAAAGTGATCTCATCTCCAAATCAATTTTAATGTACAATACAGCAAGCCTCTTCACTATATTTTATAGAACCAGACCTGGCATGATACATTAATAATCATTATTATATTATTATGTTGTCTTTTAGTTGATGTAGTTAAAAATCATATGCAGGTCTATGAGCGACCCCCTGTAAATGTACAAAAAAAATTATCACTATTCACTGGTAAGATAAAAATTGGCAGCACATAAGGGATGGTTCTCATTTCTGTACACCTCTGAAAGTAGCAAGAAGGTCATGATCAGTAGAAGTATGTCAGGAATTCATAAAGATCAAAAGACAACCATACCTCTGTCAAATATTTTTTCAATGTAGCATCTGATTTTAGAACAGATACATGCAGTGTTCTAACATGGGATATCAGCAGACAGAGTTTTTAGCTGGTAATAACTCCTGTGTGTGCACACATATTCCTTCTTCAGAAGAAGTACTTTAAAAGGCACTAAAGCAAATCAAGGGCTTTGAGATGTTTTCTGTCAGCTGCATGCCATTTTATCTTGCAACAAGGGACTGGGTGAGCCACTCGAGCTGTTTTTGATCCTTCCACAATTCTGCTTGTAAAGTCTCCAGATAATTTGGTACTAGGAAAATGTCACATCAGACACAGATACACGGAGCACACACTTTGACAACATTCTAACCGTAGGGGAGTTGACTGTGTAACTACTTATATGGTCCTAATCACCAGGCTATTGAGCACCTCAGGTATTTAATACTGTTGATTCCCACAGCTTGCTTATGAGGCAGGGAAGTTTTATTAGCATGTGCTCAGTCAGAGCATTGTGTTACCTGATAAAACAAAATACTTGCTCAAGGTCATAGAGGAATTCTACAGGGAAGCCACAGATTTGCTCCACATACTAACTGCACAAAGACTTCTCTAGGAGGGTTAATCTAGAAGAGCAGAAAACAAACTAGATTTGATCAGTTAATAAAACTTGCAATTTTAGGTAGAAATTCTGCTTTTCTAAGTTAAAGTGACACAACGTGCAATACAGCATAGAGCAGACAACATACTCCTTACTTAGCTTTGTGTAAATATGTGCCAAATTCATTAAAAAAATCTATAAATTTAATCCAAATATTTTCCTAGTAGTCTCAAAATCATGCTTTACAATTTCAGCTTACCAAAATGGCTTCAGAAGATGAATAAGCAGGAGGGACTCAGCTATAGCTGTTTCCACGCTGTAGCTCATTTCAGGTCTGGAGTTGGCTCAGACCTTCCTCATGTGTCCTCTCTATGTGGCTGGTGTTCGCTCCTCCTGTTCCATCTCTAGGCCAGGCAGGCTGGGCAGACAGGAGAGAAAACAAAGAAACTTTTGGGATGGCTAGAACTGCAACAAAGATTTTTAAGAAATTAGTATATCTACTACTAGAACGATACAGTTTGGGTTTAGAAGCTCCTTTTTGAATTTTGAATGTGTTAAACTAGGTGTCTTTGACTGTTGGCTCATCTCTCATGGTAAATATTTTTCTAATGTGCCTGGCCATATGGGATATTTATGTAGCCTTATGAGTTGGTGACATCTCATGGTTTTGCTCTTCCTGCATCTGTTTTGAAAAAACTGCCTCGAGTTTCAAGGCAACAATGCACAACATGATTTACTTTACAGAAGAGCTAAATGCTTGAACTTTTTCCTAGTTCAAGAGTAACTCAAACATGGATCATTAGTGGGAAAAATTTCTTGCAGTCACAGGCCCTAACTACAGAAGCAGAACCTTACACATCTGATGTTTCATGATAGCAGATATTTACTTCACCTATATTTGAGCATACTAGCCTGATGGTCTCTGTAATGTTGGTTTACCATTAACTTCTTCAAACATTCCCCACTTTTTTATTCTTCCATAGTCCTCTTTCTTTTTCTTTTTTTTTTTTTTCCTTGTGTATAACATTTTTTTCCTACTGCATACTACAATGTGACTCCAGAAAGTTATATGAAGTTGATGTTGTCTTGGTTCAGGTAGTACATGAAGTGCAACCAAATTATAGACAAACCACACATATGATTTCTGACAGTTTAGGTTAACAATTTTCTAACTCAAAGTTAAGTAAGAAGCATTAATTCATGATTTTGTCTAAATCTCAATTCGCAATCTTCTGGCTTTTTATTTGTGGTCCTTGTCATAAGAAAATCAAAATTTCTTATTAGCAAGCTGGAGCATAGGAGGTTCCACAAAAACATTAGGAAAAACTTTTTTACTGTTCCAGAGCACTGGGACAGGCTGCCCAGAGAGGTTGTGGAGTCTCCTTCTCTGGAGACATTCAAAACCTGCCTGGACGCGTTCCTGTGTGACCTGCTCTGGGTGGTCCTGCTCTGGCAGGGTGGTTGGACTAGATGATCTCCAGAGGTCCCTTCCAACCCCTGACATTCTGTGATTCTGTGATTCTGTGATAATAGTGTGATAATACTAATGAATTACAACGTTCCCATTTCAAATAAATTCTAGGAAGACATTGGAAGAGAGAACCATTGTGTATAGATGCCAGGACTTCTAAAATTAAATATTACTTAGAAATTTTTTTTTCTTTTTTTTTTTCTTTCTTCAAGAGTAATAACATTCCCTTTTATTTTTATGGGGTTTTATTTAATTCACACTCTTTTCTTTTGTACCTTAGTAAAAAGTGACTGTTTTTCTCTATACTGAAATATTTTGTTAAAATCCTCAGAGGCTTCCCAGCTTCTGCTGTACTGACTTAAGCAAGCTTGCAACACTATAAATAAAAGGAATTGCAAAGAAAAGGGGAAGTTTTTGAAAGTTCTATAATTTATGATTACCTGGCTACATTTTCAGTATCAAAACTGCTTCCAGAATATCTTTTTTTTTCTAGGAAAGTCATAAAACGCTGTTTCACATTGAGTTTGTTATTAAAACAAAGCTCATTTGCCTTTTATACCACAGGGAGTTACTTGTAAACTTCCACACAGCAAGGCGCGAACAGATAACAAACCATGAATTATACAAGGATGTAGTTCGATTCACAGAATCACCTCAAAGCCTAAGTGCTTATCAGGTACTTATATTTGCACAAAACTTCTTTGGTTATAAAACAAGAGGCTATGCAATGTATTTGTTGCATCAACACCTTTTAACTCAAGAGATGGGTTGAAAACTAGCATTTGCCTGCAAAGATATGGTAAAGAAAGGGCTAGGAGCTCACCGTACTCAATCAAAGTGTTTACCTATTCTCTCTGGTGAAAAGTGATAGGACATGAGGAAATGGAACTAGCTTGCATCAGGGTAAATTCAGATTGGACAGGAAAAGGGTCTTTACTGGGAGGGTGGTTGGTCACTGGAACAGGCTCTCAGGGAAGTGGATGTGGCACAAAGCTGCCAAAGTTCAAGGAGCATCTAGGCAATGCTCTTGGTCATACGGTTTAGTCTAGGTAGTTCTGCAAGGAGGAGGGAGTTTGACAAGGTGATCATTATGGGTCACTTCCAACTTGAAATATTTTGTGATTCTGTGAAAGAAGATTTCCTTCTGAATTTGATTCACAGGGCTGGGGAGTGTTTTAAAATCCATTTGATCTAGCTCCTTCAGCAAAAACTGTGGGGTTTTGCAGTTCATCTAGATTTTATATTTTTCAGGTTTTCCAACTTGTTTTTGTTAAATCCCAATCCTTTCCAGTGAAAAATAAGTTTTTTGTGTTGCATGTTTGACAGATCAACCAGAAACAGAAAAAAAAGTATCCCAAAGTAAAAATAGGAGCCTGATTAGACTTGTGATCTTACCCCACCAAGTTACTAATAAGATCCCAGAATAGTTTCAGGTGGAAGGACACAGAAGATCATATACTCCAACCTCATTCTCAAAGTCAGAAGAGGTTGCTCATGGCTCTAGTGAGCGGCATGTAAAAAAAAACAACATAAAGATGGGGATTCCACAGTCACTCTGGGTAACCTGTACCAATACTTGACCAGCATCCATCAGAACCTGAGACAGCACTGCCCTCCAGCACATCAGCTGTTACCACTCTGATGCCATCTAAAAACTTGAATGCAATCCATTATCTATTTTTTTTTATGAGGACATTAAAGAGAATTAACTCTAGAATGAGCTTATAAAGAACATTACTCACAGTTGACAGTCAGTTAGGATTCAAACCACTAAATACTAAATCCCAAGCTGGTAATTCAGTTTTTTACATGCCTGGAGCCACCTTTCTAGTAAATACTGGAGAAGTTAAGGTCCGTTGTGTTATCTGGACCTGTGATATTAAGATCCTCTCTCAGCCTTCTCAAAGACTAAATAGCCCCAGAACGTTTTCTTATAATTTTCTTATCAGACCTAAGACTTCTTCTGTCAGGTTGTATCTGAGGTAATTGAAGCTGTTTTTAGAGGTGGTGTGCTGGTAACCAAAAAGAGAAGTCTCAGTTTAAGCTACAGGCACTCATGTGACCCCCTAAGGAAACTGGAGCCAAAAAACACAGTCAGCTCTAGGAATTCAGAAGTAACATCATACAAAGGGTTTGCTCCATATGTCATCGGGATTTTAGGGTTAGTTCTTAGTGTTCATAAATTCATTAGTCACAGTTAGGCAATCTTGAAGCCCGTCTTCTGGTTTTAATAGTGTATCAACTGAAAATACTTTTTCACCTCTTTTACACGGCCATTAACCTGGTTCTGGGAAAGGATTGGGAGCAAGACTGGAAATCTGAGAGGAAACTTTGGCTTTGTTCTGTGGTTCATAGTTAAATGCTATCTCTAACTGACAGATGAGCAGACCTTATAAAAATTTTAAGGGTATGATTCTTTGAAGGATAGGTAGTTATTGGAGAAAATTGGTTTATTCCATTAAATAAAATTAAGGAAAAGGTAATATAACTGTTGATTCAACAAAATGATAAATGCAGCTGTTGGGTGAAAAAATGAAACTATTTAAATTAAAGGGCAGTGCTGTCATAAGAAAAAATTAATATTAACTGGCCAAAAGGCAAGAAATACTTTAAAACCATCAAAGCAGAGTGGTCTAATACATCCTTCTGATAGAAATAGCAGAGACAAAAATCTTGAGTTTCAAGAATAGAATTTCACATTTTATTAAAGGACAGATACTTCTTATGACCTGGGAAATGTCAATAATTTCTGCTAGGAGGTTTTAGGTAACAGTCTATTGTTACAATGGAACTTAGAATAACTACCAGTATTTCTTAATCACTAATATACTTGTACAAAATATAGACAATAAAATTAAATCACATAAATAAAATTAAATTAAGGCAGCCCTACCAAATTGTTTAATATGAATGAAAACAGTGTAAAGATTTTCTTTGTGGAAGCTGGATTCAGGATAACCTGAGTCTCTGAATATGTCCTTCTACATCAGCTCAAGAGTTATGATGAACATGTACTGATTTTTGATTTAAAATCTGGAGTTCAAAATTCACTTAAGGATAAACTGTTCAAAAATATTATATGGAACATTAGCTCTTTTTTTTTATTATTTTTTCACATTGATTTCTCTAATGACATAAGAATATTTTTATGTGATTTCTGTTGGTTTGGTTTTGTGTCTTTTTTTCAGCTGGAAAATAGCTTTATAAAGTATCTGAAGAATTACTGGTACTGAGAGGAAATCAGACAAATAGATATTTTTTTTTTCAACACATAGACATTAAGATACTTTCTTCCATAAACCCAGCCTATGAATGTCTAAACATTACAAAAGAGTGCTAAATGTATGAAACAGGAAGAAAAGCTTCATAGGCTATACTTGTTTAAAACCACAACATAAGCTTGCCAGTGGTCTCTTTCAGCCAGTTTTTCAGAAAGCCTATGAATCACTCATTTTCCTTCTTTTCACAGTCCTGACAACTTCCATTTCCCTCCATTATGGCTGTAATTTCTTGCTGTAACTGAAATGCAATACATAAGTGAGAGGAGATGACTGCCCATTATCATACCTTTCTTCAGATGGAGCTGAGTTTACTGCAGTTTGAAGTAAAATTAAGCAGGTAGTAGACTTCTTGCATTTTCCCATTACGTTTAGCTTTCTGAACCTCAAGAAAATCTTAGAAAAGTGGCTGAGAAGAATTTTCTACTACAAACAAAAAAACCCAAAAGGATTTCATTGTTAGAGACTATGAACATATGGGCCAATGTGAGGTTTTAAGATCCAGCTGCTTATGACTAAAGCGAAGCGTGTCTACGTTACACAGTAATCTGATTCCGACGAGCTTGCTGCTGAAAACAAAACATGGTCAGGGGTTACAAGAAACTCCAGCTACAAGGAAGCTCTGTAATCTAATTACACACTTTCTGTGTGCTTCCCACATTGCTTCTGCAGGCAATCAGTGACTTTTTCAAGCAAAAGGTGTTGTTGGTAAGTACTTGTAGCAGCTACCCAGTATATCCACTGCTGGCTTGGGTCATTTTTTACTGCTATGCTTACACTGTCAAAAAGCCCTCAGGCACTAACAGGGTGCAGAAGAAGGGTAGGGCTTTCTCTAAGCTCAAAAGTGACTTGTGTCTACTGGTTTTGTAGGCTTGAAAAAAATACAATTTGCTAACAAAGGGAAACATGCCAGTTCTGTATGGTAGACACTGATTCATCTGTAACCCGCTGGTCACTGATTTTTTGTTTTCATTACAAGTTGATCTCTGTGCATTCGATCCACAGAAAATTTGGATTTGTTGCAGAATGTGCTTTCTAGTTGAAATAGTAGCAGCTAATTCATCCATTTCTCAGGATCCCTTGGGCAAACCAAGCTGGCATCCAACACATTTAGAAAAAGTGAAAAAAACAATTAAAACAGAGACATTAATAATTAACACAGACAGTGAGGAAATGGAAAACCATTTCCTTTTAAATACAGATAAGGGATAAACATTGTGCTGCTAATGAACAGTCTCAGATACATGGAATAGTATTTACTTATTTGCTTAACTACTCAAATTACCTTTAGATATTTATGTTATTTTTATAACATCTTCTAAGTTCATGGTAACGCAAGACTGAAAGGGACCTCTTGGATCACAGAAACCCTTGCCCTGTTACCTCAGGCAACTATGGTGGGTAATCGTTTCATGAAGTGATCAAAGTCCTCTTAAAAACTAATTTTGTTGTTGTTATTTTGATTTGGGGGAGCTGCCTCTACAACTGCTACTGGAAAGCTGTTCCAGAATTTCAGTCCTTTGATGCAGCAGTGAAGTTTTCAGCATATTTTATTTCTAGCCAGTTTATATCCATCTGTTCCTGTGCCAACACTATTAACTTAAAATCCCTCTTTCCTCCTCCTGGTACTCACTTTATTGACATGTTTAGAGAAGCAACAAACCCATACTGTTTTCCCAGATCAGTCAGAGTGAGGCATTTTAATTTTACATCTTGGTAACTCTTCTTTGTGTCTTTTTCCTTTTGAATTTTTCTGTTTTGCTCCTGAGGAACTAGAGCTGCACCCCATGCTCTAGACCCCACTGCCTTCTGCTGCCTTGTACAATAACATTTTATGAAATCCTCTTAGTGGGCTGGCAATTCCATACAGATCTTCGTGCAAAATTCTGAAATAGGGTTCCAGTTGCTTGGGCTTACCAGCTTCAGCAGTTCACAGCTCTGAATTTTGGCTTCCTTTTCACAGTGTCAGTTTTAATTCTTACACATCTGCTTCTAGTAGTCTCCTTTCCTGTTATTCCATGAGTTTTATGATCAGAGGCAAAAAATTTGCTTCATTTCAGGACAGACGGCCATCATCGCTTTCTTCTTACATCATTCAAAAAATCTTTCTTTCTAGGGTGCATCTTCAACTGGAGGGTAAGAACAGAGAACAGTTTTGCCCAGGGGGCTGCACAGCCAGCTGGTGGCAGTACCTGACAAGAACTTCAGTCCCACTCAAGTTGAAGAGGACATGGATGTCAACTGTCTCACTTCCGTCGCAAAGACTTTGACCTTTAGACTATTGTGCAAAAGACCCCATCCTGATACTTCTCTAAACAAAGACATTCTGGAAGTGTTTTCACATTCCAAATATTAGGTCCAGATATATTCTCAGAGTCAAGGAAGAGAAGCAAGTACCTCTAAGAGGCAGAATTCAGATGTACCCTTCCCTTTGGCAGTTTCTGTTGGTTGGTTGATGTGTTCTAGCACCCAACATACAGGATGTTGTGAGTCCTTCTGTGGAGCTTTGCCTTTCTTAACTTACCTGTACAGAAACGACGTGACCGTGTTAAACCCGGGAGTTCAGAGCTGAGCACGTAGGTCATAGTCACCATAATAACCCACAAAGCCACTATGTTGAATGCTCACATTTTTGTAATAAAATTAATAGGATATAGCTGTATAGCGTAAGGTTTAATGCCTCTTGCTAACAGCTTTCAGAAGCATTTCCCTATTTTTCGCTGTTCTTGCATGGAAAACAAATTTTACAAGTCCTGCATATTCTCTAGAATGTTCTGCTCCGACCAATAATAACAGATACAAAAAATGTATGCCAGGCTGCCTATATAATTCTTCCTTTGCTCTCACAAATACCATAGTCTGTGTATAATTTCCAGTGGGCTCACCATGAAACAATGTAGAAATAGGAATGCTGCCAATTTTAACGTTATCTGCACAACATAAAATTCTTATGTGAGTTTTGATTTTATTAATAAAATATTCAGCTCAGTTCCTCTTAGATGATACACCAGTAGCAGACTTGATACACAGTGAAGTTTATCTCAGTGCAGTCAGAAATAATAAAATTTTCTTAAAAGAAGAAAGTGGTTTATAACCTTTCTGCCCACTTGCCACTTACCTTATTTTTGCTCTTTATGCTAAACCATGAAACTTCTAAAGTGCCTATTTACATGCTATTGGCTCAAGCTAAAGAACAAAATTTTGATTCCAAGCACAGAAATCCCAATTGCCATGTTTCAGTAAAAGCTATCGCGGCTGTTGTGAGAATTTCAGGACAAAGAGACTGTACTGCGTAGTCTGAGGCATGGCAGCTTGCTATAATTACAAGGGAGCCAGATCCTCAGCTGGTGTAAACTTCCAGGGCTCCACTGGTAGAGAGACGATAACTTATACCAGCTGAGAATCTGGGGTTTGATTGTTATATGATAGGGGCTGTGCCTATTTGACATGCAAGTATGAGCTATCAAATTTGTCCTAAGGGAGGTTCATGCACTCCCTTTGTTTTCTGCTGCCAAATTCCTTTGACATTCTAATTTGGGTCCCTGAGATAATTTATAACATAAATACTGCAGAAGATAAGGGGGCTTTGATGCCATTTTATATGTATAGCTCCTTCTTGGAGATAATTTAATTTCTAAAGCAGTAATAATAACATCTCCAATAATGGTGCTTTCAGGGAATATAGACTATGATAAACTGTCACCAAATGAGGGTGGCATTAGATCATCCTCCCAGATTATGCAGTGTTCATTTAAAACTGGAGGAAACTGAGGTGTGTGCAAATGAACCTGTATTCTGCAACATTCAATTTATATATCTAAAGCAACATCTCCAAAAATACTTTCTGAAGAAAAACTGGTTTTTCCAAAATGTAAAATGTTGTCCCCAGAACTGATCATAAAAATTGGGAACTTTTCCTCATGTTTATGTTTATATCCTATTTATGTATCTTTATATTGAAGTGGTGCTTGAAATCTCTTGCAGAAAGAAACTCTTTGCTGTAATATAGATGCAAAGGCACAAAGTAAAACAAACTCTTTCATAAAGAGCTTACTGCTTAAATTGCTGGGGAAGAAAAAGAGACCTTTGCTATGGAAACAAGGAATAGACAGATTAAATGACTAGCTCCAGGTCATTCCTGAATAACAGTTCAACGCCTTAAGCATGAGGCCATTCTTTTGTTTAATTTTGGGTCAGGTATTTGTAAAATGAAGTTGTATCTTTCCTAAGATTTTTCTACCTTTTTTGGGAGGGGTGGAGCAACCTACACAAAACCCAAAAATCGGAATATTTTTCAGAAGCGTTTGTATTAGGTGTTCCAAAATTAATCAGGCTTGACATGACTCAATTTTTTTTTCTTTATAAAAAAGGTGTTAAAGTGGCTTTCAACCTCTTTTCAACCAACATCTCTTGGAGAACAATAACCCCTTTGTCTAGTTGTTGCCGAAATCCAGAGGTAGATAAATGCTAAGAGCATTTCAATTTGCAACAACAACAACAAAATCTGATTTCCTTGAAATTGCACTTAATATATACTTAGAAATGCTTCAACTCATCAGGTTTGAGTATCTGACTCACAGCTGGCACCTGTGTCTTTTCAGGGACTTGAAAAAGATACTCTTTAAAAGTCCTCTGAAATCTTTAATGTGGAGGTATTCCCAGAGCACACTAAAACTCAGACTCAGAAAAAGCAGTGGTGGCCAACCTTTTCATTTTTACTGGGAAAAGAAATACCAGTTTTTTCATTCCAGGTTTGGTACCCTTCTCAGAATGTTTAAACCTGTGCACCTCACCCTTGATTACAACATTAAAGGCAAATGACTGGTCTTTCAAAGAACTGCTCCCACTTCCTCACCTTTATTTTGGTGGCTATGCTACTTTGGTAGTGGGAGAATACAGGTTTGAACTCATCTAAGTAAGAGATGGAAACTGAGGTTTCTTGGTGGATAGGAGTGGCCAAATCTCCAAAATGCCGTATTGCACAGGCCTAGTGTGTTGTATTTTCAAAGGAAAAGCACTAATCACTTACATGAAATATAGATTCTTTCTAAATCATTTAGAGTAACCTTCCACACTTTTTGACTCCCAAGTGGATGGGTATTATCTAACCTCACAGCAGAGAGAAAGCCTGTATCCTTAGCCAGTGCTAAATGGCAGCATGAAGACTTTGTGTAACCCCTTTGTAATTTTTTTATTTTTTTTTTTTTTTTTAGTTTTCTTGCTGTACCAGTTGATTAATGGCATAAAATAAAGTTTTCTAAATCCCATTTTGGGAGCTAGGATCCCCCCAAAAGGGCAGTGCAGTCTTTTACTGGATTGCATCTCAAGGATTGTTCTGTGTTGCAGACTTCTTAAACATGGGTCAGGTTTTCATGCAAGGGAACCTTTGGTGGCTGGCTGAGTCATTTTATGTTTCGTTCAAATGAATGAATATTTTCTATTTTACAAAACAGGTGTGAAAGCCTATAAAGTGCTGGGGGAACAGCTGGTAAAACACACAGATCAAGTGCAGGTACTGTGGTAGGTTTCTTCTAAGGAAAATGGCCAGTCAGCGCTGCTTGTACTTGCTTGCTCCCTCCAGGAATATGCCGGTGAGCTCCAGCGAGGCCTGCAGCGAGGAGGCGCACAGCTTCACATCATCCCACACTAAAGGACCTCCTGCCACATTGCAGAGGAGACAGGCAGCCTTTTGTGTTATTACCCAAAACCAGGCAAGGCACTTTTTCACTCACTATAGCAACTGTCACTGTGAGAGTGACGACAGTGGGAACTAAGCCGCCACAAGTGAAACTGAATCAGCTCTTCTGGACGGAGAGCAGCATTCCTAGCATACTTCCAGGGCCTCAGGCCAGCAAGGAAAAAGATCCTTTATCTCAATCTCTCTTCCTTTAGCTACAGAACTAGCTACACTGGTAAGCTAAGTCATCCCCTTGTCTACAAGTCATTTTAACAGCTTGATGCTCTCTACTCCCTCTTCCTCCTCTCCAGCAACCATTTTAGGAAAGTTTACTCTAGTTTGAATGGATTCTGGAACAGAAAAAACCGCACTTTAAAATTCATGAGGATCCGCTCCTGTGTTAGGGCTGAGACCACAGGGAAAAGTGACTCCTCACCAGTACTCCCAGAAACAGCCCTTTGAGTGCCTGAAGGATGCTCTCATTATCGAATACAATTTTGTTGATTGTGAGTCAGTAGTGAAAAGGTTGAACTAAAGAGAAAGTATGTCTTCCTTCCATCTTTTCTCCCTCCCTTCCTTCCTTCCTTCCTCCTTGCTTCCCTCCCCCATCACTTCAGCCCTGCTCCAGGCTCTAAGGTCCAAATCACTGAAAGTTCTTACAGAAGATGATTTGAAAATTTCATTCAGTGCCTGCCTCTTCTTGGAATATGTCTAAAATGCACTAAGTGCAATGCCAGTTACTTAAATAAAAGTATCTTTTAAATGTACAGCTACTCACAGACAAACCTTGTGACAAAATGACTTGGTCCATCAGGTTTTCAAAATGAGTTCCATGGCACAGAAACTTGTCTCTCATTTTGACACACAATACAATCCCTGTGCAATACCCTGGATATTAATTAAGTTGAAACCCATATGAAAATATCCTTTACATCTTCCTGTACACAGAAACCTGGTGCAGAGGTGAGGCTTCGACCCAGCATGAGCCTGACAGTACTGAGTGAAGAAGAAAACCATTTGTCTCTCTCATCTTTTCTTGATGTGAAAAAGAAGAGGGAAAGAAATAGTCAGCTATGCCTAATTTATACCTCTCAGTCTTTAGAATTAGCAGCAACCAGCAGATTCAGTCATACTGATAAGCAGGTAGAAGTGGTAATGTGTCTTTTTAAGCAAAGGGTGTTGTAGTAGTTTGACCCTGGCTGGAGGCCAGGTGCTCACCAAAGCTTCGCTGTCACTCTCCTACTCAATTGGACAGGGGAGAGAAAAAATAGCAAAAGGCTCGTGGGTTGAGATAATGGCAGGTACATCAGACACCAACTACTGTCATAGGCAAAACAGATTCAAATTGGGAAAATTCATTTAATTTATTACCAATTAAATCAGAGAAGGGCAATGAATAATAAACACAAATCTTAAAATAAAAGCCACCTTCCCCCCACCCCTCCCTTCTTCCCAGGCTTCGCTTTACTTGTGTTCTGCCCACCTCCCTACCACTGCCCCCTGGGGATGGAGAATGGAGGTTGTGGTCAACTTACTAGGTGTTGTCTCTACCACTCCTTCCTCCTCAAGGAGAGGACTCATAGAATCATAGAATCATAGAACAGTTTTGGCTGGAAGAGACCTTCAAGATCATCAAGTCCAACCTTTTCCTAGCCCTATCAGCACCACTAAACCATGTCCTTCAACACAACATCTACCCTTCTCTTAAACACCTCCAGGGACGGTGATACAACTACCTCCCTGGGCAGCCTGTTCCAATGCCTGACAAACCTTTCAGTAGAGAAATGCTTCCTAATATCCAACATAAACTTTCCCTGGTGCAACTTAAGGCCATTTCCACTTGTCCTATCACTCACCACTAGGGAGAGTATATCAACCCCCGACTCTCTACAACCTCCTTTCAAGTTGTTTTAGAGAGTGATGAGGTTCCCCCTCAGTCTCCTCTTCTCCAGACTAAACACCCCCAGCTCCCTCAGCCTCTCCTCACAGGACTTTCCCTCCAGTCCCTTCCCCAGCCTCGTTGCTCTCCTCTGTACCCTCTCCAGCACCTCAGTGTCTCTCTTGCAGTGAGGGGCCCAAAACTGGACACAGTACTCGAGGTGAGGCCTCACCAAGGCTGAGTACAGTGGCATGATCACCTCCCTGTTCCTACTGGCAACACTGTTCCTGATACAATCCAGGATGCCGTTGGCCTTCTTGGCCACCTGGGCACACTGCTGGCTCATGTTCAGCTGGCTGTCAGTCAACAACCCCAGATCCCTCTGCCTCTGCCCTCTCCAGCCTCATCTTCCCTGACACATCTTCTCCAGCCACATCTTCTCACTTATCACACTCTTCCTAGGTTCCAGTGTGGGGTCCCTCCTATGGGTGACAGTTCTCCATGAACTTCTTCAGCTTGAATCCTTCCCACAAGAAAAAAACTGCTTCAACCTGAGTCTTTTCCATGGGGTGCAGTCCTTCAGGAATAGACTGCTCCAGTGTGGGTCCCATGGAGGGTCACAAGTCCTGCCAGCAAACCTGCTCCAGCCTCCTCTCCAAATGGGTCCACAGGTCTTGCCAGGAACCTGCTTCAGAGTGGCCTTCCCTTGGGGTTATGGCCTCCTTCAGGCATTCACCTGCTCTGGTGCGGTGTCCTCCATGGGCTCCAGGTGTGTATCAGCTCCACCATGGACCTCCATGGACTGTGCAGGGGACAGCCTGTTTCACCATGGTCTTCACCATGGCTCAGGGGTATCTCTGCTCCCGGAGCACACCCTCCTCCTCCTTCTTCACTGGCCTTGGTGTCTGCAGCTGTTACTTTCACATATTATCACTCTTTTCTCTGCCAGCTATTTTGCATTAATTTTTCCGCTCTGCTTAACTATGTCATCCCAGAGGTTCTACCACCATCGCTGATGGGCTTGGCCTTGGCCAGAGGTGGATCCATCTTGAAGTAGTCTGTCATCAGCTCTACCAGACTTGGGGGAAGATTCTAGTAACTTCTCAGAGAAGCCACCCCTGCTACTAAAACCTGGCCACGCAAACCCAATATAGATATAAAGGCCCAGAGGTACAAAGACTCTGAAGACAAATTTAGGAAAACAGGGCAGGCAGCTGTGAGAGGGATAGCTAAGATGGGTAGGGAGAATGACTCTTGAATTGCTAGGGTTACCCACTCTGACACATTTACTAGGGCTTCAAGCATAGGCATCAGAATCATTGTGAACAATTTTGAGGGTGTTTTACTACATAAATGAACTTGAGCTCCCCACATTTTTTTGTTTCTACTATTTCTTTTCAGTCTGATTCTTCTTTTCAATATACTGAAGTGTGCAGGGAAGAACCTCTTAGGAAAACAAAAGGTTCTTTTTCTTTTCTTTTTTTTTTTCACATAATGAGTTATGAGTATTTTTGAGTAAGCAGAGTGCTGGATGCTGCCCATACCAGCTAGCAGAAGGGTTGCATTTCTTGATTTTAGTTTTTCATAGAAGGAAGATGAGATGGTAGCTGGCACCTGAAATGCCTGTGATGTTCAAGTTGCTCATGCTATTTCCATAGATGTATACCCTTTTCGCTGTGTGTCTCTCTTAAGCATCCGTAATAAAATCTCGTGCATACATCCTCAGACAGCAGCAATACGTACATATATAGGATCCAAGCAATAACCAGAGCAAAGATTAAGTGGCAGTCCTGGTTTGTAACTCTATTTCTTCTTCTCACATTACCTCATTTTTTGCCTTTATTTTTCACCCGCGGCAACCTTTACTGAACATAATTGTCCTTGACTGTTTAACACTATATCCAACAACCTCCTGTCACATAGTGATCTCTACCTCTCTCTCTCAAATTCATTACAATATCAGATAATTGAACGTAGAAACCTGAGATCTTCCAGCTTTTCCACTGAAAGATTTGCCAGTGCATACTCCTTGCCAGGCTTGCCAGGGCTGATGTCAGTAGAATTGGCTGTGAATCATGCTTGGCTGAGAGATAATAGGAGATTTAATTAGGTTAGAATGATTCTGGAAATAACCGTATTTGTGTAGCAAGGAAGGTAAAGAGGCACTCAGAAGAACTCAACTATCAATTACCGTATTAGCAACAGCCTTTAAATCACTGATAATTGCCTCTGCATGTTTTCACGTTTTCAGCCATTTTAGTTAGCAAGCTGGAGTTAAAATTAAAATATTATAAGATAAATAAGTCTGTAAGTAAGGTGAATTACCTTATAAACTTGTTATTCATTAGTTACTCTGTGGCAAATTAACTCCTGCATATTCTCCTTAGAGTCAATGCAAAAAAGTCTGTGTCTTGATGAAAACACTATAAGCTTCATCATATTTCCTTAGAGTAAGACTGGAAATGGACAACTAATATAAAGAAAATAGTGCCTTGCAAATCCATTCGTGTGGTCTTGTATTTGTTTGTGGATCCAATGATTTCAGTTGACCTCTCAAGGTTTTAAGCAAATGCTTAACCTGTCTCATCTTATTGTGTATGAAATAGGGAAAATAAACTAAACCAGTTTTGGGTAAATGACCAGAAATTCTTCCTGCAGATGGAAAGCTTGGATCTATCTTACATGGAAGTTATCACGTCTTTCAGTGCTATCTTGTCAGGACTGTGGTCATCAGTCCTTTCTCTCTCATCTCAGCACCTGAACTAGTTTCCTCAAATTACATAAAAATGGTGCACAAGTCGAGCATGCTGTAGGAAAAATTGAACTTGATTTTTCATTTAGCATAAAATTGCCTGAATTTGATGACTTTCTTGGACAGAATTTTAAAGTTTGGAGGAGAAACACGAAGGAATGTTTGTGCTTTCAGTCAGCAGAATTCTTTGGAGAGAATTATCTGACAATGCTAGGCTTGTAAATAACGGGGTTTAAGTAATTATTATTTTAAATCAGTAATGAAGTAACATTAATGTTAATAGATTTTTCCAACATTAAAATAATATTAGCTTTGGAAAAGATGTTCATTCTGTTTTAAATATTTTTTTAACTTTTTTTCCTGCTCAAGACATTCTAAATAGCAACAAAAATTATTTTATATTTAACACACTTTTACTATTCTGACTCCCTCCAATCATATTTAGAATATGCTTTCTTTTCTTTGACATTTGAAGTTTAGCACTCCCGGAAATTTTCAGTTCACAGAATTTTTTACTTTCTGTTTCAGTTTGAAGTGAAACTGATAGAAAATACAACTTTTTCATCTGCTCCCCTTTCCCCACCAAAGAGTTCTAATTAAATTTAAATATGTATGTTTACTCCGCAATGGAACAAATGTGCAACAAACTAGCGACCTTTTCTACAAGAATATCTTTTCCCTGGTTGCCTATCCCTCCTGCCTGGGAGAAGAGTACACCACCAGCAAGTTCCTCAGCATAATGTAACAGTTGAGCAGGGAGGCAGTGAAAAAAATGACCACCCATCAGGAGGCAGATGATAGTGCACAAATTCAAGGAACCATGAAAACAAAATAGGAAGAATTTTTCAATACTCAGAGTCTTCTAATCTCTTGGTGGTCTTGATTTTTATCTCAGTTACACCAAGCAGCGAATTAACTCAAATTACTCCATCTCTTATGCAGTAATGTGAATCCAAATTTGTGCCACAATATGTTAATTACTCTTAATGAGTTACAGTAATTAATGAGGCATATTAATTCATTATGTTTCTGTTACAGCAATTGTATAGTGCTCACAACTTCTTTAACTTTTTCTGTTGCAGGTAAAATAGTTTATTTTATAGGAGGCAATGGTCATGGCATAATGATATAATAACATTAACATTTGACTGTTACCATCTTTAGAAAAAAAAGAAGTGATTAATAATTTTCCATGCAGAGTCCAACACCACTCTACTTTTGGCTGGGGAAAGAAAGGCAAATGCAACTTAAAATATACATGTTCAGAAGATCATGAGTAAAGTTAAAGGAAAGATTCCTAATGACTTTTCTAATGGAATCTCTTGGATCAGGGCCTAATTGAACTCTCAAGTTTTCCCTGTGTATTAAATCTATATCATGTCTCTTCTAGATTGCCTTTTCTTGTCCTTTGTAGTGCTGACGGCATTTCCATGATATAACAAGTAACAACACAATGCCGTTTGTTGCTATTCTGCTTTCATGAACCAGTCAAAAGACGGCAAAGCAAAAGTTACTGGAAATTTGCTTTCACAGAGGCTTTGTTCGATGGAGGTTTCTCAAATCGCAGAGGTTTCTGCTTACATCAGAGTTAAAATCTGTGCCCACAAGCCTGTGTGTATGGCACAAGACAAAGCACATAACCCAGCAGACCAGCAGTTGTTCTGCACGAGTTAAAACCTAGAGAAGGCAGAGAAAGAGATGTTATTCTTTACTGCTGTTCTGAGAATGCAATATATTGGCAACACGGTGCATTTTGATTATATTCCATCACAGGTTGCTTGATACAATGTCATTAGGCATCTGTTTCCTTTGTGTAAATGTGCATCAGAAAAATGGGCAGCAGAATCCTGGAATGGGGTTGCTTTGTGTTAGGTATAATGTAAACAAAGTCAGACTGTTCTTGCCCCAGCAAGCTTGAAGTCTGAAAGATAAAAGAAGAAGAAGAAAAGAGATTGTCTAAGGCCTCTCAAGGCTAATAAGTGGCAGAACTGTTCCCTGAATGTTGCCACATAATATTGAATTTGTTTTCTCACCTTCACTTCAGACTTGAAAAGAAATTTCACGCCTTGAAAGTTTCTGCAAAAGATGTTATTTATCTAGCATAAAAGAGAATAAAGGTGAACTAGTTTATTTCACCTTACAAAAATATCTGATGATGGGTTATAGGCTGCAAAATCACACAGGAAGTTGTGTTATATTAAAGTATTACACATTTGCAGTATAAACAATTTATCCAGTTTACAATTGGTTCATCTGTTAAAGGTAAACCAAAAAGACATTTCATGCTGGGCAAGCTGTGAATAAATTCAAAGCATTCTCGGTAGAGAAGCTTGGAAAATTATATGTAAAATATAAACAAAATGTGAAAAAAGATAGGATGATAGAAAATGCAGTTCAAAGAAATTTTAAGGGGTTACCTACCAGACCTCTCTGGACTAACATCAGAAGGAATGGTAGCCATAACACAGTTTCCCCAATATGTTCTCTAAACTTCCAGTAATTTGTTTTGTGGTCTCCCTAGACCACCTGGTGCTTAATTAGCCTTACCATTAGAACATATTTTTCCTTGTATCCAGTTTAACTCCATTACTGGCAATTTAAATTCATTAGTTTTTGCTATAGCTACTTGGACATAGAAAAGCGTTTATTCCCTTTGTCTCTGCAACTGCTTTTCATGTAACTGAAGACCATTAGAAGAAAAAATCACCACACAACCATTTAAAAAAATATTTATTTGTAATGGACAGGCTTGATTTCATTATTTTTTCTCATTCAAAAAGACAATTTCATTATTCCATCAAACCTCTGGCAGCCTTGGTACCCCACTGGTGGATGGGTGGTGAGTCAGGCACAGCTCCCATCACCACCCAGCCCACAAATCTCCTTGCTGGATCAGCCCAGCCGCACGCAACCCTCCCGATTCTTCGCTCTTCTCCCAGAGCTGATGCAGTGCAAGCATCAACAGGGATAAAAAATCAACTACCAGCTGAGACCAGCATAAAAAAGCTCCTCCTGGCTTGGCAAGGCATAGGCTAATCTTTGGCTTCCTAAGGCAGAACCACTGACTGCAGATCACAAAGGTCCCAGGTTAAACCTAGGGTGTGTTAATGAGCAGAACACAAACATGGCAAATCCAGCCAAGGAACGGGAACTCTGCTAATTGCTTAAATTCACTCTTTGTGTGGCTACCAGGTGGCTGATATAAGTGCAGTGGATGAAATACAGACTCATTCTGCTTTAACATGAATTCTTCCATTCATTATTTTCTTTTTCACAACCATTTATTTTCTTTCCTCTTTTGCTTATGGTTTAATGTCTCTTTTTTTCTTCCTGCCAACAGAGTAATAGTGAGCACTGTAAAAAAAAATGTATCTTACGTACTACCAACTAGCTTTGAGGTGCTTTTTTCCCCCTATACCAAACACATCACATACTCTGGAAGCTCTGTAGTTAAACTTTATTTTGCACTCTGATCAGCTGCACGATATATGTTAGACTCCCAGGGTTAATTTCTCTGATTACAGACTCTTTTCTATATTCTGGTTTGCAATAGCTTTTGTGCATGAGTCAACCTCTACTGAACTCTATTAGATAATACAGAATCGTAGAGATTACCAGGGAACAGCTGTCTCTGTTTCTTTGTGTCTGTCAGGTATAGTATGTGTTTCATTGATGTATTGAAGCGCAAGAGATTTCATCAAAGGTTAAGTACCAAGTTCTCATACATAAGACTTCAAAAATTGACACAATGGGTCATACTGAGACCATTTAGCCATCTCGTCTGTGGCAAATGTAAGAAAAGGACAGTAGAAGGAAGCACCTCCCCTAAAATTTCTTACCAGATGCTTCTAAGTCAAAAATTGGATTTTTATAAATAACTACTTCCGTTAATATAATTTTTTTAATATTTTAAAATATTTGGTCTCCACAACCACTATGGCAATGCATCCAACAGTTTGCTCATCTACTATTGATAAAGAACTTATTTTTGACTTATTGTTTTTGTTCAGTTACTCTGCAATTCCCCTTCACCTAACAGGTTTCATATTCTTCACATGTTTAGTAACTGTTGGTCTGTGTTCACCTTTTCTATATCGTTTACGTTTTTACACATCTTTTTCCATACTCCCTACCACCTCTGTTCCAGGCTGAAGAATTCTGACATTTAATTTATTTTCACCCTAAAACTGCACTGTAACTCTGAAAGTAAAGTTTCCATCATTAAAATGAATACCAATGAGCTTTTCACCAAATACTCTCATTATATATGGGCAACAAGTTCTGCAAGCTTTTGAACTGCATGGGTAAATGCAATATGTTTGACTGTTTATTCCCCCCCAGATACTGTTGGTTTCTCTTCTTTGGTATACCTAACTTACCCAGCTCCCAATGGCCTCTCTCTCTTAACGTTCTATGACATAGCACATTTCCCCAAATTATTGTGAATGGGTAATCATGAAAGTTAGTTCCTACAAAGGTTTGCTCCTTATCCAGTTGAAATTCAATATTTTTCCAACTAACCTGAAAGAAAATATTCTATTCAACTACTGCTAATAATAGAGAAATTGATAATGAAAAGTCACATTATACTGCACTATCTAGATTGGTTGCTAAGGTAAGTGCAGTCAAGCATGTTTCCTGACACAGTGCAGGTGAGTAGAACAGTCATGTTCAAAGAGCAATGAATGGTGCCATTACCACAATTTGTGAAATTGTGGTTTTAGGAACAGTGATTCTGAAAAGGCTTTACAATCACTTGGGTAATGAAATCAATTTGATCCAATAACATAGTTAAGAAAGTCACCTTAGTCCTTGCCCTGAGAACTTATTCAAGGAAAAATATCTTTTTTTTTTTGGCAAGAGATTTAAGGAATTTAGTCTATTTACTTTATAGAATAGTAAGCTAACAAACAAAATAGTGATTGCGTGTAATCAGTAATCATGTAATCACAAGCAAAAGAGAAACTGAAGACTCTACTCATGCAGACAAAGACATGAAAAGATAAAAACTTGAAAATAATCTTCTCACAAGAAGAAGAGCAATTGGGACAAATTCTCTAGTGGATTATCCATCTCTTCAACACTTCCTATCTAAATCACATCTTCTAGAAAAAGACCATAGTCCTTAAAAAAAGGCTAAAGTCTTCAGTTAGAAAATAGTGGATGTCGTTCTTTATCCTATATTATGAAAAATATTGGACTGAGTCATTGAAATAGTTCCTGGAAAGAATACAAAAATTATTGTAATGATTATCCCTTAAATTTACACTTCACCTTCTACTTAATATGACTGTCTCCACTTCCATCACCTTTTATGTATGACAGTAGTTAAACATGAAGTTCAAACCTCACATTGTTCAATTCAGAAGATATTTTTCCCTATGGGATAATGGTTGGATTTAGTATTTTAAAGCCATTCTGCTGGGTCTGTTTTTCTTGCTTCCTAATTCCCAATTTCAAAAGTCTTCCATCTTGGCCATATTTGACCCATATTTGACTCTGGAGAGTATGAACACCTCATATTTAAGTTAATTCCACAGCTATCCTACTAGCAAACCCTGACACATGCATTTCTGTGTTTCCACAGTTCTTTCACACTTTGCCTCTTTTCTTTTTACTCACACTCAGATTTATCAAAAGAAGTTCAGGAGAGCATTAAGGATCTATGAACATCAGCACATCGCTTTTCCACTGATGTGCTGAGCCAACTCACATGTTTCTTAATTGAGACCTAAACCGAATGTGTGAAACTTCTAGCAGAACTCCTCACAATGGGATTCAAATCAGAATTGACTATCCTATGCTCCATGAAAATGCTCATTTTTCCTCTTGCACTTTGAATTAAAATGAAAATCACACAAACAGGATAGTGAGAAAAATAAAAACCAACAACCCCCAAGTTATGTTTATAATAACTCCAAAAGACACCTAAGAAAGGACCCATTTCCAAGAACTGATATTTAAATGAAAATGTTCTCATCAAATTGATCTAGAGTTAAACCTCAACCAATTATATTTAAATATAATGAAAAATAAATACAGCTGAGCTATTAAGATAGCTGGAATAACTAAAGGTCTGTCAGCACTTCCATTATAAACCTAGTTTGTTCAGGGGCTTATAAGTGTTGTAAAAATCTGTTCCAGTCTGAAACTTGGCAGACAAAGGTTGTAGTTTTAGAGGTGGGATTCTTTTCCCTTTTTATTTTTTTATTTTTAATAGGTTCAAAAAAAGTACTGGCCACTTTTAAGTTATAGGATTGTTAAGCTCTGGAATTTTCCAACACTATTTTTGTCATTCCCATAATTCAAAAAAGGACTGATTTTAAAAATAAGATGATGTAAGCTATTATTAGTCCATGATGTGAACTAACCATATGCTGCTTTTGGGATTTGTACAGGGGTTTATTTTTAAAAGGCGAGTGGGTTCAAATGCCGGTCACTAGACTAATATAGTTTGTTTGACTCATAGGGTGGGATTTTTCAAGTGCCCTCAGCAGTGGCCTACCTCAGCTCCCAAGAGCTGACATCAGCGGGTTCAAAAGCTGAAGACTCATCACCCGGGATAATGACAGTAAAGTCAGATACTCAGTTTGCCTTCTCTTCTGGAGTTTCATCAAAAATTCTCAGTATGGGATCGCACAGAGTTATTGATATAATTTCTTCCCTGCCTCCTTCTTGCTGGTGGCTTATACATGTGGGAAACCAATGGAGCATTAAAGTCTCCCAGCAATGCCTCCTTAATCAGTTTCTGTAAGGAGTCCAGGATTATCTGAGGTGCAGCACGCACTTCTGGCCTTGAACAAGAGAGAAAGTGAGCTCTGGGCACCCACTTCACACCACAGACCACAGTGTAACAACAATGCTACGCAAGATGCAGATGCAAAACGAGAAATGAGATGAGCTGTGAATCCCAAGTGCTTGTGACAGTTGTCTGGGAACACGTCTAGTCAGAGAGAAGCAAGGATATTTCTTTGTGCATATGTGTGAAAAAGCATCACTGCAAAAATGTCTGTGATATCAAGGAACATTAACTTTCGCCTTTTGTCTTCTTTCTGTCCATGGAGTAGAGCAGGTGTGTATGCCCAGAGGGAGTAGGTAATGGACGCCACTGCTGTCATCACAAATACAAGTCAGGGTCTTCAAAAGGCTGAAGAACTTTGTTCTGACATTCAGAAATCCCAGGCTCCACAGGGTCTAGTACTTTCCCAAGGTCATCTGTAGCTACAGAGATGTTCCAGTTTCGTTGATGTTGAGAACATACTATTTTTCACAAACATGCTTCAGAAAAGATTCTCTGCTCCCAGAAGAATCAGCAAGGCAATGGTTTCAGACAACAGTACCCTAACGCAGGATCTCCGCATTTGTATTTGGGCTTGGAAGGGGCAGATAGAGGATTTGAGTCACCAGTTTTAGAAGATTAACCAAGCTTGGAAGCTATTGATTATTGCGAATTAGAGCTTTTAATTCTCACTTTCTTTAGTATGGTTGGTGGTATGTGAAAAACTTCTTTGTCAAGTTGCTGAGGGATCACAAAGCAGTTTTGTTTCTTGATTATGTGAAACAGAAATATAAAAATGCATAATAAAATTGAATTGAATAATTATTTTCTAACTAGCACTTGTCAATTTCCATGAGATGTGAAATCATACCCTTATTTCTCTATTTACTTCTATAATGAAATACGCTAACAAAAATATTGCTATTTTGTTTTCTTGTTTTTCAACTTTCTCCTTTATAAATGACTTTGGATTTCAATCAATGCTAGGGTTTTATTACATGTGACTTTAAAAAAACCCCACATTTACACAGCACAATTCTAAGCATTTGAGATGAGAAACCATATTTATTTCTAATAACTCAACCGCTAAATACTAAAATACTATTCTAGTCTTTTTCATACAAACAATGTAGGTTTCAAGAGCAGTCTTGGCAGCAGGATGTCCTTGTTAAGGAGAATTAAGAAATACTGGCAGTGGGTCAGCATGACTGCTCCTAGTTGACTACAGAAGTGAAAAGAAAACAGGAGATTGGAAACAAACAGAAACCACAAATAAAGAATATCACAATAAAGACTTGTCAGCCAAGTAATTTTTTATTACTTCTCCTACTGTCCCTGAACAGTATAGGCTGCACACATTAAGGTTTTTTTTTTCCTAGATGTTCAGTTACTAAGTAGTGTATACCATGGCAGGCTTTTATTTTTTCCCTCCTTGGGTTGAAGGCAGTCATGGGTCAGATTAACCTGGTATGACCTAGTGCCTGACTGAAAGACCACCACAGATTTTACTTCAAATGCCTTCAGCACAAGCCTCCAGGGGGGCATAAATTCAGAGGAGGAGGATTTACTTTCTCATGCTGAGTGATCTCCAAAGGCAATGATTTGCCACGTTTTAGCATGATATAAGGAAGACACTTCTGCAACCTGCCTCATTTGCCTTACTTAGAACACTCCAAAACTTACGTGGAGGTCATAACCCCATTCTGCATCCAGCTTCTCTGTCTCCAGACTCACCTAGTGGACTGTCTTCCCAAAAGCTTTTCAGATGCATGGGAGCTCTGTGCCCTGGTCTTCTAAAGGTTTGCGAAAGGATAAAAGATCTTGTTGATCATCATCCCACAAGTCCCATGTTACAAGCCATAACCTCTTTTCTGTGGAAGACATGCTGGTAGAAGAGAGGGATTATCTAAACCTGAACTCTTGGAATCTGTAAATGAAACTTAGCCTTGATTTTCTACATGAAAAAGAAATCTTTAAAGCTACAATTTTGTCCCACACCATGAAATCAAGGTTATTTCAGGAAAAAAGAAACAACAATCAAATTCTCATTCAGTGGTTTCATCAATCCAGTCATCAAAAATAATATGAAAAAAATATTTTGACTCCTTTCAACAAGATCTTTAATTTGTGCTTATCATGTTTTATTAAATTGTGACAACGGTAATGAAAAAATTGATATAATTCACCTCTGCCATGCACTGACATAGCGGGGATAAAGAGCTATCGCTGCACTTCTGATGGTTAGGTAACAGTGAAAAAGCTGCAGTTTCCAGTGCAGGGGACTTGTGGTTTGTAGCAACTGGGAGAGGACAGACCTGCTCAGAGGCCCATATCTCAAGCTCCCCTCTTGGCTTGTCTGGGAACCCTGATCATCTGTGAGGACCACAGGTTGTATCAAAGTGGTGGTAGGATGGAGGACAAGTGGAACAAGAAGAAGGAAGAGTTAAATTAAATCTGTGCCTTCTCCATATCAGAATTCCTTCCCGAGACTGATTCTAGAGAAAACACATTAAAGACTGATGAATACCCAAGCCTCAGTCAGAGAACTGGACATAAATCTCACTTCATACTTCTTTTTCAATTTCAGTAGGTCCTTTTAGCCGAACTCCAAGGGTCAAATGATGAGCTGGGCTAAGACAATGAAACTCTGAGTCAACAGCAGTTCACAATTTCCTTTTCAACTGTCAAAACATACTCATATCCTCCTCCCCCGAAACCTTGCTTTTCTTATGACTCTTAACTCCATACTACATTATCTTTTTAAGGAAAATGAGATTAATTCGGATCCTTCCTCAATGTGGTTATAAAAGGGGAAATTCCTTAAACCACTCACTCAGAGCAGATCCTTTCAAGGTTTTGCTTTTGTTGTGTGAAAGCAAGCTGAAGAATTTTCAATATTGGAATACCCCACTCCTGGGCTGCACCACTTCAAAACCAAATGTTCAACTATTTGCAGCTCTATTGTTAGATTGCTTTATTACGTGATACACTCCCTGACTGCGCGTTCTGTGACACAGGGAATCATAAACCCCCCATTTTGGAAATCAGCTCTGGTATGTACATAACCCACGTACCAGGGAGCAGAGCTTGGTGGCACTGCCTGTGTTATGAGGTGTTAGTGAAAGTTTTGGTCTCTTCAGCCCTTTTTATTGGTTCTGTAGTGGATTCCTTTCTTACAGATGTTTTCAAAAACCAGCAGTTCCAAGGAGAGTCTACTTATTGCCAAAAGTTTACAGCTGAATTTCTTGGCATTCGCAAGCAATGATTTCATCAAAACATGAAATAAGTCAGAGCTGCTGTTGAAAGACATCGTCTTATAATCCAGCATTGCAAATTTAAGACTTTTATTTGCTGCAGAGTTTGGTTTCCATTTGTTCAACTCCCTGATAGGTGTATTGCTTGGGAACAGATATAGAAGTTTTACAGGCCCTTTGTGCAACTTAAAACCCCTGTATAGAATATCACAGTGCGCTGCCCATTCACATCATTAAAGACTTTACAAGAGTATCATGTTCACACTTATATGTACTTTACTCTAGCGACCCTCCCCGTGCCATGTTTGAATTATTATAAATGGGCCCATGCAGAATGCTGCCTCAATAGCTGAAGTAGGGAGGCTTTGTTTAAAATTCAAATAATAGTTGAATGGTGTCTGTTTGTTCCTGATCAACACTCTGCATACAAAAAACGTTGCACTTTCTTAAAAGGCAGCAAATGTGGACAAATATTAGCTTTTGGAACTAAAGGGGAAGTTATTCATTCACTCAGCAGTGCTTTTCGAGCTATCAATCTTCCAGGTATTTCTATTAGCTTTAATCATCAAGGTTGTTTGTTTGGAGCAATTTCTAAGAGAATAAAGGTACCTTTGGCTCTTATCTCCTGTCATCAAAGCATCCATTAGGAAATCCAAGCCCTGTAGGCAAGCTCAAGGGATTACTCAAAGAGGTTTTCTTGAAACAATCAAGAATTCGGTGCCCTCTCTTCAGTGCACAGGAGTTCAGTTGGAAACCATAATCTGAAAGAGAGGTTTATCTGGGGCTTAATACAATTTGAACAGGATTTTGTTCAAGGCAAACCTACAGATAAAAGCACCTTAAGTATGTTGAAACAAAGATGAGACTGCATTCCTTGTGGTGCTGTTTCTAAGTCCAATGGTCTGTCAACAAAGTGTGTGTGTGGGGGAAGCACTAAAAGTCTTACAATTATCACAATAATCAGTAGATTGGGCCACTGAGAAGCTAATTAATAGCTTTTTAATAAACGAATGCGGATGAAGTGTGAAGCCATCAAAAGCTGATTCAGTGTTGGGGATGGGAAGGCTTGACAAGTAAACAGGAAGCTTGAGGATGGGGAAAATGTAACGATTGGGAACTTGTTGAGAAAAAAAAAAGTCTTTAATAGAATGGGTGAGCTTAAACTGAAAAAAAAATAATCTGAAATGAATACAAACGTGCATTTCCAAGAATCTGCGTATTTCCATTATTCAGGCATGGGGATTTCACTCAGCTCACTGCTCATGGAAAGAGAGGAGATGTGATCAAAACTCTAACGCACCTTTGCATTTAGGATCTCTTTTATATTTAGGATCCCTGGGCTTAGGACAGAGTCCAAGGTAGTACGTCCAGGATTTGGGTGATCTGGGTTCAACTCCTGTTTCTTCCACTTGAGTGCCTTTCCCTCCTTGGTATTCCTTCCCTGGAAAGGGAAACGATAAATGTTTTGAGACCAACTGACAAAAAACCTAACATGAAATTTAGATATTGTCATACTTCGGCTTTTCCCAGGAGTCCCAGCTGTGAGTTGAAACTTTGTCTTTGGTTCTGTAGGAACAGAAAGCACAAAGCCTGTTTCTGCCTCACAGAGAGTCACAAAGGAGCAAATAGGAAACCTTAAAAGAGAAGCATTGTGTTTCAGCTTCTTAAGGTAAGACACAAGAGTTATGCTTTTCTTTAGACTGGAAGTTTTCGGAGCATGCAACTGGTGAATATACATGTCCATAGGGGTGTCAATCTGTAACGGGAATGAAATGGACAAGACAGAATCATAGAAACATAGAAGCATATAGAATTATGGAATCATAGAATGCATTGGGTTGGAAGGGATCTTTAAAGGTCATCTAGTCCAATCTCTCTGTAGTGACCAGGAACATCTTTAACTAGATCAGGTTGCTCAGAGTCCCATCAAGCCTGATATTGAATATCTCCAGGGATGGGACAACTACCAACTCTCTGGGCAATGTGTTCCAGTGTTTCACCACCTCCATTGTAAAAAAAAGTCTTCTTTCTATACAGTCTAAATCCACCCTCTTTTAGAATAAAACCACTGACCCTTGTCCTGTCGCAACAGGCATTGCTAAAAGGATTGTCCCGTCTTTCTAATAGGTTCTCTTTAAGTATCGAAGGGCTGCAATAAGGTCTCCCTGCAGTCTTCTCCTCTCCAGGCTGAAAAACTCCAGCTCTCTCAGTCTGTCCTCATAGGAGAGGTGCTCCAGCCCTCTGATGATTTTTGTGGCCTTCCTTTGGAACTGCTCCAACAGGTCCATGTCCCTTTGGTGCTGGTGGCTTCAGAGCTAGATGTAGTACTCCAGATGACGTCTCACTAGAGCAGAGTAGAGGGGCAGAGTCACCTCTCTTGATCTGCTGACCACACTTGATGTAGCTCAGCATGTGAGTGTCTTTCTGGGCTGTGAGTATGTGTTGTTGGCTCATGTCCAGTTTTCATACAGTAACACTCCCAAGTAATTTTCTGCAGGGTTTCTCTCTATCACATCATCCCCCAGCCTGATATCAAGGATTGCCTTGTCCTGGATGTAGGACCTTGTTGAACCTCATGAGGTTCACATGGGCTCACTTCTCCAGCTTGTCCAGGTCCCTCTGGAGAATATCCTGTCCCTCTGGCATATTGACCGCACCACTCTGCTTGACGTCATCTGCAAACTTGCTGAGGGTGTACTCGATTGGACTGCCTGTATCATTGACGAATCTATAAACAACACTTGTCCCAGCATGAATCCCTGAGAGACACTACTTATCATCCATCTCAATCTGGACATTTTGCCACTGACCATTACACTCTGGATACAAACATCCAATCAATTCCTTATCCACATGTATCTGAAATTTTGAAATGGCTTTGACAAACACCTGTTAAAGAAACTGAAAACTAATTAGAAAACTCTTTTGCCATGAGAGTGGAGTTCTTTTCAAAACTGAAAGTGAATTAAAGGATAGAAAGCAAGGCATAAGACTTAATGGTTATTTTTCAGGATGGAGAAGAACAGTATGGTCCTTCAGAGATCAGTTCTCGAATCTGTTTTATTCAACTTCCTCATTATTAACATGAAAATGGATGTGAATAGAAACATCTCCAAGTCTGAAGATGAAATTAAGATCTTTCAGATAGCTGAATATCATAGCCAGCAAGACATCAGATATCATTGGAAGAACACCACTCAGATGACCTCATTTTGCATATATATAAAACCTCTGGTGTACCTGCTTTCTCAGTGCTGCATGTAGTTTTATCACCTCAAGAAAGTCATAGTGGAATTAGAAGGAGTACAGAGAAGGAAGGGTAAGTAGACAATGGAAGAGCTATCTTACAAGAAAACATGAGAAAGATTGGAAGACTTTTTTTTTTCAGGAGGAAAAGGCTGGAAGGGTTATAATAAACTTCTGCAAAATCCTGATGCCATGTAGTGCTGTTATCTGGAAAGTATTTCTTTATGCAATAGGTAATTAAACTTCTGAAATTTATAGTCACAGAAGGTTGTGGGAGAGGACAGTTTTAGCAGCTTCAAAGTGAATTAGATAAGCTCATGGACAACAGATTCAAAAATAAAAGCTGATAGGACCTAGCAGAGATGGGTCTTCTACATTCCTTATGAACAGTTTTTGATGGGAGATGGACTATAGAGTTTGACTAGGCTCATGTGCTCTCCCAAAACAGCATCTCATACTGCTGCTGTCAGAAGACTGTCAGACTCAGAATATTCTGAATGACTGCTGATCTGACCCATTAGAGCATTTACTTATTTTGACATCTCTTTCCAGTGTTGGACACTTATCTTAAATAAAACTAATATTTCACAGAATCACACAGAATCACAGAACGTTAGGGGCTGGAAGGGACCTCAAAAGATTATCTAGTCCAGCCCCCTGCAGAGCAGGATCACCTACAGTAGGTCACACAGGAACGCGTCCAGACGGGTTTTGAATGTCTCCAGAGAAGGAGACTCCTTAACCTCCCTGGGCAGTCTGTGCCAGTGCTCTGTCACCCTCACAGTGACAAAGTTTTTTCTAATATTTTTGCGGAACCTCCTATGTTCCAACTTGAACCCATTGCCCCTTGTCCTGTCATTGAATATCACTTAAAAGAGCCTGGCTCCGTCCTCCTGACACTCCTCCTTGACATATTTATAAACATTTATGAGGTCACCCCTCAGCCTCCTCTTCTCCAAGCTAAAGAGACCCAGCTCCTTCAGCCTTTCCTCACCAGGGAGATGTTCCACTCACTTCATCATCTTTGTGGGTCTGCACTGGACTCTCTCAAGCAGATCCCTGTCCCTCTTGAGCTGAGGGGCCCAGAACTGGACACAATATTTCAGATGTGGCCTCACCAGGGCAGAGTAGAGGGGCAGGAGGACCTCTCTCGATCTACTAGCTACTCCCCTTCTAATACACCCCAGGATGCCATTGGCCTTCTTGGCCAGTATGTCATATACAAAAAATTACATCCCCAGAAATAGACACTCTACTTTTCAAGGCTTGTGATGTAATACTGCTTCATTTGCAAGAGCAACACATCACTGCATAAATGGAAATTACAGGTATGTGTTGAACCAACATCAGGTTAGAAGAAATTTAACTTCTCAGGGAATAAAACAATCATAATATTAGCTTTTACATGAGTCTGATAATTTGTTAGGTTACTATTCAAAATATAGATTCAATAAAAGCACTGCACATGGTTCCAAAATCCTTCCTTCTTCCTAACAAATTTGCATTTCTGTAAAATTGTAAAATGTAATTAGCTTTCATTGACTCAAAGTCCATCTGTTGTCAGGGATATTTTTACATGATCCCATAAAAGAAGTCTATTATAGGCTACAGAGTCCATCTATAGAAGTGAATATGGGTGAGTTACAGAGAGCAGCTCTCCATTTTTTTCAGGCAGCTCATGCTGGTTCTGTCTAGGTTCCATCCCAATTTTCACCTGCATCACAGTATCTCTGTCTGACATGAAACTTCAGTCTGCATTGAATCACTGTATGTCAATCTACCCTAAAAGGCTTGTGGAGGATGACGCAGCATTTTTTAGCCCAAGTGTGGTTGACATCAGCAAATCTTTCCTGCTTTTTCAATGCACAGTATGCAAAAATATAAAATGTTCAGGAGAAAACTCCTCTTTTAACAGCTACTGGGAAAAGATCTGATCCTGCAGATATTCATAGGCTGACAGAAAGCTAAGCTTTTAATGTGCAGCAGCATATGATGGTCCTCAGGAAAGGTAGGAATTTTGAGATTGACATCAAAGGCAGAAGACTAACATGGGACTTTTAAAGTATTTCCTGTACTGAGACTAAACTAAACCCTCCCACCAGGACCAGCTCTGTGCAGAGGCAAAGCAAGCAGTCATCTAAGGAAGTGGGTTATCAACAGTAGCAAAACAGCCACAGTCCCATTTCGAGATTTTCCTGTGCCAGAACCTGAAAAGCCAAATTTAGCTGCTACCATCCCAAAGAGAGAAGTCAGAGCAACATCTACTGCTGTGAGGGCAGTAAACACAGTTAAAGGCTTTTTATCTCCCATCCTTTAGGGACAGTAAGAATATAATTCCAGATTCCTACAGTTATGAAAAATCTTGAGTTTTCTTGTCCCATGGCATCTTCAATGCTCTGAGAACGTATTCGCGGGCAGAGCCATTCTACTTTTTCCTTCCTCCTCTGATTTATTTTTTCTCCTTAAAACTGTTTTTCGTTCTATTTGTAGTACTTATTATTTCAGGTTTATTTCACTATCTGTTGTCCTAGTTACTGTTAAACTGACTCTGCATGTTTTAGAGGATAAATTCTTCAGTCTTTTCATAGATTCTTTACATTATAATACCTTTCAAGTCAATGCAGCTACCATGAAGACTCATTCTCTAATCAGTCTTAAAGTTAAAAGATTTGAGATTTAAATTATGCTTTTGGTTTTCTTCACTAATTCTCTTTCATTTTCTCCAGTTAAAGGCATCAAATTTCTTGTAGTGGTGACATGAATGTGATTAACCTGAGATGCAAATATCCAGTGAAACTTGAAACTCCTTTGCCTTAAAATTAGCTACAAAGCTTCAAAAAACTGGCCTATGTAACTAGATATTTTGCCCAAACTTTGCAATAAATGTTTAATGTATCTCACAATTATTGAGATTTTGGTAACTTTTGAGTTTTGCATCTGGATATTTTAACTTTTGACTAAAAACTTGATTTTGTCCTAAAATTGTCTCAGATTCACCTCAGATTCAATTCCCTTATTCATTTGGTGTGGTTTTATTTCTGAGAGGGTTCTTACTGTCATAGGTATGGAATGATGTCATCTTAACCTGAGGGAAAAAAAAAAAAGAGAGAAGAATAAATGAACTTTCAGAGTAAGACATCTTCCTCTGTTCAAATAAGCTTTGTATTTCATGCTAGAAGCACCTCTCCCCATTGACTTGAGTGGAAGTGCAAAATGAGTCATATCCTAACTTTAGTTTTTCAAAGTGCAGGATTTCCAGATCTTGCCCTTTTAAGATTTTACAGTCACTTGGAAGAGATAAAATCTAGATATGGCAGTTCAGGACCTCTGACATAGCTTTCTCTTCTGAATAATATTCAGACAGTATGTGTCTGGCTTTCAGAGAAAATCATTACTTTACTTAAGCATCTAAAAAGCAATGTTTAATATAGGAACTCTGACTACCTCTTCCTCATGTGCTCTTCACAGCTGTGCATATTTAAGCATTTCAGTCCTATTTCAGATGTCCAGTGTGTTTCACCTGGATGCCAGGTGCTCTTCCAGATGGACAAGAGTTCTCGTAGGTCCTGTATTGTACTGGTTGCCCACCCATCAGGGTATCTCAGACACTTGGGTATCTCAGATAGCAGTACATACCCATGAAAGGAGAAATTAGTTGAAAATTTCACCAGAAGGCTGTGCTGCCATCCAGCGAGACCTGGACAGGCTGGAGGGTTGGGTGGGGAAAAATTTAATGAAATATAACAAGGGTAAATGTAGAGTCTTGCATCTGGGTAGGAACAACCCCAGGTTCCAGTATAAGTTGGGGAATGACTTATTAGAGAGCAGCGTAGGGGAAAGGGACCTGGGAGTCTTGGTGGACAGCAGGATGACCATGAGCCAGCACTGTGCCCTTGTGGCCAGGAAGGCCAATGGCATCCTGGGGTGTATTAGAAGGGGGGTGGTTAGTAGGTCGAGAGAGGTTCTCCTTCCCCTCTACTCTGCCCTGGTGAGACCCCATCTGGAATATTGTGTCCAGTTCTGGGCCCCTCAGCTCAAGAAAGACAGGGAACTGCTGGAGAGAGTCCAGTACAGGGCAACTCGGATGATTAAGGGAGTGGAGCATCTCCCTTATGAGGAAAGGCTGAGGGAGCTGGGGCTCTTTAGTTTGGAGAAGAGGAGACTAAGGGGTGACGTTTTTAATGTTTACAAATATATAAAGAGTGAGTGTCCCGAGGATGGAGCCATGTTCTTCTCGGTGACAACCACTGATAGGACAAGGGGTAATGGGCTGAAACTGGAACAGAAGAGGTTCCGCTTAAACTCGAGAAGAAACTTCTTCTCAGTGAGGGTGACGGAGCCCTGGAACAGGCTGCCCAGAGAGATTGTGGAGTCTCCTTCTCTGGAGACATTCAAGACCTGCCTGGACACGTTCCTGTGTAGCATAATCTAGGCGTTCCTGCTCTGGCAGGGGGATTGGACTTGATGATCTTTCGAGGTCCTTTCCAATCCCTAACATTCTATGATTCTGTGATTCTATGATTCTCCCGCGTCAATTGCATTTCAGCTAGTTATCTTGGCATGGAACTGAAAACCTTTCACAGAAGACATTTCAGTTTCTAGTAAGAGACATCTTCTAGTACGGAAAACGTGTTTTTTTTTCTTTTCTCTTAAAATCTTTGACTAGAGCCAGAGTTCTTATTTTAAATAACAATTCCTAAGAACATTTTGCAATGCTAAAAAGATTATTTTTTAGTATTTAAAAAGCTAATGCTTGTGATACTGGCCAACATTTCTTTAATTTCTTTCAATGAATTTTCTCATCTGTGTGCCTCTTTGACTGAAACCTGCCTTGGTCTCTAAGAAAGAAAGAACACTGGGGCCTCCTACAGTTTACTTTTTGATTGTAGCTTGTGTTCAAGTACCATACTGAAATCATGGCTGTGGCAAAGGGGCACATCTGTGAAGACGCCTTACTAATACACATAAACAGAGAGTGCTCTTTGCAAAGGTAGGATTTATCTTTCCAAATTTTGATATGTACAATCTGAACTTCTTCTTGTGTCATGACTGGTGAAAAAAAGCACTCTTAGGATTCAATTTATCTTAGTCCAACCTAGATGCCTAAAACTGTCTGGATGAATGACGTCTTAAGTTTCTACATTTTTCTGTTGACTATCAAAGAAGTCTAGGCAGCTTGTTTAGATGTAAATGTCTATACTGCAGATGCCTGAAGTTAAGTGAAAGGAATCCAGGGAGTTTACCATCCAAAACCAAAAATGTGGATATCATATGTTGGGGGTCTGAGCCATACAAATAATATTTGTATACGATAAAGAACATGCCTAGCATGACAGATGACACCTGAGTAGCCATACCAAGAATGGAATACATATTTCTTGAATTCCAGGTCAATACTTTAACCACAGTTCATCTTTTCTATGAAATGTTACAAATAGGTATAAAACAATTTTCACATATCAAAAATAAAGCTTCCAGATAATACAAAAAGATTTTAGCTATTCTCCCGGCCATACCTTCCATTCTCACTTATCCATAATATCCCTACACAAGCATTCAAAGGAATATTTAGTCTTTATTCATTTAAAGAAGCTACTAAAAATTCAAATAATAGAATCCACTCAGCAAATACAGCATAGGACACAAGAGCTGTATTTTCTTAAAAATTTGCAGCTTTATAGAAGATAAAAAGAATGCACAGAGAAAGAGAATTGCATCTTTCTCTTCACATTTTTTTAACTAAAGCCATAATCCTAGGAAAAATATCTGAACAGATGTTTTCCCCTGAAAACATTCCAGAATATGAAAGCACACATGGCATAGTGATCTGCTACTTCCTTCAACACATTCTCGTTCAGAGATAACAAATGTACCATGTGATGTTGCTATAGTAGCTACTTGTATTTTACCACTGAGTGAAGCAGAGGGAAAAGTTAATATATCTACCCATATGCTGGGCATTGGACGGGCTGCAGTGACAGATTATGGCTCTAGCAGTTGATGTCATTTTACTTCTCTAATGTTGCTCTGTGTGATGCATTTTGGAGCATGTGTGCTAAAGTACAGCATGCAGCAAGCAGCCACTTAGGTCAGGTATCCTGTACGTCCACATTCTCTGATCTCACAATGACCTTCAGGCCAGCAAGAATGTCAGTGGAGAAGTCTCTCTGTTGGGGGCGGTCATCTAGCATTGAGAGTACCATTCTCCTCCAGACAGCTAATCCTCCTTCTCCACCACAACTTGTGGAGCAAGGATTGTGTTCAATACACCTCAGGGTCCTTGACTTGTATTTGGGCAGCTTCAGGGTTTACCTTTGGTTTGGCTTCCTTTAAATCAGGAACTTTCCCTGTGAAATACTCTATCTAGAAACTACATCTCAGTGTTATGGCTTTTTATAAAGGAATGCCAGAAAGCAGGAGACAAACATCAAGCAGATATTACTAATACTGGAAAAGTACTCATTAGCAAATATCATTAACAAAAGAACTTAGTATCATAGAACAGTTCCGGTTGGAAGAGACCTTCAAGATCATCGAATCCAACCTTACGTCATCTACTTGAGAAACCAGTGTGATCAGTAGAAAATAATAGAAATGTTTGCAGAATCCAGGAGAGAAACTTGAAATACTGAAAATGAACTGACAGTAAATATTATAGAACAAGAAATATATTGTTAAATATGAAACATGACTATAACAGAGGTATTCAAAGGTAAGTGTTGCTCAAGAAAGCTACAATTAAAGCAAGAATCAGTGCATCAACAAATTCGTGTTCTTACAATCCCTTTAAAGTAGACTAACGAAATATAACAATGTACACTGAGAAGACAGTAAAGCCTGCCTATGTCAGCATCATTCCTGAAGAGAGCTATAACACAGCTCTGTGCTTCTAAACCTAATGATGAACTTGAATAATGTAAAAAGTCATTAAATACTATTTCAAATTGTAGCAGGAATGACTTCTCTCTCCAAGTGTAGTGAGGAAGACACGTTGTTGATAATGGCAGGATTCAACTGTTTCTGAGACACTTCCTTTACAGAAAAAGCAATCAATTAAACATGGAGACAACAGTAAGATTATTTTAGCCTTCTTTTTTTCAAAGTTCGTGATCTTCAGAGATATATAGATATATAGGGTTTTGGGAGAGGAGTTGGCAGGGTCATAGGCAGAGCTTTAAACTAGATATGAAAGGGGGGTGGGGGTGGAAGCGGAATCACTAAAAAGGATCAGAAATGCAATATGCCAGTGCTTGTGGGGGAGGAATGTAGTAGCAAGATCAAACATTCCTGTAAATTAGCAAACGATCAAAATGTCACACCAAGTTGCAGGCAAAACACAAGGGTTGTTGAGAGGTCAGTTACTGTGGAAACATCTGAGTATCACCAGGAAGGTATTAGGGCTTCTCCCTTCCAAAAGGTTATCAGGCTGAGGTGCATCTACACTAATGCACGCAGCATGGGTAACAAACAGGAGGAACTGGAGGCCATTGTGCAGATGGAAAACTATGATATAGTTACCATAACAGAACTGTGGTGGGATGACTTACACAATTGGAGCACTACAATTGATGGATACCAGCTTTTCAGAAGAGATAGACGAGGTAGGAGAGGTGGTGGCGTGGCTCTTTATGTTAGGGAGGGACATTACATTTAACATCCACAAATCCATGGGCCCTGATGGGAGGCACCCACGGGTGCTGAGAGAGCTGGCAGGAGTCATTGCTAGGCCACTCTCCATCATCTTTGGTAAGTTGTGGGTAACAGGTGAGGTGCCTGAAGACTGGAGGAAAGCGAATGTCACTCCAGTCTATAAGAAGGGCAGGAAAGATGACCCAGGAAACTACAGACTGGTCAGCCCCACCTCCATCCCTGGAAAGGTGATGGAACATCTTATCCTTGGCGCTGTCTCTAGGCATATCAAGGATAAGAAGGTTATTAGGAGCAGTCAGCATGGCTTTGCCAAGGGGAAGTCATGTTTGACCAACCTGATAGCCTTTTACGAAAACATAACCAGGTGGATGGATGATGGCCATGCAGCGGATGTGGTCTGTCTGGATATCAGCAAGGCCTTTGGCATCGTCTCCCACAGCATCATAGAATCATAGGTAAACTGAGGAAGTGTGGTCTGGATGACCAAGTAGTGAGGTGGGTCTCTAACTGGTTGAAGGGAAGAAGCCAGAGAGTTGTGGTCAACGGGGCAGAGTCTGGCTGGATGCCTGTGTCTAGTGGGGTCCCTCAGGGGTCAGTGCTCGGGCCGGTGCTGTTTAATATATTTATCAATGACCTGGACGAGGCATTAGAGAATGTTGTCAGCAAGTTTGCTGATGATACAAAATTGGGAGGAGTGGTTGACACACCAGAAGGCTGTGCAGCCATTCAGAGAGACCTGGACAGGCTGGAGGTCTGGGCGGGGAGAAATCTTATGAAGTCCAACAAGGGCAACTGTAGAGTTTTGCACTTGGGAAAGAATAACTCCATGTTCTAATATAGGTTGGGGACTGCCCTGCTGGAGAGCAGCGCAGGGGAAAGGGACCTGGGGGTTCTAGTGGACAACAGGATGACCATGAGCCAACAATGTGCCCTCGTGGCCAAGAATGCCAATGACATCCTGGGGTGTATTAGAAGGGGAGTAGCAAGTAGGTCAAGAGAGGTCCTCCTGCCCCTCTACTCCGCCCTGGTGAGGCCACATCTGGAATATTGTGTCCAGTTCTGGGCCCCTCAGTTCAAGAAAGACAGGGAACTGCTTGAGACAGTCCAGCGCAGAGCCACAAAGATGACGAAGGGAGTGGAGCATCTCCCTTATGAGGAAAGGCTGAAGGAGCTGGGTCTCTTTAGCTTGGAGAAGAGGAGGCTGAGGGGTGACCTCATAAATGTTTATAAATATGTCAAGGGGGAGTGTCAGGAGGACGGAGCCAGACTCTTTTAAGTGATATTCAATGACAGGACAAGGGGCAATGGGTGGAAGCTGGAACATAGGAGGTTCCATAAAAATATGAGGAAAACCTTTGTCACTGTGAGGGTGACAGAGCACTGGCACAGGCTGCCCAGGGAGGTTGTGGAGTCTCCTTCTTTGGAGACGTTCAAAACCCGCCTGGACGCGTTCCTGTGTGCTCTGCTGTAGGTGGTCCTGTTCTGGCAGGGGGGTTGGACTAGATAATCTTTTTAGGTCTCTTCCAACCTCTAACATTCTGTGATTCTGTGGTTCTGTGATATGAATGCTTAGAAATTAATCAATGTGACGACAGGGTTGAGAGCTTATGGGTTAGAATCAAAGGAAAAGCCAATAAGACTGACATCATCGTGGGAGTCTGCTACAGACCACCCAACCAGGATGAAGAAATAGATAAGATTCTTTATAGGCAATTGGGTGAAGGTGCACGGACTCTAGCTCTTGTTCTCATGGGGGATTTTAACTTCCCAGACATCTGCTGGAAATATAATACAGCAGAGAGGGATCAGTCCAGGAGGTTCCTGAAGTATGTGGAAGATAACTTCCTGACACAGAGGGTGAGGGAACCAACGAGGGGAAGTGCACTCCTGGACTTGCTGCTTGTTAATAGAGAAGGTCTTGTGGGGGAGATAACTGTTAGAGGCTGTCTTTGACAAAGTGATCATATAATGCTAGAGTTCTCCATTTTTGGAGAGGTAAGGAGAGGGGTCAGCAGAATTGCCACCTTGGACTTCCGGAGGGTTGACTTTTGTCTCTCCAGGTCCATGGTTAAGAGAGTTCCTTGGGAGGCTGTTCTGGAGGGCATGGGAGCCCAGGAAGGCTGGGCATACTTTAAGGAATTAATTTTAAAGGTGCAGGAACTGACTATACCTAAGTCATGAAAGATGAGCCAACACGGAAGGAGACAAGCCTGGCTGAACAGAGAGTTTTGGCTGGAATTTAGGAACAAAAGAAGAGTTTATGGTCTATGGAAGAGGGGGCAGGCAAATTATGAGGATTATAAACAAGAAGTGAAGCTGTGCAGGGAGAAAATTAGAAAGGGCAAAGCCCATCTAGAGCTAAACATGGCCACTGTGGTGAAGAATAACAAGAAAAGTTTCTATAAATGCATTAACAGTAAAAGGTGGTCTAAGGAAAATCTCCATCCTTTGTTGGATGCAGAGGGAAACACAGTCACCACGGATATGGAAAAAGCTGAGGTACTTAATGCCTTCTTTGCCTCAGCCTTTAACAGTAAGACCAGTTGTTCTTTGGGCACACAGCCCCCCGAGCTGGAAGAAAGGGACGAGGAACAGAATAGGACATACGTAATCCATGAGGAAATGGTTATGGACCTGCTTCATAAGATGAATCCTCATAAATCTATGGGGCCTGATGGATTACATCCTAGAGTGCTGAGGGAGCTGGCAGATGTGGTTGCCAATCCACTCTCCATCATCTTTCAGTAGTCCTGGTTAACTGGGGATGTCCCAGTGGACTGGAGGCTGGCGAATGTAATGCCCATCTTCAAGAAGGGCAGGAAGAAGGATCCTGGTAGCTACAGACCTGCCAGTCTTACCTCAGTGCCAGGAAAGGTGATGGAATGAATAATCTCAAGAGCCATCACAGAACAATTAAAAGCCAACAGGGAGATCAGGCCCAGTCAGCATGGATTCATGAGGGGCAGATCCTGCTTGACAAATCTGATCTCATTCTATAACAGGGTGACCTGCTTAGTGGATGAGGGAAAGGCTGTCGATGTAGTGTACCTGGACTTCAGTAAGGCCTTTGACACTGTCCCCCACAACATCCTTATGGCTAAGTTGGCTGCCCATGGCTTGGATGGACACATACTCTGCTGGGTGAAACACTGGCTGGATGGCCGGGCCCAAAGAGTTGTGGTCAATGGAGTTAAATCCAGTTGGCGGCAAGTCACAAGTGGTGTCCCTAAGGGTTCCGTGCTGAAGCCACTCCTGTTTAACATCTTCATCAATGATCTAGATGAGGGGATTGAGTGCATCCTCAGCAAGTTTGCAGATGACACCAAGCTGGGAGGGAGTGTCGATCTGCTGGAGGGTAGAAAGGCTCTACAGAGGGACCTGGACAGACTGGATCGATGGGATTAGGCCAACTGCAGGCATTTCAATAGAGCCAAGTGTAGGGTCCTGCATTTTGGTCATGGCAACCCCATGCAGCACTACAGGCTTGGGGAAAGGTGGCTGGAAGGCTGTCTGGTGGAAAAGGACCTGGGTGTTCTAATCGACAGCCGGGTGAATATGAGCCAGCAGTGTGCCCAGGGGGCCAAGAAGGCCAACGGCATCCTGGCTTCTATTAGAAATTGTGTGACCAGCAGAAGTAGGGAAGTGATTTTCCCCCTGTACTCAGCACTGGTGAGGCCGCACCCTGAGTATTGTGTTCAGTTTTGGGCACCTCAGTATGAGAGAGATATCGAGGTGTTAGAGCGAGTGCAGAAGAGGGTGACAAAACTGGTGAAGGGCCTGGAGAATAGACCTTACGAGGGGTGATTGAGGGAGCTGGGACTGTTCAGTTTAAGGAAGAGGAGGCTGAGGTGGGACCTCATCATGCTCTACAATTACTTGAAAGGACATTGTAGAGAGGTTGGTGCTGGTCTCTTCTCACAGGTCATTAGAGACAGAACCAGGGGGAATGGTTTCAAGTTGCAACAGGGTAGGTTTAGGCTGGACATTAGGAAGAAATTCTTCACAGAAAGATTGGTCAGACACTGGAATAGACTGCCTAGGGAGGTGGTTGAGTCGCCATCCCTGGATGTGTTTAAGTGTCGCTTAGATGTGGTGTCGGGTGACATGGTTTAGGGGCAAACTTGTAGTGTAGGGTTAATGGTTGTAGTGTAGGGTTAATGGTTGGACTTGATGATCCCAAGGGTCTTTTCCAACCTGAACCGTTCTATGATTCTATAAACTGAAAGATACAATGGGTATGGTTATAACTAGGGTTCTTACTTTCAAAAGGACAAATAAATTTATCTACTTAAGTAAGTCAGCTCTACTGATGAGCATATGGATAGAGTGTAAGCTTAGGAATTCTATCTATGAAAGTTACAAAAATTACAAAGAGCTCCTGTCCCAGGTATAGAAGACTAACTTCTAAGCTTTTAAACTCTGGTTTTACCAAATCAGAGAAGATATGTAAGAATAAACAGAGATTCCACAAGAAATACAAGAACAAAACAAAACCAAATCCAATCAAATCAAATAAAATCAAATCGGGACTGCTTTGTAAAAAAAAGAAATGAAATGTTGCACTCAAAGAATTACAATCAATGGCTCAACGTACAAATGGACACCCGTGATGAGTGGCATTCCTCAGTGGTCAATATTTGAGACCAGTGCTGTTTAACACCTTTGTCAGTGAGATGGGACAGTGGAATTGAGGGCACCCTTAGCAACTTTTCTAATGACCATGCTGTGTGGTGTGGTCAATGCACTGGATGGAAGGGATGTTATTCAAAGGGACCTGGACAGGCTTGAGAGGTGAGCCCATGCAAACCTCATGAAGTTCAGCAAGGCCAAGTGCAAGGTCCTGCACCTGGGTCATTGCAATCCCAACCACAAATACAGGCTGGGATATCAATAGATTGGGGGTGTTGGTGGATGACAAATTGATTGTGAGATAGCAATGTGCGCTCACAGCCCAGAAGGCCAATTGTATCCTGGGCTGCATCAAAAGAAGTGTGGCCAGCAGATCAAGAGAAGTGATTCTCTCCTCTATTCCACTCTTATGAGACCCCACTGACAGTGTTGTGTCCAGTTCTGGAGTCCTCAGCAAAAGAAGGACATGGACCTGTTGGAGTGGGTCCAAAAAAATGATCAGAGGACTGGAACACTTCTCCTATAAAGAAAGAATGAGAGAGTTGGGGTTGTTCAACCTGGAGAAGAGAAGGCTCTGGGGAGACCTTATAGTGGCCTTCTAGTACTTAAAGGGGGCTACAGGAAGTAAAGTACCTGAAATACATTCACTGCTGGCATTAGGTCCTCAGTATTGTTCTGTTCCACAGATACACATCTATTAGGTTTGGTCATGCCACTTGCTCAATGCAGACATATTTTGTGCCTTCAGAAAAGCACTTTTTTTTTTTTACGCATTATTTTTTTTCTTGTGGGGAAATATAATCACCATATAGCCTAAAACTTCCCAAATTATGTTCAAAAACAACCTACATATGCAAATGATTTCAAGATGGAGATTACACAAAAGGATGCAAACCTGTGCCAGGTTAGAGGGAAAAGATGCAAGAAGATGGCAGACAGTTCAGACAGCAAGAACAGACCAGGAAAAATAAAACAACAAGGCAAGAAGCACTAAAGGAAATGACATAGGTGGGAAATACAGTAGGTAAAAGGATCATGAGTGGAAATATCTACCATGTATTCTTGTTTCCCATGTAATTAAAAGGCTGTGAGGACTGTGTTGCAACTTGTTCTATTTCTTGTTCTTCCACAAAAAAACCCTTTTTTTTTTTCTTTTTTTTTTTCAAATGAGGCAGCTACCTAGAAATCCTAGGCATCATCCTTTTCACTTGTATAAGATGGAATCTGGAAAACCTTAATCAAATCCAGTGAGAACTAATTCTTCTTCCAGTCTCCCCACCTGAGCATGTAGGCTTGCTAATGTAGAGTAATGCTTTCTCATGTTGTTGTTCATAGGACAGGTCCTTTATGGAGATTTTTTCCTTTTTTAATATGCAAGTTCAGACAAGATGACCAAAGAGTTTTCCCACCACCAAGTGACCAGTCAGTAGCCAGAAGCTGCAAATGACAAATGTGGACAGCATCGTCAGACATGAAGGAGAAAGATCTTGTACGCCAGTAGCTTCTAAAATGGTAACTAGTATCTTAATAAGAGAAGAAATCAAAGAAAGTCAGCTGGAAAATAGTAACAGAAAGATATGGACCTGTATTTTTTAGGAGATAGTGGAAGATAGAAGGACAGGAACACATCACTTCTCTTTCACATGCTTGTGGTCCAAATAATGGAACAGTCACAACTGCTCATAATTCTTCCTAGCATGTATGTGAGCAACTACATATATGAAAATATGGCCCTTATCTCTATTCTATTCCAGTAAGACAAATAGTGTCTTTCAGTTATATTTGGTCAGATTAGTGGTTCAGTTTGAGATAACTATAAACATTTGCTTTTCATATTTACATTCTGGTTTTATTATATACTCATTGAAATTACATGACAAAAAGCTCTTAACAGGGAGTTAATGATAGTTCATAATTTTTTGTGACTTTTCACAACACTTAGTTTAGTAAAACTTCGGTTTCTAAATCCAGGAGATAAAGAGTTAAGATATTTCACCCTCTTGAAGTGATACATAACACCCCAGTAGAGCCATAATATATATACTTCACTCTGTCTTTGATCTACTGTGAGATGTGTACAGCTTCCCTCCAGTCAAAAGTTTTGCTTACTTCACAGAAGTTCTGTGTGTTCAAGAAGTTCAGGAAAGGCCTCTATTAGGTATGCAATTAACTTCACTAACTAGTCCTTAAGTTCATAGGTATAAACATCTCCAGCTTCTCTGCTGACAGATGTCACAGCAAGAAGTCCCCAGCAATCTGCCAGAGATCCTACACAGTGGCTGAGTGGTGTGCTCTGAAACTTTCAAGTTACTTGTGCCTCTCCTTTAACCATGTGGTACCTGCAAATCAGGCATACTACGAAGATCACCTTCCCCCACCTTCTTCCCTTGCAGGGCTCATCTCAGTTGCCTTCTCTCTATCTCCATCACAGCTAACCTTTCCATGAAGGGCTGCTTCAAGTGGGTACAAAAAGTGCCACCTGAAAACTCCCAGCAGCTCTTGCCAGCTGAAGGAAAGCAAAGAACTAACAAAAGTCATGTGGCTGCAGTGAAAAAAAGGACTAAAAGTAAGTGATATCCAAGAAACTTTTGACATTTTTTCATTAATTCTCAAAGTCATTCACACCTCAGTGTTTTAGAAATGTGAGTTTTACTCATCAAGTCATTCTGGAAGAGCAACCTGTACAGCAAATGGTTTTGTAACTGAGAATGAGGAAAAAAAACATAATCTGCTCTTTAGTTCATCTCATAGATTGCTCAGAATTCCTAGTTGCAGTAAACTTCATAGCTCTTTAAAGTGAAATGTATTAATATCTCAATGGGCACAGGAAATATACAGAGGTATTGGCAGACAAGATTTATAGTTCCTTCTGTCTTTCCCACCTCCTTCACATTTTGTTATTCTCTGTCTCTGATACAGGAGAAATACATTTAACATGTATTAACTTGGTGAAATAAACAGAAGACTAACCCACAGCATTAATATTGTTATTCTGTAGAATAACTACATTCACATAAATGTTAAACAATTCAATAATATATCAGGCAGTGTTTATAAATATGCACAAAAATAATAATCCAGATGAGAGCTGTTACGTTACAAGATGATTATGATTTTTACATACTTTATAATTAAATAGACCCTTCTTCTTTCAATTTAATAGTCAGGAATAGTATCTCATTAGCAGTACTTTCAATTTAACCCTTGTAAGTTGGAAAATATTGTCCTATAATTAGCTCAGGGTATTTAAACCATCCCAGCAAAACAGCAAATGCATATGGGTGTTTAGATGTTAAACGAAATTACAGTAATGCATAATGTGAGCCTTTTATTGCATAGGGTTGGGATTTTTTTTCAATTTCACCACCTCCACCACCACCACCCCCCAGTCAACTAGGGTTATTATGAGCGAAATAAATAACTTTTACAACTTCACTGTCTATAGCAGCTATTATTTCATGCACTCGTTCTTGAGACGGATTATCCGGCTCATTTCCACAAAGTCTTGAGGGCAGCCAGCTGAACTCAAGGAGTAAAGCTTGCCCTTATTTCTTCATACAGTACTACTATGTAGCACAGAAAAGTGATTTGTGAAAATGTGCTAAGGGCTGCATTGATGTCATTCGTTGGAAAAAGTTTAATTCTTCTCTCAATATGATTCCCTCAACTCCTGTTAAAGTTAGAGAGAAGTATAGAACGACAAATGCTCACACATAAAGGAAAGCAATAAAATATATTAGTTTACCTAAGTTAATGCTTAAGAGTTACATTCTGCCCTTACTAATAGTCCACATGAACCAGATAGGGCTTCAATACACAGGTGAGGCCAAAGGTTTTGGATAGGGCATTACTGATAAAGAAGGAAGCCCTGCGCTTTCAGCTCTGCTCAGATCTTGTCCTCTATCTACAAACTTACAGAAGCAGCTCCCACTATGGGGCCTTCCATTTCACAGTGCAGAGTGCTCCAGATGAAGAAGAAGCAAACACAGCTCCCATCACCCCAGCACTTACCCATCACCTGTTGGGCAGGGGAGCAGGAGCTGCAGCTCTGAATGCTTCAGGCTGAGGAGGTAAATGTTTTAACCAGTAGATTAGTTTGGAAAGAGTGGGATGAACTGATTGTCTGTTTTGAAAGAAAGTAAGCTAGTCATTTCTATGGAAATGTATGGAGATGGTGCCTGGAATCAGAAAACATCTTTTGGCTCTGGAGCCTCCATTCACATAAGTACCTACCACAAAGTTGCCAGTGGGCAAGGTGGGGAGACCAGGTGAATAAACAGAACCTTTTCCTCTCAGGCATTTACTCTTTGCTAGCTTAGACTCCACACTGTGTGTTAGGCATGGTGAATCTTATTTTTAGGCATCCACGTCCCCCTCTTCAATATCTAGGGAATTTAGATGCTTTATGCAGCAATTTCAACACCACTGGAGTAGAGGTTTCCAAAGTTTTCAACTACAGAGTGCTTTGTGTAACAATAGCTAAGTCCAGCCTTGAGTCATTCATTATTTATTGCACAAAAATGACATTTCAAAAAGGTTATACAATATATATTACCACTCTTTCACTGTGAATTTAGTCACATTTCAGTGATATTTGTTTGCATGAATAGTGTTTTGTCTTTCTACTGGTCTCCTTGGTACCAATGCGTGATACCTATTTTATCTTCTTCTGTCATCAGGTGTTCCCCAGGGGTCAGTACTGGGTCCAGTTTGTTTCAATATCTCCGTCAATGACCTGGACAAGGGCACAGAGTGCACCCTCAGCAAGTTCGCTGATGATACAAAACTGGGAGGGGTGGCTGACACACAGGAAGGCTGTGCTGCCATCCAACGAGATCTGGACAGGTTAGAGAGCTGGTCAAAGGGGAACCTCATGAAGGTCAATAAGGACACGTGTAGAGTCCTGCATCTGAGGAGGAATAATATCAGGCACCAGTACAGATTAGGGGATGTGCTGCTGGAAAGCAGCCCCATGGAGAAAGACCTTGGAGTCCTTGTGGACAGTGAGTTGTCCATAGGACAGCAATGTGCCCTTGTGGCCAAGAGGGCCAATGGGATCCTGGGGTGCATTAAGAAAAGCATGTCCAGCAGGAAGTTCTCCCTCTACTCTGCCCTGGTGAGACCACACCTGGAATACTGTGTCCAGTTTTGGGCTCCCCAATTCAAGAGAGACAGGGACCTGCTGGAGAGAGCCCAAGGAAGAGCTACGAGGGTGATCAAGGGACTTGAACATCTCTCCTATGCAGAGAGACTGAGAGAACTGGGGCTGTTTAGCCTTGAAAGGAGACGGCTGAGAGAGGATCTTATTAACATATTCAAATATCAGAAGAGTGGGTGTAAAGAAGAAGGGGATAATCTCTTTTCAGTGGTGCCCAGCAACAGAACAAGAAATAATGGGTTTAAGTTAGAACATACGAAGTTCCACCTCAACATGAGGAGAAACTTCTTTAATGTGAGGGTGATGGAACATTCGAACAGGCTGCCCAGAGAGATTGCGGAGTCTCCTTCCCTAGAGACTTTCAAAACCCTCCTGGATGCGTTCGTCTGTGAACTGCGCTAGGTGATCCTGCTCTGGCAGGGAGGTTGGACTATATGATCTTTCAAGGTCCCTTCCAACACTTAACATTCTATGATTCTATGGTTCTATGATCTGGCTTTTGCATCTGTCCTCCGCATCTGTCCTCCTAGGAGACAAAACATACTCTACTTTCTGCTGAAGAGATTTTCAAAGGTGTTATTCTGCCACAACCTAATAAAGGTCAACAAAAGGGCTTTCTGGATGAGATAAGAGCTCTGATATTGTCATATCACTGTAAGGGACATCAGTCTACATGTGCACTGATGGAATTTGGGATGCCAGGACATAGTGTCTATACTGTACACAGACCAAGATATGACTGCTTCTTGGCCAACATTTTACATGTCCTAGCTTACAGAGAACTTCACTGTTCAAAAATCCCAGTGAAAGGCTTTAAAGGAAGAGGTTGTAAAAAGAGGTTCTGTTCTATATAAGCCTGGAACAAGCTCTTACCTAATTAACAGTGAAATCATGTGGCCTTTGCTCAACATTGATTTAAGAAGAAGGAATGCCAAATAAGGACTTCAGAAGCTGTACTTGAAGCTGTCTGAAGTGGATGTATTTCTAAAGCCATGCTATGTACCTATTACGCTTTCTATTTATTCCACTCCTTTTACTTTCCTCTGGGTACTACAGATGCTTTGTGAAACTTCCAAACTACAAATCAAATCCATCTGTACAGAACAAGAAATAATAATTTTGTAAAACAGCTCTATTTCATGTTAACCTTGACACTGAATGCCAGCAGCACCAATTAGCTCTTCCTGTGCTATCTACTGTACAAAGCCTAAAGATTTGAACAGACTTTCATCTGTTAGCATTCAGGAGACTGATAGAAATTTACTCTGCTTCTAAACAAGCCATACGTGACTGAAATTTACCTCATCCTGGGATGTGCTATAAATAATGTCAGTCTGAAGAGGCTGTGAATTCTTTCACAGCTTTGTTTCAGACTTACTCATAACCATGGTTATCAATGACAGTATAACAATATTTCTGCCAGCTTAGAATTTCAGTCCCAGCCAGTAAGTTTGATGGATGGTTGCCCACTCTTTCATAGTGAAACGTAATTATCAAGGCATAAAAATCACTTAATCACAATGCTGGAATGTTTAAGCATAACAGTAATTAGTTCTTCTGTAATGCTTTCCATCCACAGATGTAGGTATTTTACAAGAGAAATTATCACTTCCATTTTATAGTTGAGGTAAACTGAGGCAGAGAAAGAAAAGAACGGGGCACTTTTTACACTGCGGGCTAGAAAGAAATCTTTGAAGAAAAAACAAGTTTTCCAACTGTCAATCCAGAGTCGCCCTTGCTCATGCTAGGTGGAACAAGGTCAGTCAAGAAAATTGTAAGAAAATGCTGTTGGCAGACTGTCCTTTCTGCTGGAATAGCTTCCACTGGAAATATCACTACTACTATTATTACTATTACTTAAAAAAAGTGCAAACCAACAAAACCCAATTCTTTAGTGTGCACTTATTAAGAAATTTGATACATTTTTCTGAAGAAATCAAAGTGTTCAAAGCTGGCTGGTCAACAGTGGACTCCAGCCAGGAATACCAGAATAGGACTCTGGTTCTTTTTTTGTTGCTTTTTGGAAGCAGGGCCATGATTAAGAAACAATGGCTGAGGGCATTCACATTATGCCACTTGAAATCTTGGACTAGTGCAGGATGAACTAAAGCAAAAGCATTTGCCAGGAATGTTTTCATTAATCAAGAACACAAGATGGAGGATGTGGTCAACTGACTATCTGGTGGTATTGCTCCTACCACCTGCTGGCCAAGCAGTTCAAAGGACACTCATGTATTTGGGTTCTGGGGAGAGCCTGGTTATAAGTGCACTGTCAGGAGCAGAGTCTGAGACTAAATTTGATTCAATAGAGGAAAAAATGCCTCTTCAGGCATGGTCAGGAGTGAAGGAAGATTAGCTTTTTCCTGAGTAATGGCACATGGCCACTCTTAGATGATGGGGCAATTAGTTTGGTTAATTTCCCTGTTGTGCCTGATACCAGAAGAGATGTGTAGATTTAGCCCCTAGTAGAAAGTGTAATAATACATATATGGCCAGGCACATGGCCTGAAGACCAGCCCTGGTACAGGCTGTTTAAATAGCAAACATTTACCCTAAGCTATTAAGAGTTCTTAATTTTGGATTACTAACAACCTCATAAGTGAGAGAGCTCTCAAATGCAGCTTCTCAGCACTTACACCTGGTTTTGCAGTGATTCACATCTTCCAGCACTATCCTACCATTGCCTTGTCAACTGAGGGTGGTGAGAAACTGAAACAGATTGCCCAGAGAAGCTGTGGAAGCCTCCTCCTTGGATGTGTTCAAGGCCAGGTTGAATGAAGCTGTGAGCAACCTGGTCTAGTGCGAGGTGCCCCTGCCCATAACAGGGGGGGTTGGAACTAGATGATCTTTAAGGTCTCTTCCAACCCAAATCATTCTGTGATTCTACACATGTGACAAAAATTACCCTATTATCTTTCTTGGTAAAATCTTTACATTTTCCTTGAGCAGTTGATAAAATATTTCCTGCACATCTCTACTAAACAATACCTCGCTCTTTTTTCCTCAACCTCATATTCAAACAACGGACTGACTGATTTCTAGGGCCTCCGTAGCATTTTGCCATCATGGTCCTATCATTCTAGGAAGGAAAAGAAACAAGAAGTAATCATGAAAGTATGAAATGTTGCTCTCCCACACAGAGCAGTCCAAACGAGAGTATAAAGAGCTCTGGCTCATGATGGAAGGACGGGCAACCTATTAATAATTTTCTGTCACTGGTGAAATTAAAATTCCTTCAGCTGAAGGCTGAAGCATGCTGTAGCCTGAAGGCCTTAAGATGGTTTAAGACTAGGGAGGTTTTTGGTTATTTTATTTTTCAAATATCCATGTGAATTTCTTTGCCAAAAATAAATCCTTAAAATAGCTTTAGAGCCTTCTGCCACCACAGGATGTGTTGGAGTCTTTTTTTTTATTTCCTTATGGGACTTGAGCCACAATTTCTGTATATTTCAAGTGATAACTATGCAAAACTTATAAAAAAATTAAAAAGCCCTTTAGAGTAAACAAAGCACAAATGGTTTGATAGACAGAGCACTTCTTTCTCTGTATGAATCTGTAACTGAATATCCACCTAGAACCATAGGATGCAGCTGTTCTTAGTAAAAAATACGCACGATATTTTTAAAATATCTAGAAATTCACACACATATTCTCCTTTCTATGGATGAAAGTTGGTGGTAACTGAACCAGTGTAAACTACTGCCATACAGTTGTACTTTTCAAAGCAAAATTTTGTATGTAGGTGTCATTACACAAGGAAAGTTCAGGTGAAGTATGATTATGATAGGGACTAGATGGTTAGGTAGAGCTCTGGTTTAGGAATTAGGGCCTAGCTACAACAATCAGTGCTTAATCAGATGTTTACTAGGAAAGAAATAATAAACACCTCCATGTTTTTAGGTCACGTTTTAAAGTGAGATTCCATGGGAGGAAATAATCTGCTAATTGTCTCAAGGATTTGATTCTCAATGAGAAATTCTTGAGCCATTTAGGGAAGTTGTGAATATTTAAAAGCAAACAAACTCACAAAAATCTTAACAGGAAAATATTTCCCTGTTGTTTTTCACTAATTCTTGATCTTGAAGAAATACCACATACTCTTTTGTTTACTTTTGTGACTACAAAATCAGTTTGATTCAAAAGATCTTAAATCTGAAGCAATTTTTCACATTTCCTTCTTTTACTTCATGCGCTTCTATTTTGCATTTGCATAGTTTAATTACTAGAAAAATATAATATCACGTATTCCTCCCTGCAGACCCAGACACACCAAGATTTTAAAATGTTAAAAGAAAGTGGGCATTCCATAGAATCATAGAATGCATTGTGTTGGAATGGACCTTTAAAGGTCATCTAGTGAAACCCCTCTGCAGTGAGCAGGGACATCTTTAACTAGATCAGGTTGCTCAGAGCCCCATCAGGCCTGATCTTGAATGTCTTCAGGGATGGGGCCTCCATCACCTCTATGAGCAACGTGTTCCAGTGTTTCACCACCCTCATAGTAAAGAACTTCTTCCCAATGTCTAATCTAAATCCACCCTACTCTAGTTGAAAACCATTGCCCCTCATCCTGTCGCTACATGTCCTTGTGAACAGTCCCTCACCAGCTTTCCTGTAGCCTCTTTCAGGTACTGGCAGGCCACTATAAGGTCTCCCCAGAGCCTTCTCCAGGCTGAACCGCCCCAATTCTCTCAGCCTGTCTTCATAGGAGAGATCCTCCATCCCTCTAAGCATTTTTGTGGCCCTTCACTGGCCCCGCTCCAACAGGTCCGTGTCCTTCTTGTGTTGGTGGCTCCACAGCTGGGCACAGCATTGCACGTGGAGTCTCATGAGAGCAGAGTAGAGGGGCAGAATCACCTCCCTTGACCTGCTGGTCACAGTTCTTTTGATGCTGCCCAGGATGCGATTGGCCTTCTGAGCTACAAGCACATATTGTTCCTTCATATCCAGTTTTTCATCCACCAGCAAAGTATTTAAAGTATCCTGATGTGAATGGTGATTAAAAAGGGACCAGAGAGAAACAGTGAAGGGGTAAATCACTAGTAAGCAGCCTATCTCTTCTTCGTAAAAAGTTGTCTTGCCAGAGAGAAGAACATAATTTTCTTAGTTGAACTATTAAAAAAATTACTTCCAGCTTACTCCAGCTTTGTCCTGTTTAAAAAATATCAAAAAATAAGATTAACTTGAAACCGAAAGCTATGAAGCCACCTTACGAGACAAAAATCCATGTTTTATTCATAAATGCTTGTGTGAGTCACGCCATGCTACAAATTTCTCCCTATGGGAAAGCTTAGAAAGAACGAAGAAGGAAGAACTCAATATCTGAAATATATTTTCGTTTACTTTGGGGTGAAGCGATTTACCTGAAGTGGATGCTTCTTTGAAAGACCAGCAAGGACTTCATAGCCCCAGTGTAACACAGGTATAAAAAATAAGAGTTCATTGGAACTACAGACAGATCATTTGGCCCAGAGCTGACCCAGTGTAGTGCCAGACCACTGCTGTAGAGACCCTGACTTCTGTCCCCTTCTGTGTACAAGACTGGGCAGAGCCTGCCATGGTTAAAATGGAAGATGGGTCACCATAGAGCTATCACTCTCAGGATTAGAAGCTTGAGTGTGGTGCTGGATTTCCAATAGGTGGGTGAAATATCAGATATAATAAAAATGGGGTATCTGAGGCACACACACCCACCTCGATAGGAAAGAACAAGAAGATAGATATCTTATCTATCAGTACAAAAGAAAGAAGGGAAAGTGCAAAGCTTTTTCCTCAGCAAGCAAATGTTGAAGGCTGATACTTAAAGAACATTTAAGACAGGGATTTAGGTATGCAGGGTGAGTAAAGAAACTCTGAAGGCAACTAAGGTCCAGAAGAGAGTCCAACAGTTTGGTGAAAAAGCCTTTGGTGAAAAAGTGCAATTTTTGATCTCAAAACTGCATTAAAATAAAGTCCGGAATGGGGAACCTTTGTTTTCAAACAAACAGGTAGCAAAAAAACAGAACAAAAAATATTTTGCAAAACCTAAAATAAAAACAGAGTAATTTTCACCCTTGGGAATACAAACTTGGCCTTTTTCATCTGCTAGTAGTAGTGGAATAAATTCTTCATCTCCAAACATTGTGGATGGTCAAAAGTTCATGCTATGTCTTGGTTAGTGTGCTTCTCTAATAAGAGGGTTGCATATCTGAGATAACAAAAGTACCATGTGTTGTGGCAGATACTACAGTAAGGACTATTCTTACTGAACAGCAGAGAAGATAATCATGTAGACCTTATGTAAATAAGCAGAACACACATTACAGCTACAGTAAATCTAAGCAGCTTTCAATTTGGTCTTTCCTTTGCTGCCTAATTTTTCAAGTCTTTTTCTTAACCATGCATTTTTTTCCCTCTCCTGTTTGACTACTTCCTGCCTTCTATAGTTTGCTGTTCTGTATAGGAAACTGGTCTTACATAGAATGTGTGTAAGCATCTTTATGATATTTAATCTCATTTAGAAAACAGTTCTGTAGTATTGCAGAAATTACAATCAAATTCATCAAGTTGATAAGGTAAGCATAATACATGCCCATCTAAAAAGACTTCCTTTGGTGTACTTATTTTTACCTGCCACAAGTAATATGCATGTATACATATCTGTGAGAGAGAGGAAGTGGTTTTATGGGCTCATGACTGCATGTTTCCGTGTGCTAAAACAGATAGCTGCCTCTATTTTACATATGCGCATTAGTATCCGGAGGTATAGAGAGCTGATGACATCTAGAAATGTCATTCACTTAGCATTGCTGATGATTGCTGGAACTCACCCTGAACAATTTGCATGTATGTATCCTAAAGCAGACACATTCACTAATGTTGGCCCAATTTACAACAGCTAAAACTGGCTGATGATTATAAGAGACAATGTGATTGAAGATACCAGATAAGAGACAGAAGGCCTGAGTCCCATCCTTTGGTGTCCTACTAACCTCCTTGGGTTATTAGTAAATTACTTTACTGGCTCTCCACTTTCTACACAATATCCTCTTTTAACAAGCCACTGTTTTGAATCTACATCCAAATAGTGACGTAAAAGTTGAATATTTATTGTAATTATCCAGGTGACAAAATATCCCATGTGAACATACTGGCAATCAGGCAGTATCTGAAAGTTAGAGTCACAAAGCAAGCAAAGAACAAGCTTTAACTCTCCTGATAAAAATTAGCTTCCTGAAGCATTTATTTAATTCCCATCACACTCTGTGAGAACTACATGTTAGAGCTGTACTTTGAGAATCAGATCCTGATTTTACCCAAGTCCAAAAGATTAAAGAAAAAAAAAGCTGTTGAGGGAACAAAACAGTCACATTTCTGCCATGTTGCCATTGCAAAACCAGTTTTCAGTTGGTTCCAGCTGATTTCAGTGCTGCTTTCTACACTGTGCTTGCAAAGGCACTGCTTGTGATGTTGACGTCTGTTTGTTGGGTGCCATCTTATTCCTCTGGGAGCTGGATAAAGACAAGTGATTCTCACCCTACAGATCACTGAACAAACATTTCCAGCATTCAAGTTTTAAAGCTGTAATTTTTATTTGATTTGAGGTAATTATTTACCATAGTTACTGTTACTCTTCAGTGTATTCAGGAGCTGAGAATTAGACCTCTGGGGTCTGTAATCCTATTTATGACACTGGGCTCATTAAGTCAGCAGTAAGGATGATGTCAAAATCAGCAGATTAGAAGCAAAACCCCTCACTATTGCAAATCTGCACAGCACCAGCAACTTCAAGGCAGATAGATACCTGCTGAGGCACTGGTTCAGGAACTGCGGAGGAAGCCTGCTTTATTGGAGCAAGGAAAAAAACCTGATTCCTTCTTGATGTTCACAGAGAAAGTTTATTTTTTAACTCACATTCTCTCATATCTGTCTCAGGCAGGAGAATACTCCTGTGACTTCAGGTGAGGAATTTTCCAGTGTATGGAATGCTAACTAGGGCCTTTTTTTTAAAAACAGTGAAAGAGAAAAAGAAGTCATATGTGGTTATGAACAGAAGTATTGTTGAACAAGATATATTTCACTGTTGCCTATGAGGCCTAAGCAGACCAACAGAACTCTGAGATATTCTTGCTCTTCCTTGCCTCAGTGAAAGCTACATTTGTATGTGTCTGTGGAAAATGCAGTTTGTGTGACTACAGTGAATATGCATAATGTATAGACATGAATAAACATAGAATATAGAAAAAAAAACCTCTGAATTTCTGTGCCAGCAAGTTTTCATGTAATTATAAATCCTGGGAACCAACAGATACATATTATAATAACACAGACTAGGGCATCAGCTTAAATATAACAAAGAACCATTCAAAATATGATGGTCACTTAAGTAAGTGTCTGACCAAGAAATTACTTTTCTCTCTTCATTTGGCTCTCTATTGGCTCTCTAGTCTTTTGTAGTTACTCACTGATGGATATTTTGTTTCCCTGTGTCTGTCTGTGAGGATGAGTGAAATGAAATGCAGTGCTTCAGCTCAGGGGAAGAAAAAAAGTCATTTAACTGAAGAGCTGAAGATGTCATCAAAGCTGTGTGTATAACACAGAAAGGTTGGACAACTCTGTAATGAAATGTAGATCTCAACAACAGTCAGGGATGGGGGATGTGCACAGGCTAACTTGTATATGGATGTAGAAAAGCCGTCTTGGTGCCTGTTTTGTCACCCATGGACACAGGTCATGTTTCTGTGTCTATGCTAAAGCTGGGGACAAGGTTTGTTCAAAACTGGGGTCAGAGTATGTGCAAGGCTAGCTATCGTGGCAGAAGAAGGATCACTTCAAGATAAAGTCTTTACATGGGTTGCTTCTGTACCTTCTGCTAGGCACAACGAGCCCAGTTCTCCTCTTTCTCTATCCTAGTACCATTCCTCTTTTCACTCCCTGCCATGACAGCTCAAGCTTTGTCTTGACCTGATGGGGATGATAATATTCAGTTTTGGTTTAACCACTTTGAACTGTTTCTGAGGAGACTGAATTCTACTCTTTCATGCTAAATTTTTGTATCTCTGAGGCACAAAAGCAGAAATCACTTCCTTTGTGTGGATATTCTTCCAGGCACAGATGGCAGATAGACCAAGTCTTTGAAGAAGAGCCCCTTTTAGAGGAGTAACTCTGAAGCTGAAGAATGAAGAAAAGGGGACACAAGCTTGGATGCAGTCTGCAGGTTGCAGGGGTTTTGCACATTTCAGGCTGGCATTGTCTCTTATTCCAAGGTACTCAGCATCTGACACCAGGGTTTTCTGGCTTTTCTCTCAGCTAGCACAAAAATGAGTGGTGGAAAGACTCGCTCTTTCCCTTTCATGTTCTCAGGATGTCTAGGCAACACTAAGTATTTCTGCTATTTCAGCACAGGATTGGCAGCTGCAACAAAAGTTGGGGAAGGCCATGCCCAGGCTAAAGAATTCACATTCAAATTTTCCTTCTCACCCCTGTCAGTGCCTACCAGATGATCTAAATGAGCACCTAAACATTCACACCTTGCCAAACAAAACAACAAAACACACAAATGTATCTCCATAGCCACTCTTGTCTGATGATACTGGAGAGAGAATCTTTAAAATATTATACTATTACTGTCAATTAACCTTTGGAACCTGGTTATTCCAAATCAAACATGAGCCACACAAAGGGCAGCCAAGGAGAGGTGACAAATACTAGAAAGAAGATAAAAGATAATTTAACAAGAAGCAAGTTGTAAAGGGTGACAAAGTGCTATTTCCATAATAAGCTTATCTGAGCCTGGGTAAGTTCCTGAACAGGGTGTGGATTTGGCGGTAGTAAAGAAACAGGCTACACAAAGAATGTCTGTTGAGCTAATGAATGGCACTGAAGTGGTTGACTTTCATTTCTCTGGTTTGGATCCTTGCCACCTTTACTCTAATGTCAGACTTTGTTTAATTGGCAAATATGCCTTCAAAGGGTTGCAGAGCCCTCCATGCTGCTCCGTGGGCTGTTAATATTTAATTGTGATTTGTGAAAGGCATACTAGCAGTTGATAAAACTCTGTGTCTGGGTGTTTTATTGCAGTGCAAACCAACAGCAGGACTTTATAAGTTGCCTTTTTGGGGGGAAGAAGGATATTGTCTTAGAGAAGGGGAGAAAAAACCATAAATTTGTTATAGTTTTCTATCACAAAGTTCCTTGCAAAGAATCACGGGCATTGCTGCAAATATATTTTGGAGATGTGAAATTCACAAAGTGATTTTCTTATCTATCCTTACTTCACTACAAAGGAAAACAAGTAATTCAGTGGGAAATTACTGGTATTTAAACAAGACAGAATTAGATTTTTGCCTTTTGTACTTTTAAATATGTTAATGAATTCTGGACTTGGAGAAAAAGGAAGTTATTTAAATCGTGGGTTTTTGATGATCACTTTGAGAAGTCAGCAACAAGAGTCTTCTTGGAACTTGTCCATGTGTATTACATTTGACTGAAGTTTCATTTCCATTGAACTTGCAACAAGGAAAGTATTTAGGACATGATTCAGACCCATAGGTCTGAAGGACTATGTTGCACGAATAACATAAAATCATATAAAAGTGCCTACACAATTTCTAAATATCATTCTTTATGTTAACTGAGTGATAAAAAAAATCAGTTTATTAGTCTTTATTTAAATTTACATTCAAGCACATGATACAAATAGCAATGTGGAAATGAGAGGTAAAGAGAATAGCTGGTAAAATGTTTTTCGTCTTGACCCAAGTGCATTCAATAAAAATCACCCATCCGCACCCACTTCTTTACTGTGAAATCCTTAGTTCTTTTTAATTAAATAACTGTTCTATTACAGTAGCTTTTCATCTTCCTAAGAAATGTGAGTCAGACAATAAAAAAAAACCATCAAAGAGGTTACTTAACACCTGTAAGCAATAATTTACACTGATGCCAACCCTTTGAAAGTGAAGGGGCACGTTACCTTCTTGACATATGTGAGTAATTTCCCTTAAATTCATTTCTGTTATTGCCATATAGAAAATAAGGTTTATTCACAGAGAGTAAATATGCATAAGTCCTTTTTTGAATCTATATCAAAATACATCCAGTCAGAATGTGGGACAATATCTCTGCAGCTACGTAAGCCTTTTCCTTTCCATGATATTTGAAACATTGATAACTGTGTAAATAAATAAATAAATAAAAAGGTCTTTTATCAATAAAGACCAAGAGATAGTCTGATATTAGTTATACCACTAAAACCTCAGAGAAGTCATGTCTTGATTTATTGAACTGTTTTCTTACTCTTTTTCTTCTTGCACATTTCTGAGTAACCACTATCACTGTTTGCAAGGAAATAAAACTGGGGCTCAGGTGACAGGCTTATTCTAAAGCACCCAAACTGGTTTCATTCTATGCTCCTGTTTTTGTACATTGGAGGTAAAATAAGGCATTGATGGTTTTGCTAGTCATTTTCTTCATAGCACCTAATGTTGGGAATGTGAAGCAGAATTGTCATACCAGGTCAGCCACAAAGTCCATCTAAATGAGAACTACAGTGCGAAAACTCTGTAGTCAGCACTAGTCTGTCCTTCTCATTAATTCTCAGGCTAGTCCTTTCTCCAGATCTTGAGACATTAAATTAAATACTTTTTTTTCAAAACTGCTATCATCATTCATTGTAAGTTTGTCTCATTACTCATATGTATGTCAAATGGCATACAAAAGCCTTGGTCACTGCGCTCTTCCGTGGCAGCAATTTCCACGGAATTATCTTGAATTCTGCAGAAAGCATTTCTTCTGCATCAGATGGACATTTGACACTTCATCTCACTGAATGTCACCTTGCCTTTTGCTCTCGGACAGGGAGAAGGAGATATTTTTTACCAGATAGGTAAACCAGTACTAAGCATGATATACTGGATGAAATGTAAACATGTCACATAGTAATACAAAAATCAAAAGCAAGTATTCCTAATTATCAAGAAACATTCATTTTATATAGTGTCTTTCCCTTCATCTGCTTTCCTTTCAAACACTTGCACAGCCACATTTCTTGGAGCGAATGCAGAAGCTACTTACTCAGGATTCTTTGCATTACGGTTTGCTCAAGGCTTTTGCAAACCATGCCAAGCTACCCATCTTCCTGAAGTCAGTAGGACTATTTGAAGTATAGAGCACTGTGATTAAAGGTCATAGAGTTTGCCTCTGAATTCAATGTTATTTTTAACAAATAAGCTGAAACACTTTGTTATGGTGCGCATTTTCTCCTTCACCGCCTTTAGTATCAGTTCTGTTTGAGCCAGTTCACCAAAACCCACTGGGTTATGAGGTTGAGAAGGAGAAAGAGAAACAGAGAGATGACAGAAATGAGCAAAAAAAGAAACAAATGGAGAGCAAAAAGGAGGTAAAAAATACTTATATTTTACCTCTTTTCTTTTTGGAAAGGTCTGATAGATAAATTGAAAGCAGTAACATATTCCAATTGGGCTTAGTAAGTTCTTTTCGATACTGCCTTGCATGACATTCTCCTAAGCCAAAGAAGGAAACGCTATCTTGAACAAATGACTCTATGATAAATGCACAACTGACTGAAAAAAAATGTACTCAAAGAGAAGTTGTCAACATTTCTCTAACAAATTGGCAACACATTTCTGCATCACCCTGTTCTATTCCTTGCTTTCATTAAATACATGAATGACAGTACAGAGACTACCCATGCCATTTTTAAGTCACACAGAGCTGAAAGCACATTGGAGGCTGCGGTTGCTGTTCAAATCATTCGTGACAAATTGGAGAAATGGTCCAACAGCAACATGACGGAATGGAAAAAAAAAAAAAAAAGGGAGAGGGGCAACAGTTGTGAGAGGAAATTGGACACACAAACAGAAAATCAGGAATAACTAACTAGGCAGCATGCTAAGAAAAATAAAAGGTTGAGGAGGGGAGGTTAGAGCAGATCACAAACTAAATCCAGGTGAAAAATTTGATGCTATTAACAAGTAACAGGCTGAGGCAAGTAACACAGAGGAGGTAATTATTCTTTATCCTGCACACATAAGGCCTCAGCTGGAGTCCAGTTTTGACTACCCTGCTATAAAACCAAGGTAGACCAATTGGATAGAGACAGAAACAGCAGAAGAGAGATAAAAAGATACTTAGAATTAAACTATATTATGGAAACCAGAGCAAACAGATTTATCTAGAAAGGCGAAGACTGCGTGTAAACCTCATTGTATTCACCTCACCCCAAGCACAACAACCGTCTGTCAAAGAGTTTGCATTCAGTGGCTGTGTAAGAATAGATGACCAAGACCATTTCATGTAAGTCTGCACCTAACCAGTTGTGAAGTTGTAAGGAACCTGTGTGAACCAATGGCAGGCAAAGCATTAACCCAATGGGGTGCCATTTGTAGTCTTGATATGCTGGTCATTTAAAGATCACTATCCAAAACAGATGCGGTTGTATCCTGCGTTCCGCTTTATCTCGCAACCAAACTCATTGTTGATACTAGAAAGGCATTTCTATCCCCTTCAATTTCAACAGATTTTATCTCTTTTTCTGATTCTCTCATCTGCTCCTTGTATTTCTTCAGATTTAAGAGAATAGTCAATGTTTCCCCCCTGAAGCTTTACTCAAAGATGCCTGAATTCACTGAAAACAAAGTAAAGAGAGTTAACACAACAGAGATCACTTTCTAAATTTAAAATTAATTCTATATTTGAGAAACAAAACACTCCCTAAAGTTTTTGTGGTGGTTATCAAAAATGCATAGCACACTCTGAGCAGATTGAGTGCCATTTCCAGACATCATTACATATGGCTTAAGTTCTAGAAGGACCACAAAATACATCTCATATCTCACTTTGAACTTTGTATAACTAAATACAGACAAACAATATGTAGCTCTAAAATATCCAATAACCAGTGAGGTAACATTGTGCTGTATTTAAGGGTGGTCTTACTGTATGTTGAGAGCATTTTACATTCGTTTTGCAACATTTGGTTTCTGAATATCACTAGTGCTGTGGATGTCTATTAACTAAGCAGAAGCTGAGCCCAATTTGCTCCCCAAAGGAGTGATACTTTCTAAACTAGCCTCATCTACCACCAATATCCATATTTTGTTTTGGTTTTCTGTCAAGGTTAACCACATTGTCTTGTTTTGGTGATATATTATTATTTCTACAGGGAAATCCCACCTTCATTTCCTTGTCCTCAGTTACCAGAAGCAGCTAAAATTTTGAAATCCTTCTCAGCCCATTGTGCCAGTTGCAAAAGATCTCAATTGCAAAAGTCCAGTGAACTACAGAAAGGTCACAGGAGTATTGTTAGTGATTTTGTATTCTCATTGCAAAGTGGAATGTTGCCAAGATAAACTGAAGCAGAGTTTGGCTTTTACCCATACCCATTAGCCATGCAAACAAACATGAATTCCACAGAGCACAGGGAGGTTGAGTGGGGATAACAAGGGAGTTGAGGGTTAAAACAGGTGTAGGACTGATAGGATGGCATGTTCCTAAACCCATGATGTCACTACCTCAGGGCTGCTGGCAGCTTTGGTCATCTCTTTGTTCAATCCTGGGTTAAAATTAGATTTTTTTTATATATATATATATTTTCTCTTTCTCTCTTCCACTTTTCTTTGCTGGAAATAAGAACTTTTTCTTCCATACTTGTCCATGTGAGGATATGTATCCTGCGGTAATTCTTCCTGTCTCCACATGAGATTGGTATTTCTGGCAAGCTTTTATAATTCCTATATGTTGCTGTAATTGTCTGCTCTTTGCTTTATTCTTGTTTACTCCTTTACTGCGCCCATTGCTCCAAGATCTAATTTATAAAGGCAGTGACCTGAATTAACCCAGTAGTTTCTCTGAGATTGGGGAGTATAGAAAAGATTATGGTGAATGTATGATTTAAGATTAAGCAGTTAATTATAAGTAAAATAGCAAAAGACGGATTTTTGGAAAATACTTTTTCTGTGATATGATGTATATATTTTATATGAGATTGAATAATACCCAATGATGCTCAATTCAGTATAAATAAAAAGAATCTAGGGGAGAAAAATAGATAAAAGAAAGATGGTGCAAATCTCTTTCAATCATTTCATCACGTATTTCATCAAGTCCAGACCATAGTCTCTGATAATAGGGCCTATCCACAGCTGATTCACAGAGTAATATAATGTTTAGATAACAAGAATGAGGACAGAGTCAAGAAAAATGCATGTGAGACCAAAGTACATTTGAAAGGTTGCATACTGTGTATGATTCATAAAAAATAGACGATGAGATAAAAAAAAATCACATTTTTCTAATTTCTTCACCCTACAGTGATATTTTGCCTTTAAAAAGTTCTCTTAACACAGCTCACTACCCAAGTTTAATATTGTCCTCAGATAAATATGAAAAGTATGCTCACACTGCATGCTAAAAAAAAAAAAAAAAACCACTACTTTTTTTAAGTACTACTTTTAAGCTTTGGGCTGGGTTTTTTTGTTTGTTTGTTTGTTTGTTTGTTTGTTTGTTTTATCACCAGGAAAGATGAGGCTTATCTAGCCTTTTCCTTCAAGAGCAATGTATTAAGGGCCACTACTTTTCAGACAACCTAGGAAGTGCAGGAAAGCTGTTTGTGTCACATGGCTTTTCCAGAATCCTGTAACCTGAAACCCTAGAGTCTGTTCTTTCAGTGCCTCTGGAAGGAGCTGGTCCATAGAAAAAAACCTATCAGAATGATTCTGTCAGCATAAAACATTAGACAGTGAAAAATGTCATAGGTGTTTTTGTACAGGAACAGCAGCCTGTCTAGCACTCAGCAAAAAAAATCATGACAAAAATTTGGAGTAAGATATAAATGTAAAGCAAAACAAAACAGGACCCAAAGTATTTTCAAATATAACCAAAATCTATCAAGCTAATTTTTACTGTGAGAATATTAGATGCAATTTCTTCCTCTCCCAATCAGTGGCTCTAGGTGGGAATAGAAAAAATACCTTTCAGTGGCTTGGAAGGTGAAGGGAAGGGAGACAATAAAAGCAGCAAAGCAAGGCGAGAAGACTCGGTGATGGAGAGCTGTATGACCATGCAAAACGGTGAATGGATCTTGTTGCTTGCAGGTCATATTAAGTCAACTGCTAGTCAGACCTGAGTCAGCTGTCAAGCCCAGTCTTGGTGGCTGCTTAGAGCAGGAGCATCAGCTGCTTAGCACGCTGTTTAAGAAAGCCAAAAAGCCTCAGGGATTTGGTAGGAAGGGTTCTCTGGATAACTTTCTGTTCATTAGTGTACAGGGAGTGTGCTCTTTTTCTTCACTTGTGGTCTGAAGCAGCTCTCTTCCCTAAAAAGAGCTTGCCTTCCCTGCGGCAGGTGTCATGTGGGCAGCAGGGTTGGCCAGGATGACCTGGTGCCCCATGTGCTTTGAACAGTGAGTGAGGGCATGAGAACAGGCTGGATTAGCTGAGAAAGCTGCTGATCAGCAACACATCTCACAGGAGGTGCGTTGGTGGATTTGGGTACCAGGAGCCTGTGGCTGGTAGGTGCATGCACAAAGTGGAGAATATCAAGTATACTTTGGCATGTCTAAAAGTAGGGGGTTCCCCACAGGAGTTTCGAAAAGATGCCACCATGACAGTCCTCAAGACAGCAATAGACCAAGTGGACAGTTGGAGACTGGGCCTCATGGACTTCATCATGGGCACAGTAAAATGAGAGAGTAGATCACAGACCCAAAGCCTCGCCCCCGACTGTGGCTGCCCATGAGCCTGGGAACGCCTGAGTGCCACTAAGTGTGTGTGACAGAGGGGAATCTTTCAAACAGGGACTAAATCTGTTGAAACAAGTGAAGTTATAGCATTGTAGACATCCATACTTCAGCAAAGTGACTTTGATGGCTCCTTACAGGGTAACTCATTAGGCTTGTATATCAATGTAGTGTTTGTTTGACTATAATTTTTTTCAGATGCAGACCTTCTTATGCTCAAACTGTAAGAGCATAGGCACTTACTATTTGGAAGGTTATTGAACTAATTCTCCAACAGTCAAAACAAGGAACAACTGTGACTTGGAGTTAAGGGACTCAAAAAGCTCTTCTTTCTGCAAAATCAGCAGCCTGTCAGCTGCAAAGAATTACAAGCATTTTCAAGGATTTCTGCAGAAAAGAAAACATTAATAAAATGATTAACAGATTTTTTTCCCCCGCTTAATATGTTTAACACTCAGCACCTTTGCTTACCTTTCAGCTTAATGTCACTAGTTCATTTATTTTTATAAGGACCACTACAGGATATCTTGGTATAAAAATAGTTTACAGCGAGGTCTGTTTGGGAAGATCTCAGTGTACTGAGTAGCTGACTGATATGGAAGTTAACTACAAGCAAAACAGCATTTCTTACCTGCTGGAGAAGCCAAGCTTTCATCTATCAAAGGCCATGTTTGGAATCTGTCAGAACTCTAAGGCTTGCACTTAATTTGCACCAGCTGAAGAGCTTGCCCATCCCTTGCAGCAGTGGGGCTGGAATGACCTCTTCTTGTCAGTGCTCCTCCATCCTGATCCAAAGGGCCAGGGATGATGCTGTGGCCAGATTACGATGTCCCGTTCAGCTGTCCGCTGACATCAGAAGGCAGCATCAAACATCTCAACAGCAGGATTTCCTTCTTCACAATTTCCAATTTCAGATTGCAATGCACTGTAAAGGAGCCCTCTTTCAGATGAACTGGGAGACCGATCCACGCAAAAAAATTACAATATAAGATATGCTCTGGTTTTATGTTCTTGTCAATGAGATTGTATAAATTGTACAGGAAGGACAGTTACAAAAACATTGATACACTTAGAACTCGTTAGGGCCATCTGTGCTTTTAAGGATTTGAAATTACATAGATGAGTGATGGATATATTCAGCTGTCTAACTACTAAATGGTTGAAAAGAGCTTTACTAACTTGGTAACAAGTGTTACTATTGGGGCTCATCTCTTTTATGTGAAACTTGAAAAAAAGAAGTTAACATGTCTCTAATTATATTTTGAGCTCTTACTAAATGATGGAAACAGCTTTAGTGTTCCATCAGTGAAGCAGTCAAAATATTGAATTATATTTTATTAGATTTTAGTGCTATTAAGAAGCATAGGAAAGAATACAAGCCTTACTAATTTACTAGCATCTGCTCTAAAAATGCCAAAATCTTAAAAATTTTAGAGACCTTTCTGAAAACATTCATTCCACTGTACAGTGAAATTACTGCCTGAAGGTAATGTGATGTAACAGAGTTATTGCAAGAAAAAACACATGTGGCACATTAGTCACATAGGCCTTGATTCAGCAAAGTGCTGAAGTACGTCTTTAATATGGAAATATCCCATTGATTTCAATAGGACTATTTATGTGTTTAAAATTAAGACATTGCTTAAGTATATTGCTGATTTGAAGCCACAGACTCAGACTTAAGGGCATGACACCACAACTTAAAGGTTACTTGTAATAGTAATTCAGAGTGAGATTCACCTGAATAAATGTAAACATCTACACTGTAAGCATTGACATCTAAGTAGAGTTCCAAAAGTACCTATTTCCTCTCCATTTATGATAAAAGAAGCTTGAGGAGGTTATTAGCTTAGATATAGATGTCTCCCACTGCAGATGTCGAAAGTTAGATGAGATGAATTTCATTCTTGTCTCTCTTCTTCTGTGTTATCCGGATTTCTTTATAAACTAAGCATTTGTCTCTTTTAAGCTAAAAAGACACGTTGAAGTGCCTGTCTGTCTGAGGTTAGATTAAAATGTATTCCAATAAAGCAAAAGCCTTAATATTATGCTAACAAGAATCTACAGAAAACCTTGTGTTTGTTTTCAGAGTGTTAATGATCTTCAATTGGCAGGAAGCACCTGATTTCCCAGGAGCTGGATGATATAAACCAGTAGGAAAAGAACTGCAGAAACAAGACTGCTGCACTGACAATAGACATTTTATTACTTCATCTTGGTTTCTCTGGCCTTTATTTGTTACAAAGTTATGTTCTACCCCTTGCTTATGAATTTAACTTTTAATTACGCTGATTATATTTAGGTCCAATTTGAGATCTGATTCAGTGCTATGAACTGGCTTTGGTGGAATTTAAAGCAAGTTTCTGTGGTTTGGCTGTTGAGTGTTTCCACAGAGAAATCCAATACTTACTGTAATGCCTAAAAGAATTTGGAAAATCATGATTTCCTAGTAAAGGGCTCGATCTGCATGACGAAAGCTTTATCTTACAATCTCTCAGGATCATTTTAGTTTCTACATTAGCAAATCCTGCCATTACCTGCCTATAGACACCAAAAAATGTCCCTGCCACTGAAGGAACTATTTAAATCCAGCAGACTTAAACTTGTGTATGCTAGAATGCAACATCCTTCAGCTAATACATCTAAAATTATCTGCAAAACTGCAGTTATGCATCCAGATGAGCCCACAGAGACAGTTGGTTAAGGACTACAAAATAAAATCTTTTCAACCTCTTAAAACATCTGCAAAAGATGGCTTTTGGCATCAATGTTTGTGATGTCTCTCATGGACTGAAAAAGGAGCTATTTTCATGGCATGTACAAACATTTTTATGTTCTCTGCATTGCAGTTCTGTAGGATCTAACTCTCATGTCACCATCTATAACTCACAGAGATGACAGCTTTTATCACGTTCTTTCTGCTAATATTCCACTCCAGTAGTAACTGTCCTTTTCTCTCCAACTGTCTAATTGACTACCACAGTTCAGTTTAAAATAGAGTTGTTATTACTCTCAGCATGTATTTAAATTGCTTCTATTCAAGCACTAAGAAAAGAGATTGCTCAAAGTCCTCATTTCCCCCCTCTGTAGCAATAGTTTAATTAATTTGCTCTGCAAAAGTTTTGAGATTTGTGGATTTTTTTTTCTCTTACACCTTAATACCACTGTGAATGTAATAATACAATGTTTACACTTGACTCATTCTGTGTAGGGAACTGTCAGTCTAAGACTTACTTTGCTAAGCAAGAATGTTCAGAGAAAAGTGATTAGAGATGTACAGTATTTTTGAAGCTGAGTAATGAAATTGCAAGTATCTGACCCTTTAGTTTCTCATCCATATGGACACACATCTTCTCAAAGTCATAGGCATGAATGAGCTTAACATATCCAATGAAAATAAAATTTGGTTCAAGGTTTGCTTGACTTCACGTAAAAAGCTAGTAACATTTCTAGGTTTTTCATAGTTTTATACCAATTCAGAGAAATCCTTAACATTGGAGTTAAGGAATGGGTTAATTAAAAATTATAATTAATCACAAAAATGTAATAATCATGGGAATAAATTTTTTTTATCCTGCTACTCCTTCTTAAATAGCTGTTTCTGATTCAAATTATAATATGACGTTCAAAGGTAAGAAAAATAACAGAAAATTTGGAGATTATTAGTAAAAAAAAAGGTTAATTCTACTTTGTGATTTTATTGTTTAAAAAAATTCTATCTTGTGATTGCATTGTTATAATATTGATTAAAATGTAAAACACCCCTAATTTGATGCATTTTAACTCATCATTGAGGGCTTTGTCATTTATTCCTCCAGGTGCCTCTGCAAAGTTTGTTTCCAGATCTAGATGTAAATGAAACAAATTCTCAGGATGTAATCCTTTGAATCTTGGTTGTATTTCAGACTAATTTTGGTAAATACCTTTACCTCAGACAGCTATGATCATCTTTTTTTGCACTTCAAACCACACAGCATAAACAAAGAAATAAACAATTTCCCAGATAAACAAAGTGGCAGGAACAGTGGAAGACCAGTCTATTGTAGGAAGATGTAAGCTAGCAAAGTCCTATAGTTTAGTGATGCCTTGGACATAGTTAACAACTTCAGCTGTATAGTTACCAATAGTTAATAATTATGATGATTTTATTAATTAGGTTACCTCTCTCTCGTTTTATGGAATATCAGTGAGAAAATTACTATTCTGAGGAGTGAACTATCTCTCAGCCTCCTCTATTTCAGGTGAGTGTCCCACCACCAGCCTACTGAGCAGCAGCTGTATAATTCTCCATCTGAGTGTTGATTGAGCTTCTAAAGAGAACATTGAGCGAGATAAACATGAACATGTACCCTTTCATCAGGGCATTCACCTGGAATATTGCAGATCTATGTTCATGTCTCATGTCATAAATGTTTCACACTGGAAGTTTATTTTCCTGTGTCTCAGGACTATGGGACATCGGCCAGGTTCTTGATCTCTGCAGTTTTCATCTAATTTTAATAAAGCCTGAAATCTCTTTTTGACAGTCTCCAAAAGTAATTCCTTCCAAACTTTCCTTTTTCTATAAAATTTTAGGTTTTGAACATTAATCTTTTCCAATGAAAATCCATTAAGTCAAAAATTCCTGATCAATTCTACTGCAGTTATTTTTTTTCCCCCTCCAATTCTCATAAAAAGCACTTCCTGGAGAATTATAAAATATGGCTAGCCAGCTTTTAATCTAATCTGGCTTGGCTTTCAGTATCTAAGTAGTACAAAGTTTGCCATTGTGTGTTTCTGAAAGAATTATGAACTGTGGGTTTCCCTAACTGAGTGAAAGGATGTCTTCCTTAATTTAGGTTTCCCTGGCATGTCCAGCAGACAATGATTCATGAAAACCTTATTTCAAATTCTTCTTTACAGAAGGCTTTTTCTTTGCTTGGTACACAAGGAAAAAATTGACCACAAGCTTGTCTCCTGCAGAAGTGGTTTCCTCATCACATAACTCTTCCAGCAGAGGACAAAGCCTTTTTCATCCTGGTAAGAGGTAGGTTAACCAGAGAGGAAAGTGTGTCCAAAACTGATTAAAAAAAAAAAAAAAAAGAAAAAAAAAGAAAAAAAAGAGAAAGTTTCTGAAATGATCAGGAAACAACCTTTCACGTAACACATTTAGTAATTTGGTGAGAACTGTTGTAGATTTTGCATCTTCTTAATACAGGCTAGCTTCTTGGCTACAATAAGCTGAGTATCAGAAAAAAAAAGATGAATATCAGAAAAGTTATAAAAGAATTTTAACCCTTTATAATCTTGGTCACCTATTTAGAAGTAATTTCTATTTTCAGAAAAAAAAAACAGTTTTATAGAGAAGGGGCTAAAATAATTCATTGTATGTCACACCGTTCATGTCAATGGACATAATTACAACAAATGAGGCACGTAGACTCCACCTACCCAGTCATTATTTCTAAGTTCTAAGAATGCTACAGAATAAATGCTAGTCTAAAATGGTGCATCAGGAGATATGAAGAAATTAGAAATTACAAACAGAAGGTAGACTTTTAAGTAGTGTCCTGTTATGTAACTTCTGATGTTTGGGCTAGATGAACATTTACAGGTCACTTCTAACCCAAACCATTCTATATAGACTCTTCCAGGTGTGAAAAGATATCTTCTGTTTACTTTTCTGTTCATAACATTTTGTTACAGACAGCTTTAAAAAATCTGATATGTATGGCACTTAGATAACGAGTTTCAGTGAATTCAGGCATCCAAAAACCTAAAAAAAAAAAAAAAAAAAAAAAGAATCTTCACCATTTAAAAATTCTTATTCCAAAAATTGATTCATTTTGTGGATCTGTGAATTTTTTTCAGGTTGTCTATGAAAAATCTGTGGTTTTCTATCCATATTCATAACAATTATATATGCATACACATATGCAATGCAGTTTTATAGCCAGACTTTGCCTTCAAATTCATTCCACTACATTCAACTGAATCCAAAGGGAGCTGCAAAGAAAAATGTCACCCCCTCATCTGAATTATTTCCTGATGATTTGTATTAACTTCCAAAGAAAGGTGATGAATGTGAACTAATGGCCACAGTGTATGTGAATTAGTTCTGCAATGTTTTTAATTTTGTTTGCCGACCTTAACTCTGCACTTTCTTCTCATAGTTCAGAAATTATTGTAATATCTATCAGGACCTGTATTTCCTGATTTCAAGGTGCACAGCCAATTTAGTGGAAGTTAATTCCACAGATGTTGCCACCTTCTTTCATGTTTATGCCTTCTCTCTTCTTCACGTCCAGTTTACGGTATTCACATCCCCTGCTCTGGCTTTCATTTAGAGATGACTGCAAAATATCTTTGTCTATTAGGCGCCTCAGCATTTGAAAGCACTTTTTTGGTATATTTGAGAGAACAATTTAAAAGCATTATCAGATTAGCCATTGAGATTGGTACAGAGATATTGACTTACAAGATCTATGTCTTCTAAATTTGCCTAAGTCTAAAGGTGCTGTATGCTACAGCAGGAACAATGTCAGGTTTGCATCAGAGTATATTCACCAAGATAAATCACGGGGTTTCCAGCAATTGCTTAAAGAATAAATATAAACAGGAAAATACAAAAAAAAAAAAATCAAACAACCCCCCGGTCAAAAAAAATCCCCCCAAACAAACAAACAGGAAAAAAAACCCCACAGCTCGTTGAAACCAAACAAAAATTTCAAGATTTTCTGCAAACAAATATAGTTCATGTGACCCAAAAATAAACATTTTGTTTAATTTTACAGTTATTTAGCCCAGTTGTTCAGTGTGAGTTCTCTTTAATTTAGGTCACTTTTTCTAAGGAGTAAACCTTAATATTTTTTTAAAAAACCCTCTTAAATCACCTTTTTTTTTGTCCACAACTATTCTCTGAATTTTACTCTGATTCTTAAATGGGTTTGACACTCTTAAATCTCAATTTTGGCATGAAATTTGTTATATTTTTTTTTAATTTTCTGTGCTGTAGTTATGGATTTAACTGACTCCTGAAGCTAAACTGATCCTCTGAGTATGTCTAACAGTCTGTTATCTTTCACTGGCGCCAGCTTTCACTAAAGAAACAGCAGGACATTTCAATTATATACATAAAGTGTCCAATTTTCCTCTTGTTTACAACAGCTTTTTATTGAATTTTGCAAAATTCTGCATTCTACATGGAAAAATCATGTCGTTTAATACACCAGTTACTATGCATGGACACTGATCTTCCTACAAATTTTGATATTGCTGTTGTACAGATTCAGATTCAGCTATAGGTGGAAGCAAATTATAATATGTTCACTATTTACAAATTAAAAAATGAAGCTTAATGCCTCATCTAAGCAGCTTAAGAAATACTAGTAACCTTTACACCCAATCACTCATGATCTACAGACAACAACTCTTATCTCTGGAAGAAAAATCTCATTCTCCTCAAGGATGAGGATAAATCCGAGTCATCTGGTCTAGTTGGCGCCAAAGTTAAGAAGAGGTATTGGAAAGATTATCAGCCTATAATTAGGGATTTATAATTACCTAATTAAAAGCCAAATCCTCTCAGGCCCAGCCCAAGAGTTTCCATTCAAACAAGTAACAGCTCCGAGTACCATGCACTAATTGGAAGGTCCAGCTGATGAAGGCTGTAATCTGGAGAGCGGCCTGGTTTCCTCTGGTCATTCTTAATGATGTTCTACCCAATGTGAGTTTACTTTGCTTATTGCTTCAGTGTTGTGGCAGCTATTAAGAGTGACAGAATAGTCCTTGTCATAATATACTGCTCTTGTAGGTCTAAATCATTCAATATCGGACCTGGTAAATTGGACAGGTTTTGAGGTGGGGTAGAAGAGAGATGCATAGATCATTCCAGGCTTACACGGTTTGAATTCCAGCAGTGTGGAGTGGATTACACCAATCAAATCTAGGTTTAGGACTGTAGAGGAAGCCATCTGTTGTTTGTATTTTGAATCTGAATGCATAAAATATAGGGCGAATCAATCACCTGCCTAAAACATTGACTTTCTAGCTAAGAGTGAATAGCTTCCTCAGCAAAAAGGGAGGCTTTTTGGTGGAAGGAAAATCCAGCTATTGATTTATGTGGCAAAATGTCAACTGATTAATCCTATCAGAGAACTTTAATTAGATACATGCTCATTTGCTATCCTTCTCTCAGGGCTACTACTGTGTAGAGTATTGGCTGGCATTTGGACTTGCTGGTGTCAGCACTGCACAGCCAGTTTGCAACATGCAATGTCATCACTTACAGAAACACTGCAACTGTGCCAAAAAGCTATTTGAGCCTAAATAAATTAATTTCCACTAAAATTTTAATGTAAAAAATATAAAAAATTGGTAATTATAGTTGTACTTTGTGGTCTTTAAATGCATTTTATTACACAAACCCACAAATAAAGGCCAGCTGGTGAAACACATGGACAAACAAGACAACACATAGATATATACAATGCCTGTATTAGAAAATCCAGTCATGCTTCTCAGTGGAAGTTCTCTAGACGAAATGCAATTTTGACAAAGTGTTAGCTAAGGGAGCTGAAATCTATCAATACAATTTGAGAAAGAGCTGCGAAATCGTACACTTCTTAAAAATGTAACCCCCTCAGAGACAAAAGTTAAACAGTTGTCAAATATAGAAATCAGGTCAGACAATATCTATGCAGAAGAAAAGCATTTTCTCTCAAAAAGATGTGCTCTTTTCATTTCTGCTTTCCAGACGAGTTTGACCAATTGCATGCATAAATTTCACTGGATTTTCAAATGCCTCAAACAAAACTCAAATATTGGTAACTGAAATCTGATCACCTCACTGCCTGACTCTGCTTTTTGATATCCCACTTACTTGTCCTCTTCCCTGACTTTTATAAATATGTTTAAACAGTGTCTTTCAAACAATGAAGGGTGAGTTTGCAAATCTCAGCATCACATCAGGTGTAGCTTAAAGGATATTATTTGGTGACATGCTGATAATAGAAGTGCTTCCTTCAGCTGAAGACTTGACCAAGAGTCAGATAACGTGTACCAGTTGCTGTTAAGGTTTATATTCTGGCCAATTTATCTGGCCAGGTGGACTAAGCTTTTAATAGCACCAACTACACCACTAGTGTTTTTGCTGTACTCTGGGTCAGAGGTAGGAAAGCAGCTCATTCCCAGAGGACGCCAAGTCTGTTTTGTTCCTCTCTTGAGCTTTCCAGTAAAGGCAGTCTGAAATATTGAAAAATCAGGTTGTGAATAAATGAACAGAGAGGTGAAGCCTCAGGCATAAACATGGACAAGTCATTTCAAAAGTGAAAAAAAAATAATTAGACTTTGCATTTTAAAGCAGAGAAGATGGAACGGTTTTGCTTCAAAAGGTGAGCAGTGAAAAAACAGGGATAGATTTGACTCTTGGAGGTAATGCAAAATCACCGTAGACTAACCCATCCAGGTGTCCGTGGTGTTTGACCATGTTCAAACAAAGGGAACTGGAAAAAACGTCACAGACAGAGAAAATGAAAGGGCTGCAGTTGTTCAGGTCATAAAGAAGGCAAATAGACTAGAGAGGGAATAGAAAAATAACATTAAAATGAAGATAGGCATTACAAAAGTTTTATTAATATTTCAGTTCCTCTGCCTCTTCCCCGAAGAGTGGTTGCCTCTTCCTTGTCAGATGTTGTCCCAGTCCTCTCAATCCCCTCACTCCCTCACATCCTTCCTGGTCCCCTCTTCACATCCTGGCTGTGAGATGCACCTGCATTTGTCAAATAGTTATCTTCCAGGTCTGGCGACTGCTTCCATATCTGGTCCTTCATTTATCTGCATTGGATATGTGCCAGCTTGTTCCTCCTCTCTTTTGCTGAAAGAAGGCAGCCAGCTTTCTCCCAGCTACAAGTGGTAGAGCAGTGCACGGCAGTCCCAGATAGATAATATGAACATTAGTCATGCAAAGTTTAGCTTCCTCTGCCCAGAAGAATCCTCCTATCTCTGCAGGCCTTGCCCTCTCAAGTCTTAGCATATGCATCATATATTCTCACAGGGATCCTACAAAAATGTCATTCTGGCAAACTCTCACATTATTTTGTGCTTTCACTCGAAACTAATTAATAAGACTTAAAGTCACCTGAAGTCCAGAAAAGATCCAGGCCAAGTGTATGCAGTCTTCAGGCCAAGTCTATAGTGATGTGAATGCAAGCCACCTTGCTCCTTAGGCTTGAAGGCTGCAGATAGCCTACTAGACAAAAGTCTTAGCAGTGAATAGGCAGAAAGCATACTCATTGAATTCTGTGGTGCAATTCCCAGTTTAATCTGAAAGGAATCTACAATGTTTGTTGTATCATGTCAACCTAATCACAATAGCAGAGACCACCGAGAGAGTTATTTCAGAAGTACACTCCCGATCCAGTGCCAAACTGGTTCCCAGTGCTAATATCCAAACTAAAATACTCAGATTTCGTAAATACTCAAATAAAAAATTAATTGGATAAATCTGCATGAAAATACGGTGTCATGTGAATTACTAATTTATCTTTCCGAATCTAGAACCTAAAATTAATTAAAACATGATGTATACAGAAATAGATCTTCTGAAGTAATCTGTCATGAAAACTATCTGAAAACATTATCTCACAAAAATCCTGACAATGGCGAAAAGGGCAGAACCTCCATGTACAAAAGTATTTGTTGTTGTGTTCATAGGAGTGACTGATAATTAAATGGGTTTTGCAACAGATGGGGAGAATGTAAGTCAGTTTGTGGCAGAAGGTGGACATTTTAGCTAATGAGAAATCACAAAAGTATAATGCAGTTGACTGAGGTGGATAAGTGAGCTGTGTCTGTTATGCAAACTGTATTTCAGTTGAAGCTGTGAATATTTTAACAGGAGAATTAACAGTATCCTTCAGTTATTCAGGCATAATGGTATGTACGACTGTTACGGACATTTCTAGTGTCCTCCAATAAATCTCAAAGGGACCAAAGGAATCTGCTGATAAAAAGTGATTAAAAGAAAAAAAATATATACTCTGCTCAGGTCGTAACTAACGAAGGAATGCGATATCTGGTCTGTAAGAATTGACTGAAAAATAAATATATATAAATAAACTTTATAACACTTTTGCCAGAATGTGAACTGATGATGGAATTAGTCACTGATATTTGAACAATTTCTATCAGTACTGTATTTGATTGCAAAAAATAATGCTTGTTCTGTAGAAACAATCAGCCCACTTCTTCAAATGCTGATTAAATTAAATGTATTTGAACAATGGCATATAGATCTGCAGTTCACAAATAACCTTATAACATAAATATCAAAGAAGTATTGGTCTGTGTCTATATCTAAATGGAGATAAAACTGGACGAATTCAAGACGGTGAGATCAAAAAATCCTCCTTGACAATGAGATGTGTTTGATGAATTCCCTGATTATGTGTCAACTTGCCCTATTTCATAGTAAGTCTTTGTGGAACAACACATGGAAGAAGTCTGAGAATGAAAACTGAAGCTCTTGAAAGTCAGAGCCATCTCCAGCTCAAGACTGGGACACATCAGTCTACAGCCTGATTTACTGTGGGGGCTAGCAGTATGTTAGCCTCTTACCACTCCTCCTAGATGAAATACGTTTGTTCAAGATAAATACTTGACGCACAAATGGAAATAATGGTTCTGTTTAGGCTGTTTGACATTCAGAAATACCAGAGGTGGTCATCACACGTTCTGGTAGTGGTTGCCAGGCTTACTGAAAGCACAAAACGTAGCTACCCTGTGGATCACTGGCAAGCGTGCTGCGTTTTGGTGAGTCGAGCTTGCTGGGCTCAGACATAGAGCAGATGTTGCAAGTGCCCATTAAGGTGGGCTTGTCGCACCTATGCCAGATGTCCTGTGTACAGCCTATCTGAGCTGGTCTCCAAATGAGATCCCTCATCACGTTACAAGCTTATATCTGTTTTCAGATCCCATTTTTTAATCAGATTTGCTTCTGACCTACACTTCAGCTCTAAAGAAACCTTTTAAAAAGTAGAGATTCAGAAGGTCTACTAGATCCACATCTTTTTAAATGTCTTTTACAGTCCGAAGCCCTCTAGGTAAGTCTTCCGTTGATTTTTCTATTTTATCAGAAGACCTAAATAAAAAGAAAATATTCACATGGTATGATTACTCTTAGCTCTCACCTGTAGCCTGTCATGGATTTAATTGACAGTCCTTCATTTTTGCTCTTTTCTATACATGTACATGAGGTGTTTGTTGAAGTGTCTCATATGTATCCTTTTGAATCTTTACAATAATACAATTTCCACAGTCATACAGTTCTGCATGACTCTAATAAAGTATGAAAAGGGTCAGGAAAATCATTTTTCCCAAATGAAAATCACAGTGATTCTGATAAGTGTGATGTATTTTAAGTTGGAAAATTCAAAAGAGAACAAGGACAGACAGATGCATTTTAGTATCTGAGTTGTTCGAAGAGAGAAAAAGAATATAGAGTGGATGACAGCAGAAAACATTCTAATTCTCCATCTCCAATTTCCTAAGGAGGTTTGCTGCTAAAACTGCCTCAACTTTACTATCATTCACAGAGGAAAAATATACATATTTTAAAGATAACATATTATTCAATCATTTTATCAGACATATTCATCAGCTATGTGGATGTGAAACATCTTTTTCCATACGAGTTTTCTCTTGGCAAAGAGCAATCCATGAACTTGCCAATGTAAATTTAACTGCAGGGTTCTAAGAAAATTAGTAATAACTAGGAGAATTTTAAGCTATTTAGGTTAACAAAGGTCTCCTATACCTAGATCTAATACAACTTGAAAGAACACTTGACTTTATATTTATGAGACAGACTATAGACAAAGGGACCATTGCTTACCAATACCATAAAGAGAAATATATAGGCATTTGATTATAAACTTCAATGAGATGTTGTTTAAAATATGAGTTGAGTGGAGGCAGAGGCATACATGAATCATCTGGTGTGGCTGATTTTCCCCACTCCATTCTATTTAAGCAGCTTTAGTGTGCTACTGAGATGGGAAAAGACCACGAATGTGTATAAATTCCTGACTTAGATTCACGTCTCTCAAAATCCCTGGAACTATTGACTGATTATCCAAGCCATTATCTCTCAGACTTGTCTTCACAGAGCCTTTTTTTTTTAATAAATAACTGGTCTAGCAATACAGGATTTAAAGACAGCACGGTTAAACCAGCTGACCAAAGATCAGCTTTACTGCTTTCCGCATTGGTGTGGGGCTGTTGTCTGATTCACATGGGGAGGGTGGCCAGCAGAGATTCCCATCACACTGCATGAGTCCAACTCCAGGAACTTCTGTCCCTCATAAAGTGCAAGATAGTTTATACAAGGCAATAAAGGGTGTGAAAGAGAGAGTCACCATCTGAAAGCCCTTCATTTTCTAAAGTCTTATTTATAAGTACATGCAGCATTACTCTCAGTCCTCCTTCAAATGAGTTAAAAACATTTTTTCAGACATGTATTTTTTCAATTAGTCTTTTTGAATGTTTTAAGTCTTTGCATTTAAATAAGAAAGAGGAAATGTTGCATATATTACAATAACAGACTCAGAACAGAACAGCAGACTCTGAAGCGAGAGTTTTTTGATGCTTCACCCAAAGAATATTAACACATACAATAGTTCGGATGTTTTATAAGGACCAAATGGTTAGTATTAGAGTCTCTTAAAAAAAAAAAAAAAGCTAAGGAATCTGTCTAGACTTTGTCTGATCCCCATCTTAAGTGTGTGCTTTGGCCTTGCTGAAACTCAATTGCTCTTCCCTTCTGTCCTCGGTTTCCATACAAGAAAACACAGGTATGCTGCTCCAGGCAGGTTTGGATAACCTGAGCATCATATGGATGAAGAGAGGACCAGGATGAGGGGGTAAGTCTGCAACATAAATTCTGACAAAGTGCTGCAAAGACATGTTAGCTGCTTTTCTTGGTAAGCGGGGGGTTTACTTGGTTGGAGCTTGGTTTTGTTTTATTGGGGTTTTTTTGTTTGTTTGATTGGGTTTTTTAATATAAGAACTTGTATTAGTTGCATTCCCTCCGTAACATTCACCTGTTCCTCTTGTGCTGATTTCCACTTGCCTTAGCTGTGGAAATAGACTATTCTAAAGAACTGCTTTTGAGACTTTCACCCTGTAACAAGAACTTAATAAAGCAGATGAGAGTGAGCTCTCTACATTACAAAGCATGTCCTTCATTCAAGATGAGTAAGTGAAAAAAAGGAGCTATATCAGTTTTCCTTTCTTTCTAGGGATACTCTGGGAAATAAGTTCATAACACACTTGCCAGCTTTGACCCTTCGAGCACTATAGACATCTGGAGAGTGTCAAAACCCAGGGAGTGTGTTGCCTTCCCGGGTAGCAGTATTGGGATGTTTTGGGTGAAGCAGGTTAGCATCTAGACCCCCATTACAGCTATAGCCCTCAAGGCCCTTATGTGCCTTCAATGAATTCAACGGGTCTCCATCTGAGATGAGAGATATTTGTCTCCCGAGAATCAGAGGACTGGTAAGACTCCACGTTTAAATATAATTATCTTCTTTTATGCTCTAGTCCACATTTTTTTCCAAGAGACACAAACAAAATATACACCTTTATGCTCCCAGGCAGCACTAACAGGAAAAGAGCTCTCAGATTTACTCAGGCAGGATAATTTTGATTATTCTGTCAAGAAAAGTGTTTTTGTCAGGTCAGCTCTGTATTTCTTTTTGGAGAATAAAAGGCTTGAGAAAATACATATAAGAAAGAAATGGGGACATATCTCTTTTGAAGTACAAAAGCGGTTTGTTTTGAAAGTTATGTTTGAGGCTGTTATTATGGTTGCTTGTGTACCCCCACAAATGAAGCTAGAAAGCAGAAGAGTCAGCATTAAAAATTGTTTTCAGAGCCCATTGTACTGGAGTGTTTCACTGTAGAAGAAAATGAAAGGAATCAGCTGTACCTAAAGCAGCAACGTTTAATTTACTATTTAATTGCAGAATCAGATCACAAGTTTTTAATGTAAACCACTGCAATAATTAATCCAATCTGAAGGTAATGTGTTGCTATAAAAATTAAGCATGTTCACTACTATGCACATGCTTTTAAATTCAGACCCTGGGACCAGCCTGCTGGCAAATAATGTTCTGTGTTGCCAGTAGTGCTCTAACAGTTTGTAATCTTCCTCCTAGACTTGACTGCAGCACTGTTCAACACCACTTTGAAATAACAATACTAGCAGTGAGCAAAGCCAGCATGTTAACCATTCAAGCACGTCTTTTGTTCAAATTCTGTACCTCGTAATTATATTTTGCTTTTTATGAGCTTTTATCACAATTGCTGTACTTTTCAAATGTGGAATGTTCTTCTATTTTTAAATCCCCTTTCTTCAATGTGTTTCTTCCATTATGATGAATTTCCCCTATATATTTAGGCTTTTTGCATTGTTTGCTGCCCTCCTCCCTGCTTTCCCTCTGTGAGATATTTTTATGTTCCCCTGCTTTTAATGCCTTTGGATGGTTAGTTTACAACAAGTGTAAAGCTCCACATGGTGCTTTCTGAGAATATCATCTCTATTGATGAGGCAGAAAACAGCAGTACTTCGAGGGGCTTATTCAGTATGGTGAAGTGTTAAATAAAGACATTTCCACTGATACAACTTGAAGGACTTAAGTTTATTTTAAAAGTGAGAAGTGAAAATTAAGCAAGACCTCGTTTTGTATGAAAGAGGAAAATGTAAAGGCAATGTGAGCCCACTGGTAGCATCTTGAGAAGAAGGAACACTTACAACCAGCACATTAAAATTTTCCCAGACAGAGCAGCTGTTTTGGTAAAACATTTGTAAGTGTGTCAGTGCAAGAGCCAGAGTTCCCTCGGAGTTGACCCAAAGTGGGAATTAAATTCCCACGGGAACATAGAGTTATAACAAAGCTCACCACCTCCTGCTGCAAAAGCAATCTGCACATCTTTGACCTTACCTTGACTAGTATAGTATATAGGGTGTATTTTAAATATTCCATTGGTCATTGCACATGATTATTGCCTGGGAAGGAGAGGAATAAACAAATACGTAACAGATGATAGTCATGTGCTAGTGCACCCTGGCAGGGACTTAGATGCAACAGGGGTGAGTTTGATTACTGAATACACAGAAGAAAAGAGGTTGTGGCTGCTTCATTTTTACAAGCTTAATCACAAGTAACATGTTTCCCATACAGTATGAGATGGTCTGACCAAATTCTTTATTAGTTCACAGCACTTTGACGTAAAGGTAATTCCTTTGATGTCAAGAGAATTGTTGTGATTTTAGAGGGGCTTGACCAAAATGAGAGTCAGTCACTGGTTTTTAAAAATACAGAAATAGAATAATGATGTTATTTATTCCTTTATTTTTAGCAAATACCATTATCCTGAGGGTTGTGTGAAGCTGAATTAATTCAGTAAAGAAAGAGCTGCCATAAGGAGTCATGAAATGTCTTTGTGAAACTGGTGACTGAAAACCTGCTATTGCGTGTGAAACTCTAGGCATGAGGATGTACAGTTTGGGGTTTAACATAGGTTTGAACGTAAGTGCTCTTTGCTGTTTGAGCATATATGTGCCCTCATGACAAGGAAGAAGAAATCACAGCGGTAAGACACTGTAGCAGGTCATTAAGCAGATAATATGAAAATCAAAATTTCAGCCAGGCTTTGCAGTGCGATCCCAAAGAAAAAGTAAGAGTGCTTGGAGGAGTGCTTTGGAAATATGAACAAGGAAAACTCTTGACTCCATCCTCTGTTTCTGCCTCAAATCCTCCCTGCTAGACCACAAGTATTAGCTAACTGCCTTAAACAAAAATCAAGTGCAATTGTATAAATGTGGTCTATGTGGTGGCTACTGTATTTCCTTTGTCAAAAATCAGACAGGAGAATAAGAATCTATTCAAAACCCATCGCTGAACACTAGGTTATTCACATCCTTGTTCTGTCTGAAAACATTTGTAAAGAGTATTTAAGACAGGAACAACCCTATTCCATTAATAAAAATGCTGGCAAGATATGAAAAGGCCTAAAGATTACGTGACTGCTCTGGTTAGGTGAGCTAAACAAGCAGTGGTTTAAGTAATTGCTTTGTATGTAGAGAAACTCTCCTGAAAGAACAAGCATTAGCCCATTAAAAAATTAAATATGCTACACCCAAGTGAATGCTCATAAGGTCTATAGCATTGCAAATAAAGGCAAGCTGTACGCGTCTAACAGTTCCTATCGAGATGCATGTCAACTATATATTATCCTAAAATTCACAGACCATTCAAACATAGTTAAACTCATGAAACTGAGTCTATAGGTTTTGAAATTAATCTTTTGGTGAACAAGTCTGATAGGTACATAGTTCCGCCTATGACTGATATTCTTACGAGCTCTCTGGGTAGAGCACTAACTCACTGGCACTGCGGGTATTATTAAGCTCCTGCATGGTTTCTATTATAGACTCCTTCTCATCCAAGCACTATTTTCAACTCAACCATCAAAATTCACTACAGAGCTGCAATCAGCCAAGAATAAGTTATTAATTCGGTATGTCGGTGTTTCTTAAACTGTCTTTTTATTTTTAGAAAAAAAACAGAATAGTTTTCTGAACTGGGTGTTTTCCCTCAACGGTAACGGCGAAATCTACCCCCAAGCTAAGGGTGTGTATCTGAGTATTACTTCACCCCCACTTGGAAACAGATCCTGCAAACTGTTAATTGGGACAGAGATATTCCAAATATAAGTAATGTCAATGAAGTGAATAGGGTCAATGATGCAGATAAATTTGTGTTTTCAGGGTCAGGCCATTGGCTTGAGCCATTTGTACTGTCTTGCATCTTAATATCAAAATAAACCTAGCTATCTTCAGTTACTCAAGGAAAAAAAAAATCCTGAAAATTAAACAATATGACATTTCCAAATTTTTTTAAACTTCCCATTGCTATCAAAATAAAGTGTAAGCTTTAGGGTTTTTTCATTATTTTTCAAAGTGAAAGAAAATTTTCCTCAGCTTTTTTGACACTCGAGGAGGAGAGGTTGAAGTTATATGAGTCCAGAGGCTTGAAACTATTTTAGATCCTGTTTTATTAAGAAAATTAAACAAAACAACTGCTCATTCAGACCCTACCTTTGACAGAAAAGTCATGACATGCAGTCACTGAATAATCACACGCTTCCATCCATCACACTCACACAAGCTTCAAGCAGTGTTCAGCCACTGAAGAGCACCTACAGAAGCAAGACCCTTCAAATATACATTCAGTCCTTCATCCCCTCTTCAGTGCTTGTACCTCTTTTTCCTCCTGTCCTGCCTAGAAGAGGCACAACTGAATTCTGGCAAGAAAATGCCCTTTATGTGTTACATAAATGAAAATACTTTGATGGCTTGGGTGCAGTTGCAGGTTTGTATCACATTATTTTTATTCTGAATTAATTTTTTTTTGCCTTTCATCATAATAACTGATATTTTTAGCCTCAGTAAATTTGCTACCTCTTTTGCCAGCCTGGAAAGTGTTGAAGGGGAGAAAAAATATACAGAGGCATTCAGTTAGGGCATTAGGCTCCATGTGCTTCCTCTGCAGTCAAGGGAGAGCAATAAACATCTCAGGCAGGCAATTCAAAGCATCAAAGTTAAAGTAGATCCTTTAGTCAGCTGAATCACCCTCTGGATCTACAGGCTTTATGGGCCGTGTCTTCACTGACTACAGAAGAGTTTAAACACTTAGCTCATATATAGGCACAGATATATACAGTCTCAGTAAAACTCCTGCTAAATGAGTGAGGTTTAGTGGGAATTTCTTAGATCTCACAAAATTCTCAGTATATTGACATTAAGAAGGTTTTTTTTCCGTTTTAGGAAAAAAATATATCTACATTCTGTCAATTCTATGATCTTAAAATTTTTCATCACATATAGATTGTGGATTTAGGGTTCAAACAAATCTTTCAAAGCCAGAAAAAGAGAGAGATCAGTATACAAGCTCACTGTCTCTTGACTAGAAACCTGACTGAGGGGCAAAGATGATCTTGTTCATTAATCTGCAATGTAAATGAATGAAAAGTTCTATGTGACGTATGCAGGAAAACCTTTTATCAGGGGAGATTAACTTTTTTTCTCCCGTATTTCTCATCTAATACATCAGAAGGCACTTTCTTCGGAAAGCAACTTTTCTTGTCATTGTTCAGTCTCTGCTTGTCAACATTTCTTAGGCGTAATCCCTTTGGCTTCTCTGTGGAAGACGGCGATGCAACTCCTCATTGTATACTTGCTGCTTAAACAATAGGTCTGTGAACTGACTAGAAAACCTCGGGGCTTGTACACAGAGACATGGAGTGAAGCCTTTCTGCCACGTATTTAAACATGGATAACATCCAGCCCAGATGCCATATAAGCAATATTAGAGCAACCTGGTGTTAGAAATATTGAGTCTTGCTGAGAGCTATGGTATGTCAGAATGAGCACAGCATGGCACAAACATGGCTATATGATTTCTACAGGGGATATTAACTCAAATGCTGCTTTTCACTAATGCAGCTACTTGGCTTCCCAACAGGAGCTTGCCCTCAGATTAATAAATAGGTATAATCTGTATGTGTCACTGGGTTCACCAGTCTGCTCATGTAGACTACAAGAAAAACTCTTCTGTGGATGAAGAATCTTTAGTGAGTGTTAAATATCCTCAAAAGATTAAATTTTTTCTACCTACAATTTAGTTGAAATATAAAATCACACTACTGCATGCTTGATGTACAAAGAACGTTAAAGAGAATTTTTAATGACCTTCATGAGCTTTCTGGACTTGTTCTCAAATCCTTCAGATCTCAGATAAAAGACAGTCTATACCTGCTGGCCTTGCTAAGAAATGATCTTCCATGTTATAAACTCAGATTGGTTTGAGGCATTCTACCTTAACACAGAAAATATTAGATCTTGTACTTAATGACATTGGCCTCATTTTCAGTGTCAGATTCTTAGCTAGTATCAGCTGATGCTGGATTCATTAGCTTCTTTGAATGGCTTAAATTTATACCAGCTGAGGATCTGGGTCCTATTCTTGAAAATCCAAGCCAACACAAAAGGACTTTCCTCTCTGCTTCTTATAGGTCTTTCCAGCATTACAGCTACTAATCCCAGATGTAGCTTGTGCTGCTGACAGATGTCCTCAATAATTATATTGTTGGGTCTTCTGCTTACTATGTTTAGCATGATACTGACATATGGCAATGCTGCGACGATACTGGGGCGCTGAGCCAATGTTGTCATTTCCTATTTACAAAGTAATATGTTTGGGAACCAACATGAATTCAAATAGGAAGGAGCTTTCTGATGAGGGCCCCGCAGTCAGCACTGGTTAGTGGGAGGCATAATATGTAAATGGAGAGATTAAGTGCTTTATTTTAATTAATCAATTACTTAATTAAAGGGGCAGGGCTGACAGCTGCATAATCACAGTTGGATCTTTGGAGGCTGAAACATTTTCTTTCTCTTTTCAGGCTCTCAACCTTCATGTCACCTTTCATTTCTTTCACCCTTTTTCCCATCCTAATGTCCTGCTGCTTCTTTCTCTACAATACTTAAAATATTAGTCTCTTCCTCATCATCCCTGCTGCCTAGACATATTGCCAGTTTGGCATAATTTCTCTTCTAGACTGCCATGACCTCCCTTCTTCCCTTATTTTCCAGGTAATTTCATATACAGGAGCAGACATTTTCTGCCCATCCTCCCACTGCCTCAGTGGCTTTCCTGTTTTTTCATTGCTCTGTCCCCCAGTGCCAGAATTTTTCACAGGGATAATTCAGATATATCTTTTTCTGTGTGACGCTCAAGGATTTTGTGTCTCTTCTCCATTCGCTTCCATGGCGGACTTTCTGCAGTGACCTTCCAGGTTAGCAAAACAAGTGAGTCTTGAAGCTTGTTTCAGTTTGGAGGAGATACGAGTGCTAAAATCAGGTGTTTCACCAATCTCTTCTCTTTACAAAGACTATACAAAGCCCTCTTTAACTGACCTTAGGAGGAAGCAAACAAGAGGAGATTTCTTCCTGTTGGAACAGGTTCATTCCTCTTTCAGCCAGCACTTTATAAACCCAAAAAATCATTCTTGATAAGCTCTGTTTGTTTACCTGTTTGTTTGTTTTGAGGGTCAGGCTTTCAATACTTGTTTGGAGAGTGACTAGTGTGTCTTTCCTCAGTGTTGTTTTTCCCACCTTAGTGCCCTGGGCACACATACATCTCTCCTAAGGCATCATTCCCCCAAATCTTTTGTCAACCTGAATTTCACAAGGGCATTGGATTGACGCATATACATTGCAGAAGGTTTTCTAGAGATTTGGCCATCTGGTTGCAAAGTATTTAACTTCATATTATCTAACAGATCTTATAGGCTCCTGGTTTTAAGGGAAGTTCAGCTCAGACCATAATTCTGCAACAAAACGCTCAAAGGCAAAGACTCAAGTAAGATAAGTCTTAGAGAGAGACTTCTTATTATCAGGTACAGTTACCCATCACAACAGGTTGGCCACTCACAACTACCAAGAGCATAGACACTTTCGTGGAACAGAGTATTCTTGCCTAGTATCACATACCTTCTTTTATCTGCAACTCAGGTTTAAAGACAGAGACAATACAGAAAGCTGTAGGCTTTCCAGACCTCAAGTCTGATATTATCTGGAGAAAGCAGAAAAGAACTTCACACCAGCTGTTTATAAAGGTGGAACCGCTCAGACTGAGACAGATGCATGGTTTGATTCAGAGGCTCTCCAGCCTACAAGCCACTTACAACCTGTGTTTTGTCTGCAAAGAAACAGATTAATTCAATCACTTTTGACAGAGTAAACCGACTATGAAGGCTGTAGCCAATACAAGTCTTTTCCAGTTGTGCTGGCTCCTGTATGAATAACTGGGCACTTAGGGCCTGAAGTTGTCAGCCAATTAAAAGATGGAGCTTGCTGATTATTAACTAAACTCCCTGGCTTTAGTCCAGAAAATCCTACATACCAGACTCCAGCTGCTTGTCTTGAATCCTGTCTCATTGCAGCAGCAGATCTGCTCAAAGAGTACCTACCATACCCAGATCAAAGTGTCTGTGTTTCATCCAGTTATTTTTCAGGTCAAGCAACCCTGTCACTTGAAACTAGACCATTAGAAGTCTGACAGTCCACCCTGGAGTGCACAGGTAGGATAGATTCTTCAGTGACAACCACAGAGCAGGAGAAGATTGCCCTTGTGCCATCCAGATTTGGGTCCAGATATACTGGGCCTGAAGATGTGAAAAGAGATGCTTTCCATCACATCCACAGAGTCAAAGATACAGTGGGTAACGGACTTGGCAGAGGAAGGAGAGATGGAGGAGCAAGGTGAAACACCGCATGAGTTGGGCTGCAACAAGCTGCTATATCAGACTGAACTGTGGCAAATCTGAGGACTGAGTAATGCTCACAAGAACCAGGGGCACGTAGAGAGCAAAGCAACATGCACAAATGAAATATGGCTCATTTCAGCAAAGATTCACCATTGTCAGTCTACTGAATTCCCAGTTCTCCCAAAGATTAACAGTTGCCTTCTGGAGTTCATTCATTCGTGAAGAAAAGTACTCTTTGAATATTCTGTGTGTGTATTCAGGCTAAGGACACAGCTGAAGAATGATGCTTTGACTTCATTGTTCAAAACGAAAAACCTTTGGAATCAAAACAATCTCAAAATTCTGGCAGCAAAAATCAGGTTGTTCCCTTCCCACTCAAACATGAATTCAGCAATGATGGTGATCTTTACCTTTTTTGAAATTTTGTATTATGCAGGTATATGCAACTGCATCTGTTGAACACACAATACTGACTTCAATACAAAATATCTACCTTGTTACAGATGCTCCTTTTGTTACCCCAATGTCCTACCAGCCAATGTCTGTGGATTAATGGTTGAGGATTTAAGTGAACGAAAAATTATAACCAAATGAAACATTGAGGTGAAAGCCATCATCTGCAGTGCATTCAATACTAGGCAGAAAATCAAAAATATCTCAATGACTACTTCAAAGTCAGCTCACTTTTGCATAAGTTCACGATTGTGGGGAACCACATGCTATGAATAAGACACTTTGTTTAATTGCTATTCATGAAAGTGCATTACAAACTGAACTGTAAAGAAATCTTTGGTCTGGGAACTTCTTTCCTCCTTGCTCAAGAGAGCAGTGTCAATTTTTCTGGTCATAGTTCACCGTATCATAATCCTTCGCAAGGCATTTATAACAGTTGCAGGATTTCCTTCTAGCTTCTTGAAATATATCTCTAGTGGGTCCACATCATCAAAAATGGAGGTTTTTCCTGGCTCCTCCCATGCCCTTCATTCTTATGCCATCTTACTTTGTGGATCTAAAGTCCACTGTGTCTTTAAAGTTTCTTTTTGACAGAAAGAACACATTGCCTGGTGACACTTAGATGTTAGGATTAGATGTTAGGAAGAAGTTCTTTACTATGAGGCTGGTGAGAGACTGGAACAGGTTGCCCAGAGAAGTGGTGGAGGCTCATCCCTGGATGCGTTCGAGATCAGGCTTGACGGAGCTTTGAGCAACCTGGTCTAGTTAAAGATAGAATCATAGAATCAATCATATCAGCAGGAAGAGACCTTCAAGATCATCAAGTCCAGCCTTCATCCCAGTCCTATCAGCCTACTAAACGATTCCCCCAATACAACATCCACCCATCTCTTACACACCTGGAGGGACGGTGACTCAACCACCTCCCTGGGCAGCCTGTTCCAATGGCTGACAACCCTTTCAGTATAGAAATTCTTCCTAATATCTAACCTGAACCTTCCCTTGCGCAATTTAAATCCATTTCCCTTCATCCTATCACTCTCCTCTAGGGAGAACAGAGTAACCCTCGCCTCTCTACAACCTCCCTTCAGCTAGTTGTAGATGTCCATACCTACTGCAGGGATGTTGGACTAAATGACCTTTAAAGGTCCCTTCCAGCCCAACACATTCTATGGTTCTATGACTTCCCCTCTCTGATGGAGGCAAATTCTCCTCTGCAGTATGCACAAGGACGAACTGCTTGGGAAGAACCAGAATTCTCTTCTGCAATGGTGTAACTCCCTTGACTTCATGTCAGGAAAAGATTTGGCTACAGGATCATTTTGTATAGTGCATTGGTTAAAATCACCGTTGCAGTTATTATCATCAAGAAATCAGTTAAAAGCACTTTGATTTTTGGCAAGGTCCTGAGCCTTCTAGATCTGATATAACTAGGGCTTACTGTGTGGGCTGGTTACTATGCAACTGGAATGTTTGTTTGTTTTGGATATACAAGATTTGTCTTTTCAGTGCATGGATTGGATGAAATTGCCAAGTGCAATACAGAAAATCTGAAACAATAAACAAAAAAATTATCCCTGTGTATAATTTCCTTTTAGGAGCTTGAAATTACTGATCTATTTCTATGTATCTTATTCTTAAAGGATGTGTATGCTTTAAAAAAGGGAAGCTATTCAAATAATAAGAAAAAAAACAACAACAACAACAAATAGAACAACATCCACCACACACCACAAAATAGAAAGTGAAAAGAAAGGTGAAATAAAGGCATAGAGTGGGAAATATCTGTGGATGCTGTTGCCCTAGAAGAATCTCCCTACTTTCACTTCCCCTCCAGAAAACGTGAATTAGCAGAGTAAGTTTCCTATTACTCTAACATTTTAAGTTTCTTTGCTTTCAGAAACTGGTATATTCATAAAAAAATCTAATGTTACTGTCACACTGATAGTGAGCTGTTACTTCCTTACCTAGTATATATTACGAAGGCAATCTCTGAAATGTTAACACACAATATGCATGAAATAAATACAGTACATAATACATCTTGATGACCCCATTCAAAGAATGACCTGTGTTGCAACAGACAGTAACGTGTCATCTAAAAACTAGACTCCCTGGAGTATGGGTGGAAAACACATCAGCTGCTCACACGTGGGATAGAAGGGTGCCGACAGCAGCCGGCTTGTTCTTCCAGCTGGAGATAGAAATGTGTCTGAAAATGCGCATCTCTCTCAGTCTTGAGCTTCAACATCCAATGTATATGTATAGCTAATGTTTGCTCCTCAGTCAAGCCAGGATGCAGACCCTGCTGATTTGTGAGCAGCTACAAAATCAGGTGTTTGCTGCTGATAACTCAAACAGAAGAAAGCCCTTCATAGCTTAAGGGAACTAAACTCAGATGTCCTCTACTAAGAGGATAACCATAAGCTTATAGGTACATTCACCACTCCTCAAGCAGTTCACATAGTAACCGCAGTCCAGTCAAAAAATACAGAAAATAAGACAAGGTATAATACAGAAAATAAGACAAGGTATAAAAGCGTTTTCTGTTCTGCTGTTAAGGATTGCTTCTACATTTCAATCTAAACAGGCAAACACACATAAAAGGAAATGATGTACAGAGCAGAACTATTTCTGATCTCTCCCAACATTGTTTAAAGCATTCATCTGCAAAACTATGTTTTCTCTTGCTTGTTCTTTCTCTGCTCTTACATTCTTGGCTGCAAAGTTGCTCATTTTCAAGAGGAAAAGGAAAAAAAAAACAGAGTTGCATTCTTCAGTATGAAATTTTAAATATACATATTCTACCCCCCGTGCAAAATTGTTAATGAAGAAACTGCCCTGGCACCTTTTTTTTGTTTTGTTTCACAGTGGAAGTCATTGTGACATATTTTATTCTGAAATCCATACTCCCGGAATGTGGTAAATCTGACTTAAGGGGTACAACGTACTTAAGAGACTTTCAATGTCTAAACAGATTCAGGGCCTTAGACTAGACTCCTGTCCTGAATTTAGAGGTTTATATTCTATTTCAGAAATATAAATTGCATTTTGGAGCTTTTCCTAGAAACAAATTTTCAAACCATGACCTATAGGTATGAAACTACGTGTTACTCATAGCCTGAAATATACTATCCTAGTTTTGGTAGAGCTGAGGATCTTCTCTTCTCCTGGGTGTCATTGGAATTTTCTGTCACGTTGCATCTCAGAAAAATAAGGTTTTTTTCATCTAGTTCTTAATTAAAAATGTAGGATCGGACAATAAACGGGTGTTTTGGGCTCAAAGCTCCTAGTGCCCAAATGCTTAGCTAGTGGCAATGATGATTTACACCAGCTGACACTGGCTCCAGATAGCTAGCTCATTGCTTTGGGAACTTAAAGTGACCATTTAGTCATTTAACCTTAGACATGCAACTTTGCAACTCAGGTCTTAACTGCTTAGCACTCATCTCCATCAGAGAAACACCTCCCTTAGGAAGATTTCACGTGTTATCAGGTCTGTTTTTCATTTAATCAACAAGTAGCATAGCAACTGCCTTGTCTCTTATTAGCTCTAAGAGCCTAAGTAGATACTTCAAAGCCCCTCTTGAAATTATAATGAAAAACAATTTCTAGCTGAGAACAGTAGAATCATTTGCTTTATGTTCCCACGGCACCAGAGAAGAGCACAATGAAGTTGAAGAGTAATGTGTTGACAGAGAGGCTGAAGGCTATAAAGACATGTAAAACAATAAATATTGTATGTTACGCCATCAAAATATTTGAGAGAGCAAAACAGTTCAGGAAAAGTCTTCTTTTGCAGCCTTAAAGTTTGGTTTTTTTCAGATTATTACAATAAAATTACACTGGATGTCCCTTGACTTCCATTGTAAGGAGCAGCCAGCAATCAAGCTGCATTTTTACCTCAAAGATTACCAGAAATGGTTATTTAAATATTGAAAAGCATTCTTGCAAAGGAGCCTTTGCCACTGCAGGTGTTTCAGTTCTTTCTCTTTGCTTACGCATTCATATTTTATTCATCCTACAAGAATTACTTTGTTTCTGCATGTGCTCAAAATTTTCATATTTCCTTCTCCTTATTCTTGTCTACGCTTATTGTGGTATTGCAGACACCCAGAAGGGAAAGACTAAAGCCAAGCTAGTGAGTCCTTCTCTCTAAAGCTGAGTCTCTATGCTAAATGCAGAAGGAGAGGAGAGGAGAGGAGAGGAGAGGAGAGGAGAGGAGAGGAGAGGAGAGGAGAGGAGAGGAGAGGAGAGGAGAGGAGAGGAGAGGAGAGGAGAGGAGAGGAGAGGAGAGGAGAGGAGAGGAGAGGAGAGGAGAGGAGAGGAGAGGAGAGGAGAGGAGAGGAGAGAATTTAATAATTACTAATGCTCATTTTAGTACCCTTGATGATATAAGTCTGGAAAGTTCAACTATTAAACCACAAATTTACGTGGACCTCATCATTTATATATTTAATGACTGCTACTTCCTAAATTCTTAATCTCAGCACTTTCCAAACCCAGACAAAAATTTCTTTTTTTGTCCCCTCCCAGGTTCTACTACTTTCAATGTGTTATTTCATTATTTTTATATTGCACTCACAAAATTTTGTATAAAACCTCATTAGCACATTTCTTTCTTCCTTCTCCATTTCACACGCTCGGTTGCTGAAGCATTCATTTCTGAGCTGATAACTGGGCAGGCTGTTCCCAGGTCTGGAGCCAATCTGAAGGTCAGCCAGTTGGAGCAGTGACAGAAGCCCTGAGCTGTGTATCACCCCTCAGAGGCCAGCAGCTCTCCTCTCAAAATGTGTTAATTCTTTTCTCATGTTCTGCTGGCCAACCACCTTTTAGTTGGTGTCCACTCCTTCATCTTCTGGGCTGGTAGTTATATTTTGTTTTCATGATGGTTATATCTGAGTACCAAACTCCTAAGCCTACACTGAAAATGCAAATGTTCTATGATAAGATCTGACTACAGTGCTTACATAAACATTAAGTGAATCAAGAGCATACCTTCTAGTAAAGTTTAGACATTCCAGACTGCTGAAGTGTGCAGATGTAAGAAAACTCACAGCTGAAGCCTCTTTTTACTTAAATATCACACCAAAGGGAGCTCATAAGTTCAAAGACTTCTGTAAAGCTAAGTGTGATGCAGACAGTTGAGGAACAGAGGAAAAGCTGTCATTGTGCAGTTACACCACCTTTGGCTTTTAATGGTTCAAGTTAAAAATTCAGGGTTAATTCTTGCCACAGGCAAGAAAGACAGCAGCACAGCATAGAGTGTTGTATTTAGCACAATATGGGTGCTTCAAGGCAATGAAGAAGGTGTGGTATAGAGGTGTCTAGATGAGGATAGCTAGACATAAGAATTAACTGATATTGTGCACTTGTGTAACTGAATCTGTATGTGATTTTTTGCTTCAACTTTAGTAAGTTGAAGTAACATAAATCTGCGCTTATAGTAAAACATGAGCAGAGTACCAACAGAATTATTAAGGACTATACTTTAGGTAGCCACTGGGGAGAGGAACAGAGTGGTAAATTCAGTCCATGCTGCAGAGAACCAAGAAATACATTTACTGAACACATCCTGAGTCACCTTAAAGGCTTCCTGTCAGGACCTGTCATCGATGAGCCAGCACGGTTTTCTTATACCAACGAGCAATTCAATCTCCTCATAAGAAACACAGTGCAACAAGGGAAAGGGTTAATATAACTTAAGTCTGCAAAAATGGTTCTATCTTCTGCATGAGGTCTTTTCTATATTTCTCTGTTTCGATATATTAGGCTTGAGTTTTTGCTTTACTTGTGCAAAAGCAATGCATATCTCCCTTCAGAGAGGCTGTTTAAATTCTTCTCCTCCATCTTTACCAACTTAATCTCCTCCACCTGTGTTTATTATCCTGGGGAAGACAGTCTGGTGAGCCCACAAAGGAGCAGAAGTAATCCACCACTGTTGCTGGGGAGTGGCTGTTACAGCTGCTGTCCATCCTCCTGATCATCCAGCTGTGGAATTTGGATAGTAAACATATAACCTTCTTTAAACTTCTCATCAAGCAATACCCATAGATTATTACAAACTACTTCCAATCTATTGCCACAGAGTTGTTGACTGAATGCCATTGGTGGGGTTGGCACCACAAGGCAAACAAAAGGAGATGTGGATGTTATCCCAAAGGAGAATGCACGTGATGTCGATCAGAGAAAGCACTATGGAGACACAAGCTTCTGCTGTACTGCCTTTTGTCATGGGAGAAAATGGCTGTGTCATCCACGTGAGCCGAGTTTGAAAAGTGATTTGCATGCTGTATGTGTTAAAGCTAGTTTCTCATCCTGTGTATGAATAGCTGGCCAATGCTTCTGTGTGAGACAGGGACCCTGCCCAGAGACTTTCTCCTTTTGCTCAGGACAAGAGCCTGCTGTCAGTGAGTTTGGTCTTCCATGCAGAATAACCTGACAAGAGAGACTTAGGTGAGGTGTCAGAGCTGCTTTGAGCTACCCTTGTGCTGACAGGCTAAATCTGTTCTCTCCCTACCCCAATGGCTTCTTCTCACCTAGTCCCTCATGTCAGTGCAAATGTCTATATGATATAACCAACATTCCTTGTTTCAAAAATTGGTCTCACTGAAAAAAAAGTGTAAAGAAGTAATTTCAGTTTTGTAGTGTTTGCAAATTCAAACCCATGGAGCCAAGTACATCATTCTCAGCTGATACATCTATGACTGATAGTGAGTGCGAGCAGAAAGGGCCTATGATACTACTATTTTTAGCTCAAGTCTTTCTTAGTTAAATTGATCTACTGTGGTCAAATTCTACACTCCTTTAGCTTGTGCAGTTTCAGGGGTTTTGGCTGGGGTTTGCATGATATAATTTGAGTAGACTGTGTAAATCATTATCTTACACAAGTAACAGCTCAGATATTTCCCGAAGCAGCTGTCTAATATAAATATTGTAATATAAAGAAAATTATGTAAAAAAAAAAAAGTAATTCGTACATTATTTTGTCTAGAAAGGTGGAGGATATCTCTTCCACTATTTCTTGTATTCATATCATTAGTGGGAGAGCATTAGTCTACATCCCAAAATAATTCATAATGGAAAATGACCACTGCCTGTGGCATGCTCTCCTAGTCAGCCCAATGTATGGCAGTATTCCCTAAATGAATTGTGCTAAAGATGTTTATAGCACAAAAATACACCAACTAAAAATAGTGGAAAGGGTTGGATTTTTAAGGTAAAATACTTCACTATCACTATTCAATTGCAGACTACTGTAGTATTCCAAATCAATAACCTTTAATTTAAAGATCCTTAACTGTACTATAGTCAGACAGGATAAGTGATTCTACAGGAACAGGAGTCTGGAAGGTTTATTGTTTCAGCAGTGGGCAGGAGGGTTATAGGCAGGTTAGGGTATCGACTAGAGAATCCTCCCATAAATCTGAATTTAAAAGAGCATATTCCCGAATAAGAATCTTTGTCTATGTGGAGAAGCTCAGTCACTTGTTGTTGATCTCATTGTTCTTCTGCTCTTGAAATACAACCTGTTCTGCACTCCCGCCCTAGCTGGGCTGAATCAAGGTCAGGACACTCTTTAATCCTTGACCCTAACCAGTTTACAAACACACAAATTTAACTGCTCTGTCTTCTGGTTTTATAGTCTGCAGGCTGTGAGAGAACAGCACATTTGGGGAATTTGAAGGATTCTTCTGGAAAGGTCACGCATTCACAGGTTGTATGAGAAGCTACTATTATTTCTCTGAGAAGCCTGGGTTGGGGGGAGTTCAGCTGGATTAGAAGCCATTTGCGTTTTTACAGCAAGGACATTTTTTATACCTGTGAGCTTAACATTACTGGCATTTCATTTTTCTCCTAATCAGCTTTCAGAGGAGTTGATCTTGACTTAAGATAGGGGATGACCTCTCAAGGTCATACCCTTTCTGTCATCTGAAAAGCATTAACCATGGGCCTTTCTAGCACTTTTTTTTTTTTTTCAGTCGGCAGGCTTGTTGCTGGAGAGCAGAGTTTAAGATTTGACTTTTTAGTACTTACTATTATGAAGTCTTTTTTTTCCTTTACAAATTCTTCTGTACACACTATGTTCTGCCTGTGACTATGAATTTCCAGCTTCTTCCAGTCTAAAATCAATGTTAGCAAGCTGGCTGTTCTGAGCAGTAAACAAAAATTGCTACCAGGTCACTGTTCTGAAAAGCAATAATGAGTAAGTTATATGGTGTTTTTCACCTAGATCTCATGGAAATTACCACCCCTCTTTCACAAAATTATATGCTTCCAAAGACACAGACATGACCAAAGATGGATATTCTCTTGATAATTTCTTCCAGTGACATGCATGTACTAACTATATGTTTTAACTCAAGTGTATGTGTCTTCAACTTCCAGACATTGGTTCCTGTTACTTCCTTCCTCCCAGATCGAAAGGTTATTTAATACCCATTACACTCTCCCTGTGAAAGAACTGTGATTGTGATCAAGGGCAAAACTACATCATGCTGGCAAAGGCATCCAAGGCATCTGAGCTGTCTCAGTTTATTCTAACCAGCAGAAGAGGAAGCGCGGAAAAGTGCAGTACAGAGACACAGGAGCTGACTGCATGCTGAAGAGCTCGAGTCCAGAGCACAGCATAGCTGCTTTTGTACACAGGCTACAATTAAAGCTAATTATCAGCACTTTTACCATGCTGAGAACTCACATTAGGTTGCTCCTTCACTTTGATCCCTAAGTCTTTATAAGAGTGCTGTTTATGAAAAGATCCAGATCAGCTTGCCTCATTGCCTTATCCTTATTTACTATTTTACTAACTTGTGTTTTTTTTCCCCATTTTAATTACAAGTGTTATCATAAGTGATTTATTATTTACTTTCAAAAATAATCAGTGAAGTTGTTGAATGGTATCAGGTCTGCTACTGATCCCCATGAAACTCCATTATAAGTATGTTCAGCTGTTGATAATTTCCTGGAGACAATCTCTTTTTAAGATCTATCACTTAACCACTTCTTAATTCATAAAACATTTTCTTTATTAATAGTATATGATGCCAATGTTTAAATCAGAACATCCTGTGCTGCTAAATTCAAATATTTTACAAAAATCAGATTACTCAAACAAGCTTGCAATTTCATCAAAGAATAAAGTGAGATTTCTTTGACATGATCTGCTTTTCATAAAACCATGTTGTCTGGAATTAATTTTATTTCTATCCTTTAATTATTTCTCAGCTGATTCTCTTCCCAGCTTTTCTGTTATATTTTCTGGAACAGATGTCAGACTAATTGACCTACACTTACTCTAGTCATCTTGTCAGACTTTTTGGAATATTGGCAGACTGTAAGTTCACTTTTAGTCTTCTGGATTTTTCCCGGTATTCCAGATTTTGTTAAAAATGAGGATTAAATATTTCCTAGAGCAACTTGTGTGCAAACCATCTGTGTCTACTGACATAAAAGTGTTTAATTCTACTTAGAGTTGCTTTATATTTGCCTCAGACCATGGCAAGCTAGAAAGGAATTTGTTGTTCTTATATGGTAGAAGTACATAATCTGTATTTTGTTCCTAGGAATCCAGCTATTTTATTAGTTTTAACAATTTTACATCCAACATCAAGGACAATTTTTTTGTTAAGACATACTTTTCTTCTAATATGCATTAAAAACCTATATTTTATGATGTTAATATTTTTCCTCAAAAATTTTAGCTTTCCACATTCTCTGTTCAGTACTTCTTTAAACCTGCAAGTTAACATGCGTAGATATTTCTACATATTGTATAACATTGTGCAGTTTTTTTCTTAACTGTTGCCTTATTTCTTAATGTAACAAGGCTTTTTTTTTTTTTTTCAATAAACAATTTAGAAAGCTGAATGTGAGTCATTGGAAGGTTTAGGCATGTAGCAAACCCCATCATCAGCCTAAATTTCCTGTCTAATCCCTCCTCTCCGTCAGGTTCGCCAAACTAGTTTTGCTTTAGTAAATAGAACCCTTCTGAAGACACTGTGAAGTATTTAATAAATACAAAATAATTAATAGAGATATACCTTTTTTTTTTCTCACCTTGAATACAGACAGATTGCACTCAATTGTCTTTAAGCAGCATATTTCCAGTCCAACACCACTCTTACCTTCATCCTTCACTTAACCCATCCTGTTACACTGCTGTGGAAGCTTGAAAATGTGGAATGAAGCTCCACTTGTTCCTGAAGCAAAGCTGACTGTTATGATCACAGCAGTCTCTGCCCTGAAGAATAAAATTAAGTTGTCCCCAGTTCAGTGGATGTGTCCTTCCTCATTTCTCTACTAACTGTTCTAAAAATGAAATCTCCTCACAAACGTTTGCCATGACTGACTACCTAGGAAAAAAAAAGGCCAATTTGGACAAGGTATAGCAACTTCACTAGTTGAATGAGTGTCACCACAGAAAGAAAAACACAATTCCTCATCAAAAACACAAGCTTGAATGAAAAAAGCAGGCTCTCCACTGAGCATCCTTAAGGTTTCAGCTGAAGGCAATTAGTAGGGTAATTTGCAAAATATTATAGTGGTTCATAAAGGTGTTCAAATGAACTCATTACTTCTTATCCAAGCATGTCATAAGCTTTGCAACACTCCTGCAAGACAGATTTTTTTCTGCTTTTTATTGTAGTTTTTAGCTAATGGGAAATTGAGGTTCAAGTGAATTGTTCAAGATCATATACAAAACATGCATCAGACAGAGCAGGGATTTTCCAAAAGGTTAGAGACATTAACTCATGGACTAAACTGCCTTTCTGTATAAACTACAGCTGTTCTTCGACTGAACAAGGAATTTACTTCCTGTGCAGTCAATTCACCCCCCAGGAGCTCTCAGATTTACTTTCTTCCAGTTCTGTTATACAGCTTATTTGCTCCCAAATCTGAACTGCAGACAGAGAAATGGGCAGCTCTGGAATGAAGTTCATGATGAAATAAATTATAATAATGCCAGATAGCCCACTAAACCATTATCAGTCTACAATGACAATAAGCTTACAATAATCTATATTCCCATCTTCATCTTTCATTGTTATAGTTAGGTTGTTTGTTTAAGCCTCTTAACCTAATTACTGAAATTCATTGTTCTCATTAGTGCCATTTGTTACCAAAAAAGAAAAAAAACCAACAACGTTTTCCTGCCAGCACTGGAAAACTCCCAAAGTGTGTGGTTGGCTCCAACACTTGTCTCATTCTCGAAAGCTTAGGGCAGCACAGAACATCTTTGTTTTGCAGTTGCCAAGGCTCTGAGCAGTTGTTGGGGTCTCTGCACACTGCGCAGTTGCGATCACTCCTGGACAATGTGAAATATATTGACAGCAACATGGGTATAAATCCTAGATGAGATTACTAAAGGTAATTTTTCAGGAAATGGAAGTGCTGTGAATTGATGCTAGCATAAAGATTTACAGGAATAGAACACAAACGAACAGACTTTCCTGTGGTAAATACTCTTCTCTTGTGATAAACTTGTAACTAGATGCTGCCAAAGGAGTTTGCAGGAATTACAGTTTGCATTCCTGGTCATCTCATTCCAGTTCAGTGGCCAGACTACTTTTCCCACAGTGCATTTACATTCATGACTGCCTTTTTGTACAAAATTAAGTTCATCCAAGAGCTCATCCTCTAATTAATTGAAAATGTGGGAGAAGTGAGGATCTGTGTTAGCATTTCTTCAGGATTTAGTGCTTGACTTTTCAGTAGCAAGCCAACTTTTACTGCAGAATGTGGACATGGTCAAATAAAATTTCAGTTGGAAGTGCAATTTTTATTTGCATAACAGGTGCACTGAAAATATGTTGTATAAACCCTTGGAAATGAGATTGGAGTGTCTGTCATTTTTGTGTGTGGCATGACTGAAAAAATGTGTACTTGTTCTTGTATACAATTTGAGAACTTCATTGTAAAAAACCCCTGAATTTTCAGAATGACGTAAAAATTTTCTTAACTTGCTGAATTTCAAGGGCTTTGAGAGATATACAATTAGGTATCCAAACCACACGTGAAAACCTGTTTCTAAAATACAGAGTTGCTATGTGCCCTGATTTGTATACACAAATGAGCTGGTATCTCTATTTAAGAAGTCTTTAAGTTATTTTTCTGAAGCTATTTTTTTGTCCTCCCTTTTTCGATATGTTGATTAACACATTGCTTCTTACACACGAGTAGAAAAATATACTCAAAATCAATTCTTTCCAGTACCTGAAAGGGGCCTAGAGGAAAGCTGGAAAGACACTGTTCCCAACGTTTGTAGCAATAGGATGAGGGGCAATGGTTTTAAACTACACCAGGGTAGAATTATATTAGTGATTAGGAAGAAGTTCTTTATTTTGAGCATGGTGAAATGCTGGAATAGGTTGCCCAGAGATGTGGTGGAGTCCCCATCCCTGGACACACTTGAGGCCAGGCTTGATGGGGCTCTGAGCAACTTGATCTAGTGAAAGATGTCCCTGCTCACTGCAGGGGGGTTGGACTAGATGACCTTTAAAGGTCCCTTCCAATCTAACGCTTTCTGGAATTCTATGGTTCTATGAAATCATATCATGATTGATTCAAAGCTTATTTTAATGAGGTTTAAGGCACCAGTTTGGGTAGGAAGTAATTTTTTAAATAAAATCTTTACCTTAAGCCAATATGGAGGCAAGGAAAGGGAAAAGGAGGTAAAATATATAGATGTTTGTTGTAATTCTGTTTCATTTTACACTTTCACCCGTTATCACTGAACAAGCAGGGCATGGAATTAACAGTCAGAAAATCAGGTTTAATCCTCAGTCCTGCCAACTTGTTGTTGTCTGCTGATAGACCTGTTACTTCAGCTCACCAGTTTCTCTTCTTCACCCTGTTATTTACTCATCTAAGTCAAGGGCACCACTCTTTTCAGCAGTGTTTGACAAAGAATTTTTGCTGAGTCCTAGTCAATAGAATCATGACATCCAGTGGGTCATGTACATGCTATTTAACATTCAGAATGTAAAATAACACCTTGATCCTACCTGAAAAAGGTAAGGTATTTGTGCCAGTTAGTCCACACTGACAGATTTTATCTTAAACAGCATTTATTATGAATGTCCAGCATCAAAGCATCTATCAATGTAAATACGAACTAAAAATATGCAGCAAATTACCCTTTTCACCTCTCCTTCTCTTTGTCCCTTCTCCTTGCCTCACCTTGAGCTTAACAGTAGAAACAGCCTCTTACTGGTCAAATCTCTTCTTCAGACCACAGATAATAAACATACATTTCTTCCTTGAGTTTTTCTGCTGTAGTGAAAAACCTGACCAGTTCTAACATGGATATTTCTTCCTGATACTTGAATCACAAATTGCTTCGATACAAATGAGACTGAGTCAGTTTTGGGGGGAGAAACGAGAGATTCTAACAGCTGCCCAGAGAAGTTGTGGAGTTTCCTTCCCTAGAGACTTTCAAAACCTGACTGGATGTGTTCTTTTGTGGCCTGCCGTAGACAATCCTGCTCTGGCAGGGGGGCTGGACTAGATGATCTTTCGAGGTCCCTTCCAACCCCTGACATTCTGTGATTCTATGATTCTATGATTTTGTAAAAGAGACCAGCCATTTTAACGTTTAAATAAAATATAATAGAAAAATCAGTTAGTAACTAATTTCAATTAAGTAGACCTGTAGAATTTGTTTTTATTTTCTTTGTGGAACAAAAAAGCATTGAGAACATTACCTCTTAAGTACATTCCTGAACTTCTGTTATTTCAAAGAGTTAAAGCTGAGAGATAGGGAGGCAGATTTCTACAGTATTGTGGACTGAAATCCTAATTTCAGTGGATCAAGGGGACAGTGGCATTTATTTCAGTGGCACTAAGATATGGGTAGAGCCCTTCTCATATCTTCGTTTGTGAAGCCTAGCCATGATGATGATGACTAAGACGTCACTTTCTGTAGCAAACTCAGCAATTCTCTTTGCTTGCAAAGTGCTTGGATCAGGCCCCTAGGACAATACAAAGACCAAAGCATCTTGCTCTTCAGAAGCTTTTCAGAAAGCCCTAGAAATAAAAGCTACCTCTTGATTTGGATGTGTCTGTAGGGTGGATTCCAACAGGGCAGGAAGGTCATCCCTTCTTCCTTCCTGTAGTGCAGGGGGAATGCTGTAAAGAGGATCCCTTGAGCACATGCAAGTCTCCTTCAGTAATGAACCACATGCTTGTTGCTATGTAAGCATAATAATTATATTATATCCCTGTGCAGCTTTTTGTCTCTGAATTAACTGAATAGTATTAACATATTATTTAATTCTGCAGTATATATAAAATCTCAGTTTCTTGGGCTAGACTTCCCGAGTTCTTGTATTTTTGTTGAAAGTTATTTCTTGCAACATGAAAGCATTGTTTGCACCAGTAAATTAAACGAGAACCATTATTGTTCTCTGTCACTAGGGTCAAATGGCACAATAAAACCTACATTGAGAACACTGCACTCAGTGTGAATGCCCAAATGGAGGACATTCACCCAAAGTGTCTACTGGACATGATCACAGAATCACAGAATCACAGAATGTTAGGGATTGGAAGGGACGTCGAAAGATCATCAAGTCCAATCCCCCTGCCAGAGCAGGAACGCCTAGATTATGCTACACAGGAACGTGTCCAGGCAAGTCTTGAATGTCTCCAGAGAAGGAGACTCCACAACCTCCCTGGGCAGCCTGTTCCAGTGTTCCGTCACCCTCACTGAGAAGAAGTTTCTTCTCGAGTTTAAGCGGAACCTCTTATGTTCCAGTTTCAGTCCATTACCCCTTGTCCTATCAGTGGTTGTCACCGAGAAGAGCCTGGTTCCATCCTCGTGACACTCACCCTTGATATATTTGTAAACATTAATGAGGTCACCCCTCAGTCTCCTCCAAACTAAAGAGCCCCAGCTCCCTCAGCCTTTTCTCATAAGGGAGATGCTCCACTCCCTTAATCATCCTAGTTGCCCTGTGCTGGACTCTCTCCAGCACTTCCCTGTCTTTCTTGAACTGAGGGGCCCAGAACTGGACACAATATTCCAGATGGGGTCTCACCAGGGCAGAGTAGAGGGGAAGGAGAACCTCTCTCGACCTACTAACCACTTCCCTTCTAATACACCCCAGGATACCATTGGCCTTCCTGGCCACAAGGTCACAGTGCTGGCTCATGGTCATCCTGCTGTCCACCAAGACTCCCAGGTCCCTTTCCCCTACACTGCTCCCTAATAAGTCATTCCCCAACTTATACTGGAACCTGGGGTTGTTCCTACCCGGATGCAAGACTCTATATTCACCCCATGATAGCGTGTGAACGATTTCTGAGGTGTGTGGGACAGGGGGTTTTGTCCCTGCTGAAGATATGCCACGGGTCATCCTAACAACGTTACGGCACAGACAATGACGTTCCAGTCCCCGGAGGTGTTTGGTAGAACTAGTCAATGTACAACAACATATGGCACAGTTGAACACCTTCAGGATGAGGACTCAGAGCACACCCTCCATAAGACCATCCAGAAGTATTTTGCCCATGTTCTCTGCCATCACCTGCAGGATCTGAAGGTGCTAGCACACTTGAGGGAGGATAATAAGATACCTATGATACATGCATCACTAAAGCCAGTCAAATGACTGACTTGAGTAGTTCTGTGACTGAATAAGGAGTTGACAGCTGATCTCTGACTGTAGGATGGGATGTGGTGTATTTAGCGCTCAGACCTAATTTCATAGCTGAATCAAGCAGGTGCAAATCCTCTGCAGTTCTCTTCTGAGCTAATTCCCTGACCCTTGATTAATAAGACTTGGTGGAAATTAGACAAGCTTAGAGCACCAACACAAACTGAAAACGCATTCTAGTCTTAAATTATATGAACCAGCATCTTACCTACATTTCCTGCCTTTTATGAGTGCTGGTATTTAGCTTACCACAGTGACTTCAGAGTGTCTATGTATTTCACAATTCAATTAGTCATTCCCAAGTGAAGCATTGTAATCGATTCTTTTTTTTGTCTCCACTGGTGATAAAGGTAATGGCTGTTTTTGTCAAGCAAATGGACTTCCTCTAAATATCTGCTTCTCCATGACACTAGAAGTAAATAGTGAGGTGTATTTCTACAAATAGACAAGTAGCTGGCAAGAGGGAAAAAAAAAAAAAGGGGCAAAAAGAGTGGAGAACCATACATTTCCTGACATTGCAACTTTCGTGATGGTTTCATTACCACAAACGTACATTCTTGAACCATTCTTATCTTAGGGCGCATAGCAGGAAGCAGAGAATAATTTGGATGTTAACAGATACTACTTAAAATACAAAAAGAAAATTAATCAAATGCTCCTGTACAGTGTCTGTAGCTTCAGTCCGGGCGAACTGATGTTCTCAAAAAATCCTGAAGTAGCACCTCAGTGCTAAGAGCTGTGTTTTACAGCCACAATTGATACACCATTTCCCAGCAGCTGGTCTGCACTTGAAAAACAGAGCAAGCAAAGCCTGAGAAAAGCAATCAATCAACTGCATTTGTCACAACTCCATGAAGCCCTCAGTTATGGATATCATTAACTGAATACAGCTTCCCTGCATGCAGTGAGGGGCAACGTGCCAAGAGCAGGAGTAATGTTACCTCGAAAAACAGCCTGAATGCCAGGTTTTAGGGCCTTCCTCTCTGTAACACTTCCTTTCGCCACCTCGAAAAGATTTGCTGACCTAAGAAACATCCTGGATCACATTAAAATCCCATCACATCCGAACACTCTGAGAGGAATTTTGTTCCTCATGGAAACCAAACCTGCTGATCCCTTGGCTCTTTGCCAGTGCTGCGATGCAACAGAGCAGAGACGCCTGGCATTGGGCCAAGACCACGCATATGATTTTGGGAGGTACACAAGTAGTCATCGGAGGTAGAAAAATATTATCGCATTTCTGTCAGTAGTGGTCCTTTCCATCTCGACAGGCACGTGAGGATGTTAAAAGGAGAAATTCTGTTGTGCTAAGATTTTCAGAAAATTAGAAAGAGAATAGGTATCTCCCTGGATAGCTCATGAAGGATTCCTGGGGGGCTACTGTGGTTTCATCTTTCCATTTAGCTGCTTATGAAAGAAGAGCATGCATCACATAGGATGGTATATATTCCACTATATTCACTGTTGTTTTCAGACTTATAAAGTAAACCACAGATTTCTAGAATTGCACCTAAAGGAGAAATCTTTCAGAAAAATCTGATGATACTTTCTCTAAATTGTGTTAAATCATTCCTTGGTGACACATAAAAATGTAACCAAGGCCTTTGTATATCCCAAGGCATATTTTCAAAAACAAAAGGATATTAATCTGCAGCCAAACTTGTCTGGGGACAGGCAATTCTGAAATTTCTTAGCAATATCAGCATGTCATAGCTCTTTTCTTGTAGGGTGCCTCAAAATCTAGAGTGGTGCAGTCATGACCTTGTGATATATTGCAGAATTTTATATTAAAGATGAATAAAGAGGTCCATAATTTTAATAATAATTAGGAAAGTAATCTGAATCAAAAAGCCTTATATGTTAATTGACATAAGATTTATTATACTTAGAGAAGTAAAGAATTGATTGGATCCTGTAAGTGTAAGGTATAACTTTGAAAAAACATTAACTGTTGTGTTTTCTTGTAACTTACGTAAAGCACCTGAAGATTTGGAGGATTTTAAGAATCGATTAGTTAAAGTAGCATATCTGAACTAAACCTAAGGATAACAGCTTAAAGGTTTCCGTTCTACCACAGGTAAAGAGCTATGAATCGAACGGGAAGAATCAGCTAACATCTCTGTGAGATCATGGTCATTGTGTGGGACTGTATCTTGTTGTCCATGTGTGGAGGTCCCATCTGGAGTGGAAATGGTCTGATTTCACTGGCGTCTCGCCCATTTGAGCTGGTGTTAGAACAGTCCTTAATCAACAAAACAGAGATTTTTTTTAGAGTTTTCTTTTCCTCTCAAGTATGCTAAGCTGCGTAAGACTTATGTGTGTTAGCACCTCTTTGGCTGCTGGCATGGAAAATACAGAATATACAAAAGAGGAATAAAGAAGTAGAGAAATAGAGAGAAGGCCATAGAGAAAGTATGTCAGCTTGTTTGGTTCTTCTCAAGAGCACAACTCACTCCCTAGCATTTTTTATTTTATGAAAATAAAATAAAATTATTTTAAGTCCACATCCTTACCTAGTGTTTTGTTAACATGATGTTATTGTTTTATGTAGCTGCTGATGCCAATTTGTTTCAAATAAGAATTGGGCTATCATAAAAAAAACCCGGCTTAACTTCCAAATCTCCTTTCTCAATTGGATATTATGTTCTGCTTTATATTATATTCATGATAGGTTATAATCCTTATATTTTGAAAAAGCTTTTGTAATGCATTTTCCAACATGTTCAAGTTTTGATGTTTAATCTAATCTACTCACCTGGATCTGCATTGTATCAGTAAAAAATATAGGCACTGCCAAAGACTGTCTATAAAATGTTCTAAAAAAAAACCTGTCATGAGTGTCTCCAGAGAACCCTGACTTTCTCTGTAGAGGGTGGTCCTTTAGGCAATTCACAGAGACAGGAAAAATCTGGAATTTACAGAGACAGGAGAAACACTTTACTGGTAAAAGGAGGTTATACAAAGCTTGTTCAAATGAGTGGAGTTAGTTTAGGAATGAAACACATTTGTTCCAAAAACAACTCACTGGCTCTATTAGCCAACACTGGGAAACTAGAGGTGGCTTTTGGGGGGAGTTGCAGACATTTTTTTTCCCCTCATAAATGTAAAAGGGCTCTCTGTGAAACCTTCATTGATCCACAGATGCATTGCGACAGCTCAAAGTACTCAGAGATGGGAAAAGGAGTGGATGGGGAGGAATCATAACAGCACTAGCACTGAGATGGCACAAGCTGAGTTCGCCAAGTAGCAGCCAGAGACCTCGTACATCTGTTCCTCAGAGCTCAGCAGGCCAGCTGCAATGGGGAGAGATTAGCTCAAATGAAATGGAAGATGAAAAGTCTGGTGAAATTGCTCCAAATAAAGAAAAGAATGGTTCCTGGAGAGACAAGCAGCTCCATCTGCAGCAGAGCTAATGAAGCTTGGGTATTTTTATGGATCTGTATCTTGTGGTTGGATTCTCCGATGTGAGTACCAATTATAACTTTTCCTGTGGTTGGGGCAGCCATAATAGTTGTCTTCTTTGTGAATTTTCCAGTGGGTGGAGAGCACCATGCAGTCTTGTGATCAGAGAAGGTCTGACTCGATTAGACCACTAATGACATTTCTCTTTCCTGCTCAGCCACCTATTCCTACAAAATGGGGTATTTAATTCATGCTAACTTTGGTCATACTGGGTTGAAACCTTCTAAGTGACTCAGAGATACTGGGATGTTACTAGGTGGACGTGATGAAAGACCAACATGCACAGATTCCTGCATATGCACGAATGGAGTGTAATCTAACATTATTCACTCTCCAGAGAGCATCATAAACAGTGAATGTATGTATATGGACCTGTAATATTATCTCCTGGATAATGTTGGCTTGTGATTTAAATAATAAAAGCATTTATTATTTAAGCCCTCTGTCGAGGTAGCAATGTTTACTAAGACAGTGACTACAGAAGTGTTCTTGAAGACATATGCTTTTCAGCTTAACAAGGGCCAGTAGAGGCTAGTGGGTAGATCACTGTATGGCACAAAGGACACATGAAATCTAACTTTATGCTTTATTTCGAAATGCAACTTCAGCTGCAGCTCCTGTTTGTAAGAGAAAGACAGTGACCCCTTCCATTCATATTGTTATCCCCTTCATTGCCCAGAAGCATTATGGTTGCCCCCTCCCTGCAGGTGTTCAAGGCTGGTTTAGCTCAGTGGGTTGAGCGTGATACTTGAAACACCAAAGGTCACGGGTTCAATTCCCGTTAGGTTCTCATGTGTTGCCTGAGCTAGTCGAGAGGTGGCGTCCCTGGCCATAACAGGGAGGTTGGATTAAATGATCTCTAAGGTCCCTTCCAGGCTAGGCCATTCTGTGATTCTAAGTTGGACAGAGCCTTGAGTAGCCTGATCTAATTCAGAGGCCTCCCTGCCCGTGACAGGGAGATTGGATTAAATGATATCTAAGGTCTCTTCTAGCCTAGGCCATTCTATGATTCGTTAATTTCACATCACATTTTCACGGCTTGATATCCCTGAAGCTGAGGAATGCTCACCTTTTACCATGATGATGGCGATGATGGTTGATTGCTGGGTATCCCACTTGTGTGACCAAGGAGCAGTTAGTTCAGGTGACAGCCCTTTCATTTTTGGCAGGCAGAACTCACCTTCAAGGGAAAGGCCCCAACTCTATTGTAAAGGTCTGCAAAATTTGAATGACTTTTCTTGTTGCTTGGTTCTTCTTGGAACTGGAACAAGACAGACAAGCTCTCTGAGCTACTTAAAGCCTATTTTTAGTAAATTTTAAGAGTGACAATAAGTTAGCAGAGATGGTCTTATATTTGGCACTACCCTGGCTTCATTTCCTGATTTGACCACAGCCTTCCTGTGTAACTTGAAATCTTGTACCATTTTTCACCCTAGAAAATTCTTCACTAGCAGAGTCATTGTAAAGTGCTCCTCCTTTCTCTTTTTAGCTACAAAGATACTCAAGCATAAAAGTCTATATACATCCATATAAACATTAAGTTAAAATTAATACAGTTCCAGAGCTATTTAGTAACTCATAGAGATAGGATAAACTACTGAATTCAGAATAAAATACTAACTTCTTATTCACTACAGAAAACTATTTGTAGAATTCTTATTTTTTCACATCATTTTAACAAAATAAACAAACAAACAACCACAAACCAATTATTTTTTCTTCCCTCCAAAATGTTCCTCCAGTTAAAGATGTAAACACTAAACAGAACACTTTTGTTAGGGCAATTACTCCACATTGTGTCCAATGATTATATTAACTATAATGCATTGCTCCAGAGCCATTGGCACAGGCTTACTGCTGTGGATTTTTGTGTAACAGAATAAGACCATTTCTACAATCCAGTCAAAATGGTGATCCCATCTGCTTGCTGTCAGAGCTGGAAGATAGACTAAAACCAACTCTTCCCAGATGTCAGCAGAGAATTGCCATGTATTTGTGGATCTTATTCTTGAGAAATGTTGTGCCAAGAACACCCCCACCTGGTCAAGGAAAGAAATGGAGTCAGAGAAAGATTACCACAACTGAAATATAGTGCACAAAAAAAAATACTATTCTGTGCTTGGTTTTGGAAAACTGCTGTTCATTAATGAAATTCTAAAGGTTATAGAGAAAGAAAATAAAGGTATAAGTGACAATTTTTATCTTTTTTGGTATTTTTCATTGAAAATTTCTCACATAATCCATATATTTCAGACTGTAGTGCAAATACTCAAGCTAGCTTGCCTGGCATCAGCAGTCAGGCCTCTACAATATCAGGCCAAGAATGAACTAGTTTTATTTGTTGTAACTGGGGAACATCAGTTTTCCTACATAATAATCCCAGTGCTAGATATGGAATTCCTGTGCTCATGGGAACTATACCATACTGTATATATTTATTATTGAATTCTTTACATATGGATGTTTTGGTTTTGTTTTTGTTTTTTTAAATTCACAATTAAAATTTATTTTTCATAATCTAACAAAAAGCACAATACCCATATACTCTTTGAACCCTCATTGGAATTCCCTATGGGATTTTCAGTGTTAAATCAGTGATGCTTAGACTGTAGGTTGGTCAGATCCTGTTGGGGAGTTAAGTCCAACAGCCTGTTTAGAGCATTCAGAGAACTGAAAAAGTAATGGTAATGAAGCATTGGACCAAATTTATAATCTCATGAAGGATTCATGTAATAATTTTTCTACCATTCCTTTCAAAAGAACTTCTGAGTTACAGCTGGGTAAAGCAATGCTGTTTCTAATCCTGTCTCCTGAGAAATGAGCCCAGGCACATTCATTGAAAGAATTTTAGCATATGGTTGCTTTAAAATTTTTTTTTCTATTTTTCAACGAGAAAATTTGTACAGTGTTGAACACTCACAAAGAGCAGCCACCTACATACAGCCATGCATGAAACAAAACACCAACACAAATGTTTTCCCTGAAGTCACTCTCAGCTTTCCAAGAACAGCAGAAAAGTAAATCAAGAAGACCTATTTTATTTACTGTAGACAATCAACTTATAATCATCCCTAATTAGGCTTCCAACAAGATGTTTGGTTCCAGTCCAGAAGTTCTTAATTAGTCTATACAGACATCGATTTCAAGGGGAGTTTTATCTGAGTCAGGATTTTGAATGAGTTCATGAGGAGTCAGCCTGGAGGAAGCAAACAGAGCCTCACCCTTGCGCAGGTGTGTGGGTGAAGTTGCACAGAGCTTCTCCAGTCTCTGTAATCTTTTTGGTCCCCTGTAGGGAAAAGGCTGTATTTTTAGTGTGATACTGCAGGAATTCAGAAGCATCCAGACAGGGTTAAACGTACTTCAGAAAAGGAAAAGATCTGAGGGTAAAAAAAAAAAAAGCGAGAAAAAAATGTAGAGAAAAGGAACTCACAGTAAAGTTCAGGAAAAACAAAGCTTTAGAAATATGAAATGGAGATTAGTACTTGACACTGAGTTTCTGTGAAAAAAAAATAAAAAAATAGGAGATTGTGGTGGGAGCCTGGGAGGAAAATGTGAGCAGGATGTGAAGACAAGTTTTGGTGAGGAGCTGAGGCTGGATGTAGAATCAGAAGTCAAAGCAACTGCCTGGCAGGGAGCTTTGGGAGGTCTATGGCCAAATCTCCTGCTCAGGCACAAAAAAGCCCACTTTGCCTGAGAACTGCTGGGTCTGTAAAAGCACAGGCAGCGAAATGAGAAAAAGGAATATTTTACAGAGAGAATGGAGTGTCATGTGCTGCCATCGGAAGTTGAGAACTGAGATGCTGTAAAAAGCACAATCCCGCTGTGTCAAACATAAAGCCTCATGGCATATAGGTAATTAGATTACTTAAAAGTAAATCACCTCTGTACCCTCGATAAAATCTTGTATTTTTCTTAAAAATGGTGTATTAGATTTCTGAAACAGCTGAATAATCTTGTTGAAGTTTTCCATGCATATGCACAGAATTCCACACAAAGCAGACATTTGGCTTAAAAATAATGGCCCAGAAAATCAGAATAATTCTAAACAATTGAAAATGGATTCTTGTATGCAGCCATGTCTTTAACCATCATAAAATACAGGTCGCCCTCTAAGACTTTAAAATATGAATTGAAAGATTTTGCAAACTGTGTGTACTTAACAGTAGGCAGATGATGAAGTCCAGTAAATGTAATTGTAGTAATCAATAGGTATGTATTTGCTTTATAATTGCCTTCCTATTAAAGCTAAATTAGCTGAGGTATACTTCAGGCACTTGTTATAATTTAAAGGATTACCAGTAATTCTTATTTTATTGAAAAAAGGTTTACTCCTTATTGGAAGGGCATAAGGCAAACCTGAAAATCTTTATCTATGAAGTTTGTCTCACAGCCCACAGTGTCATCAATAAAACTTGTGGATTGCTCAATGCTGATGCACAGAATTGAGGACTACTAGAAGTACTAGATATTGATAATCTTCTGTCCTGACACACCCTAACACGTTTGCATGTTGGTATTGCTCTTGGATCATCTCTTGCTCTTTTGGGACACAGAATCACAGAATTATTGAGGCTGGAAAAGACCTCTGAGATCATCAAGTCCAGCCTATGACCCAACACCACCACATCGGCCAGACCAGGGCACTAAGTGCCACGTCCAGCCTCTCCTTAAACACCTCCAGGGGCTGTGACTCCCCCACTTCCCTGAGCAGTGCATCCCAGTGCCTGAGCACCCTCTCCATGAGGAAGGGCTGCCTGAGATCCAACCTGAACCTTCTCTTATGCAGTTTCAGGCCGTGCCCTCTTGTCCTGTCACTGGTTGCCTGGGAGAAGAGCCCGACCCCCACCTGATTGCACCCTCCCTTCAGGGAGTTGAAGAGAGTGAGAAGGTCCCCCTTGAGTCTCCTCTTCTCCAGGCTGAACACCCCCAGCTGCCTCAGCCTCTCCTCACAGGACTTTCCCTCCAGTCCCTTCCCCAGCCTCGTTGCTCTCCTCTGGACCCGCTCCAGCCCCTCAAGGTCTCTCTTGCAGTGAGGGGCCCAGACCTGCACACGGGACGTGAGGTGAGGCCTCCCCAGGGCTGAGCACAGGGGCAGAATCACATCCCTGCTCCTGCTGGCCACACTGTTCCTGATAAAAACCAGGATGCCGTTGGCCTTTGGGCCACTGGGCACACTGCTGGCTCATGTTCAACCGGTTGTCACCCAGCACTTCCAGGTCCCTCTCTGCCGGCCGCTCTCCAGCCACTCCTCCCCCAGTCGGTAGCGCTGCAGGGGGTTATTATGGCCAAAGTGTAGGACCCTGCACTTGGTCTGGTTGAACTTCATACCCTTGGCCTCGGCCCATCGCCCCAGCCTGTCCAGGTCCCTCTGCAGTGCCTTCCTATCCTCCGGCAGATCAACACTCCCCGCCCCAGCTTGGTGTCATCTGCAAATTTACTAAGAGTAGACTCAATCCCCTCATCCAGGTTGTCAATAAGATGTTGAACAGGACTGGGCCCAGTACTGATCCCTGGGGGACACCACTGGTCACTGGATGCCAACTGGATGCAGCACCATTCACCACCACTCTCTGGGCCTGGTCATCCAACCAGTTTTTTACCCAGTGAAGGGTGCATCTGTCCAAGCCGTGGGCTGCCAGCTTTTCCAGGAGGATTCTGTGGGAGACTGTGTCAAAGGCTTTGCTGAAATTGAGGTAGACCACATCCATAGCCTTCCCCTCATCCACTAGATGGGTCACCCAGTCATAGAAGGAGATGAGATTGGTCAGGCAGGACCTTCCTTTCCTAAACCCATGTTGGGTGGGCCTGATCCCATGGCTGTCTTCTCCATGCCACTTGATGGCACTCAGGATGATCTGCTCCATAACCTTGCCAGGCACTGAAGTCAGGCTGACAGGACTAGAGTTCCCTGGATCCTCCTTCTGGCCCTTCTTATGGATGGGCATCACGCTGGCCAACCTCCAGTCATCTGGGACTTCCCCATTTAGCCAAGATCAGTGATAAATGACAAAGAGCCTCTTAGCCAGTTCTTCCACCAGCTCCCTCATGTCAATCCAGCACCCAGCTGGCCTGTCAGGCATTCCTGGCATACTTTCAGACAAGCCCCAAGAGATGATATCCATAAAAATCCACCTTAACTGACAGAAAGAGAACAATACCCTGGTTTTAAATGCCTACTTTTAAAAATCTGTTTCATAAAACTTATTTCTGCCTGGGCCACAGAGCTCTGTAGTTCTTTTAGGCTGCAGGGTGCGGTTTGCACCTTCCCCTGTAATCTGATGGGGGAAAAGGCAGCAGTTAAATCTCCCCAAATCAAATGTTAACTCTCACAAATCACCTCTGGGGGGAAGAGCTGGCCTTTGCTTGTGTCCCTCTTATCTATTCTGGGCAGGGTGTAGCATCTCTCCTGTGTGTGGCCTAGGTGGTTTTCTCAGGATTATGTGATTTACACTCTGCACAGGGCTATGCGGATCCATATCTCCCAGCAGGAGTGATTTTTTATAGATTTCTATACCATCCAGAGGCCATGGTAGGATTTAGACTGTTTTTTTCTTACTTAGATGTGATTCAAAACAGAGTCTCAAGGGCAGAACATCTTCAACTGCAACAGACTTAAACTTCTGGGAACATCATACCTGTCCAAGGTGGTAGGTCCTTCCCAAGGCACACTCCTTACTTAAGAATTTTTAAAGGAGCTAGAGAAAACTGGAGGGCTCTAATACATGATCAAGTTCTTGAATATTAATGAGCTCCCATGCATCAGATGAACCAGAGCAGCTCCTGCATACTTAATCGTAGCCTATTGCTTTTTGCCAAGAATAACATAAAAGTATTACTTCTTTCACTGAGGTCTGGTATGACTCGTTTTGTCTACATCTGCTACAAACTAAAAGCACACAGGGAGACAGCTACTGCCACTCAGCTGACGTGTGGTAAGCGATGAAACTACAGTCACAGGGGATGTAGGGGTATCAGTAGTCAGGTTCATCAAAGTTTCTCCTGCACTTCTGAAATGCCATGTCAAATGTCAGTACAGTAGAAAAAGCCCTAGCAAATATCTCCTGACTTAAAAAAAAATCCTTCAGCTGTCAGGAGAACAGCTCCAGTGATATGCTGAGCACTATACAGTTCTGTTCTTACACTATCTCTCGATCCTAGAAGCTTGTATTTCACCCCAAAAGACCTTGTTTGTCACCAGAACGCCTTTGTATGGCCACAATGCTATTGATAAAAGGATGAAGAGGTGGTTTGCAGACCAGTGCAGCCATGTCTCGTTAAGATGTTTCAACCTGGTTCTGTCCTATTCAATATGCAGCACAACTTGGCTTTTCAGTAATATTTTTTTAAAGTTCATGCATGCAAACAAGCCTTGTAGTTATTGAGAAAAGTGGCCTTTCTGGATTTTAGAGGTGGCTTTGTTTTTTTGTTTTGGAGCGTTATTTTTCTAGTATAGAAAATGGTTTGTGGGGTCTATCCATAAGAAATGTTTTGCTTGCCAGCGTGGGTTGGGGCATAAGAACACTAGCAGGCAATTAGTATTTTAGATGATCTCAGAGGCCAGAAGCCACTTAAAATTCTTAAAATGTTATTGCTAAGGAAGTCAGATAGGCATACTATGCTTTAATAATTATTCCAACACTGGAAAAACTCCAGAAAGGGTAGTTAATGCAAAGCCAGCAGATTTCCAGAACAACAACAAAAATATCAATCTAAGGAATCACTAACCAAAAATGCCTTTGTCATTGTTACTGCAAAATTACTTCCCTAAGTGCAATGGGATCACTTGTTTTGACTGGTGAAGAAATAATATTGAGAGGCCAATGTCAATGTGCAAAATAAATTTGTTTCTTTTCAGATCATTTAAATTCCAGTTCTGTTATCATACCACACTGGTGGTATGCAAGAGAAACATTTTATTTTATTTTATTTCCAGAACTCTTCTAGCCCTCAGAGAACTTTAGGCTTTTCCATGTAAGGTAGTTCCAGACCTTATATGAAGGCATGATTTTTGCAAATAGCCTTCACTTTTTGTACATTGCTTTATCAAAGTACTTTTTACAGTCCCACATTTCACCCCTGGCTTATGCACATTTCTTGGAGCCACGAATCCCAGGAGCACAGAGGAGCTCCACTATGGTCACACAGCGGTCCTACCTGACCCGACAGTTTTGAGGACCTGTATCTAATGGTTGCTCTAGGCAGAAATATTAACCATCCCACAGCTCATGATGTCATGCCCACTGTCCTTAACATTTCATCAAGGAGGTTTAGCTCTCTCCATGAACTACAAATGGAATTGAAATGCACAGTTTTCTTCTTTTTTTTTCCTTTGTTTTCCTTTTTTTTCCTTTTTTTTTTCTTTTTTTTTCTTTTTTTTTCCCCCTTTTTTCCCCTTTTTTCTGTTTCTGTTTTGCACTGGAGGGTGTCCATTTGTAGAAATTAAATCATGCCAAAAACCTGTTCCTTGGGCTCCCATGTCAACTGGCATGAGCCGAATATGTCCACAGTACTAAGTTCTTGGAATCATAGAATAATTTGGGTTGAAAGGGACCATTAAAGGTCATCTACTCCGACCCCCCTGCAGAAAGCAGGGACATCCTCAACTAGATCAGATTGCTCAGAAGCCCTGTCCAAGCTGACCTTGACTGTTTCCAGCAATGGGGCTTCTACCATCTCTCTGGGCAATCTCTTCCAGTGTTTCACCACCCTCACTGTAAAAAATGTCTTCCTTGTATCTAGTCTATATCCACCTTCTTTTAGTTTAAAAGTGTTACCACTTGTTGTATAGCAATAGGCTTTCTCCACAGAGCTGCTGTTAATCCCTTCATTCCCCAGCCTGTGTTGTTAGTGGTCATTGCTTCAATTCAGAATCTTGCACTTGGTCTTGCTGAACCTCATGAGGTTCAAAAGGCCTGCTTCTCAAGCTTGTTCGAGTCTCTTTGGATGGTATCCCATCCCTCAGGTGTGTCAATTACACCATTCAGCTTGATGTCTGCAACCTTGCTGAGGTTGCACTCAGCCTCACTGTCTACATCATTGATGAAAATACTAAACAGCACTTGTCCCAGTACAGACCCCTGAGAAATATTACTCATCACCACTCTTGGTGGTTTCAAAACAGGCTCCCTTAGCTCAAATTGCAACTGGGACGAGATGTTCCTGCAAAATCAAAGATAGCCCGGACAAACTCAGGTCTAACTGAACTTCAGTGCTCAGATACAGCTCCTAACACTTTCCTAGTATATGCTTAATAGATAATTTTCAAGTTCATAATCTGTTTGACAGATAACAAAAAACTAGCACAATGGTATTTTTATTTGTAAGGCAGCTACCGTAAATGTCTTCATTTGCCAAGAAGAGACAAGAAAAAGCCCTAAACTGGTTATCAAGACAGAGCTTCTCCATAACACTGAGCTTTGATTATCCAAGGTTGAGAGATTGTTTCTATTTTTTAATTAAGATTCCCAAAATAAAAATAAAGTTGCCAAGGTTTTTAGTGTTAAATATCAGGTAAGGAGGGAGATCGCACGCTCTAGGCAGAGTGAGTTTCTTCCTTTTTTAAACAAGCCTGATAAAACTGTTTAGCAAAAGTAATAAATGTAAAGAGGAAAATAATAAACATAAAGAGGGGAACTACATGGGTCATGTGGTGAGGACATGACATTCATTTCTCAGATATGCTTGCTCAGAAAGGGAGCATTTGCTGTAGGCTTAGAGATTTAAAAGCTGCCCCCTGTGAACCTTGCAGAAGTTATGTGTAGCTTTTCACAGTCCATAATTTCAGTGATCCCACAGGGGGTGGAGAGCTGCGGGCGCGTGTGAGCGAGTCCCCGGAGCCCTGTTGCTGATGATGGGGAAAAGATTAGCGTGGCTTGCAAAGTCACGGAGCGACATGATGGGGAAGATAACTCAGCGGAGTGTCTACCTCAAAATGATTTTTTACTAAATTGCTGGTATATTGGCCTGACAGTGTTGTCCCGTCCCCCCCCTGCCCCTGGCTCAGTTCACTGGGATTAACATCAAGGCTCCAGGGTGGGAATGGTTCCAGACTGACTGGCGAGAGAGACAATAGACAAAGCTGGGCTCTTTCATCTCAGGGGCTGCTGCAGCAGAGCCCTGACAGGTGATGGATGAGCAGAAACTGACACGGCTTCCCCACGTTCTCCCCAACACTGCGCGGTTTATGGCCCGACACACTGTGTCCATTATCCCGCCCTTCATCCCCGGTTCTCCCCGGTCTTTCTCCTCCTCCTCCTCCCCCAGGGCTGCTGTGCTCTCCTCCTGGTCCCCTGGGCCCCTGCCACCGCCTCGCTTTGCTGCTTAGGGATATGGTTTAGTCGAGGACTTGTCAGTGTTAGGTTAATGGTTGGACTTGATGATCTTAAAGGCCTTTTCCAATCTAGGCAGTTCTGTGATTTTATCGCATTGCTGTGTGTATGTGACACTGCTGTGCGTGTGTGACATCGCTGTCTGGGTATCACAGTGTCGTGTGCGTGTGTGGGAACCCAAGGTGGTGCTTTCAGTGATCCGTGTCTCTGGGTCTTGGCTGCCATCACCCCCATCATGCTTTCAGCCACTGAACACCCCTGAATCAGTCCTGGATCACTTTAGGTGCTCTGGCTTCATAATTGCCGTCAGATGTGACCATTGCACAAATGTTACAGAATAGATCCTCAAGGCTCCTGGAGGGAGATGTTTAGAGAGGAACGGGAACACAAGAGGTGGATTCCTCCTGCTCCATCCTTCACTGGACAGTTTAATTCAGCCCTCAGTAGGATTTTAGCCTGTGCACATGGTGCTCAACCAAAAAAAAAGATAAAAAACTCTCTGCTTGGCAGATCAAAACTTCTTGGTCTAGTTGGTGCTGTACAAAGAAATATCCATTAAGCACCTTCAAAGGATTTTGTTAGCTCTGCAGTGACATAAATATTTAACTTACATAGAATCACAGAATCACAGAATATTAGGGGTTGGAAGGGACTTTGAAAGACTATCTTGTCCAACCTCTCTGCCAAAGCAGGATCACTTCCACGATTCAAACACTTCCATTAAAATTGTCTAAAGTCTAAGATGCTCTAAGGTATTTAAAGTCTTTTTAAATGTGTGCACCAAACTCATATTTACTAATTAAAAAATAAAGCTTTAAAACTTCTGATAGCACAGTAGTAGTGCCACTTAGTAATCTAAAAAAAAAAAGACCTCTGATTAGAAAGCAGGAAATTCCCTGCAGTTTAACTTGGAATTTTTCATCCACTTCTATTATATTTCAAATAACGAGATAAGACGGATCAAGTACAAGTATTATAAAAGAGATAATAATGCAATTAGTTGAGCTTGGGAGGGGATGAGGACCAAATCAAGAATGAATAAACTTTAAAAAGAGCTGAAATTAATGGAGGGTTATACGTACAAAATTTAGAATATTTATATTTGTTGTCATTAATGCAGGTATAAAATTATCACATCCACGGTCTTTTTTATGCATCGGCATAAGGCTGTGTTTTCCCTGCAAATCCAGGTATCAAGTATAATTTGGGGGTTTTTTTTGTGCTTTAGGGATAAATCACAGGGAGGACTAAATGTTTGTCTTCAATGTGCACATATGGTGGAGTCGTTGCACCTGTAGATGATTCAGAGACATAAAAAGAAGCTTGGGAACCAATGAGGGACCATCCAATAGACCTCGGTTGATGTGCCCAGCGATCCGTATGGTACTAGTCAATACAAAAAACAAATGCTTCAGCGAACATAATCTAGGCATTCCTGCTCTGGCAGGGGGATTGGACTTGATGATCTCTCGAGGTCCCTTCCAATCCCTAACATTCTAATGATTCTATGATTCTATGATTCTATGAAACACTGTAAAACTGATTAATACAGAGGCCTTTGGGTCCACAGTGTTGCACAGATGGCAGTTTTATAAATTCAGACTTCAGGTGAGCAATGAAGAATGCATGCCATTAAGCTGAATAATAATACTATGATGCTGAATGAGAACACATTAGTATAAATGACACCTCGATGGACTGGAAAAGCAACAAGATAGAGAGTTGAGGTGAACTGTTGTGGCTTTCAAAGGTAAAAAGGTAAACCTGATCATCAGCTTTTGGATTGTTTTGCTTCTTAAGACCAGCAATTTCCCGACCTTGCAAAACGCACAGACCTGTTCTTACTAATTTCATTAAGCCCTTTGTCTTGCTGATGAATAGATTTTACTTAGATTTTGTCAGCACATAAACAGATCATTTAAAATTCAGCGACATAAACCCAATTTTAGGTAGTGATGCTACTATTTTAAAATTATAAAAATTTGGATTTGATACAATGATAGAGACCTTCAAAAAATTCAAGCTTTGGTTGGCATTGTGTCCCAAATGTTACCCTTCTTACTCAATAATCCAGCTGAAAGCCATATATATTTATCTAAACCCGCCCCCCCCCAAAAAAAACCCAAAAAAAACCCAAAAAACCATAAATCCCCAACTCCTTATTTCTATAACTTGCAGTAGATGACTTTAGATAGCCCATAAGGTTTGTGCCCATTCTCAAACCATTGCTGGCATTTCCACCATGCTGTTAGACGAATTTGCCTGATGCAAACGCTCTCTTCTGCTCAATTTAAGGCATGAACTGGTGGTGTTTATGAATTTTTTCTGTGATACTTTGCAGAAAGTGGAAGTGATTCTTATCTAATCAATAAATGGTTTGAACATTTTGTATTTTACTGTAATTAGCAAATGCAGATTGATTTGAGACCCTGGCAAACTTCTCTGAACTGCTACAGTACAGGTTCTCTCCCACACTACCCCTCCAAGCTGCTTGCTTTCCGGTGCTGTGATTTCTGCATTCCTGAGAGTAGCTTTAATAAGGTTGTAGGGGTGGTGGAGCACAATTCTTTGCAAGCACATAAGTTTTGCATTGAAATCACAGGTGATCTTGACATTTCTAGCAGGCAGCACTTCCACTTGTGTAAAGCCGCTGGACTGAGTCCAGAGAATTTGGCTTGGATGAGTGAATAAAGCTGAACAGCAATCCTGGGAATACCTCTCTACACTATGACTCAGAGAGGCACTGCTGGGCATAGTCAAAGTCTTAAATTAAAATTAAAAAGCTGCTTCCTTTGTCATACATGTGTTTCTGATGATTTTAATGAATCTATTCACATAGGGGAATTGTGCAACATTTATCCCATTTTTCTGAGGAACACTAGCGTATTATATAACATCATGTCATTAATGTTCGGCTATCTGCACTGATAAAAGTTAGCTGTGTCACAATATTTATCTTTAATTGCCCTGATACATTACACACTACATTTCCATAAATTACAGCATCTGATCTTTCTATATACAGTCCCTGTCTAGGTGTTGAAACTTCAACTTGTTCCCTACTGTTCTTACTAATGAAAAACATTGCTATGAGCAAATTTCTATACACATATGTTAATTTTGAGTTACTAAAATTGCCTAATGAGATTATAATTCTGTGTTAAATATTTCTGACAGAGAATATCCAGTACAGAATTTGGGAAAAGACATTTTTATCTCTTGATGAAACCAACTTCCAGCAGGTTTTGTCAGAAACACTCCCAAGAAAACCTTCAGAGTTCTGCAAGAAATTATTCTGCATAATGGTAATAAAGCAGAATTAGTTCAGGTTGCTGCTGACAGAAAAATCACTTCTCAATTGTTTCATCCTGCCAAGCTCCCACACTTGGAAATTATTACAAGCAATTGCAAGGAACAGTAAAAATGAACATCGGAAAAAGTGGGGAGAAAATTTTCTTTCCTCCAAGTACTCTTGGCACCTTGGGATGATCACCCTAAATGGGATCCCAAGTCAGTTATTAGGTGAAATCACTTCTAACGGAGCACCTCTCAACACAGAGGTAAAAAATCAGTTTGGTTTTCTGTGAATTCTAATTTTTATGGGACTTCTAGGTCCCATAAATCAGGGGAAAGAAGTCACTTCATATGCTCCAGGACAGCTTCACCATATAGGAGAGAGAAAGGCTTAAAACCTCCATGTCTCTGACATAAATTAAAAAAAAAATAAATGCAGGCACACCCAAATATGCAGTTTAATTATTACCATGGGGCCTGGTATATATGGATGAAAATTTTGCTATGTCACTCGCCTTCACCTTACATCCAGCCGTGGGCTACTGTGTTTGCAAACAAAACCCACAATCCTCCTGCCCCCACTGCACACACATCTTCATTTGCAAGAGAAGAGATGGTAAATGTGACTCACATTTCCTCGACTTAATCTGCAGATTGGATATTAAGGAAGTGGGAAATGTGTGTCCGACGACCTCAGGCTATGTCTGTGCTTGAAAATAAAACACCAAAACACACGGCTTGGCTCACACCCATACACATAAGCTCTCTTCCCTCCAAAACCAGGGTTTTCTCACGTAAAACCTTCCTCTCTTGTAGTAAAATTCCATATCTCTCTCCTCTGTTGTTGTTGTTTAACATTTTTAATTTAAGAGTTGAATAAAAAATGTATCACAGCTGGATAAATCCTCTCCCTTTTCCCTTCACAAGAGCAGCACTATTGTGCTGCTACAGCTCATAATCAGAATGACAAGATTTCCAGAAGCAGAAGAGCCTTGTTGTACACCCTGACAAGGACTGGTGGGACAGGACATCACAATGTCCTGAGACTAATCCATCTAAAATGCTCAACACTCTGCATTAAACTAAGACAACTCCAGCCCATCCTGCAGATTCTGTGCAATTTGCAAATTGCTTTGCTTTCCTGGCACTGATGGAGGTGCTGCTGATGCCCAGAGTATTTCTACACAGACAATCTAGTGAAACAGGGTTCAGGTGTGAACTGTCAGTATTTTGCTTCAAAATGCAGTGCTTGGTAAGGTTACATCCTCTATCACATAAAATAGAGCTGCTCATTAAATAGAGCTATTCTGATTTGTGCCAATTCAGGAGATGGTTTGAAAGAAGTTCCTAAAAATTAGACACAGCATCCTTGAAGACGGATGAAGGAATATACCCCTCATATTTGGTACAGACAATTTCTTGATTTAAAATCTCTGCATGTATTAAAACTCTAAAATTGTACGTCCAATACTTGTCCGTACCAGAGGCATTAATTCCAGATAGGCATGAAAGCTTAAGAACTACCTCTTTAGTCTAATATCTGGATGTCCATGGGAAAGTATTCATTTAAAATCCATTTGTCTTACAATCATATTAGCAGGAACACGGTTGTATAGACAAACCTGCCAATAAAAATGCAAGAAAAAACCCTAAAAATCCAGGTTGATCCCAAATAATTCATTTAAATTAATCTCATAAAGGAAAAGCATAGAGTCATCAGTAGTTCATTGCCAGAAGGAAGGTATGTATCAAGACATTTGCAGAGGCCTGTCATAATGCCTGGTGTACTCCAACACATGTATAAAAATCATGGACAATGGGCTAGAGAACATTTTCATGATGCTTGTAGATAATACCCATGTAGGAAGGACTGAGAATGCAACAAGAGGACTCAGGCAGAACTTGCTACTGAAAATTGCCAGGCCATTCTTTCCCTCAGATACAGTCACTCGTGTAGTAGATGGAATTAATGTGACCAAAAAAACCCACAAAAGCATTAGTTTCCAACTGCAGACTGCAAAGCAACGTGACATCTGGCTCAGAATAAGGAACGGGGTGGGAATACGTGAACAGAGCTGAGGGCAGGTGGGGGAGATGCCCTTTTCAGCCACAGACATTGTGAAGGAACTCTGCAATTGAACCTCAATAACACACCGAAGGCCAGAAACAGAGTTCAAAATAATCTCAACAAATGGGAAATTCACTGAAAACAGGGTGAAATAGAATAAGAGCAAAGTACTGTAGTTAAGTAATGTAACTGGACATTGTAGGCAGGTTACAAGATTGCAGTTTCCCCTTTGAAGTTTATATCTACGCTGACTTCTGAACGCACCAACTTGGTCCTGTGCCTGTGTGCTACCTATGTGAATTTTAGGTTGTCTTTCCTGTTTGTTGTGATTAAGTACTAGGGTAAACCGGAGAGAAGGCTGTTCTACAAGTCAGGGAGCCGATACTCAACCTGCTGCCAATGCTTACTGCAGATAGCATCTTTAGTAATCCTTCCGTCCTAGAATAGTTTCACCTGCAGCCTCCAGTTTCTGCCTTTTCAAACAAGGCAGGAGACAAAACAAATGAAAAATCTGCTCTCACAAGTGAAAATGACCACATACATAATTTGATTGGAAGCCTTCACATCCCTCATGTTGTACATCCACAGTTAAAACCAACACAGGTCTTCCCTCAGTCTTCAAGTTGTCCTTAGGTGGAAACCTTATGGAGTGGCTCAGCTCACCAAAGATCTCAGCTGCCTTCTCTAGATACCATTCTCTCGTACATTTAAGCTTTATATTAACTTGCTTTTATGCTTTTATAGACAGGCATCCCAACGATATACCTGCACCCTTCTATAATTCAAGAGAGTACAGTGTCTTTGCCCTCATTAGCTTTTCACTGTGAATGGAGCAATGTTATGGTGAGATTTCTTTTCTTAGGCTTTTATGGCAGAGACAATAATATGGGCTTGCAGCATTTACATTAAAGAAAACTTTTTTTTTTTTTAAGAACTACATTCTTATGTCATGTAAACTAATAGAATACACTAGAATATATGAAATAGGCAAAAGAAGAGATTCAGGCTCCTGAGCCATGTTTACATAGCAGTCTGAGTGAGGAAACCCTTTTACTGAGCCACACACACATCATTCTCCATGGAGCATGGTTTGTATAAAGCTGTATTGTTCACTCTTCCAGCTCACTCAGAGGGCTTCTGTGTTTTTGCTGCCTTTTTCTCCCACCCTCGCCAATCCTATACACAGCACATTCTTCTCTTTTGATTCTGCTTGATTACTGCTGCTTCCTTCTTTGTCCTCTTTGCAGGATATAGCAGAGCTCAGACTCACACTTTTCAGCACATGAGCAGTCTCTCCCCCCTAAAGCAGCCTCCAGCCCACGGGAATGCTCCTTTACACTGGCCTGGCCAGGGACTGGGAGCTTCTCTAAACAGGGTCCCGAGACTCTCAGCTTCTGCCAGCACAATGAACCCAGGGTGGGGAAGTCCATGGCTCAGCATTTAGCCCATGTCAGCAGTAACTCACACAGCCCTGATTTTATTCTACAGGCATAAAAAAAACCCCACAACACACCAAAAAACACAAAACATGTGATAGCTGGATTTAAGTCTGCTTCCAAAACATTGTGCTCAAGATCTTATGCTTAAAAGAGAGAAGGGTCTTTGCTTCTCCAGGTAAGATCAAAGAGCGGTGGAACTGAGATAAATAACAGCTCGCAAAATCCAGCTGTTGTTTGGCACCCATGGTTATTAAATCCATCATTGTAACTATTAAATTTTCTTTTTGTTCTTTTCTTACTTATTTTGACTATCTGCTGATAATAATTATATAGCAGGAATAAGACAGTGAGAGTGACATTTTACCCATATTCAATTAGGCCACACTTCACGTTTCTCAGATTATATTAATTACAATTCATGACTTTGGCAAACCACTCATAGTTAAAGGGCACTCAAATAAGGAAGAGAAACAAATGCAAACTCTGACTCCAGTGTACTCATGCAGGCCCTATTAACCCACTGATTAAACGACCTAGCATTGTATAATTATTCCTGTTTTATTATCAGGTAAACAAAGGGAAAAACATAACCAGGTGGACAGATGATGGCCGTGCAGTGGACGTGGTTTATTAGGATTTCAGTAAAGCATTTGACAATGTCTCCCACAGCATCCTCATAGCTAAACTGAGGAAGTGTGGTCTGGATGATCAGATAGTGAGGTGGACTGTGAACTAGTTGAAGGGAAGAAGTTGGAGAGTTGTGGTCAATGGGACAGAGTCTAGTCGGAAGCCTGCGTCTACTGGAGTCCCTCAGGGGTCAGTACTGGGACCAGTGCTGTTCAATATATTCATCAGTGTCCTGGATGAGGGAACAGAGTGCACTGTCAGCCAGTTTGCTGATGACATAAAACTGGGAGGAGTGGTTGACACACCAGAAGGCTGTGCAGCCATTCAGCGAGACCTGGACAGGCTGGAGTATTGGGTGGGGAGAAATCTTATGAAGTTCAACAAGGGCAAGTGTAGAGTTTTGCACTTGGGAAAAAATAACCCCATGTGCCAGTACAGGTTGGGGACTGACCTGCTGGAGAGCAGTGTAAGGAAAAAGGGACTGGGGGGTTCTAGTGGACAGCGGGATGACCTTGAGCCAGCAATGTGCCCTCGTAGCCAAGAAGGCCAATGGCATCCTGGGGTGTATTAGAAGGGGAGTAGCTAGTAGATCAAGAGAGGTCCTCCTGCCCCTCTACTCTGTCCTGGTGAGACCACATCTGGAATACTGTGTCCAGTTCTGGGCCCCTCAGCTCCAGAGAGACAGGGAACTGCTTGAGAGAGTCCAGCGCAGAGCCAGAGGTGATGGACGGAGTGGAACATCTCCCTTATGAGGAAAGGCTGAAGGAGCTGGGTCTCTTTAGCTTGGAGAAGAGGAGGCTGAGGGGTGACCTCATAAATGTTTATAAATATGTCAAGGGGGAGTGTCAGGAGGACGGAGCCAGGCTCTTTTCAGCGATGTCCAATGACAGGACAAGGGGCAATGGATACAAGCTGGAACACAGGAGATTCCACAAAACATTAGGAAAATGTGTTTTACTGTGAGGGTGACAGAGCCCTGGCACAGGCTGCCCAGGGAGGTTGTGGAGTCTCCTTCTCTGGAGACATTGAAAACTCACCTGGATGCGTTCCTGTGTGACCTACTGTAGGTGATCCTGCTCTGGCAGATTGATTAGACTAGATGATCTTTTGAGGTCCCTTCCAGCCCCTAACATTCTGTGATTCTGTGAATAAGGTGGCCTTCCTAGTGAGAACCTAAGAATGTTTTATCCAATAATTTCCATTGAAGTTTTAAAAATATTACTAGGATGTTAGTATGTTGTCCTAATGTTCACAAACTTCAATCAGGATAAATTCTTATATTTGAAATCAACTATACCATTTTAGCAGAGGACGAGAGACTACATGTAAGTCCCTCATATTTTAGACTGCACTGCAGTTTGTATGTTATCAGCTGGCTAGTTTCACATAATACCACTCAGTAAAACTGAACATTTTTCCTTAATACAAATGAACACATGTTGGTGTTTGTTTAAAGGAATAGCTACACAGAAGGTATAATGTAATGCAAATCAAATATCTGATGAACCATTTTTTTTCTCACCCAGCATCTCTGTTTTCTTGAAACAGTTATCTGGAGTAAGACTCAAAGGCTACTAATAAATTAAACAGGTCTAGCCTCTGGCCTGTGGGCTGCCTGGCATGATCTGGCTACAACTATGCCCTTATTCTTTCTCTACCTGCAAACCAGCATTGTCACAACTGATGGAGCAAAAACTCGAGTTGCAGGTGGACCTTCTTGGGTACTGGGTGGGACTGAAACATGCCAGGCTCCAAGGGACTCTGGTGCTCATACCTGTGCCCTGGCCCTGTATAGTTGTGCAGCTGGAGGGTCTGCGTTCAGAAAAGGACTTTTATTCACTCACTAGCAGTTACCTAGACCCCATTTCTTTAGCTGTTTACAGATAGTCAGTGTGGGGTAGTATCAAAAACCTCGCAGAAGCAAACAACTTGACAATTGCCCCTTCTCCTCTGCTATTTCTTCTACCCTGCTAAGGAAACTACACTGTTTGACGGGGTCTGACATGGTCTGTCATCTAACCAGGCTCTTATTTTCACATCCCTTCCTGATTTTTAAGGACAGGCACTCACCCCCCTTCCCATTTAAAATTAACCACATAGAACTACAGTCTGTGCTAAGCTAGTTCATCAAATACCTCATGAAGTTCATCCAAAATATTGACTTTTGCTAAGGTTTGGCCACTGAAGCCAAGGGTATTATTTTAAGGATATTGTATTATTTTAAGGATATTATTCGTGGCAGATCTACTACTTGCTATTGGATAATGGTGAAAAAAATGTGTTAACAGACCGATCAGCAAGGAACTCTGCAAAGCTTGTCCATTATCAGGCCTGTGTCTTCTCGTATCACTATTGGGAGTGCTATGTGCCATTGGAAGCATTATTCCCTTCTTTTCTCAGTCCATTTTAATGCTTCCACATCTTTAATACTTTATGTTGAGAAACATTTCTTCTCTAAAAACGTCTCCATTAATATCAATCTAAAGTGGAGTAATGCCACTAAGTCAGTGCAGCAGTACCTACAGGAGACAATTTCTGGTTTTAAGTATCCCGAAGAGCTGAACTGCTCTGCAATACCTCTTGATTTCATTGCCTAGTGTTGAAGGCTTTTTGTGCGTCCTAAACATTTCCAGGTCCCCCTGTCCTCAGCTGTTTGTATTCGCCTCTCACATTCTGATTTCACTGCTTAAAGGGCAAGGAAAGTTTACAGAATGGAAAGACCTTGGAGTCTGCAATATCAAACAGTGGAGTGACCTCAAAGGAAAACATATTTCATTAAAAAGAAAAAAGAGTTTCCTAGCAAATCCAGTACGTTTTACCCACCCAGATCTGGTTTTTTGCTGCCTCTGTGGTAACACATGTTTTATATGAATCTATATTAGGATGAATTTTAACCTACAAATAACTAGATGCAGCTATGCAGTAGGAGGGAATTCCTACAAGATGATGTAAAGTTTTTTAAGCAGTAAAATTAAAAATAGCACATAAAACCTGACCAGTAGATTTGGATCTAAACCAAGGCAACACATTTGGGAAACATTATCAAGTTTATCAGGGGTAACATATCACAGAAAATCTGCTTCTGTTTATATGCCATTTATTATTCATTTTTGACATTTCCCTTTTTTCTTCAACCTTTTTTACCCCTAAGCAAATAAAAGTTAGACTTAACTGAAATGTGAGATAACAGACTGGTCTTTTAATTTTCCTTCCCTGTAAGACACAGGCCGATCTGACTAGAAGCAAAAATTATCTATGAAATATAAGTACAGGAGAGGAAAAAAAAAAAAAAAAGTTGCCAGAGTAGTACTGGTAAGAAAGGAGAAAACTACCTTTCAATGAAAACGAAGAAAAATGAAAATACTTAATAAGATTAAACTAAAGGGCAAGTTCTGTCCTTCCCTTTGTTGTCTTGAATTTCATGATGTATAAATAACACTTTACAGATTTCTGCCCCATACAACATACCAATTTGTGATAGAAAGATTTTTTTTTTTTATGTCTAGGACATCTGTATTAATAGGATGATGCCAGAAGAAACCTTTTTGCCCATGGTTGTCAGAATGTTTGCAGGTCAAAACAGTTTATAAAAAAACAAGTCTGAGGGAAAAATACAAACTATGAAAGCAAATTCAGTTTTGGTAATTGATCCAGTCTCTCAACTTTTCTCAGACAAATTCTCACTTGTATAGTCACAATAAATTTTAAATGCGAAAGAGCTATAACTTGACTTGCTTTTGATCTGTCTTTAAATTACAGGTAATTACTAAAAGCCAGTTTAAGCCTGGTCCAAAGTCAGCCAAGATTCATACAATCTTGCTACAGAATGCAGTTCAAGTTGAAGCTCATATTTGAATTCTCTTTTGTTAGTTGTCTGCCCACTTTTGCTGATGTAAACATTTTCTTTATCTACTGAATATTTCCCAAACAATTATTGATGGTAACAAAAGATAACTGTGAAGATTCTTGTGATTACAACATACAGTGCATTTGCAGATTCACACCCAGGTGGTACTAAGAAAATTTTGGGTAACTCTCCACTACTGTGGCAGAGCACAAAAATCGGGTCTGGGCAAACATAAGGTAACACGTCTGAAAACATAGTATTTAGAGGACATTTATTCAAAGTGGATACAGATGGAAGAGACCAGAGAGAGCATGTTGAATGGAGTTCCTAGTAACCCAGTACGGCTGAACTGCTGAACCCTGTTGTGGAAATGAGCATCGCTGGTGATGCTGTCAGGTAGCCGAGTGCTATTAGACAGAAAACATGATTTATTAGTGCACGTGAAGAAAAAGTTACCATCTGTAAGACTGAAGAGGTTTTGTTAGTTTGTTAGTTTGGTTTTGTTTTGTTTTCAGCTTGGTCATTTGAAGGCTAATGTCTTGAACAGGCTTCGAATCAGATCCTCAAAGATAAACTAAATGCAAATGAAAACAAAATAATTTTATATTGCTGCTAGTGTTGTCTCTCTTTCACTGCTGCAGAAATCCCAGCACAGGATAGCACTAGACACTGCTCAAAGCAAAAACTTTGAGGTATTTGGAACGCTTAGCTGCTTAGCTCCCTCTCCTCGAGATGAGTAAGAATTGGCATTTCGTCCAAGGTAATAATCCAGGATCTCCATAGTCCACAATGCAGACAGAAGCATTTCTTGGGTGATTCGGTCCACCCTAACATATGAGCTAAAGAACGAGGGTCTTTAGTGGTCTGTTTCTCCATACTCTCTGGAGGACTGCACATGGGATGACATAATTTGCTACTTCAGGCAAAGCTCGTGGCCGTTTCAAGTAGTGTCCCTTGGAACGTCAAACAAAAATTAAGGTTATAACACCTGCCATTTGTATTTTCAAGACATCCGTGGCAGGCAGGACTCAAAAGTCTATGCTTCAAACAGTATATCAGGTCAAGATGAACAAAGCTGTGGAAGAACTCATCTGCTTTAAACAGAGGTAAAAATGTATTTTCTAATTTTGAAAACCGATGATAAAAAAAATGTTAAAAATTAATTGCATTAAAAAGGTGAGAGGATGTCCTTTTAGCAGCTCCGATGCCAGTACTCTGACCATGAACTATTTTCATTGTGCTTTCAAGATCAGGGAGGTAAATGACCTGTCACTGCAAAGTCTAGAATGCTGTCTTTCATTTTTATGTTTCTTGACCCACGAAGTCAATCAAATCTGTCTCAGAGAATTCTTCCAGCAGAAGTTTCTAATACAATTGTGATACAATTGAATGAACACCCCAGGAGAAATGAACTTTCCAAACAGACAAAAAATCCCAGACTGGCTTTCCACATGGGGCCAAATCCCTGCTACTTTATGGACTTCTTTTTTCCCACAACAAAATGTCCTCTCTGCTACCTGGTATGAAAATAATCTGAATTAAAATGAAGCCTGTACCTCTATGAGTTAAAAACCACCAGTGTTTGCTTGTTAGTCTGTTATTGGCAGATTTTTATTAAGTATGGCATTTCAAATTGTTCTAGGGATCAGAGAGGACTTCCTTTAATTTCTGAAGTATGAAAGAACTGAGCAATCTCAAACTTTCCAACATGACCAGTGATCAGTCACTTGGGTACCTGTGTCAAACTCTTCCAAAACTGTTCTGTCTTTTCTCAGTTCAGTTCTGTCTTTTCTCAGTCCAGTTACACCATGCTTCTTGAGTCAAACTACTTGCATACTCAGGTAATATCTGGAACTAATAAAACCCCAGCATCTATTTCCAAATAATAAGGAGGGCTACTGATACGTTTGAAAAATAATCTTGTCTCAGAAGTAATATTTTTCAGCAAAATAATTTAAACTACTTTTCACACAGCATGCATTTGAGTACTTTTGCTGACTTCATTTAACCTACAGTGGACTGTATTATTTAAAAATCTGACCAATTATATCATGACTGACAAAAATAAAGGAAAAAAAATTGTTCCTATGTGCATATTTCAATTAAAGTAATTACAGTTGTACAACGTATAATCAGAATAGTGGGTCTCAATGTGAATGGGAAACCACTGAACAAAAGGAATCTTCATTAGCTTTTTAAGCTTCCAAATTTAATAAAGCCAGTGTCACTTAGACAGGCTGGGTGAAACAGAAGTGGCATTCACTGTGTATTTTTAAAACACAGTTGCAAAGAATTGGCTAAGTCAGTGGCTAGAAATAATATATATTCATTAATACATTCATTAATATATTCAACTTGATTCATTAAAAATTAATACATTAAAATATATCGAAAGTATTCAATATATTAAATATATACAACCTATTTATATTTATAATACATATTCATAATAGATGACAGTTTATTTAATATATCAAATGCATAATTATATGTAATATTAAATTATATATAGAATAAAATTATCAGATATATATCACAATATATATAATCTATATGTAGTAGATTATATATTATACATACATATAATAATTGAATATATTAAAAATTTCTACTATATTATAAATTTCTACTATATTAAGTTTATTAATATATTAAATAATATATTCATTGTACACATATCATAGATATTATTATGAATATGTATACCTGAGTGCACGTTATCTAAAATTAATCAGAAGAATAAATATGTACATTTCTGATACACATACCAAAAACCTCCACAAAATCCTTTAATTAGGTTGGCTAGATAACACTTTTCTTTCTCCAAATAAATAAATACATAGAGTTCTAAAAGCTGGTACAGTCTTAAACTGATGGATTCAGTATCTCTGTAACTCTGTATACCTGTTTGGTGAAGTTTATCTAAGCAATCTAATTCAAGTCCACTCTAGGGAGTCCTGTTTGGGAAGGTTTCTCTTGAAGAGCCTTTGAGCTCCGAAGCTGCATGCTATTTAAGTCCGAGTTTAATAGTTAAAGTGCCTAAAATTAATCACAGCTTTGTGTGCAATACAAAAGAATAAGAAAAGAAAAAGACATGAAATTGCCTTTAACGATTTTCCCCAGTCACTCTAAACCACACCAAACACAAAAGATCATGGAACTACCTTATTTTACTGTCAGACATTTCTTTACTATGAGTTTATAAAGACACTAATAGAAACTGCATAGAAAACTCTAGAGAAAAAAAAAATAAAATCATATAAATCCATAGCATTCGATTTAGAAATGTATCCAAAATTGACAAATATTAATACTGATCACTTTTTCCAACAACCTTCTCAGAAATGTTACCAAATGAGGCTTAGTTCCTATCTCTCTGCATTCCCAGGGAAGACTCTGTTGACAGGAGCAGAAGGCGGGTGGAAGCTGTGTACAGGTGAGCTGAGGTGAGCCACCCCGCATTCACATGAGGGAATTTACATTACTCGATAAAGAAAAGCATCAAAGAGCAGAGGGTACGGTCTGAGGTGGGCCCTTGGGCAGCACCTGGAGTGGAAACCGAGGCTCTGCCCAGCGCTGTGCTGCTGCTGCTGCTGCTGCTGCAGAACGGGAGGTCAGGGTACGAGGTGTTACAGAAGAGTCTGCGAAGATCCTCCTGCCGAGTTGTGAGGTTCAGACTGGATGCCCTTGCTTTCTAAACTTCCTCACGGAGAGGAGTCGAGGTGCAGCCGGATGCAGTCTTAGCCCTCAACTATAAAGAAGAGTTTGGACCCTGGGTTTTGTCACAGTTCAGTTCAGCTCGAGCTGGGACCCTCCAAGAGAGACCCTGAACAAAGAAATCCCTGGGCAATTATATCCTTTCAATCCAAGTTCACCTCCACTCATCATGTGATGGTTTGTTCCAACAGTAATATTTGGGTCTGGGGTCCTCTTTTTCCTCATTGGATCCTTCCTCTCTCTCAAGGCAGGCATTCTTTTCTTATCTTGAGGATACAGCTTCTGTTGATCTTTCTCAATTAGCGTTGGTTTCTGGGCCTTTCTTCAGCCTAAACTCTTCAGTACTTAGGTCAAAGTCCCCAGTCTGGGCCTAAGGCTTCAGTAACTCTGGCTACTCATGCAAAACAATGTCACTCATAAGACAAAATAAATGGCAGTTCATTGTAATTTTAAGCAATCCCACAATTAATTCTTATATTCTGCAAGTTAACTATTTAATCTCCAACACTAAGAGCCCTTAAGTTTCCTCCTACCATGGCATCCTAAAATTGTGTTTGTAACGAAACAACTTCCTTCAGTTTGGGTAGAATCCTTTCCTCGACAAAGCCCTTTAGAAGCTCCCCGTCCACCTAACACAATCTGGCACTCAGACACTGCCATGTCACACAACCCAGCAGACAGGGTAGTTTCTGAACTGCATGGGGACTGCATTCACGTCAAGCCTCGTGCTTTGTCCTTTTTTCACTGTGCAAGAGCTAAACCAGCTCAGGTTGATCATTGTGCCCTGTCTTCTTCTGAACTCTTCTGACTGTGTAGAAAACATAGACAAACTCTTCCACAATTTTCAAGGCAGTAAGTTAGCAGACACATCACTAAAATCCACGGAAAATTTCTTTAAATTGTAGATTTTCACTGAAGTGGACGCAGAATCAGGAGAACAATCACGAGCTGTAACAGCAATTTTGATCCGAGCCACATCCAAATATTCTAACCTTTAAGTTCTGTGAGCAATTATAGAATGTCAAAAGATAGGTCTACATATTTAACTGTGAACAGCTCAAATACTCAAGACAAGAGAGTTATATTAATTCCATCTGGATCCCAGATCGAGATCTGTTGAAAAATCGTGATGTATCTTCCTCGTAAACTAGGGATTAGTGCTTTGGTTGGTCTACTTTTTAACTATATACTTACTGATTTTCTAGAACACCTACTGCACTGTTCATTTTAGCTTTAATTTCAAACCAGTCAAGCACAAGAGATCTCTGCACGATTATCGAGTTACGTCACTGATCTGCACTAGCAGAAGACTCGATTTGCTCAGTAATAAGCAACTTAGGTCAAAGGCCATGACTGAGACAAGACAAAGGGTATCGTTTACACCAGTGTCAATCAGAAACACGTCAATTAAAATCGATTGAGTTATATTTGCCTCAAAGCAGTGTGAAAGAGAATTCTGTGTTTGCAGAATTTGGATTATGTTGCAGTCAGGAATTCACATTTACTAGTCCCTAGCAAGAAGCATTTACAGACTACTTAGTTAAAATACCAGATACACTATATTGGCTTTTTAACCAAATGAGTTTTATTCTCTTACTGGCAAATCAAATTCACATCCCTGTTTCAGCTCACTGGTTTCCATTGCATTACCTAATCTGTTTCATGGTATGACTTCACAGATTCTTTAATTTTTCATTAGAGAACTCATCTGAGGTAAAGAACAGTGGAATAGTAATTAGTGTCCTACTTTTTAAAGAAAAAAAACAACAAAAACTACCTCTTCCAACTACTAGCAAACTTTGGGATATGCAAGTTTTCATATTTCTTTACTTTTGAAGCTCACAGAACCATGCATCTGTAATAGTCCTAGAATACGTGCAATTAAAAAAAAAGCATATTCCTGACTATAAAGCCACAAGATGATTTACAGGAATTATTTAATTTGGGAATTTTAATTTGACTTGTTCAGGGATCCGTCTGGAAAAACTGCAAAGATAGAGCCCTGGAGAGAAGAAGAGCCCAGGATAGCTGGCTTATTTTCAAGTATCACCTCTCATCCAAGCTCAAGAACGATCCTTCCTGACAACACAAAACCAAACAAAGACGGCAGGAGGCCTGCCACAGAGCTCCTGACGAGACTCACACATGAACACATTGCTCCTGACTAGACTCACACATGAAGAGGCAGCATGAAGAAGTGGGAGCAGGGACAAGAGACACAGGAAGAATATAAAGAAACTGTCTGAGCATGCATGGTTAGGACTAGGAAAGCCAAAGCCTTTCTGAAGTTAAATCTGGTGAAGGACACGAAGACCAATAAAAAGGCCTTCTACAAATATATCAGCAACAACAGGAAAGCTATGGAAAATGTGTGCTTGCTGCTAAATGGGGTACGGGACCTGGTGACAAAGAATGCAGAAAAGGTCAAGGAACACAGTGCTGCCTTTGCCTCAGTCTTTAATGGGAGGGTTTTCCTTCAGGAATCCCAGGCCCCTGAGACCAGAGATAAAGTCTGGATCAAAGATGACTTACTCTTGGTGGAGAACATCAGGTTAGGGAACTTTTATACAAACTGGACACATCTAAGTCTATGGGACCTGCTGGGATGCTCCACAAACACTGAGAGCTGGCCGATGTCACTGAAGGCTTGTTTATCTTGGCTTTAGCAAGGCTTTTGATGCGGCCTCCCATAACATCCTCATGGACCAACTAATAAATATGGACAAGATAACCAGACAAGTGAAGCTTACTGAGAACTGGCTGAACTGCCATGCTCAAAGGGGCTGAGATTAGCAGCACAAAATCCAGCTAGAGGCCAGTCACTGGTGGTGTACCCCAGTGGCTGACACTGGGATCAGTACTGTTTAACATCTTCATTAACGAACCAGAGGGTGGGACAGAACGCACCCTCAGGAATTTTGCAGACACAAAACCTGGAGGAGTTGTTGATACACCCAATGGTTGTGCTGCCATTCAGAGTGACCTCGACAGACTGAGAATTGGACAGAAAAGAATCTGTACTAGGTTTGGTCAAAATCAGATGTACTCTTAAAAAAAAAAAAAAAAGATGCAGTCTTTCCCATATGTGCATCGACGTAGCTGCCATCATATTTTTGTAGGAATATATTGATTGCATTAAATGTGTCAAGAAGTAAATGGTGGAGGGGGAAGAGAGATCATTTCATATGAAAACTTTATGTGCTACTTTGTTTAATGCAGAATAAATGTAAGAATGTGAGTCATCATATATAGTACTCATATCTTACTTTCAGTTTAAATTTGCCTGAAATACAGAAAGCAACACAGAGAAGAATTGTTGCTGGTTTTTAAATTTCAGTAGATACGGAAAACATTAATTATCTGAGTGATGTGGTCTATCACATACCAGTAAATATAATCCTATTAACTATCCTTTATGACAGCCACTTAGTAAAAGCAGAAAGCTTAGAAGTCCTAAATTATGTTTCAAACCCATTCATTTGTTCACAGCAGCAAATTCTAGCCTTTCAAATTCATACCACCCTAGAATAACATTTTTCTTCCACCACAAAACAAGCAAATTTTTAGGGCTGTTCTGACCCAGACTGGTCACGCTCATTTATGCACATTCTGAAATGCTGTCATTATAAGGCTTAAATATTTATCATACTAAAAAACACAGGTTTTTTTACATAATGATGAGTCAAAATAAGATGAAACACTGGCAAAATGGAGATTTAACCATTTGTCTTCTTTCAAGAACAATTCATTTGCACTTATCTTAAGATTAAATGAAGCATCCTCTGGTGAACGTCTTGATTATAAATGTAACCTGAGACAGCCACCATAGCCTAGAATGACTAATGTGAAGATAGAAAAGTCAAAAAAGGGTTTCATGCCTTCTGCTCTGAAAGCAATACCAACAATTTCCTCTGGTCAAGATGACAGACAAGTGCCAAGAATCGCCAGGAAAAAAAAATGAATTAAGTGACATAAGGTTACATTGTTGTGACATACAAGCGAAACATTTAAAATCTTTATAAAATAAACTATAAACTGGATACATAAAGATGAGCCTACCGTATCTCAGATCTCAAACTTTAAATTAGATATTTCTCAATCTGTTTATGCTGTCTCTACATACAGACAGTCCCAATGCTTACTGTACCAAACTTTTTATTATTTCAAACAAACTTCTGTACAAAAACATCAAAGCAAGCAAAGAAACTCAGTGATTTCGGCAAACAGCACAAGACACCTCACAGAATGCTTTAAGGTTTACATTTTTATTATACAAGTGACAAATAGCTTTCCTCTGGGCTACTTAAAGATAAGACTTCATTGTTTGACAGATAATCACAGGTAAGCATGTATTAACTTCAGTTACCAAAGCTCAACAGAATGGCCTGTCATCCATCTAGATTTACCTAACTGGAAGTGACTATGAATGAAGCAGGATTTTCCCTAATATACATTTTTAAATGTCCCCCCATTAAAAATGGAGCTTGTAAACAGTGGATTTACTACTGTGAAAAAGCAGTGTGATCACTGCTTTCAGAAAAAGAAAAAAAAACAACTAGTGTGATTTCTAATTCTGCTCCTGACAACAACGTAAGTGATTTGCTGCTACAGCTGCAGAGGTGTGACACGAACGCTGGAGTTGCGGCACTGTCCTGTATCATAAGACATGGCACGTTGGTGCCTACAGGTTCTCATCAGGACCGAGAAACCTCATAGTGGTCATTCTGCTCAGAAATGAGCTGTAAGGCAATCCCTACTCCAAAGACCTTATGATATTAACACTGTTTAAAGACCGAGTTCAACGACTCCATTTGTCACAGCGCAGCCGAGTTTCAGCAGACCAAATGCCTCTTTCAAAGTCTCAAGGTAATAATTTTAGAAGTGATATGTACGAAAATTCCAGTGAGAGCACACAAACCCTGATTTACATGCACGGGAATAAGCAAATACAAATCTGAATCTGTGCACAAGCACTGGAGTTTTCACACATACGTGCAAGCAAAGTACACAAAATTGAACACATTTTCAGAACGTGACCTCTGCAAGAATATGTACAGCAACTGCAGACCATCCAGAAGACACACTTAACAGAGCATGAGCACTTTGCTGCTTTTGGCAAAGTATTTCTATTCCATTTACCCGAAAAATTACTAGAAAGTAAGAACAAGCAACTCATCAAGGAACTCAACTCCTTGAAGCATGAATCACATCTCAAAAACCAATGCAGAGCATTCAGCTGATATATATTTCTGTGTTGACTCTAATCATCTAATCACTTGATGGAGTGCCTAAGAACCGCTCAGCTCTTAAAACTTATTTATATGATCCCTAGTTTGATGAGGCCAATTTGACACCAGGGAAGTCTGCTGCTACAGAAGAGTATTCTGCTTTATACTAGTTTGTATCAGCAAAAAAAATTACTTACCAAGTAGAGCTGTCTGAGAGATAATGTTCGGCGTGATATAATTACATGGACAAACCCTTTCTAATTAAGTAAAATCATTAGTATTTTCCCTTTCCTTTATAAATCTAATAAAATCATACAGGATTTTTAAAATTTAGCACTGGTCTTAAAATGTATTTTCTTTTTACTTATATTGAATCTGAAAAAGGATATTAATGTCCTCAATTGCTGAAGGGTACAGGTTATACTTAAAAAAAGTAAAATGACCTCTTTGCAATATGTTTTTGGATGTCAGCCAGCACATAACCCTCAAAATTAGGTGAACCTCCACTTACTACAGGAAAGACAATGTATTTTATGAGAGTGGTGAACATTCAGGTATCAGCCTATTCATAGGAGTTTGATGAGATCCTAAAACTAACTGACTAAAAAACTGTGCTCATGTTCTTAAAACATATCCAATGAATTTCACTTTCTTTTATATTAACTTTCTCCTTCTTTGAAGTTCTTTTTCTGTGGTATCTTGAACATCTCAGTTTATTTGATTTTCATTTTGCCTTCACTACTACTTACTTCTCTGATAGAGAAGGTGTTTAAGGATTAAAATGCACAGAAAAACTGTAGTAGCTGAAGTATCTAAGTAAAAAAGTATTTTAAAAGTCAAAAGATAAAGGCTAGCATAAAAACTTAGGCTGCACTATATAAAGTCAGTCAGGTTATGAACAGATTCATATATTTTAGCAATGTGAAGAAAATGGTTATGTAAATACACACAAGTATTAACATCAAACTGTATTAAATTATGTAAACATACACATCTTCTGTGATCAATACAAACATCTACTTGTCTCAGGATACTACTGTAGCATTGCTCGAATTTGTTTTGAAGTAGATTCATCATTCAGGTGTTTTGTAGTGAACCTAGAAATCAGAAGTTAAAACAGCATTTTATAAAATGAACAGGGATTAGAAAAGTCTGAAAACTTCAGTGCCTGCTTTTGAAATCACTGCAGTTCCTTTATACTAACAAGGAACTTGTTCCTCTAGTCACTAACCACTGGATTTTAACTGCTGATCGTCTGGTACTCTTCACCTTCCAAATACCCCTTGCAATAAATGATTCCTTGTTAATAGGTGGAGAATTGTGGCTGAATCCTGGCTAAATCCTGTTTGCCATTCACCTATTATGTTGTCATGATTTTGGGTCAAAATTATATCTTTTTTTTTCCCAGTTAAAAGCCTTGAAAGAAGTAAATGTCATGGAAAGACTTAAGAAATGGGGTAAATGCTAAAAGGACTTAGGTCTCTAGATTGAATTTTGGCATAATCTATAAACCTAATTTTAAGCAGCATTCCTAAATATTCTGGGCAGACTGAAGAGCTTTAGTCGTATTTTTTCATTTAACCCCAATCATTCTCACTGCTTACGTTCGTAAGAGGATCGCTTATCACACAAGCTCAAAACACACCTGATACCTGTAGGTTTTAACTTCACATCAGCTTTAACTCAGAAGATGTAATAAGCAAATGTGGAGGTAGTTAAGGCTGCAGTTCTCACTCTACTCAAGCACTCAACAGGTAGAAAATTCAATGCAGCTCTGAAAAAGTTGTCACTAAGACTCCCTTCTCAGCTTCAGAGAAGAGTCAGACCATTGTGTCTTGCTTCCCAAGACAGAACCTGAAACACTTAGCTACAGGATTGGGATTTAGGTTGCTGCTTTCTTGATGTTGTATCATTTCGCAAAATCCAAAAAAAATTTCTTATTCAAAAGGAAAGAGAGAAGTGAAGTGGCAAGGGTGTGAGAAATAGAAATCCTACTCTTTGCTTCTGAAGTTCTAGCTGCTGGGGTAATTTATATAACAAATCTTAGCTTAGATATATATTGTTCATCTTGGATTTATTGTACACCTTTTAGATGGCTAAGTTTTAGGCAACAAAATGAATTTTAACTGTCTCTGTAGAATGACATTATGATTTTGTATATTAACAGCCATTGTTAATCAAAGTAAAATGGAACTGAAAGAAATGAATATTAATTAAGAAAGCCCCAGGTGAAGGAGGCAAACCTGAAAGAAAAATTATCCTAATGTATGAAGCTTCTAAATTGAAAACAATAATTCCACACATACCTGAGAGCATTCAGAAGTCCTTCCACAGTGTCAGGTGGTTGCTCCTTTAAAACTTTTATGCATCCCTTCATCTGGGAACAGAAGCATGTCACTATTGAACAATAATATATGAATTGCACTAGCTGAGAACAAGGAAAAATTTCACCATAGACAGGTAGGCTTTTTTACTACTGAGTGTTAATGTTGCTTTATATGACACAATAAAAAACACTTACTAAAAATGATCTTAGAAGTTCAATTTTTGAGAAAATACCTACTTCAATAAGTGTTTGCTTATAGTAAATTATATATTGAGTGTATATATTTTAATGTGCACACGATTTCTCCAATTCCAATTCAAAAAAATACCAAGAACAGCTGATATAAACTAAAAAAAGATTTTGGAAGAGAGTTCCATATCATTGCTCTTAGCAGCTATCAAAAGAGATGTTTCAACTTTGACTCTTATTTTTACGCATGCATAAATGGAAGTAATCTTCACTGTTCAATTTTTAGCTGGAAGGTAACCTAACTGCTGATAACTTATGATTTGCTTCATAATTAGTGGTTACAAGTTAAGTCTAAGATACGAAGTCCAAGATATTGCACTACATTAAACTTTTGTTAGAAAAGAATCACTAAACAAATCAGGTGAATTAAGATTTGGGACCATGTACTCATTTTAAAAACCAGTCATACATCTCCTGCCTCCCATTTATACCTAGCTAACTTTCAGGATAAATGTGAGAAACCAACTACACACATTGTATATTTGGTCCTATCAAAATTTTCCTTGTGTTTTCTCTGTAGTCAAGAGACTGAATTAGCAGTCAGGAAGTCTGCATTCAATTCCCAGCCTCTGTCTGCTGCATGACCTCGAACAAATCAATTCACCTCATTGTGACATCTCTTTCTCTCTGTAAAACAGAGTCAAAGAGGAGATGTGGTAAAACACTGATTTCATCTCCAGATGAAAAATGCTAACAAAGGCTCAGCGTCATGGAGCACAACAATATATATTTTTCCCTTTTAAAGTAGTTTCTCTTGTAAAGGCAGAGACTTTGCATTGTTTTTTTTACAAATTAGTTTGTTTCTGCTGAAAGACACAGCACATGACATATAGATTTGTAAAAACGTAGCAAAAGAAAGAGTGCTTTTTTTGTGTGCTTGCAATATTTCACATGTGAAAATGAAGTTGATTTCTCTGTGACTGGTCACGCCAAAGCTACAACTGAATGCTCATTATCAACATTACAACAGTAACATTTTCGGTTCTGATACTTCAGATCTCAGACACAGCAGAGACAACGTCAAATCCTTGCGTATTTACAACAGAACGACTGCCAAAGATGAACATTTTAGGGTAAATAAATTAAATGATTAATAAAAAATTGTGACCATAGAACTTATTCAAAAACTATTACAAAACTATTTTAGTGTAACCATGCAGCTGGCAGGATTGCAGAGCTAAGACAAATGAGTGTCTGTGCCTGGAAGGAAATACAAAATATAAAGACTGATTCTTGTTTTCATTTCAAACAAACAGATGTATTGAAGTATGCAGATGAAGATAAATCCTAAATTTTGCCATTCAAAGGTAATTAAAATGATTTATACAAAGTCCTAAATTTGTACTGAAAAAGAGCTGCGGACTAGTATTCTCAAACCTACAGAATACTAAAGAGAAGTCACTCTTACATCAATCTTTGATGTCTTTGAGAAAGCTCCCACAGGATGAACGTGATCATATAAAATAATAACTCCCACCATTACTCGCATGCAGAACATAAGGGTCTCTTCACTGGTAAATCGACTCCTGTACTCTCTGAAAACAGAACAAACAAAATTAACAGTTTTGACTTTTTAGTGGCCTGTTTTGCGAACTAGACTATGAGAGCAAGAAATCTGAAATAAACTTGTATTTCCATGTCAAAGATGCATCTTGGTAAGCCTTTAAAGGTCTCTGAATTGCGCACGACCTTGCCAATTTAGAAGAATGGTTAGAAAGCAAAGAGAGAGATGCAAACCCTCTCTAATACCTCTTCACAGTTCAGATCCTCGCTTCAGCAAAATGTCTCCGATGATGGCTTCACAAATGACCTTCACAGTTCATGAAATATGATGGAAACAGATTGTACTTCTGCTTAATCTTATAAACACAACATATCAGGACCTCAAAGGAAAGCTGCTTTTTTTTTTGCTTAGATTCCTTGTTTGAAAGAGCTAACATGTGAGTGGGATCCAACTCCAGCAGCTGATAAATTCGAGGCTTCACCTAGGGTGGATCACAGTCACTGCTCTCTCTCTAAGTCCACAGGCAACTTCAACAACGAAGCATCTAAATGTGGAGGCCTACTAGATAAGACTAGACAGGACTAATTCCAAAGGGATTTTCTTTGACTTTTCCATGCCTAAATAAGAATACGGATGGCACTATCCGCTCTAATCCCTGAAACCATCATCATAAAATGAAAAATGAACTACAGTAGAAAAAAAAGAAGAAATGCTGAAAACCAGAAATTATCACAATTTTTCTAACAAACATTTTGAGTAGATAATATGTATATGTCTACTGTCATTCATTGATTTTCTTTCACTTAAACATATAATTCAAAATACTAAAATCTGTATTATACTACTCTCAGTTTGCAATAACTTCAACTTTTATTCTTACATAGCATTATAGCATGAACAGGTTTAAAGGCTACAGATATTCTGATGTGAAAATGCTGATTAACTCAGAGCTAGAACTATGTATCAGATAATCTTCCGGCACACAACTCACAATTTTCTATTTCTCTGCTTTTGCCAAAAAATGACCTGACACATAAGGCTACTTTTAAATTACTATTTCTATGACGTCCTGTAATTGTGAGGTGAGTTTCACTTCCTATGTACAGAATTTTCATAAACACAGCCATGTCAGGAGTTCTAGCTTTTAAATGGCACGATGAACAAATGATCCAAAGGTAGAAAGCCTACCTTGACTCAGTCTTGCAATGTGTTTTCCACTCAAAGGGACCGCTAGCCTAAAAAATACTCAACTAACAGAACAGCTAAACTGTTGCTGCTGCTGCCCCACTGGCCCTTTCGACACCGGTAGACAGGAACACAGCTGTACAGTTTCCATACAGCTGAACTTTCTTATATCCAGAATAAGACGGCTGCACCCAAGAAAGATTGATTCAAATGATCCTCAAGATAGTCCCTGTGTATCATTTGTGAAAGCACTACCTGGAAGTGCTAAAACCTTGCCCCTAAGTGTGCTAATAACCAAGCAGCACAGGCAACTTAGAGGTGTTAGCTGGCCTATGGCCCTCGTTAGACAAAACACAGACACTGAAGCCTCTTGTGCTTTCACTTTAACCTTTTGTTGAAACACAGGCTGACCACATAAGCTCTCCCTAACAAAACTCAATGCTGATTCATGAAAAATACCCGAAGGTGGTTACAACAGGAGGCAAGGCTTTCTAATATCAAGTCATGCTTTGTACACAGAAGTGGCAACAACTTAAGGTACACAAACATGAATTCATTTAGGAAAAAAACTATGCTTAGCCTAGGTGGTTACTTAAAATACAATACAAATTCTCCCATACAAACAAAACAAGATTTAAGGTAAAACTTACGGTGTTTCCAACATGACTTTACATACACTAGCCATAGTACTTAGACAGTCCGTTGTATTTTCAATCGGTAATGTTTTGTTCTAGAAAGGTAAAAAACAGCCAAGGTTCAGTAAACCATCTCGCAAAATTAAAATCAAGAATGTCTGTGTCGGACCTCTTCTCCCCCATTACCTACTTCTGATACAAAATGTGTGGTTGCATTACTGAGTGTTTTCAGCATTGGTGTGGCTTCTGCATAAAACAGGGACATCCTATTGGCCATTTCATTGTTTACTTCATTCTCAATGTCTAGCTGATGAAAACATGAGAAAAAATAGTCAGTAAAGCTCTTGACAATCTTGCCGGCAGCAAGAGAAAGATACAGCACATGCTCATGTCAGCGAGCAGATTGTTGCAAGAAGAGTTGCACTCTAAATCGTTTCATCTGCACTACTGATTAACTCTTGGTGCGAAGGAGAGACCATGACAACTAGCGAATCAAAAGAACAAACATTAACACAAATAGTGTAAATGCACACTGATAAACACCTTGGTGTGAACAGCACATCGGATTTTGTTTACTTACATGCATGTTGTTTATTCTGTTGCGACTTATTGTCCGCCTATAATAACTAAAGTCATTCTGAATTGCTGGGTTTCTCATCTTTGAGGAAGACAAATATGAAATAATCAGTTTTGGTTCAAAACACATGGTAAAAATGAGCATGCATTAAACTACTTTATTAACCTTAAGTTCATCAAAACGAAGAGTAAAATGTAAGATTTCTGCAAACTCTTTCGCTAGCGCCTGCTCCCGTTCCAGGTGCTGAGTTGGAGTATAAGGAGGGCACGTCAAGGACTCCAGTAAGCTCTGCAGGGCTTTCTCTGAATAAAAATCAGAAGCACAAACTCTGTTTAGTCTATATCATGACAAAGTTTTAAGTATCTAAATATACTTTGTTTGAAGGGAAGGAACTCTCTGTAGATGCAGAGCCCTAACAGAAGTGCTTTTTCTTACTATTCTAAGGTGAGAAACATTAGGCAAAGATACATGCCTCTTCAGGCTCTCTATTTTCTCTCTATTTTTGTATCATTGAGCTCTGCTCCCTTTTTATCACCCTTTATCTGGGTTCCCCATGCAAAATTCTAGAGAGAGTTTTTTCTTGCATTCAGATATTCAACTCTTTCATCTTCCCCAATTACCCATCAGCTCAGTACGGAGATTAACCTCTGGCATCTCTGTTCCTAAAAGTGTTCTCTTAGGCACCGGTAGCAATATAATTCAGCTCCTGTGGCTATAATTACCAGCATAACTCAACATAAGAAAGATCTAGTAAGTAGGATGTTGTAGAAGAATTCCCTCGCATTGGGGAGCTCTCCCACTTCATACATACATTTTTGCACACTGGTTCTCTTCCAGAATCCTAATTCGAGGAGTAATTACATCACTTTTGGGGGTTGCAGGGAAGACAAAGACAGTAAAAAAAATGCCTGACTTTGGATTTTTGCCCCATGAGAGAGTTTATTGATAGCCTTCTCCCCGTTATTCCTGTTTTAAAGAAGTTTCAAAATACTATTGGTTTATATTCCTTTAAAAACTCTGAAGGATCCAAATTGCAAAAAATAAATTGCCTTAGTACAATATGGACCAGTGAAGTGCAGAAGAGTGGTAGGCACCAGAGAAAAACTTTATACAGTTTTATTACATTCTTTGCTTGTACTATTCATATAATACGGGACAAGCTAACAAATACGGTAATTTTGAAATTATAATTAAAAATATGTCTTGATAAATGTAATTGCAGTTAAATGTCTGTTGATATCAAAGAGAAAGAACAATAACCCTTTAAAAATCTGTGGAAAAAAGAAACTTTCTATTTCTTTATAGATAAAGTACCCTAATAAACAGACATACTAGAACAGTGCTCACCTAATCTGAGTGAAAACTCGTAAAAGCGCTTCAGCCTTACAACCAGGGGACATACTGAATTCCATGCTTTTTCTTGCAACTGGATATCATTGGGATTTTGTATTGCCTGAAATGGAAATAGTACTATAAAGAACTGTGATATATGAATAACAAGCAAATGTGGTTTAGAATTTTGATACTGTATTATTTTAGAAAGTAAGTATTGTAAGACATAGAACAATTACATTACTAAGTCCAAAAAATACAATGTTTATCTTTCCTCTCCTGTAATATACTCATTTAAAGTTATTTATTCCGATGCATCACTGATATGCAGAAATGTTTGGGGAGCAAAACTACTGTAGAAGTATCAGGCAAGATCTTTCGTACCACTGGTTGCAGAAATAGCCTTTTTTTAAGGTTTTGATGCTTTTGAAGTCTTCAACATATTCAGGTTCTTTAGTTACAAACAGCTCACGCTAACAATAGCTGCAAAGCTGATGGAGGAAAAGGTTTTGTCAGCTGAGAAAAATGTTAAGTTACAGTTCAGAATCATACTTTGGGACCAGTTTCATAGAATAAGATGCCTGTGAAGTGGATGCAAGGTTATAACTCACTTTGGTTCCTTATTTCACTTACACAAAAGAACAACTATTTTCAACTTTTTTTACAGTGTATTTCTGACATCTTTTTCCACATCCTCAGCTTTGATTTCTACCATGAGACATATGAAACAAGGCATATGAAATGGTGTTTCTTAACATGAAAAATAATTAGTACAGTAAACCTAAAAGACATTTCAACAGCCATCATTTAATGACTTCACATTAGGGCTTTATATTCAAGTTAGAGATAAACTGGAACGTATTATCTAAATACAAGTCTAATTAAGATTTTCCTATCATTTCATAGAATGTACTTGGATACGGAAGCACAGAACATATCGCGTTTTGCTTGATTTGGCTTCCAAAGAACTGTCATTAACGTCAACAAACATACATCTCTAATTTCTTGTCCAGCTCCTTTGTAAGCCTGAAGGTCTGCAAGCATACTTTCCGAGTCCTGTAAAACTGCACTGATCTGATTCCATACTTCCCTTTCTCCATCTGTGGGCTGTGCATCTAAGAAAGAGAAAAGCAAAATGCACAAAGTCAAAAGGTAGCTGCAATGCAAACGGCAAGATGATTCAGTTCTATTTAACAACATTATTTCCAGCTTGACTATGTGTAACTCCATTCTGACGTGGTTTTTTTTTTTTAAATACACAATTATACTGCACTGCTGTTCTGCTAACATCCAAGTTTCTGCTTTTATATCAAGGAAGGAAAAACAGTGCAGTTTTTGTATGCTTTGGCTCATAATGCCTCTTCTCAAAAAGCAGCATTTTGAAGTGAAGCGGTATCATAAAGCAATGCTATCAGGAAATAGAATAATGCATCCATCCTTTAGTAAAAATGTCCCTCTCATGAGCTCCACAGCTTGGTCACAAAGGATTTTTCACTTCTTGTGCAGCTTGGGGATAAAATCAGGCCTTTCAGCGGATGGAGCAGTGGGATATGCCACTTTGACATTGTTCCAGGCTTCCTTAACTAGGGCAATTTATTTATCCTTTTGTAAAACACAGATACAGTACTGCTAAAAATAAACATTTTTCTCATATATGTTAGAGATCATTCCTGCTACTAAAATAAATCCAGCTGTGTCTATGATCAGTTTTCAGGGTGGAAGAGACCTATAGACCTTCATTGTTCAATGAAATGCCATTTGGAAGTAGATCAATTTTCTCATTCAAATCCCATCGGGTGGGATTTTCACAGCATTGTGACACCAGGGTGTGATGTTATCCCTAGAACACTGACATATTAGACACGGTTAAGATCTTCTGCCTTATTTTGCTTTAAAACATAAAGATGACTGGCAATGACTAAAGACTGGATGACCGACTGGCCGAAGGACAGAGCTCGGAGAGCTGTGGGGTAGAGCCGAGCTGGAGGCCTGTGACAAGTGGTGACCCCAGGGGTCAGTACTGGGTTCAGTCCTACCCAATACATTGATCAACGAACAGGATGAAGGGACAGAGTGCACCATCAGCAGGTTTCCTAATGATACGAAACTGGGAGGAGTGAAACCTAATGAAATTCAGTAAGAGCAAGCGTAAAGTGCTGCATGTGGGGAAGAATCTCATGTATCGGTACAGGTTGGGGGGTGACCTGTTGGAGAGCAGCTGTTGGGACAAGGACTTCAGAGTCCTGGGGGACAACAGGCTGACCATGAGCCCACAATGTGCCCTTGCAGCCAAGAAGGCCAATGGCATCCTGGGATGCATTAAGAAGCGTATGGCCAGCCGGCCAAGAGAGGTTATCCTCCGTCTCCACTCTGTGCTGGTGAGGCCTCACCTGGAGTCCTCCCCAGTTCAAGAAGGACAGGGAACTACTGCAGAGAGTCACTAAGATGATGAGGGGACTGGAGCATCTACCACATGAGGAAAGACTGAGAGAGCTGGGTCTGTTTGGCCTGGAAGAGGCTGAGGGGGGATCTCATCAGTGCTTATAAACATCTCAGGGGTGGGTGTCAGGAAGATGGGGCCAGACTTCTCAGTGGTGTCCAGTGATGGAAACTCCACAATGGTCACAAACTGGAAAATAGGAGGTTCGACTTTTACTGTGAGGGTGACAGAGCACTGGAACAGGCTGCCCAGAGATGTTGTGGAGTCTCCATCTCCGAAGACTTTGAAAACCTGCCTGGATGTGTTCCCATGTGATCTATTCCAGGTGATCCTGCTCTGGCAGGGGGGCTGGACTATATGATCTTCAGTAGTCCCTTCTAACCTCTGACATTCTGTGATTCTCTATATAGAACTGCAGTCAGTATTTGTTGAAACAATTACATTGTCCCAGCAGATTTTAGAAGTAGTGCTCAGGGACATGCCTTAGTGGTGGAGCTGGCATTGTTAGGTTTAACGGTTGGACTCAATCTTATTGGTCTTTTCCAGCCTAAATGATTCTATGATTTCTACAGAGATTCAACTTCTTTTTTTTTTTTTTTCCTTAAATTTGTATTAGCTTGTAAACACGGAATTTAAATTTTTATGGAATTAAAAAATTCTTTGAAAGTGAATCTTAGGACTTAAGGACTACTTGCCTGAATTAAAAGCAATGTGCTACCTTCAGTTCAAAACTCGATGATTGGGAAGGGCTATTGCACACGTCTACATTAATAGACAAGAAATATTAAAAATTTAGTTTTCTCACTCTCCTTAAGAGTGAGTTTTCCACCCATTTCCACTCCACTAGAAACAAACGAACCATGGTATTCTCTCCATGATGTTTCAAGGTTAAGATAATTTGTTTAAATGTGTCAGTTTATCTATGGACCTGGCACAAATGAGACACAAATGGCTGAGTTTTACATGTCTGTAGCTCTGAAGCAACTAATACTTAAAATCTTTCCTATACCCCTAATATTACCACGAGTCCCATGAGACTGGGAACATGAAATAATGCTGATTCGACCTTCCTTTTATTCTGCAAACTTTCCCTAATCTTGTTTAAAAGACAGAAGAAGCGAAAGTAAAAATAAGCTGGGCTTACTGGCCTGGGTTTTATATATAAAACCACTTGATGTAACAAAAAAACCCCACTGTCCTTCAGAAAGTGAGGGAAACTAGTACCAAAGGGAAAAAACTATCCCAAGCAGGAAAATCCCTGTTTACAGTGTTACAGATTGGTTCTTTCCCCAAGCTGCAAAAAAAAAATCTCAAGTATATGCCCTAAGGAGTCTGTTACCTTATGATACAGCAACAAAACAGTAAATGCTTCTGAGTTTAAGGCAAAAAATTGGTAATCTCGCTGAACAGTTACATACCATAGAACAACAGAGTAGGGGGAAGGTAGGAGTCACCTATAAACCAATATCTATATTTTAACAGTTAGGCAAAAGTTAATTAAAATAACATTTTCAGTAAATATTAAGACACAAAAGAAAACAAGTAATATATTAGTACAGCTCATGAGTGTAAAATTTGCATTTTCAGGTCACCTGAAGCATGGGTTGGCCAACAATGTACTTCTATGTTAATTTTTACAATTTACTTGCTTGAAAAAAAAATTAGCCTCCAGCAGAGATGTAAACACTATAACCTGCTCCGCACTTTAGGGCTTAAAAATGGTCTCTCATAACACCTTCCACTGTTTGTCTTTTTCAAATTTTCCCAATTCATCTTTCTGGAAGTTGGGGGAAGGCTGAATATTTGAAACCCATTGAGCTTTCTGTAGGACGTGGAGGAGTAGGAGGAAGGTAGGTGGGTGGAAGAGGGAAAGAAAGGGAAGGGAGAGGAAGAGGGCTGCAAAGGCTACAGAGCAACAGGCTGAGCTTGCATTTGCAGAAGCAGTTTATTTTTACGCTGAAAGTGTTTAGCTTAAATAAAAAGGTAAGGAGGATGATTCAGGCTTTAAAAAAAACCAAAACACATGCATCTTACTTATGAAATATAGGTTATGAAAACAGATGTTTGGATAGGACCATGGCCATGTTTCAGAAGGGATTTTACATGAAGATCTTGCCAAAAACCGTCAGCTGAAATACCTGTAATCGATCACTTAGAAAAAAAATTCATCTTGCTTTCAACAACAATAACAGCAACAACAACTAAAAGGAACACAGACTTCTTCAAGACAGATTTTGGCTTTTAAAATTGGTTTTCTATTCCAACAATATTAAAGCTTTTTTCCTCTGTTCTGAGTAAAAAAAAAAAAAAGTCATTCCTGACTCACAGTGTGGAATCACTGCTTGGCAGTGCTCACTTCTTACCCCCACACCACCAGAGAACCAGCACATGCTTAGAGCAATTTGAGCCCATTTATAAATACTGACTAATCCATACTGAATGCAACCCCTCTCCATAACAAGTTACCATAATCACCAGACTTAGTGCATTTCTTCAAAGTACTCAAGTTTAGCATTCAGGGTACGCTGTCTTTAATAAGACAAAATAGGGAACCCTTTCACCTCCCTTCGCCCAAATGTTTCTCATGTGAATTTAAACCTGACAACCAAATGAATCTTCAATCAAATTAATTCAGGAGTCAGAGCAGGCTTGACTCTTCTATATACAGATACTACCAGCAAATTTTCAACTAGAAAGAAAAACTTCTTGGCTATGGAGAGAAATATAATTCCACTGGCTGCATCAGAAATAACCAGGATATGATAATTCATCCATTCCATCAACAAATGCTCCCTTTCACCTTTACACGACGTCTATTCGATGTTTTGGATGGGGCTTCAGACTTCACTAAAAACAAGTGGAAAGACAGACCCACGACAATCCATTTGCGGATGCACTAAATATTTCAGGTGCATGGTGGGGTACAAAGGTATTATTCTTTTCTTAGAAAATACCTGTCATTTGTTTAAAAAAACAAGCTAAACTTAGTAAAACAAGGTATCTACCTCATTCTCCACCATGTGTGCATTAGAAAAACCATAGAAACCACTATGTAGGTAAGACATTAGTACTCATCAGACAAGAATAAATGTAAAAATAATAGATATGAAGCCTTTACTAATACAAAATCAAATATACTACTATCTCATTAATTCTTTTTTTATTAAGAAATAACAAGACTATTAAAAGAAGCACTTCCAACCCATGCACCCTTTCTGTATCTAAAATGCAGATGAAAAGCACAGAACTTCATTCCACTCTCAGTCAAACTTGACTGCAGGTTCAGAGGATTTACACTGAAGTTTGCATTTCAGTGAATGTGGAAACACATTTGCCAAAAAAGTATCATAGCCTACTGGCCTCGACAGCCTAACCAAAGAATTCCGAGTAAAACCAAATGTTTACAGGCTCTGCTTTCAGCTTTTCTTGTCCTGTCCATTGTTGAAGGTGGCCAATAATTCAAGTTAGAGAGCAGCATGTGTATTTTACTGTATAATGCTCAAGTCTTATTTCAGGTTTGCCACCACGAAAATGATTTTTCCCATTTCGATCTGGGACAAAATTAGATGGAAAGCTAGTTTATGCCATTAGAAGGACAAAAGACATTAAAACTACAGTGAGTAATGCATTTTAAAGGGTAGTAGAACCACACATTAAAAAGAATAGAATTGGGCAGAAACAGTACCCTGTCCAGCCTACACAGGATTTTTGAACTTCATCCTTTCTAAATTGGCTAGAACAAAGTAAAGCTCCCTAAAATGTTAATTCCTGCTAAAGGCATGGTGCTATGCCAGGGGTATAAGCTCCGTGGTGGACAGAGTGGACAACCTTTCTCCAGCTGAGCTGTAGCTTCTTGCTTAGGGCACTCTCTGCAGTGCTGGAGACAAGGCTGGACACAGATCACATCTCCAGCCTTGCTGCCTGTGGAGCAAGGGTATCAATTAATCTCTTATCACACAAAAAGTGGGCAGTTGCTCTGCTGCCAGGCATGTTCTAGTAACAGACAATTTCAATCACACATGAACAAAGATAACTTAAAATTTCATTAATCTTTCTGGGGATAGGCAAAGAAACCTATAAAGTAATTGCCCTTGATTCTCAGGGGGATGAGGGTCATGAGTCCACCTAGCTAACATTTAGGTAAAAAGGGAACCTGTTCAGTTTAAGGTTAGAGAGTTTGGTCTTATAAAAGGTATTTGAATCTCAGGAGAGAATGGGACTGAAGATGTCACTTAAGGACACCACCTCCCAATAATCTATAAGCTTTAGTCTTTTAGGTTCAAAACAAACTGTTGTTACCTCAACCTTCAAATTATTTCCAAGAATTCAAGAGGAATTATTTGTCCACTTTGCCTGAAAAAGGCCCTCTATGGGCAACAGTAATTTGACAACAGATTTTCTGCAAAACAGAACATTCGTAAGCTGCTATGGAAAGTGCCTCTAATACCCAGAATTCATTTACCTGTTACTAATTTAAACAAGGTCAACATCTAAAGAACAAAACAGTTCTTGAACTGATAAAATCTATTTCAAGACAACTCGTCCTTTGGGCTTGTGAAAACCCAGAAGACTTGCCATGCACTCACACCACCTAATGTTATCTTTGAGTTGAGAGCTAAGAAAGAATTAAGGTAAAGTAAGTGGTATATAACCCAATCCAGTTTGATTGAGAATATCTACCTCAAGACACAAGTGTAAAACAGCAACATGGTTTACTTTCCAGGAATGAAGAGACTCTTTTTTTTTTGGAGTAAACCTTTCAGTATACCTTAAAAATCAGAGTAATTCAGCTGAATGCATATAGCTTGCATTCTACCTCAAAGAAAAAGATTTTTCATCTTCATAGAGAACTCTATTCTCCACATCACTTGCTAAAGTTACCACAGGTCCCATTTGTCTCAGCTTTCAAGGCTGGACTGAATGCATCTTCAAATTGCTTCTCCTTGGACAGATCCTGAGTATCTGACAAACTCTAAAATGATTATAGGAGAGCACACAGAACTGCTTTTGCTATACATCATTAAATGAAATTAATGCCAGATTCAAGCTTTTTCAAGCAGGAAACTTAGTTCCCAGTTTTGAATGAAAAATAATGCCAGCAAATGTGTTGTAAGAACAGCTGCAGGAAAGGGGCGGGGGAGGGGGGCGGGGAAAGAGATGATTTTAAGCAATTTTTTTTGGTAGCCTAAACTTTCCAAGGGACAAATTAAAATAGCTATGTAAAAAAAATGACTGGAAGGTGAAATTTTGAAAATCAGTTTTTCTTTCAAAAATAGCACAAGGCAGAATTTGAAAAAATACACAGGTGAGAAAACTTTTTCTACAGTGTTCCTGTTTCTACCTGCCCATTTTTCAAGACCTCCAGAATTGCACGGAAGAAATGTATTGGAGGGACTAAGGTTAAATATGAAAAAAAACTGGGTTGCTGAAAAGTGAGCATGCAACTGATGAAAAGTTATTACAGCCTTTCAGTACTTAAAGGGAACCTCTGAGAAAGATGGGGACAATCTTTTTACAAGGCCTGCTGTGACAGGACAAAGGGCAGTGGTGTTAAACTAAAAGAGGGTAGATGTAGACTGGATATAAGGAAGAAGGTTTTTACAATGAGGGTGATGAAACACTGGCACAGGTTGCCCAGAGAGCTGGTGGAAGCCCCATCCCCGGAGACATTCAAGGCCAGGCTGGATGGGGCTCTAAGAAATCTGATCTAGTGAAAGATGTCCCTGCTCACCGCAGGGGAGTTGGACTAGATGACCTTTAAAGGTCCCTTCCAACCCAGTGCATTCTGTGATTCTATCTAAGTTTATTTTAAAAACAACAAACAAAACCCCATAATAATTCAAAAGAGGCAATACAGGATTGTCCTCCTCAAATTTTTCACCAAGATTTTGTCCTGAAGAACAGTAAGTGACAAGAAAACAAATTCATTTTTGTTGCACAGAACAATTAATTCTTGAAACACACAGCCTATAAATGTGTATTAAGAATAACAAGGGAAAACAACAAAATTAAAATCAACTACACTGACCTTACTGTGTAGTTTCACGAATGCTCTGAGATATTTGAATTTGTACTACTGCTTGCACCCTCTGCTGCATTTCTGTTCCCATTCATCTGACACTGCTGGAGCTCTTCCAAATGGACTGGAAGGGTACTTAGTAGGTAGTAGAGTTAAGGTGGCAGTTTGGTGGGGTTTTTTGAACAACTAGTTCTTTCCCACATAGCTATAATTCATGATGGGTACAATCATGTTTGTACATTTCAATTCTAGAGCAAAGACATGAGGCTGTGACAAAGCTTCACCCCTGGGATAACCCCTTTGGAGTAGAATAGATGAAACCAACTGTCAGAGTTAACACCTTAATGTTCTTTTCCCACTTTCTTTATGTAAAAACTTGTATTACTTTCGACCAAAATCAGCCCATGAACCCTCTAGTGTTTGAGGCATGGAGACAGACTGTATCTGTTCTACTCCTCCGCAGGAGGAAAAAGGCTGTTTCTGTCTTTTTTAAAGCAATATTTGTGTGGCACATTGTGCGCCCAGCAGGAAGAAGTATGTCACACACCCTCCTTACACCAAATCACAGAATTGTTGAGGCTGGAAAAGACCTCTGAGATCATCAAGTCCACCCTATGACCCAGCACCACCACATGGGCCAGACCAGGGCACTAAGTGCCACATCCAGCCTCTCCTTAAACACCTCCAGGGACGGTGACTCCAGCTACAACACATACCAAAGGAAGAGAGCAGCAGAAAAACTCGCCAGGGCAGTAGTATCCAAAAACTATAAACATTTCAGAAGTAGTGCTGAGAGATTTGAGATTTCAGCTTACAGCTAATGAAAAAGTGTACAAAAACTAGAAAGCAACCTGCTGATCCAAATAATGAAATACAGTAACCACATTACCTCAACATACCCCTCATCCTCTGAAGGGCCAACTGCATTGACTATTTTCATTCATGAGCTCAAACTGAAAACTTGGCCCAGAGAAAGTCGCACATGGAGCAAACACACAAACAAGCTCTTATCTCTGCCCATTAACTAAGAGTGTCCTCTTACATCATACAATGGCTCATTAAAGGAGACCAAAGCACACAACTACAGGCATCCCGGGTCACATCCTTTTGACACAATACAGATTTCATGCCGTAAAAATCTCCAGGGCTTTATTGCACAAGTAAAACATTTTAACCTTTCGCTCAGCAGTGTCAAACTCGCTGAAATTTGGAGATGACAGTTTTGTTCCTCTCTAGGTAGACGTGCCTGACTAGCGTGCCCATGTGCTTGCACCAAGCACTGGTCACCTCCTGCAGGACAGGGTGCTTCACCCCTTCCAGTTCTCAACAATGCAGTTTTGGAAAAAAGACAAAACCAACCTTTGCTGCCAAGGCAATAAAGAAGGTATTTTCCCCTCTCACCACCACCATCTCCACTTCACCAAGGCTTCCCACTGCCAGACGATCTGTTTCCTGCCAAGTCTGCAGCCCAGGTCAGGAATACTCTCTTACCATCCAGGACATGATGGGGCTGATTAAACCTGGAAGCTTAAAGTAGCTGAAAACCTTCCTAATAGCCTGGTAAAGCCACAGAGAGCTGCTGAAGTTTGAAAGGAAAAAAACTAGGTGGAGGTTTGGATAAAGGTTTGACACCCAGGGTTTACAATAAAATTCTCAAAAGATACAGACAGAAAAAGAAAAGGGAAACACTACTCACAGCACCTTCTCCTAAACTCAGACTAACCAATTAACTTTTTTTCCTTATGTAAAACTGATCCTTCATAATGAGGTAAATAAGATCTAGATGCTAAGATTAAGATATGTTCAAAGTTATAGTCATACACTCTAGCTCTCACCCAAGAAAGCATGTTTGAACAATTTAGAGATTTAAATATGTGTTAAGATGGCTTTTTAAACCAGTGCTTCAGAGCGTGTACATACATACAGTCTCATATCAGGTCAGTAACTTGTTTTCAGAAAAACAATCCAGGAATAAATGATTCAAGAAAACTATTTCAAGGTGAAAAAATGTGTGTCTGATCACCTGAAATTCTTTCTTAAACCATGCTTCAAAACAAAGTTATTTTAAAACCACTGTCTTCTCATCAAAATTTAATACTCAGAAAGGTATTAACAAACAAAACATCACACGCTGTTAGCATTTTAAATAAAAAGCGTTTCATGTAAGTAGTGAAGTATGCTTAAACCCACACTTAAGGATTTGATGACCAGTTTTCAAGACAAGGTCTAGAAGCATATGCAGGGAAATTGTAACCAGCAAAAGTGAAATAGCTTTTAATCAGATACAGACATGACAAGTTAGAAAGCGAAACACTGTTTTGCAAACTCATAGCCATGCAATTAAGAGAGATGCAATCAAGCACATACACTTCGACCACTTCGCTACTTTTTAGAAACTATAATAATCCCAGTTAAATCATTACTGAACTAGGTAAAAATAGTGCCACCTCCACTGCTTATATTTGATAAGTTTTTTTTTATTTCCAATATACAGTCCAATTCCAGGAAGCAACATAAAGATTATTTTTTTAATCTCTGATTTGTTAAAGAAAGCTGAGGTCAAGTTTATTCATATGTAAATTTAACAATGGCTCATAAATGTTTTAAGACTTATTAAAGTAAGGTTTTACTTGCATATCCATCTTTGTGCCGCCTCCCTGCTCAGAATTAATTTCATTAATTTTGTATGGTTTTATAAATATCAAAAGGCAATACTGAACTGAAGTGTAATTCGATTTGTTTGCAAATCCCTTTTGAATTGCTTTATGATGCGGAAGCGCATGCAGTTTATTAGGAAATAATAAGCAAAGAAGGCAAGCCAGGCAAGAAGCTTTGCTCACTTTCAAAGTCAAGGAAAAAATTTGGCCCCTGATCAAGCTCTGTGCAAGTGAGAACTTTTAAAAGATTTCCCATTTGGTTCCTGAAAAATAGAAAAGGAAGAGAAAAGGAGTCCTGAGTGAACAAATGATTTTAAAGACAAGGACTTGGACAGATCGGTTGTGCTGGAAAACACACACTGCAAGAAATCAGATCTTAAAAGTTTTTCCTCAGCTTGCTGTTAAGTCAGGGAAAAGATTCTCTCATTGTCTTGCAATTGTTTGAACTTACTTTCAAAATCCAGGAAAAAATGTGGATAGTTTTCAATTTCCCTGGTAAGGACCTTAAGAAGATTACCCATCCCAGCAAACCTAGTAAATGCAACAAAATCGTAAACAGTTACACACGTGAATTTAGAATACTACAACTAAGGCTTGACACAGTCTGCATCATACGTATTAAACATTTTGGTAAGTTCTGGACCATGAGAAACATTTTGATGGTCAATTCTATGACATTTACGCATGGGAACAAAGAGAGTAATAACTTGGAAAAAAACAGAAACAATGCTGTTCAAGAAATTTGAATTTAAACATCAGCACAACATCACAGAGTGCAAACAGGTTATTTATGAGTTTATTTATTTTGCAAGAGAAACGAACTCAGAACTATAACTGTATTTCTAAATCCTCTAAATTGCTGGACTCGAGATTACTGAATACCATTCCAGAGTAAAAAAGAAGGTCTTAATCCCTGGTGTAGATTCTTCATGAAAATAACTTCATTTAAAGAAAAAAAAAATCAATTTGTTTCTAATTGATAAGATTTTATAAAATATTATTAAAAAATCTGTAAGAAGGAAAAGCAAAAAAAAAGCTTGCTATTTTAACTTTCAAAAATATATGTGGGGTTTTTTTTTAAAAAAAGGCTCAAAATCTATCTTTTTATCTGCAATTCCTATTTTTTATCATCTTGGAAGCCTTTGCATTTCAAGTTATGAAAAACTCCCAAAAGGAAAAGGAATGAATTTTCAAAAAAGCAAGTCTCTACAGAAGACAAGAAGGAAGGAGATTTGAAGAAAAGTTTTTTACCAGTATAGTTCTTAGGAAGATACATTATTCCGAAACTATGTAAAAGTATAGCTTTTTTAGGCAAACTTAAAAATTCTTTCTCAGAAGAGAGAAAATTAAACCATGAAAAGCACATACATATGAGGATAAAGAGGTATGCCTGGAGGGATGTATAAAAAATGTAATTTCAGATTTAAAACTCAAACTTTTTGCCTCAAAGATAAATATTCTCAGTAGTTTAAAACCACAGCTCTTGGGGCTCACATCTGATGCTCATGTATTTTTCAGCTTAACTCTTTTCCCACTTAAGATATCAGATCACAAAAAAAATTGTTCTAAGCATGTACAAGGCTGATACTCCATATGAAGAGATAAAGTTTTTTTTAAGTTCTCCCCCAAGCATTAAAGAAGAAAAAGTACCATCGACCATAATTTCTATATGCATACAAGGGATATACTTCTATAGCAGGAAAACCTAGGATGGTAATGTAAGGCTTGAGGATTTCAAAGCAGGAAAGTCATTCCATAAAATTATATAAATTTAACCATTAATCTGTCCAGAGCATGCACCTTCATGTAAACCAGGGTTTTGTTAGATAAACGGCTTTGTTTTGCATTAAGTACTTCTTCAGAATTTTCTCTCCAGAACAAATCCAGTGAGCAGACTGTCAAACCCTTTACAGTCAGCAACATCTTGCATAGACAATATTGAAACATAAAGAAACATTCTCCATTATTCATAGAGTTACACCCATTTATATGCAGAAAAAAGAAATTCAGTTTTACTTTCAGAGCAAGATATGCACTATATGAACTGAGTCTGATTTTCTGATTAGCCTAAAAAGGGAAAAAAAACAGGCAAACAGAGCAAAACAGACTTTATGCAGCATTAGAACTTTTATCTTCAATAATTGAACGTTCCAATCACACTGGTATAATAAGTCAGCATCAGGTAAGAGAACAAGATGATGTGCACACACTTATTTTCCTTTTCATAACCTTCAAAGAAACAATTTATATTACTACAAAATATTACCACAATCTAAAGTACTGACTCCGTTTGGATTCTTCACTTTCGACTCTTTTCACCCGTATCTTACCTCATCGCCTTCAACCTTCAGAGAATATCCAACCATTTCTTCTACTGCCAAAGTTAGCGCAGCATCCAGAGCCTGGTTTAGTTGCCAGCACGCTTCGAAGAGCGAGGAAGCTTTTTTTGCCAAGGACCTGAGGATACACTCCCTCATTTGCATTGAGTAGCTTGAGGTCATGTGCCCAAGCTCGGTTTCTGATCCTTCTTACAAAAGTACAGCACAGCACGGCTCTGGAGATTTCTAAGTACCAGGGTTCTTTTTCCTGAACTTTTACTATACTTCTTAGCATGTTTTTCATTTCCTTCAATCCCTGTGTAGAAACTGATTCAGCTGTTTAGCACACAAGTCCGACATGAGAACCCTACCACAAACACCCATTTTCATGGTCAGCCCATGTTTTCCAACAATTTCAAAGCCACTGGTGTGACACCATCTCTTTCCAATGTACATCAGCGCAAAAAAATAGTTGTATCCAACATCAACATCTAGAAAATATGGCTCAGGCAGCTACTAAGGATGTTTTAATCCTTTAAGATTTGAAATAATTTTTTTACGATTTCCTAAAAAAAAAAACCAACCTAAAAGCAAGATCTAGTTCCAAGAAAATTTCACTTTAAACTGTAACTCATCATTCAACACCAAGTTTTTAATTTCCTATTAAAAGGCGAACCTTCATCTAAATGAGAGTGCTAATAAACATAATTCCTTGCCCCAAACTGAATTCTTTTTTTCTGTATAGCTTGTTGCTTCTCAGTACTTGGATCTTCCAAACCGTCTTTCCCTGAAAGTTCTAATAATCTATTTCAAACATGATTAACTGCGAATCACTCCCAGGATAATTTTTAATGCGATTTCAAAGTAACTAATGACATAAATTCTGAGCAGGTCAGTATATATAATGTGGTTGCAGCAGAAATGCAAATACACAGCTGATGCACAGAAGCAAATCAGAAAGGCTTAAGAGCATAAAATTCCATTTCATTAAACTGGAACGCATTTTATTTTACCTACTATAAAATCAGTTTAATTGTTGAAATGAGGCACAATAAAAAAAAAAATATTGCAGTTGTAGCATTGCTAAATGATAGCAGCTTCTCTTTAGTGTCCAAAGTCCTTAAAATTCAAGCTTTTAACAGTATGCTTGAAAAATGATGACATGTTAATATGACACTGATGTTTGCATTTTCATGTTTTCTACTGTTTTCCAAACCAGTAAAGCTCATAATAAGATAATACATAAGCATACAGAAAACACTTTCTAAGCTACTGTTGACAGCTTAAAGCTCATTACTCAATTTTTGATGCTCAGCATTTAATTAGTGGTACACAGACATAAATAAACAGTAAGAACTGTAATGAATAAGAAGGTACATTTAGCATTTTATGTTTTATATACCATTATCCAGTAGCATATTTTAAAAAGTTGAGCTTTGAACGAAATAGCACAGGCTGGTTTCTAACACAGCACTTTGCTCCTAAAATTTCATTAATTAAGTTTTGACATGCTAAAGGCATTATCTAGAATGGGAAAATAAATTCCTTTCTCCCCTGTAGGCCAATCAGTTTACTTTTGAATTGTGGTAAATAAAACATTACACACACACCACCAAAAAAAACGAATCACAAAGCAAGCCTTCAAATCTGCCATAGATTTTATACACATATACTGAAAATATACTGAAATATATAAATATTATATACTGAAATTCAGTTCTGAAAATTTAGTAAATGTTCACAAACTGGGTGTTACCAACTAAATATTGCAAAGCTAAGTGCCATGCTATTTAATTATTTTTAAAAAATCTTTGTTTACACACTGTTTTAAGCGATCACATAATTTTTAAGTGTTGGAGTTTTTCTTTGTTTTTAAATGGCAGCTACACTACCATAAAAACTGCTAGAGGAGTACTAATTTATTTCTTCTTCCTTTACAGGACTAATATAATCAGTACCATCTCAAACCCATCAGCACCACTGTAGCCACACCGAGGGTACAGCAGACAGACAAAGCATTTGAACCTCGTATTAGTGAAAAAGGACGCATGGACCAGCTCAACCCTGTGATGCTCATCGCTGCTCCTTTGCTGGAGACCATTTCCTAAATGTGCCTGCTTACATAAACATAGTCTAAAAGGCTTTTGTCAAAATGAGCTGGATCAGCAAATACCTACTGCTTAAACTCACTGAGATCAGCCTAACGAAGAGGGGCTGGGAGTGTTCTCATAACAGCTCTTCGGGGAGTTTCGGGAGAAACAGAGGCTTCCCAAGAAGAAATGAACGATTCGGAGTATCTCTCAGTGGCACACTTACATGGGCAGAGACAGGCATGTCGTGCGTAGTTTAAGGGAACTATACCGTGCTAAGCGTTCTGGCACCATTAAAGCAGTGGAACTGACCTTACTGCATGATCTTATTTTTGAAACTGTGGTTTCAAAACCACACCAGCCTCTGACTCGGTATCTCTCAGATCCAAAGCATGATTCCAAATCGTTGTGATACTCACCTATAAAATGTGTTGAGGTGCTTGTAAGTAAACAGCAGAAGTGCAAGACTCTGAAAACTGTTTTATTCTATTAAGGAATAAAATAAAAATGAACCAAGATCTTAAAATGCAAAGTTTCTTAAAAATGACAATCTACTTTTTTCTTTTTTTTTTTTTCTGAAGGAAACTAACTGGGTTTTGTTTGGGAGAAGAAGAAGGATATAAAAGATCATTTTTAATTCCTTTTCCCAACTCTTATTACCCAAGTTTTTGCTTTTTGCCCCTATGCAATAAACACATTAAAACCACCTGACCTCTTAAACTATTTGTGTAATACTAGCTCCAAGCAAACAGGAATGCTGCAGTGACTGGAGTCACACATAGAGACTGGAGCACTCCCACACGGGTGCCCCACGCACCAATCCACCGCTGCGCCCCTTCACCACCAGCCTCTGAACCAACTTCTGCAAGGCTCAGGCAACAGAACAGGCTTCATCACTGGCAAGAAACTGGGAATAGTACTGCAGTGAGAAGTGCAGCGCTGGAGTCAGGAATAGTCAAGGAAGCATTCCGATTTACGTTCACAGCAACGCCACAAAATCATTAGAGTTAGGAGTGGGGTCATCTAGATCCCAAACTAGGAAAGGCAGCAGTGCTGTCATTCTGCACAGATGTTTGTCCAAACTATTCTTAAAGCTCCTCCAAAAGCTCTTTAGCCTCAAACATAGAATCGTAGAACAGCTTCGGTTGTTTTATTACGCCTGACCAGCCTCACTGCCCCTTCTCAGAAATCGCTCCAAGGGGTCCGAATTCCAGTGTGCCGCTCCACTCTGGGTGCAGTACTCCAAATACACCCACGTGCCACGGTGCCAAATATAACAAAGGAATTCTGTCTTACAGGAAACCGTGCTTTACACATCCTTCAAATATTAGTTGCTTAGTTTTATTTTAGATATTGCTTTCCCTTCTGCATTTTGGCAATTCATTAGTCCTGCCTCTATATAGCACCTTACATTTATCCCCATCAAACTCCACAGTAAGGTCTTTTCTAACCACCTCTCCATTTTTGTTTTTGTAGATAATAATATTTTCATCTATTCAGTAGCACCATTATCTTCAGTTGTTTTACTGGTTAATTAAAGTTTATAATCTCTAGCTGCACTGCTGATTTAACAAGTGATGCTTAATAGTCTCAGTTATACAATTAGATGTTAGTTTTGAAAAGTGGTATTATTCCTCTATGGACTTTATTTTAAAAATAAGCATAAGACTATATTGTTACATTAAGAAAAAAAAATTGCAAATATATAGAAATAGATATATAAATATACATAAAAACATATATATATAAATATATATTTGAGATGCTAATTGCAAAAAAAAAGCTATTTCACAGTGAAGTACCTACACTATTCTACAGCAAGGCACAGATAAGGGATAAACACACACAAGTTCTTTTCAGAGGGCAAGCTATATTAATTTTGTAGAAAAAAAAATGAAATAGATTATCCCTAATGTTTGCTTCTCAATACTATATTTATAGGATTTTCATAACTAAGTTACATAGTCACATAACAGGATGGACCATGATACAACCCACACACAAGCGAAGAAAAAACAGTGCCACACATTCCTTACGCAGGTGACGCATAAACAGAACAACAAAAAAACCAAACCAACAACAAAATTCAAACCCAAAAAACAGATGTAAAGAAGTGAAAAGTGGAATAAGAGGAGAAAGTTGCTCAAGGTGAAAGCAGTGCAAGATAAAAGAGTAATTCCTGCTTTGAAAAATTATTTTATTACGATTTCTAGATAAGCAACACTTCAAGCCAAGAGCTTTTGCTGTTAAATGATATGCAGATTGCAGGACACAATTAAAACCTACAAAAAGGCGAGGCAAATCAAAGGGAGTTAGTAAATGGTTTGTAATGACAAATACATTTTTCAGTAACCATAAAATGTTAAAAGAGCTGGCCAACAATATTAGTACCTGTAGCCCCAAGGATTAAAAAATTTGGCTTGTTTCACTAAAATCAAAAGGTAAAAAAACTCACGAACAGAATTACCTCAGATGAACTTAAAACTCACTCAAGGGGGGCATTTTTCTATATGCCAACCCTCACACCTGAACATACTTTGAACAGAACTCCTATGTATTTTCAAAGTGTGTAATGTCAGAAGAGCCATCATGAAGGCATGAAAATCAGGCAGCCAAAATATCTAGATTCTGATTTATAGGTCATAATAAAAAAAAAATCAAACAACTCATACCCCATTAATAAAATGCAGAATGGAAGCCAATTAAGTAATTCACATAAAATTATGTGTGAAATTAAGAAAACACTGTTGCACTTTGATCTTCCCACCAAAGTGTATAGTAACTACAGTTACCTGGTTTGAATATATGCTTATACATGAACCAGGGACACAACTTCCCTTTAGACAATAAATGGAGCCTCTGTCAATTGTTTGGTAAGCAAAGCAGGATACTGATGTTTTCCAAACTGATACACAGGTGATGCCTTTTACAGAAACAGAACCGGTCTGGCTAGTTCGTGTGTTTCTTCCTTCAAAACAAAACCACTTTTTTTTTTTTCTTCCAGGTGTTAGTTCTCCCAAATTTTGGTAAGAGAAGAGCAATCACATCACCTTCTGCTTAAAATTTCCTTCTCCTTATCTTCTCTCACCAAAATCATCATGAAAAAAGAAATAAAGCACATTAAAACATATTCAGTTTTGGAAATTCGAGGATTTGGGCATTTGAAAAGATATCTAGTTTCAAAGTATCTAGTTTTAGGGGTGAACTTGTAGTGTAGGGCTAATAGTTGGACTCGATGATCCCAACGGTCTTTTCCACCTGGAACCGTTCTATGATTCTATGAAAAACCAAGACAAGAGCTCTCATATTCTAGTGCTTCGTGCAACTATGGTAGAGACTTTCCTCAGGGTGATTTTATTTTTAAGGTATTTCTTGTGCGAGTTGATAATGGGAATAAGTCTTCGCATGGTAACTTTTGTGTTTATCTATTTTACTATTCTTTTTAATACATAAATGCCAGAACAGCATATATAATCCCAGTCAAGCCAGGCATAAAACTTACAGTGACTGCATTTCTTATTATATATTTCCCAGTGATCTGCTCTGAACGTGTCAGTATGTAGGACAATGCATTTTGCCAGCTAAATTTGTATTTCTGGTTTGGAAGGTAATAATCCCTAGGATATGGATCGGAAGCAGACTTAATAAGTATTCCTTTCTGGAAAAGGGCGGAGAGGTCAAACAGTATCTTAAAACAGCAAGCAAACCATTAATTCTGATAAAAGAGTGCACCCCCAGTATATTTGCAAAGGACACAAAGTTGGGTGGGACTGCTGATCTGCTGGAGGGTAGGGAGGCTCTGCAGAAGGATCTGGACAGGCTGGATCAAGGGGCTGAGCCAGTGGTGTGAGGTTCAACAGGGCCAAATGCTGGGTCCTGCATTTGGATCATAAGCGCTACAGGCTTGGGGAGGAGTGGCTGGAGAGCTGCCAAGCACAGAGGGACCTGGGGGTGTTGGTGGCCAGCCAGCTGAGCATGAGCCAGCAGTGGCCAGGTGGCCAAGGCGGCCAATGGCATCCTGGCTTGTATTAGGAATGTTGTGGCCAGTAGGACCAGGGAAGTGATTGTGCCCCGTACTCGGCTTTGGTGAATCACAGAATGATGAAGGTTGGAAAGGACCTTAAGATCATCAACTCCATTGAGGCTTCACCTCGAGTGTTGTGCCCGTTTTTGGGCCCCTCACTACAAGAGGGACACTGAGGTGCGGGAGCGTGTCCAAAGAAGGGCAACAAAGCTGGTGAAGGGTCTAGAGCACAAGTCTTTGAAGAGCGGCTGAGGGAACTGAAGTTGTTTAACCTGGTGAAAAAGTAGGCTGAAGAAAGACCTCATCACCCTTTACAACTACTTGAAAGGAGGTGGGGGTCAGTCTCTTCTCCCAAGTGACAAGTAATGGGACAAGAGAAAATGGCCTCAAGTTGCACCAGAGGATTCAGAGTGGACATCAGAAAAATTTCTTCATGGAAAGGGTTAAGCATTGGTACAGGCTGCTCAGGGAATCCCTGAAGGTATTTAAAAGATACGTAGATATGGTGCTCAAGGACATGGTTTAATGTTGGACCTGCCATTGTTAGGTTAACAGTTGGACTCAATGATCTTAAAGGTCTTTTCCAACTTAAGTTAATTCTATGATTCTATGAAATGACTGGAATTATGATAGCTGTGGCTGGCCATACATATCAATAGCTCAAGATTTGACAAATTTAAGATGAAATGTGGTTCTTTCTAAGGATTAGGTGCTATTAGTTTAAAATACTTCCATTTGTGTAATAGGGGTCTTATTTAATATCTCATTACACAAAGGAAGAAAAATTGCTGAACAATTTGTGTTACAATTCTGTTCATGAAAACAGCAAGTTTTACTAGGAAAAAATATTCAAAAAAACACAGTAAATAGACTGAAGGATAATATATACTTTTAATTTTATTTTTTTAATCTGAAATGTAAGAAAAAAGATAAAAGAAAGACTTTGTATGTCTCTGGGTGAGGGTAAAGGAGGAAAGAACAGGTATCAAGAAAGCAAGAATAGGTATCAAGACAGCAATCTGAGAAAACACCTAAAGAACACCTAATAAACACCTAAAGAAGGTTTTGCTGAACTATGGAGGCATTTGAGTAAAAAAATTGGGCTTGGAACCTCAGAAGGGTTAATTAACCATGTATCTGTACAAGCTCCCGGAGTGATAAATATTATCTCTACAACACAGAGGAGTTTGCCAGAGGAATGGCTATTTTAGACTTGTTTGATACTTATGGGGGGTATTAACTGAATATAAGGATAAAAATAATAAATAAATAAATAATGACAAAGATGAGAAAGGACAAAATGCTACTTAATACCATAAATTTGCTGCAGCACTAAACATCTGAAAAAGTAGTTGTCAGAAGTTGACTGGCAAAAAAAGGGCACGGTATTTTTAAACAGTATCTGGCATCTGTTGTATAGATCTGGTTTTGTTCAATTCTTTTAATTAATGACAGGCAAAGAACAAGAAAATACCCTTTTAAAATATTCACTAAGCTAGAAGAGAATCAAAAGATTCTGGTTAAAAAAAAAAGATCATAATTCAAAACCACTTTGATAAACTGAAGACACTATTCAGAAGAAATTTAGTAAATACAAATGTCAAATACTTAAGGAAAAAAACAAAATCAATTCCACAGATACAGACTGACTGGTAAGCAGAAAGACTGAGAAAAAACAAGTCATTCTACTGGACTCTAAATTAAACATTAAGCAGGTAAAAAAGTTGCTAAACTCCAGAATTTCTCAACAATTGTTCTCATAATCAAGTTAAGGGATGAGGGGACTGAATATTTCTCCAAAATACTAGTCTAATGTGTAATTATGGAGGAGTTACAGAAAAGCATTAACTCCAATAAAAGTCCTTTTTTTCTTAATTAGCTTTGTGAAATTATTTAATCCCTTCTGAGATTACTTTATTAACTCCTTTCACATTAGACAATTCATTAACATCTCTAGGGGCAGTTTGTGTCTTTGGCATTTTTCTGCAAAATAGGCTGCCTTGAAAATTGCATTTAGTTAATAAACAGTCACATTAGCCTTCATAACGATGTAAACAGAGATTTTTAATTTTGCATTGCACCTAAAACTTTAAGTGCATTACCTAGTAAATCTCTTTTCAAATAATGTGTTTTCTAGCACAGGATGCCAAGAAAACTTCTGTGCCACGATCATGAGCTGCTAAAAACCACTGCAAGTTTGGGGTTTTTTTTGGAATAAACCCAAGTCTACTGTTTGGCTAAGATGACAAATAAGGAAGGAGCACTGTGCATGATGCTGAATTAAAACCATTCTTTTAATTAAAAATTAGATTTCTTGTAAGTGTAAATGAAAATGAAAATAACAAACTGACCCCGACAGGCTCCGCAGTAATTAATTCAAATCACTGCTGGAAGCTATTCCTAACTTAGCAATGAAGTTTGCACCACAACTTTTTATCGAGACCACAAAATTGATGTGCAGTCGCGAGTTGATATCCTACCCCGCCTTTGCCATAAAATCTATTTTTAGCTAATTGTCAAATTTGGATGGTGACATGTCACAAGTCCACCCCCTCTGCCCCCTCGGCTGTGACGAGCCGCACAAGCCTTCAGAGGCCCATGACACAAAGGGAACAAGAGCATCATTCATCCACCAGGTCCAGCCCATGCACCAAGGTGGACACCTCACCGCTGTTCCAACAACCCCACAAGCTGCTGCGGTGGGATTTCCTGTGTGGAACACCCCTGGGACACCCCTGTGACACCCGTGACCAATTGTGAAGGGTGGGGGTGCCCCCTGCTGCCGCCAGCATCCTCCCACCGAGCCCGGCACCAGGGGTCAGAGGCAAATCCACGCTCTTCATGTAAAAACTGGTTAACCTGTCCTAAAGGCTGAACCCACCTTTACGGCCAAGGAAATAAACTGTGTCTATATCGACTCGTTAGTGCCCAGCGCTAACTCCCCTCTGCAGGAGAAGCACCACACTTCAGTGTGAATTTTGGCAGGACTGCAGCTCCACTGTGAGCATACGACTTTCTCCTCCTGCTTTTCAAACCAAATAATAACCATGTGCAGAACAAATACTAGTATTAGAAAGAAAAAATTATATTGCTTTTCCTTTGACTGAAACTCAGAATTTAAAGGCAACTGTGACTGCATTTAAAATAAGGACGTTAAAACACTGAACAGTGTATGGGAGACTGGGCTTCGCAGAGACTGAAGTCCTGAAGCTTGTGAGTGTTCTTAGAAGGGCATCAAAGCCCAGCACAGAATCACAGAATTCCCTAGACTGGAAAAGACCTTTAAGATCATCAAGTCCAATAATTAACCCAACACTGATAAATCCTGGACTAAACAACGTCCCTAAGCACTATGTCTACCGAGTCTTAAACACCCCCAGAGATGGGGACTCCACCCCTGCCCTGGGCAATCCATGCCAATTCCCGACAACCCTTTCAGTAAAGAAATTCTTCTTAATATCCAGTCTAAACTTCCCTTGGTGCAACTTGGGCCCACTTCCTCTTGTCCTATCACTTGTTACCTGGTTGGACAGACTGATCCCCACCTGTCTACGGCCTCCTTTAAGGTAGCTGTAGAGAGGATAAGGTCTGCCCCTCAGCCTCCCTTCCCCAGGCTAAACAAGGCCAGTTTCCTCAGCCGCTCCTCCTAACACATGCTACATCTGCCCCTGTTTTCTCCAGGTGAATAGAAATACCATTTTTATTTACACTTACTCAAGAAGTTTTGATTAGCATTATTTCTTCTGAGGTTAACAAGTAGACTAAAAGTTGAGAAAGAAGAAGCCTGTTTTTCCTTTTGTAGCCTCTGACTAAAAAACAGATACACGAGATTAGTTACGCTGACTTTAAAATGCCAGTTATCTGCAAAATGGGGTTATCAAAAATGGGGAGAGGTAGTTGCATCCAAGATTTTTTTATTGTTGAATACTCCTGCCCAGAGAGGTTGTGGAGTCTCTTCCTCTGGAGACTTTCGAGACCTGCCTGGACGTGCTCCCGCGTGACCGACTGTAGGTGATCCTGCTCTGGCAGGGGGTTGGACAGGATGATCTCTAGAGGTCCCTTGCAACCCCTGACATTCTATGATTCTATGAAAGGCGTATCATGCCTTTTAGAACGGGAAACTAGAAAAGACACTCTATTTAGGTTTAGAGCAGAAACTAGTAAGTTTTAGTTTCACATAACTAAGAACCCTGTTTCATTTTGAACCGTAACCAACTCTCCATTCACACTTAGAGGTGACCTAAGTCCCATATCGAAGTAATACACCCTTTTAAAGGCAATGTTCATTAGTTTCTAAGAAAGCTTCGAATTAGAAATAGCTATTTAAATAGTCAATTAAATATTCTTAGAACCTTGTTGAAAAACTCAAATTCTGTAAAAGCTACACATGCACACGCATAAATACAGATAAAAAACCACATATATACGTACACAGAGTTGCAAATGAGCATCTTTATCCAAGAACTGAAAATTAGTTGCTTGTTATAGGAAAAAAAGTGGATATATCAAAATTAAAACTGTAACTAAATCAAGATTAAGCAGTGGTACAACAGCACAGTGCACAGAGGTACAGGGAGGAATAACAACGGTTGTGATTTCAGTGCTAACAGAGTCATAAAACTCAGGATACTCTTAGCTCGTGACTGAGATGATGTGAGTTCTCTGGAGAATAGAGCAAGGCAGAAAAAATCCTCAATTACTAACAGTTTCTTGATGAACAAATGGAATATAGAGATTTTCTGAAAAATATTATTACGTAAGTCAACAAAAGTCTTTGTGTTGTCATTCAATCTTCATCATTAACACAACCAGCTTGTAATACAGCACTGAAAAACATCTGAAAATTATGTTTTCTTCCTCCTCCTCTGAGCTAATAATTATTTCGGTTGCAATTTATTCAATTGATTTACTAATAAAACCAGCATAACTGAAATTTTCAGACAAGTCTGAGCAATTCAGCAAAAAATGCTCAGTGACTGAATCTTATGAGGGTTGACAGAAGGAAATGGAATTTTACTTGGGGAAAAAAAAAGTTCAAAGAACACTTTAAAGATGAAAAAGGAATGGCAAGACTTAAAATCAATATGTGTTTCAAAACTACAAAAAAACTTCTCCATCAAAAAAGCCATTAAATTGCAGAGGATAGTATTCCTTTATTATAGCATCGAGTTTTTTTATACACTGATAGAAAAAAATATACATCTATACACAATATAAACTATATGTATATATACATTGGTCTCAAATAAAAACTTTGATTTTTTAATGTATTTAAATTTTGTATCAAGTACATCAAGTTATTAATACTACCATTAAAACTACTTAGCAAGGAAGAGTCTTCATGAAAATAATATATTCAAGAAGTAATAATTGTAAATTACAGTGGTGGAACAGACTTTTAGCATCTCTCTCACCTTCCTGACCTTCCAAAGCAGAATTATTTGAAGTTTACAGAAGTCCAACTAAAGCAGGACCCCATCCCCTCCCTTTTCAGTATGCCTTCCATAGTGCCATCCAAGAAATGGCACCAACTGCTTCAATTCTTGAAGAATTGGCTTGTTCTAGTCCAGACTCGGTCCAGCCGACAGTCTTCCAACCCTAAGGGCTAAACTGCAACACAGCCCAGAACACCAAAATTATCACCATACCACCAATTATATTTCACTAACCTAAAGAACCAGTGCAAGATGACCGAGATTGTTGTTTAACCTTTCCAGTCAAATTACACAGCAAATAAGATCTTTATTTTCCTTTAAGAAGTAAAATTCTGTAATAAACGATTCCTACGTTTTAACACGCTTCATCTAGAAACTGAACTGGCTATCACAAACTTCCTAAAACGGGGCCTGATAATTAAAGGTTCTTTGAAAACATGCTATGATTGGCATGTTCTAGCCAGAAGGAAAACTCCGATACAAATCAAGGTAGCTGTCTGCCACCTGAGTCGGTTTCCAAAAAAGGCTGCAGTTAAGGCTGTTATCCACTAAGTGGCATTATCAACTCAAACACCTACATATGGCCAAAAAAAAAAAAAGTCATAGTACAGTGCATTTTACCTCCTACAAACATTTTCTTTGGATGATTCAGTTTGTTCAAGTTTGTCATAAATTCAGGCATTGTTCCAAACAGTCAAAGGTACTGGCAAACCAGCATTACCAATTTACTTTTAACGTGAAGGCATCTGCAAACACTTTGCATGACAGTCAGGTTAGAAATAAAACTACGGTGATAGATGCATTAAACAAAGCAACCAAAATATTGGAGTAATGTGAGCTCCAACTAGACACGTGAAGGTATAATAAGGTATTTTGAAAGTAGCTGGGGTTTCAAAAGTGCTGTACATCAGCAATTCTACTATTTCCTGCTGTGAAGTGTGGGAGTACCAAGTCACACCAGAAGTTTAGTTTACTTTAGATAAAACACGTTAAAAACGTACTACATTTTACTAATTATTTAAGGTTTAGTTTTCAAAATGTTACATTAGGATTAATGACTGTAAATACAGTTTTTTGAGAAATGCTTACTGGAAAAGAGCAGTTAGGGACAGTATAAATACAAGGAAAAAAGTATTAGAACACAACTCTCACTTTAAATCAGTTCCACTCCGCTATTCCTATTGTTTATCTCTGGTCTTTTATCACTGTCAATTTGCTCATACATAAAGAGCTATTGAAAATAAGGGGGAAAAAACCCAAAGAGTATAGGAAAATACTTCTGTCCTTCTGCCTTTTCAAGTGTATATTTTAATCTTGTGAAATGTCCTGTACGTGCACTCAAAATTTTGAGCATACTTAAACGGTACAAGGATCAAGACAACCCTCTTTAAGTGATTTTTTTCCTTCACTGGCCACAGAGGAATTGCATTAGGACACAGTCCTTTTTCCCTACATCCGCCTACGACAAACATTTGCTGCAAGTCAGCGACTCCAAAACCAAATTGTTTACAATTAACTCAAAAAGCCATTAAAAAATTGTTTCTTTGTTCCAGTTGGAAAGAGAGACAGCCAGATGTGTGGCTTGTTGATGTTGCTCTTTTCTGACCTCTGAGTGTAGGAAGAACTGCAGCTGAGGAAGGAAGTCAGCAAGTTGTTAATGAAGGTGAACATAGCAAAAAAAAAAATAAATAAAAAAATTAATCTTTTTGTCATGAAAGAAAAATCTCTTCCGAAGAGTTTTTGTACCAAAAAAAAAAAAGATAATACAAAGCCTTACTCTTCCTTATTGCTGAAAAATTAGAGTCTTTGTTTCAGGAGAAGTCAATAGAATCTATGTCTTCTGGTACTTTTTGACAAATTCTACCCTTAATTTCAAGAAGTTTCACTGCTGTATGTTAGCAAACCCCTCATCTTTAACACCTGCTGGGAAACCCATTCTCCTTTGAGAAGGCAAAATTCAGGAAAAGCATCCATTTTCATTTTTAACATTTTAATTCAGGAAAAGCATCCATTTTAATTTCAGGTTCTGACTGAGTCACAGTCTTCCACTACAGAACAAAATCAGGCCTAAAGCTGAATTCCAGATCGAGAGCGTGCCCACTTATGGAAAACACATCCGGTCAAAAACACGAGGCAACCAACTATAGTCACCACAGTGCCCTTCTCCGTATTTCTTCCTGAAACATGTTCACTCCTTGTATCTGTAAAACAACTGGCAATAAACTAACTCGTAATCAGTGTTGAAAACTTCATTACTCTTCACAACAGCACAGAACACATCTGCACAAGATACTCTGCAAGCATAAACCCCCCACAATTTCCCAAAGACTGCACTGTAACAGACACGAAACATTATCCTCGTGTTTCTGAACCTTGAATTATGTCTAAAATGCATTCTGAAGTTCTACAACCACACTACTCCTAGTTTTATCAAGGTAGCTGAGAAGTTAGTAAAAGAGATCGTGGACTGAGGTGATACCTGAGGACACATTTGCCCGCCAAGTACAAATTCACTCCAAAGATCTGGCTCTAGGTATTAATTCTGACACCGAAGCATTAATCCAGACTCTTTAAAACATTAGTGAAACTTCCTAGATGCACTCTAGGCACCCAACTTAATTGTCTGAATTAGGTTAAACATTTGATGTTGTTCCACCTGCATTGCTAACTTCATCTTAACAGCTCACACTAGTTTTGGTAGAAAATGATGAGTAATTCTTGTCAACTGGTTACTATTTTAAGAATATACTTACCATCTGAAGACCCGAATAACATCATAGTTCATATTTCAACTTATGCTTACTATCATATTGCTTATTTAAGAAATTTGTCTATGTATTCTCAGAAAACAGGAAACTGAAAATTAAAACAACTTTACCCACCCCACAACCTCCTACCACACAAGGTCATTTAAAAAACAACCTTGACAGATGATCGTGCACATGCCTGTGTACACACAAAATTTCTGTGAACAGTTCTACAAATATTTAATACGATAAGAAAATTAAAATTCTGGAGAATTAAAACAATATCTCATGCCATACTTTTGAAACCAGTTCTAAGGAAGAGGGGTCATCTTAAAAACAGCTTATGAGATTCAATCTTTCTCTTTGCACTAAGAGAAATGAAAAACCTCATCATGTAAGACTTATCACAGCTCAAACAGCTCACAGGTAGGAGCACAAAGAATTGTTTCTGCTGCATTAGTATTTAGATATTATTATTGGCTTGTCACTGCCAAATTGAGATTTGACTTTCAGAATCTTTTAAGCAAAAAAAATTGTTTAGATGCTTCTACAGACCATATTGTGTCGCAGCCTTCCGAAAGAGTCAATTTTAAAGGTCATTAAAGGCACATATAAGGGTTTCATTTTGAAAAAAATATTTGTCTTTATATCTGTAAAAGGTAACAGCAAACAGTTAGGACTTCAAAAAATTTATCAGATAAAAAAAGAATTACCAAAAAATCATCCTACCAGTTGTAATTCTAACTAGTTTATTATTTCCTACAATGGAATTAACAAAAAGAGTGAACGACACTGGAATAATAGTAACTTTCTATGGACTAAATTTAAAAGAATCTATAATTTAGCAAGTCTCGATTTGCTCATTTCACAGTCCTTGTTTCTCGTAATTTTCTGTTTCTTCTGGCATGATAGAGCATCTATCTCCACTCCTACCATCTCTCCTTCTATTCTTCTTTTTCACCCTACTTGTCCTGTCTCTAAGCTCTCTTTTCAGTTCATCTGAGTTCCCCCCATTAGGGTGGACAAGCCCATGCAGCACATTTATTTTTGAGATTCTCTCCTCTCCAGCTCAGAAAGATCATTCTTCATTTCAAAAGTAGAATGGGCCTTAAATTTTAGTTCAAACGCTATCTTTATAAAAGTTAATTACATTATATACATAATTCCTATTTTCAATTCTACATGATTGTAACTAAACCAGAAGGCTGGAAGGCCTTTAAAAGGAGAACATGAAGTGTGAAAATAAAACACACACAGCAGCTTCACTGGTTAAGTATACAGTCCATAGAAGTATCACATCATTCGTTTACAAGGTAAAAGATTAATTTCCTACACTGCAGAAACTGTCAAACCTATGATTACAGCCTTTAATCTTAACAAGTCTTTCCTTCCATCCCTCACATCTTCCTTCTCCCATGGACTTGGTTCTGTCCATCCAGTGAAACGGAACAGGAATATTGCTCTCTTTAACCTAACGCCAGTTCCACATTCACCAGAATCCTTTGTAGCCTTAAATTAATGAATCTCTACACCTCCCAAACTCTTCTGCAGGCAGCTTTATTTCTTTTGAGCAAACATCCACGTGGTTAGCAAACACTTTTACCCTGACAGAGTGCCACTGAGATACCTGGGTTCACCCAAGTACTGTGAACCTCCATTGACAGAATGCCACGTTGAGCTCATTTTTACTCGCAACAGATCAAAAGTTTTTGTGGTTATATGCCTACAGCATTGCTTGTCGGATGCCTCTCAACATCTAAATTAACGACAGCATTCACTGTTACTAAAGTAGGGTTAGCTTAAGGAGTCCTCTCCATACTTGATGTTTCTATCTCTCTGAGAAACCACTAGATGAAAGCTACCATCTCACAAGGCTTTACTTCCCACAATAAAGTAAGGTATTACTCCCTTTCAGATTCTAAGTGTTGCATGCTGCAACAAGCCAGTTCAAATGTCATGTCCAGTCCAGAAAGGGCTGGCAAACAGCAAGTGTGCTTGGGTCAGAACCACCCGAACTGGTATCTGCAACTTGTAGCCCTGGAGGCCAGGCTCAGTGCTGACCACAGCTTGGCCATGTGTGATGTGTGACACTGAGAACCTCCCTCTGTTCCCTACAATCTATGTGGTAAACATGAGTAACCAAATTGGCACGACCTCCCGTATTTCCGCACGACCTCCCGTATTTCACTGAGAAGGTGGTAGTCTTCAGTGACAAATTCTCTTGCAATTACATCTACAGATCAAAATGTTCTAGCTCTTCTCTGTGACCCTCTGCTTCCTCCTCAGATACTGAAGTCTGCAGCTGTTCAGAACTCCTTCATAGTCTTCCTCATGTATCAAGCATTTTCTTGGAGCAGAGATGAGAAAGTTTAAAGCCAATAAAAGAATTTGTTGTTGCAAGTCCTGGCGCTGATTTCCTTACTTGTTTTGAGTCCACAGGGAATGGATGCAGAGGTCTAAACTGACAGAAGATTAATCTTCCAAGAAGCTTTGCAATCCTCTAGATTTTCAGCACCAAATTCCCTAAACCAGCACATCCATCCACAAAGGTGTTGACGCAGACAGAACTGAACTTTGAACGACAACAAGCTAATCAAACAACCACGCTCCCGATCATAAAATTAAATCCCATTAGTAGATAAATCACGCAGAGTTGCTGGAGTGGTTTCTCTCAGGGAATATGAAACTTTAGGAAAACTGAACTGTTATTATTTAAAATCTCAGATAAAACTGGACACATTCAACAAAGATATAAACACTCTGTACCAAGGAAAGTCCAGCATATTGCATTGTCTCGCTCTCCTCACAATTCACATATGAAATAAAAGAGATACTTAACACAAACACTTGGTTATATCTTACCTAGAAATACAGTGGTTCCAATTCACATTCAAAAATCCAAAGGGGTGATGCTAAACATTCAATGTCCGTCTGTCATGAAAAACATTCAAGATTATACTTGGGACCACTGTTCTTTTCCCTTTCTTAATTTCCAGATGAAACTTTCTAGCTTAAAAAGGAAACATACATGGGAAATTATTCTTTTCAAAGTGAAATTTGTAACATCCAAAAATTTTAGAAGTAATATCATTCAAAAATGCTGCTGGGTGGAAAAGACCAGGTACTTAAACAAAATTTTATCCCATATAATTCCACAGAACAGATTCAGTTTAAACTGGATTTTATAATGAGCTGTTGCCAATAATGGTACAGCAAAATGAAAATAATGTTCACTACTACTGCTATGCATTACGTTAAGAAATAAAAGAAATAGTAACAAAATAACAAAAATGTGAATAAATTTCAAAAACATTTAAGAAATTACTATAAACACCATATTTCTTCAAAACAGTATTTACATTGAAAGAAGCCTGGTTGAAATGGTTCTAAATTCAGAAACGAATTTTCCAATCTTTTGAAACTACTGAAAAAGAATGTAATTTAAATGCCTCGCAGTGATCATTTGATTCTGCCAGTGTTGAGGGGGGTGAGGTTGAAAGAAAAAACAAGGGGATCGGGTCCTTCAAAAGGATGTATAGAACAGCTATTCTTCTGACACTTTTCCAGCTCTCTGAGTAACTTCCAGAGATGCAAGTTTGCTCCCAGAACAAAGGCGAAGTCAGCTTAAGAAAAAGAAATCCACTACAGAAAAGCCTGCAAGCAACTTTCATTTCATTTGTAACCTCAACAATGCTAATATAATTCCACACTCCTTGCAAATATTCTGGTTCACAACCCTCACAACAGCAGAAAAACAGAGGTCAAGTCATCAGGTCCATAAATCAGCTGAATTAAGTTTTGGCTTTGAAAAAACACATGGTTGTGTTTCTGCAGCTATCTTTATAAAGATACGAGTAAAACCTGGTTCTAATATAATGACAGATTTTTATTCATTTAATTCCAAAACAGTAAGAGTGCTTGATCACTGCTTAAAGAGGAATTATCTTTTTAAACTAGGGGGTGGTGCAGTGCAGATTTTTTTTTCTTCTAAAAATACATTCCTTATTGCAAATTATAGCAATTCATTATAATAAGCAGATTAAATTAAATCAGAATGTAACACTAATTTCCCAAGTAGAGCACTCACATAGGGAACTAATTAGGAATAGCTCCTATGTGTAAACAAACCTTTGTACCAATTAGTAGCTGGTCAAGTCAAGGAACTCCCTTTCTCTAGGGGAAAAAAAGTCTATTTTCAGCATTGCTTTATTTTGCTGCTGGCTGCAAATTCTCTACAATTCTGTAGCAATGGAGGGTGCTGAGAACTTATATTTCAGAGAGTCTGATGGGAACTTGGTCAAGATTTGAAAAAAAAATAAATATAGAAATAGCAGTAAAAGGACACAAAAAAAAAAGCAAATCATAGAATTAAGACTTTAAAAGGGATGAGAACAAATCTGGTTCTTTGCCTAAGCCAATTCTGTTCCAAGGGTTTACACAGACCAGAGCAATACCAGTTAAATGATTCAAAACAAACCATGGAGTAAATAAAAAAGTACACGGGAAGAAGAATTCTCAATTATTGTTCTATAATAAGAAAAACAAACAAATGAAAACCTCAAGGTGAGAATATTCTGCCCAGATAGAATTTTGAAAGTGTCAGTTAGGTGCAATAGTAAAAGTCCGTAACAGGATGCCATTCAAGGGAGGCTCCGTATTCAGTTTTCATTTATGACATCCGAATCTCCTAGACAGCTGTTCTGTACAAGACAGAAAGCATCAGAGTTGACTCTTACCTTTTGAAGATGATCCAGACCCTTCCCGATAATCAGACAGAGGCTGCAATCTGTAGATTTTAAAGAATTGTAATTAATGAAACTGCTTTAATTACATGCAAAAATCAGAATCAAAGAATCAAATTTAAAGCAAAAAAATCAGAGAAGTTGCTGAAGTGCCTTCAAAACAAAGTAATTTCCCTTTCTCTTTTTTTAAAGCAACAAGCACTGCTGCAAGGCATCTTCTACTGTGCGTTTCGCCCAGAGCTAAAAATCAGTTAATTTTGTAGTACAGCACATTGGGACAGCGGACTCCTGTTACCATGTTGAGGACGCTCAGTTAACTCTGAAAGCAGCTTACATGGGGAAAGAGCCCAGAGGAGAGGAGTCAGAGAACAGGCAAAGCAGGAACACCTCAGGACAGGGAAAGGACTGGAAACACCTCACAGAATCCAGAAAACCACTACTTCCTATGGAGCTGTGCAGTAAGAGACAACCTTCTGACTCTCCAGTCCTAATGGGTTGCAAAAATCACGTCCAGATACCATCATCTGCTACAGCATTTACTGGACGAAGATACATGAAAACAGGACCCCTTCCCTCCCTCTTGACCTAACAACAAAAATGACAAGTCTGAGGGAGTCAGGACCACCAGTTCTGATCAAATGAGCATCTGTGAGAATGTTTCAAAGAAGATATCCTACTTATCAGACCATGTTAACTCCCAAGCTACTAAGCACTTCAGTATTTTCCAAATTTACAAATATTTAAAGGGTGAGTGTCACGAGGATGGAGCCAGGCTCTTCTCGGTGACAACCAACGATAGGACAAGGGGTAATGGGCTGAAAGTGGAACATAAGAGGTTCCGCTTAAACTCGAGAAGAAACTTCTTCTCAGTGAGGGTGACGGAACACTGGAACAGGCTGCCCAGAGAGGTTGTGGAGTCTCCTTCTCTGGAGACATTCAAGACCCGCCTGGACACGTTCCTATGTAGCATTATCTAGGCGTTCCTGCTCTGGCAGGGGGATTGGACTTGATGATCTTTCGAGGTCCCTTCCAATCCCTAACATTCTATGATTCTATGATTCTATTCTTTCCAGTTAACCTTAATTCACAGAATCACAGAATGTCGGGGATTGGAAGGGACCTCGAAAGATCATCAAGTCCAATCCCCCTGCCAGAGCAGGAACGCCTAGATAATGCTACATAGGAACGTGTCCAGGCGGGTCTTGAATGTCTCCAGAGAAGGAGACTCCACAACCTCTCTGGGCAGCCTGTTCCAGTGTTCCGTCACCCTCACTGAGAAGAAGTTTCTTCTCGAGTTTAAGTTAGGCAGCAACACAGTAAGATTCATGTTAAGCAGACACTAACAAAGCAGATTTACTACCAGGAATAAGAGAAAGTGAAGGTGGTAGATCAGAATGGATAAAAATGAGAAAGGATTACTGGCTGGAAGAGTCATAGAATCACAGAATGGTCTAGGCTGGAAGGGACCTTAGAGATCATTTTAATCCAACCTCCCTATCGTGGGCAGGGACGCCACCTCTCGACTAGATCAGGCAGCATGTGAGAACCGGACGGGAATCGAACCCACGACCTTTGGTGTTTCAAGCACCACACTCAACACACTGAGCTAAATCACCTAATCCAACCTCCCTGTCATGGGCAGGGATGCCTCTCAACTAGACCAGGTTACTCAAGGTCTCATCCAACCCGGCCTTGAACACCTCAAGTAAACCCTTCTCCCTTCATACCTAGTTTAAAGATCACTCAATGAGTCCTGCCAGTTCATGACCCAGAATCCTTTTTCCCCTTAGAGTCATCCGAACCCCAACTGGTTTCAGTAGGCCATGTGCTGTGTAGATCTTCCCATGGCTGAAAAACCCAAAACTGGATCGTTGGCACCACCCTTTAAGCCAAGTATTAACCTGGTGCACTTTTTTGAACCTCTTGGTATTCTTCCTTGTAACCAAAAGCACTGAGGCAAACAAAATCTGTGCACCTGATCCTTCTAGCACCCACCTCAGTGCTCTGAAGTCCCTTTTGATTGCTTCTGGCCATCTCTCCTCTACCTCATCATTGCCAATCTGCATAACCAGAAGCGCGTAATGATCAGAAGGCTTTACCAGACCTGGAAGCTTCCTAATAACATCCGTAACCCAGGCCCCAGGGCGGCAGCAGACTTCCCTGTGGGATGGGTCAGGTCAGCATACGGGGCTTTCTGTTCCCTTGAGAAGGGAATCACCTACTACTATAACCTTCCTTTTTTTCTTGGTTGCACTAGTCCTAAGTCACTGAGGGGCATCGTTTAGCTGGTTGATAGGGCTGGGACAAAGGCTGGATTCGATGATCTTCAAGGTCTCTTCCAGTTGAAACTATTCTACGATTCTCTGACTGGCTGACTCGCCCTAAGCAATTGCATGGATGGACCTTCATCTCCACCCTTGTTCGTCGAGTCCGCTGTTACTAGAGCCCCATACTTGTTGTGTATGGGCAACTGGGAAGATTGGGCAGGTCAGGAGGGAGCTCTCTTGTCTCTCCGGGAAGAGATCTGCCTTCACTTCCTCCCATCTCTCAGGTCATCTTCTTCTTCTGGGCAGCAAGAGGACGTGGGATCCCCTGCTCCTCGTGTAACCCACACCTGCTGGCCCTCTCTTGGGGATGGCAGAGCCTGGCTCCACCAGTCTATCTCCCTTTCATATTCCCTTATAGGTCTTACTCTGGCAACTTCATCCTTCAAAAGAGACTAGAAAGAAGAGAAACTGAAATACTGCAAGTCAAGAAAGAGGACTTTTGAAATTTAGACAATTGTCAGAAATGAGTAAGGTGGAATTCGGCTTTGAAAGGGCAAGTCTCACACAGACTATCCTGACATCACATCAACTGGCTTTGGAGGAATATCACAACATGGAAAAGGGCCCTGTGTCAGTTTGAGCAATGAGAAGAAACTATTTGCTAGCTAAATACCTAAAATACATTAAGTAAGCAATTAAACATCTCATACAAAGGCAGGTATCTGCAGAAATGTATTTATTTAAGCCATGACCTGATCCACTTGTTTGATCCACTCCAGAAGTTCATCAAGGTGAAAAAAATCAGGTTTTAGCTACTGAAGCCATATGCAACACAGTTTAATCGAATACATGAGCCATCATCACAAGAAAGAAAACAGAAGTAAAAAGACCTTGGTAAGGGGGAAAAGGCACTAAATTTCCCCTTCTTTCTGGAAGTATTAAATAGAAATCTGACTACAAAGATCTTAAATTGAAGAGTGAACAAGTATTTCATTCCCTTCAAATGTACAGGACATGTTAGCAAATTTTACAGAAGTGCTTGAACAGAAATGCTTTTTTTAGGAAAATTAATTAATTATAGAAGATGATTTAAAAGTTTAATTATGGTAAAAAATCGCCAGAAATCCTTAAGCTGATTGCGAGTGGGACAGAAAAAATTCCAGGCTGAAACTGAATAATAATAATGATTATAATAATAATAATAATAATAATAATAATAATAATAATAATAATAAAAGAGATTGCTATGAAAAACTGAAATGAAATAGCATAAAAGTTACGAAGCAGATGCAAGAACAGAAGATAAAATACGTTTGATAATAACTTTAGAATTTGCGTATTTCAAAACAAGACAATTGGATTGGTTAAAAATACTGTATGTTTGAGCACAGAAACTTAGTGAGCTTATTAAAAATCTTGAGATTTAACACAGACCAAAAGAAAGGTAAATGAGAATTTATATTAATAATTTCTATATTTTTATGTTAGAGCAGTTTATTCTATTACATAACTTGGCTTATTTGGACAAAATTAACAGGGCAACAGTAAGCTTTCCTGTAACAGGTGCAAAATATACTCACAGAAAGCTTACAGACAGTGGCGGACAAGTAGACTATATAGCACAGTTACTTCGGAACTGGAGACACATTTTTATACAGAAAAATTAAATTTTGGAAACAAAACAACAGCAGCTATCAAGGAGTATCTCCTGTTCAGCTAAGTGATGAAATCACAAAAACTTTGCAACATATACAGAATGGCTATTCTAAGTAATACCTAGCACTGGATTAGATTTTTAACAAAACATATTACATTCTGGAAGCCTGCTTTTAAACCTTTTTTTAAATCTATCCCAGATACCAAATTTCTTTCAGTCTACACTGAACTCAAACTACAACAATCTCTAAGGGGACAGAAATACATCGGTCCGATTTACAGAGTTAATACAATGAACAGGTATAAAATGGGCATCCAAAAAAAAAAAAAAAAAAAAGATGAAGAACAGATGCCAGGGAGCACTTCTTGCTCCACAAGCAGTAACTGCGTGGAAGGGGCTGCAAGGTGAGTTCATGGATGTGGGACACCTGGATTGAGCGAGATGCTCTCAAGTGGGAAAGCAAGTACCATGGGAGAAAAAAGGATAAACTACTCTGACTGAAACAACAGGGCAGTGGAGGAGTTTGCTTTAGTCGATGAGGACTGGGTTAGGGACCAATTAAGCAATCTGGACATCCATAAATCCATGGGTCCAGATGGGATGCATCCACGGGTGCTGAGGGAGCTGGCTGATGTCATTGCTAGACCACTCTCCATCATCTTTGCCAAGTCTTGGGAGACGGGAGAGGTGCCTGAGGACTGGAGGGAAGCAAATGTCACTCCAGTCTTCAAAAAGGGCAAGAAGGAGGACCCGGGTAACTATAGACCGGTCAGCCTCACCTCCATCCCTGGGAAAGTGATGGAACGACTTATCCTTGGTGCCATCTCAAGGCATATCAGGGATAAGAGGGTCATTAGAGACAGTCAACATGGCTTCACCAAAGGGAAGTTGTGCTTGACTAACCTCATAGCCTTTTATGAGGATATAACAAGGTGGATAGATGATGGCAGAGCGGTGGATGTGGTCTACCTTGACTTCAGTAAAGCATTTGACACAGTCTGCAACAGTATCCTTGCTGCTAAACTGAGGAAGTGTGGTCTAGACTCTCGGGTAGTGAGGTGGACTGCGAACTGGCTAAGGGGGAAGAAGCCAAAGAGTTGTGGTCAATGGGGCGGAGTCTGGTTGGAGACCTGTATCCAGTGGAGTCCCTCAAGGGTCGGTACTGGGACCAGTATTATTCAATATATTCATCGATGACTTGGATGAGGGACTAGAGAGTACTATCAGCAAGTTTGCTGATGACACCAAGCTGGGAGGAGTGGCTGACACACCAGAAGGTTGTGCTGCCATCCAGCGAGACCTGGACAGGCTGGAGTGTTGGGCGGGGAAAAATTTAATGAAATATAACAAGGGTAAATGTAGGGTCTTGCATCTGGGTAGGAACAACCCCAGGTTCCAGTATAAGTTGGGGAATGACTTATTAGAGAGCAGCACAGGGGAAAGGGACCTGGGAGTCTTGGTGGACAGCAGGATGACCATGAGCCAGCACTGTGCCCTTGTGGCCAGGAAGGCCAATGGCATCCTGGGGTGTATTAGAAGGGGGGTGGTTAGTAGGTCGAGAGAGGTTCTCCTTCCCCTCTACTCTGCCCTGGTGAGACCCCATCTGGAATACTGTGTCCAGTTCTGGGCCCCTCAGTTCAAGAAAGACAGGGAAGTGCTGGAGAGAGTCCAGTACAGGGCAACTCGGATGATTAAGGGAGTGGAGCATCTCCCTTATGAGAAAAGACTGAAGGAGCTGGGGCTCTTTAGTTTGGAGAAGAGGAGGCTGAGGGGTGACCTCATTAACGTTTACAAATATATCAAGGGTGAGTGTCACAAGGATGGAGCCAGGCTCTTCTCGGTGACAACCAATGATAGGACAAGGGGTAATGGGCTGAAACTGGAACATAAGAGGTTCCGCTTAAACTCGAGAAGAAACTTCTTCTCAGTGAGGGTGACAGAGCCCTGGAACAGGCTGCCCAGAGAGGCTGTGGAGTCTCCTTCTCTGGAGACATTCAAGACCTGCCTGGACACGTTCCTGTGTGGCATAGTCTAGGCATTCCTGCTCTGGCAGGGGGATTGGACTTGATGATCTTTCGAGGTCCCTTCCAATCCCTAACATTCTATGATTCTATGATTCTATGAAACAGCTTCAGATTTCCAGTTTTCATTTCTTTAAAAAGGAGTATTCCTTTAAAAACAATGATAGGCAGTCCAAGATTGGTATCAGTCTTCCATAGGAAAACCAGGGAAGGACAACACTTTCAACATGTTTATAAAACAAGTAAATATCAAGATACTCCTTACAACACTGACCTAAACACAGGATGAAGAAATATGTTTATGAGCAACCGCTCTTGTCCTCAGGAGAATTCATGAGTCAGGAAGAAAGGAAAGCAATAATTTCTTAAACACCAGCATGATAAAAATGGACATAAATAAACAGACACTCTGGAAACCTTAGCAAAAACCTTAATGCTGCTTTAAGGGAAGGATGTCAACAGAGATGAAAACCAATCACATATTAATGCAGAAGAGAAAATTCTCTTTTGGTAGCATCCACTAATTTATCCCTTGTTAAAATGCATTTATACAATGAAACACAGAAGTCAGTTCAGTAGCCTCAGCGCAGTAGTCTGAGGGACCTGCTGGGAGTAAAGCTTATTATCCACCCAGGGATTTGAGCAGTTGTAGTCCACAACCAATCTGACTTAAGGCAAAACACAGCTGCTACTTTCAGTTTCCTGCTGTGTAAGAAATAATTAAGGTTGTATGATCAGTATTCAACAAAGCATAAATAGCAAAGATGCCAAATTAATTCTACTTGCAAATAAAGAGCTAAGCAAAGGTGCATTACAGAATGGACTACATGATACTGCAGTTCAAAGAAAAGTATGATGAAGTGTGCATCACTGGGCAGGCTCTGAGTCCCAACTATGCAGCCACAATGTTACTTCATGTTTTAGAAGTCCTTTACTCAAACAGTAAAAAGTGTACGCTCCAAAACATGAAGTGCCGAATCAATATTTTAAGATATTAAAAAAAAAAAAAGGAAAAATGAGAAGGAGCAGAACACACCAGTGTATGCACTGAAAAAGCACAGGCTGGGGTTATTCAGCAACCCTCAAACCACAAACCGCACCAGGAATTCCCAGCCTGGGAAGGGCACTTGGCCCGTCACTGTCTGTGTGGGGACCGGGAGCTCGGCAGCCACGTCCAGAGGCCAGTTCCTCAGGCAGCCTCTGCCACCCCAACTGCTGTTCCTCATCTCCTACAGACGAGAGGTGGTGAGAGAGATGGAAGGTTCCACGGAGGACAGTCAACCTGCAAGTTGTCTGTCGGGTCAGAGTCTGTTAAGTCATTAGGATGCTAACAGCTTTAACACTGCTTACAAAAGAAAGAAACACCACAAAAAAAAAACGAGAAACACCAAAACACAAGAGCATACCCTGCAGTTTTTACTAAATACGAAGTTAGACTTGCACCTCCTTGCCAGAAGGCAACCAGACAATCAGAGGAGTGCTGAAGCATGTGCTTGAGACAGGGAATCCCCAGGGAAAATCTACAGATCATGCCAACTCAGGTTGTGCACCGGCAGGTTGCTACTGCTCTGTTAGTTGACAGAAGGGAAAGCTCAGGACAGGGATAAATTTTACACTCCAGCCAGGATATACATCCTCTGGTTGAGGACACTGTAGATACCATCTGTTTACATTTAATTTACTCATTTTGATTTAAACTGCCAGGCAATAATTCTTCGTGGTTTTTTCGTCGTGTTTTGTTTGTTTTTTTTAAATAGGACTTTGAAAATGGCTAATTACATCTGTGTATTCCATGGGACTTCTCTTACAAAAATAATATGAAACAATTCTACGATTTTCAGTTGCTCTGGATGATTTTTTGAGCTTGCCAGATACAGCTTTTTACTTTCAGATTCGATACTATTTTTTTTAACTACCCTTCTAAGCACACTACAGCAGTCCTGCCATTGCCTTCCCAAAGAAGCTGCTGAAGCCCAGCTTCCTGGAAAGCAGGATCTGTGACCACATACACATCAGAAAATAAAACAGACAGGGCACACAGCCACACACTGGGCTTGGAACCAGCGAGCATGGTACAGCTCATGACCGTACAACTAAAATCCTATCCCTCCAAAACAGCCTGGCCAGATCCAAACAGCCTTTTGGAAATGGTCCATCATCTCTCCTAACCCCAGAACTATGCTGGGGCATCATCTGAGAGAGCGTTAGTTGGCAGAGGACAAAACTGTGTCATGAACAGTACTAAAAATGTACCAGTATATTCGCATGCCATATCCATTCCTTATTTAGTTCCTACTATGAACAAGCATCACGATTATTGTACCAAGTTGATTCTGAAGAATATAATTTTTTAGACGTTAATTCCAATAAATTGCCAATGCATTTCAGAATTAACAGGTTGCTTTTCCAGGCATTATAGCTTCTGCCTTTAATATCGCATCCTCACTTAGGTGGTTCTTGCTTTCAAACCAAGAGAACAGAAGCAAATAAACAGCTGAGCACTTGTGTTCCCTCATGTATTATATGCAGCACGTGTGAAAATTTGCAATCTCCAGGTTTTGGAGTTTTTTGACTCCGTTTGAACAGACTGAAGATAAGCATCTGACTTCTTAATTTCAGCAAGCCTGGACGACAGCCAGAAGAACATTGGTCCTGACTGTCAGCTGGTATAAAGCGGGCATAGCTATACTGACAGCATCCCAATGCACAGCTGCTGAGAGTCTGCTTCTCCAAATTTTACTCACATCGGGGTGGTGGGCAAGGAAGAAATTCACAAAATTAGCATTTCAGGCACAAATCTGTGGCGGTTTTTTTCAGTAATTCACAAATCGATAGACGTCTTGATAAATCTGTTTCTTTTTTCTAAATCAAAAATCCCATCTTACTCTAAAAAATGTCATATAAACCCAAACCAAAAATATTTGCCCTTATTTTGGAAAAAAAAGAAACAGAAGTCTTTGAAAACACAACAGGCATATAAAAATTTTCCAAAGGAAAACAGAACTACCCTGGTGTAAAAGTGGATGTAAATACTACACTTAGCAAGAATCACCCTGTTCAAAACATTGTACAGATATCAGGGATTATTCAGTGTCACAGGGCACTGAAAGATTACACTGACTGTACAAAAACATACATCCCTTTCACAACCACTTATAGATCATCTCACTATATGTTTCTCCACTCCCAACTCTGCTTACCTTGAAGTAGTCTTAAAAATGTAATATTGTGTATCAGGTTTGTTTGGCAAGTTTTTGGGAGTGGGCAGGCTACAAGGATGTCTTTTGTGAGAAGCTTCCCCCACGCCCAATGGAGCTGATGCCAGCCAGCTCCAGAGACAGACCCGCTGCTGGGCAAGGCCAAACCTTTCAGTGCCTCTGGGATTTAAGAGGGGAGGAAAAAAAAACTAAACACAGCAACTTCAGCAGGAGAGAGGAGTGAGAGTATGTGAGAGAAACAACTCTGCAGACACCAAGGTCAGCGAAAAAGGAGGGGGAGGAGGTGCTTCAGGTGCTGGAGCAGAGATTCCCCTGCAGCCTCTGGTGAAGACCATGGTGGGGCAGGCTGGTGCCATGCAGCCCATGGAGGTGCACGGTGGAGCAGATGTCCACCTGTAGCACATGGAGGACCCCACACCAGAGCAGATGGATGCCTGAAGGAGACTGTGACCCTGTGCATAGTCCGCCCTGGAGCAGGCTCCTGGCAGAACCTGAAGACCCGTGGAGAGAGGAGCCCAGGCCAGAGCAGGTTTGCTGGCAGCACTTTTGATCTTGTGGGAGACCCACACTGGAGCAGCCTGTTCCTGAAGGACGGCACCCTGTGTAAAGGACTCACGTTAGGGCACTTGTGAAGAACTGTCTGTTGTGGGAAAGCCTCATGCTGGAGAAGTTAATGGATAACTGTCTCCCGCAGGAGGGACCCCATGCTGGAGCAGGGTAAGAGTGTGTGGAGTCCTCACCCTGAGGAGGAAGGAGCCGCAGAGACAGCATGTGATGACCACAACCCCCTTCCCTCATTCCCCTGTACTGCTCAGGCGAAGAGGTAGAGAAAACCAGGAGTGAAGTTGAGCCCAAAACGAAGAGGGGTGAGGGGAAGGTGTTTTAAGATTTCTTCCTATTTCTCATTATCCTACTCTGATTTGATTGGCAGTAAATTAAATCAATTTCCCCAAGTCTGTTTTGCCCATGACAATAACTGCTGAGTGATCTCCCCAACTTTATTTCAACTCATGAGCCTTTCATCGTATTTTCTCCCCCTATCTAGCTGAGAGGGGAGTGGTAGGGTGGCTTTGGTGGGCACCTAGCCTTCAGCCAATGTCAGCCCACCACAGCACTGAAAAAAACTGTGTAAAACCTTGATGAACCATTTACAACTGGGTGCCGTTTGGTCCAGTGAGTTCACCTAATAGGCCACCTAATAATTAACTGCTCCAACTTAATAGTTCCAGATAATGAACTCTCACACCCTGATTTACCTGGGAATACTTTAATTGTAGTGCCCTGAACTACAGGTACAATTTCTGTCTTTTAAAAGATGATACATCTACCTCAACGGTGACATCAGCTCTCAACTAAAGATCATCACTACAACTAACCACAAAACTCACTATGAGTTCTTCCAAGAAATACAATGAAAAACCTACAACACAACAGAACACCTCCCACATAATTCAACTAACAAATTTATTAAATCCTAGTCATGATAACACTGCTGGCATCAGACAGACATCCGTTTCTCACAGATCTTGGCCTACATTCTAGTTCTGATGTTGGGGAGGGAGGGGGAAACTGCTTGAAAGAAAAAGTGAATTTAGATCCAGAATTAGTATGGTCCTTTTGCTCTGCTCCCAGGATATGGTGACACTAGAAAAGGACGATGCTAGGAAATGACTGATCATTACTAAGATTTTCATTTTTTTCACCGCACTTTGGTCTTCTTGACAAAATGTTTTACTTCATAACAAAGTTAATGTTTGGATCAAAGAACTCCACTTTTCACTGGTTGCCATGGGTAGAGCCATTCTGCTGCGATTTCTGAAATACCTTGTGTTGGACTGAGCAAGAGAGACAGCTGATTTACATGCCCCCATGTCAAATCATTCCACAGCACCAGTAAGTACAGGGAACGTACAAGGTTGACTAAACCCAAGCTAATCAATATGGTGAATCATTGACTCGGTGATGGCTTTGAATGCACACGCAAGAGATCAGAGGGCAGCATGGCTCAAGCTGACAGTTTGAGACAATCCTGGTGCTGGCTCCACGCTCCGATGCTGAATCAGGAGCCCATCGAACATCATCTAGTAACGCATGGCAGAAAGTGGGCAGAACTTATTTAGAGCTGCTAATTCTTCATTCTGTGGAGAAAATGTTACCCTCATCAGTGGGAGGGCTATGCTTGTCAGAATATGTCAAAAGAAATCAGGCAACTCGTGCTTTACTATACACCGAAAGTCGCTGTAAGACTGCAGAGCAAGTGGGCTGAAAGACTTCTCCAGTCACAGAAAGGCAGCGAGATGTCCAGATTTGATTTCTGAGCAAGTCTTCAAAGAATCAGATGAATTGTCTGTGTTCTGGAAAACTGGAGATGAAACTTTTTAACAGTGCAAAATTAAGCAATAAAGTTAGGCATGCCTGCCTACAGTCACTGGCACAAGATGGGAGAATACCACACAGTCACTTCTTACCTACCAGCAGGAAAGTGTGTGCAAGTTTGGAGGACAGCCTAATCCCCAAGAAGTGGGATTTTTATCTTCTTTCCTAAGTCAGTTATATCAAACTTCCCTTCACAATCTCTCATCCACAGAGAAAAAAAAAAAAATTATTAGAAGAGCAGAATGTTTTACTTCAACGTCAGTTGAAGGAAATAATACCAAACACTCTGCTAGTAATATCATATGAAACACAGAGAGCAGAATGTCTTGTACCATGTAAAAGAAACAAAGCTACCTGAATAACCTCCCCTCCCAGCCCCCCCGAATCCTCATCTTGTGATTCTCTCTAAAGCGAGTCATATGGCAGCACTTTTCTCCTTTTATGGGCAAAAAAAAAAGGAGAAAGGAAGTCAGCACCCTGAGCAGGACTGCATTGCCACATGAATCAAGAAGCTCAGCGCTGTACTACTTACTACTCATCCTTCCCCACCTCAATGCATTAAAAATATATATACCCTGAGAGAGGGATACCATGAATCAAATGCCATTTACTTAATGCATATGTAATTATATGTCACCAAGTGTTTCACACTGAACTCGTCACTAGAGAATGTATTATAATCTAAGTGATAGAGGGCGTGTAATGTATTTGCATTCGCTTATCTACCATGTCCTTTCTTTCTACTGTCAATAGCATGCAAACCTCTTCTTTAGGAAACAGGTGGAGTGATAGTATGACAATAGCAATAAAAATTGTAGGACTTTCCACTGCATGAACTGCCATATATATCTCATGCTGTCGCAGTGCCCACCATTCACACCCAGCTCAGTCCACCTTCCCTTTCCTCAGCAGCTCTGCAAGATGGAGCCAGGGGAAGTTACTGATGATCAGAATTACCAAATGCAGCTTTTTCTGAGAGAACTGTGGAAATTTCATTAGCTCAGTACTAGGGAAAGGTAAATAACATACAGAATTCCCTATGTATCAGGCACAAAAAAAAGGAATACAAGCCTTGTTGTTCTTCCAGCAATAGAAAGAAATCATTGTTTCTGCCTCAATAACCAATATTAGAGTTAAAAGCCTAAATCATGAGAACTCCTACCAATAAACAGCTGAAGAATTACAGGGAAACCCATCTCTTTCATGCACAGGTGATGGGATCAGGAGTTCAAAAGAACTCTCATCTCCTGCCCAAGCGGATGATAGGTGACAGGGCACAGCAACCAGACCCTCACAGCCACCCACACGCACTCGCCTTCTGTGAAGTCGGGGAAGGTATTTGTCAGCCTTGCAGGTACCCATCATTGCTTCAGAACCACCTTGCTTTCTCTCAGCTGTTTATGTGCAATATTGAATATTTGAATACTGCCACTCAAGATTTGACTGCTTTGTTTGAGAGTGATCCTGAAAACAACTGAATTCAATTACATGAGCTGTGCTTGCTGGGTCACAGCCCACGCATCAAAGTTAAATACAGATAAGCAACTACAGAGTCAGAGTCTGTCCTTAAAACATTTTTTTTTTAAATTTTTTAAGGAAGGAAATGGTCTCCCTGGTTATTAGATCACTATCAGGTCAGATGAGATGGCCAAAACAGCAGAGTTCAGTAAGGAGTTTAAAATAATTCTATCATTTTTTGAAGTCTAACATTTCTCTTACACAGAAAATGGGATTTGTTAAATATATGTATACACATATTTTATATTATTAAAGACTGCCATTTGCTCCTTGGAAGCTTTGAAGTATTACCAGTGTCTACTTAATTCTCTTTTGACAACTGTTATTTCAACATAAATAAGGAATATTTCTCTAAAAAGTAGTATGCTAACCTGTAGGTGTCCCTTTGCTTTATGAATAAATTAGAAGACACCGAATAACAGCAACCGCAAAAGTACAAACACTTTATTACGACTGTGGTGACTCAGCCTGCCAGGATTTGGCAGCCCACAGTGTTCCTCAGCCACAGAACAAAAGGGGATTTTTTTTGGCGGATTTACTTTTAGTTCAGTAAAGGACAACATGATACTGTCTGTGCCACAATGAATCAAAGCCTCAGTAAAACAAAGACGTAAGTAGTCAGGCCCCAATCATTTTCTGTCTCACAGTAGAAAAGTGGGCAAGCAGATTAGAAGCCTTCTAAGGCCTCTAATACGTCTGCTATCTCCCTGTCTTTTGAGAGTAAAAGGTATAGTAAGACTATATAGTTGCAGAATTACAAATCGGTTCTACAGGAAACAGATTCCCAGAACACTCCATGATGAGGAAATATTTTCTAGTTTCCTCTTGAATTCAAGAGATGTTGATGCAAACTAGTAAGCAGATTTTTTTAACACCTTCTCTAATTAAAAACATAAACCCCGTAGACCTAAGTATTGCATTCTAATAAAATCTCTCAAGCATTCAGAGCATGAAACACATTTTGAGAGAGACTCGCTTTCCAGCATTGCCATCATGATCTCATTTGGAACGGCAAACTGTCCCCACAGTAATTGGTATTACAGAGCTCTGCTGCTGCAGCAGAGCCTTGTGAGAGGGCGAGGGAAGCATTCCAGTCCTACAGGGCATTTATGCCTTAATAATAAAAACATAGGAAAAACGGTTACAGAATATCAGTTCCCATTTCCTCTGCTGCCATCAGTTATTAGGGAGATGATTACAGACTTATTTCCAGAAGCTTCTGAAGATGCTAAGGTCCAACATGAAATCTTTATCTGGAGGAGTCGCCAACAGTCCACAGATGATCCTTGCAGCAAAGCACTGCGCAGTTACCAAGCAATACAGCAACACCGAGTCAGACCGTGTATGTGTGGGTGGGAGAAAGTATAATCAAGACAAAATTAGACTGTTCCTGGAAATAAAACATAACACATTTAACAATCTAGCCTTCTAAAATCTAAGCAGGTTTGAACAACTCCGAGGAACAAGATTATAAAATATTCCCCCTCACCATTACCTCCCTCCCTCAATTTCCACAGCATCAAACGAACCCCCTCTGAAAAATTAGGACCAGCAAATCATCTGTACCACATAAATACCACTGCACATTTCTCATGGAGGCTATTTAGACACAATTCTGGAATCAATTTACTGGAGACAGGATCATCTCAGTTACGAGAGCGAATTTTCCTTCTTCTCCAAAACCAATTCAGCTCCATAAGTGGCACCATCACTCAGCATTTCCATATCAGCTAACAACCAATGTAATGAAAAGTAATGAATTTTTGCCTCACAGCTCCACGCCACTGTTTATGCACATGAGAGAAACTAGAAATGAACTTTCTCTCCCTCTTCCCAGAAAGCCATTAACTCAAGATAACCTTCCAGACTTAATCTGGGGCAGCTGTAAAACGAAGATCAGGCTAGGTACCAAATACACCCACAATTAAGACCAAAAAAAAACCAAAACACAACGCCAAAAACTCAGAAATCAGGTTTTCTTTGAACTGTATTTCAAAAACAAGAGCACAACCCCTTCCTCCCACTTCTCAGTCTAACCACATTCAGCCTAGATAATAGTCTTAAGACACTACTGAGCCCAGTTCAGTTGCGGAAGCAAACAGTATCAAGCTGTCTTAAAATATCCCACCTTCCCAGCAGGTGCTATACATGAGTCTTCTGGCTGTCTTGCATCTGCTAGCCAAGCGTAGACACAGTGGACGCTGTAAAGCATTTCAGCAAGGACAAGGTGCCTGTGCTGGACAATTGAATCAAACCAGGCTCAGACTGTGTTCTACCCCCAAAATATAAACTTTCTCCTGAAGGGAAACCTCAGTCATACCAAATTCCGGCACTCATCCTCCAAAACCTATACTTTTCTTAGATTTACAAGACCATACGAGACTAGAAGCACAAAATGGACTCTCAGAAGAATTACAGAATCATAGAATCATAGAATTGTCAGGGTTTGAAAGGACCTTAAAAAATCATCTAGTTCCAACCCCCCTGCCATGGGCAGGGACATCCCCCACTAGATCAGGCTGCCCAGAGCCCCATCCAGCCTGGCCTTAAAAACTTCCAGGGATGGGGCTTCCACCCCCTCTCTGGGCAACCTGTGCCAGGGTCTCACCACCCTCATGGGGAAGAACTTCTTTCTAACGTCCAATCTGAACCGACCCATCTCTAGCTTAAAACCATTCCCCCTAGTCCTGTCACTACTCGACATCCTAAAAAGCCCCTCACCAGCTTTCTTGTAGGCCCCCTTAAGATGCTGGAAGGCCACAATGAGGTCTCCTCGGAACCTTCTTTTCTGCAGATTCAACAAGCCCCACTCTCTCAGTCTGTCTTCATAGGAGAGGTTTTCCAGCCCTCTAATCATCCTCGTGGCCCTTCTCAGGACACGTTCCATCACGTCCATATCTTTCTTGTGCTGTGGGCTCCAGAACTGGATGCAGGACTCCAGGTGGGGTCTCACGAGAGCGGAGTAGAGAGGGAGAATCACCTCCCTCAACCTGCTGGCATCTCTTGATTTTCTTGAATTCTGAGCACGGCTACCAGAAATTTGGGTATATAATGGAAATCAAGATAACTGGGATGGTAAGCAGGAAGCCATCTAACCTAAATAGGAAACAAAGTTGTGAAGGCTGTACCTTAAACATCACCTATCCTAGAAGCTCAAGATGTATCTGTGTTATTAAAACGGGTTTTAAAACCCTCAGGCCTCCCCAGGAGCAAAATACAAAGTCAACCCTTTCACAAGCTGATGAGGAAAGGAGTCACATAATTTTGAAGTTTCAGATGAGAAAGTAGGAGCACGCCCCAAGCACCGTCGAGCAATTTAAAGCCATCAGGAAAGCAACCACAGAGGAAGTAGAACAGGGTGGTAAGCTCTTCCCAGGTTGAGAGGTTGGCTCCCAACCACATCCCTGCATGCCAGGGTAGAGCCCTAACCCACAGATTATAGTCTGTCCTGGACTACTTCTACTGAAGCTATTAAATGGGAAAATATTTACTGGATGAAAGAATGAAACACCCACAGAAATGAGATTTCCATCACCTGAATGCCTTAATCACAGGGCAGGAGTCACTCTCCCTCTGCCGAATTAATTCTTTTTTCAAAGCAATGCAGTTGCAGGTGAAATAAAGGGCAGTTTATGACATGCTGCTTGTTGCATTCTCCTGGGAAGAGGGAGATGCGTGCTCAAGTTATTTCAAACTGAAAAGGGGGCAGAGAATCAGGCTTTCTAAGTAAGAGATGTAACTAATGCATCATAGAATATGAGGAAAAAAAGGAGAGATATTCACCACTGTAGATGCTTCTTCCTTGAGTTTAAGTACATAGCTTACGCTTACCTATTAGCAAACTAAGCTTTTCCAATCCCAAGGGAACATTCTCATCTCAGGATGCCAAAGGCAGTTAGGCAGGAGAGAGATTCCACTCTCCAGAACAGTCACAGTGGCAACAGCTCTGGATGGATGCAGAAACAAAGGTCTGCGCATCTGATTTTCTTCACGGTAAAAAACAGACAACAGCGTCTTTTCAGACATAACTTTTAAGAACATCAACCTTAGCTCTGAGGCATTTAACTGTAAAATAGGCCACTCAAATAATTTATGAATTCAGGCTGTAACACAACAAGAAGGACTTCCCCCTCAAAACCTCATCAATTATATATAAAAAAAAGCTTCTAACAACTACTTAAAATTTTAAGTTAAACCTACATGCGTTGCCTGATCTAGTTGAGAGGCGTCCCTGCCCATGACAGGGAGGTTGGATTAAATGATCTCTAAGGTCTCTTCCAGTCTAGGCCATTCTATGATTCTGTGATCTATTGGAGACTTATAGGAGAGTACAGAATGGCTTTTATCTACAAACATCAGTGTAAGTCTACACATCCCCTTAAAAACACCAAACCACCTCTACCGTGTTATTAAATTGTGCAAATTCCGATGCCCAGGTGTGACTCAGTCACCCAGAGCTCGCCACAGACCAAACCCAACACCCCAGTATGCTCCATGCCATACTCTAGAGAGGGCAACTCCCATGCCCTATCGATGCTCTCCAACAGGTCTGAGGGACATACCCGCATGAATCACGTTTATTAACTTAAGACTTCAACCAAACCAGACTAGCACTTGTGATAGGCACATAACACAGCACAAGCTGCACTCCTCCAGGAACCTGTAGAATAAACTTTTCACATTTTACAAACTTCACAAATTCCTTGCACAGATTTACTCAAAAACACACCTTGGACTTACGCATTAACTTCACCTTCTGTGCTGCTGGCCATCTAAACCACGTGTTAAAAGTCAACCTGTCCACTTCCAAGATGAACAGCCCTACAGAAGTATGATCATGGAGAGGAAAAAAAAAGGATAAAATGCACAAAGAAGTCCCAGAGAGCACTGGTTCTGCAGTCTATTGCAAGTCTGCAAATTAGACACGAATATTTCAGTCATTAGCATGCAAAATAACCATTCCTGAATTAAGGTAAGACTGACTGATATTTAGCTTAATGTCAACATGAAGATATCAAACATGAGTTAATTTCTAAACATTTAAAATCCACAATAGTAAATAAAAATCTTTCAAGCACCCGTGTGTCAGTGCTGCACTGAGTTGCATCTGTCCTAAAATCATTTGTACTGTATCTATTATGTTTTTTTTCCTGTAGAAGCAACTATTGCTACCAGTTTAAATCAAGAATTTCTATCAAACAATATATAAAGACAGAAAATAAGGCATGTTTTTCTTTTTAATTGTAAGTGTAAACTGGAATTCTGTGAAATAAGAAGAATGGTAAATTCGGTACTTCACAAGAATTAGGATCTGCACATCGTACACATGGCTCTCATCATCATGCACACACGAGTGCATAGCAGCTTCTATTACAATTTTAATTTCAGCAACAAAATTCAAATTTATGACTGCGTTTTTTGCAACTCTCAAGCTGCCCCATATATTAAATATTTTAATTCATGCCTCTCAAACTGTTTTCTTTGATTTAATGTTACCATTTTGCATTCCTAGATAACATGAGTAGAAAGCACTGCTAGAAGAACGATTGATAACACTGAAACAGATCCAAACACCTACTGAATTCAGCATGAAGGAAACACTAAGATGTTTTGGCTCCTTCAAATCAACATGTATTATTAGTATGCATATTCCCCTGACCACTGGTGTTACAGGTCACCTTGACATACTCAGTTTGCCTCCAAGGATTTAATAGGAGACCTAATGATGTCTAGATTGCATACAGGTTTTGGATGTAGAATAGTATTTTTCTGCTTTGTATAAAATGTGAACTGAATGATCAAGATCACGCACCTAGTGCTAAAGAATGCCAGTGATTCTACAGAACTCTTTCACAGTTTCTCTAAAAACTCTAATTAAAAGGGTATTTGGAAATACATATAAATATGATCTATTAAAGAGGTGTTACTTTTACACCTATAAAATATGATTTCTGTTCAAGTACGGGATTTTTCTTTTACATCTAAATAACATCTGGTATTTTTGACACACATTTTAAGCTCTCATTTTGTACAACACGCAAGACATGGAAATCTGCAACATACTGTATATGCAAATCCTCCGTGTCTTTGTGAGGCTACCATACTGCTGAGGACAAGATATTTCAGCCTGACAAAACAGTGTCAAAAAATGATGTCATAAAGACAAGCTAAGCACACTAACAAAGAATTATCTTCCCAGCACTGTAAAATTCACTAATAGACTCACTATTATGGCGAAATGACATCTGCTGACAGTACTATGCAGTAGTATCCAAGATGATCACCATTTTTCCTTTGTGAATTAACCAAGTATTTTTTTATTCTAATTACTGGCATACTTTGTCTTTTTAATCACTTGTGGTTTGTTTATTTTTTGTTTTAATAAAGAACAAAAGTTCACGGAGAAAAGAAACAACACAAAGCGTAACTGCTAAATCAGCACAGGAGGGTAGTGAAAAAGTACAGAGCTGTACATAATGAAAATATTGGGCAGTCATTAAAAAAACACATAGAGAACCCAGAGAGCCTCGCTTATACTTGCCACAGTTTACACTGAAGTGCAAACCTTGAAAACCAGACAGGCTGTGCTATAGTGATTCAAACTGAAGAAGCTTAATCTTTAAGTGTTACTTTATGCTTTTTACGAATTTAAGTCAAGCCAACCCTTCATGCTATCCCCACAATCTGTAATTTCAATTCATTAAAATATTTTCTAAAGTCTACCCTAGGCAAGTTAAATCTGTCAGTAGTCAGGCCTTACTATTAGTTTTTAATTTGGGTCTGGCGAGGTGGAGGAGTAGGGGTTTTACAGCAGAGTAGAAAGGAGAATCAAACATGAGAAATTACAAAGTTTATTCCTTAAAAAATAAAGAAGTGTGTTGATGATGTATGTCTTCCTTAAATACTATAAAATATAAATGCATAGCAGAGAAAAGGGAAGTATCCGCTTGGTTCTTCCCTGTGTAATACCAGTTGGGGTATTTTTGCAGAGCAGTGCTGAGCATGTGAAATTCTTTGCCCACAAGGCAACCTCATGTCACGACAGCGTTTCATTCCAGATCCCCCCCCCCACCTAAAAGTTCACAGCCAAAGTCATTTCCATTTTTTTCTGACCTTGAAGACGTTGAGCACAGGAGAAGCAAAGCAAAACCATCCCTGTCCCCCTTAGCTTACCCTTTTCCCACACACATATAAATTGCCTCGAGGAGCTGGTAAACATGACTGGCAAAAGCAAAGATGGGCTGTACAGCAATCAACAACTACCAGGAATAGGCTGGAAACCAACCCACATCACCAAGTTATTAGCAGCACCTCCGAAAGCCTGTGAACTTGGGAGTCTTGCTGTGTTGCCAGCGAATTATGGAGCGTTCGATTTTACGCAGTGATGTCACATAGTACCAAGACCTTAGCATAGCAAAATCCAGATAAATAAAATTAAAGCTAAACAGTCTCGAAATCAAATTAGGGAACAGATAATAGGAAGAATAGATGCAGGCATGGTATCTGTTCACTGTAACACATCTCAACACGGACAGCGATCGAACCAAGGGAGGCGAATGCGGCATTACCGATCTGTCCGGGCAGATCCCTCTGCAAGCACCGCGTTCCCAGCACCGTGCATCCACCCCACAGCCACCAGCAGCTGGAACTCAAACTTTTCTCTACAATCCAAGTTGTGAGCTTAACCCCCTTTCCTCCCTCCACCTCAGAACAGACGTACTTACTCCACCACGGCTCTGCGGCGTGTCGTTAGACCGGTATCCTCGGCCGGAGCCCCAGTTAAGTCCGGCTTCCCCCCGCAGCCCCGGCGGCTCCGGCATTCACCGAAACCCCCCCCGGCAGCATTTCCACTCCCCCCCGGCAGGGCCCGTGCCCGCGAGAAGCGTCTCCCCCGGGCTGTGCAAGGCCAGACGGGCAATCTCCGAACGGAGCCCAAGCGAAGCGAGCCCCCACCCCGCCCCAGCGCTCGCCGCCCCGATGCTACCAGAGCTGGCAACGGCGCGGGGCCGGCGCTCTCCCCGGCAACAGTTGGCCGCGTCCCCCGGCGTGTCCCCCCGCCCCCGCCTCTTCCACCCCGGCCCGGCCGCGGAGGGGTGACCCCGGACGAAGGAACGGGCACAAAGGCGGCTGCGGGGGCAGGGAGGCGAGGGGAGCCCTCCCGCTGCAGAAAGCCCGGGGGCTGCCGAGCCCCGTCCCCGCCCCGCTGCCTCCGGGGTGGATGCGGGGGGGCGCTGCGGGAAGGGGCGGCAGAGCCGGGCTCAGCCCCCCCCCTCCCCGCCCCCGCGCAGCCCTTGGGGCGGGCGGCGGCAGCCGGCCCCGCTGCGCCTCCTCCCGCTCCCCGCGTACCTGAGCCGCCCGTCGCCGCTCGCCGCCGCGGGGACCCTCGTCCATCCCCCGCGCCCCAGAGCCAGCCGGCGGCGCGACCCAGCCCGGCCCGGCCCAGCCCGACGCTGCAGGCCCGCCCCGCGGTGGCTGCGTGCGGCTCCCGCCGGCGGCCAGCCCCGGGCGAGCGGGCGGGCGCGGCTCCCTCGGACCCGCCTCCCGCCGCTGCGGGCTGGGGTGGAGGTGCCGGGGGCGGGGGGGGACGACGACGGGGACCGGGCGCCTTCCGACGACCGCAGGAGCGGGAGGAGGGTCCCCGGGAGGGGGAGGCGCGGCTCTGGGCGAGGGGGACGGGGAGAAGGGGCGGCGGGGGGGAGACGACCCCCTCCGCACGGACCTTACCGGGGGCGCTCAAACTCGCCAGCCTGGCGGGTGGGGTCTGGGGGGTCTGCTTAGAAATAAGGGCGGGGAACCGTGCGGCTGTTGCCTGGACTGCACCCGCGCCCGGGGACATCGGCACCGACCCAAATCCGCCCCGTTTCGCAGAGATCCCAGCCCCTCTCTTCCTCCCAGCTGCTGGGCTCTTTTTGTTTGGTTGGTTGGGGTTTTTTTGAGAGAGGGGTGTAGGTGGGGTGAGACTGCGAGTGTCTAAAAGGTTTGAGTTCCGCGGGACTGCAAATACATTTTTTTTTCTTTGCATTTCTGGCTTTGCAGAAGGCAGCACTTCCTCAAGACGTCAAAACCAGATCTGAGCCCATTCACAGCTCGTGAAAATACTTTGTACTTCCTCTTGCTGTTTTGGGGGTTAAATAAGGTTAAAGTTGCAAGAGTGGCTGCACAAGCGCTTGGTTTCCCCCTTCCCCAAGAGTCAGTCTGTGAGTCATGTGCAGGAAGAAAAAAAAAAAGAACAAAAAAAGGGGCTAGAAAAAAGTAACAATATTGGAAGTACAGAATAGAAATATCTGGTTATTTGTTCATAGCAAGCTTTTGCTTGCAGAGCTCTTGAAATGTGAGAAGCCGTGATGCTGACCACAAAGCCATAACAGCCCTGTGCCCGTGAACCCGAGAGTTCACAGCTGCGTTCTGCCCGGAGCAGACCCATCAAAGAAAGGGCCTGTGTGAAGCCAGAGGTGTGATTCTCATGAATAAGGCAAGTTGTGAAGCGCTGTGAAGCCGAGCAGTTTGGTAGAGCTGCAAGCATGTACGTTCTGCTGCTGACCTGATCCTCTGGCCTGTTGCTGCCCCTGAGCAAGCATCCCAGAGCAGCATCGCCTACGTGCTTTAACATCTTGCCTTTCCCCGGTCTGTATCCAGATGTCCTTGAGTCGTTCTTCTTTGGTCTGAAAATTCCAAGTTTTCTAGTTAGAGAATAATTTGAGTGACATACTTAGTCTATTAAAAGGCTTGGTGTCTGTTACTGTAGCACATGTTTAATATAGCCACCCTTGCAGCACCCAGCTTAGTAGAACGCTAAGCTGCTGGCTTGCATTTTTTATCCACGAGTCTCAAAGTACCTTTTAAAAGAAGTAAATAGCGTTGCTCCACTTTCAAGCAGGAAGAACAGTCACATGGAAAACTTGAACCAGGAGAGAGAACTGAACCTCAGATTCCCAGCTAGCAGCTTAATGTCCCCTTTTACTTGCTTTTCTGTGGCATGCCTTCTGACTGCTCTATAATGGACGTGTCTTTAACCGGATGCTTTTACAAAAGAAGAGGCAGCTGTCACCCATCATTTGGAAATATTCTGACTCTAGTAGTGCGTGTTATGTATGCTCTCAGATTTTCTGCACTGGATGCATCAGGGACATGGCCAGAGGAATATTTTGATTCTGGATGCGGGTAGTCTTTAGGAGTCAGAAATATCCAATTTTTAAATCCTGCCAAAAACAAAGGGACTGTTATATGTTGATGCAATGAACCACAGAACATGTACATAGCTTTAGCGTCACATACTGCCGTAAGACCGAAGTTGAGCAGCCTGTAGGGGGAATGGCAGGCAAGTGATAGATTTCAGATTGTCAGCTTTGGACAATGACGTTAGAGACCAGGAAATAATTGTTTAACTGGCTACTCACGTATTAGCCAAGCCATGCTAACTGCCCGAAACTGTTACCCCAGTGCTGAGTGAGACAAATTCTGTTTGAGGCACATTGGTAGGGTTCAGATTCCTCAATAAAATAATCTCTTATCACTTGGACTCTGCAAGGGATCTCATGTAGCACCCAGTTTTTGCTTTGAAGAGCTGCAGGATTCCCACAAATTTGTCTCATCTCTACCAGCCCAATCCCAGTACCTCAAACACCCTAAATTTTCTCAGATGAAAGGATGGGCTTGCATTTACACAGGTGAAATGTGCTTCTAAATTCAGGTGTACAGACACCTGCATGCTCTTAGACATTGGAATGGACTGTGATCAGATATTGAGATTCACTGCCCAGGGAAGTGGGGGAGTCGCCATCCCTGGAGGTGTTTAAGGAGAGACTGGATGTGGCACTTAGTGCCCTGGTCTGGCTGATGTGGTGGTGTTGGGTCATGGGCTGGACTGGATGATCTCAGAGGTCTTTTCCAGCCTCAATAATTCTGTGATTCTGTGATTAGTCAGGTGTCTAATCTACTGTTACTATCAGTAGCAGGGTCCAGGTCTGGTGCTTTCACATGGTTGTCTCACATCATAAAAAGGAGGTAGGTGCCTATAATCAGTTCTCTGGTGAGCAGCACAGCACACCAGTCACTAAAAGGCTGAATTATCACAGCTACTCAGGCTCTGTTGACCCAGGTCCTGATCCACAGGCAGGATAAACAGAAATGTTCAGGGCATTTTAAGATGCTCTTTTGTGTCTTGTTTTCTACTGCTCTTTCAGAAGCATCAGATCTCCTGTGAGTCCTGTGACCCATAGAAGTAGCTCAGGTAGCTCAGAATGCCCACTGCTAATAAGAAAATGTGTCTTCATTAGGGTGGAAACTTAGATACCTAGCTGGAAACAGCTGCATCTCACGCTGAATCCCATCCAAACTGATTTGCAATCTCAGATCTCAGGGGAATTTAACACATTTTTTTTTCACGGTGTGACAGTATATACACAACCAGTTGCAGTGGCTCAACTGGGACATAGTGGCATAGCAGCAATCTCCCAATTTTTTTAGAGGCTGGCCTTATAATATCTACTGTAATGTGAATGGTGACAAAAAAAAAATCTTTTTTTTTTTTAACAGGAATTATTCATAAAGTCATCTGCAATGTTGGCACATACTTGAATTTTTATCTACCTGGAACAGAGTTGTCTAGTCTTTTGTAGAGTGTGGTGCTTTGAAAGTCTTGAAACTCATGGCTTTATGTGGAATTGCACTAACAGTCATCTGGATGCAAGCAGTGATCTCAGAACAGACGGGAATATGATTTTCAGCTTTTGATGTTTAACTTGCTAAGCAGAACTAATGTATTTATCTAGCAGTTTTCTCAAGTATTACATGTAGGAGTGGATTTGTGGAATAAAAGAACATCTTACTTAATGCTCTTTTTAGTTCCATACAGGCTGAAATGAAGAAGGTTAGTACAAAGAGCATTCTCAGGAAAATAAAGGTTTAGAGCCCAGTTCAGAGATTACCAAATTCAAAGAAAAGTGACTTCAATTTCAGTGGCCATTGAATCAGCCCTTTAATCATCTCTATCTGGAACTACTTTATTTTTGTGCTTAACACAGAAAAAAAAGCATAATGCTAATATATTCTGTGAATATTCAGTATTATCGTGTCATTTCTTGCATAATTCACGGTAGCACTGATATTGTTTGAAATTGTAGCTGTTCATCACTTGTGAAGATGAACCTTAGTGCTGTTTTGGAATTTAGGGATATAATTTTTTTCTCAGTTATACCACTGAAAATTAAGAGTGAAGCCAGTAACTTTTGAGGCATAACAAACCAGAGGAAGGGGAGAGGACAGGGGAGGGGAGAGGAGGAGAGGAGAGAGTTAATCTATCATTTTACAACTCTGAATTGTATGTGAAATTGTTTCCTATGAGAGAATTGTGCTTCTGTGGTTTCATCAGTGTTTTTCTCTCCTCTCAAAGAACTAACCAGTCGTGAGGGTTGTTGTAGATATCTTCAGCTTGAAGAGCTTTCTTTCTCAGCATTCATTGAGTTTTTGTTGCAGTAATCCCCCACTTTATTTCTTGTATCAGCTGATGCATGATTATGGAAGAAGCACGGGCAGCCAGCCCTTTGCTAACAAATAACCAACCACGGCAGATCAGAGCAGCTGCGCCACTCACCAGAACTAGAGGAGTCTCAGCTGAAAATCTGACCTGTGTTTATCTACCTGTTTGGAACTCAATATATAGGAAATATAATCCCCTTTAAAATACAAGTACCCACTTTGCATGGTACGTGATAAAAATGTATTTATTTTATACCCTGATTACCTTCATTAGGCATTCAGTGCAGACTGATTTTCATGGTCAGTCTTACACAAATTAAACAGCTTTACTCAAGAAAGTGATGTTAAGCTTCTGGTATAGGCTTTTAAAGATGCGTCCATACAGTTTAAAAATAATCGAGACATAAAATCTACTGCTTAAAATAAAAATAAATTGTATTTTGGACATTTTTTAGCAAGTCAGAATTATATACATTACATAATGGGACTTTAGCTATGCCATTGTATAGGAATGTAGTTAGACCCTATGAATTTCTTTTAGTATGGTTCTCAGCTGTAACTACCTTATCTAACGTATACATGGACAAAGTGTAATAATAGCATTCTTCTACACTGATAGATGCTTCTTGTCAATGCTGTAGCACCAAAAATCATGAACAAAATAACAGGAAACTTTTCTTTTGGATTCAAAATTTTATGAAGAAGCAAACATGGAATGTTTATTCATTCTATATGCTGCTTCTACAATGAAACTGCAGGGTATTTTAGTGGAATTATACTGTGCAAAAAATTAATTCAGATTTGCTTGAAATAACATTTGTATTACAAAACAAATAATAATCATTTCAGTAGCTTACTGGATATGTAATATTTAATTTATCACTATTAATGTTAATAAGAATGTCTAAGTACCAAACTATTTTAAGCTGGTAGGCACAAACCCATTTTCATTTGCATCTAGCAGGATGTATCCTGGCAACCGTATATTTTTGGATTCGTAACAATTTATTCTATTCATTTTATGCAAATGAGGTAACCAATACTGCAAGAATCATGAGAATTCAAGATGGGTAAGTTCCATCATTCAGAGCTATAGATAGATGACTAGGAATCTGTGTGATTCATATTTTTATTTCGTTAAATAATCTATTAAACATTTCCTTCAATGTAAAATGTTTATCTCACATGATTCACATACTTCTACTCTAAAATGGTTAGCGGTAACAACCCAAAATGTGTCCTGTGAAGTAGTGATTATCCCATACCGCAGCCCTGCTTCTGCTTTGTTATTTTCTGAGCTGAAAATGCTGCATTTTTCCCCAAACTCATATAGAACTTACAGATGAAAGAGGAGGAGAAGTTCCAAACATTGAACACATCTATGCATGCTGAATTGATAACTTGATAACATAGTAACTACAGCAAAGTTTAAGTGATATATTTGGGGTTTCTATCACATTGTGTGTGAATGTCATTGAAAGGACATTTTTCAGAAAGCTGTCATCTGGCTTTGGTGGTATGTGTGAATGATTTGTTTACATTTGCTATAGAAGAAGGTTTACAGAAAACTGTATCTTCAGTATATTCTACTTTTATCAAAACCTTCTTTGTTTGTTTTGAGATCTAAGGAGTTCAGCTGGGACAAAGCTCTGCTTATAGAAATACGCTGCCTATAATACCCTCATAAGTGCAGAATGTTTATAAAAATAATTCATTCTCTTTTTTAATTGTGGTCTTCAAGAGCTTTCAGCTTGGATCGGAATTACTGAACCCTATTACTAACAGCCAGGCCTATATGTTTCCTTCTAAGGCAACAATAATAAATGAAACTTTCTGCAGCAGCAGAGCTGGTAAACTGAACCAGAGCCCTAACAGCTGGTCTGCAGTGGACATGATAGCTATTGTTGCTCCACTCTAAGACAAGATTCTTCTACTGCTGACCAGTAGGACTCAGTTGTACCCAGAATAAATTCAAATTGGATGACTGAACTGGTCCTCAGTCACTTTTCCTGTCCTTGTGTGAGAGTTAAGTGAACATATAGCAAGAGTTGTTGAACAGTTTCTGAAGCAACTCCTAAACTGCTGAGGTTTCCAGGTGGCCAAGGACTCCTTTTTCAATTTACCTTCATACATGGTACTGATCAATACAGTATTCAGAACATGCTTCTTGAGATAACCAGTAGAGGCTTCCTTGAGTACAACAGGCTCTGTCAAATCAGAGGAGGGTGTAGTTGATGAACAAGGAAATTTCAGCCTTCTAATTTTGCCCCATTGCTACATGGCAGTCACTGAAATTAAGTTTGACTGAAATCTTTGTCAGAGAGCTAAAAGGTCAGGACTCCAATTTGATGATGTATGAAGTGATGAGCAGTTGTTACAGGAGATCACACAAGTGTATTAAAGTAATGGTTGGGCTGCTAAATTGGTTTCTTAACTTTTGTAGTGGGAAAAGACAGGGTTTGAATTGCTTATACATTCCCAGTGTGGATCCCAATACATATGCATTATGATATTTTTGCAAACTCCATATACATGAATGCCTGGTGTTTATAAACAAATACTCTGACTCATCCAGAAAGCAGGGTAGGTGCCTAACTGGGCTACAGGAAAGATATATTAAAATCTTGGTTCTGACATATCCTAATTTTTGAAGTCTTAACTTTGCAGCTTTAAATACTGTATTTAACTCATGCTTTATGTATGCAGCACAATTGTTTAAGGAATTCATCAAGCCAAATAAGATCTAATACACTGTCTGGCATAGACTATTTGGAAAGGATTTACAAGATCCAGACTCTCTTTTGTAGGAGCATTAAGTTGTGAATGGATACTATTTTCTTGGCTCTGCTGGATTGGTAAAGGACATTACCATTCCCAGCTGTATGTCAGCTTCTTGCCTGTGGTTATTGTATCCAAAGATTTGCTGGGATAATATAGTCAAAATGAGACAGGTAGGATTGAACAGTTTAAGTAGTAGGTCTTCCCTGGATTGCTTCATTTTGACTGAACCATGTTATGATATGCTCACTCTGTCAGCTCTGCAAGAAGACATGAGTAAATGTGACAACTTCCAGTACAAGGAGAGAGATGGGCCAGTTGTCCTTGAAGTACGCATCTGCTAAGCATCTGGTAAACTTAAGGAATTGAAACCCGGGTTATCTCTTCTACACTATTTGCAAAAAATTTAAAGCACATGGTACCAGTTTTATTAAAGTCAGGTGGATTTATCTGGGTTTTTTTCTGTGTCAAAACACATCTCAAGATATATAAAAATCACTATGTGTAAAAATAATAGTTTCTGTCCTGCAGGGTTCTTTTTTTCTCTTTGCCTACATTTCACAAGTTGTTTACTACATGCAAGGCAGCAAAAGACTGCAGTTTTCATTTCCATTTTTATTTGAGAACAAGGAGAATAAATTTAAAATTGTCTTATGTGTTTTAATCATCTGAGAAAAATCTCCACATTCCATTGATAATTTTTTCACCTAAAATCTGAAAAATCAAGAATGACACCTTTTTGAAAAAGAATACTTCTCTCTTTTAGTCAAAAGTTCAAAAAAAATTGAGAGCAACAGCACTTTTAAAGACTCCATTTGAGATGTCGCCAACATGAAAATAGCTTAAGTCCTCTACAATCTAGGCATTCCAGGCTTAGGCTACCTGTGTAGTTTGTAATACAAACAGAACAGCAATGGAACTGTTAGGAACATAGAGATAATGCTTTCTTCACTTCCCAAAAGTCTGTCTTACTGGAGTTAGAATAATTTATTCTCAGTTCAGCTAGGATAGGGTTAATTTTCACAAGAAGCTAGGGGTGTCCTAGCGAACCCAGCACATAACTGTAGCCCATATACCATCCTCATGCTAGGTGATGCTAAAACTACTTAAAAAAAAAAGGTAAGAGTCCTTATTAGTAGTAAACTATCTGGGCCTTTTCTGGCATCTAGACTAGGAAAGCTAGCTCATTCTCCTGAGTTCTCTAAATAACCTTACATCTCTTCTTGCAAGCATTGAATCTATATGTAAATGTAACAAAATATTACTAATCGTAAAGGTAAGTACAGTGTTAATCATGAAAAGTCAACAGCAGCCACACAGATATTTGTAATGAAAATAATTAAAGCTGAGTCAATTGTAAGGATAAAGGGAAATTTCATTTATATGGATGGAAAAAGGCCTGTTTCTACAATAAATTGAACAATAATAGCTTCACATAATCATAAAATAGTTCATATCAGAAGGGACTTCAGGCAGTTTCTAGTGCAACCTCCTGCTCAAGGGAGGGTCAGTTGTGACATCTGGTGTTTAGCCAGTCAGGTCTTGAAAGCCCCCATGGATGGAAACTGCACAACCTCTCTGGGCAAACTGTTCTACTGCTGACTGGCCTCCTCCTGAAGACTTTTCCTTACATCCAGTCTGAACCTCCCTTTTGTAATATGCACAAACATTGCAGCTCCTCCTCCTGCCACACATCACTCCAAAAAGCCTGGCCCTGTCTTCTCGATCACTCTCTCAGCGGCATTAGAAAGCTGCCATTAATGTTCCCCACTAGAGACAGACAACAGACAGTAAATCTTTGCCTCATTTCCCTATCAGTTGCTATGAACAGGAGATAAATAATCTTATTCCATCTCATTTTCTTCTGTTTACCCAATAATGTCACCTCTCCTAATCCCCTGTCCCCCTCCCTGTTTTGTCTATTGGGTTCATTAACCCCAAAGCCCCCAAAGCCATCTTCCATCACGACACTGCCTTGAGCTTTTATTCTAGGGAGAGAAGCTCCTCACTTACCAGTAATGACAAGAAGTTTTTAGGAGTTTCTAGCAACAATCCTGGTTAGACACCCTGCTACTCTACCTTATACAGTTATTTCAGCTTTATCACTGTGTTGCAAAATGAAGCATCTCTCTCACAATGTCACATGCAGTCTTTTCTAGCCCATTAACAAGTGGCAACATAAAACTATTTCTCCTATGACAAAAATTATGTTCATTCAATTGTTAGCAGGAACAACTGAGCATTCAGTTGCAGAATTATTAATTTTGCGTAAAACAAGTGGAACTCATAAAAGCTTTTTGTCAGCTCCTTATAGATCTTGCAACAGGAGTGAAGCTTAATCTCTGCTCTAGGTCTACCAGTGAATTTTCTACATTTCTTTGCTTGTAAGAGATGTCTTACTACTGCTGGTATCACTTCTAAAAGGAGCTGTAGGACTGATCTGAGAGCTGTGTCTCAGTGCAGCCTTAAGAAAATGTCTAACTGCACCACAGCCTCTGTCAGGGTGAAGACAGAAGGCAACTGTAGATGAAGATGAAAAAGCATTAAAAAAATCCTGGATAAGACAGCCTCTGTGTCTCGAAGATGGTGGAGGAGAAAACTACTAAAATGCCTTTTCTTGCCGCCATTATTAGATTGAATCATAAGTACATCTATCTTCATCACAGAGATTGAGATGCCCTTAAAATATAAAATATGAATAAATGTGTGACTTAGGTGGATGCCGATTTTCCCAGTACTGCATATGAAGCAGAAAGCTCTGCCTTTTGCTGAGGTTTGAGATGAAGGAAAGAATTTATTTTCTCTGTGTTTTATATGTTTACAGATGATATTTTCTTTCTCCTGAAAGTTCAGCACTAGTAGAGAAAGCCATACAATGAACAACACATACTGTGCCATTAGAGTTTTTCCTTCCCGAGAGTAATTTTGCATAACATTTTGTACTGAACTGTACTGACTCCTTCCCACCAAGTAAAGCACAGTATAAAGAGGAGGCTTAATGCAAAAAGAGTCAGTGAGGTAATTAGTGTTTTATTCGAGCAAGCAGGTTCAATTCATGCAGTACCAAATAAGCATTTCCAGCTCTGTCTTTACTACTAATTGAGCACATCTAGCTTGCAGTTTGCTGAATAGCACAAAGATGACGACATGGGCCACGCTGCTGCACATGGCTTGCAGTCCATTGATTACCCTAGAGCAAATGGAGAAAAAAGGGAGAAGCTTAAAAATTGTATTTTAGTCTCTTAATGGCTCTGAAACCTATCGACTTTAGGGTCTGGTTCAGGATTTCAGTGTCTGGCAGTCAGCAACTTTCGTATCTCCAAAGGATTCCTCTCTCTCCGAGGGTGACTGCCGTGTGAAGCTCGGCGAGAAGAAGCACAGATATGCATATTCAGTTCTGGGTACAATAGCTCCATTCTCACTGTCAGGTCAGCAGTCAAGTTCAGTGTAACTCCTCCTTCTGTTCCTGAATCAGGACTTTATGGAAATGCTGAGGATTTTTAATAAAACAGCTCTGCTGTGAAACAAATCTGCCCTTCGTGACAGCTCTTTGCTAAGCAGCACCAGTGCAGAGCTTATTAAGTCAAAATTTTAAAGTTCAAAGGCAGCATCAGGTTTCAGTAGGCGTCTCTCCTCGTCTGCTCTTCACAGCAATATAATTTGTTGACACCCATATTTTTATTACACAAGTAACGTCTACATGCTCTTGCTGTTGTAACACTTGGTCTATTTTAGTAACTAGTGAACCATTCACACTTTTTTTTTTTTCCTCTCAAAAGCTAAAACTTCAGATCTTTAAACTGCTTCCCAGCCTTCTTGTACCTAAATTCGGTTGCACTCTATGAGTTCTAATCAGTGGCAAGCTCCTTCATAACCCTGGATTCATTTTAGTGATCCATATCACTGTGCAAAATTAAATTCATGCATCACAGAGCAGAGAAGAATATTATTCCATGACTTTCAATTCAGTCATTCATATGAGCTGATTTATGGTTAAATCTTGGTTCACAGAATATAATTTCTCATATGGGTAAACTCCATCCTTTTAAATCTTGCTGTTACAGCCTGTGCAAAAGAACTGTTGCAGCTGATTATAATCTTGAGTGAAATCAGCAGCCAAAATATTTCATTTTTAAAACAAAACCGCAAAGCATGCCATTTCTGGCAACACTCAAATAAACAGAATCTTCCTCATTACTGTGACAGAATCCTAAGTAAACCTTTAAAGAATTATCTTTGCACAAATTTGTGGGAATTTCTCCCATTTTTGTACTAATTTCAGTGCTTCGAGTTGCAGCCCAGTTTTTAAGTGCAGGGGGCTTGTAGCAGTGTTAAGTACATCAGAAATGATTTGCTTTAAATGACTCGTACTTGTGGTGCCCACCTGCAGACAGAGTATCAGTCAGCTGCACAGCTCCCCATCACTGCAAACAATGCCACTGGCTTGAATGTGGCATTTCTAACTTGGTGACTCAGTCTCTGCATCCATTTTTTTGAGGATTTATGAATGCGAACTTACTTCTTTCCTCTTGATCCCACAGTAATGCTACAGATATCTGCTGAGGATCATTGTCCAATCTCCCTGGATGTTTTCCTGCTGACCAGGAATCCTTCTTCAGCCACTGCCAGCAGAATTAAACTTCATTCATTATTAAAAGGTTTTGGAAAACAGTTTTGAAGACAGACAGGCCTCCCAGTGAGGGAATCCAGTGGGTAAAAAAGAAAAAGCAAACCCCAAAAAACTTTCAACAATTTTTTATTCAAACAAATAATACAGTATCATCTTCTGGGATCAATTTCGTATGTGACCAGAGGACTCTATGAGAGGTGGATGGGTGTATCTGAGGAAAGGACCCAACTGATATATTTTTCCAATGTAGACTCAGATGCATTTTTTGTTATTGTTGTTTTTTGTCAAATTTTCCATTTTCTGTGCAGGAAGTTTTTGCCAAAAAGAACGTTGGTGTCTGAAATGGTATGCAGCATATTATGTGAGGGGACAGTAGAGTAAATAGGATGCCTGTTAACGAAAGTGAATTTCCTTCTACACAGTCATTACTTTTGTCATGCTAACTTTCCATATCCTGTAAATACGAACCTCTCCTCGAGCAGGAAACACATGTGTGCACATTCTTGTCAATGAAAAAAAGACATAGAAGGCAAAGTTAGCTGGCACTGAACTTTTAGACTGCAATGTTTGTAAAAAGTCACAAAGTACCAAAAAGAGTTTTATACAGAAAGCACGAAGCATGAAATTGTAATGTAAGAACTGAAAATGAACAGTAATATTTATTAGATTTTCTTACATAATCCTGAGCATTCCGTTTTCTGTTCCTTCAAGCAGAAACATTTTCTTGTGCATATAATAGAACCTAAAAAAATGCTAATAATGATAATTAATCTCTGAAGTCTTACAAGGTTTATAATACTGTATCTACATAGTCCTATGACTGTCAAGGGCCAATTTATGTCAGTGTAATCTGATACAGCTCACAATGCTTGTGAAGTACTTGCATAAAGTACTCTGTGTTTGTGTATATACAGAAATATTAGGACTATTTTACAGTGCAACAAACCCCCATCACTTCACAAACAGTTGTTCTCAAGAGAGACTTTATATGCCTTGCACAGAAAAAACATTGCACAAATTGAGTTTTAATGAAGTTTGAGAGTGGAACTTCAGGGATCCAAGGGGGAATCTGGTAAAGAAGGTCTCTGATAGCTTTAATTACAGAGACACTACCTGCATGGAGTAAGGAAAAATGTGATTCTTCATCCTTGTTTTCCCATTCACAGCTGGACACATTAGGGCTGTGCTGCACTATATGCAATTTAGTAAAGAAGTGTTAAAGAACAATAAATGACTGTGGTGGCCTGGATAAGCTGCTAAGAACAGCAGTAGTGGGCTGGGAGTACTGACATCTTTAGCAGTGACATGTTAGGAAGGAAAGAGAAAGATAACGTATTTTACAAAAATGTAACAATTAAAGAAATGTACCTTTTGGTAGTAGCTGCCATCTCAGAACATATGGGTCATGCCTGTAGTGATGAATGCAAGTTATAGAATCATAGAATCATGGAATGGTCAGGATTGGAAGAAATCTTAAAGATCATCTAGTTTCAACCCCCTGCATTGGGCAGGGACATCCCCCGCTAGACCAGGCTGCCCAAAGCCCCATCCAGCCTGGCCTTAAAAACTTCCAGGGATGGGGCTTCCACCACCTCTCTGGGCAACCTGTGCCAGTGTCTCACCACCCTCATGGGGAAGAACTTCTTCCTAATGTCCAATCTGAACCGATCCATTTCTAGCTTCAATCCATTCCCTCTAGTCCTCTCACTACCCAACATCCTAAAAAGCCCCTCACGAGCTTTCTTGTAGCCCCCTTAAGATACCGGAAGGCCACAATAAGGTCTCCTTGGAGCCTTCTTTTCCCCAGATTGAACAACTCCAACTCTCTGAGTCTGTCTTCATAGGAGAGGTGCTCCAGCCCTCTGATCATCCTCGTGGCTCTTCTCTGGACACACTCCAACATGTCCATATCTTTCTTGTGCTGTGGGCTCCAGAACTGGATGCAGTACTCCAGGTGGGGTCTCACGAGAGTGGAACAGAGGGGGAGAATCACCTCCCTCGGCCTGCTGGCCATGCATCTCTTGATGCAGCCCAGGACACCATTGGCTTTCTGGGTTGCAAGTGCACACTGAGGGCATATAAGTTGGGGAATGACTTATTAGAGAGCAGCACAGGGGAAAGGGACCTGGGAGTCTTGGTGGACAGCAGGATGACCATGAGCCAGCACTGTGCCCTTGTGGCCAGGAAGGCCAATGGCATCCTGGGGTGTATTAGAAGGGGGGTGGTTAGTAGGTCGAGAGAGGTTCTCCTTCCCCTCTACTCTGCCCTGGTGAGACCCCATCTGGAATACTGTGTCCAGTTCTGGGCCCCTCAGTTCAAGAAAGACGGGGAAGTGCTGGAGAGAGTCCAGCACAGGGCAACTAGGATGATTAAGGGAGTGGAGCATCTCCCTTATGAGAAAATACTGAAGGAGCTGGGGCTCTTTAGTTTGGAGAAGAGGAGGCTGAGGGGTGACCTCATTAATGTTTACAAATATATCAAGGGGGAGTGTCACAAGGATGGAGCCAGGCTCTTCTCGGTGACAACCACTGATAGGACAAGGGGTAATGGGCTGAAACTGGAACATAAGAGGTTCCGCTTAAACTCGAGAAGAAACTTCTTCTCAGTGAGGGTGACGGAGCCCTGGAACAGACTGCCCAGAGAGGTTGTGGAGTCTCCTTCTCTGGAGGCATTCAAGACCTGCCTGGACACGTTCCTGTGTAGCATAGTCTAGGCATTCCTGCTCTGGCAGGGGGATTGGACTTGATGATCTTTCGAGGTCCCTTCCAATCCCTAACATTCTATGATTCTATGATTCTATGTGTTAATTTTCTCGTCCACCAGTACCCCCAAGTCCTTTTCTTCAGGGCTGCTCTCAAGCCAATCACTGCCCAGCCTGTATCGGTGCTTGGGATTGCCCTGATCCAGATGGAGGACCTTGCGCTTCGTCTTGTTGAACTTCATGAGTTTGGCCTAGGCCCATCTCTCCAGCCTGTCGAGGTCCCTCTGGATGGCATCCCTTCCCGCCAGGGTGTCAACCGGCCCACACAGCTTGGTGTTGTCAGCAAACTTGCTGAGGGTGCAGTCAATGCCAATGTCCATGTCACTGACAAAGATAATAAACAAGACTGGTCCCAGTACTGACCCCTGAGGGACTCCACCTGTCACTGGCTTCCACTTGGACATGACCCAGTGACAGTCACTCTTTGGGTGTGGCCGTCAAGCCAGTCCTTTATCCACTGAAATTTGATGGCTTAATACAGAAACCAGCTCACAAATTCCCTGTTATATTTTACAGATACCTCAACATTTCATCAGCAGTGTTTTCTATGGCCTGCATTTGATCCTTTGCTTAAAAATGATGCCATTTTAGACAAAGCATCTGCACCATGGCTTTGCAAATTAAGCCCATTCTAGGAAGCACAAACAGATAATCTTCTTCAGCCATGTGAGGGGCATGAACTGTCACCGCATTTCTGATGCAAACCAAGGTCAAGGCAGGAGAGCCCAGGTCCACCTGCCAGCCTGGCCGCTCCTTGTGATGAAGCTGCCCATGGAAAGGGTATTGGGTACTGAGCTTGTCATGCTCATTTTCTGCAGCCTTGGGAAGGGCTGGGAATTTCTGTATTTCAAATGATGTGTCAGGGAGCAGTAGGGTGCTGGGCAGTGGCAGGGGTGTGGAGAGCTGAGGGTGCCCTCACTCCCCCAGCACAGCTCCCCAGTGCCAGAAACCAGGGTGGGGGACTCAGGTCAGCCACAACACCTGCCATGATGCAACAGGGCAATACTCAGTCCTGAAATAGTTATTTTGCAACTCTACATCTGGAACAAATATAAATTTTAATGGAACCCAGGATATCCTGGGTTTGAGCGGAAAGTTTTCTAAGAAAAGCAAAACTCCTAACTTCTGTCTTCTCACTGGTTATGTCAGAAAATAGTAATCATCTTTCTTAATTATTTAAAAAAAACAGTGACCTTTTTAAGTGCAGGTCCACTCTGATTTTCAACAGAGGCCAGTGTTTCTGGCAGCACTGTGATGTCTGTTGGGGCGCTTCATTGCTTTTCGCCTCAGTGATCCATACGTGGCACTACAGACATTCAGATGTAACATGGGATCTATCACAAGTCACACATTTGTAAACATTTGTAAACATACAGATTGGTTCTTGATCAAACCCCGTATGGGTTTCCTTCTTTATAGGTATCTGTTTTCAGTTAGCTTTTTTTTTATAAACATGCTAGAAGAAAAGTAACAAAGTGTAGGGCTGGTGTCCCAACTGCGACCAGAGAGGACACTCGAGAGAAGGCTTAACTGTTCAAAGAACTGGCAGATAGGAATCTTGACAGCTTCTATATAACCAGTTCTAAAGAGCCCTTACAAAAGATCTAGTGAAATAAGATCTTCTTTAAAAAAAATAAATAATTACTGCACATACTAAAGTGCTGATTGTAGGAAGCGACACTAGGGACACTGGATGTGTGTGTCATAGTCAATGAGTATAGCCCTTAAGAGTCATTGCACATCTTTAAAATGTCACTACTTTTTTTTTTTTTTTCCCCCCTTGGGATGCCTTGTGACAAAGTCAGACCAGTTATGGTAGCAGGCTTAGGCTGCAGCAGGTATTCATTCCAATGGTGACAATATTTGTAAAAGAACATTCCTGGAGGTCTACTGGCTTATTTCAAGATGACCTTTTTTATAGAGATCATATTTCATTTGAATACTTTTTAATGATTTTTTTCTTTGTTCTTTTTTTTTTTTTGTGAAGAAACTAGGGTGCAAAATTCGAGACAATAAAAAAAATATATGTAAATTTCCCAGAGATACAATAGTTACAGATGATACAGAATGCATGAAGGAAACCAAAAAATCCAAAGCATGTTACAATAATCACTAATGTGCTTTGAAAGTAGAGCCAAAAAAAAAGTTCTAAGCCACATAAAATTACTTTTAATAAAGATTCACACCACTCCAAGTACTGCAAAATACAGGGTATTTTCTCTGTCTCTCTTTCTTTCCTTTCTATGAAACTTCATTTTCTGGGTCCCTCTGTTTTCCATTCATGTGAAATAGCAAGGTGTCAAATGTAACTAATCTTTGACCATTACTGTGATGTCCAACTGTTGTAAATTCCATGCTTAGGGGATGGGGAGCAAAACCAGGTCACTCAACTGGGAGCTGCCAGAGAAAGCAGTCTTCTCTTTATGAGGCACATGAGCAAAGATAAATGATACTGCCATAAAGGCTTATAAACCACAGTTTTAATGTAAATATAGGAACACATGTATTTATGTAATATTTAGCTTCTAAAAGTTTCTCTCATCCTTCATCTGACTAACTTATAGTTGCTTCACAGTCCTCTGGCTAAAGATGTGTATGTACTGGTGCAGTTCTTCAGAGCTGCCTTTGAAGGATATTCACATTCAGTCCTCCGTGTCTTTTGCTTTATGGGTGTTTTAGTTCTCAATTCCATCAGAAAGGTGCTTTGACCTTCGTGTTAATATATGGTTCATCAGCACCTCGAGTTTTAGAAATATGATGTGATTTTTGTCATGGCCATATGCAGTTATTGGCTACCTACTAGTAAACACATGGCACTTTCTTGACACTGTAGCCAGTTTAACAGAGAAATCTACTCATCCTCCTCACTCCTGCTTTCTAATCCTTCTACTCACGCAGAATCACAGAGTGTTAGGGGTTGGAAGGGACCTCTGAGGATCACCTAGTCCAGCCCCCCTGCCAGAGCAGGATCCCCTACAGTAGGTCACACAGGAACACGTCCAGGCAGGTTTTGAATGTCTCCAGAGAAGGAGACTCCACAACCTCTCTGGGCAGCCTGTGCCAGGGCTCTGTCACCCTCACAGTTCACTGAACTTCCAGATTATGCCAGTTATTTTAAACTCCCTTAGTTTCATTTATCAGTTTACAATCTGGTTTCACCATGAATTGTGGTGAAAGTAAAGGTTCTATGCTGAACCAAGCATCTAGCGAAATATGCGTACCAGCAATGTCTTATCAATTCTCAGTCTTTTTTTAGAGGATACAGTAAGTTAAATTTAGGACTCCTAGCACCAGATCAAAATATAATGAACACATGATAATAATAATTATTCTAGAATAAACCAGTTGTGTAATTTCATGTCTCTTTTAGTTACTAAAATATGTGAGGCATGGACCTTGCAGTGATAGGCTTTATACATAGTAAGTCATTTTCTATCTGATCCCCTTTATGCTGCATCAAATGCTTGTCATTTTCCCATGTTCAGCAGAAGGATAGCAGAAAAACATAAAGCCAACATCAATTTTGTGTCATATATTCAAGACTAACTCTGTGAAAGCATGATTGCCCGCCTGTTTAATCGAAACCAGTTCAAAATCCCTGGGTGATCAAAAAATGCTCATTCAAGTGTTCATAACCATATACCTATTTTCTCAGTGTGAAACTCTTTCTATGTTGAGACATACAAATGACAATCATGTATTATACAAATAGGGAAGCAGGGTTCATCTTTCTGACTTCTGACAACGCCAGACGCTGTGGTAGCAAGTCACTTGGGAAGGAATGTAACTCCTCCCTCCCAACTCTGTCCTTGAGGGATACCATATTACATGATTCATCTGACCTGACTTTAGATGTCTGCACCTGAGCTAGCCATATTTCATAGGCAATGAAGAGAAATGGGCATGTGATTCATCTGACTTATTTTAGCAGCATACTTTAGGATGAGTTTAATTGCAGTCTAGAAATGTGTCGTAGTCTCCTTGACTCTAAAATTAATCTATGAGACCTGATCAGATGAAGATGTCTAAAATAGGACATATGAATACCATTTTAACTATCTGAAAGCAGAGATCAGATACGTAAGACATTCCACAATGGAAAGAAAAAGAGAAAAATTGGATGTTGGGTGTTGACTGAGACATTTTTGTGTCATAAAAGGATTCATAAACAAAAAATATCCTCCATTCACTTGCTCACATGTAAGTATCTGCTGCTTTTTGAGATGTCTTAGGTATCTGAAGATTGAAGATGTTTGTCAAATACAGCATGGGTGATCCAGGCCATTTTGGAGTGACAGGTAGGGACCAGGCCAAACACTGAGCCCTTTCAAACAATCCTAGGTGCAATGTGTGGGCAAAAACATCAGCTGTCTATTGTCCTTGTAAAAAGATATCTAGGATGGAGACACTTATATTTGTGTTTCTACCTGTAGGACTCTGCATGTGTGCTTGGTATCTAAAGACCTTGTTATAGTCAACGAAACTTAAAGCTTGATTTGCTCCTGCCTGTAGGTGGGTACTGGTGTATGAGATGCCCCAGAGTGTCGTACCAGTCATCCACAGGTCCTGTGTCATTTCTCAAATAACAACAGATGTCAATTTTTACAATGATTGAATTGAGATGATGATGATAATGATGATGTCCAAATCTGGATTTGAAACTCATTCCTATACTGAGCCCCTCAGTAACTGCAAAGGAGAAATAATAGTTTTTAAAGCCTAAGCAATCATCTGAAGTAAAAAATGGGTTTAGAATTATTAAAAAAGCCTGTCCACTTCAGAGAAGACTGTCAGTGAAAGAGACTTTAAGGTAAATGCACTGAATCTTGTTCAGGTTTCTGTCCAATATAACTAATGTGTATAATTTATTATTAAATTTATATGGCGATTTGTATCATTTACACATTGACCTCAGATGTTACCAGGTCAGAATGTTGCTGCTATACATTCACTTTGGAGTTTTTAATGAATAAATGAATCTCCCATATCTTCTTTACCATCAACTTCATTACAATGGCCAAATTCTTACCTTTTTAATGTCATATTTGAGCTCTTACTATCCTTTCCTGATTTAGAATTTTGTTTCTGTGCAGTGAAATTTTATCATTTATAGTAAACTTATTCAGTCATTTTAAAATGTTTCTAGTGACCTTAAAGCAGAATATAAAGATGCAAATAATCCAGTTTTAAAGTCCCATAAACCCCATTTTCTTTCTCATCTCCAAAACTTATTTTCCCATTTTAAAATATTATGGTGCCTGTACATTTTTTATCCCTGTCATGAATTACCTAAAGATTTAAATTTCATTTTTGACATGTTTTATGACACCTGGAATACAGGTAACGTATTTCATGTTTGCATGTGGCAATTTAGAAGTCTGCTTCTAATGGAATGGTAAAAGATTTTTTTTTTTAATAACTCAGGCCAAGTTATTTCTAGTTTTAGTTTGTGCTTGAGAGACACGTATTTAGTATTATTTTATTTGTAACCTTTATTGTCATACAGAACACAAGCATTGGAAAAAATACGTATTTAACATAAAAGTATAACACAACTGAATACCCAGTAGTCCAGAGGTTTCTAAATTCTGTCATCACTGACCTCTGAAAAGTATCAGGAGGTGAATGCCACAGGTGAAGACCTTGCCCACACAATAATTTTAGTCATTAGTCAGAACTCTGAATATAAATAATTCCTAGATATTATTCTCATATGAATGTTGAAACCCAGTGAGTTTTATGAGGGTCTTAAACACATAACAATATTTATTCCCCTACTTACTATGATAATAAAGCAATCACTAAATAAAGATTCATATCTGACTTAAAATGTATGCATATTTGAGTCAATTTACTCCATGGTAGTGCATATTATAGATCTTGTTGCTTAGAGACATGGGAAGGCTGGTGTGTCTGCAGAACAGGAGCTCACTACGAACACATTTCAGGGTCCTGAGCCAATCTTCCAAACACCGTGTCTGTTTTTCCCTTTCTCCTGTCCCTCTAGCTTTATCAGCAAACATGGAAAGATCTGAACTGAGGAACCCTTTGCTAAGACACACCTTTATTATTCATTTCCTGACTTGAATAGATTAAAATACCCCAAATTCCTCATCCTACTCCCCTTTTTTCCTGCTTTCCTCTTCCATCAAAGCTGCTAAAATAGTAGCTGAAAAGCCTTTTTCATGTAGTAGGGGTGAATGGACCTTTGAGCAGCGGAGTCAAAATTTTTTAAAACCAACTATCCCAGTGCACTTCACCATGGTGCAAAAACCCACCTGGTCACATTCCTGTGTGACCTACTGTAGGTGATCCTGCTCTGGCAGGAGGGTTGGACTAGATGATCTCTAGAGGTTCCTTCCAACCCCTGACATTCTATGATTCTGTGATTCTATAATTCTATGATTCTATGGTTCTGTGATTCTATGGTTCTATCATTCTATTATTCCATGACTCTATGGTGGGGGGTTGTGTGGGTGTCAATCTTTTTTCCCATGTAATGAGCGATAGGACAAGAGGAAATGGCCTCAAGTTGTGCCATGGAAGGTTTAGATTGGATATTAGAAAAAATTGCTTCAACAAAAGGGTTGTCAAGCCCTGGAACTGGCTGCCCAGGGCAGTGGTTGAGTCACCATCCCTGGAAGTATGTAAAAGACTTGTAGATGAGGTGGTCAGGGACATGGTTAAGGGAGGACCTGGCATTGCGAGGGTTAACAGTTGGACTCAATGATCTCAGAGGTCTTCTCCAATTTAAACAATTCTATGATTCTGTTAAAAAGAGGATGGAAAATATTTTAAATGAACAACTTAATACTTTTTAGGAAGGCTTCTTGAGATGCTTATCAAGTTTGATCTTTTTTTGTTGAGGTAATGTTACTGTACATGCACATATACATTTTATATCTCAACATTTTGTTTTCTTGCATGTTTCAAATACAGAAATAGAAAAACATAATGTTAATATTTAAATAACCCAAAGGAAGGATGAATTTCAGAGGTTCCTTGAAATTCATCAGAGACTTTTCTACCATCTTTGGCTTTTTGTGAAGGCACAGAGTTCCTTGTGATGAGTTTCGACGCGAAACACAGAGACAAATGTCCTGGACCTGTCTTTCAAAGACATGCTTGAAAGAATATTGTAGTTATTTTCCTACAAGTAAGAAACTTTTCCCTCACCTATATAAAGTCAATCTGTATATTAATTGTGTGACATGTTTCCCAGCAGGACCCGTATGCTGAATTTAAGACTGCCAATGAAGCAAAAATTTAATGGCCTACATTTTCCCAGTGAAGTGAGTGCCTTCCCCCATAAAGCCTTGGGAACAACCTGTACCCTGAGGAATGCAGAGGTATAGGACATGCCCTCCCAGGTAAAATTAATTTCAACATTCATTCAGGAATGTGGAGAAGAAAAGCTACCTGAGCTTTATGGAGCAACCCACTAATACAAGAGCCACAACTTTTTAGGTCTGAATAAGCATCAACTGCCTTAAGTTTCAGCCAGCAATAACGAACTGAGTGTACTGGGTGTGCCTGAGACACTCTTTTGATCCTCCTTCCTCCCAACACGAAACATATTCTTGTTCCCCAGGTTCACAACATAGAGCTTTGTGTCATGCTGTTGTTCTGGGAAGCTTGGGTAAAATTATTCTCAGGACTGTGAATAACATTAACACACACGTTCTGCTGTAAGTGTCCATTAATACACAGTGTCCATTAATACACACATTCTTCTGTAAGTGTCCATGCTGTAGAACACATTTCTCTTGCAAAATGCTTTTTCTGACGATAGAAATCAGTGTAGGTTAATTTTGTCTTTCAAAGAAAATGTTTGAGAAATACTGTGGGGACAGTTAGATATTATTTCCTGAACCTAAAGACTTACAAAAAAAGTGTAAATACTAAGTAATCTTACTGATGAGTTTTTGCTTAATCCGAACCAGACTATCTGTCTTCCAGATCCTGTCTCTACCTCCTGGTAACATTGGGGCAGACGTGTCATTGCTGAATGAATTTTGCCCTATTTCTACTGAATTTGCTATTTAACTTTTTTTATATATAATTTCTGTTAATTTATTACTTTTAATTTTGTTTGTATAAGCCTGTATGTGCATCATTTACCGTTTTTGTAGTCTGTTAACCTATTTATTGGTTTAGGATACAGAATAATTCGGGTGGCATAAAACAGTGCCATCTCGTGGCACACATCAGTTGTATACCTGATTTTTCAGTTCTATTCCTAAAATCAACATTTTCAAGAGTGTTAATTTTTATTGTGATATAATAAGCATCCCTAATTTTAAGGTATTAAAGATTATTCTTGAAATGTTGTCCAGGAAAACAATTAAACAAAATTTCCCTGTTCACCCAATTGCTTTTGATAAAAATGTTCATATTTTAAAATAAAACTAAAAAAAAGCCATGCCTCTTCTAAAAGACATTTTAGAACTTGGAAGTAAACGAACTGCCTAATAATGTTATGAAAATATGTTTTTGAAAGGGTAATTTGACAGGTTGACCTGAGAAAAATGAAGTTCGTGGAAATTCGTCTCTTTGAAAGCGTATCCTGGACACTGACGTACTGTAGACAAAGCCCTGAATATCTGAGTCACTGAAATGGTTTCCAGAATCCATCTACAATTACATCCATCTATCTAGCTGGCCATTTAAACATACTCCCTCCAACACCCACCCTCCCCCCCAAAATATATGGAACTAAACAATTTCCCCCATTTTTACTCTGTGTTCCTCCTAATGGGAATGTTAGCACCTGGGGAGAAGGAATCTGATTCACTGTTTATGAATATGATCTGCACTCAAAATAAATTAAAGGATTAGAAGGGCCTTCTCTTGACTTCTGTTCTCTGCTTAACCTTGAGTTAGAAAATGTAGCGTGAGATTTTCAAAAGCACTTGGCCTTGACCTAGTTCTCCTCTAATTAAATAATTCCTAAAACTCCCACTCAGTAAGAGGTCATTTAGGCCATCACTGCGGACTTTAAAATTAGTTCGGTTGCTTATTTATGCTTCAGTTCCTCCCCTCTACATAATGGATGTAGTAATTACCTGCTCTGTAGGAGTTCTACAAAGCTTCATTAGCGTTGGATAAAACTAACTACAGAAGCGCAAAGTGGAGTGTGCTTCCACTGCAGTTGCATTGCGCGCATGGTATTTTGCTGTACAGCTCACAGGAGGGAATTTCATTAGGATATTATCTAAGAATAAATAACATGGCTCACGTTATATGATTATTATTTGAATAATAACTGCGGTTAACTACAGTTTTTTTCTGGAAATTCACTTACAACCCAACACAACAACATTACGATTATATTACAGCAACGAAATACCCACCGGTGTTGAGTTGATATGCAACCAATTTGTATGTTTTACAGCGAAGCCTAAGAACACACTGGGCTCTGTTAGCAAGACCACAGCCAGCAGGAAGAGGGATGTGATTCCTGCTGTCTATTCAGTGTAGTGCTTTTATGATTGTATCTGAAGTACTATCTGCCCAGGTGGCCGAGGTGGCCAACACCATCCTGGCCTGCCTCAGAAATAGCATGGCCAGCAGGGGCAAGAAAGTGATTGTCACCCTGTACTTGGCACTGGTGAGGCTGCACCTCAAGTCCTGTGTTCAGTTTTGGGCCCCTCACAACAAGAAAGATGTTGAGGTGCTGAACCATCTCCAAAAAAGGGCTATGAAGCTGGTGAAGGGCCAACTGAGAGAACTGGGGTTGTTTGGTCTGGAGAAGAGGAGGCTGAAGGAAGACCTTATTTCTCTCTACAACTACCGGAAAGGAGGTTGTAGCAAGGTGGGGGTTGATCTCTTTTCCCAAGTAACAACTGAGAGGACAAAAGGAAATGACCTCAAATTGTGCCAGGGGAGGTTTAGACTGGATATCAGGAAAAATTTCTTTACAGAAAGCCTTGTCAAGCAGGGATACAGGCTGCCCAGGACAGTGGTTAAGCCATCATCCCTGGAAGTATTTAGAAGACGTGTAGATTTGGTGCTCAGGGACATGGTTTAGTGGTGGACCTGGCACTGCTGGGTTGATGGCTGGACTTGTTTTTAAAAACCTTTTCCAACCAAAAAAGTTTCTATGATTTTATGTCCAATTTTGTGCTCTCCAGTAGAGATAAAACAGCAATAAATTGAAATGACTATGACAGAGGACCATCAAGATCAGGGTGTTGGTGCGTGACATGAAGAGAGTCGTAGAGAGGTGGGTTTGTGCAACCTGAAGAAAAGCAAGAAAATTGTGTTTTTTCAACTCTGTAGTGGGTGTAGAGAAAAACAAGTCTGATTCAGCTTGGATTTCACAGCCTCCAGTGCTAAGGGCAATGGGCACAAGCTGCAGACAGTTAAAATCCCAATTAAGTATTAGGACAAAGCCAATTACTGTAACAAGAGTAATGAAACACTGGAATGGGCTGCCCAGAAAGCCTGTGGGATCTCCACGCTTGGATACAAAATTTGGCTTGGCAAAACCCTGAGCAACCTTGTGGTTTCAAAGTTAGATTCGTCTTTGTGATTGACTCTACTTTGAGAGAGGAGTTGGACCACATGCCTTCTGAAGATCCATTTCAACCCAAATTATGCCGTGGCTCTCTGATTGTCTCTCAGTAAATATGTTCTAATGCTAATAGAAATTATAAGAACATTCTTCTTGGGCAGTAAGAACATTGGCTCCTTACATCTTTCCATAAATCTTAACATTTTTGTTTCCACTTCTGTTGGAGCACAGTAGCAATAGTGCTGTGCCATCTGGAATACACTAATAACTCTAGTGCTGCTGCTTTCATTTTTTGAATATCAATGTCATAAAATTATTTCCCATTTTTTAGTTCTGTCCCCCAGCAATGTATTTCTTTGCTTATAAAACTCTTAATATATCATTTAGAGTGCTAGAATAGTCACACTGGGACTAAGAGAAAAAAACTAAAACCCAAAAACAAACCACCAGCACTTTTTTCTTTCCAGAAAGCAAAGCCACCAAGGAAATTAAGATGACATTTTAGGACAAGAATATTCATAATGTTCATAATGATGGCTCTTGTTCTTGATATATTCATAATAAAATCCGAAGTAGAAAGAATTTATCTACTGTAAGCGTTGTAGACTGTATATTCCATTTATGCTACATATCCCATGCTACCAAAGGAAAAAATAAATGGAAATTTTCCTGAGGCAATTTCTGTTTGACATGTCTTTCATGGAGTAAATGGCTTGAATTTTGGGGCACCTGGCTAGGGCCACGCTCAAATGCCATTCTAGACAGGCTGTATTCTGCTCCCTCCCTCTGTACAACTTACTCAGCTGCCCTTGTCAGCAGCAACACCTTCATTTTGCTTTGATTTGCAGTGAGAAATCAGGGTGTTTTTGAGAAAAAAAACTCCACGATTCTGGAGGAGAGCTTCCCTTTTTCATTTTATTTCCTCTTCAAGGTATGTTCAGTCAAGGCTACTTTTGTGCCCAAAAACTTTTGGTACCATTCTCTTCATAACTGTAGCCAGCTCCATGCAGATAATAACTGTACATTAATGACTAAGCACAGTTAATAAAAATGCATTGCCATTTTTTTCCAAATGATTTGCGTGAAATACCTATCATAAAAATAATCCTTAAAAAAATTAATGTAAAAAACCCCCAAAATTGAGCTGCAGCTAATAAAGACGATCGTTGACACTTTAATGTCACAGTTTATGCTCACTTATTTGGTAACACACCTAAAGTAGGTGATTTGGGGATTATACGATGAGACGGGATTCTTTTCTTCATGCAGGTCTAGTAGTGTCTAATGGGGAAGTATTTGAGTCAGTGAAAACAGAGCTTTTGGAGAAACCTGGTTGTGATTGCCTATGGAGCAAATATCCCAGAGTATGGCTACTACATTACAAAACAAATGTAAAAGGTTAAAAACCTATTTTCACATTCGTGTCTTCTACCACTAAGTAATCACGGGACTGATAATTAGGACTAGAGTTTGTCCTTCCACACAGGCATGTTCTGGACAGTGCTTGCCCAGTGGTAAAAGCAGATTAACACAAGCGTGCAGCTCTACCACTGATCACTAATTGATTTTAGCACCTCAACCACAGAATGCGATCTGGTGACATACTGAGCATCTCTCATGCGTATAGAAATAAATGATAAAACATATGTCAGTCACCTACATTTCGTGAGGTTTGGGAGGATATTTATATAAAAGACGTTGTGTTTGTATGTGGGGGCACGACCTGCATCACTCAGCTTGTGTGTGTGTGGTTAACCCGTGCTTCACCTCGGGGATGGGTATTAGTGCAAGCTGGCACCACCCAGCAGATGGTGCTCAGAACTAACAAAAAGAACAATTTTTTTTTTTTTTTCAAAAAAAAGGAAGAAGCAGGGAAAGCTTTTTTGATTTGTTTTGGTTTGGTTTTTAATGTATATTTTCTTGTGACTAACAGCTATTTTGATGTCTCTTTTTTTCTTTTTTTTTTTTTTTTTGATTTGTCACCCTGCAGTTTATATTGTAATGTCATTCACAAGTGATCATAATGAGTTTTAGGTAGTGGATAGGTGAGGTGGTGTTGATGAGTTGGTGACAGATCTTCTGCAACCTCCTTAATGGCATCCTGTGGGTTTCAGACGGTTTTTAGATTCCTGTAAAACAAACTCAGTCATAATCTGAGTAGAAATGACAGTTAACTGCTGCAGAAAAGCGACAGATTTTCGAAGAGAAATTCTGCATGTCTGTTAGAGATCTGCTCTTAGTACAGACTATTCACTATACTACATTAAGTAATATTTGGCATAAGATTCACATCTTTTAAATGCTTGAAGTCAGTATTAACTTATGAACAAAATTAAGAAAAATATGCCTTGGGATATTGATTAGAAAAGAGTATTAAACGGAAGTCAAATGTTGCCAAATTTACAAGTGACTTTCTTTCTAGTCAAATTAGATACTGTAAAGCAAAGCTACATAAATCTCAGATATTTGTTTTGTCTTTGCACAAAAAGAAAGAGCCTTGAGGTCTGTTGTCAATGGGATCTGACAATGACTTGGAAACTGCCGGGCAGATTTTTAGGAGGCTGGACCAGTCACATCTCCATACTTAAGGGACAGTGCAGAGCCACTGGCAGCGGGACGACGCTGCAGAGGCCATGTGGAGGACACAGACTGGCTTTTCGTTGTCTCTGAACACACCATGTTGGCAGCTGTGTCCCTGTTGGAAAATGCAGCAAGAAGTACTTGCTGTTGCCCTGGAGCAGAAACACCAGGACATTTCCTCAGGGATGGTCATTCCCTTTTTAGTGCGCTGTTCTCCTCTCCCATTGTGAATCTAACTTCACGATTCATTTTGACCTTTTAAAGACATCACTGTGTTGACATTTGCTCCTCTTTTTCTTTTCCTCGTCCATCAACACACATAATGCGTTATAATCCCAGGCCAGGGAGAGATCGGAGGCAAATGCCTGAAGTTACTTATAATAAAACTACAGCTACTGAATCCTCTCCATTCAGAAATCAGGTTAATCTCAGATCTCACAACATTAAAAATGTAAGAATTCTTTATTCTGTTTTGTATCCTAACTCAAAGATTGATATGTAAATAGCAGAAACAGAATTAAAAGGTGATTTATTTTTCTTTCTTTTGATAAATAAAAATATTCTGAAGTTAGAGACAGCTGTATTTGCTCCTCCTGCCTTATATAGGGCTAAGAGCGAGTGCAGAATCCTTATGACAAGGGACTTGAACATCTCTCCTATGAAGATAGACTGAGAGAACTGGGGCTGTTTAGTGTTAAAAAGACAAGGCTGAGAGCAAATCTTACTAATGTTTACAAATATCTGAAGGGTGGGTGTCAAGAGGAAGGTGTCAGTCTCATTTTGATGGTGCACGGTAATAGGACAAGAAATAATGGGTACAAGCTAGAACATAGGAAGTTCCACCTCAACATGAGGAGAAGAAACTTCTTTACTATGAAAGTGACAGAGCACTGGCGCAGGCTGCCCGGAGAGGTTGTGGAGTCTTCCTTGGAAACTTTCAAAATCCTCCTCGACACGTTCCTGCATGGCCTGCCCTAGGGGATCCTGGTTTGTTGCAGCGGTTGGACTAGATGATCTCTAGAGGTCCCTTCCAACTTCTAACATTCTATGATTCTGTGATTCTATGATTCTGTGATTCTGTGACAGGTCCTTGCTTTAAATAATGTTGCTAGTACCTAGAACCTAAACATGGAGTATAGTAGATACATTGCTGTGTTCCAAAGCAATCATACAATGTCGTAGGGTAAATTAACCTGTGTGAACTCTCAAAATCTGTCTACTCTCAGCAAATGCACTGGTGACATATAAAATCTGGTAGCAAAATGTATCATCGTAAAAGCCTGTAGAAAAGTGGGATTTTGAAAAGTTTGTTATTGACAATATACTTTTATTTGGCAAACAGTAGTTTTTCTCAGTTGTAATATACACATGTAGTTTTCAAACAGAAAGGAATGCTAAGATTTTCAGGAGTGACATCAACAATTTGTATAAGATTGCACTGAGGTAATTTGGTGTCTCTTAAAGGTCAGTTCTTACAAATGTTTTACTGCTATGAGTGGATAATAATAATAACAATTTTTTTTAGGGGGGTGGTGGTGGTGAAGCAGTAAGAAAAAAGAGTAAATTAAACTCATTTATTTAACAAAATCCACACAGTTCTGACCTAGCTCTCTCTACGACATTCTGCACACCACCACATAGCATAGCACTAGGCCACACGTCCACATTTGATGTCCCTGTGACCCAGAGACAACATTTTTGTAGAGTTTTACTCCTGGGTCAGAGAGCCTGAAGGACGAACAGAAACACTGTCCTGCCCATTGCCCCGTCATGAACCGGAGTAAGAGATGCTTGCAGATGGGGAAAGGGTGGAGCTGAGGGAATGAAAATTGGGTTAGATTTAATGATGTTGCTCTCCTAAGGGGTAAACTGCCCCCAAGCTTGTCCTAGGATTTATTTTGGAGAGATGTTGTTGGGAGATTTACAGAAGGAGGTGGGGACATGAAGAGTGTTACAGTGTGGCAAAAGATTCCCAGTGCTCAGCATCCCTGACAGGACATGCCTCGCTCTGCAGTGTAGACATATAAAAACACCATGGAGGAGAAGGCAGCTGTGGATTCAGTATTTCAATAGTGAGGGCAATCCACCAGAGCTGAGAAAGTGTGCAGGTGCAGCACCCTGCATGATAAAAACCGGCAGAGTTTGAGAGACATTTTCTCCTGACTCAAACCCTCCAGACTCTGCTCAAAGTCAATGGAATGATGTGGGAACCCTTATGTTAGTGGCTCGAAGTGACCAGAGATACAATGGACAGATGAAACAAAATTAATTAAATAGATCAGTATTCACTGTAGAAGTACTTCAGAGACTTCTGTATTGCAATGCTTATTCCATCAATCTATCACATGAGAAATCTTCTGTTCCCGGGATCACTCATAGCTTCTGGGAATTATATTAAATACAATTAAAGCAGAATTTAAAGAGATCACTATGGTACTACTGTGTTAGGACTAGTGTATTATGATATATTATTCATTTAATTACAATTTCAGCATCAACCATATTCTTATTTCACTAGGATAAATCCTAATAGCAATAGATTTGGAGAGTAAAGGTAAAAATTTACTTTGGCTTAAGATAGAAAATTGATCTAATCTGCAGTAGTAATTCCTGAATACCAATGTATTTAAAAATCTTCATTAGAGTATTTTATCACTTATTCAGATTAGTACAGAAATCAAATCAACCTAAATGTGAATTAAGATACTTTTAAGAATGTGAATTAAGATACTTTTTCTTCAAAACATGAATATTCAGAAAGAGTTGATGAATTAATTTTGTGTGTAGACACGCTTCCAAGAAGCCAGTAAAAAAGCAAAGATTATCAGTGTGCTGAAAGGAGGGGAAGGAAGCATGAAAAGTAAATACAAATGGAATCTGACAGGAGGTTGAGTCTGAATATTTATAGGTGACAGTGTGTTAATGTTTTATGCAAAACGAAACAGAAAACTGTGGGGTTTTTTTTCTAGGTATTGCACAAAACTCAGTTTAGTAAAAGCACATTCTATCTACAGTGCTGTGTTCCTTCTTCAGCTAAAATGGAGCAGCCTTAAGAAGTGAAGTCCAGATCATTGTTATTATCCTGCATAATTCCTCAGGGGACCAGGGGAAGGCCAGTGAGTGTAATTCCAGAGATGCCTACAACAGCATGATCATTATGCCTTCCTAGTGCTGACTTTTGCTGGCCAATGTTCAAAAATCAGTGGACCTTTTTATTAGTAAGATTAATCTTTCAAATAACAGCTGAGGAGTTAATGACTCACAAGTGCAGGTAGAACTTTTCAGCTGCTTCGCAGTAAAAATGCAGGTGTTAATGTCTGCCAGTTACTAACGGATCAAATAAACCAGCCCTACAGGCAAATCTTCTGTGTCCTGAACATAAAACTAGGCTTTGCATGTGATAAACCACTTAGAAATTAAAAGCTCCCAGCACGAGTCCACCTGGTCTGCTCTGTTCCTTGTGTCACATGAAACATGCTGTAGTCTGATGCTCCACTGTGGCTCTCATTCCCCCGTTGGGTTTAGATGGAGAAAGTTATCCTGTCTTTTCTTCAGTCCTCCTTCTCCCTGGTGGCAAATTATGGTAACCACTAGCACAGCTCTCGCATCTCAGTTGTTCAAGAAACCATTGCCACAGTTTTGATGCAAATTCACAATCCAGATAATCTGAAATCAATCTGACCCTGAGATGTACTTTGGAAAAACTATCAGATTTGTGCTGCTAACACCATACAGATATTTTTTTCAAGCTATCCTGTAGAGCTTTTGACTTCCTTTAACTCTCACATGAGCATCCTTTTAATGGGAGGTATGGAAGTTGCAGCTTTTTAGCACATTTACCTCCCATATGATTAACTACATGAAAACATACTGTAGCATTTATAAATGACAAACTCTCATTTATCGGGAAACAGTTTATCCATCTTGCAGATTACACACTGGAGCTTACTCTGCTTGGACTATTAATTACGAGTGCAAGCCTAGTAGCATGCAAATGCATTTATATTGCTTCCAAGGCTAGCAGCAAAACCACTTAGCAAAGCCCAAGACAACTGCCTGTGGGTAACAGACCTGTTATCATAGCAGAAAGCTGCGTTCCTGGAAGCTGGAGTCCTCGGTGTCACGGGGAAAAGACACATGGCTCTATTCCATGTCAGCTCCTATCCAAAAAGATTTATTAATTTTGCCTGATCTCAAGCTCTGCAGGAGATGTACTAACCCCTGCAGATCTTCTTGTGAGTGTTATTTTGAGGGTGAAAAAAAAAAAGAGAGATTACAGAGAATTCATTCTAAAGTGTTATTGCACACATAGAGTTAGAAGTACAGAAGCAAAGGAACACAATTTCTATTTTCTAGACTGAATAAAATAATGTTTTCTTTGAAAGTATGTAGCCTTAAAAACAAAATCCTTTCAATGAACAAGTTTTTTTTTATCTCATGTATTCCCTTTTTTTTACGCTATGGTCTTGTTTGGTATCATCACTTTCGGAAACCCTTTTGTCTTCCAGAAAAGAATATTATTTGCCATCTTCTTCTCATATCTCTTATTAAAAAAGTATTTTTGTTACAGTTAAATTACATTAAATTTTGTTACAGTTAAACTGTATTGTTATTACAGCATTAATATGTAGATAAATGGCAGTTTTCTAAAAACACCACAGCATCAGAGTTTCTTAGAATCTAACCATAGTCGTAGTATGCTGACCAATGTATGTCAAATACATATGTAGTTGCTTCCCTCCAAGCACTGCAACTTTGAGAATTCATGTGATTAGAGGAAATCTCTGACGTTTATAAAAGGTGTAAGCTCTGAGAAAAAGCCTAAAAATATGTTGAGATGCACCTAAAGAGTGCGAAAATTAGACTAAATAAAATGACGAATACTCATACTGCGTTTTATGAGGAGTTGCTATGACCACTAACCAATTCTCTTATTTTAATCTACTTTTTATGTTGGGGTCATCAAGTCTGTACTGAAGGTTGTATGTTTGAGAACATCCTCCACTCAAGCATAATTTTAGGGCCAAAGCAGAAGGAATTAAGTTCTTGAAAAAGTTTTTTGTTGGAAAGAAGCTTGCAGCCAACTGCACATGGCGAAGTGTGAAGCCTGGATTTCCAGAAAGTTAACAGCCATTACACTCCTCAAGTCGTTGAGTGAATTTCATAGAATTAGTCCTCTAAAACTGCTGTCTCCTTTCATTGATCTCTTTCTCCAGCTTACTCTTCTGTTCTCATACGCTGATAATTCTGGTCACAGAGCAGTCTCATGAAGCATGCAAGAGAGATGCGTATGCTAAAGCTGTCTTGAGCAGTTGCTTGGTAACTCTATGTATTAAAATGCTTCTAACATTTAAGGGATACATGGATTGCAATAATAAAAACAGAGAAATACAGCAGGGAATCACTAACAGCTGTTAGGGATTTAACACCCACATCCAGATGCTTGAAAAAAAACATGTACAAATAAGCAACGGATTATTAGCTGTATGAGTAATTGCTTTATATTCGGCATAATGATGAATTTTCAAAAATCTTTTGCATTTTTTTCACGAACACTCTATTATGGAATAACAGATTATAAAATTTAAAGTAGTGGATTTTAGAATTATTCTGCTGTAGCAAAGTTTTAGGTATTGTTGCAGAGAACCTGCATATAGGACCTATTTCTTAGTGTTTGATTTTCCATACAAAGATCATAGCAAATGTCTGTGCAAGAAAGAATAAGGGGGGAAATGTCTGAAAAAGATGCAGCACTTTTGTGAATGTGTGTGCTGTTTTAAAACTGTTTAGCATTGAAACAAACTTTATTTTGTGTTGTAAACCAGGATTCGTAGGATTTAATATTCAAAGACAAAATCTTCCTTCTAAAAACAGCAAAAAAAGTTCTTAATTTCCTTACATTGCCTAGGAGATGAATTATGATAATGTTTACAAGCAACGACTATATCGGAGCCTTGCTTTACTCTGGAGCTGCTGTGGAAGCCAGGCACAGACTCAGAACAGTTCCCTGAGAAGTCAAACACCAGCTTTCTAATCATTGCCCCAAAGACCATTAAAGCACATTCATACAGCCCTGAGCAGATGAGTCAGGAAAGAGTAAGAGTATGTTGTATCCTAGTGGACAAGACATTATTGCAAATTTTGTTTTAGAAGTCATAATCTAGATGTAGACTCACACAGAATGAAATTAAAGGCTAGCTAATTTTCTAACTTTCATGTTGCTACAGTAAGAAAAGGGAAGGGAGAGTATCGCTGTGTTGGTTGGGTGAACGTTGAAAGTGAAATTGAGTTACCTATGCAGTTATCAAGTACCATTTCATATGGTTAGAGCCATCCTGTAAGTTCTGTAGCTGCAACTCTAGAAGAAAAGGCATGTCTCTTCTATAGGTCCTGTGTCATATCTCTTAGCCCCTTGTAGATGCTCTGTGATCTTTTTAAGACATTTCAAATGCCCTAGACATCTATGCATGCACTGTTGGAACGAGCTGGATTTTTTTGAGTTCCTCTTACAGCCAATGGAGATCTAGACAAATTCACTCAGTAGAGCCTATGTGGTATCTCAACTCTTCTAGAGCAGAAGGTCTTGGGTATCTCAGGACAGCTCAGATGACATAAAAAGTCTGTGCTACTGAAAAGCTCCTTCTGGTTGTGTGGAATATAGCTCCATCCTGGCTGTTACTACTGTCCTCCAAGCTCCACTGTCTGTGCTGACTACATGTCGTGAATCCTGACTGACCTGTGCATATCCACTGGATCAAGTAGCTACTGTAGCATTAGGGTAAAATATAATTCTTGAAATTCTGATAATGGCTTCAACATTATCTTAAAGGTATTTTCCAACCAAAGAGATTCTGTGATTTTGTGAAACAGGTTTCAGGACTTTGGCAATTTTCTGTCATGTTCCACATGAAAGGAACATATCAAAGGAGTTTAGGTGATTTCAAGAAGGATGAAAGCTTTCAGTAATACTTATTTGTTGAGACTTCAGTGCCATGGTCTTTCATGCACAATAACTGTTTATATATTTTATTAACATATTTGCAAAATTATTCAGTAGAAGTTTCTTCCCCAAAGTGCATTATCATCTGTGCTAGTATATCTGGAAATAGGTTGTTGTTATTATTATACAAAATGTATTCCTGTACTCCTTTTAAAGACTTCTCCATTGCTGATGAGACCTCATAATTTCTAAATTTCCTCCAATGGCTTTTTCCTAGTTGAAGATCCAGGTTCTACAATGGGAAGATAGTCTTAATCTCTGTTAACACTTTTGGGGAGGGTGGCCAGTGGGGAGGCTTCTGGTTCAAGTTCAGTTTTTAAAGTCCATATTATGAAATATTACTGTCTGAATAAATTTTTCCATTTTTGTCTGCTATGATGAACACATAGCATAGCCACAGAAGTGAACTGCATGAAGTCCCTAGACTCCATCTACTAAATGTAGAGAAAGGGTATCTCCTCTCAGTGTGTTTCACCATTATAAGTTATATGGGTTATATGGGTTATATGGGTGTATATGTGTGGTCTCAATTCAGATGCCTAACCACAGGATGTCTAGCATCATTTGGGATGTCCTGCTCTGTCCAAACATCTGCATGAGGTTGACAAATACAACACATAACTTGGCAGAGACTCATGCCCTTCTGTAACATCAGCCGGAGACTTCCCTAGACTATCTCAAATAGACATGAATGCTTGTGTTCAGACAATGGAATTAAGTCTGTTGTCTTTCTGTTTTGGACAGAGAGCAAGAGACTCAAGTCAGGCAAAATAAATTCAGTCAAAAGCAGACAGAATCAAGTGAAACTGATGTGACGGATGGCAAAGTTGTGCAGAAGTGATAGAATTTTGTAATGGAGACAAGAAGTCTCCATTCCAACCTGTATCCTTTCCCCAGAATTAATTATCTGATTGCTTTAAGGTGATAGTTTGTCCTTTATTACAATGAAATTGTGACAACACTGCAACCAGTGAATATTGTGTAGTAATTTGAGTTTCCTTCACAGACATGTAATGTCAATAATACCAGAAATGTAGAATGCTTTCTAAATTTTTCCTATCCCCTTTTCTGACATTTATTAATAATCCTTTCCCTTTTAACTATTATTCTCTTGATAAATTACACAATTGCAATGCCATCAACATTAGGTATTCCATAATACTGAATAGGATTAAACATAGCTGATAACAAGGAATAGAGATCAAAATTGTGCCTGAAGGGTAAAGGAAAGAGAAGACAGAAATATAAACAGTACTTAAATATCGTATGTACTCACCCTTTTAGAGGAGACGTGCTATGCAAATGTAGAATATTACAGTAAAAAGAAGTCTCCTTAGCTATCTGAACTGTTAAAAATATTAAAATTGAATTACTCAAAGTGAATAGGAAAATCAAGATTTGGTGTGCATTTATAGAAACACAAAAATATAATTTTTAAAATATTCTTTGACATATTAAATATTAAAATTTCCTGCTGCTCCATATTCCTATTTCTTGTAAGGGAGGCTAATGATGTGTACTAGAAGTTATGGACCTGATGATGAGATTATGTAGAAGAAAATACAGAAATTGTTGTAATAGTACTGAATTTCTCTTGGGAACTGCTACAACTCAAAGCACAAAGATCATAAAACATGGTGAAAGTTGTTTTCTTTTATGGATTAGATGATGAGAAATGCATCCTTGTGTAATGCATTTTACAAAATATGTTGCTTACAATTTATGTAAGTGGGTGCTGTAGATACGGCTTTTACTTGCTGGGCAAAACTAATTGCCATATTTTATGCATCGTTGGCATAAGATCAATCATAATACAGTAATAAAATTTAGCCATTTTTACTCTTTAAATGATTACCAAATAAAAAAAATTACCTTTGGTAACTTTAGCAACCTATTAGAATCAAGGAATTCATATTGTTATACCAATTACCATAGGTGGTTCTACTTTAATAAAATGCTTCAAATGCATTTATAAAAGTATTTTTTTACATTATTAGAGAAAATGCTAAGACTGTTTATTGATCTTATGCTCAATTTTATTTAGGAATACCTGACAAGTCGGAATTTATTCTGCTTGTGATTGTCTTTCATTGTTATATTTACAAAGTGTTTAGTTGTTTGAGTCTAGTTTTTCATTAGTATGCCATGTGCAGGCATCAGATAAGTTATGACTTGGCTATCAGCTATCAGTGTAGATAAAGATATTTATACTCATTTATTTAATCTGACACAGAGAAGGGAGATTTAATTAACAGTTCATAAATCACGTCATATTGCAAATCTCGTATAGCTATACCAGAAGGCTTTGGTCTAATTTGAATTTCTGTGTGCACCAAGTCTAGATTCCGCTATTTTCCACTAATGACCAGTTGCTTTGGTACTATAACAGATATAATAAATCATATACTTGTAGTAAAAGGCACGAAATAACTTGATTGCTGTTCGACCCTTCACAGTTCAACACCTTGGTTTTGCACTCAAATTGTTCGCAAGTTTCACAGAAAAGATTCATTGCAAGTGGCAGATGGATGACCCTTGTCAGCAACCCAAATTGCATACACATCACCAAGAGCAACACGGAAAACCCTTCTAGCTTATGCAGAGTAGTTTATTTGGTACACTTCAGGTGGTACTGGACAGTGAAAAAACCCCACAAAAACCCCCAAATCACAAAACATAACCCCAAACACTGGATAATTCGATTTACAAGTCATGCAGGATGTTATTTTTACTTCTGTGTTTGGAAGACAAACTGTTAATTTCACATTAATTAATTATTCCTAGTCACCTTCTCTACTAAAAAGGTTCATACTCTCATCGGTATTCAGCCTGACTTGGGTCTAACTAATCTTAAGAAATCTTGAGCATTGCTTTAAACAGAACGGAGAATTCTGCAACCGACCTCTAGGATTAATTTTGGTCTTCTTGGTCCTGATTATGTGCATTAATCAGAAAATTGTCACTATTCTTATTATCACTTTCTTCGAATTAGTTATATCAGAAAGTTGTCAAAACCATTAATAATTAAAACCAAAGAAAATCATAGCATCCTGGAATCTTTGATCCCCCCCCGTTACGACCCTTTGCTGAGAGAGCTGCTGGGTGATATGCTCTATATCTGCAATTATTTAATCTACAGAGGAAACAGAAATCGTAAATCTGTCTTCATATATTCCAAGGAAAGTAATTGCCTATTTATTTATTTATTTATTTATAATTTCTTCTACCTTGGTCTGTATATCTGTGATATCTGACATTGAAACTGTAAGTCATTTATCAAAGACAGAGAGAAATTACAGCAAAGTAGGACAACATTCTACCCATAGAGTTCTAATGGATAGATGCTTTCTGACTCTTTTGTGTCAAATTTACTAAATAATAAGGGAAGTACCACTTTGCGTTTCCTTGGTTACAAATCTCTCTACTTAACGCATTAGAATTTGGATGTCAAGCACAGAGTAAAAGCATACAGTTTAATATAGAACAGACGTAATTTCTGAATCTCCTCCTACAACAGGTTAAAATGTGTTGAAGACCAGTCAGTGATATTCTAACTCTTTACAAATCAGGGGTCTAAGAATTTTCATTAAGATTAAGGTATGAGAGTGTAGAAATGGAGCTTCCGAGGTTTTCTGCCTTTTTGTATGATCTGTATGTTTCAGATGTTCTTCCCTTAAGGTCTAGGAGTCACTGCTGTTTCCCATGGGTCCAACTTGTAATACAGCGGTTTCAATGTGCACTTGAATCAACTTCTTGTTGTAGCAGAAACAAATGAAAATATGATCAACCCCCTGTTTCAGACAATAAGATAGTTATGGTGTGATCAAGGAAATAGATAGCCAAATTAGGAAAACAACTTGTAGGCCATTAAGAAGTTCAATCCAGGATGTCCAGAAGTGTCCAAAACAAGCGGATCGTGAATGTCAACAGTAGTGAAGTAAGTCAGAAACCAACAAGTCAAAAAACAAATGATCTAATCATCAGTGAGGTGTTCTTTAGCTAGTCCAACGGTAAAAGACACTGTAGAGTTCTGGGATACCCTAAAGTGGCTAAAAAATTGCTCCAGGTAGGAAACCATACATCAGGATCTGGGACCACCTCTCCATTCTCATGGAGCAGAGAAGAGCACAGGGGAACCTCACAGCTCTGCACCAGGACTATGCATGACACAGCACGAACCACCGCTCTCACCACCAACCCTCCTTGCAGGAGTGCACCATCTCTCATACGGAACACGGTCATGGAGGAGCCTCTGTGTTAACCCAACTGGCTCCTCTCCCTCACTACACGGTTTCTACCACAAGACAGGGAAGTCATGTAAGTAATAAAACTGCATATATCTGTGTTTGAAGTGCTTTAGTATGCAAATCTATTTAGTCTCCACACTGTCATTTGATTTTATACATGGCCTATGTTGGTTGCACTTACTGGGTCAAAGCGACGTCAGGGGAAGCAGATCTCATACAACAGCAACGCTGAGTAACCCAGTGAAAGGGAATGGATGTGATGCGTTACTTTGACCCTTTCTGGATCTGAATACTATTGAACAGCACTAAAATCTGAGGGAGGATTCTGCAAGTAAAATGTGCTGACATTGTTACTGCTTATGCTTTGAGAGGAAGAAAAGAAAATTTGGAGAGATCTTTTCACTGTTATTACTCGCATTGGCATGATCTGTTCAACACAAACTAAAAATTTTCCACTCTTTTGCATAGAAATGATTTTAATTATTTTTTATTTAGATGCAAAAAAACTTCATGAAAATGTTTCTCAGATTCTACTTGATTTAGATGAAGTATTTAATTCAGCAGGGACAAAATGCCAACTGAAATGGAAATTATCGGTGTAATGGAAAACAGTCTGCCTTTCGCTTATCTAGCTGACCCTTACATGTTGGCTGCAGAGTGCTGAGCACTATCTCTGGGACCCCAGTATCTTATTGGCATTTGTAGCCTTGTGCAGAGAGCAGTAATTTGCAGTAAATCTCCTCACACAGGATTATATTCAGAATGAATTCTTATTTAAGCAGTGCAGTGAATACTGATGATAAAATACTGAGCTTTCATGCTTTCCAATAAGAGACCAACTATTTCAAAACTTGCCTCCAAAAGATAAAGGTGAAATCAACAGCTAGGAGAGAGAAAAAATAAGAAATATGAGTGAAAGATTAGTACCTATGAAGAATTAAAAGGAAAAAAAACCCACAACAAAACTACAAAAGGGAGTTAGATACGTAAACAACAACAATATCCTTTTGTTCTCTCAACTCCCCTTTCTCTCTTACCTGTTTGAAGTGACAAATCAATCCTTCAAAAGCACACAGACACCTTGTACCATTTTGGTGTTTTGTTTTCACCCAGAAGAACAAATGACTTCTGATCCCGCTAATGAATAGCTCAAATATTCTTCAGTTCTCTCAGGCCCCACTGAGGGAATGTGGAATTAGACTAGAAGCTGCTATTAAGTTCCATCTTATGAAAAATTAGGCTATTGTTAATGAAATATTTGTGAGTCTTGTAACAGAAGCACAATTTTTGGCTAGTGAACACTATTCTTCTACAAAGATGTTTCCAAGAGCAAGTGTTCTCTCTCTTCTGTATCTCTTTGCTGTATCTGTGCAAATAAAATACATCAGGTACATTCTTGATCGTGATGCAGTCTGTGTCCTTTCAGATGGTCTTCCTTATATCCATAAAATTGAGGGTTCAAATCCAAACTTTCTGTTTCTCACACTCCCGAAGCATGCTCAGATGTTGTCTGAAGACAAGCTGGAGCCAAAACCATTCCATAGATCATAGCAATTTAAGGGCATGGATAATTATATGGCAAAGCTCCATTCCTTGTTCAGTTTACTAGCGTGGATGTAGACACAGAGAAGAGTTAAGAGTTCCAGGGAACACAAAACAGTGTACTTTTTTCTTGAAGAGTTTGGCATAGGTTTTGGTACTGTTGAACATAAGATCCAGATTTAAAGAATGTTTGTTTAAGTGGAAACCTCTTCCTACGGCAAGCACAACAATTATGAAAAATTGAAAGAATCAAATTGTGTTAGAAAAATGAAAAGAGCTCAAGCATTTATCAAACATTTAATTTGAAAGATGTTTGAAATGTCAGAATAGAAAAGTCAAGAAGAAGCAACAAGGTCAAATATGTTTCATGTCAGAACAAAACTAGAATGATTTATATTGCCTGTTATCTGCAGAAGATGCAACCAAAATAGAAAAGTTCAGGCAAAAAGCCCCATTTTTAGTTGGAAAATTATTTGTCTAGATTTTTATTAACCCTTTTAAGAACTCTTCATCAATGTTTTCGTCCATGTTTCCACTGTATCTATTACAGAGGGAAGGATGGGTCATCCAGCAAAAGGGGGTGATATATAAAATAAGTCTTGAACACTTCTGACTGGAAGTATCATCATTGTTTGATTTCAGACTACTTTTGGTTTGGGGGGAGAGAATGCCAATTCTAGGTTATTACTGTGTATGAATCCTTTTACGTGTGTGTGTACGAAATACATCACATTTCAAATACATGCAGTGTCTCTATCAAAACTGCTGACATCAACCTGTGCAGTATATTGGCATAATCTTAGAAACGTTTACAGAACTGTTTTGCTCATGGTGCACTGGAGTGTCTCAACCTACTCTTAGATTTTGGCTTTCGATGTGCCAGAAGATCCCACATAGTCTGCAGCTGCCACAAAAGACCATCCTGCATCTCTACATAATGACGTATAAACACCCACTTGTAGATTTTTTAACATCAGTCTAAATTCTGCTCCTGAATACTAGTTGGCAAATATATATCCAGTCCCTAGAAACAATCTTCATTAAACATGAAACTTGAAGATATGAACATTTCAAGCACTGTTAAACACAGACCAAGTTGGTAAATGGCTAGAAAAAGAATGTAAATATGTTTAAGATAATGCATGAACCCTGTAAAACAGTTATGAAAGCAAAAATTAATACAGTATTTTTTTTTTCTTCTCGGAAAATAGATGACTTAGTCTTATTTTTCTTTCAGTTTTTTATTACCAAGGAGCCTAAATTTAATAAGTCATTTCAATCAGGAAGTCTAGTGCTAGTGATACCTTCAAAACCACAACTTTTTTAGTGTAAGCTGTGACTACAAGTTATGGTATGCTTTTAAAGGAAATCTGGCTGAAGGGAAATCACTTCCTGCAGACCGACATTCCTCATGTCTTTTTTCTGCAAATATCTAAAAATGTATGGTGCAATCTTGGCTTCTCTAAAAATAACATTTTACCCTTCAGATTCATACAGCCAAAAAACCACCTGCAATTCTGTGAGTGTCGGAGTGAGCTGCAATGAACATGTTCTGTAGTAAACAAAATTGTGATTAGTCTTGATAGAATTGTAGACAAATTTAGTGGAGCTATGTTTAGGACTGCAGAGTTTATCAGTTCCCCTCCACTCATGACATGGGAAAGCTAAGCTGATTTGGGTTGCAAATATCTCCGCTGAAAGCAGAGATTCTCCCCTTCACTCTCCCTGTATACCTAGTAAATAAGAGATCAGGTATTTTAGGAGTAGCCCTACTTATCCAAGTAGAGCTAAGAAAGAATCTTTATTTAGTGCACATCCACTATTACTTGCATCAGTAAATCACACTGCTTTTTTGTCCTGACCCCATATGCAACACGTATCTGTCATAAATTATAGATAGAATATTAGTGTATTCTATTGCTATCATGTCAAAATAGAATGAACTGAATTTACTAAGAAATAGAAAATGAAGAAAAGACAGGATATATGAGTAAGCTTGTTTAATATGTAACTTTATATATGGCAGACATATACTGTATGGACTTTGCATGTATAGTAAAATAACAAGGCAAATAACCTGTTATTTAATTTGAAATTCATGATTGTATACACATACTCCTGCAGTTCTGCAGTGCTACAGTTATATGATTTTACAGATAATTTAAATTTCCTTGCTTGACTGACTGAATGCTGTCTATGGACATAAAGCAATGAATGAGAGGCAGATTTGTGTCAAAACTAGATTGCAAGGTGATAAAAACCCGTCAGATGTGTCATTTGCATTCACTGCCACACTGGGAAAATGATGAAGAAAACTACATTTGGAAGTTCCTTCGAACTCAAAAACAGCCTTCTGATGTTGCGTGCAGTACCAGCAAGGGATTTCCAGAGTTATGCACTCTTGACAGAAAAATACCTCTGCGTTGTCCATCTTAAAAAAGAAGAAAAGTACCTAGTATGTAATAAAAGCACAGGGCTAACAACTGCTGACACTGTATTGCATATATTATATTCAGGAAAGCTTTACATTAACGGTTATATTAGAAACTAAAGAGAGTCCTGTAAATGACCATCTGAAATGAATTTATGAAACTCTTCAGTAGGAAAGAGCTGAACTGGATTGGAAATGCTTGGGAGTTCAGGTGTTAATTTCAAGGGGTTTGGTATTTATAGTTGCTACTATTTTGAATGATAGCATCTTCTCCCGATTACCTGGGTCGGGCCAATCCCAGGCACAAATACAAACTGGGTTCAGAGTGAGTTGAGAGTAGCCCTGAAGAGAAGGATTTGGGGGTGTTGATAGATAAGAAGCTCAACATGAGCCAACAGTGCACTCATGCAGCCCAGAAGGCCAACAGTATCCTGGGACACATTAAGAGGAGTGAGGCCATCAGGTCAAGAGAGGTGATTCTCCTCCTTTACTCTGCTCTTGTGAGACTCCACCTCGGATACTGTGTCCAGTTCTGGTGTTCTCACCATAAGGGGGACATGGATCTGTTGGAGTGTGTTCAGAGGAGGGCCACAAAGATGATCCAGGGGCTGGAGAACCTCTACTATGACAACAGGCTGAGTGAGCTGCGACTGGTCAGTCCGGAGAAGACTCGGGGGGGGGACCTAATATCTGCCTTCCAATACCTGAAGAGAACCTACAGGAAGGCTGGGGAGGGACTTTTAGCAAGTCTCGAGTGATAGGACAAGGGGGGGAACAGATTTAAATTGAAGGAGAATAAGTTTAGATTGGATCTTAGGAAGAAATTCTTCACTACAAGGGTGGCAAGACTCTGGACTAGATTGCCCAGAGAGGTCATGGATGCCCCCTCCCTGGAGACGTTCAAGGTCAGGTTGGATGAGGCCTTGAGCAACCTGATCTAGTTAAGGGTCCCATGTCATGTCCCATGACAGGGGGATTGGATTAGATGATCTCTAAGGTCCCTTCCAACCCATGACATTCTATAATCCTATGATTATCACACCTGTTATGGCTGAGGTGCTCTTGCAGGACAATTTAGAAATGATACTCTGTGAAAATCACCAACTTTCTCTAGGGAATGTTGTTGATGGTGAGTTGCCTCCTCTGTCAGCTGTGATTTCCATGCTTATGTTTTATCCAAGTTGTTTAGAATGCAGATCTTGATTTTTTTTTTAATATATTCTGCTTGAGGATATAATTAAAAAATGTTATTGAACAACTATTTAATATTTCTTAAAGTTCATAATTAAGTAATGCTTCAGGTTTAAAAGACCTTCTGCACACATTCTACCCCAGCATTTTTCTTTACCCTCTCCAACCCACAGCAAGAATATTCATGTCACTGAGATGTTTTAGGATAAATTATAGCAGAGAGAGATTTAAAATATATCTCTTTTTTTTTTCTTGCACATAGGAACACAGTCAAGTTAACATCTGGCAGAGAGAATTACTTTGAAGAATACCATGTGCCTTAAACACAGACTGGGTAAGATGAAGATGATGCTGGCTGACAGTAGAGAGCGTTCCGAGGAACTTGAATAAGAGAAGATGTCTATCTCTTGCTGAAGAGATATTTTTAGACAAGAAAACCCACTGTAAATTCAGGCATAGGAGTATGAGAGTGGCTTCTCTCACCTTTTAGTTTCCAGAAGACTCTAGATATTTGTTCCCCATATACACAAGCTTCTCTGTGGTTAATTTTGTCTACGCTATTCTAAATTTTAACACCTAATGGATTGTTCCAAACTGAATGATGAATGCTGCCATTTCATTCCAGTAACCTAAGGATCCAGTTGCTGTTTTCTGAGTGGGAAAACATGGTGAAACCATACTGAATATCATCCTCTATGCCTTAAATTAGATGCATCTTCATTTCCAGGTGAAGTCCAAAGTTCAGGTTATTAAAAAAATATTCTATGACTTAGGTTATTATTGGGCAGAAATACATTGACTGCTTCTCCCTTTCAGAAATGAAACTTGTGTGAGTCAGAGCGAAGAAGTCTCAGCAGTAGCTGCTTACACAGATACAATTGCAATGAGCATATCATAACTGTGTGGCAATAAGCATCAAGACAATGATGATTCATTCCTTATAAGCTCCCATGTGATGTTCAGGGTTAGGCACACCTGTAAATTTAACATGTTTCCTCTTTTTTAAAAAAACACCTTTTTTATAGATATAAATAAAATGAGTGAATACATTTCTAATTTTAGCACCAGATTGACTTTAATTGATTTTCTATGTTAAAGTGATTGCCTTTTCATAACAGCATGCTTCATGTACTTACAATGTGTTGCCCTTCAACGACAGAAAAAAAGAAGAAAAGATTTCACAAAGGCTTAGAAACTAAAAAACTCCAAGGTAATGTGCTGGTAAATCCCAGAATAGCAAAATATTTAGTTATTGACGGCAATTCTTGTCCTTGAAATCTCAGCATTTTAGGCTTATTCACTGCAGGAGCCAAAAGAAATTGGCAAGTAGTTATTGTTCTCTGTTCAGTTTCTACAGCAACGATAATAACAAGTTACAGAGTTTTTTATTTTTTTTTTTTTTCATCTTTATAAACCTCCCTTTTCCCTTCACAGTGCTGGAAATTTCTGGAGATTGTATCCCGTCTGCCCCCAAACCTACAATTACTCTGCTTCTGCCTAGGAGGAGCTGTGTTGCAACAAATGTTTTTTGAGTATTTATAGGTATATGCTTGATAATTTGTCATTGCATGGTAATGATCTTACGTTGTGACATGGTGAAGTTTACCACTTATGAAACTATCACAATGCAAACATATTTCTCCCAAGCACTAACTAATGTTCCAGTTTCCTTTTTTCCCTCTGGCAAGGAAGAAACATCATTGTCTAGTCTTGTATCACAGGAAATGTAGTGTGGCTGTACAGCTTTACAGCCTTCTCTAAAATACTATTTACTAAGTCTCAAATAACGGCAGCAGTGCTCTCCGTCTGACTTCCACAGAACACGGCTAGTACTGGTCAGGATTCATTCCATTCCATGTGGAGGTCTAAGGAAAGCCACATGCTGTGACCTGACTGTTATAGGGAAAAAAAAAACCAACCAAACACGTATCAAATAGCAATCAAACCCACAATTTCTTGGTCTGATCCTGAGTGGAGCAGCTCTGTTTTTCCCTCTCCTGGACTTTGCACCAAAGTGCTGCTGGACTTCCAACATGTCTTTTTCAGAGGTGTCATGGGTAGGAGTCTGGTCTTGTTAGGTATTGTGGGGGCTACATGAGAAGCTGCCAATTTGTATATCACTCTGAAAGTTGAGGGACAAAAGGTTCATGAACTGGGCAAGGAAAGGAGCACAGCAAGTGTGGAAAACTGCTACTGCTGTGCTGAACCTGTTTTCAGGTACAGCTGGAGAAAATTTTTCCCCAGAAAAGGAGAAATTCCCTTTCTATGGTATCACCTCTCCTGAGTTCTGCTGAGTGTCAGATCTGGAGGAACTGCTCTTTCTGTGAACAGGCTAAAAACACCATGAACTCCCAGTATGCTCAGGATCTCCAAGAAACAGTCAGTGGATAATTATCACAACTTTGTTTTTGTCTGTGTTCTCTGTCTGTGTAAATTTTGACTTAGTGTCTGCATGCATGTAAGCTGGCTTTCTTTCTCATAACAACCAGGGGATCAGGCCCAGTCAACATGGGTTGACTGGACCTATCTGACAAACCTGATTTCCTTCTATGACAAGATGACCCGACTATTGGACGAGGGAAAGGTTGTGGATGTAGTCTTCCTAGACTGTTGAAAAGCCTTTGATGCTCTTCCCCACAGAATTCTCATGGAAAACCTGACTGTTCATGGCTTGGGTGAGTTTATGGTCTGCTGGGTAAAGCACTGGCTGAGTGGACGGGCCCAAAGAGTGGTGATCAGTGGAATTAAATCCAACTGATGGCTGGTCACAAGTGGTGTTCCTCAGGGCTCAGTGTTGGGACCATTTCTGTTTAACATCTTTACTGATAATCTTGATAAGGACATAATAGAGTAGGTTTGCAGATGACACCAAGTTAGGTGGGAGTGTTGATCTGCACAAGGGTAGGGAAGCCCTACAGAGAGACTTGGACAGATTGGATAGATGGGCCAATGGTAACGGTATGAGCTTCAATAAGGCCAAGTGCCAGGTCCTGCACTTGAGCCACAACAATGCAAGGCTACAGGCTTGGGGAAGTGTGGCTGGAAAACTGTGTGGCAGAAAGGGACCCGGGGGTGTTCTAATCTACAAGTGGCTGAATATGTGTGCCAGCAATGTGCTCAGGTGGCCAAGAATGGCATCCTGGCTTGTATTAGAAATAGTGTGACCAGAAGGCCACACCAGGCTCTGGTGATGCCACACCTTGAGTATTATGTTCAGTTTTGGACATCTCAGTACAAGAGAGATATTGAGGTGCTGGAGCAAGTGCAGAGAAGGGCATTGAAGCTAGTGAAGGGACTGAAGAATAAATCTTATGAAGAGCAATTGAAGGAGCCGGGACTGCGTAGTTTGAAGAAAAGAAGGCTAAGGGGAGACCTCATCACTCTCTACAACTACCTGAAAAGGATGTTGTAGAGAGGTTGGTACTATTCTCTTCTCACAGGTAATTAGTGATAGAACCAGAGGAAATGGCTTCACACCGCAACAGAGTAGGTTTAAACTGGACATTAGGATTTATTTTTTTTTTACAGAAAGAGTAGCCAGATATTGGAATAGGCTGCCCAGTGAGGTGGTTGAGTCACCATCCCTGATGTGTTAAAGGTTGTTTAGATGTGGTGTTGGGGTATATAGTTTAGGCGTGGACTTTGTAGCGTAGGGTTAATGATTGGACTCAATGACCCCAAGGGTCTTTTCCAACCTGAATGATTCTATGATTCGATCTCTCTACATGTTTATTTTAATTTATTTTTGTTTTCTCTGTAAGCATTATGAACCAAAAATATTTAACTTTGGTAATACAACCACAGCCACCACAATAATTTTTTGGGGAGTCAATTCATTGGCAACGAAAGACTTAGTTTGATAATTTACAGCAAGAACTGCTGAGGCAAAAATCAGTGTCTAGTTTCGTAGTATATTTTAACTCTAAGATAAAATCAGTGTCATCTTTGACCAAGATAAGCATCCAAGCTCAGAAACCACAAGGGAAAAAACCACCCTCATTCTAGGTGACAGCTTTGTCCTTCATTTGCTTAGTATCATGGTCCATGAACAATTAATGGTGAGAGTCTGTGATTTTGATATATGTATACTTTAAATGATACATAAATACTGAGATATCACATTATCACCAGGTAAGCTCTGTATGTTTCTCTTTCATTTCCTCAGATATCAGTTCGCAGTCAGAGAAAGAAACAGCTGCTAGAGCTGCTATGTTGGCTCACATGAAAAAGAACCTCAACAGTGTCTCAGGCAACTTTCTGTTCAATTTTTAGTGAGGAACTGAAGATTGATTTGTCTTGCTAGAATGAAAACATTCTTTAAAAAACCTCTTCAATCACTGAACAGCTCTAAAAATGATCTTCAGTAAATACCATGCTTTTCCTTTACTGTGAACTCAGTGAGATGGTTTTGGAGGTGTGAACAAATCCTGTTACCCTCTTCTGACCAAGATTTGAAATCTCAGGAGTCAGGGTGCATTGCACATACACCTTCAGGAATTTGCTTAGGATTAATAGTGTTAATATCAGTGCACAGAGAAATGTCCTTTTTGGTTAACCTTTGCTCATATTTTCCACTTTTCATGTAGAAATTTTGTTCCGTATTCTGAAGATGAGATGCAAAAACTGAGAATCTGAAATAATTTTGAGATTGGAAGACAATTGTAAATCTTTAAATGTTATGATCCCTTGATATAAATTACACTTTGTATATATCCAGGTATAATTTAAGTGGAGCAGTCAGCTTCTGAGTTGATCTGTGCCAAAAACATTGCCTCACTTTTAGCAATCCTCCATCCATTTAAAATTTAAAATGATCAGGGAAAAGGCGATATTTGCAGCAAAGTCTACAGGCTTGTTTCAAATTCACAAAGCATAGATACTGACTGCCATTGGGCATGTGGGACATCCACCCTGAAATGGCTGTATGGGAGACCTGTATCTTTCCACAGCAGGCCAGGTAGGACACTCTAGAGCTTCAGTTGCCCATGTTTCACCAGCTAAATTGAACCCCTTATGTCACTCAGTTAGAAATGTTTTCTTGTGTGGAGAATGCATATTCTAGAACCAAAAAAAAGACCTTCGCCTTATGTGTGTTCAGAAGCTCCATCTTGTGAAGGGAAGTGATTTTTCCATTCTTTCCCACATACAGATGTCAACTGTGATGGTGTGGCACAAGAATAATAATGTTTTCAACCTTGACCTATGTAATATTTAATGGTCAGACATAATATGGTCCTTGGTCAGGCCACAATGTCTTGTGTGGCAGTAAGATTCATTGGCATAGGGTAGAATGCGATAGAGGAACAAGATTTGCAATAGATACACACATCAGAAACCCACATAGTGATAACCTGTAAGCTAATATATAAATAAACACACCAAAACTGAGGAAGGGGATAGGATGGGCCTCTGGATATCAATCTTCTTTCATTTGCAAGTAAGACAAGTGAAGATTTTGTCCTCCTCTCCAAAACCATCAAATTCAAATCTGTGAACTTTTCTTATACTGACTAACACTTAATTATGTTAAAGAAATTAATGAAATGAACTATGTGTGGACCAAAGGCAAGGACTGATCTGATTAGCTGTGGGAGCACAGCATGTAATTTTAAACAAGATTTTGTATAGTTCAGTGTCTCTGCTATACATTTAAAACTTAAACCACACTATAGCATAACCTATTGATACTCAGTATGTGTTTTTCTCAAAAAGCTTTGCAGCTTTGAAGTACTTCAAAACACAAGTTTAATATGTGCAGCTTAGGGACTGGTGAGTATCGGGAGGGGTCTTTCAGTGAAAGACAAGCTGCTCATATCTTTCCTTTGAAAACCTCGGTGGAATCCAAAACACATCCCACTTCAGTGAGTAATTCCCCTGAAGCTAATGGCTTTATTGACAATTGCAACTCCATCAATTCTGGTTTACTTGTAATGGTTCATATAAGCCAAATGTATTATGTACACTTAAACTGAAAATGTCCTAGTTGTATTTGTGTAATAGCTTAGGCAAGTGCTCATGTACCCAGTAGCCATGGTTTGAAAGGAGAGTGGGAGAATGCATTCAGCATCACTGATTTCAAAGGATCACGCTCCGAGTGAAATCCACCTTAGAGTTGAATGCTTGTGAAAAGAGGGAAAAGCAAAGCTCATATTAAATCTCAAGTGCTGTTATTAAATACTTGCAACAGGTAACTTAGGGCATTTCCTGTGCATTTAGATGGGAACACTCACACAAATAAGAAGTCACCACTGTGAATGTCTCACTGTGAGTGAGAGTTCAACAGGCTGACTCTTCTCTATTTTCACGTCATTGTCGGAACTGTATACTGTGAAAAATAACCAATGCTCTCCCATTATTCAGTCAGATGTATGCTCCATTTCAACCCAGAGGTCTTCTTAACTTGTTATTATTCCTTAAACTAAATTTTTGGTTCCTTTCTGACATTTTTTTCCTATCTGCTAAGAATAGCTTTATTATCATGGGTCATAATGTCAATATAAAGAAAAAATTGCATTAGAAATATCCTCCTTTAACTGTCCGAGTTCAGCACAAATGGAAGTAATTAAATTCAGACAATGACTGGTCAGATTTCCCCAGCTTCCTCTAGCCAGCTGTAATCATCAATCTAAAGAGGAAATCTCTGGCATTTCAGTTCAGGGTTATGAATTGAGGATTCGTCTTAAATCCCTGACAGTGAAGCTGGGCTATTGCAAAGTGCTGCAGATTTGGAAGACTTATAAGTGTGTTGAATAATTTTGTGAATCTCTTTCTGGGAAAAAATGGGAAATGGAAGCTGTTGAATGAGCAGTTCCCTCTTCAACAAAATAGGTTTGTGTAATTAAAAAATGAATACCTATTGCCTAAACTGCTGTTTTTAGTTCAAATTTTAATCTATAAACAAAGCAAAAAAGCAAAATGCTGACACAGAAACCAAACCTTTCCAAAATTTCCTCACTAACTCTGTTTCCCAATGCCTATAGTTTTAGTGTTGCATTTTTTTTTCCTCTTTCGTTAGCTGATTGGAGTATTTAATCTATTTATGTGTCATAAACCTTGACAAAAATAAAATAGTGGAAGAACGAGCAGAGTTATTTCTGTGCACAAACTAAAGATGATTTCACAATTAATAACAAATACACATCTTTCCGTAATTACAAATCACATAATTCTGCAAACATTTCTAAAGATAATCTTATTACACCCAGTCAATAGGAAGGGAAGTACAAGGAGGTGATGTGCCCTACCTAAGACGACCCAGCAGGTGAGTTGAAGTGCATGGAAGGGAGCTGATTCCAACTCAGTCTCCACTTCAACGCACTTCTTACTTTATACTTGTATATATGGTTTGGGCTTGCCACTATGAGCTCTTTGGTCTGCAGCTGTGCCAAAAGAACACTGCCTTCTTTGTCTTCATGTGCTAAAACAGCCTTCCCAGGACTGTCCCTGAACCTCTTATATGGTTACTTCTCTACTTCATTGCATATTTCGTGGTCAGATGTGGACAGAGTTGCAGAAACATAGTAATTTTCTTGTTATCACAAGAAAACTCTACTCCCATTCATATTTGCCAGCAATTCCACTGGAGAAGGTAGGATTAAGTTTTCCTATTTCTTTCAGCACTTTCATCATGAATTAAAATCTTTCTATTGTTTCGAAACGAAGCAATAAAACCCCAAATGCTTCACATGGCAGGTGCTCTGGAGGTCAGACATCTGGCCCACATATTTCTGTGGCCTCAGTTTTAGTCCTTGGCAATGAATTTCCCATCAACCATAACGAAGATGTTGCCCACACACAAATCAATAAGAAATAGGAGAAATGTCCAAAGGACTGGAGTATTGTTCTAGAGAAGGAAGTGCTGGGGGGAGACAGGACTAACAGAAGCCGAGAAACAGAGAATGAAAAAACAAGGAGGAAAGAAAAAAACACTGCACAGCAGAAGACTTCAGTGCCAGGGAAGCTGATGGAGCAGATCATCCTGAGTTGCTTTTTATATGGTTTCAAGAGATGCAGCCAGAAATGCTCCAAGGGGCGGCAAGCACATCACTCTTTTCTTCTAACTTCTACTTTTCAAAAAAGGAACATAATGATAACACCAAGGGACCAAATTAAGACATTAAGAATACTGTGGGAGTGTGAAAGATGTAAGAATCTGGCCTTACAGAGTGAATATCTGTAAATTAAATGCTGCTTTCTTTTCTCATCACATCCTAGATTCTTTTTTAATCATACTGGAAATCACCTAGTCTATATATTACTTTGGGAAAATCTTCTCATTGTTCATTCTCTATTTTTTTCCTTTTTTTTTTTTAACCTAATTTCAAAGCTGACACTACAAATGTTTAGATCTGCTTTTTTTTGGCAATGAAAGATTTACATTCAAGAAAACAAACAAACAAAAAAAATCCAGCAACCATTAAACAATTACTAAACCAGTAAGCAGCACTACTCTCTGATATCCAGCTTTTGAATAAATGTGAGATTTATTTTGACAAAAAGCCAAAAAATTTAAATATCGTATTTCTTGTGAAATTTATTTTTTCTATCACCTGTTTCAAATCTTATACAGCAGAATACTCAAAGCTGTAAGTGTTTATGCAGGTTTACTGGGAAGACAAATCAGGTAAGTTTATATAGCTTTTTATTTTTTAAACATCATTGTTCACAAACTATTTGGCAAGATTTCTTAAAAGGCTTACAAATTTCTCAGTAGTTTTAGAGATGAAGAGAAAGAAATATTCTGTGACAGATTAAGCCACACTGCCCGAGTGAGTCAGAGTTAGGATCAGTACTCAGAAAACTTGACTCTATTTCCCCATATTTTCCACTCTATTTCCCCATATTTTACCAAATGCTGTCCACAGAACTTTGTAATATTTGCAGGTTTGTTAAATGAATTCTTGGGTGATGACACCTATACTTAAGTCTTCATGTAGATCACAAAGAAGAAGGACTGTTTCCTATAAACTACATAATGTTTTACCAAAATAATTTTTTCTTGATACAAAATTCCTTTTTAGTACATCAAATGGGTGAAAAGAAATGTCAGGCTCATCTAGTCTTCAATATGTAGCCTTGTGTTACAGCAACGTGAGGAAAAAGCTGAAGGCTTACTGACAGCACTATAATCTCCCTAATACTGAGATTGATCTAGTCTGCAGAGAAAGAGATGGCTCTGGTGCATACAAATGAAGAAGCAGTGCATTTGGAGAGATTTCAGCGAGTCTGATGTGTCTGCCAGCAAATGAGTGAGGTCGTTCACTAAATATCACAGGCTTCAGCTTAGAAAAACATGTACAGGAGGCAAAAAGAAGACAACATTAAGGATGAGTGAGGAGAAGCAGCAGCTATGTGCTCTGTGCATGCTCTGACTAAACACAAAAGAGCAAACCATTGAAAGATCAACAAATAGACAGGAGTCAGCTGGATAGACAAGGGCACAGTCAAGAATCTTTTTTCTTGATCCTGATGCTGCCAGGACTATGAGAAGCAGAATGAAACCATAAAATTTTGAACTATTTCAAATATGATTCTTTTTGCTATTCTTGGTGGGAGTCATCATGAAATGTTTCTTGAAGGTATTGCAAAACCTATCCATTTGTTTGGCCAAGTCTTTGGCTGGTCGACAAGCTGGCAGCAGATTCTGAGGAATTTCTTAGCATATTTAGAAATTGTTTAGAAGACAATTTGCATACAAAATATACTTAGTTGGTACTACACATACCTGTAGTGGTTTGACCCTGGCTGGTGCCCACCACAGCCACTCTACCATTCCCCCTTCTTAGCTAGACAGGGGGAGAAGATATAACAAAGGGCTCATGGGTTGAGATAAGGGCAAGGAAGTAACTTGCAGTTACAACCCCGGGCAAAACAGACTCGATTTGTGGAAATTACTTAAATTTATTAACAATCAACTTAGAGAAGAGTTGTGAGAAATAAGAGCAGATCTTAAAAATAACATCTTTCCCCCACCCTTCCCGGGCTTAACATGACTCTCAGTTTATCCACCTCCCCCCTGAGCAGCACAGGGGGACACAGAATGGGGGTTGCAGCCAGTTTATCAGATGTTGTTTCTACAAGTCTTTCTTCCTCCAGGGGAGGACTCCTCACTTTTCCCATTCTCCCACAAGAGATCCCTCTCATGGGAGATGCTCTTCACACACTTTTTCCAACATGAGTCCTCTCACAAGAGACAGTTCTTGACAAACTGCCCCAACATGAGTTCTCCGCATGGAGTACAGTCCTTGAAAGGGAAACTGCTCCAGCGTGGGTCCCCTGCGGGGCCACAAAGTCCTGTCAGAGAATCTGCTCTGGCATGGGTTCCTCTCTTCATGGGCTACAGGTCCTCGCAGGAGCCAGGTCCACTGTGGATTTCCCATGGGGTCACAGCTGTGCAGCCACAGGTGGGCATCTACAGCCCTGTTATCTCCATGGGCTGCAGAGGGACAGCCTGCCTCACCATAATCTTCACCACATCTCAGGGGAATTGTTGTTTGGGGGCCTAGGCACATATTCCCCCCTCTTCTTCACTGACCTTGGTGTCTACACATATTCACACTCTCCTCTCGCTAAATGCCAGTTGTTGTTGTGCAGTTCCTTTTCCTCACTTCTTAAATATGTTTTCACAGAGGCATTCCCGTCATCACTGAGAGGCTCAGCCTTGGTCAGCGGCAGGGCTGTCTTTGGAGCTGGCTGACATTGGCTTTATCACACCTAACGGAAGCTTCTAGCAGCTTCTCACAGAAGCCTCCCTTATAGCCCCCCACTACTGAAATCTGGCCAGGCAAACACAATACGATACACTATCTCACTCATTTTTCAGTTGCTATAAATTAATGCAAAATTAATATATTCACTGGTCAATATGGGAATGGAACTAGCTTCCCAGGCATAAAGAGTAAATTCACAGACACCTAAAATGAGACTTGAATTCCATTTCAAAGTTTTCCACGTTCTTACACAGAGACAATTAACTGTGCCAGGGACACAGCTAGCAGCCCTGAGGAAGAAGTTGAAGGGGCAGTTACAACAGATCAGAAAACTGAGGTCACTCCCTCCTCTCTGGAATAGTAGTTGCCAACTTCCTAGCATGCTCTCCTGCAGTACCTAATGCAGGAATCCATCCAGGTCCAAGATCCATATTGCTCAGAGTAAGAGAGCACAGCCAAAGCGAAGTGCAGTAGGCAGCATGAGTCTGCTAGTATGCATGATGAACTTCAATATATGTGATAGAGGGTGAGGAAGAGAAAACAGAAGCAGGCTTTTCCTTGAACTTGTGCTGCTCACAGACAACTGCTGTTGCCTGAGGAAACTACATTTGGGATTCATTTTAAAATATTTTTTTAAATTTTTTTTTTTTAAAAAAAGTATTCTTTACTCAGAAGATTTTTTCATTGTCTCTAGATAGATGTGGGCTGTAGCAAGTATAGGGTTGTGAGTTCTCAAGAGGTCTCAAATGAGAATGAATTATTATTGGATCATTGAATGATTTGGGTTGGAAGGGACATTAAAAATCATCTAGTTCCAACTCCCTTGCCATGAGCAGGGACACCTCCCATCAGACCAGGTTGCTCAAAGCCCCATCCAACCTGGCCTTGAACACTTCCAGGAAGACAGCATTCACAACTTCTCTGGGCAACTTGTTCCTGTTTCACCACCCTCCCAGTAAAAAATTTCATCCTAATACCCAGCTTAAATCTACCCTCTTTCAGTTGAAAACATTATCCCTTGTCCTATCACTACAAGTCACCTCATACACACAGGATATTCTCTCCTAAGAGTTGGGCACTAAGTATGATTATTAGTTCTCAGTTAACATCAAACACTTTTAACAGACGTATACACTGTGTCCTATCTATAATTGTCTTTCAACTTATTGATCATGACACATTGACGCAAGCCATGATGTAAATACAACAGGAAAAGTACGGGGGAATTCTGCAGTTCCCCGTGAATGGCATCCTCTTCCCACAGTGATTTCCTATTTATTAGACAATGAAATTTATGACAATTAAAAAAAATTACAGGAGCTTTTAGCATCAAATTCCTTCTGAAATGCTTCCATCTCTAAGAAAGGGAAGTGAATAGACATTTGTCCTGGGTTTAGCTGAAAACCCAGTCCTGTTTAGTGAATTTTACTTTCCAGTTTAGTGTCTTCTAAAAGGCTGCACTTTCTGAAGTCAGCAGCATGTTTTTGCAGACAGTGTGTGCTACTGGCAGTGATAACACCTGATGTTTACAGTCACTGCCTGGGACTGGGATGCAGAAAGGCTCTTGCTTATACTTATTCCTATGGTGACCAAGGCCACTGCTGGCTCTGGTGTGCCACGCTGGGGGTGCTGGGTAGTAAGAGGGGGGCACAAGGAAGTAAAAGGTGGCACCTCCGGGGGGTAACAGACAGGACAGGTGACCAACGAGAGTATTCCATCCCATATACGTCATATTTAGTATAAATTGAGCGATCACGAGAGTTTCGTCCCTTTTTCGGCCCTTTTTTTTTCCCCTTTTTGCCCTTTTCGGCCTTTTCGCCCTTCCTTTCTGCAATGGCCGGTGTCCAGAGAGGACTCCATCTGACCTCCTGATTTTGATCCGGATCCCGAGTTCCCGAATCTAGCTCCCTGTATCCAGGTCCCCGCCACCGCTGAGCCTGGGGCTTCCCCGGCGCCTCCTGCTCTGCAGCACCAGTGGTGATTTCTATCGGGGGAGGGAGTCGGGTTTGATATCGGGCTACTATCTATAGTTGTATATAATTCTTTACTTTTATCTCTTTACCATTATTCCTATTATTTTCATTAAAGCTGTTCTAGTTTTTTTCTTCTCTCACCCGTAAGTCTCTCTGCCTCATTCCCTTTTCTCTTCCCGTTTAGGGGGGGGAAGAGGGGGTTAGAGAGCGTCTGTCCGCGTTAGTGGCCGGCCCAGCCCTAACCCGCGACAACATTAAAAACAACTCTCCCATTTCTGCTAGTTCTCCACCCTTTGAGTTACTACAGAAAAGGCAGGTGTCTTCTGCAGTTCAAGACAAGAGTCAAACATAATATGAATCTTTTTCCAGCAGAGGGCTTTCAATCTCTGTGGGCAAGTAGCTTCCTTCGTTGCATTTCAGGTTCAAAAGTTCACAGAGAAGTCATTTTCAAAAATATCTTTGTGTTGATAATTTTTATCAGCTTATTCCACATACCGGAAATAGTGTGGCCAGCAGGATGAGGCAATTGGCCCCCTGTACTTGGCACTCATGAGGCCACACCTCAGATCCTGTGTTCAGTTTTGGGCTGTTGGTTTGAGGTGCTGGACCTTGTCCAAAGAATCACAGAATCATAGAATCATAGAATGTTAGGGGTTGGAAGGGACCTCAAAAGATCATCTAGTCCAACTCCCCTGCTAGAGCAGGATCCCCTAGGGCAGCCACACAGGAACGCATCCAGGCGGGTTTTTCAAGTCTCCGGAGAAGGAGACTCCACAACCTCTCTGGGCAGCCTCTTCCAGTGCTCTGTCACCCTCACAGTAAAGAAGTTGAGGTGGAACTTCCTATGTTCTAACTTAAACCCATTATTCCTTGTTCTATTGCTGGACACCACTGAGAAGAGATTGTCCCCTTCCTCTTGACACCCACCCCTCAGATATTTATATACGTTAATAAGGTCCCCTCTCAACTGTCTCCTTTCAAGTCTAAACAGCCCCAGTTCTCTAAGTCTCTCTTCATAGGAGACATGTTCAAGCCCCTTAATCATCCTCGTAGCTCTTCCTTGGACTCTCTCCAGTAGGTCCCTGTCTCTCTTGAATTGGGGAGCCCAAAACTGGACGCAGTATTCCAGGTGTGGTCTCACTAGGGCAGAGTAGAGTGGGAGGAGAACCTCCCTAGACCTTCTGGACACACTTTTCTTAATGCACTCCAGGATCCCATTGGTCCTCTTGGCCACAAGGACACATTGCTGTCCCATGGACAACTTACTGTCCACTAGGACTCCAAGGTCTAAGAAAGACAATGTACCTCTTGAAGGATCTAGAGTACAAGTCTTATAAGGAGTGGGTGAGGGAACTTGGGTTGTTTAGTCTAGAGAAGAAGAGGCTGAGGGGAGATTTTATCCCTCTCTCCAACTACCTGAAAGAAGGTTGTAGTGAGGTGTGGGCTATTCTCTTCTCCTAAATAACATGTGATAAGACGAGAAAATCATAGAATCGTAGAATCATAGAATGGCCTAGGCTGGAAGGGACCTTAGAGGTCATTTTAATCCCACCCCCCTGTCATGGGCAGGGATGCTTCTGAACTAGATCATGCCACACATGAGAACCGAACGGGAATCGGACCCGCAACCTTTGACATTTCGGTGCCACTCTCAACTGAGTGAGCTAAACCAGCCCTCAAAATGGACTCAGGTTGTGTCAGAGGAGGTTTAGATCAGACATTAGGAAAAATTTCTTCACAGAAAGAGTTGTGAAGCATTGAAACACTCTGCCCAGGGCAGTGGTGGAGTCACCATTCCAGGACGTATTTAAAAAATGTGTAGATGTGGTGCTTAGGCACATGAACAGGCTGAGAAAGTTGGGGTTGTTCAGCCTGGACAACAAAAAGCTCTGGAGAGACCTTATAGCAGCCTTCCACTACTTGATGGGGGCTACAGGAAAGCTGGGAGGGGGACTTTTAAACTAGAGCAGGGTAGATTTAGATCAGATGTTAGAAAAAATTCTTTACAACAAGGGTGGTGAAACACTGGAACAGGTTGCCCAGAGAGTTGGTGGAGGCTCCATTCCTGGAGGCATCTGAGGTCAGGCTTGGCGGGTCTCTGAGTAACTTGGTGTTCCTGCTCACTGCAGGGGTGTTAGACTAGATGACCTTTAAAGGTCCCTACCTACTCCATGATTCTATGATTCTACGGTTTGATAGTGAACCTTGGAATTGCTAGGTTAATGGTTGGACTTGATGATCTTAAAGATCTTTTCCAGCCTAAAAATCTCTATGATTCTATGTCCTTCAATAGAGCTGTACTTTGAGTATCTAATGCTCACCAGACCATGTTCAGGGAACGCAAATATGGAATCATCAAACTTTGGTTTATACTCCATTGGCTCCCTAAGATGTGTAGAAAATTGTCCAGTCTAAATTTTTTACTTTATCTAGGCCTCACAGATTTACAGTGTTTTACACAAAACATCACTGATGTATAGTACAGTCCTCTGCCTTCTAGCCTTTCTCACATAAAATATTTTGTAGTATTTCAGTGAAAAATCATATGGTATATTATTTCTAAAATATTGTCATGGTTTAACCCCAGCTGGCAAGTAAACCCTGCACAGCTGCTTGCTCACTCACCACTGTGGGATGGAGGAGAGATTTATAAGGGTAAAAATGAGAAAATTAATGAATTGAGATAAAGGCAGTTTAACAGGTAAAGCAAAAGTCGTATATGTAAGCAAATTAAAACAAGGAATTAATCCACTGCATCCCATCATCAGGCAGGTGTACAGCTATCTTCAGGAAAGCAGAGCTCCAGCACATGTAATGGTGACCTGGAAAGACAAATACCATCACCGTGAATGTCCCTCCTTCCTTCTGTTCCCCCAGCTTTATATGCTGAGTAAAATAGGTCAGTTGGGGTCAGCTGTCCCATATGTGTCGCTCCCAAATTCTTGTGTAGCTTTTTGCAATGATGTCAAGAAAATTAAAGAACTGGAAGCCAACAGAAATTTTCCCAGCCAGGAAAAGCTATACCTAAACCACGTGTCATGTTGCTGCTGACACAAAAAAAAGCTTCATCACCTAGATTTACAGAGTGCAATCAAAATAACAATTAAACCTGCTCTTTGCCAAACTGGGTTCTACTGGCATGCCACCTTCTGACTTCAGAACTACAGTAATTTATTTTAGCTGTAATCTCTGCACGTAGGACCAGTGGTGAGTTGCAGATACTTTTTGGACTGAGCCCTTAGTTGTCCTTAGAAGAACTCTTTGACTCTTAGAAGACTTTAAGAAAGTTACTAAGCAGGGACATTATTGCTGAAGGTGAACTACATGGCTCTAAATATTGGAAATAATCATATATTTTTTTCCACAGTTTAAATGGATTTTTTTTATGTATATAAAAAACTGCAGAAATAAAAAAGACAGATGCTAAAAAAAGTGGAAAGATTTTGGTTGTCATAACAACCAAGATCACCGAGTAGAGAAGCCAGAATAATCTAATTAATTTTTTCCCAATGTGCAAAACCTTTAGGGTAGTATTGTTCAACAGTCAACAATGAACCAATACCTAAAAAAGAAGGAAAATAAAATAGCATAGGAGATAAACATATATGTAAAAGCAAGTATACTAAATTCTAACTGAGACAAAATGTCTTCTGATTTTTTATCTCACTGAATTAGGATTAGGATTGTAAAGATTTTATTCTAAGAGCCTGTGTAAATTTATTTTGGAACGAAAGAACAAAGGTACTGTTAGCTGGAGGTTTCATTAAAGAATCAGGTGCCACTTCCACTAAAATAAGCTAGTACTTTATGGAGACAAAGGCTCTTGAATTTAATATTGACTGGGAATCTTGAACTTAGTATTGACTAGGAGTCTTATCCTGAGATCAGGTAAATTATCTTGATTATATTGACTTCACTATCAGAATGCAAATTTACCCTTGTAGAGGTTGAGTCATCACCTGCAAATCTTTGCTCAAAGGATAATAATAAAAACATTTGAATCCAACAGGAATTATTGATTTCCTGGAATAAAAGGCTGCAGGTATGCTTACAGTTTTCGTATAACTTACTTTTCTCTGGGACTCTCTTCCCTCTGAAAATAAGTCTAAGTTAAACCACTAGACTCCATGCTAACCTCTCAGTTAACCAATAACCCACCTTTAATGATAAACCACAGAGCAATTTTCCTTTCCTTTCCTTTCCTTTCCTTTCCTTTCCTTTCCTTTCCTTTCCTTTCCTTTCCTTTCCTTTCCTTTCCTTTCCTTTCCTTTCCTTTCCTTTCCTTTCCTTTCCTTTCCTTTCCTTTCCTTTCCTTTCCTTTCCTTTCCTTTCCTTTCCTTTCCTTTCCTTTCCTTTCCTTTCCTTTCCTTTCCTTTCCTTTCCTTTCCTTTCTCCTTTCCTTTCCTTTCTCCTTTCCTTTCCTTTCCTTTCCTTTCCTTTCCTTTCCTTTCCTTTCCTTTCCTTTCCTTTCCTTTCCTTTCCTTTCCTTTTTTTTTCCTTCTTGTTTTTTTTTTTTTTTCAGTAGAAAATGTAGTAGTGCATTAAACTGGGCTATAACACACTCCATAAATTGTTCTATTTGCTGAATTTTGTTTGCTCACTCTTGCAAGTGAACATCATTCCTTCTTGGCCCCTCCTGTGTTGTATATAAAGCAGAATGGATTTACAAGGGAGCAGCTTTCACTGTTCCGGCAATGCCAGCCAACTTGCACTTCATGCTACGTGACCTGGAGCAGTTGAGCTCTCTACAACAATTTTATTCCCAACAGGGGAGCCCTGAGGCACCCCTAATACTGCATTATATGCCCAGGCTGTCAGTAACCCATAACTTTTCTAAATGATGAGCACACAGGCTAAATTAACTCCATCTCAGAGAGAATTCTAATGGGGATTTAGATACTTTTCTTACATAATCTACTTCTTTGCAATAATTCTTTCTGTGATGGCAGTGGCAGCTAACAATGAGTAGTGACTCAGCATGGTACCACACAGATGACTCATCAGATCTGCTAAGCTGACTGTCAGTCCACCAAGGTAATGCCCATTATCCCTTTCACTGTCCCACCCAAATAAATACAAATCACTCCCTTATTTTTTCATCCCCTGAATCTGCTTCTGTAAGTCACTCACTCACAAAAACAAGATAGAGTAAATCTTTATCCCAAATTATTTTGTTGCCAAATATACATTTACTACTTCACATCTCAGTATCTCCCTCTGTGTGGTCACTCCTGCATCATCTCACCTCATTTCACACATTGGAAATAAGTTTTGGATATTTTTAGAAATGAAATGAGAACAATTATCTTCAGGGGAAAAAAAAAAAAGCAGCTAATGGTACAGGTATATCGTATATACCTACATGGACTGCAGATGCATTTACAATATAAATATAAATATAAATATAAATATAAATATAAATATAAACATCTCTAAGTTTGGCACAGATGAAAAGGAAATAGCATATTCATTGTTTTTCCCTGAGGGAACATCAGAAAAGTGAACCAGTCACTCTCAGGCTAGCCTGTCAAATCTACAGCCTAACAACAAGTGCCCAGGAATGATCACAGATTATGTTTCTTATTTTCAGCTGATGCTGTCAAGGTAGCACGTACTTTGATTTTTTATCACCTTCTGGACAACTGCCTGAGGTAGGTGTATTCTTAGACTTTGGGAATTTATGGCTGCAGAACACATTTGCAGAGTGAAAGTAAACTTTAAAGATAAAGTTTAAGTAAGAAAATAAGGTTCATTTAGCAGCTGCCACTATGTGCTAGCAGAGGAAATGAAAGCTAGTCACACTTCATTTTCAGAGCTTCTGGGAATATCAATAGATACTCTAGTTAATGCTAAGCAAGAAATCAAAGCTCTCTCACACGCATATAAGAAAAATCACAATGCTTATTCTCAGACAAAAACTGCACAGTTATTCCTATTGCTTCCTGAGACATCTCAAGCTTATCTGGAATTTAACACAGAGAAAACGCAGTACATAGAGGGAAGAAGCTGGTACTGTCTTCCTCTGTCATTTGATGTGGTGCAGCAAGCCCTGAGACTGCCTACCAGAGCCAACCCTCAGGCAGGTTACCCACAGCAAACACCTTCTCTGAGGGTGAAGTATTGGAACAGGCTGGTCAGGGAAGTGATGGAGTCATCATCCCTGGGGGTTTTCAAAAAATGTGTAGATGTGGCATTTCAGGACATGGTTTAGTGGTCACAATAGTGTTGGATTGACAGCTGGACTTGATGATCTTAGAGGTCTTTTCCAGCCTTAGTGATTCTATGATTCTCTGATTCTCTGCACATCAGGGCTGAATTTTACTTCAGAGTCCTGCCTCTAATCAGCAGTTTGGCCATATTCCTTGGGGCACTAAAACTTTGGTGCTTTTGATGAGATCCAAATTCAAGAGAGTGATCAGAAGTTCAGATCGTCTCTTATATGTTTGATGGATCCTGTCCCATCAGTAGGAATACATCCTCATGCTGAGGAAATGAAGCAGCCACCTCAAAGACAAATATTCAGTTAAAGTTAGACTCTTCTATTCGGTGTAGGGAGAGAAGTGTCTCGTCCCTCCTATTTAGGTAGGTGACTTGTTCTTTGCAAATGTAATCTTTCATTGGTTAAAGAGAAATATTAGATGACTGGATTAAATCTTAGCTTTGTAGTTGGCTAAATTTCATTGTGGTAACTCCTGTTCCTGTCTTACTGAAGAATTTGCACCTTACTCCTTTAGTTTTATGTACTTTGCTGATTGATTTGACATTGTTGTCAACAGACACAGGTTTTTATGTATATCTTGGACTTTCCTTCAGTAAGGGAAATACTACTTTCACGTTATCAAAGCTAACATCCCTCTCACCTTTCCCCTCATTATGTAATCAGTGAATGCTTCCTGACCAAGATAAAAGTGTTTGCTCTTTACAAAATATTTCCTGAATTAACATTTACAACTTTAAGACTGTTATTCCGTTTACGCATAACTGAGGGTACTAATAGGTGAATTGACACTATAAAACAGCTGTCAATGGGGAATTTAGATGACAATTTGTATATATTTAGTGATGTAACAAGTTTGGAGGACTTTTTACACAAATGTGCATTTTTATGTGCAGCTGCTAGTATAATAAACAAAGGACTACATTAATTATCTTTCCAACCTGATTAGGGAGCACAAATACTTATTTTATCAACAAAATTGCAGAATAACTCAAAGCAACAGAGGCAAATTGAAACCACTGTAAAACTAATTACTTTTACTTCAGAAGGGCGTCTGTCTCGATATGCTACAAGCAAACCATCCAGTCCGCTGTGTAACTGATGGTGGTAATTATCATTGAACTTGCTATAAAACAAACTCAATGCTGTATTGCCACTTTATTTCACAGAACAGCATGCACATAAAATCTTAAGCCATTAATATAAGAAGACACTAGCCTCTGTCAGAGGAATTCCAGTTTGGTGTGGTAACTGAGAGGACAGATTGCTGTTGGTTGGTGCTACAGTCTCTGCTCTGCCATCCACCAGTGCCATTGCACTACTGAAGAAACCAGCTCCATTGCCAATGCTCATGGACAATGTTTACATGGATTAGTATTTGTTTATGTAAACACATGTTGAAGGACTGGGCTGTGGTCTGCGAGGTATTTCTTGTGAATGGTTTCTTGAGAGACATGATAAACTGCTGGAGTTTCACTTTAGGAATTTAAAAGCTGAAAGTTTAATTTCAGCTCATCATCAATGCTGTTTTTACAGCCAGCCAGGGACAAGCACTTCTAGAAGCTACGTACATACCATCCTGATCTGTGGACTTTGCTGGAAAAATCCACTCACTGGAGAGACCTATATCTTACCACTGACTGCTGAGGGAGGTTATATGACATGCCTAGACTAGATGGCTAACTAGTTGAGAGGTGATAGTAAGATGACTCCCTCGCTAAATAGGCAGACACAAAGGGCTAAAATACACAGTCATTTTTCAGTACTTATTAAGGCAAATTTTTATAGATATTAAATAGCAAAACTTTGCTGATGAGGTTATCTAAAGATAAGTCTGACCAAAATAATAAAACATCTTCAACTGCTTCTAACTTGTACACCTTAATGTAAGCTGAAACTTTCCATGAATATTTTTGAAGTTTAAACCAAGAAATGATTGACATGTCTAAAATTATATTTACAAAATTAAATCTTATTCTCCATATTAAAAAAAAAAGTCTGTTGAGATATTTTTTATAAATTTCCATTGCCTTCTTTAGAAAAAGGTATGTAATATTCCACTGTGCTGGTTAGCATCAGGTATGTGTCATTGACTACTGACACACAAGTATAGCTATGTTTGCTCAGTTTATAATTCTCTATGTAGGCAGACTAGGTCTTAACATTTTTTAATGTTGAGTGCTTGCATTTATAACTACATTAATCTATTAATGGGGGTTTTGATGCCCCATCAATCAAAATATTGATGGCAATTTTTATTACTTAAATTATAAAAACATACAAGTACTAGTGTCTCTTTCTTAGATTTCTTAAGGAGGAACTGTGGCAAACAATCTCAGGCATGTAATTTCAACAGGATCTACATCAGAGACTTCTGAAAGACATTCAGTCTTGATTTAAAACTACAACAAATGGTATAGGGCTAGTTTTTGCAATTACTTATCCTTGATTAAAATTTATGTTTCAGCATTAATCTGAATTCCTTCAGCTTCATTTTTCAAATTGATTAACTATTATTACAAATCTCTCCTTGTTGAAGGGTTATGTTATCCAGTTAATTCAGCAACATTAATTTTCAACTTCATATTCAAAAGTCCTCTTCATGTTTGCAAACTGGAACTTGAAAATGTGACGTGGCAAAAATTGCCAAATTTTGTGAAGAGACTGAAGATCTAGTGAATATAGACTTCAATGTGTCTACAGAGCCATCTCTACTACACACTGCGAGTTATCTTGATCTAGCAGACTTACATTTGTTATCCCTTTTGCTTTCATAAAATTGGCCTTTATTGTTCTATTTAAAACTCCTTTTTCAAAATTTTCAGTGTAGATAGCAAATTAGTCACTGTGAGAATTATTCATGCTTCAGAATCAGTGTTTAAGTCTCATGTCTATACTTTAAACTATTTTGAGTTAATTATTGAATTACATTGTGTTTTCAGAAATGAAGACATCTTAAAAATTGGAAATGATTCTTGACAAAAAAATATAGATTAGTACAACAGGACTTTGCTTGCCAAGGTGTCAGTGCAGATCACCCACTAAAAATGGAAAAAGAGCCTGTATGCAAATCAGAAAATGCCTAGATAAAATTAAAGGAGGCAGTGATTCTTTATTCATATGTGAGTGTCAGGCCAAGAACAATACTCACACAGATGGAGTCGTTGTCCATCTACCACGGATTCAAGTCAGCTACCTCTGTTTTTAACTCAGTTTGGTTTGTGTATTTTATTATGATGTATGTTTGTTTATGTTGACTATTTTCACTTATTCTCCTCTATAAATTTAGTGCTGTTTTGCATCTTATTTGTTCATTTTCAGAGAAAAATAGAGTAGATGATGCTGGATTTTGAGGTTATTGACCCCTTGACATATGGAAGTTATACTTGATTTTGTAATTACAGCCTTGGTCTAGTCATTAAGACCAGAAAATGAATAAAAATCTCTAGATATATTATTCTGAGATGCTTCATGAAGGACAATATTTTTATTTGGAAGCAATAGGACACTAGATCTTATCAATACATCTGAATATATTGATGTAAGTCAGGTTGACTTAAGGTAGGATGAATTAAGCATAAAAAAAGAACCATTGCTGTTCTACTGACAGCAGGTCTAGTGATCCTCCACACAGAGAGCATCCAACTCTGATCTGACAGTTTCCTTTTACATGTGAATCTACGTGACAGTTTTTGATGCTGACCTCTGCAGCAGTGAGCTTTCCTCTTTAATTAGATGGGCTCCTATTCTCACTAAAACTTACAGTATTAGACTTTGACATATTTCTTTGTTACCTTTAGATTTGATAAGACAACTATATCATTACTAGTATTTCACTTGCCAAGGAAGAAAAAAGATGTTATTTTAACTAGAGGTTCAAAAGCAGCAGACACAGTACTTGTAAGTGTACCTTCCAGTCCTCCCTGACTGTGAGGTACATAGAATTTCACAGCAAGAAGCAAGGAAAGCAAAGGGAAGCAAATGGCTAAAAGCCCAGAGATTCAAAAAAAAAAACCTAAACTGGCAGAGATTTCAACATTCATTGCTTATCTATTTCATAACTAACTATTGGACAGCTGACACATTCTCTAGACATAAAACTATCTGCTATTTTATTTTATATTTATGTCTAAAGAAGACTTCAATGCATTAGGGTGTTACCAAAAATAAACTGAGAGTGCTATCTCTGTTATTGAAAGGGTTACTATTTTTTTAACCTGTTTTCCTTGTGGAATTCATACTCTGAATGACTGGTCATAGATATCAGCAGTAGGGAACTGTTTTCATTACATATTTATTAAAATAGGAGGGCTATGAAAGTATAAAATACTGAAGAAGATAAAAAAAACACAACTTTTTTTTTTTTCTGTGGCTCTGTAATTTCCCTTAATTTAAGGTTAAAAGTGTTCACACTGTTCTTGGTATACTACTGCTCAGTTCGAATGAAATATGTCTACATCGCACAATGGAGTGTGGCTCCGACAGGATCAGACCAACAATGCTTTGACATCCTCATAGTGTCACAGTGCTGGAAGTAGTTTTTACAACTTTTCCTTGGGTGTAACACCATGCTGACTGAACTGCTTTTTTTTTTCCATTTCCCAGAACCAGCCCTACTGAAACTCTCTGGACTGCGCACATTTCTGCACTGTCTGTAGCTGGGACTACACCACCAGAGGTGACCTGGCAGTGACTGCTGAAGTCTGAAGATAGCAGTGAAAGCCTGACCCACAGTTTTTAGATCAGTTGTTTCCCCTTTAAAACTGGAAACTTGTAAATGTTAAATACAAGTCCATGTTTTTTCGAAGATTTTTCCAGGTAAATGTTAGAATTGGTTGAAATTTAGAGCAAGAGTAAGTCTAGAAAATAAGAAAGGCAGAACATGAGACATTTAATGCTTTTTCTTCCTATTTCTTGGCAAGCCAGACATATGTATTGTACTGTACACTTTACTATTCTGGTAGAAGAACCTCAAAGAAAAACATAGCCATATATTCTCCTCTAACAGGTCACTTCTGCCAGATACAAGTTTAAACATACACTCATCGCTCTTTCAGGCTGTTTGAGCTCAGCCTGTCTACAAAGCCCATGCTTTCCTGTAGCAGAAGGAAGAAGGCCATTTGATGAAGGAAACTGTATGTATTCTCTGCCTGGTTTGGTGGCATGGCATCACTGCAAAGGAAATAGTTTTGAAAGTATGTGAGTCATCTACTTCCCAAATCATAGAATCATAGAATCACAGAATGTTAGGGGTTGGAAGGGACTTCTAGAGATCATCTAGTCCAACCTCCCTACCAAGATCACCTAGGGCAGCCAAACAGGAACACATCCAGGTGGTTTTCTCCTCATGTTGAGGTACATCTTCCTATGTTCTAGCTTGTATCCATTATTCCTTCTCCTATTACTGGGCACCATCGAGAAGGGACTGGAGCCTTCCTCTTGAAACCCTGGAAGCTCAAATGCATTGCATGTAAACATGCCCATACCTGAAATTTAAAGCATGGAGCAAACACCATCAGCCCCAGCTGAGTCCCCATAACTGATTACAAAAGTAAGTTTGACATACTGCAAAGATGCCAACAATATGGACTGTCATCTAAATTTGGCTTTGAGTTTTACTTAAAGGCCAATTTTCTATGTACTTTATGCTAAACAAAGCCTTACCTAATCATAACCAACAAATATTTAAAGCAGACATAATCTGAATTTTCAGTTCCTACTGTTCATTCAAAAGTACCATGAGAAATAGCATATGAGATTGAGATGGAGCAGAAAAATGGCACAAGAAAATGATACGAAATAAAAGATGGTGAAAAACATATCTGCTTATTGTCTAGGAATAATCAGTGTTCATAACATTTGCTGTTTTAATTCTAGTGAGTAGTGATGTGGACATTGTTCAGCATCTGTGGCACAGAGATACTCTACTGTACTTTTGTATATCAAAAAAATTAATGGAGTAAATCCCTAAGTTTTACAGGAGGAAAAGCAGAAATGAAGTGATTTGGACATGACCATACTACATTGGGCCAGACTCAGGATTGTTATCCAAGTTTTCAAGTACAAAAGTTGTATAGATGCCAGGGAGATCTTACTCATTTTCCACAAACCAAGTAATGGTGCAATGCTAAAGATTATAAGAGAGATCACAGTAACATTTTTTCTTCCATTGCTTAAGCAGTTGGTATTTAAAAGATAAAAAATACATTCACAGCCCATCACAAAAGTGGAATGTTTTCTGAAAAAAAAATTATCATAGTTTATCTGGAGTCTCTCAGCATTCCACAGATTTAATATGCAACTTCCACAAATAAAGGCACAGATACGTGCAGCAGGTGCACATGAAGAAAAAGCTGTGTCTCAACAGCAACCTCAAAAACTTTCCAGTAATGATGATTCTGCACAAAATTCAGGTGGTGAGTGATAACAGTAAAGCCGGCTTAATAAGCAGAGGAGACGACAGTGGATTAGCAATAAAAGGAGTCCAATAAGCACAAGGGTGGATTAAAAGGAAGTGCTGAGGCATGCACTGAGAGCACTTCTACAGTCTCATTAGCAAGATGTGGAAAATGGCCTGAAACTGTGTCAGGAGTCAGGGGAGGTTTAGGCTGGATATCAGGAAGCACTTCCTCATGGAGAGGGTGATCAGACATTGAGATGCACTGCCCAGGGAAGTGGGGGAGTCACGGCCCCTGGAGATGTTTAAGGAGAGGCTGGATGTGGCACTTAGTGCCCTGGTCTGGCCCATGTGGTGCTGTTGGGTCACAGGCTGGACTGGATGATCTCAGAGGTCTTTTCCAGCCTCAACAATTCTGTGATTCTGTGAGAAGCTCCTTGATTCATCAGGGTAGAAACACAGCCCCACTAGACGTCTGGACAAGGCCCTCTAGATTTTGGTGTTTTCAATGACTTAAATTCTGCTACATTGACTTATACTTTATGCACATAATCTTTTAGATCCACTTGTTCAAATAATGGCCTGACATAGATGACAGACTTTCTTCTTAACAGAGAATGGCATCAGGGTTATGTTATTCTGTGAAATGATGGTAATGCAAATTGACCACTCAACTCCTTTCCCAGTGAAATTTATTCTTTTATTCAGAGTAAAGCCCTGAAGGATGAAGAATGGGGTAAAGGCATAGAAGAGACATGAAATCTGTTTCTATCTCTGTTACAGTCTTTCTGCACCACTCAGAGAGGTTACATACTAAAATTCTTAACAAAAACATATAATTTAATTTATGGTCCTCTTTGCTGTTTCCAGAACTGGAGTAGGGTATTTCAAGATCCAAAGTTGAATTTGTACTTGAAAGACACTCAGGGTTTCACAGAGCCATATAATTATAGGATGGTTTGAGTTGGAAGGGATCATAAAGATCATCTAGAACTTGGCCTGCTGGCCAAGATTTTTGTTTTGATGCAGCCCAGGATGCGGTTGGCTTTTCGGCCTGTGAGTGCAGATTGCTGGCTCGTGTTCAGTTATTCATCTACGAACACCCCCCAGGACTGCTCTCCATTCACTTGTCACCCAGCCTGTGTTTGCAGTTGGGATTGCCTAATTTATGTTCAGGACCTTGCACTCGGCCTTGTTGAATCTCCTGAGGTTGCACAGGCCCACCTCTCATGCCTGCCCAGGCCCCTCTGGATGACATCCCTTCCCTCCAGTGTGTCACCCACACCACACAGCTTGGTGTCATCAGCAAATTTGCTGAGGGTGCACTAAATCCTACTGTCCGTGCCACTGACAAAGATGTTAAAGAGTAACAGTCCCAGTACCGACCTCTGAGGAAAAACTCTGAAGTGTATTATCATCGGGCCAAGGCCAATTGCATGAGTTTCAATAAGGCCAAGTGCCAGGTTCTGCACTTCAACCACAACAACCCCTGGCAGTGCTACAGACTTGGGGAGGAGCTGCTGGAGAGCTGCCAGGCAGAGAGGGACCTGGGACTGTTGGTGGACAGCCGGCTGAGCATGAGCCAGCAGTGTGCCCAGGTGGCCAAGAAGACCAACAGCATCCTGGCCTGTATCAGGAATCATGTTGTCAGCAGAAACAGGCAGGTGATCATGCCCCTGTCCTCAGCCTTGGTGAGGCCTCACCTCAAGTACTGTGTCCAGTTTTGGGCCCTTCACTACAAGAGGGACATTGAGGTGCTGGAGAGGGTACAGAGGCGGCTGCCAAGCTGGTAAAGGATTTGGAGCATGTGTCATACAAGGAACAGCTGATGCATTTGGGGCTGTTTAGCCTGGAGAAGAGGAGACTGAGGGGAGACCTTACAGATCTCTACAACTACCTGAAAGGAGGTTGTAGTGAGGCAGGGGTTGATCTGTTCTCCCAAGTAGCAAGTGATAGGACAAGGGGAAATGGACTTATGTTGTGCCAACGGTGATTCAGCTTGGCTATTGGGAAGAATTTCTTTACTGAAAGGGCTGTCAGGCATTGGAACAGGCTGCCCAGGGAGGTGTTTGAGTCACCATCCCTGGAGGTGTTTCAGAGATGGGTGGATGTTGTGCTGAGGGACATGGTTTAGTGGTGTTGATAGGGCTACAACAAAGGTTGGACTCGGCGATTTTGAAGGTCTTTTCCAACTGAAACTGTCCTATGATTCTATGGCTCTATGATTCTGTGATTCTACGATCAGAGGCAATACAGACAGTCCTAACTCTGACCTATTTACGATTAGAATTTTGCATGAAGAATGTCTGTAAAAATCCTTGAGTCTGATCCAATGACTACTTCTCTACAGTTGAAATACTTCTTTTCCAGGGTCTGCTTAGACCTTTTTTCTAGAAAGGAATTTTAACAGTAGCACTTGTGAAACAATGTAGAAAATCTTAGTCAACTATATATAATGAAAAAGGATCTATTAGTACATCGAAATGAAAAACCTGGAACTTTCATGTTTAAACACCAAATACAATAGCGATACATGAAGCAGCGTCTCCTTAGCTAATACTTCTATCAAGATGGTTCAAATTTGCTAATCTTTTTACTTTCAAAGTGTGAATTTACAGAAATAATACTTAACTATTGACTGGAAAGACTGCATATCTTTGGTTGTGACTTGCAGTTCATTTGTTAAGCTTTGGAGACTTGTAAATCAGAATAAAAATGGTTTAAGTAGAGAATATATGTCTGACATCATACAGTTTGCAAAAGTTTGTGTGCAGTACTTACCAAAGTACTGGCTGGTTTTGCATAGATTTTTTTAAAGGTCTACAGATGTTTAAAATACGTCCTTCACTATAAATAATAAAATAAAATAGTAGTCTGCTAATTTAACTTAAATTCAGTGTTGTCAGCATAGTTATTTCACAGCTTCTTTGATTTCACATTCTGCTTCATATGAGTTTGTCAGGCGAATGAATTTCTCTTGTCCATATATGCTAGGTTATTAAATTAGCGCATATTGCTTCACATGCAGACTTTCTCAATACCAGCACTTGTTCGCAACCCCAATTTTGTGTTTGAGGATTTGTAACAATGTTATCACTGAAAGTATCAAAATAAAATTGATTCTCTGTTGGGCTGTTATTAGCATTAGTGTTCCTGAGCTAAAAGGAGATGCTCTGAGACGTATTTTCACAGTGAGCTAGATGGCATTTTAATCTTGCAGTCACACTGAGTATAATTGGAGTCAGGTGGCTAAAGCTGCACATTCTACTTCAAAAATGTAATGCTGTTTCCTTTCAGATATGCCTGATAAAGTCTTAAATTCATCCTGTTATATTTTGCTGGCTGAACTTTGCAAAATGGAAGACAACATACAGTAGAAATCCCGTGTGTTCATTTAGCTAAGCTCAGATGGATTTCAGGTGGTTTAGGATGATACAATGCATGGTTGCAACATTATGTAACATAGATTTTTAGCCAGAAAACACCACAGTGGCTATCTATTCTGACTCCAGCTTTTTCTTGGCACAGTATTTCAGCCACTTCTGCAGTGGAGAGAAGACTTCCACTTGCAGAAGGAAAACTGGTTCTGGGGAGGATGGTAATTTCCACAGAGAGTTTTGGCTTGTGTTTTATAAAGTCGATAATTAAAAATAAAGCATATATGAGACTACACATAAGACGAATAGGAAACCTCAAATCCCCAGGATTTAAAACTTAAATAATACTGTTTCAAACAGACTACTATATGCCAAAATCTGCATGATTTTGCATGGATAATGATTTTCTATTTGTTTGTCAGGTGCAACATTTTGCATCTAACACTGCTCGCTGGCAGACAGCATGTATGACTGATCCAGTCCAGGAAGGCGATTCTTATATGAAGCAGCATCAACAAACATTTTGAGACATTTGCCAATTTTTGGATTCTTTAACTGTGATTTTTTGAAATCACTTAACGAAGGATACCATGACCTGTATGTATGTTATTTTTAGACTAATGCCATCTGCTTCGCATAAAAGCAATCAGAGAGGTACGTATAAACAGACTTAATTTAAATCTCTAACATCTGAAAAATTATTTGCATTTTAAAATGTAACATTCTCATTTTCAAAGACCTATTTCCAATAACCCAGCTTCCTGGACTAGATATGTCTAGTCACTAGGCATTTTTTAACTCAGGTCTGCTATGACCTCTTCTAGAAAGGGATTGTGGAAAACGTTAGCCAAGTCACATATAACTGCCTGAATGCAAGCCGTTCTGTGTCAGTTAGATGAAGGAACAGAGGTACTCCATGTCCTGTTTTTGTGCTGTAGAAATGCAGGTTCCATGTAGTGAGGATGAGCTTGCATCATGCCTGTAAGGCCTTGTGCCTTTGTGTATTATGCTGTTGACAAAAATCTTTGCTCAAGTCCTTTTATGCTGAGAAATGATGATTAGCACCAATTATCTGAAATTGGTGGATTCATGTACTGATTAAAGCACTGCTCAGTATATCTCTAATGAAAGCCTGCTTCAGCAAATTGACTAAAGCAATCTTTTCAAGCTTCTTAAGGATTTCCAATGAAAACAAACAAACAAGCAAACAAAACCCAATTATTTTTAACCCTCACTGGAAGCTCTTTTATCTGAAAGCTCTCTTACTGGCACCAAGTAATCTAGGCAATAATAAACACATAGATATTTCTTTACTAAATTTACTTCAAGGATGTTTGTGTATACTCAAATTATCAGCTCCGTAAGGACTCAAAACTTTCATAAAATATGCACACAAATAATTGTCTTCAGAGAGGTCAAATAGTCTAAGCTAAACTGACGAAGCATGATCTGGATGATCGGGTAGTGAGGTGGATTGTGAACTGGTCAAAGGGAAGAAGTCAGAGAGTTGTGGTGAATGGCACAGAGTCTAGTTGGAGGCCTGAATCTAGTGGAGTCCCTCAGGGGTCAGTACTGGGGCCAGTACTATTCAGTATATTCGTCAATGGCCTGGATGAGGGAACAGAGAGCACTGTCGGCAAGTTTGCTGATGACACAAAACTGGGAGGAATGGTTGACACACCAAAATACTGCGCTGCCATTCAGCAAGATCTAGACAGCCTGGAGAGTTGAGTGGGGAGAAGTTTTATGAACTACAAGGGCAAGTGTGGAGGCTTGCATTTGGGAAAGAACAACCCCACCTACCAGTATAATTTGGGGACTGACTTGCTGGAGAGCAGCACAGGGGAAAGGGACCTGGGGATCCAGGTGGACAGCAGGATGATCATGAGCCAGCACTGTGCCCTCATGGCCAAGAAGGTCAATGGCATCCTGGAGTATGTAAGAAGGGGTGGTGTTAGTAGGTCGAGAGAGGTTCTCCTCCACGTCTACTCTGCCCTGGTGAGGCCGCATCTGGAATATTTTGTCCAGTTCTGAGCCCCTCAGTTCAAGAAGGACAGGGAGCTGCTTGAGAGAGTCCAGCGCAGACCCACAAAGATGATGAAGGGAGTGGAACATCTCCCTTATGAGGAAAGGCTGAAGGAGCTGGGTCCCTTTAGCCTGGAAGAGACTGAGGGGTGTTAATGTTTATAAATATGTCAAGGGTGAGTGTCAGGAGGATGGAGCCTGGCTCTTCTCCATTATGTCCAATGGTAGGACAAGGGGCAACAAGTGCAAGCTTTAGTATAGAAGGTTCCATGTAAATATAAGGAAAAACTTTTTCACCGTGAGGGTGAGGGAGCACTGGAACAGGCTGCCCAGGGAGATTTTGGAGTCTCCTTCTCTGGAGACATTCAAAACCGTCCTGGACACGTTCCTGTGTGACCTACTCTGGGTGATCCTGCTCTGGCAGGGGGGTTTGACTAGATGATCTTTTGCGATCCCTTCCAACCCCTAACATTCTGCGATTCTGTGATTCTGTGTGTACGTAGCTGCAAATGATTCCTTATGCAATGAAAAACACCTTACATATATATTTAATTTGGAAATTTAAGAGAACAATTAAAATTTGCTCTGTATTTTGATTAAAGAAATGTCGCACCAAATAAATGTTCATTTAGATCTCATAATTCAGCTTATTTAAATGCTCAGATCTAGCTGAAACTGTAGTGGTATAAACTGTTCATCTTCCTTCAACTACATAAATCATAAAGTACAACCAATTCATTCTGTCACGTTAAGAATAGAAACTTTATAGAAGGCTGATTTTTCTTCATATTTTCCATTTTATACCCCTTAAAGATCAAGAAAGACATACTTTTTCGTTTTGGAAAAATAGAGGTAAAAGGAGTTTCTAGCTTAAACCTTATGTTTGACTTCAAAACCCTCCTTTCAAGGTAAAGATGCACAGCAGCAAATCCAGAATTTCATGTATATACTTTTTAATAGACTACGTCCTTTGGCACATCTAACACAAGTTCAGCCCAGTGAGCAGGCTAACAGAACTCAGAGATTGTTATTTTCAGTTATGGGTTTTAAATCATACATGAATTCTCAATCAATAAGCTTCAAGTTCCACTTCAGTTTTGATAAATAAACCATTACCCCAACAATATTTTGTGATCCTAATAGGCTTTATAACAGGCTATATCTTGTCTGCACAAATGTTTCTAATATCTGTGCTATTCACATGAGACACGGTGCCTAACGCTGTTAGAAATTGTGTTATACAATAATAAAGAGGCTTATTATTTCTACTTATTAGAAATTTGCAGTCAGTGATGTTATCTTAAGAAGCTTAACTATGTTTATATTCATTAGAATTTCACAAAACTTCCCTTCTTCAATTACTAACAATTTACAACTTGAATTATTACTTTTCATCCAGAGATCTGCTTCATCATGGTGGAAGCCCTCGAAGTCATATTCTTTAGTCAGTTCTCCAGAGGCATCATTAGATGATCATTTGGATAAGTCTTGTTGTTCAGAAGGTACGATAGACAATTTTTTTACCACTGATCTTTTCTCATAAGTGCAAATAATACCGTTCTAATGATAATATTTCTTAGACAAGAATAGATTCTGCAGATAATAATTTAATATTGAATGTTGATCAGCAACATATAAACAGAAGGTTATACTGCACACACTGTTACACGCTCCTGCAAATTTCTTCACAATTGCTGATAATTTTTATGGTGCTACATAATTGTACTCCATGACATAACTTTCACTTAAAAGTCTGAAACAACTTCATTATGTGCCACCTCTTCACTAATCCTCTTCACACTCTCATTTGTGAAGTGATAACTCCTGTGCCAGTTACTCTGTTCAAAGGAACAGCAAGGTGACGGTTTAATTTTATCTTAATTTCACCTCTGGGATCAAAATGAATCACTTTGACTCTAACCTTTATCAGGAGTAAGCAGGTCAAGACAGAAAGTTTTTACAATTTGTCAAAATGTTAACTTTTTATGTTCTGACTGTCTTTAGCCAAAACTAACATTGTCTCAGGTAAACATGGGGAGGAAGCTCCAGGATCACGTATTTATACGTTAGGAAGAGTTACTAGGAAAATTAGTTGTCATAGCCAAAATTCTAGGAATCTAAAATGAAGAATATATTTTGGATTTTTTCAGTCCTCAATTTCTAGTAAAGCTTTTTTCTTTGCCAAATACTAAAATCCTTGATATCAATATCATCTGTCTAATGGATATTAAAAACAATTTACATAATATTTAAAAAGATCACATTTGAGTCTTTTCAGAGAATAAAACCCTCAGCTGTTTCCTACAGACTTGAAGTTTCTCTATTGAAATGCTTAAGCAGTCCTACAGCACAAATAATGTAAACTGAGTTTAATATAAAAAAAAACACTCAGAGACTGAGAGCAGTTGGCTCTGATCCCTGGAGGAGGTAGTTTAAGCTTAAAGTATAATAAAAGACAATGCATGTTATTACCAGCCTTTTCTACATTCAAAGGTTCTAAGGAAGGCTTTCTGACCCATGCATTTGTTTGATACAGAATAGTTAAATTGACAAATTTAATCACATTATCCAGAAAAGATGGAGTTGCAACCATCAGTCATGACAAACATTGGAACTTGTGATGATCTTATATAGCAGGGGGAACATCCCTCCCCCAACAATGGCCAAACAATTAAACAGAAATTAAACAGTCAAGGCCATAGATCAATTAATTAATTAATTAATGCTGCATCATAGAATTCTTTGCGATATGTCTTGAACACCAAAACTCACACTGAGTTCTACTTCTGGTGAACTATTCAGCAGATTTTAGTCAAATGTATGATCAGAAGATCAAATGGTGTCAAAGGGTTCACAGACTGTATCGGCTGAGTTCTCAAAAACTGGGATATTCAGACAAAATTCAGGAAAGATTATAGCCTGTGCATTTAGTTGATAAGACATAGATTTAGTCTCATACTCTGTCCATACTGTCTTTTTCTGTAGGATATGAGGTATTATCTGGAGCAAATGCAGAAACTAACGCTGAACAGAGAAATGTGTTTTGAATATCAGAGAAAGTTAGAGTTCCAGTCAAGGAAACTCAAATAAGGTAAATTGATAAAAACTAATTTTACAGTCTGTAAGCAAACTACAATTTACCCTAAAATACACAAATAATTTTGTAATGGTAAGAAACAATTCTGATGTGAATCCAATATAATCTGTACTCCCTGGGCGGTTAGTTCTAGTTTTCTCTAATTAAAGCAATGAGTTTTCTTAATTATGTTTCATATAACTCTTTAAAATAGTGTAACTCTTTCATGGTGATACAGACTATATATTTGGTGTAAGTGTATATAACTTATGCTAACAAAAAGTTCAAGTGTTAAAATTTAATTAGTAAATTCTAAGGCACAGGGGAAAAAAGATAGTGCCTCATTAGAGAAAATGCTAATAAAGTATATGCAATAATATAATTTACTTCCAAAAACATAACTCAACCACACCTATGTTTGAAAGTTGGATTTTTTGTGTGTAAAAGAGTATTGCTAAAACAACGTATAAAAGGAGTAAAGCTAAAAGAAGAAACCAATTACAATCAAATCAGATTTTTACTGCCTGCATTCATAGGAAGATACAGAGATTACCCCACCAGGCTCTTCATTTACGTAACCGGAAAAATCTGTTCCAAACCAAAGAACCATCACTGGAAGTCTTAAATCAAAGTTGAAAAATACAGATCACTAGCAGTTGCTCAGGCAGGAATTTTCACGGTAACAGCAATGGCCAGCCAGCCACCCTGGGACCACTCATGGTCCAGGGCCCTCTGTCACCCCCAGAGTCATCAACTCCTGCCCCATTACACCACGGCTGGGTTGGTCTCCAGCTCCGATAGCCCTGTCCAGCCATGGTCCCCACCAAGCCAGGAGCACCCATGGGCCTGGGCGCATATGCTGTCCCTGGGGAGGTGCCTGATGCCCAGGGCTGGAGTCACTCCTGGATGGGGGTGCGAGACGCCCTGGCTGCGAGGCCCTGCTTGCACTGTGGGAGCCATCATGTTTCCCAGCCCTGGGGAGCCACAGGCCCGTGGTGTGCACTGATGCCTGTGACTTCCGGTGTGATTGCTACTGCACACAGCATAGGCACAACTTGTAACAGAGAGCAGGGCTACAGTGGCTGAACTTGGGTATTGCAATATCAGACAAACACCTTATTATCCCTCTCCCCCATTTTCGCTGACTACTACTGTGTGCACGGCTGTGGCGCCAGTACAGTCGTGTTAACATATGTTCAATCTGCTCTGAACACAATCACAGAATTACAGAATTGTTGAGGCTGGAAAAGACCTCTGAGATCATCAAGTCCAGCCTATGACCCAACACCACCACATCGGCCAGACCAGGGCACTAAGTGCCACATCCAGCCTCTCCTTAAACACCTCCAGGGACGGTGACTCCACCCCTTCACTGGGCAGCGCATCCCAGTGCCTGAGCACCCTCTCCATGAGGAAGGGCTGCCTGAGATCCAACCTGAACCTCCCCTGACACAGTTTCAGGCCGTGCCCTCTTGTCCTCTCACTCGTTGCCCAGGAGAAGAGCCCTACCCCGACATGACTACATCCTCCTTTCAGGGAGTTGTAGAGAGTGAGAAGGTTCTCCCTGAGTCTCCTCTCCTCCAGGCTGAACAGCCCCAGCTCCCTCAGCCTCTCCTCACAGCACTTTCCCTCTAGTCCCTTCCCCAGCCTCGTTGCTCTCCTCTGGACCCGCTCCAGCACCTCAAGGTCCCTCTTGCAGTGAGGGGCCCAGACCTGCACACAGGGCTCGAGATGAGGCCTCACACGGGGCTGAGTACAGGGGTACTTTTTTAACATAGACTGAGCTCCCAAGCATGATCACATTGCCCCGTCCCAGCCCGTTCTCCACATGAAAGTCAGAACAACCTGTTCCAAGGAGTGAAAAATCCTGCATCACCTCACCAGGTGTGACAAGTTCTTGAGGCCAGCTCTGAAAAGGTCTGGGTTTACAAGACAATCAGACGTTGATGTTAAAGGCAGAGATAGTAGCTCAGAGCCAGTGCCTCCTTAAAAATAAGGTACAATTTTAGTAAATACTTCTTAGCAACTTAAGGTGTCATCATGAAAGCTGTGGCTGGGTATGCATTTAACTTCCTTGTGAGCCTATATCCAGTTTAAAATAAAATGAATCTCTTCAGACATTTTCCAAGTGTAAAACGAAAACTCTGAAAAGCACAGTAGATCAAAGCGTTAAGACTCTCACCAGGTGTTATCATAGTAGAATTAGTGAAAACGTAAATGTGCCGATGGAGCAAAATGTGGCCTGACTAAAGACAGAAATAATAAGAAAAAACATTTACCATTTTTATTAATAAAAACAATCAAATAATGTCTTTGAGCAACTGATACAAAACTTCTTTCCAGAGAAATCAGATAGTGAAAACCCTCATGGCAATTTTCTTCACTCATTTGAGCAGAACACAGCAGCTGTATTATCAAATTTATCATCTGGCAATCTATAATAAATTCAGATTTGTGAAGTAAGCATGCATCTCTCCATTAGATTAAATTAAATTAAATGTTTTCTCGATCCTAAATTCATGAAGATTGCAATTAGAGGCCAGTGGGTGAGACAATTAAAGTTATTTTTTTTGCCACATTTGTTTTTGAAGAAAGATCTATAGATTTATAGATTTATAGATCTAGCAACAGAGGACACAGTTTTGGACTTTAACTTAATACAAAGAAACAACTTTTAGCTTTACATGTCTCTTGATAGATGATAACTGATTAATATTAATTTAAACAGCTTTAGTTAGCTGCAGAACACTGAATCATGCAAGACTACCAGTTTCATCTGCAGTGGCCTAAGGGAGCAGAGGTCTAGAGGTGGCTGCTCCTTTAAAGAGTAAACTCCTTGGGTTGCAAATATATCACCATCAAAAGCTGCAAACTTCAGCATTCCCTTGCTAATTGCTGTTGCCCTCTCCTACTCCTCTCAGACCCCTTTGCCTCCTGTTGCTACCTCTGCTGATCTGAGAGCTGAACTGCTTGTATCAGCAAGCCTTTAAGATTCAGTCAAAAGAGACTTTAAAAACAAACAGATCTTTACTAGCTCAGCTTGTTTTGACTGCAGCAGTGTAGGGGCCGTGCACAGATTCAGGAGGAGGTGGTTTCCACAGGATCTGGATGAAGGCAGTACCTTGTAAAGCTGCTGGAGCTTGTTAAGAGTCTTTCTCTGGCAGACACTCTCATGGACTCACTCCTCTAAGCCTGAAGTCTGCATGGTTCTGTGACGGGGAGGGAGAGTTTGTTAACGAAATTGCAGCCAAGAAAACTCTCTAAACCAAATGATAGTTTAGAAAGCTGACATTTGTTTATTAGCAAAGTTGTGCAAGTTTGGGTGCTAGATGAAACTCGCATATCAAACAAAAAAAATACAACATATTTATATTGCTACTTAATTAGCATGAACATGCCTAAATTTACAATTACTGTTTAGTGGTAACTATTCTCTCTATTATTGCTTAAGTACCTCTAAATTAGCAACTCTTCTCATGTAAATTAACATGCATACTGCTTGCAGAAGTGGGAAGAGAGCAAGTTTTCTTTGGTTTCAATTGAGTCTGTGGTCCCGATCTCCCCCAGCCGCCTTTACTTTTGGCTGACTTTCAGTCCTTTTACAAACAGCACCTGAGATTTATGCACTCTCATAATCTCCAAAGTGAGAACCTTTGTTTGGGAGACTTTCACTTTTGTTTGGTCTGAATATCTACAAGGACAAGAGGCATTTCTATTCTCTCTAAGTACATACTACCTCTCCAACTGACTAGCCCAAAGATTAAATTGTCACTTTTCCCATCCTTAAGGCAGCATTGCTTTCAGGACTGATTCACCATCCTTGAGGCAACAACTTCACTGCAAGAAACTAGCAATTTGTTGGAAGTTTACTCGCAGGTCCAATATGTCACTGCTCCAGGTTTTATGGATACAATGGAAGAACGTGCTATTGCAATTTAAGAAACAATACACAGGACACACTATTACAAAACTAAGTGATTCCCAGAAATGTACTAGTACAAACTAGAAGTGAGTTGGATATTAATACCTTAATCACAATCTTAAAGTATGCCAAATAGCACAGATGTGTTTCTTAAGCATTTACCCTCTGTCAGGTAAGGGTCCTCAATCCCGAGGGAAAATACCCTTGTCCGAGGTCTCAAATAAAGGGGAGGAAGAATCTCCTTCAGTCCTGCTGTATTGTTGTAAAAACTTCTCCCCATTCTACCCAAAATCTTACAGTTTTTATCCTGTGATGATGGGATAGGGTTAGTCAGCGTCATGGCTGAGGAAATTGAACTATATCTGGAATGTTTATCTTTGGTTGTGTGATGGGATTTCCCCTTATCTTTTCATGGGTGCACCCTCTACTAATTTTGATAATTTTGTGATGTTTAACACAGAAATGGTTTACTAAGCCAAATTAAAATATCTGAAGAATGGATAGTAGTTGAAATGAGACTCAGGGGAAAATGTTTGTTATTTGGGTTTTGGTTCCACTCAGGTTTTGGTCCTTTGTCCCCAGTTTAGTCGTTTTGATGCTGGCTCATCGCAGATAAGGGTCTACCAAGGCAGGATAGAGCTGAGCTGAATTAGCACCTCTCTACATCTCATCTTTGTTCACCAAAACCTGTTCTGTGGGGATCCACACAGGTTCAAACACAAGAGAGCTTTTATTTCCCTCCCTCCCTCCTTTTTCTTTTTCTTTTTTTTTTTTTTTAATGCAGGAAATTTAAATATAGTTTGGTTTTGCTCCAAAAATTCCCAGAAAAAAAATAGCTGTTCATTGCAAATCACCCATGTGAAAACATGTGATATCCACTAGCTCTACTGTAGTAGATCAGGATTATTTTTTATAAATAGTAATAAATAATCCATAACTAAATCCTGATAACATGGTAAAACTGGCACAAAGCATCATGTTATATTCTCACAGCTCTCTTACATGAGGTTTTATCTTAGCAATATACTCCAAGTAAAATCCATGGTAAAGATATGTATTAATTTTTACAAAAGAATTAAATTGTTTTGAGAATACACAAAATTCTTTTTTTTCTTCTACATCTTTACAGTAGATATTACAGAATTATCAGGAAGGAATAAGTACAGCAACATCCAGCTACTCATTTACTAAAAACTAATAACTTGAGTGATGTGACTCTTCAGGGGTTCACAGAATTGCAAACCAAAAAATTAGAGTTATGAAAGTGCAATTTTTATTTCTTCTACATATATCAAACAGGACTGATTTCAGCCCTGCTACCTTGCATCTCCTCTGTCTTGGAGAAACTACACTCAATTCAAACACAGAAACAATAGGAGAAACATGAACCAGGTTAACAGACTTTATTCAATGCAGGCAAAGTGAAAAGCAGGAAAAAATAAAAAGAATAAATATAAGGCTTTTTAAAACTCTTCTTTTTTTTTGTTTTATTTGATAACCCACAAAAACAACCCAACCAAAAAAAAACAAACTAAAATAGGAGTCCTGCTTTCAAGTGCAGTGGTTGTCAGAGTGGGAAGAGGAGGGAGATAGAAATTTTAAGTCATTCCCTTTTCCTCCACATTTACAGCACCCTCAAATTGCAGAGATTAATCTTAAAAATTTCAATTTTGTTTTCCTTTTTGTAAAGGCAAAATGAAGCATTAAAATGCATACTTAGAATAAATGAACCAGATAGCCTGCAGACCTACCGTGAACCTTATAATTGATTAGTTTTGCAGAAGTTCAAAGCACTCACTTTCAGTTTATTGAGATGTTAATGAAATTTTGATTATAATATAAAATACAAGTTTTTTCTTCTAAAACATTATTAATACCATTTCAGAGATTAATGTTGCAACCAGAATGCTTGGTTTTTCATTAACCTACCAGTTCACTGCTGAATTTACTTATAAATCTCCCCCTTCATCCAGTTTATATCTCATTGCTCCACCAAGTTTAAATTCCATCTAAAACTTTATGACAGCAGAAGTATATTATTGCAATTAAAATGCCAATAAAACAATCCATAGTTCCATTTTCACTATTGTTTATACCATACTGGCAAGACACAAGGATTAAAGTGAGCATGGACTCTGTTATGATTTAACTGTTCACGGGGGGAATCCGGTTACAGGTTGAAGAGAAAGATTTGATGACATTAATCAACACAACTAGACCAAAAGCAAAACAGATACTGAATCACATTAAACATGAAAATAATTTTCACTAATACAGGATGCTTTTTCCCCTTTTCCTGTCACTGGTAGACCATGAACTGAGTATTAGCTTTGTTGCCTTTTCTGTGTCACCTTTTGTTCTGCAGTCACCATCAGAGCATCTAAGGTCCTACCAGCCATTCTTTAAACAACTTAACTACTCTTTGCCATATATTTTTCTCTCATACTCTCCAGGTAGAAGACATTTAGCCAAAAGTGTGCTTTATTCTAGAAAACCGAACTTTTCAGCGAAGGAGGGTGACATTCTTCCCTCTGTGCTCTGTGCTTAATTCTGATGCAGGTTTTAGCTTTCACAATTATTACCTGCTATAAATCCTACCTGAGAGTTGGCAACATCAGTACAGCTTGAGGAAGATTTTTAGCTGCCTTGCATATCCTCAGAGTGAGCCTGAAGAAAAAAAAGTATTACATTTTGCTAGATCTCTTTTTGTGTTGTTTTTCGTTTTTTTCTCCTTGGGAGATCTGACTTCTCACTTTGTCTGTTACTGTAGTGAAAACTGCTTTAAAAGCCAGGACATCTATATGGGAGATGAGGAGAAGGGCTGTTTGTGAGCCACAAATTTGTAACTGCATCAGCACAAAGATTCACCAAACTCCTTGACTTCTTGTTCTGTGGCTGGAGTGTCTTTTAACAGCTATTGGTTCCCCAGTCCACCTTCCTGATCAACGGCTAGCTTGAGAAAAACATGTACACAGCTAAACATCCTGATAAGTTCAATCTGTTCTATGTTTAGTAAAGCTGGTCAGTAAAATCTGGGTGGTGAGATGCAGGGCATATTTTTATAGAATACAAAGCAGTTTTGCAATATCTAGTGCATCCACAATGTGCCCCAGCATATGAATATAAGATTCTCCTGCATGTGTTAATGGAAAGGTAAGTCTAACCCTGATAGTACTCAGTTTGAAGTAGGTAAATAACTGTCTCTGTGGGATGCACTAGAAAGCTAAAGGATATTTGATGGAGTGATATTCTTCTTCTGTCTTCTAAGACTGAAAATTGAGTGGTTTATCCTAGTTTTAGTTTATAATAGTGAAGAATTAAAATCGTATGTTTTTCAATTGCATTATGTCTAATATCCTACCTTTTAAATTCCTGATGGATAGGGCTTTTCATCTAATCCTGTTAATGTATAATTTATGGTAATGCAAAATTTAAAGAGGATTCATGTTTTAGCAACAGAAAGAGTAATTTTTAATTAACTTCAACTTCATTTCTGTTTTGTTCAAAGCTTTTTCTTTATAACAACTGATAAATGGTCCCACTGATGCACCAAATTTACCCTTCACAAACTTTCAAGGTTCTGATCTAGTTTTACGCAAAAGTGTTGAAACTCCCACTGCTCTGAGAGAGTAAAAAATCATTTTGCTACTAACAACTGTAGGAAATTATTTATGTTGCTATTATCTGGGGGAGAGAGCATGTTACCAAGGTTAAATGCTGAGGCATGGAGTTATTGCAGAGAGAATTATTAACTTAAATCTTTCACTTGGGTAGGATGAATTACTGTACAGCTTTTAAATCTCATTTATTTCAAAATACCTTGAATGTATGTAGATAGTTTGTGGTATTTTTCCCTCATCTTCCCTTTCTATTCCTCATTCCTAGGTACTCGCACTGCACTGTTTTCTCAGTCATGACTTCTGCCTTGCTTCCAGAAAACGTTCATTCAGTGACTTTGTATTTCACAGGACTGCTTGGATATCTGAAACTGGGCACAGAGATGTTTGTGTTGGCAACCCAAATAGCCCAGGGATACATGGGAATGAAAGAAAAAGGAATCCTACCTCAGTTCATAGTGCTATACTAACAGCTACATCCGTTTTGAAACCAGAGAAGTAAACTGCAGATCAAGACAAATTAGGAAAGAAAGCAGATAAACAGACAAATCAGGCTAGGTTATTAGAAGCCTGACAATGTAACTCTGAAGAGTTTCAAAATCTTGATTTCATGAAGTGGGAAATGATGATGAAAGAATCTGATGGAGTGTTGAATTTTAAGGGGGAGGGGAAATCTGATAAATATTTAATAACCTATCCTAAAATCTACTAACTCAGAGTGATCAATACTTCTAGCTTTGCAGGAGAGAGAAGTCTGAGGAGAGAAACAGAAAATAAGTTATATGTGGTCTTCACTTTTGAGTGATAAAGTAGAAGAAATTCACACCAAACCCAGCAGCACCTCGCAGACAACAGAAATGACTCAAGTAGCCAAGTAGATCAAAGGAATAGAATTATTTTACATGCTAAGTATGTACACTGCAAAGCTGTATGGAGTTCTTCTCTCAGTTAAAGCTCAAGTAGTAGTAGACTCTCGGCAGCACATCACTTTCTGACATATTGCTGTTACTCTTTCTGATTGATAGATATCTGTCAATAAGTTAATTCCAAGAGCACTTCCCATAATGTCACTAGCAACAGTGTCAGTTTTCTGTCAACAATGTGACTGCAGGAATGGCACACGCTTGTTAATTCTGTCAGCCCTACACATGCCGGGAATATCTGAAACATACGATCCCATCTGGTCTTCCCTGTTAGGCAGGAATTGTATAAGACAATACTTTGATGACAGACTTTTATAAAGAATTTAGAGCCTTGAATGCAATGGTGTGAGGTGCTTAGATGCTATTATTTTTTTTTGGAGTTAGTAATAGATGTTCAATGAAATATCAAGATTTATTCCCCCTGGTCAAAATATCCCTCTCCAATCTTGTTTCAGAGATACAATGATGGACACATCCTCATTTTTTTTTTAATTATCATCCTCTTTGCAGCATGAAAAAGCACCATGATTTAAATACTAAAATGGAAAACGATCACAAGGAATATCTGCAGAGGCACGAGTTTTCACACAGGCTGCCTCTCAGGTCCCTTGCAGCAGCTTCTGCTATTCATCTAAATAACCAAGACATGGTCACATCCTGGGATTACTATTAGAGCAACATGACTATCTTCTCATTTCTTCAACTTCTGTTCATTGCCAACATCCTTGACAATGAAATGCACTGATTTACAAAGACCTTAATCATGCTCTTCTCAGAAATGGAAAGGCATAATACCTTCAGTTTGAGGTGAGCTATCTTTCAGTTCCTGTGGCCTCCCTACCTACAACTGTTTAGCATTTTCTTGCTAGGTGGAGCCTAGGCTGCACAACACCATGTGGAAGCAGAATAATAATATATGGTATTTAGTTATCTAGTGCAATCATATCATTACATGAATCTTCTCAGGGTCTCTCATCCTGGTGTGATAGAAGTGAGGATTCTGTGTTCTCTGTGTGCCTCCAGTGAGGCTGAGCACGTATTCACAGGTGGTGCACGTGCATATACCCACGCATGCACACACGCACACATACACACACACGCACACACAGCCAGACATGCAGACCAGCACCGAGAGACGTCGCTGCCTTTCTCAGCACCCACATAAACACTCACAGCACTTGCACAGACATGAAAATCACAAATGGCCCTTCACAAACCCATGCTGACTGGGCCTGATCACCTGGTTGTCCTGCATGTGCTGCATAACGGAACTCAAGATAATCTGCTCCATCAGCTTCCCTGGCACTGAAGTCAAACTGACAGGACTGTAATTTCTTGTATTGTCCCTCTATCACTTCTCATAGATGGGTGTTATATTGGCTGATTTCCAATCAGCTGGGACATCCCCAACCAGGACCGCTGATAAATGATGGGCAATGGCCTGGTGAGCACCACTGCCAGTTCTGTAAGCATGATTAGGTGTATTACCTTGCTTAGTCTCCTTACTACTTAAAACTAGAATATAATAAGCTTATTGTTTCAACTAAATGCACTGTCTTGTTTTTTGAAACAGACAGTAAAATAAGCCTACTCTCTTGTTGGTGTCTGTGTCCTTTCTGTTGACCCTGTCAATTGGCAAAACATAACAGACAGCATGGACAAGATCAAAGCAAAATGTTGCTTTTAAAATTTAAACTAACTGCATCAGCTTTGTCCAGCACTCCCAGATGGGAAGACCTTCCTTATCGTTCACTGGCTCTTGAGTGGGCTAGGGTTGGAGGACCGTGTGAAGAGGCAGGAAGTTGGTTGGAAGAAGCTGAGCCACTGGATGTATTAAAATGTATTCAAAAATTGCCTATTGTAAAACGAAAAGAAATTCTGGGCTTGGAAAAACAGAGGTGGGTTTTGTTAACAGCATACCGAAAACAGCGCCAACAGAACGGAAAATTGTTATCAGGGAGCTCCCACATGGAGTGACAGATGTGTGATTTGCAGAATCAAATTGTAATGTTACAGTGCCAGAACAAACTGCTTGCTGACAAGTTAGGTACTCACCAGACTGTAGCCAAAAAGGCTGCTGTTCGCGTTGTGCAGTACAAGTATAAGAAATGGAGTGGGTGAGTGAATCATAAGAAAGTGCATTCAGTGATTGCAGAAGCAGGTGTACAATGGGATCCTGATGAATGGAATGGAGATATTTACAGTTTTACCGATTCTGATGAGGCTGGTTCCCCAGATGAATTTATAAGTGTGAGACCAGCACGGAGACAAACAATGGAGTTGGATGCTAATGAAGAGCTGATAAGGAAGGATGTGATAGAGGACTATACTCAGAGTGAGGTAATGATATAATTGAGTGGTTTAAACAAAGACTGGGGGAGACTCTGCTTTCCTGGACGATACATTTGCACAATCAGGGAACACTAGGGGTTACTCTGGACACAGATAATTCTAAAGAGTTTTTGAGTTCAGATTCCTATGTGCAAGATGCAACTCTTGTAACACTTGAAATACTAATTTATTAGCCTTGGCCACCCAGGGATGTAAGGATAAATATTCTACGGAAAATGATTGGCCAGGATCAGAATGTTAGTGGTATACTCTGTGAGATTGTATACAATGCATGAAATAAGAAGGAATGAAACTGGCTAGTTTTTGTAGGGCATGATGATACCATAATGCAAAATGCTTTGTCTGTCACTGTGAGAAATAGATTGATTAAGACTGCTCCATCAACATATGAAAATGTGATTACAACTCTCTTGGTGAATGAGACAGGGAATCCCCTTGAGAAGGTAACTTAAAAAAATACAACTCAGCAGCCTTGGAGAATGGAGCCCTCAAGGAAGCACAGGCAACTGCAGTACTCAAGACAACTCTAAAAGACAGGATTTCTCAAAACGAAATGTTTACAGCTTTATTACAGAATCATGCAGAATCACTGAATGTTAGGTGTTGGAAGGGACCTCAAAAGATCATCTAGTCCAACCCCCCTGCCAGAGCAGGATCACCTAGAGTAGATCGCACAGGAACACATCCAGGCGGGCTTTGAATGTCTCCAGAGGAGACTCCACAACCTTTCTGGGAAGCCTGTTCATTGCTCCATCACCCTCACAGTGAAAAAGCTTTCACTTACATTTACATCGAATTTCCTGAAAAACTCAAGCAATATATCTAACAAATGTCTCAAGCTGGTCATATTTCAATTCTCCCCTCCCCATCAATCTTTTTCTCATTAAAGTGCGGGAAGGAATTTGTGAAATGTTGCATCTTTGTTACTCTGCTGGGAGCCATGTGTACTGCCCAGTGCATGCACTAGAACAAATATAGAAGTTAACCCCAAGGAGATTTGAGATCTGTTTGACAATATTTAAGCTGTAATCATGCCTTTTAGGATAAAAAACCAATGACTGATCAATGGTAAATAACCTTTTGGTGGTGTGAACGCTGTTGGATATAGTTACCTAAATCTTAGAAGAAAGACTGCAGTAAGGAATGTTATTCATGCTGCCAGAAGATTCAGGCTAGCAGAAAAAAAAGACAAAAATATTGAACAAGTGATGTAACATTTCATGTGAAATTGTTCACACGCAGAGAGTTTCATACTGCTGCCTCTTATGCTTGGAGTCATTTGTCTCCATTTTTATTGCATGTTATTAAAAAAAACTGTGGAGAAACGTTGCAGTTATTCTGGCTAAAAAACGGCTTTGTGTGAAAAAACCTGTATGAGAATTCATAAAAAACATGTCATACTTCCCATGAATTTTAGATGTTTTCCATTCTTTACAGCATTTTAAGGAGTAGCATGCATACATCTGAAATTGTTCCAAGATACCATAAATTAGTTAAAATAGAAAAAAAGAAATTGTTACTAAGTACATTTAAAAAGAAATATAATTCTGTTATTTTATTTTTAGTTTATTTATGTTATTTATATATTTTTTTTTTTTAAAAAAAAAAAGAAGCTTTTTTTTTCTATATTGAAACTTGAAATGAAATGTAAATTTTACCTAAAATAAAACATTTCTTTTCCTGGGAGATGTACAAAAGAGTCCTCATCTGAACTCATTGTGAGTAAAATAAACTCTTAATAAATCAAGAACATTTTTATTTTAACAGAAGTTGAGTCTGAGCTAAAAATTACATACTGAAATCCAATGGCAATGTTTTCCATTTTCTTTTTAACCAAAACTTGGTCTAAAAGCCTGTAATAATGAGCCAACTTTATAGTTATCTGACAAGATTTGAAAACAATTGGTTTATTGCATTCAGGTATCTGAATGGTTCTTGATTTATTTAATAAAACAATAAAAGGAAACCCAAATATTAAAACTATTTAATATAATAATATATAATTATATATTACAATATAATTAATTTAATAATGATAAAACAAAAAAGGAAAATATTCCTGACTGTAACATTCCATACATATTTAATCAGATTCCATTATTTTATAATGTCAGTATAAGAGCCCTATGGTGTTGCACTGGTAATAAAATCAGGTTACAAAGTGTAAGTTTTCTAATTTGGAGAAACTAATCTAAGATTAACTGATTAGTGTAATATCAATGAAAACTTACTATAATTTAATCTCTTTTCACAATTTAGAAATGACACAGTTTAAATTTCTCTAGTTTTTCAGGCAATTTGAGACATACATCTGAATTCTTTTGCCTAGAGATGGGGAATCTAAATTTGGACTTAATTCCACACTCTTTCCTCAGGTAAAAATCTTACTGTTTGACTCACTATTTGTACTGAGCTTTTAACATAAATTTACTGTGACTGATTATTATCTCAAAGTAGCTCAGCTATAAGAGCACTGTGAGGCTCTATTGTACTTTGAAAGCTATGCAATTAGTAGATATTAATTTCCTTGTATGCCTATGGAAGGCTTTATCCAAAGCTTTATCAAATATAATATAAAACTTCACACTAACTTGTGAAAAATAAGAAATTTTCACAAAGATGTCCAGATGTATACAGATATCTGAGGGGTGGGTGTCAAGGGGAAGGAGATAATCTCTTCTCAGTGGTGCCCAGAAATAATGGGTTTAAGTTAGAACGTAGGAAGTTCCACCTCAACATGAGGAGAAACTGTGAGGGTGACGGAGCACTGGAACAAGCTGCCCAAATAGGTTGTGGAGTCTCCTTCTCTGGCGACTTTCAAAACCTGCTTGGATGTGTTCCTGTGTGACCTACTCTGGGAGATCCTGCTCTGGCATGGGGGTTGGACTAGATGATCTTTCGAGGTCCCTTCCAAACCCTAGCATTCTGTGATTCTATTATTCTATGATTCTACAAGCAAGATTTGTTTGATATGTGCCACTAAAGGCAGAGAGCATTATTCTCATTCTTAAAATGAGTATATGCCTGGAGAACCAACCTTTACATTTCTTTAATCATTCTGAAATGAGGCTTTGAAGGAATGGACCTAGAACGAATGGACACCTCACCAAACATATGGAGCAATTCACTGGCATGCAAGCTTCTTCCTGAAGGAGACTGAGTTTTTCACTGGACCTCTGCAGCTAGCAAATCACATTTATGTTTATGTCAGACTTGTTCAGCCAAACTAATGCTAACAGCATATGCAGAAGTAATTCTGGAGAACAAGCAGGAGTTCATTCACTCACAGCATCTCCAGCCCTGTCAGTTCACTGCCGTGTGCTAGCGTTGCACTTTTGTGCCATTCTTATCTCTCTGTAAAAAATGACAGGATTTACACACACGAGATTTACTGCTCCTGTTTCTTTGTTTTAAGGTGCCTTTCTTGACAGCACATATTTGTGACAAATAGCATTCAGTGTCTTAGGATGTACTGATAGACCAATATAAACTTTTTACTTTTTGAAACAAATGTGCTGTAAGTAATATGTACACATAGCAACATGACAAGTGATTTCCAGGCAAAAAGAGCTTGTAACATCCTTTAATTAAAAAACAAAAGAAAGGTCTCTTCCACCTGAGTTATTTTTATAATCTTTATTATTTGTGTGGAATACAAAGAAACATATTACATGCAGTGGAATGGGAGAAGAAAAAGAATGAAAGAATAAGAAGACAGCTATAACCAATTACTGGAAACTTCAGATTACTCTTACATCTGTTTGTGCAATTCAGCATGTTCTCAACCCTGTTAGGTGAATGTATGTTCTTAGAGGTGTCACTGATCTGTATCTCTAATAACGAGGTAGAGATCTGTGATGCCTTGAGTACTCAGATTTATGATCAAGGAATCAAGAGGATAGAGTGAGCCAAGAGTCTTCTTGTCAGTCAGCAGAAAAGCAAATGCAACTCCAGGGAGGAGAGCAGCTCAATAATTGATGCCACTAAGGAGGCACCTGTATCTGCTGAGATCATCTACATCCTTCATAGCTGAGTGTGACTGAATGGAAAGAGAAAAGAGAGCTGCTAAAATCCCAAGGACATTTGACAACATTAGATTTTCCTTTTTTGAAGAGCATGCACATGGGCAATTAGGAGGACTGAAATAATAGATGCTTGTGCTCTTGGAAAACAGCAGTATTTGTTTAAACCAGGACAGTTTCCAATAAAATCTGTAACATTAATATGCAGTTTTACTGTCATTTCCATGACTGACTGAAACAGAAAGGACCAGGATCTGAACCAGAATTGTTTTTTTTAATACACAAAATACATATAACATATGTATTTATATGTACACATGCACACATATATATTTCTTTGTACTGTTTCTCCCAATTTTTCCTGTTTCCCAGAACAGTCAGATGTTCTCTTAGTACAGTAAAAGGCCTGTTTAATAGTCTAATTCTCCAGTGGAATATCAAAATTACGTGATTTATTATCTGTGAATTTGCTATTTTCAACCAGAATCTGCAAGAGAATAATGGATGTTTCCTGTTTGTGAAATTGTCTTTTGCCACCTCTAGTCTAGCAAAAGGGACAAGTAAAATATCCGATATCAACAAGAAACCTCACAATTACGTATTCTCTTCCATAGGGAGAATTAGCTTAAACCCCTCCCCACTCCCAGCACAAACATATCATTAGTATAACTACATTGTTTCTCTGGTACCACTCAATTTCATAAGCTAATCTGGACAAAGTAAAAATTCACATATCCTGATACAAGTCAAATGGAAATTAAGGCATGGTTAATCAGCAGCGATCAGATGTAGAATAACACATACTTAGGTAAGCCTGCACACTGGATTGAAAGATAGTGATTGGCAAAGGGATATCAAGAAAAATCTTACTTAGAAATCACAGAAGAGCAAATAATCAACCAAAGCATACAGCAATCCAAACCAGTCACGAGGGACTCTACTCCTGTCTCAAAATTATGGATTAGTTTGAGTTACTCAGATACCAAGATGTGATATAAAATGGCAGGTCCCTGAACATATGCTTGGGAATGCCAGGAATGATGATGGGATATTTTCTCATTTTAACTCATACTTCCAGTTCTACTGCTTTTTTTTTTGCAGAAAGACAAGAGAAGTTGGCACATCAAACCTGAAGCTGGAGGGAAGGTCAAGACTCCATTTCTCTGCACATGAAGGCAAACTCTCCGACACCCAAGTTCAACTTTGCTGTTATTCATCCAAAGTTCATACTGCAGAAAAATGAGTCAGGAGCAGTCTGAGGACTCCTACCTCCTCTACTCATCTTAATCATAACTTTTTTCCCCTGAGATCTGTAACTGCAATATGGGAGGTGAGTGCATGCATGTGTGGGAAAAGTTAAAACCTTTATTTTTCTAGTGATACATAGTCATATCTTTTCGTCTGTTGCCAACCAGTGCCACAGATCTGGCCTTGTAACTCCTCAAATGAACAGAAGCAATCAGTATGCTGTTATCCATTACCCTAGAAAATACAGCACTGCTTCCTCTCCTGTCCCCCTAGTAGGAATATGCATCACTCTGAAATCTAGCAAAGCTCTAAGCAATTGCACAGTCTTTGGAGACCTGCACTGAAAGTGTTTTCAGAGGAATTTCTGGCCTCTGAAAGAAGAGCTGTCAGCACTGATTTTCCCCATAGCAAAAGGTGTGAATATACAGCACCCTTAATGCTGCATTTGCTCAGTATCTTTGGCAGTTCACTGCAGTGTAAGTCAGTGATGTATAATGTTGCTAGAGGGAACCAAAATTTCCACAGAAATGATCAATCTTTAGTACAGGAAACTCAAAGTTTAGAAACACAATTTAACATCAGCTACCAATTTCTGCTGACCCCTTGTATTCTCTTGGAAAAAAATTAAAACCTATAGAAATACTGTATGTACTACAGGGAAAAGTAGTCCCCTGTAATAGGGAGCTAGCCTTGACTCTCTGTGTTCTTGATTTTTTTTCCCCTTATAAGAGAGAAATTATTCCCCTGTCACTTTTGGATTCACATATTTCATATTACTTGAAGTTTGCAGTCATAAGTGAGAAAATAAAAGAACAACCTTTTAAAAAGAAAGAGGGCAGAGAGCTCTGAATCAATTTATTCCCTCAAACTAAGAAGACAGAACAGATTTTTTTAAAGCAATTACAGAAGAGCATATTGATTTGTAGTTCTATAAAAGAGAAATGAGTAAGTGCCCTGTTTCAATTTTCATGTGTTTTAAGTTTGAATTTTCCTCTCTTTGTGTCTGGCTATTTCCCACCTTTCATCTTTCACCTTCCTTTTGCTAGCTTTTCTCTGCAACCTAACACAAAGAATATGTTAGCTGTGACAGGAAAAAATGCTGCTAGAGCTGCATGAAAATTAGACAGTGATCAAATGTCATCCCCACTGCTCAGTTTTTCTAGTGTTTTTTTTTTTTTTTCCTGGTAATGTCTTTCATTTTGCTTTATTAAGGGAGACAAGCCTCTTAGGAAAAGTGAAAATAACATATCGGACTTGAAATGGATAGGAGGAAAGGGCTCAAAACATTGGAAAGAGTTGTTCTGTTCTTTTCTTCTGAAGAATTTGAGAAAGAAAAATTAAAAAAATGTTGTCAAAATACCCATGCAGCAGACATGTGTTGCTACAGACAACATAGCAGCGCAGTATCTTTGAAAAGGACACTATATGTCTTTTTAAAATTACACATATTGTACATAAATACACAAACTTCCATGTAAGTATACAGTGCCAAAATAGATACTTGGCAATACAATTTCATTACCCTGGATGCTTTCATTTCTAATTGCCTGGATCAGATTACAAATAGGTGCCAGATGCTCCAAGTTTCCAGTGCTGGCTGGCATTATTTTTCTACAGATAAGCAGATTTTTAATTCTGAAGTTCTAATCTCTACTTTCCAATTATGTTTAGATGTAAACGCTGTTTCATAACCTTATTTGTTTTTGTTGACTTCATTAACAAAACAAGCCTTGCATGAACAATGTGCACACCAGGCAAATGGGTTGAGGAGTGGAGATGATGAGACATCATCATCTGAGAGGAGATTGAGTGGAGACCTCATCGCTCTCTACAACTACCTGAAGGGAGGTTGTAGAGAGGTGGGGGTTGGTCTGTTCTCCCTAGTGGAGAGTGATAGGATGAGGGGAAATGGATTTAAATTGCACCAGGGGAGGTTCGGCTTAGACATTAGGAAGAATTTCTATACTGAAAGGGTTGTCAGCCATTGGAACAGGCTGCCCAGGGTGATGGTTGAGTCACCGTCCCTGGAGGTGTTTAAGAGATGGGTGGATGTTGCCTTGGGAAGAATCATTTAGTACATTGATAGGGCTGGAACAAAGGCTGGACTCGATGATCTTGAAAGTCTCTTCCAGCTGATATGATTCTGTGATTCTATGACACACTTGCACTTCTGCTAGACACTCACACAACATTCAAAGTAAGTTATCACCATATCAAAATCGATATATAAATCTTAAAGTGATCTGGGCAATGGTTTTAAACTAAAACAGGGTAGATTTAGATTAGGTATCAGAAAGAAGTTCCTTTTTATGAGGGTGGCAAGACACTGCAATGTGTTGCCCAGAGAAGTTGTGGATACCTCATCCCTGGAAGTGTTCAAGATCATGCTGAATGAGTCTTTGATCAACCTGGTCTAATGGAAGGTGTCCCCGCCCATGACGAGGGGATTGGAACTAGATGATTTTTAAGGTCCCTTCCAACTCAAGCCATGCTATGATTCTATTCTATGAAATAACTGGCTAACTGCTAGAGCCGAAAATATAAAGGGAACGAAACTTTTCTACATCCACACTGTGTGCTTCCCAAAGGAGGTACAGGGATTAGCCACTGGCCAAAGTCTCTATTCAAATGGATCAAAAAGAACTGTAGCACAAATAAAGATAGGACAATGCCACTGAGTCATGAAGTGAAGAGCCACAGACACAAAGATTATCAGTTCTAAGATAATTGCAGTCAAATGCCTCAGAACATTCAAGCTAAAGGAGCAGGTTGCAGAACAGCAGTGAAGAGGACATGGTAGATAATCATTAAACTTCAGTGTGAAACAAAAACCAAGATTATAACATAGGATAAACCCCTAGTTCCACATATGCTGGTAAATATGAGATGTTATTTCAGGATCTCCTCAGCTAGCTGAAGAGAAATCGGCATGCCAGGGTATGTGTTCATTGAAAAAAGGCTGACTATTAATCATTGCTATGCATGTGCTTCTGTACATTTTGTGATTCACTGAAACAAAGTAGCATATGCTGGACAATATTTTCCAATTACTTTAGTTAAACAGTGTAAAACAAATGTAAGAGGTGGTGCTTCCTGTTTCTGGAATAAACACATTCCTATTTACAGACAATCTGGGAAGAAATAAATCTTAGGACAGGTGTTCTGATATAATTGATCTAAATATTCTGTGCCTTAAGATAACCTCTTTTGCATCCTCTGGTAACAACCTATTATTTACCTCTGGTCCAAAAACTGCACCCTTATGCAGAGATATTTTCATAACCTCTACTGGGTCAGGTTGTCTCCTGGAACTCCCGAATTATTGTTTCATTGGTTAGGAAGGAATTCTTGTTCTACATCACAAATATTCTGCATTGACTAAGAATTAAATTGTTTACCTGAATAATTTTTTCAAAATCTTTAGTGCCTGAAACAGTATTTCTGCACTTATTACCAGCTGATGTCAGCAACAGACAGGCTCTTTGATCAATTACACCTGTACCTGCAATATTATTCCTCCTTCACATTGCCACATTCATATTTTCTCTTTTGATTTCCAAGCCACACAAGTAAGACAAGGAAAAGAAGGTCATTCTTGTTTTACAAGCCATGGAAATAAATGTGATTTCTTTGCATTCACCTCCTAGCCTCTTTTTTTTCTCAGCTGACAGCATCATCCTGAGGAACATTGTCGGGTGCAGTGAACCAGGTCTAAAAAGGTAGCAAGTATGTAAATAAAAGAAGGAAGAGAGACAGAGAAAATTGCTGAAGAAATAAGTAAGGGTGATCTTCTTCCTTCTTATTTTCTCAAAATTCTGGGCATCAAAGAAAGTAAGTACCATAAATTTAAAATTATTAATTGTATGTGAGCTTGGTAGTTCCAAAGTATTATGGAATTGCATGCTTAGAACTTGGCTGCTTTCAAAATTGTATTTGAATTCTTGTTTCAGAGACTGCTATAAACATGGTCCGAGTTAGTCACTATTAGTATCATATTACTGTTATATACACAGCATGTTATTATGATATGCTATTGTCCTTGTGTGCAAGACCTGATCAAACCTTCCATAAGCAGAACTTTCTTGGATTGCAGCAGCAATTTTGTGCTTTGAAAATGTTTAGTACAGAAACAGAATTGTACAAACTGAGGAAAAAGTAGATATTCAGTAGATATAGTAGAAGATACATAGACATAATACAGTCCCTTGAACTATGTGTTGTAATTGATTGTCCCTAAGTAGCTTGCAGCGCGACATTATGCAGCTCTGATCTCCTTGCCTTAGGAAGTGCATTTGTAAATGGATATAAGAGAAGCTGTTTGCTCTGAAGGGAGAGTATGGTATCTCATTCCTTATGAGTGATACTGAAAAATTAAAAGGCATTAAACTGTCTGATATAACCACCAATCAAATTTTAATTAATGAACAAATAGTAGATCTAAATTGCACTTCTTGAAGTTGTGCTTTAACTTCTGTATACTTTCATAAAATTATGGCTTTCCAAATTTCTTTCTTAGCTACTGTGATATATTTCCTAAAATTTACTGGATTTAGTTTGACTCTTTTGTTTCAAATAATTTAAAACTAGACATCAGTGGCATAGGGTTTATGAAGTCTACTTCCAAATCTCTTTAGTGGATTTTTAACTCAAAATATGTCTACTGTGATTGATAATACTGTGGTTAGATTTAAAAAAAAAAAAACCACAAAAAAAAACCAAGGCAAAAGATAAAGGTATATACAGTAAAACTTAAGTGAATATTGTATTAGGTGACTTTTTTTTTTTTTTTCTGTGAATTCCTAAACCTGGATACATGTGAACTCTCCAAGCATCTCACTGTCAGAGTTGAAAGCTCACTTTTCATACCTAGGTTTACATCTAGCCATGCTCACAGTTTCCTAACTCGGTAGCAAGGCAGCAAACTGAGTTGAGAAATTAGGCAGTGTGATGCTTTTGTCTGCTGAAAGGTCTATATTGAACAAGTACTAACATTCACTGCAGCACAAGCATTCAACATCACCCACTTATACCGGACCAATTTATTCTATGAGCAGCAGAAGTAGTGGTGCCTGATGGCCTATATACGTGTGGGAACCGTGCCCTATGTACCCTATATTCCTTACTGCCCTAACACAAACTCTTCTGTAATTCTAATGACAAACTCCTTCCTATAATTTTTGCTCACGATATACCTGTCTCCTCCTTATCTGCTGACTGTCTTCTCTGGCTTGCCGCCTGCCATTGTTCAGCATATGCCATAGCTATTTTAAAATCACAAGGTCTTGACCAGTAAGTCAGGTTCTGCCAGCTCCAGCAGCAATTCTTTAAACAAATACATTGACAGAGCTGGTTTCCATGCAGCTTGTAATAATGTAATGTGGTATGGATTGCTACCTTTTTGTCAGCCCTTTTGTTTCTAAAACTACTGTAATTGTGTGATGAGTAGGCAGATAGTTGGATGGCATGAGCAGATAATGAACCAGATGGAAAGACCCATTTTCGCAGAGGCTGAGTGTTCACCCAGGAGCAAACATTCGTTGAATGGGGCACTATTCTATCCAGGGACTACAGGCTGGTCAGCCTCAAACTGATTGCTGGGGAGGTGATGGAGCAGAAGATACACAAGGAACTAGGAGGTGGTTGTCAGTAGTCAGCACAGGTATATGTAAGAAAAATCCGTCTAAACTGATAGACTTCTATAAAGAGATGACTGAATTGGTTGAGGAAGGAACAGAAGTTGATATTTTATTTAGACTGTCTTAAGGCTTTTGACACAATTTCCATCATATACTTGCAGGCAAACTGTTGAAAAGCAGTTTAGGTACGTGTCAGTGAGGTAGACTGAACTGCTGGGCTCAAAGGGTTATGACCAACCACATAAAATCCAGCTGGAGTCTAGTCGCTAATGGTGCACTTGAGGGGTCAGTACTGGAGCCATTGCTGTTTAACAACTGACTTGGATGGTCAGACAGATGTACCTCAGCAATTTTGCGAATGATACAAAACTTGGACGAAAGGGTTTCACTACCATTCAGAGAAGTCTTGACAGGTTGGAAAATTAGACAAACTGGAATCTCCTAAAATAAAGGGAAGTCCTGTACAAAGTTCAGCATCTAGGAAGGAATAACCTCAGGCACTGGGACAGGCTGAGGACCAACCAGTTAGAAAGCAGCTTTGCAGAAATGGACTTGGAGTTTATGATTAACAAGATGGTAACCAAGAGCCAGCAATGTGATTTCATGGCAAAGAATGTCAACAGCATCTTCACCCGCGTGAGGAAGAGTGTAATGAGCAAGCCAGGGGAGGTTACCACTATGGTACTCAGCCTCGGGGATCATGTAAGTCCTTCTTTAGAACTGGCCTGTAGGTTTAGGCTACCTCTATACTAGTGAGCTGAGCAGTGCTGGGACTCTTCCCTGGGCCAGCTGGTATAGGTGGGTCACTTCCATGGTACTAAATTGTTGTATTCTTCAAAACGATACACTGCATGCAGACTTTCAATTAAGGATGGTTCCTGGCCCATTGTAGGCCAGAATCTTTCCAGAAGCCATGCGGGAAAATGTGATTTGCCCAGGAATGATGCTGTGCAAGGGACTGTCATAATAATTAAACAATCCAGATGGTTGTCACTATTTAGTTTATGGACACAATAGTGGAACAGATGTAATCTCAAATAAAAATTTATCTTATGTAAAGGCCAAAGCCTAAACTGACCAGATGAACCTCCCTTAAGTTAAAGAGGACAGTGGTCAATTAATCTTATTCTAGGTGATATCCTATTCTCACCCCTGACTATGGTGCAATTTAGGATGATTTAGAGTGGTCATCTCAGATCAGAAAACTAGTTGTATTCTGTTAATCAGGGAAGGGTTACATGCTTAGCAGCAGATTGTCAAAGAATATTCAGGTGTCAGACATTTGATGGATGCTTTGTGAAGGTTATAAAAGCAGACAGATCCTCAACTTCTACCCAGCCTTCTACAACTACGGCTTAGTAACAGCTTCTAGTGAATTTTATCGTGGGCTGAAGATGAATCAGAAGTAAAAATATATCACAGATCACCGTTAATCAGTCTATCTTTGAGAAACTGCATAGCTAGGAAATAACAGGACTTCAATCAAATTCAGTTAATTGCAAACCCAGAACCTAAGTTAAGTGGATGTGTCTGGTAGTCTTGAGTAAGTAGTGCCAGAAAAAAAGTATTTATTACATTGGTCTGCCTCCCAGTGAAATTCTGTCCATGAATAAGTATTGCCTGAATATGCAGGGGGATTTATGATTGGCAGGAGGTTAATTTAAGTTTTTCTTGCTGAAAAAAGAACCAAAGCCAATAATGAATTCATCTTAACGTGTCACATGTTCATTTTGTTAAGCAGAAAGGATGATCATTTAAAATATGAGCACGTCTTATTACAGCTTCCCATAAAAGTAGCTTGTCCACAGGTGCAGCGAGCTGATCCCATTTTTGCTGGGAAAGGGTTTTACAATGTTTTCAGGGACCTCATGGCAAGTAAATAAGTGTGATGATAACTATATAAATATAAATAATTCTTTTTAAAAAATTACCAGGAAAAACATTGTGATTTCCAGGAGCACATCCAGGTTCTCAGTAAAAGAATTATCTGAAAAATGACAGAATTGTTACTGATAGCTAAACTCATTCACAGATGTGAAAGACTTGTCTTTAAACTTTGGTTGTTATCTGCCACTAGAATAATACTAATTCTCTTTTTTTTCTGTCAGGATACCATGTTTGAAAAATTGACTAATTAGTAAAGATTTTTACAGCTTGTCAGGAAAAGAATTTGAAATAAATTCTTGTCTGGAGCAATTAATTGAAATTGGGAGTGATACCATATGTAAATGGGATTTTCCCCTATTAATTAGAAGCCTTAATTACTTTGATCAGACCTCATTATACCACTTTCACACAGCAATGAAAGTAGGAAAAACTAGGAAGATCTTGAAAAGGCCAGTTATTCTCATATCAAAAGCTTTTATTTTTCTCTTAGTTGTCCTTCTAGTGTTGCATAAAAGCTTTATTGGATTCAAATCTGAACTCCTGTGGAAGTTTATTTCATGCCTGAACCCTACTGAACCCAGAATAAATTTGTTCAATGTATTTTAATGTTGCTGTGTTTATTCCCTTAGCAAGAGCAGCACATCAAAGCATCTTGGGACTTATGGGGACTGACAGATAGAGAATGGTCCTGCAGGGGAGCTGGGGTATCAGGGTCTCGTGATCTCCATTTAGTTTCTGCCAGCCAATTTTCTTTTATATTAGTTACTTAATATTTCTGTGATTCAGTTTGCCTCCTGTGTAGACGGATAACAATAGCTTTCTCTCTTCTACTTGTCTGACTTGTCAGGTTAGGATAAAGTGACAAGCACAGTACCCTTGAAGTTCATGCAGTGGGTCACAGCAGTCTTGTCTGGTGTAGAAGAGATGGGCAAGGGGGGCTCTGTACAACATCACATGTGAATGGCCAACAGGGCATGAAGCTGAACAGAAAACTATTTCCTTAAACATGCTAATGACATCTTAGTGAGGACTTAGACTGTCTTAATAATTTTTATATGCACAATTGTGCATCCATTAAAATCTTGGCATAGTTAGCTATATGTGAGTGCAAGATAGCAGCCTTCCTAAAGCTGTAATTGTCTAAATCCATCTTTAGATGCATCTTTGTGGTGAATATTCTTTATCACGATGAGAGGACAAAAGATACCTGTGTTCTATTTAAATAAATAAATAAACAAAAGAATTTCTGCTCTTTCGTATAACACTTCACGATACTGAAAGCAATAGTTATTTTTATTTCAAATGAATTCAAGGCCAGGTTGGATGGGGCTTTGAGCAACGTGGTCTAGTGGGAGGGAGGTGTCCCTGCCCACAGCAGGAGTGTTGGAAACAGATGATCTTCAAGTTCCCTTCTAACCTTAACCATTCTATGAGTCTATGAATTGTTCTCTTCAGCTGCTATTATAATACTTGTTACCCATGTCAATGATCTCTTTTTTTTTTTTTTAAAAGAAAAAAAAAAAAAGATTGTGTCTCCATTTTATCCATCTTACAAAGGTCTACAGTCCTGGTCTGCACTGTAATTAAGTGATCTAGAGACGCTTGAAAGCTTGCTGAATACAGTCAGCAGATATGAAAAGACCTTAATAGTATTCTATAGCAGCACAGGTGTTTAAACTCTAAGGAATTTAATATTTCCTGGTACTATGACATTAGACCAGACTTCAACATGTTGTTTTTCTGTTGTGATCACAGCAGTCAAGTTTTTATTTCCTGTTATTCTGAGACAACACAGAGGCTTACACAGTTTTGCTAAAGCATATGAAAGAGATATTTTTTTATTTGCCTGTCATGTCATGTAGTGATCGTGCTGGGATGGAGAAAAGGTAAAGACTGCACTTTATTTTTGACTGAATTTGTATAGCAACCTCAAAAACTAATGCTTGTTACACCAAATATCAGTAATGTCTTAAAGATTTAAAGTTTGAGGTTTTTTTTTACTTCTGCATGCAGTGTGTTATGTTACACATGGTCAGACAGAACAAAAGAACTATCATTGTCAGACACCACCTATGTACCACTATCTTGAATTTCATCAAATGTCCTTCAGTCATTAATTCTGTAATGTTCTGATTGTACTTCTAAACTACCAGATAGTAAATATGTATCTAAGTTAAGATGACAAAATTGGATCACATTTAGTCAACAGAAGACTGATCTCGTAATAAGGATTTGAGACCTTGAACAAATTCTTTGTATTTCTTTCTCTTGATTGCCCGTTAGCTGAGAGTGATCCTGAAAAAGGTCCTAAAGCAGAGAACCTTACATTAAATAAAAATATTTTTCAGTCAGTGGTCTCCAGCTTTTTCTAGATTGCTAACAACAGTTCTTGGGAAGAAATGTGCTGCCAGCAAAATCTGACCTTGCTCTGCCTCAGCATATTTCAGCTTTACCATGAACAGCTTCTGTTGACCTCTGGTGTTGTGGAAGGATCTTGCAGGGAACATATTGCCTATGGATTGTATTGATAACCTTTGATAAATGTGATTTGTGTTGTGCTTATCTAACACTATGGCCTCTACAAACATGAGTACAAAATCCCTGTTTTGTTATAAACTAGGAAAAAAAAACACCAATGAAATGACAACTTTTTTTCAAACATGACATTAATGATGAGCAAAATTCAAGTACTCTTTTGGTGAAGCCTGGGAGGCAGGAAGGTGAAAGTATTCACAGCAAAACTTAAGTAGATGCAATTAATGTCAAGTGTTGATGCCTTATTGCTATGTAGTCTGCCACCTTACAGTTTACTTCAAATGTTTTACAGTATACACACCTTTTCCTCCAGATTTTTGGTTTATTTGAAGTCAGTGCAGATTTTATTATCTGCACTTAGCATGGGTGCAATTATTTACCACAATTTCTCTCAGTCTGACTTTTGTTTACACCTTCAGTGCACATATACTTCTGAACAGGCTTAAATACTTTTTACTGTGCATAATCTGGTTGTACTTGACCACAAGTATTTTCCTGAAAGGAAAAGTTTGTTGAACTGGGGGCTGTACCGTAAACCCGAAAATTGCTGTTGAATTAACTGGGAATATTGCCAACACCTTAAATACAGCCAGTGTTTACCTCGCTAATAAAAAACATATCTATCCTGAAGCTTATGTAAAATACCAGACTTAAAGTTGAATATTTCATTATTTTTATACACTGCAGACGAATGTTAATGTACATGGCAGACTGAAGCTACAGAGGAGTTTTAATTAGACCAAATCTCATTACATGTTTGCAATTCAGCTGGACAACCAAGACAAAGCCTCCCTGTACTTGGGAAAATGCTGTGGGATATGTAGGGCTTAAAGTAGCCAAGGTCTTAATTTTTGCAGCTCTTCTAAAGAATCTGCTGGGATGACAGTACATTTCCACTTAACACTGGTAATCAACGAACACTGGTTCAAAGGGAAAAACATCATCCATTAAAAGAATACTAGCAAATAGTTTGTTAATGGAGGAGCCCCAATACTACTCATACTCAGATCTGTCAGTCTGAAAGAAAGGTGAAATGAAGTATAACCAAAGCCCTGAGAGTAGGTCAAAGTATGTGCTTAATACATTTTCAAGTTTTATTTAATGTCTAACAGCTCTGTAGCTAATAACAATATCTGTGACACCCAGTGCACTCAGTTCAAAAAGAATCATTTGCTGTCCAGAAGGCAGGCCAATATTTCATAACAGCCTTATATTTGGCTTAAAATAAAGGTGGTGCAATAGTTAGGACTACCTCTGAGAATTATTTCATCTGTTACTTCTTATCCTGCAACACGCTTTGTCTCATGTCCTCAGTCAGGCCTTGATGCACATAAATTTCAAAAATCAAAGTAGACTATTGCAGGATTTGCAACAAACTCCTGTGATGTGAGCCTCAATATTAGGTTCTAGTTTGTTAGCTGACTCATTTTTCATTGTTAGGGATACAGGAAATCCAGTCCAGCAATGACATGGAAGTACTAGCATAGGTTTGTTAATTCTGTAATTGTAGTTGTGCATGTGTATATATATATGTATATAAACTATAAATAAATTTTATACATATGTTTATATGAGTATTTGTTTTTATCTATGTGGGTGAAAACTATAATTCCATGTGTTTATACCCAAATATATTGGAAGGCTGGGTGCTAATTTTTAACCATAATCAGTGTGTAAGCATTACAAATCAGCATGGACCACAGTATTCAAATTTGAGTATGCAAAAAATCTCATTGATTCAGAAGGCAGTTGTCTCTCCTGGACTTTAATGACTGTCATCAGCTTCATTTCATCAGCAGACTGTGAACACTATTTATCAGATTTAAGACATAATATAGAATATTACTACATCTGTTATGCAATTGGACAGCTTGACTTCGGTCTATACCAAGCTGAAAAGATCCAGTCATCACGTCTCATTTCTTAGCTAGCAAAGAGGAACATTTGCTGTCTTTTCCACTTTGTCCAATTCATTGCCTTTCAAAAGGTATTAGAAAACTCTATCTGCATCTCAAAAGGATTATAAAAATAAGAAAAGATAGACTGCAAGGATAAAATTTCCAGTACGAGACTTTCATTTACCCTTTCTTTCAGAGGTTTGTTTTTTTCATTTTGTATGAATTTGTATTTGTCCCACAGGAACGTGTCCAGGCAGGTCTTGAATGTCTCCAGAGAAGGAGACTCCACAACCTCTCTGGGCAGCCCGTTCCAGGGCTCCGTCACCCTCACTGAGAAGAAGTTTCTTCTCGAGTTTAAGCGGAACCTCTTATGTTCCAGTTTCAGCCCATTACCCCTTGTCCTATCAGTGGTTGTCACCGAGCCTGGCTCCATCCTCGTGACACTCACCCTTGATATATTTGTAAACATTAATGAGGTCACCCCTCAGCCTCCTCTTCTCCAAACTAAAGAGCCCCAGCTCCCTCAGTCTTTTCTCATAAGGGAGATGCTCCACTCCCTTAATCATCCTAGTTGCCCTGTGCTGGACTCTCTCCAGCAGTTCCCTGTCTTTCTTGAACTGAGGGGCCCAGAACTGGACACAGTATTCCAGATGGGGTCTCACCAGGGCAGAGTAGAGGGGAAGGAGAACCTCTCTCGACCTACTAACCACTCCCCTTCTAATACACCCCAGGATGCCATTGGCCTTCCTGGCCACAAGGGCACAGTGCTGGCTCATGGTCATCCTGCTGTCCACCAAGACCCCCAGGTCCCTTTCCCCTGTGCTGCTCTCTAATAAGTCATATATAGGTGTATATATAGGTATACAGGGATAGATATGGGTGTTCCACCTAAAGTAATACTCCTTATTTCAAGCAGTTTGTCAGATACAGTTTTCTGTGGAAAATCAAGACAAATATTGTCACTAGGAAACACAGGCTAAAGCAGGACAATTTAACTACCTTTGGCAAAACATGACCTAGAATGATTCTGCTATTGGTGCTTTAAGACTTCAGTTTTGTAAAAGGAAATGTTTTCACAGAAGTAGATCAATGTGTCGGTATGCAGATGTTGGAAGACACATTCCTACCTTAGTGAAAAATTGTGGTGTTTAGAAAATAAAGTTTAATTAATCTAGGAACTGTGGATCTTTTTGAACACTTGCAACGTTATGTTGCAACTTTAACAGGGCATTGGGAAGAAGGAAGGAAGCAGTAAGTAAATAAATTGGTCTAAAATAGAATCACAAAATCATAGAATGGTTTGTGTGGGAAAAGACCTCTAGAGGTCATTTAGTTTGGTGCCCTAACACAGGTTGGAAGTATTCAGTGCTCTAATTCGTCAAATAAATCTAGACTCTGACATTTTAAATAACTTAATACATACATACATGCATGCATACATACATAAAGTAGATAAATGTGAGATGTAAAAGATCCATAAGAAGGAGACATGCCTGCTGTATTCCTTGAGGTAGTTTATCAATACCGGGACATCCACTTTGCCAGGTTGTGTTACATGTGGAGACAACTAAGAATTGCTAACGAGTTTTGCCTTTTGCCATTTGTCATACCTTTATAAATATGTCTTATGTCTTGCATTCTGTACTGATAAGCCTGAGACTTCTATAACAAATTACCCATTGTCTAATCAGAGATGTTCCAAACAATGTAGTATGTTTATTTAGTCCTATTCAATCTAACTTCATAATAGGTGTTATGAAGTTATTCATAGCCTACATACTTCATTCTTAATTGCCAGTCATTTTCTTGTCAGACCTGAAATTATACTTTCAAATCCTATGAATTGCCTAATCAGTTATAGACATGTGAAATAAAATGATAGTAACAGGGCCTGTGGTCAATGTACTAAAATATCTGCCACCTTTTTACTAAAGAAAAGTGATAGACCTTACTTGTGTTTGTATGTTTACTGAGATTATAAATTGTACTTTTCCAACCTGGTAACAACCACAGGAGGCTTTTTACATTTCTGTCAGGTTGGCTATTTAAGTTACTTAGTCACAGGGTCACCTTTTGGATTTTAATGCAAATGTCAGAATGTTACACTTTTTCAAAATACAAAACCTATAAAGGAAACCTGAAGGAAGAAAAAAATTAATTGTATGTGTTTTACAAGCATTAAATGCCAACAGAGAGATCTTGTTGCTTTTGTCATCCAGTATAAGGCTCTTCCTTTATACTTTCAGGTATTAGAAGTTTGCAGAGTATGTAATATTTTATTGTAAAAGTTACAAACAAAGTATTAATCAACCTATTTTTTTCAGTTCTCTAAAATACAGACTTCCAGAGTATCAGCAAAGCCTTCTCACCAATTCCCATTCTCTTTTTGAACACTTCATTTTGCATATATATCTTCAAACTTTTTGTATTGTTTCTTTGCATTTAGTGCTCATTTTCATAGAATCACAGAATAAAATCATTCAGGTTGGAAAAGATCCTTGGGATCATCGAGTCCAAGCACTAATTCAACTCTACAAAGCTCACCTCTAAACCCCAACACCACATCTAAACAACCTTTAAACACATCCAGGGATGGTGATTCAACCACCTGCCTGGGCAGCCTATTCCGATGTCTGACTATACTTTCTGTGAAAAAAGTTTTGACCCATTCTGGGTCTAAAATAATTTAAATCTATGTCTTAATATCGAATACAAAGATAACTGAAGCCAGAGGGGTATTTTTCTGCTGATTTTAGTAGGCCTTAGGTCTATCACAGATATTTATCTTTAGATAGAATAATTCGCCATCTGGACATACTTATTTTTCTCCACTTGCTATAGAGGCAGATTTTTAAGTCTAACTTTCAGATTCATAATTTAGGACAGATAAACCCATTTTCTCTTAGATGCCCTCTAAGTCTGCTGCTTACTCACTTTGTGTAGTTTATATAAAGGTAGTGAAAGGTTTGCCCTTCAGGAAATTTTAAACATCTCCTTCTGAACCTAGACAGGCAAAGCGGTATTTAGCTTAGTTTAGGGATCATGTTGTACAAGCATTTGCCAGTTTGTTCCTTCACTATGTACACTGGGTTTGGCTGCGATAGAATCAGTTTTCCTGGGAAGTCTGTTACCCTGTGGGCCAATATACTCCGTGTTTGCCACAGGAGTAGCTGCCTCAAGTAAGTTTTAGTGAAAGAGTTCAAGGCAAAGAAGGAGCCCTTAGAAAATCCCAGCTCTCTGTGGGGTGTCCCCAGTGTGAATTCATTCCTACATAAAGATGAGATAATCCACCTAAGTCCCTGGAGAAATCTTGTCTGAATTGGAAGCATCAGTGGTAAACTCACAGTTCAACAACAATCAGCTGAGGCACATATCCAACACAGATTTCTTCGCTCCAGCATCCATTGAACTACTTGCTTTGATGATACCAGGGTTATTTAGGGGTTTTTTTTTTCAGCTCTGCTATAGGAACTATAGAGAATTTTTCCGTATGGGGAAGAACATATTGGTCATAGCAATTTTCATCATGTTAGATGTCAAAATTCTCTGGGAAAATAACTACATGCAGCTAAACCAAAGGGTGTTTTAAGCAGTTGTCTTCTGTTTTGAAACACAAACAAAACTTTTACTTGATGTCACAGAAATCTTATAGATACCCTAGAAACTTGCCAAATTTTCTTTAGAGTTATCATTTGGTCCAAATGCTGTCAGACATATATCACTGTTATGCTTATCAAAACTGATGTTCACACAGTTGATCTTTTCATCCTCAAAGAATAACTGTATTTTTTAGATTAAATCCCCTGTAGTGGTTTGACCCTGCCTGGAGGCCAGATGTCCACCACAGCTGCTCTATCACTCCGCTTCTTAGATGGACAGAGGGGAGAAAATATAACAAAAGGTTCATGGGTCTAGATAAGGACAAGGAGATCACTCAGCAATTACTGTCATGGGCAAAACAGACTCGACTTGGGGAAATTAATTGCATTTATTGCCAATCAGACCAGAGACAATAAGATATAAAACCAAATCTTAAAAACACCCCTTCACTCCACCCCTCCTCCCCAGGTTTAATTTTATTCCCAACCTCTTCAACTCTTCCCCTCGAGTGGCACAAGAGGATGGCACACAGGAGTTGTCATCAGCTCATCATACGTTGTCTCTGCTGCTCTGTCTTCCTCAGGGGGAAAACTCCTCACGTTATTCCCCTGCTCCAGAGTGGGGTCCTTCCCACAGAAGACAGTTCTCCATGAACTTCTCCAATATGAGTCTTTCCCATGGGAGACCGTTCTTCACTAACTGCTCTGATGTGAGTCCTCTACACAGGGTGCAGTCCTTCAGGAACAGACTGCTCCAGTGTGGGTCCCCCACTGGGTCACAACTCCTGCCAGCAAATCTGCTCCAGCATGGAGCCAGGACCCTGCTCCAGTGCAGGCTTCCTATGGGGTCATGATTGCTTTTGAGCATCCACCTGCTCTGCTGTGGGATCACCATGGCTGAAGGGAATCAATGTTTTGGCACCTGGAACACCTTCTTCCCCTCCTTCTTCACTGACCTGGGTGTCTAGAGACTTGTTACTCATACATTTTCACTCCTTTCTCTGCCTGGAAGTGTGCAGTAATTTTTTTTTTACCTCCCACTTCTTAAATATGTTATCATAGAGGTGTTACTTCCATTGCTGATGGGTTCAGCCTTGGCCAGCAGCGGGTCTGTCTTGGAATTGGTTGACATTGGCTCCACTGGACCTAGAGGAAGCTCCTAGCAACTTCTCACAGAATTCACCTCTGTAGCCCCCCTGCTACTAAAACCTGGCTGCACGAACCCAATACAACCCCACTTTTTCATAATTTTAAATTCCAAGTGGCATACTAAAATAAAATTTTTGACCAATTATAAAATATTCTGTAGCAAATACTCAACATAATAAAGGGTTTTTTGTAATATCGATTTTGTAATATCATTTAAATTGACCTGTTGCTATTGATGCTTTGGGAATCAGTTTACATATTTTCAAATAGATCACAAATAGTGATGTTGTATTGAAGCAATTTCTGAATGTATTCACTTTTGGGGTTTTTTTTGCATTATCTTTCATTTCAAAGTCATTAACACATATAATAATTCTAAACCCTGAGTACATAGACGTAAGAGATGTTGGCAGTTTGATTAATATATTGGACCTGACTAAAATAGAGCTCATTTTCTTCATTGCAATTCATGTGTTGCTTTGGCCAGAACGGCACTGATAACACAGTAATGTTCTAGTTTTTGCTGAACAGTGTTTGCACAGCATCAAGTTCTGAACAAACAAAAGAGGTATTTCATACCATCATGGTCATCAATAAATATGAAAAAGAGTGGATTTTAGGAGGGTTAGCCAATTTTTGATCAGGGGCTGACTGTGCATTCGTCTACCCATGGAATCTGGTGAATTATTGCTTTGGCATCTCTTGTTTTGTTTTTTTCTCTCTTATTCCACTTATCCTTCACTTATTAAACATTTTTTTTTGTCATCTTGACCTCCAAGTTTTCTTGCTTTTGTTCTTCCTTTTCTCTTCCTCGGTTCCACTGGATCTAGTGGCAAGAAGTGAACAAGTGTCTCATCTCCCCACTGGGGTTAACCCACAATGACTATTTATAATTGTTACACAGAAATAAGTACATTTTCAAGCTGTAAGTAATACTATCAGTAAAAAGATCACTAACAGTGTTAAACATTTGAAAAGACACATGCTTTCAAGTAACTCTAAACATTATATTCATTTTCACTAATTAGAGGTCATACCTCTTTATAATATACTTATTCATTTGTTCAATCCGATATTGATGCTTCTTGAATGTTGCATAAGATGAATTGCATTTCTGTGCTGTTTATAATAGTGTGCTGTTTTTAAAGTTAGTAGGAATCTTATTAAAAATGCAACAAAATGCATTTTTTTTTTTCCTCAATATAATACAGAGCAATTTATGCATAGATTATTTTTAAATATGGGAGAAAAATATTTTCATGAAGACATCTCTTGCAGTTCAGGACAAATTTAATTTCAGTAAAATTCACGTCTCTTGAATACATTTCACATGCTTCCTGTTTTCTTGTTCTTATCTACTTCTTTGAGAAATTAGTTTTTTATTAAATTGAGCCTTCTTAATAAAACCTGAGATCACATGGAGGAAAACAGGGAGAGTAAGAAATAACTGATTATGTTTCCAAAACACCGATGAAACACAAAGTAATTAAACAATTACCTGGGAAAATATGAAACTATGGACTTAATTTTCCAGCTATGCACAGGTCTTGATGGAACTGGATACATCCTTTACAACTGTCTTGACAGAGTCATGATAACGGCTTTGTTGTTCCCCGTTTAGAGCAGAGCACTGAACACAGATTTTGCACTGATTTAGACATGGACAAAAAGCAAAATACTGTGAGTGGAAGTGAAAAGAGAGGGTGAAATTTCAGACCTCACTAGTCGCATATTTACTAAAATTGTATCCTTGAACTCTGCATTTAATTCCTGATTTGTGGTGGCAACACCTGCCTCCCTGTCTGAGAAAACTTGTCTTTTGTAGTTAATAGTTTCCACACACTACTCGCATGCTGACATAAAAATGGAGGATTTAATTTTTTTTTCCAAAACATGTAGGAATTGGACAAAACATCTAATTTGGTGAGACTGGCATTAATTAGGCCGGTTCAAGGTTTGAATCAACTAATTTTTCTGCTCAAAAGTTTCCTTTATAGTCCGTGAAGGGAAAAAAAAAATAACTCCACAGGAAGACGGTTTCCATATTGAGAAGGATCTGTCTGACAGATAAGATGAACACCCCTCCAGGGGTGCCTCATTACCTCCACTGGCAATGGAAAGATCTATCATGGCTTGCTTAAACTAGATGTGAACTTTCAGACACTTAACTTTCAGTGAGAGGAAGACCTTAAGAGCTTCTGCCTCTCTCAGGTAGCTGACTGCTTGATTAAGTACCTAATTATATTTGAAGTTCTGCTTCTTGGGTCCTGGAGTTTCTACAAATAAAACATTTTTGGAAAAAAACATGTTTTCCAGTACTGCATAAAGGAAGTGCTGTTTTCCACTGATTTATAAACTTATTAGCATGTATGAATAATTAATTTTTCATGCTGCTTTTCTTATCTAAGAACTTGGTATTGACTTAAAAACTAAACAACCCATATCCACCTTATGTCTTCATATATGCATAAACACTATATACACATTAGTAACAATAGAAATCACATTGTCTTGGGCAACTGATTGTAAACCCAAGAGTATTTTGTTATTCACTGCAAGAGAACCCTTCCAGCTCTGAATAACTGTGGCATTTTTGGCTGGATCCAAAGTCTGCTATAGAGAATCAAACTCTTAACATGAGATATTATGCATTCTGTTTGGAGCATAGAATCATAGAATCATAGAATGTTAGGGATTGGAAGGGACCTCGAAAGATCATCAAGTCCAATCCCCCTGCCAGAGCAGGAATGCCTAGATAATGCTACACAGGAACGTGTCCAGGCAGGTCTTGAATGTCTCCAGAGAAGGAGACTCCACAGCCTCCCTGGGCAGCCTGTTCCAGGGCTCCGTCACCCTCACTGAGAAGAAGTTTCTTCTTGAGTTCAAGCAGAACCTCTTATGTTCCAGTTTCAGCCCATTACCCCTTGTCCTATCATTGGTTGTCACCAAGAAGAGCCTGGCTCCATCCTTGTGACACTCACCCTTGATATATTTGTAAACATTGATGAGGTCACCCCTCAGCCTCCTCTTCCCCAAACTAAAGAACCCCAGCTCCCTCAGCCTTTTCTCATAAGGGAGATGCTCCACTCCCTTAATCATCCTAGTTGCCCTGTGCTGGACTCTCTCCAGCACTTCCCTGTCTTTCTTGAACTGAGGGGCCCAGAACTGGACACAATATTCCAGATGGGGTCTCGCCAGGGCAGAGTAGAGGGGAAGGAGAACCTCTCTCGACCTACTAACCACCCTCTTTCTAATACACCCCAGGATGCCATTGGCCTTCCTGGCCACAAGGGCACAGTGCTGGCTCATGGTCATCCTGCTGTCCGCCAAGACTCCCAGGTCCCTTTCCCCTGTGCTGCTCTCTAATAAGTCATTCCCCAACTTACACTGGAACCTGGGGTTGTTCCTACCCAGATGCAAGACTCTACACTTACCCTTGTTATATTTCATTAAATTTTTCCCCGCCCAACCCTCCAGCCTGTCCAGGTCTCGCTGGATGGCAGCACAGCCTTCTGGTGTGTCAACCACTCCTCCCAGCTTGGTGTCATCAGCAAACTTGCTGATAGTACTCTCTAGTCCCTCATCCAAGTCATCGATGAATATATTGAATAATACTGGTCCCAGTACCGACCCTTGAGGCACTCCACTGGATACAGGTCTCCAACCAGACTCCGCCCCATTGTCCACAACTCTTTGGCTTCTTCCCCTTAGCCAGTTCACAGTCCACCTCACTACCCGAGAGTCTAGACCACACTTCCTCAGTTTAGTAGCAAGGATGCTGTGGGAGACTGTGTCAAATGCTTTACTGAAGTCAAGGTAGACCACATCCACCGCTCTGCCATCATCTATCCACCTTGTTATATCCTCATAAAAGGCTATGAGGTTAGTCAATTAAAGAGATGCCATTTTTCTTTACCTTGCTTTCTCTACAGCTTGATGTTTTTTGCTATTACCAAGAGCAAGATAATATTTAATGCCTGCATTTTGTGTATCCAATGATAAAGTACAGTTTCTGTGATAACACAGTATGGTCCTTTTCTGAGAAGAGACAGACAAGGAACCTGAATCTTTCCCTAAAATGACATATCCCACAGCTTCTGTAATACTGCATATGTAATGGCATAACTCTGTTCCAAACACTAAAGAAGATCTTCCTTTTATGACAATAGCACATAATTAGAAGTATTCATGTTCCCATAAAGAATTTTTGCAATCAGATTATTGCTATTAAAGGCCAGTTGGCAAATATGAGTGAATAGAGTAGAATATTCCAATTGTAAAGGATTTACAACAATCATCTTGTCCAACTATCTGGTCATTTCAGGGCTGACCAAAACTTAAAACATGTCTTTAATGGCATTGCTGAAATGCCTCTTCAACACTGACACACTTGAGGCCTTGTCTGCCTCTTAAGGAAGCCTGTTTCAGTACTTGACCACCCTCTCAGTAGAGAGATGCTTCCTAACATCCAATCTAAAACTCCTCTGGCACAGCTTTGAACTATTCCCACGCATCCTAGCACTGGAGCCCAGGAAAAGAGCTCAGCACCTCCCTCTCCACATCCCCTCCTCAGAAAACTGCAGAGAGCCATGAAGTCACCTCTTGGATTCCTTTTCTCCAAAATAGACAAATCCAGAGTCCTCAGCTGGTCCTCACAGGATATACCTTCCAGCCCTTTCACCTTTGGATGCATTCAAGGTCCTTCACATTCTTCTTAAGTTATGGGACCCAGAACTGCATACAGTACTCAAGGTAAAGTTACACCAACACTTTTAGTGAGATAATTACCTCTTTCTACCCACTGGTACTCCAGAATGAAGCTGTAAACCTACATAGACTCCCAAAACCTTTGGTAGATGATTGAGAGGAGACCTTCTGCAATTTCTGCTAGATACTTCAGTACTCTGGGATGAATCCCATCGAGTCTCATGGACTTATGAACTTTCAACTGATACAACCAGTCCCTGGCAATTTCAGTGTCCACAAATAAAAAATCACTCTTCCTGTAGTCATGGTCCTCCAACTCAGGGGGCTGAGTAGCTGAGAGTCTATTAGTATTATTAAAGACTAAGGCAAAAAAAAAAAAAAATAGAATGCTTTAAGGACAGCCTGAAAATGTATCTTAAAGCCTACCACATCTCCTAAATGAGCCAGGAAATGCAACACAGAAGTTAAAGAATAATAAAAGAGATTTAGCTTTCTCTTGTTATTCATCACACAGAAGTAAGATTTTTTTTTTCTAGCAGTATTTATAATGTGTTTATTTGCCTATTGGATTCTAAAAAGATATTTTTATATTTATAAACTACATCTAAAAGCACGAACATTTGTTTTGAATGTTGAACTCTTCCGTACCTCATCAGGAAGCCAATTACTGTCTTGCAAGGTGTTCAGGAAAGATAAAAAAACCTTGAAAAGAATTACACCCAGAAAGTAGAATTAGTGCATATTTTTCAACTATATAGACAATTTTTGAACTGAAATTTCGTCATAAAAAGTGCAAGGGTGGCAATGTTCTAGCATTCACATTTATACCAAATTCTGACACAGATTATAGATTACCTAGACATTGTGCTTGCATTACAACCTGTCGCTGTGTTAACACAGAAAAAAAATAATTGATAGACTTCTCAAACACTTTTCAAAATATATGACATTAAAATGAGAGTACTGTTTGCCAAATACTAATTTGTCTTGTTCTGCCTGAAAACCTGCATTTTTAGTAGCTTTATTCACTCAAAGGGCAACTTTTTTCATTTAATTTGTCTCCACTAATCTATTGCTGCTGGAGATTAACTTTTAATTGATTACTTCCTCACATTCAAATGCAAGTTATCACGGGACAAAGATTTCACAATAAGTAAAGAATATTTTATACAGCCCTTTTTATCTAAGAGAACTATTATTTGGGTATACCAATTCTGGGAAGTTTTGTGACTATAATAGAAATAGTAGGGAGAGGAACTCATAGTTTTGGAGGTTACAAACATTTTTTACAGTGGATAATGCAAATCCCTCTGCCTTAGAACCAGCAAAGACTGGTTGAATGATTATTTTTTCCTTCAACTAATACCACACCAGTCCTGCTATAAGTGCAAGTATTCGGAGAAGGGAATACGTGTAGGGAATGCTGTCTGAAAATGTAAGAGGATACAAAAAAAATTGAAAAAAGAAATACATCTTTCACATAATTTGCTAACACTTCTTTTTCTTCTATTTAGAAAATTTTGCCTGCAACAATATAAGACAGTTGTTCTAGGGGAGATATCAGATGTGTTGGAAGAGGGAGAGGTTGCTGACTTTAGATCACAATCATATGTAGAGAGGCTTATGTTCTTGAGCATTCGCTATTTGGTGTTTATTAGTTTTACTCTCTGGCAGCAATCTCTGCCTGCCAGGGAAGTCCGGGCTCTGAATGAGCTCTCTGCAATTTGCTGTCCTGCACCGGGAGCGTGTTAGAGACCCAACGGAACTGACACCCTAAAATTAGTTTTCAAAATTCAGATCTGGCACCCTAGAGTGAGCTACAGATTTTCCGGGCAAAGAAAACTATTATATTACTACTGGCTGTCACAGTGTAAGGTCCCATGTCATGTCTACGTAGAGTCTTCTGTTTAGCTAGCGGCTCTGTGCACCCTCCGTCTCTATAAGGAGTAGGGGAACACAACATGGCTCCAACTCTCCTTTAGGATCTGTCCTTTAACTTACTAGAAACAATCGATCAGCCCCCTCACAAAAATACTGAGTTCAGCCAGCCTATTTTAACAGCAGGAGTTGTGATCTGCTAGTCTGTATCTCAGCTGAAGCTATAGGACAAGTAACAACTTTCCAAGTAACTTGGAGTGAGGCCAAATATTACAACATTTTACTCTAATAACTCAAAGTCTTTTGGGTCTAAAAAATGTTAATAATTCTCAAGCTAAATGTATAAAACTTGCATGTAATCCTTTCAAAGCCCAGATACTGGATTGTCTTCTTATAGATGGAAGAATTACTGCTGTAAGACCAAATTCTTTCCAGTTTTTATGCATGTTCACAGTGTTTATGGAAGGGAATATGTTTCCCACCACCACACTAGTTCTTTTCCATTCCTGCACGGTTTGTCAGTGGTATAAAATAGGGACTCAGAAAAAAAATAGAGGTACTGCAACCTGATATGTACAAGGACTGTGAAAGGTTTTTTGCGTATTCCTCTAGGGCTGGCACCTCAACATAGATGAGCAGAGAATCATAATACTGTTTCATCTCTGCACCTCAAGAGCCACAGGAAGAACACAAGAGCAAACGACCTCATGAAAATATGGTAATGAATCTTTTGCCCCCACTTTTGCTGCAGATTTCTGATCTTCCAAGGTAGGAAACGTCCAAACGTTTTCAATAACGCGGAAAGAATGAAAATTCAATAAACCCACAGGTAAACAGCCTTTCTTCTATCTCCTGTCAGATTTGCTCAGATATTTTCAGCTTGTTGCCTCCCAGTAGCTGGGTTAAAAGGGTAAGTTTAATTGTGGTTTGTTTTTTTTTTTTCTGGGAGAGAAAATATGACAAAGAGTACATTTTGAAAAGAAGACTTAAATCGATCATATTATCTTGGAACTCTGCCTAAACAATAAAGGTTTTGAGGTTAATCCAAACTGGCCTTTAGGTTTCCAAAGGACTTGTAATATCACTTTTTTTTTTTTTTTTTTCACCACCCACTAAGGACTCACAGACCTGTCTTTTTTTTTAAGGGAATAAAATCATAGAATCATAGAAGGTTTTGACATGGAAGGGGTCATCTAGCCCAACCCCTCTGCAGTGAGCAGGGACATCTTCAGCTTGATCAGTCTGAATATACTCTCTAATAGTTTAAAATCATTATTCCTTCTCCTGTAACAACAAGCTCTGCTAAAAAGTCTGTCCCCATCTCTGTTATAATCTCTGTTTAAGTATTGAAAGGCCTCAATAAAGTCTCCCAGGAGACTTTTTTTCTCCAGCCTGAACAACCCCAATACTCTAAGCTTTACTTTGTAGGAGAGGTGTTTCAGTCTTCTGTGACATTGCACACCCTGTCCAAGCAATCTGAAAGAATTGACTGAGATTATAATAATTCTATGGGTAAAAGATTGATGCATGAACTCTCAAGGCAATTAGAAACTCAGCTTTGCCAATCTAATGTTTAATTCTTTCTCATGTTTTGTTAATGAACAAGAGTTAAAAATATGAGGAGAGAAACTGCAGCATGATTTATTATTCCACAGGCACACAGCCTAGTTGGTCTAGTAGAAATGACTTATTTACTCTGAAATGTTTAGTGTCAAGATTTATGCTACGTCTGTCTTTCAGGTATGTCATCTGGAGAACAAACAGACAGCATATATTCTGCTTCTGATTTGTGATTTCTGTACAGTTTGTAACACTCGTGAGTCTGCAGGAAATTACAAATTGGACCCAGTCACCTTCCATGGGGCTCAACATTTATTTAAGCTTTTGTTTCCTAGTAAAATAGTCCTCCTGAAAGAATTGCTTAAATCTATTTACTGTTGGCCAAGAGATGTGTTTATCTTTGTAAACGCTCAGATCACCTGTTTACTTGCTCAAGTTGAAGTTTTTAGGTTAACAACAAAATTTTACCATTATAAGACTTCAAAGACGTCTCTAAGGACTGTCTGCATTTATGCTTTCTTGTTACCTGGTCTGGATTCAGAAACAATTTATACTTCCCCTTCTCAGTATTTCAAGTCCCAAATATCTTGTAGATGTGGTAGAACATGGGAGAGTTTGTTATCTCTGCTTGGCCAAGGAAAGATTCATTAACATCACAGACGATTGTTCTCCTATAAATAATATAATGTGATTTTTACCGTTACCGAAACACTGGTTTAAAACCTGATCACACATAAATTCAGCAAAGCGTCCACTAAAAAATATACAAATATGTGATGTTTAGAAATCCATTTCAGTTCCATAAACCACCACTCACTAAATAGATTTCCTTCCCAATATGGGCTAAATCTTAGTAATGCCACTAGTTTATACTGCAAATGAAAAAACACTGTCATCTGTGTGAGAAGGATGGACAGAGGAAGGAAGGATGGATAGAGGAAGATTAAATAGGTAGCTAAGGCAAATGGCATGAATCTCGCTCCAGCATCACATCCATTTCACCACGTTCCACAGTAAAAGCATTATCATCCTAGGAAGATAATTCTTAGGCAGAGTTTTTAGGTGAGATGAGTCCTTACCACCCGCTCTAAAATCTTCAGGATGTGTATTTTCTTTCTTGTAACACTAAATTCAAAGCTAACTTCTTTCGTGGTATAAGGCATCTAAAATACTGCTGTTTCTATATGTTATAGTACATAAACTAAGTTAACAGATGTTGTGTCAAAAATGTGAGAAAATTATATATTTTTTTTTTTTTGGTAGGTAAATGGTTAAAATATGAGAGTGGAAAGGAATTCAGAATTCAAATACTTGAGTGGGATTTGCTGATGCTGTCTTAAAACCTGGATAGGAAAATATAGGGAAGAGAAAATATTAATTAAAGCCTGTCAGTTTAACCACACAATCCCAGCTAAACCCTGAAGACAGTTGAAGAAATGTGCGTTGTGTCCCATTAATGAGACCAGACATATAAGAACATTATTTTTGTTAGTACCATCAAAAAATGTCCTTTAATAATCACTCTCCCACTATTTGCATACAAAGCTGATACTTCATTCTGAGGACTTGCCAATATTTTGATTAGCAGCTGACACAATTCATCACGAAAAGTTTTTTCTTCATTGACTGAGTAAAGTCATCTAATGCAAAACACAATCATATCCTAAGTGGTAGAGATCTTTCTTCTGTTGTGTGCTGGATTTATTTATGCATGTCAATTGCTCTATCTTTTCAATAGTACTTGGAAGGCAAAGGATAACTGTTGATATTTTGCCAGCCTTTCAGTTCCTTCATGTTAACAGTCTCAAAAATTTGAAGATTCACACTCCTTTTTGGTTTTCATACTTTAGCATGAAAATTTTTTGATATCTTGATTTGCACCATGTGTAAAACTTACAGTTGCAGATATTAGCAATATTGCATGAATATCTATCTTTCTCAGGCTTATAGATAGACTCTGAAAAGAGTCTTTTAAAGTTTCATTTTGAGATCAGTGTATACACTTATTTTCAATATTGATTCTTTATTCTGTTTCTGTGTTGGATTTTGCATTAAGAATATTTAAATAATGGTAAGGCCTTAAGTATTTCAAGAGAGTGAAAGATTATAGATAAAAGAAAAAGCATAGTTTAACCAAAAAATGTGTGTTTATTGAAGAAACAATTTTTTAACTTAGGTATTGCACTTCAACGACTTTCAACTTTTTGTCAGTTTGAAAACGGTAAGAAATGTTTTAAAGTTCCCTACAAATTTCCTTTTCTTTCATTTTTTTTTAAACTTTCATCCATTGTTTAAGAGAAGAAAAAAGTAAGAAAAAGGAGACAGAAATAGAATTTGAAAAACAATGATCCAGGATGGATTCTTCCAAGCCACAAAACAAACATATTTGTTATATACTTCAATTTTAAAGCTGACATATAAAAATTGAAATTTAACCAACATTTTAAAAAGTATTTTTCTAGTGAAATAGAAAGGGTTTTCTAGCATTGACTTATTACTGCTTCTGCTAGCTTGGCAATCTTCTTTGAAGGGTTTTATTGACATAAAATCCTTTCTACTACAGGTTTAAACCTTTTCTTCTGAAAAAAAAAGAAAAAAAAAGATTTCTGAAGAAGATCTCAGAGAAAATATTAGCAGTTTTACATCTATATTCATGATTCTTTGCAATATCTTTCTAAGGACAAAATTTTGGCACTGGTATGCTTTTCTAGAATATATCAATTAGAAATTTTTACCAAATTTTAAAATACGGGCATCTTTCCATAATCCTATCACAGAGTTCATTTTTTTTCCCATTTATTTGATCTGGTGTTAGTCACAAGGAAACTTTTAACAAATGAGGTAGAAGTCCTACACGTTCTCTAGCTTCTCATTCAGTCAGTGGTTGACAAGGTTCAAATTAGAAATGAAATGCCCTGAGAGGAACAAGCTTTTTAACCTCATCATCACAACAGATCATTATGACCTTTTTGAGCCACCACAACGCAATTTACCATAAATAAATCTGTTCTCCACCTATTTGTTGTTCCTTTTCTAGAGACCTTGAGCTGATAGTTGCTGGATATGTATACACCATTTCAGATAATCTTTAAAACAGACTGGGTGCTCTGCATCCTAGTCACTCTATAAATTGTTATGATAAATATTTAAATATATACTGTACTTGTTTATATAAGACATAATGACTTTAAATTTGGCTTATTAGATATGCCTGACTGAATGTACGTTAATAATTTACTTTTCATCAATTTGTTCCAGTGCCTAGAGGGCTCCGAGAACATAAAAAAAAATCCCAAAAAGTTAAACAGGAAAACAACTCAATTTATTTGAACAATGAACGTTAGTTCCAACTAAAGAAAATATAATAGATTTATCTAGACACACATTCAAAAAGCAAAGAACCAAATAATTTGAGATCAGACCTTCAGGCAAATTGTAGGTGAACTACAAAGGAAAGAGGGAGTAAGTGGGTTTTACCTTTTTATACAACACTGATTTGAATTTGACCCAGACTTTTTGACCGAAGGCTTTTCTGCTTTCTGATGAGCTTGACAAATACAAAAGGACTAAGTCACAGGCTTCCTCAAACAGCTACTTGAAAATTATTAATCTTTATTTCAATTAAAGATTTTCCATCCTACAGTATGTATTGTTAATCTCATTAATTTTGCCATTCTGAATAAGCTGCATGAGAAACTTTGAAATATGTTTTGAGACAGAATCCCTTCATGTTAATATCAATGTGCACTAAAAAATTCAAATAGAACATTATGTAGTTCCTTACAAAACCTCTTTGCTGCTCAAAGATACCAAACTTTTTTTCCAAACTATGCATCTAAAATGAGGATGTTTTCAGAGACTGCTGATCGAAGTCTAATTTTCCAATAAGCATGAAAGGACACCAAAGACATACAAATAATAATGTAATTGTTTTCTTCCTCACCGAGGCTCATGGGGTTTAGCTCTCCATGAAGCAACCTGAAAGCATAATTCAGCAGCCCATATGGAGTTGCCTTGTGCCACTTGCTCTGCATCAGGTGCTCACCCGGCTTCCATCTGATTTCCCCCAAGTCCTGTGCTAGTCCCATCCAGATAGTTCTCACAGCCCAGGGCAATTCATGTGTCATTACAGATGTGTGTGTGAACAACTAGAAAAAGACGTCAGCATTCACGAGCAATCAGTCAATGGTCAATACAGCTAATGGGGTCAGTGAGTGTTTTGGCTAACCGGTTGCAAAAGGCTCAATTCAACTGTTGTAACATATTCACTTCCCTGAGGCTGGCTGGATGGAGGGCCTCAATTCTACTGGGAGGTTGCTGAAGGACCAGAGAGATAGTGTCAAATACAATGGTATTAAGCTCGTATGTTGAAGTAGGGAGTTTAGTTTAACATGGCTAAACAGAGACGTCTAAATTTATGATCCGGCCAAGTGTCTGGAGAGGAGGCTGGTTCCACATAAAGGCACTGAGGGACATTTCAGGTGCTCCAGAACCCCTTAGACAGCATGTGGATTAGCAGATCTCTCTCCTCAGCAAGCTTGACTCTGATGTCTTTCACCACATAAGTGATTTATCATCCCTGCTCCTAATCTTTTTTGTAGCCATTAGAGGAGTATCTAAGAATACTGTACATTGAAGACCAGTGAGAGACTGGTTCCCATATAATGCAGATGGCTCACGTCTGCGTACTGCTGATCAGACACTGCACAAAACTGGCTCCTCAACTATGAATAACTGCTGAAGAAATCCTGAACTGAGGTAACAGGCTATGAAGGAAACTTTCTTGCTCTTACTAGCTTACCCCTACCTTGTTCATTATTATATATTTCCTAGCCCCAGGGTTAGAATACATAACTAGAGTTCAACAGGTTTGTCACAAATAAAAAAATAATTTTGTATATTTTATTAGAAATGTGGACAGAACTGAGTCAGTTATGAAAATGTTATGTCAATTACTACAATTGCTAGTTTGTCTTTTTAATATAAACCTGCTTTGAAGCATCACCTCCAGCCTTGACTATCCTAATTTTGTTAGAGTAAGTAAAACCACCCTACAAGTAAAAATCCCTAGCAACCCTCCTGATATTTCAGTACTTCCTTGATGTGTAAATCTGATGCCTCTTTTCACCTTTAGTCAGCTCAAAGGCTCTTTGCATTCTTCACTGATTTAAAGGAAGAATAACAACGTGAGGTCCCTCCTTTCTGCAGTCCTCAGCTGCCATTGAGGAGTGGGATATATCTGTTTTTTCCTGATGCAGTGAGGCCAAAAGTTTTAAGAGTGGGTTTGAAGCAGACCATACAGTTCTCATGACTAACTACACTGGCTCTTGGAGTACTTTTTTTTTGTTTGTTTCAAAGTGGTTTGTTAAGATATGCAAAAGGAGCAACCTCTCTCCAGTGTTGACTATAGGATTCCATTTTGCTATATTGCTGCAAACTAACAAGTTACACAACCCACCATAGAAGAGATTAGAGTCAAATATTTATTTTTTCCCTCCTTGATATTTTTACTTTTATTCTATGGTGCAGTGTTATTTTCAGACACTGTGTACTTTCATAAAACTATTCCAAAATACAAATAAAATGCAGGAAAATGGGACTTTCCCTACCAAAATATAACTTACTGAGCCAGAGCCAGGGAAGTATCTCAGTATTGCAAAATACAAATGAGTGTGCTCTAGAAAGCCAAATTTCACTGCAGCTATAAACACCTGCAGGGATATACCACATGAAACTGTATAAACATTATTAAAGCAAAATGAAGTAACAAAAAATATCTGTTTGTCTCTATTGTGGTGAGTTGTAGAAAATGGTGGTCATGGGGAAGCTCTCTGCTGGATTTAGATATTGAGCTCTATGAAGTGTGCTGACAAATGTCCAAATATTTCTATGGCGACTCTACAGAGCCTGGCTGGATTCACAAACTTAACTACAGGGTTATCAAGTTTTTTTAGCAGACAAAATGAAAATTCAATATGACCGTGAGCAGCTCTAAGTTATGCAATCTTCACTTTATCCCAGATGTTGCTAGAGGAATTTCTCTTTTGTTTAATATCAACAACAGTTTTCCCTTGACTTCACTCACTGTAGTCACATGTAATCATGTCAACATTAAAATACAAAATGCCTTTTGTATTCATCCATGATAGCAAAGGATTAACAAAATGATAGAAATAGAATAAATTAATAAGACAGTAACTCAATAATAGATTAAAATTTTTTTACACAACATTATTCAATAAATGAATCATAGAATCTTAGAATCATTTAAGTTAGAAAGGATCTCAAAGATCATCTAGCTCTAACACCCCTGCCAAGGCAGGGACATCTCCCACTAGATCAGGTTGCTCAAGGCTCCATCCAGCCTGATCTTGAACATTTTCAGGAATGGAGCATCCACTGCCTCTCTGGGCAACCTCTTCCAGTGTCTCACCACCTTCAGGGTAAAGAACTTCTTCCCTACACCTAGTCTAAACCTACGCTCTTCCAGCTTCCACTCGTTACTCTTCATCCTATCACTACTGGCCCTTGTAAAAAATCCCTCCCCAGCCTTCTTGTAGGCACCCTCTGAGGTACTGGAAGGCCGCTATAAGATGTTCCAGCCCTCTGACCATCTTAGCAGCCCTCCTTTGGACTCACTCCAACAGCTCCATGTCTTTCTTGTGTTGAGGGTTCCAGAACTGGACGCAGTACTCCAAGTAGGGTCTCACAAGGGCAGAGTAGAGAAGCAGTCACCTCCCTCGACCTGCTGGTCACACATCTCTTGATGCATCCCAGGATACAGTTGGCTCTCTGGGCCGCAAGCGCATGCTGTTGGCTCATGTTGATCTTACCATCTGCCAACAGGCCCAAATCCTTCTCCTCAGGACTGCTCTCAACCCACTCATTGCTCAGCCTGTATCTGTGCTTGGGATTGGCCTGACCCAGGTGCAGGACCTTACACTTCACCTTGCTAAACTTCATGAGGTTGGCCTGGGCCCATCTCTCAAGCCTGTCAAAGTCCTTCTGGATGGCATCCCTTCCCTCCAACAGGTCGACAGCACCACACAACTTTGTATCATCAGCAGACTTGCTAAGGGTGCCCTCGATGCCACTGTCCATGCTGCCACCAATCACCGCCACATTTTCCATGTTCTATAGCACAGCCTTCAGGAGGATCTGCTCCATGATCTTGCTGGGCACAGAGGTGAGACTGACTGACCTGTAGTTGCCTGGGTCTTTCTTTTTTCCCTTTTTCCAGCCAGTGAGTACTTCACCAGACTGCCTCAGGTATGATGGGAAGCAGCCTAGCAACTTCATCTGCCAGTTCCCTCAGGACCTGTGGAGGAATCTCATCAGGTCCTATGGACTCGTACTCCTTCAGGTTTCTTATATTGTCTTTTATATTTTATATTGTTTTTTATATTGGACAGTGAGCCCTTGCTGGTGAAGACTGAGGCAAAGAAGTCACTGAGAACCTCCCCTTTCTCCATATCCTTGATGACAAGCTCTCCTGTTCCCTTCCAGAGAGGGACCAAATGGTATGGGAATAATCTGTTTAACCTACATATTCTTCAATTTCTTCATATTCTTCAAAACCCTCTCTTACTTGTACTGGTAAAAAGTAGAGAAAATATTGATGTATTCTAAAATGCAATTGCAGGGTATAGCTGGCCAAAAAGCAGGAGTATCTGCCCAGTTTAAATCAGACTGAAATTTATGAAATTACACAATAAAAACTAATTCCAGCTCTTCTGAAAGGAAATGTAATCCCAGGGCTCTCTACAGCTGCTCAGTGCAACTGATATCCTCGGTAGTTTCACCAAATAGCTAATTGGAATCCCAGTCTCTATGGCTGTAGGAAAAGCAAAGAGACTAAATGAGCTGGTGTGGCTCATATATCTGCCCTAACACTTGACACTTCCACAAGTACGGTTGCTGCTATGCACAATGTGTCATTGCTGTCCTGATTCAGTATCACGATGCTTGCTTAGCATACAAACCTATTTTTTTTGCAGCAAACCCTTTCTCATGGTTCATTTTGCTACTAGGAGTAATGTATCACTTTGTATAATATAGACTTATTTGGGTTTTCTATTTATTCCTAAACAATATTTTTTAAATCACTCATCTATTACATTTGCTTATTTGATTTATTTATAATAAGCTGTGGAAGACAGTCAGCTTGTTCATTGTTTGTAGCAAAAGAATTATTTTCTTTCATTTTAGCCTAGTCATAACTTCTGCCTGAAATGTTATTTTGTGCATGTGCTCTCATTAATATTCAAAAAGGCTGTTCACTGCAGGCAAGGTTTAAAACCTGAATAGTTGCAGTTTTCTCACAATATTCTAAAGAACAAAGAGAAACCCAGAAAAAAATCAGACCTTGACGTATTGTCACCATTTATTGCTTTTAAATTGTCTTTATTTCTGAAGTGAAGGAAGCGTAAATCAAACTTAAGGCACAATGTTGGCAAATGCTGCCAATTTTTACTTCCTCATAACTCAGCAGCCTGTTGTTTGAGAGTGCTGAAAAATGGCTGCTGCATATCAAAAGCATGAGGAGGTCCCTATGTTATTAGCATAATTCTGCATTGCAGTCTTTTTTTTTTTGGTTCAATTAATAAAATTATGCAAAGTTCTGGAGGACAGTTGGAGGAAGCAGAAACCCTTTCCCACCCATCAGATCTGATCCATTTCTGCAAGTGACCTCTGATGGAGCTGCAGCGCAGTCACGAACCTACAGAGTTCCTGGTTTGTTTTTGCTCTTCTGGTATCAAATTTCTTAGCTTTCTGTTGTCTCCGAGCTATGAGAACCTAGGTGAAGACCCCTTCCCCCAGACCCCTTGCCTTTTCTGCACTCTGATGGATGTCCTGCAGCAGGAAGGAGAGGACACAGGCTGGGGTATTTTCAGTCTGGGAACACAGATGTGGTCTCTTGCCTTTGTATTTCGGTGCCATCTCCTTTAGTGTGGCTTTATGCACCTTCTTTGTTGTTTGGCAGTTCCTCACACGACCTTTGATAGCTTTGAACTGCCATTCTGAGAAACTATCCTTTCTATGTGCTGTATCTGAAGCATAGGTAGCTATGTAACATGTAGGTATGCAGTCCGCAGTGGAAAAAAATACCACCTGAATTGACCTACCCAGTGTTACACTCCTGTGTGAGAAACATCAATTAGCATTCTAAATTAGGATGATCCTTTGCTTATGCTGCAGCCAGCAAAGCAGGCTGGTAACACTCAGGAGGCAGCTGAAATGTCTCCATTTCCTACACTACACCATTTCATAATCAGAGCTGCATATGCTCTCTCCACACTGAAAAGTTGTCGATGAATGTGTCCACCAGAAGAATGTCTGCCATCATTCAGTGGTCTTGGAAACCCAGGCAAGTGAGCATGTTTGACCTCCTCAGCAACCTGAAGAATCAAAGCCAGTTTGAACAAAAGGTTGCTCATTGGCTCATCTAGCTCCTAAATTGCTTCACTGAAGGAAAAATATTGGGTACTGCATTATTTTAGTACATAAGCAGTACTGAAAACACTGTCATTTTCCTGGAGACAATATTTCTGTATTGGATGGTGGCTTTTTCTGGTCAATGAATCATACTTAGTCATTCTGAAGTTCAGCAAATGCTCAAATACAGCCAAGACATTTCAGCATTCACTGGTCCGATCATGTCATGTTTGTAACTACTTCATCTGAAAGAACAATAAATGTTGCAACTGAGGCATTTTGAGATTCCATTACTCTATCTAGTTCTTTCTACATGCGAAATGTGAGTACTATATCTTCAGGTTAGGTTTTGATGTTGACTTTTGGTAACGACTTAAGGATCAAACAGTGCTGTGTGAATGTAAGTATTTTCATGTCTCAATAGCTGGTAAAGAAATTCAAAGTTTTCATAGTAGAAAAAGGGTGGAACCTATCCCTCCTGCTTCAGAAATCATAAAGGTCTCCAGCTTTCAAATATCAAAACCCAATACTCATTGAACATTTCCCACTGTAGCATAATAATAGCATGATAGAGTTAAAGGGTCCTACAGGGATGAATATATATTTTGGAACCTTGATTGAAAGCAAGGTAACTGGTTGATTGGCTTTCTGCTGTTTTTCCTCGGCCACCATCTAAACATCTCAGCACAGGCACTTACCTCACTGACCAGCTTTCCAACCTGTTGGGAATGAAACAGTTTGCAGGAACTCACTCAGGTTTTTTTCTGGCACCTCAAACATTCACTTCTCCAGGCTGCTTGCCTTTTCAAGTAACTGAAGATTGGGGAGCTTGCAGATAAACTTAAGCTAAAAAAAAAAAAAAATTAAATGACATTTTTAGAAATGGAATATTCTTATACCTTTTTTAAAAAATTATTTAATTTGACATTTTGTCCCAATTTAGAAGACATAGGTCATTAAAAATAAAATCAAACTGTTCTGAAGAATAGAAGTTCTATCTTATAGCATACTCCATCAATCTGTATTAAAGTAAAACAGTATATTAAAGAATAGAACTGCAGCATCCTTATCAAGAATAAAGTAAATACTTAAGCTCCTTACTTAATTCTTAAGTAGTTCTCAGAAAAGTTTCTCCTGGGCAATGATGAATAACGTCAAATTTTGACCATCATAAACACACCTTCACTACTTACAGCTTTGGATTTATATATCCCTTACATTTTCTGAAATATTTTTATGGAGTTCAGAACTAATACATGAGAAAAATAAATGATATATTCTATATAGGATCCTGTGTATGTAGAGTCTCTATAAACACTCATAGCTTGCCTGAAAAGAGCTAGAGTCCCATACATCAAAAATATTGAAAATTACTCATATACTTGCATAAAACCTTCATTCTTTTTGCTTTCAAATAGTTACTGTGAGAATATTTCAAAAGTTAGATAAAAAACAATAAATGCTATGAGAAATGAACAACAGGGCAAAATACCGAAGTGAGTACTCTGTTTTCACAGAATATTCTTTATATACTGAAGGCATTTCAAGATGTTCACCCTTTTTTCTTATCTGGCATAAATTCAGTTTCAAAGCAAGTTGAAATATCTAGCTGAAGATGTAGCAAAAGATTACTTCTGCTTCCTGTAACTTCTGTCCCTATCCGGTCTGAAGTCATGACAGACTTTTCAGAATATATTTTGATGATAATATAGATTGTCTTAGTAGGTCAACACAGATAGACATGAAGAAAGACTTTAGAAAACTATTTCTTGTAACACTAATCTGTTTGGGATATTTAATAGTTTAACTATTGACAAAAGAACACTGATCAAAGAACACTATGAAATCAATTATTTTTAAAAGGCTCCAGAGACATGCATATTAAATAAAACAGCATTAGACAATAAATCATGTTAACATCAATGATGTCATCTGAGACTAATGAGCAATGACATTAGAAATAATAAATATAAGGAGCTGTAGACATGTAATCAAGAATGATAACAGCTTTATACTTCTGTAGTACCTTTCATCCAAGGATCTTAACGTATTTAAAAAAAAAACACTGCTCTACCTAGTTTGTAGATGAAAGTGGAATTCAAGTTAGGAGCTGGATATCTTACCTCTTGGGTAAGGACAAGAAAAAAGCGAAAGGACTGGATTTATCGCATCCAACTTCAACTGTAAAAATAGGCCTCTACCTTAAGTCATCCAGACCATTTCCACAGTCAATGTAGGCAAACAGAAACAAGAAGATTATTCATCTTGTCTGACAAACATAATTTAAGCTGTAGTTACAGTTTCTAAAGAACGGCACTTTCAAAATATTTATTTACTCTATGATAAGCTGTGATCCTTACCCTGGATGCTGATATCTACATTGCAGAATCTTCAGAGTCCAAGGACATTAACTGCAGGTGCAGGAAGGCATCCACCTAGCTCAGGTATGAGTCATGAAACATGAAATCCACCAAGAACCTTCTGAGAAATCAACACTCCTTCCTGGATACAGCTGGCTTTAGAATTTTGTATCGTAAAACATTGCAGAGGGAAAAATAGAAGTCCAGGTCTGATGGTGGTTAATATTAAACATGGGGAAGCTTTAAGAAAAGAATATGTAGTTAGTCATTATATGCAGTTATGCAGTTACATGTTCTGAGACAGAACAAACTGAAAACAGAAACTTTTACATTACCACATTACTAATCAATATTTTGATTTATCGGCTTACCCAACAGTCCTGATGAGATATTAAAGACTTAAAAGATAGTAATTGTTAAGAGTGGTTTGAATTTTTCACTTCTACCAAAGGGAAAATAAATATTAGTATTTGTTTTCATGTGTATGTACACCGAGCTCAGGCTGCTTTGTGAAAATGAGACCATCATCTTCAGTCCAAATTGTTTTCCAGTTAACTTTCACTCATACCACATGATGTCACCTATTTATTCCAGGGCACCAAGACTCTTTGTGTACACAGTCCTCCCCCTTGCCTTTGATATATATTTTTAGTAAAGATTTTTGAAATACAGTTCCTCAGGGGTCATCTTTTTCTCTCTTGTTTTCTTTTCCTGCAGTGGTATCTTCAAGTGCATAATCTATTGTCATCATAGAATCATAGAATCATAGAATGGCCTAGGCTGGAAAGGACCTTAGAGATCACCAAATCCAACCTCCCTGTCACGGGCAGGGACGCCTCTCTACTAGATCAGGCTACTCAAGACTCTGTCCAACTTGGCCTTGAACACCTCCAGGGATGGGGCAGCCACAACATCTCTGGGCAATTTATTCCAAAGTCTTGCCACCCTCGTACTGAAGAATTTTTTCCTAAGATCTAATCTAAATCTATTCTCCTTCAACTTAAACTCATTTCCCCATTGTTTTATTTTATTTTTAAGATAAAGTTAGTCTTTCCATGATAATATTTAAAATTTGGGTTTGAGACTCTCTGGATATTTAACTCTGTAACTGAATTGTTTTTCCCCTCTATGCTATTTCCTTATTCTTACAAAAAACCCCAAACAGATGTGATATGGTCAGAGTCATATCATCTCACAACTTGAACAGTTATATAAACAGCCTTTTCATTACTTTGATTCAGACTGACTGAAAATTTAACCTTCCTACCAAAAGACTCTTTCTTAAGCTGTTGACTTTGAGCATCAGAACTGTGACCAAGAGACACTTCAGTTTTAAGACATTTGTTTTCTTTTATGAATAAAGCATAATAAAATAAATGTAACTAAAAGAAGCTTATTCTGAGTGAAAAATATAAAGAAAATAAAGACTGGCTTTCATACTGTTCGTTACAGTGGTGTGAAAGAAGAAGAAAAAAGAAAGCTACATGAATATATAGCTTAGAAATACTGTGACAAAGACGCTACTTTTGTATTGCAATAGGAAAAGAAGAAATGTTATTCCACAGAATAGAGGACTATTACAGTTCTTTATACAACTGAAAGATAAATAAACTGATGAAATGTTATGAAGATATATAAAATGACTGTCATAAAAAAGGTCTTTTTAAAGTTAGACAACATTTTGTGCATACTTTTTGGGAACAATCCTAAAGAGACAGTACACATTAGTTGCAGTCTTTCTAAAACATCCTCTTTCCTCTTTGTTAGAGGCTGCTGGATTTATGTGTAGAGCAGAACACTCAGTGGATGTTTTCTCATTATGCAGGGTAGGGAATTTAAGGAAGGTATTAAGAAAATTAATAAGCACTGTCCGTAGTGTAGATTTGCTTGTCATAATACTCTGAAAGATCAAACTGAATACGCCATGTTTGATTAAACACTTCTTTAATAGGAAGCATACATAAGAATCCAATTTATTTTTATTAGTTAAACACTCAAGAATGAAAAGATGCTGGATTTGGATTTTTTTTTTTTTTTTAGGTGGGGATTGATGTTTTTTTTTCCTTACAAATTTCTGTAGCAGAAACAGAAAGCCTGGAAAGAAGGTGAGAGGAGGTACAGTATTTCTCTAGAAGAAACAAGTTGAAGTCAGAAGTGACTATTGGTTAATACAAAACTGGTGAGACACTGAATGAAAAGGAGGGTTTCTTTTCAAGATTTCAGGGATATAGTATATTCCCAAATATATAGCTGAGGTATAAAGAATTCCACTAAGGTCTTTTGAATTTCTACTACCACGCCCTAGAACACGAACATCCCACATTTGGGATTCTCCTTCATTATGTAAGAACAGAAATATAGATGATCTCCATATCCTATAGTTATTTTACATCAGATCATGGCATCATAACATATTTCATATCGAAAGGGACCTCTGGAGGTCTCTAGTCCAACCTCCTACACAGTACGGTCATCTTGAGATCAGGCAAGGTTGCTTAAATTTTTATTCTATCAGATATTGAAAAATTCCATGAGTAAAGACCATAAAACTTCTCTGGGTAACCTGTTTCATTGCTTGTCCAACCACACAGCCTTTTCCTTGGGTCCAGTCTGAACATCTCTTGTTTCAATTTATGCCCATTGTCACTCATCCTCCCATGATGCACTGCTCTGAAGAACCTGTCTCCATCTTCGTGATAATTTCCTGAGGCATTGGAAGAATACCCCACCTGGAGAGAAGTTGTTAGGAAAACAAAAGTTCAAATTATAACTGCTCTGCAATGTTAATTTGTGACTAAGGAATGATCTGGCATGGAGGGCGAGAATGCCCAACTATAGAAAAGGTTAAAGTGGCTGAAATGTGCATTTACTTCACCTCAAGAGTGAATGCATCAACAAAACCCAAAGCTGGGCTGAAGTTGACACGTGCAAGGGATATCAAGATAAAAAACATAAGGCTAAAACGTGGAAAAAAAATGAGGAATAGTTTAATTGTAATGAATATATTAGTGCATACTACCTCGACTAGAATTGCAGAGGACAAGGAATTTTACTTTAAAATGCAAGTGTGTGACACCATTGATAACGTAACATCTACTCATCACAATGACAGATCAACAGTTAATGCTTATATACTTACTGTAACTCATAGATTTGTCAACTCCTAGAAAGCAGTAAGAAAGTAAGAGTTAAACAAGGAAGATCTCCAAAGAATTAAGTGGTAACATTCCCATTTTGAAAAGTACACTGAAACTCTCAGGATCCACCACATACTTACAGTTAAATGTATGCTTAATTAATATGTTAAATTGCACAGTAGAAATTCCCTCTTTGATATTTATTCAATAAGAAAGACCTTTCTAGATCAGTTGGTTGAGTCACTGCTTGGCTGCTCTACAAAAAAACCCTGACATCTGAAAAAGTGCATATAGAGAGGCCACCAGTGATCCTGAAGGAATATGTACTAGTCTTGGTGACACAATTTCTAGGAGTGGTAACTCTGCGAGGAAGGGCACATTGCTCAGGATGTTTTACCAGATGCTCTGGGAGCTGTTTTTAACTCTCCTGGCTCTACTAAACTATATCTAAGCACCTGCAGTCTCGTCCTGAGCCTGTGAGAGCATGGACATTCCATCAGGCTGTGGTAATAACTGATCTTTCTTCTTGTAAACCCAGCCAAGAGGTTTGGCTCCTAAAATCTGGTTACCCGAGAGGCTTCAAAGATTCTGCAAAAGCAAAGCGATTGAACAAAAAGTTCCCAAAACTTATCTGGCTTATTTGTACAACCGTCAAGACACACTGACAATAGAAAGAATATATTTCCTGGATGAAAGAGAAAAGCAGGCAACTTTTTAAATAATTGCAACAGCTTCGCAGATGGTGGATATCATATACCGCAGTTCATCAGACTATAATGAGTCAATGAATGTGAAATAATCTGAAGTGACAATACAAACTGATGCTTGCACTTGATTTTGTGTTAAGAAACACACAGTATTTTCACAGAAATGGGTAATTACTAATACAATATATATTCATTTTAATCCTTAGAATAAGGGAAGGAATATGCAGCAGACTATCGACACTTTCAGGGCAAAAAAAGGCATTTTGAAGTCTAAGAGTAATCGTTAAATTTTGTTCTAAGAGGTAAAAACCACAGCTATTATGAAAGGCTCACGATGGAAACCTTTTAGCATATGACATGCCTAAGGCATATTCAAATTTCTGTTTGACATTTTCAAGAGTACCATAATCTAACATGAATGACAAGCTGCACTGAAGAAAATGGAGCTTGAAATAAACCTGTATTTTATTAAGTACCACGACAGATATAATAGTTGATTGTACTTTATCCTGTATAATTCTTAAGAAATGACTCTGTGCAGGCTGCTCAGGGTGCTTAGATCACTGTTGCATGGTCTCTGAAGAACTGGATTGAGGCAACAATGTGTTCAGAGGTGCCTTAAGATGGTATGTTTTTTTTCATGTGTGGAAATCCCTTTGCTATTTATCTGAATACTGTTGATTGTTAATGGTTGTAATTAACCAGTTCAATGGTTCATTGTTTCTTAAAGTGTTTTGATAAAGAATTAGGTGTTTTACTCAGATAACTTAAACTCAATTAGAAAAATTTTTGTAATTAATCAATATGAACAGAGATAACCTAATGAAACAAAAGCATTTTCTAAATTTCACTTAGCTTCATGAGTCCCATTTCACTTTGATTACTGGGAAGAATATTGCTGAATCCAAGCTACAAGATTAATTTCAAGAGATAGTGGCAAAGATAATTATTTTCATTTTTCCTGAAAAGCAAAGCCTTACCGCTTGTTTGTTTTCTGTTTTATAGTTATAACTTTTTTAATGTGGCAAAATAAAATTATAAACAGGTTTTAAATGTAAATCGTCAAAAGTATCTGTTAAAAATATTAAAGAAACATCTGTCCAAAACTCCTTTGGATATTACATCCTTGTAAACATGCATGTTTACATGCCAGGTAGTACAATTTGTCTACTATTTTGAATGCTTAAACTTCAATTACCTTATATATTTGTGTATTTAAATTCCAAAATTGTCACAGTGACTTTCCAAATATTTCGTCAAAGCTGTTTAGGGTCACAGTGACTTAACTGATTGATTGGTATCATCACAAATCCTTGATATGTGTTGTATTGAGACGTGTTCATCAGTGTCAAAACATGATCATGTTCCGTTGAATAAGGTCAATAGTACTACAGATTGAAACAGCACAGTACCTTTTTGCTTATTACTTAATAAAAAAAGGCTTCTCTTGTGTCGAAGGCACATCATTCATCTTGCTACTATTCTACGAAAACACAACAGCCACCCAGCTATGCCAATAGTTTTCTACAAGCTTCAGTGTTTCCAAATGATCTGTATTACCCACACAGTTATTTCTACTGAGCACCTGGAACTTTACCTGAGCTCTTAGTTTGGTACATGGTACTCCAATGAAAACAGAGAGAGTTTCATGTTTATATGAATCTAAGGTGACTTCTAATATAATCAGGTAATAATAGCAATTATTACTGTTGTTCTAGTAAATGATGCACAAAATAATGTATCAAAAAATAAAATTATTATTCACAAAATTAAAATCACAAAGAAATGTATTAATGAAAAGATTACAAAACTATATATTATTTTTTTAGCAAGACTCCTAAAACTACCTATTAAATTTTCAGCAAGACTCCTAAATTTCAAGTTTTAAATTTCTATTTAATCTTCAGAGGTTGCTTGTATCCTAGATGATCTAAATAGTAAAGCTATGTTACAAAGCATTTACTTCCTAAAGACATTCAACAACATTTAAACTGGGATGATATGTCATTTCAATTATTCCTGTAAGTGGAAGACTTTTATTTCTTTTACTTCAGAGAGAAACTGAAATTCTGGCTAAAGTGTCCTGGTGACACTATTTTCACTGAGGTTCAAGTGTGAAGATGACCCATTTATTTTCAGTGGGTCATTTTAAAGAATTGCAAATTCTAAAACATTTTAAACAGTAGGTTTATCAGAGATGATAGTTAAAAAACTGACATGAAAGACTGCAGCAGTAAAGAATGGTTGGCAGTTCTAGTAGATATAAGAAGATAGTGTAAGGTAATATGGGCAATATAGTAGGTCGTTCATAAGGGTCCTTTAACTACCTGTGTACATCCATCGTTGTAGAAGTAGCAACAGTTGTTTCAGCAATGGCCCTATAATGAACAGCTTTTATGGAAAGCTGATGCTCTTAGATGTCCGTGCACAGTGCTGTGCTTATTCTGCAGATGCCCCGGTTAGTTCAGCAAATATCTGCTCTGGCATCCACTGAAGAGCGTAGACTGGTAAGTCTTTGGGTGAAGCTTTCTAAGGCATATTTGCATCCTTGAAATATGACTTCAGTATCACTGTTGGCTAAACCTGAGAGTGGGGAAAAGCATCTGCCTTGCATCTAGCGTGACAACTGGATATCAAAACCTGTCGATTTGGCTGCTCTTAACACAATCACAGAACCACAGAACTGTTGAGGCTGGCAAAGACCTCTGGGATCATCAAGTCCATCCTATGACCCAACACCACCACATCAGCCAGACCACAGCACTAAGTGCCACGTCCAGCCTCTCCTTAAACACCTCCAGGGATGGTGACTCCACCACTTCCCTGGGCTGTGCGTTCCAACAGTTCCTACTTCTGAATTTTACAAAAACAGTGCATGAAGAAATCACAAACAAGAAAAGACTTATTTAATAAAGCTATGTATTAATCATCCCATAAGACAAGATTTACCTATACAGACAAACAGTACCTTCTGCCCTCAGTTAAAAACACGGTCTTTTCAAACAAGTAAGAAACCATTTCCTGTGATCCTTCCTGTGGGAGCAAGTGATACACTGAACGACATGGGTGCCATCCAGAAGAACACAAGCAAGCTGGTGGAATGGCCAGCAAGAACTACATAAAGTGCAACAGCATCGGAGGTAAAGTCCTGCACCTACACCTGGGACTATCTGTGCTCTGACAGAGGCCATCAGCTGAACTAGCAAATGCACAGGCCAACAGATGGTTGAAGGACGTGATTTTTCTCATTTATTTTACACTCATGTAGTTGCACCTGGAAAAGTGTCCAACTTGGCTCTTTCCTCTCTGAGTATGAAAGACATGCTGAGAAGCTGAAGAGCCTAGTAAAGGGCCACTAAAATGAGTGCAGGGAGAAGCACAAGATGTATGAGAAGATAGTTCTCCTAAGCGTTCTGATCTTGGTTTAAAAATAAAGGTCCTGTTGTGGAATCAAAGAATCATAGAATGTCTTAGGTTGGAAAGGACTTCAGAGATCATCTAATCCAACCTCCCTGCCAATGGGCAGGGAAGCCCTTTACTAGACCAGGTTGCTCAAGGCCTCATCCAACCTGGCTTTGAACATCTCCAGGGAGGGGGCATCCACAGCCTCTCTGGGCAAAAACTGTTGATCATACCAGTAAAGTTTAGTAATATGAATCCTTGGGGTTTTATTTCTAACGGCAGAAAGAACTAATTGCAAGCACTTGAAGTTGAAAGTTGTAATAGTGTCATGAAGAATTTGAGAAAGCTGCAAAAAGGTCTTGATAGTTTTTTTTCCCCCGTTTCCTCAGAGACTTCCTTTTCATTAAAAGATACTGAATGTTTAAAGGCAGTAACTGTCCAGTAAAAATAAAACTTGACAATTCCCAAAGGAAGTCTGTAATGAGCACTTTTAAACACTTGGGGATATTATGTAATTGTCAAACTTGCTATGCTTTATGACCAAAAAAACCCCAAAGCCTGAAAGAAAAAAGAGAGATAAAAATGTTGTGCAGTGAATAAAAACTCTCAGACTAGGGAGGGGAAATAAAAAGTGATCACCAGCAGTTTAAGCTTCTCAGCACTGCAGACTACGCTGAATTTTGCCAATCTAAAGATAAGATCAGGAGCCTAGATAGGACTAAGCTGTTTGCGTATAGGGAAGGGACAAAGCCAGAGGAAGAACCAGCGCTTAATGTCATTAGGAAACTGAGGGACGGAAACTGAATTCTGTTTATGGACAGACCAAAGTTCAGAGGTAGCCACAACTCTGTGTTGCTCCTTTACAGCCGTGGAAAACCTGCTTTCCAGGGTGCCAGCACTGGCACAAGAGATCCTGAGCAGTGCGTTACTCTGAGCCTTGGGCGGTCTGCTGCCATTTCACTGCTGTTGTTTTTGTTACTGCAGCTACATAATTGCTGTGAGCAGATTTACTCGTATGATTCACTAAGGGTATTTCAGATATTGAAACACCTATACCTTATTCAATAACTGATTAAAAAGACTATTTTTGAAGTCTCTGCATTCATCTCCAGTTTCTACCTGCAAGAATCAATAGACTCAGATGCTTATGAAGGAGAGTAAGTGGGATGTCCCACTGAGATTTTGGTGCTCCCCCTTGTCTTGTATCTTGAAAAGGTAACATTATTCAAGAGGCTTTTTCTTCTCCTGTGGACAGCTGCAAGAAGATAATAATGATGAGACCAGAGATCTGGCATGTTGTCTGTCCTGTAAAATACATATTGTACACAAAGTCACTAGGGAATACAGGGCTTTAGCCAAGTATGAGCAACAGTCTGTGATGCTGGAATTCATTTATACTGATACTTTCTCTCTGAGTATCCAGTTTACTTCAGCTTGGGTTGGTGCCATGAATTCTCATTGGAATTGTACCTTGGAATAGATAAAAATCAGCATATCCATCCCATGGGAAATCTCCATACCACAGAGTTTTCAGCCAGAAGTGGGACAAAAAAAATGTAAATTTGTTTCATCCATTTAGTTCAGCCAATTGTTTCTGGACAGCCATGGGCACTGTTTCAGAGTCTGCTGCAAACACCTAGATTCTGTACCCTTCCTTCATCACGTACTCTGCACAGGGCAAACTATATAAGGCCACTTGAAAGAAATGCCTGGCATGAGACACAGCCTGTCACTTTCTAAATACACTGTAGTATGACAAATAGAAGCAAAGCAGATAATTAGGCTTACCTGACTTTAAACTGTGGAAACTAATTAATTTATGTCTACATATGTATGTCTTCACCATGGGCATTGTGTTTGGCTAGAGGAACACATGACATCTTAATTTGTTAAAACCATAAATGTTGAAAGAAAAAAACCCACAAACGTTTTCCTTGCACTCAACTGAATTAAACACGAATTTGAACTACAAAGGGAGTTAATAAGTAAGTTTACTCTTCGTGGATGCTTCCAGTCTGAAAGCATCAGCTTATGGGAATTTTTCACTTGTATTCTTTAAGTCTTATCTCCTCAACTGAAAAACAGACCTTAAATCCAATCCACCCTTGATCTTTGTATGAAACTTGCAAAATGAATAGATCTTTCTTACAGAGTTATGAAGAAAAGGGTAACAAATATTGTTACTTTTGAACAGATATAATTTCCAGGAACCTAGTTGTGTATGTAATTTCAGCAGCAGACCCTATATTTTAGTTAAAAATCCTCTGGTTAGAAAATCTTTGCCAAAAGCTGAAGAAGTAAGATCTAGACTAACTTCGGCCTGGGATTTTGTGATTCTACAGCCTCATATGGAAATGGAGTTCATCATAGCATCAGAAAAGCTAGGATCAGAACACTTTCTGTCAGATCTTTAGAGGCTATAACTTAGCACAAACTGAGACTATTCCCCTTGAAGAAAAGATGAAAGTCAGATGTTAAGTTCAGTTACAGTTGCTAAGGGGTTGGTGATAAGAAAATCTTAGGTTCTGTTCCTTAAAGAGAGGTTGTAACCCAGGACTGAAGGATGAGATGTACCACCAGCCTTTTCACATAGAGCTAGGCTAACCCCTGCCTAGTCTTTCCCTGTCCCCAGCTGTCCTTTATTGCTTTTTGCAGAGATGTCCAAGTAGGGCTGCAGATGTTCCATAGGAGACTAGTGGGTGAATTGAGACAGTATCCTGGCTCCTAGGGGCAGTGGGTTTGAAAAGCCCAATTGTACGAAAGAAGTTTAAAATTTAGGATCCCTTCTCCACAGGCTCATCTACCCAGCTGTTATCTAAAAAGCCAAGAAACATCTTTTTTCACACTATCTTTGGTGCTTCCTCTGTGAGGGCAGGCTCAGTGAGTTGGGGTTGTTCATCCTGAAGAAGAGAAGGCTACGAGGACATCTTATAGCAGCCTTCCAGTACTTAAAGGGAGCCTGTAGGACAGAAGGGGAGGGACTCATTATCAGGGTATGTAATGATAGAACATAGGATAATGGCTTTAAACTGAAAGAGGGTAGATTTAGGTAAGATATAACGAAGAAATTTTTTAATGTGGGGTTGGTGAGACACTGGAATAGATTGCCTAGGAAAGTTATGGATGCCCCCTCCTTGGATGTGTTGAGGGCCAGGTTGGATGGAACTCTGAGCAACCTTTTAAAATAGAAAGTGTCCTTGCCCATGGTAGAAGGGTTGGAACTAGATGACTTTTAAGGTAATTTACAATTCAAACTATTCAATGATTCTGTGATCTTTCAATCACGCTTCTTTTTTCTTTTTTTAACCTCTCTCTAGCAGTGAGCTGTTAATGGAACTTCAGTCTGCTACATCTTCTAATATAAATACAACTTCTTTGGTGCTAGAACATTTAGACAAGTAGGCAGAATGTTATCTATCTGTACACATATTCACAACTACCATTCAATTTTAGTTTAAACTGGTGTCACGGTTTGAGCCCACTCACCTGACAACAAAGAACCATGCAGCCACTTGCTCTTCCTTTTCTGGGATGAGGAGAAGATTCAACAAAAGGCTTGAGGTTCGAGATTAAGGAAAGGGAGGACTCTCTAACCACTCACAGTCACGGGCAAAACCCAGAGTAGACTTGGGGAGAAAACATCAGTTTAATTTAAATACAGAACCACCACCAGTATACTAATCATTGAGATCAGAGTGGGATAGCGAGAAAATAAATACAACCAGATCTCAGATACACCTCCCCCATCCCTCCCTTCTTCCCAGATACCTCTTCCCTCACTCCAACGAAGGGGGCAGGGGATGGGGGGGTGCAGTGTGTGCATTGTCCATGCCTCTCCTTCCTCCTCAGGGAGAGAACTCCTCACAGTCTTCCTCTGCTCCAACATAGTGTTCTTCTCACCAGAGACAGTCTTCCTCAAATTTCCCCAAAGTATATCATTCCCACATGGTTGTGGTATGTCACAAACTGCTTCAACATGGGTCCCTCCCATGTGCTGCTGTCCTCCCAGTGAGTGACTGCTCCACACAGGCTTCCTGCAGAGTCTTGGCATGTTTTAGGCATGGTCATCTGCTGCGGTGTGGGGCCCTTAATGGACCACTGCATCCTGGATGCTTCATCACTATTAATCTCTTTGGGCTGCAGGGACTCAGCCTGCCATCTTACCACGGGCCTCGGTGAAATATCTGTTTCTCTCTTCTGTCCCTTCTCTCCCTCCTTTCTCATGGACCTTGGTGTCCCCATGGTTGCTCTTCTCAACTCCTCCTCCTGTCCAGAACAAAGCACTTCCCAAAACTAAGGAACCTGCTCAACAGTTTTTCCCCACTGCTAATAATAGAGTTGTTTAATGCTCCATCCTTGGCCAGAGGTGGGTCCAACTTTTTGCTGGGGGAATTTCTGAAAGTTTCACACAGAAGCCATCCCACTAGCCCCCCCACTACCAAAAAAGCCCCACCAGACACAAATCCAACACAACTGGATGTGAGCTCCTAAGTGCCATTGAGAAAGTGAATCCTCAATTTTAGGCAAAGTGAAACTTAGGCACTTTTAAATTCAGAAGATTAATCACTATAAATCTGGGCTGAGTTCCAAGTTCCAGCAAGGTTGAAAATTTGATAGCTACACTATTCCCTTTAGATTTCCATTCCCCAAAGGGTATTTCAGCCTGTTTTATTGAAACTGAATATTAAAGCTGCTATTAAATTTCATACTGCTGGTGAGTAAAATCGTGGTGAAATAAAACCAAGGTGTATGTATCTCTATATAGGCACTGGCATTTTGAAAACAGTAAGGGCATATCAAACAATCTTATATCTCAATAAGTTAAAAATACTGCACGTGGGTCTGTGTACTATTTAATATTTTTCTAATTCATTTTTTTGCTTTTCTGTCAAGAACAGGATAAACCCAGACATATATGTGCAAGTACGTATATACCTGCTTGAGACAGCAATGTACCCTTGCAGTAAAGAAGGCAAATGGTGTCCTGGCTGCAGGAGGGACGTGATTCTTCTGCTCTACTCAGCACCGGTGAAGCCATGCCTGGAGTGCTGGCTCCAGTTCTGGGCTTCTCTGTACAAGAAGAGACATGGACATACTGGAGGGAGTCCGATGAAGAACGACAAAGATGAGGAAGGGACTGGAGCATCTCTTGTATGAGGAAAGGTTGAGAGAGGTGGGACAGCTCATCTTGGAGAAGAGAAGGCTCGGGGGAATCTTATCAATGTATATACATACCTGAAGGGAGGGCACAAAGATGATGGCTGTCTTCAGTGGTGCCCAGTGACAGCACCAGAGGCAGTGGGCACAGACTGAAACACAGGAGGATCCAAGTTAATATCAGGAAATGTTTTTTCACTGTGACAGTGACCAAGTACTGGCACAAGTTGACAAGGGAGATTGTGGAAGCTCCAACCTTGGAGATGTAAAAGCTGTCTGGACACAGTCCAGATATACATATATATATACATACATATCTATCTCTCTCTCTCTCTCTCTCTATATATATATATATATATATATAAGATATATATTATATATTAGATATATATTAGATATATATTAGATATATATATTAGATATATATATTAGATATACATGTATCTTAGATAAAGACATGCATGTACATACATATATACACACTATATTCATTATCCCATATATATATGTATGTACTTTTCTATTTTCTGCCACTCACATTTTGGACTAGATAGTAGTTTTCTAGGAGAATTGTAATACATGGATATAAATTGTACTCATCAGGTTGAGACCTTTTTGTACTCTGTATCCAGATACTTAAATATTGAGCAATTACAAACAACTTTCATATTTCCAGCAGGAATACGTATTTTAGCCAAATGAATGAAGAAATATAATTTTATCAAGATACCATAGATTTTGTATTTGTTGTCATTTCTGTCTAAGTCGTGGTTGCCTGGAGGATACTACTTTGACAGTGTGAGCCCCTTCATATTTTCATGGATGAATGTCTTCCAAGTGCCTCTCTTCAATTTATGTTGTCCTTCATTTTCCATTCCCTGCATACTGTCCTGTGGTCTTGCACATAATGGCATATGATTCCATATTGTTGTGCAGGGTTTGATGTATTATCATACACACTACCCAGAAAAATTGTTTTCCCAGTTAATGACATAGAAGTTTACTGAATTTGAAACTAAATTTTTGCTCCTCTATTGAAAAAATACCTTCTAGGGAACCTGAAAACTTTTTTCTTTATGGGGGTAAAATTAGGCACTGGCAAAAATAGTAGTAAAATATGCTTGTATATTAATTGTTCTTTTCAAATTCAACAGAACTATGCTCTTTGGTAGCAAGAAAATAATCGGTTTTACTGGACATTTGTACTTCTCTAAAGAAAATAAAAAGAGGAAATATAAATAGGAAAATTTATTTTTGATGGACTCCATCTACATTCTGACCAGCTAACTTCAGTGAACTCTTTTTGAATTATGCAATTTACCTGTTTCATGATGATTGTGACAATCCTTAACTCCAGCCCTTGTAATGGGATATCTATTTTGTTATGTCTGTCATTTGATTTCCTCATATCTCTCCCAGCCCCCAACATTCTGTGATTCTGTGATTCTGTGATTCTCCCTTATTTTTCATAACTACTCATAAAAATGTTCCATAGAAAGGGAGAATCTCTTTGACTTAAATGAAAGCTTTGATCCATTTTCTAAGAGAATGTGTATAGATTAGAAGAGACAGACAACAATGATAGTTTAATGTCCTCACTTATGTGAAAAGAGCCATTCATTTATTACAGATCATTAAGTGCATCTTCACTTAACTTAGTAGTTCAGTTGAAGGCTTAACTGGTATCTACTTTTCAGAAAAACTCCCACTTCTGCAAAGATTATGGATTGTTAATGAATTTTCTCCTTGGAGATTTTCCCTCCAGTCTTCAGCCAGAGAGCATTGTCATATTTGAATTTGTGCATTTACGTAGCTTGCTTTTATCAGCTTCTTCTAACCTAATATAGTTCAAACTGAAGCAGCAAAGGAAATAAAGCTAACATAATCAAACTTACCTTTATTTCAATCAACAAGAGTCAACAATGACAAGCTTATGGATAACCGCTCTGGAAGAAAACAGAAAAATGTTTAGTGTTCTACATAGTTCTTAACTTCCATGTGTTTTTTGAATAGTAAAAAAACATCCAGGTTTATGTAGTGTCTGATTCAGGATCACCATAAGCATCCTTCACTGCCCAAATACTGTAAGAGTTTTATCATAAGAAATATTATTGATTTTGTGCTCAGTGTTAGGGATGATAAGTATTAGCGATACTATTTAAAATGGACCTACTCTTTGTCAGAATCCATAGCACAGAGAACTATAAAATGCTGGCTATTTGGGACTGTTTTAATATTTTGTTACCTCCGAATAGTGTATTTTCCTGTACTTCTTCATTTTAGATTTTTTTTACAAAGGAAAAAAAAAGTGCTTGGAAGTTCTGATGACTTCAACAGAAATGGTGTTGACCTGTTACTTTCTTACATAATCTATTTGATTTTCTTAATTACATTTTTTTCAGGCTTCCTTTAGCTGTTATGATCAGTTACTTCTAACAAAGGTCAGCTAGCTAAGTAGCTTGTCAGATAGAGAAATTACACCTACGGATTTTGTCTAGTGAGATTTTTCTGCTGGCCTTTTGTACTGATATTCTGGGATTTTATGAAAGATGTTATTACTCGATTCTTTGATTGATTGGTGTAGAGTAAATATGCATGCAGAGAGAGAGAGGAAGGACATAGTGTGCCGAAGGTTGGGGAACAGCAAATGTAGGAGTGTGGGAAAGAATATTGCATTTCACGAAGGACTCACATAAAAAAACCTCAGGGAATATGACCAATATGTTGAAGAAAGTAAGGCAGATACCTCATTTGAAACAATGATTCTGTAGGAACTATATGAGGAGCCCCGTTCCCCTGAGGCCCCAGAGGAAGTCAGGGCAGTGGAGAAGTTTGCTTTAGTCGATGAGGACTGGGTTAGGGACCAATTAAGCAATCTGGACATCCATAAATCCATGGGTCCAGATGGGATGCATCCACGGGTGCTGAGGGAGCTGGCTGATGTCATTGCTAGACCACTCTCCATCATCTTTGCCAAGTCTTGGGAGACGGGAGAGGTGCCTGAGGACTGGAGGGAAGCAAATGTCACTCCAGTCTTCAAAAAGGGCAAGAAAGAGGACCTGGGTAACTATAGACCGGTCAGCCTCACCTCCATCCCTGGGAAAGTGATGGAACGACTTATCCTTGGTGCCATCTCAAGGCATATCAGGGATAAGAGGGTCATTAGAGACAGTCAACATGGCTTCACCAAGGGGAAGTCGTGTTTGACTAACCTCATAGCCTTTTATGAGGATATAACAAGGTGGATAGATGATGGCAGAGTGATGGATGTGGTCTACCTTGACTTCAGTAAAGCATTTGACACAGTCTGCAACAGTATCCTTGCTGCTAAACTGAGGAAGTGTGGTCTAGACTCTCGGGTAGTGAGGTGGACTGTGAACTGGCTAAGGGGAAGAAGTCAAAGAGTTGTGGTCAATGGGGCAGAGTCTGGTTGGAGGCCTGTATCCAGTGGAGTCCCTCAAGGGTCGGTACTGGGACCAGTATTATTCAATATATTCATCGATGACTTGGATGAGGGACTAGAGAGTACTATCAGCAAGTTTGCTGATGACACCAAGCTGGGAGGAGTGGCTGACACACCAGAAGGCTGTGCTGCCATTCAGCGAGACCTGGACAGGCTGGAGCGTTGGGCGGGGAAAAATTTAATAAAATATAACAAGGGTAAATGTAGGGTCTTGCATCTGGGTAGGAACAACCCCAGGTTCCAGTATAAGTTGGGGAATGACTTATTAGAGAGCAGTGTAGGGGAAAGGGACCTGGGAGTCTTGGTGGACAGCAGGATGACCATGAGCCAGCAGTGTGCCCTTGTGGCCAGGAAGGCCAATGGCATCCTGGGGTGTATTAAAAGGGGGGTGGTTAGTAGGTCAAGAGAGGTTCTCCTTCCCCTCTACTCTGCCCTGGTGAGACCCCATCTGGAATATTGTGTCCAGTTCTGGGCCCCTCAGTTCAAGAAAGACAGGGAAGTGCTGGAGAGAGTCCAGCACAGGGCAACTAGGATGATGAAGGGAGTGGAGCATCTCCCTTATGAGAAAAGGCTGAGGGAGCTGGGGCTCTTTAGTTTGGGGAAGAGGAGACTGAGGGGTGACCTCATTAATGTTTACAAATATATCAAGGGTGAGTGTCACGAGGATGGAGCCAGGCTCTTCTCGGTGACAACCACTGATAGGACAAGGGGTAATGGGCTGAAACTGGAACATAAGAGGTTCCGCTTAAACTCGAGAAGAAACTTCTTCTCAGTGAGGGTGATGGAACCCTGGAACAGGTTGCCCAGGGAGGTTGTGGAGTCTCCTTCTCTGGAGACATTCAAGACCTGCCTGGACACGTTCCTGTGGGGCATAGTCTAGGCATTCCTGCTCTGGCAGGGGGATTGGACTTGATGATCTTTCGAGGTCCCTTCCAATCCCTGATATTCCGTGATTCTGTGATTTTGTAATTAAAAGATCAAATTTTCAGAATGTTCATGACAACTCCCCAAAGAATTTAACTAAAGAACAATTCAGTTATTTAGTCTTGCTATTTAATTAACCCTGAGGATTTAATGCAAAATTTCAAGTGTGAGCAAGGAACGGATTTAGTCTGGACAAATTTGGCATCTGATAAATCAGTTTTCTGTATAAGCTCCCTTTTCTTGAGTCCCTCAGCAGCAACAAGGGCAGAAAGGCATGGAAGTAGGAGGTCTGTGTTGTGTATCCTCAACTGGACAAGCAATTTCCATCATCCGTAAAGGAGTATGCTACTTCTTGCTGTCTTGTGCCCATTGTGCTTCACTTTACTAGCTCTTTGTTAGTTACAGGCTACCTAGTCAAGGTAAAGAGTTATCTTTGCTTTGAAAGCAGCAGAACTAATATTTAGTATTGTTTACACACTTTTCAGATGGCCAGTTTTCTATACTCTCTGTTTCCTGTTTAACTGGAATTGATGCATAGAAAATTATAGAGTTTTTGTTTTACAAGAAACTGATGAATCACAGACAGCTCTATCAAAAAACACACATGGAGCAGATACACAAAAACATTTTGGTGCTGAACTGTGTCCTGATCAGAATGTGGGCATCTAAGCCAAAGGCAGAAGGTCGTGAGATCCTCTTTCAGACTCTATATACATTTTTGTGAGTCAGATCTGAAGCCAACATTATGCCAAGAGACGTTCACTTATTCTTGAAGGTTAATACTCTGGAGCTTAGAGAAGGAATGTGGAGGGAAAAAGGCAGGTGGAAATTCACCAAAACAGTGCTATATAATGTATCTCAGTCTCATGTTTGAAAAGCAGAAGGTTAGGAAGTGTAAAGTACCTTTAGATGGAATACTTCCACTTTTCTTTTGAGAAAAAACTTTTACAAATATATTTATTTCTGCTAGCGCACATTTCAAGATGTATTACACAGCTCAGTTTGGTCTTGTTCCTGATCCTTTTGAACTTACTCCTCTGCAAAGTTGTCTGTAAGGGCAAGGCAGAAGAACTAATATTTTAAAGAAACAACGAAGCATCAGAAGTCTTAAATTTTTTTATGTGTATTGAATGGACCCAAACCTGTGATCTCAGTCTGGTTGGACGGAAAATAAATTCAGAGATAATAGTGTAGAAAGTCTCAGTTGTTTTGCCCATTCTGAGGCAGACGGACAGAATTCTTTCGATAAACCAGGCTTAAATCTCTAGTTAGTGTGATGCATGCACAGATTTACTTTCCACTGGAAAAAAAAAGAGTTGGTGGGAGTTCGTTCTTTTTATGCAACAATTCAGACTCCAGTAACGTCTGATGTGTTCTCTTGGAATATAATGTGTTACATAACTTATGGAATTATATGTGCTGATTTTTTCTGAAGGTCTTTCTTGAATGAATTCTGTTCAGTTCATTGCTCATTCATACATAAGATATTGTTTGCTTTTCATCTGGCTGTGTTTCCTCTTCAGTGAGTCACCATCCATGGACAAAACACTTGCTCAAAAAGAAACATCAGAATAACTATAGTGCCAATATGTGTTGTGAAAAAAAATTGTATGAAATTACTTCTAGTTAATTGGATCATGAGACATGAGAATATCTTTCAATGACATGTTGGAAGATGTAAAGAAGAAAACATAAAAATCTGAAAAAATATTATTTTAATGTTTTTTTTTTGTCGGCAATAATCAGACAATCAGTTTTTAAATTCAGAATTTTCCTTCTTGTCTTGTGGTAGAAAATAAATGAAATCTTGATTAGGAAAGAAAAGCATACTTAGCAAGAGCTTAATTAAGGTACTCATACATTTCAAGTGCAAATAACAGAGCAAATCCTGTTCAGCCAACAGAGTAAAATAATTTGATAGTGTATCTCAGGAAGAAAGCTAAAAAGTAATACAAAATTAAACATTTAACAAGGCATAGCAGACACACAAGATGAACCAATTCACTGTACATTACAGACTGATATTTGGGATACTTAGTGCCATGAATTTATTTTTCTTATTTTCTGGATTGGATTACATTAATAGTCACCTTATCATTATGACCTCTGCTGAAAGGTTTGCAATATTTGACAGAACTGCTATGGTACACTTGCTGTTACTTTTCTCAGGTAATGGAAAAGGGTATGGAAATGAGTCGTTAAAACCTGTGATACAACTATTAACCATTTCAAGAGATCTCTCTGTATGAAACATATGATGATAATGAAATGGAAATTTATGACATGGAAAGAAGTGTAAGAACAGTAATATTTTTAAAGAATGATGAGGCTTCTGTTGGTCCTTTTCCATAATCTTTTGGAATATTTCTTGTATTGCATGACAAAGAGATGACAGCAAGCGTCTGATCAATTTTTGCACAGACAAGTAAAAATTTTCTGGAGTACTTAGGTATTTTTTACGTTTATAGTTGTTTCTGGTGTAATATCTATCTCTTGAATCAGCACTGCACAAGCATTTCAATCTAATAGCAATGCATTCATGAAATGTTTTGGTTATACTTCTCTCATTCTGGTACTGATGACACTGTTGTTGCAGTCTGTTTAGTTTTGTTCTGTTTCCTCATATCCTCTTGTGCTCATAAGAAACTGCTGTTTTCAGACCTGTCGTTCTTTGATCAGTTAGAGGAAGATTTTTGAGAAATACTTTTCTCCATTTTTAATTACTTTTAGTTAATGTGGAAACCAGACAGTGATGACTTTTATGGTCCTTGAGTTTGACCACCCCTGTTGGAAATGACAGCTAAAGGTACTAGTATGAGCCTTCATGCAGCACAGCTTTGCAGAGCACATGTCGCCAAGGTCATGTAGAAACCTGCAATACACACCGTGCGTAAGTCACCACCCTTTTTGTTATTTCTGATTAACTTTGTTTCACTGGACCCATCTTTCTGCTTGTATTTGCTCTTTGTTTTTCAGCTATGTTTTAGTTGTAAGCAGTCAGAAATATGGAACATCTTCTTTGTTCTTCTTCTATGGGGATTAACACAATGCGGTCTTTGTTGTAGACTTCTGTCCTTGTTTCAGCTAAACAGAACCAATTCTGGTCAGAGATTTTATTTTTCATCTCAGTCTGTTCTAAGAGACTGAGATGAAAAATAAGTCTCTTCTAAGAGACTGCATTTTCTGAAGTTAACAGCATGTTTTTGCAGACAGTGTCTGCTACTAGAAGTGATAATGTCTGATGTTTATAGTTACTGCTTGGGATTGGCATGCAGAAAGGCTTTTACTTATACATGTCAAGGCCACTGCATCTTGTGTGAGACATTGGGGATGTCAGGATGTGAAATGTGTCTCAAGGAAGTTAAAGATTGCACCACTGGGGAGAAATGGACAGGACGGGTAACTAACAGGAGTATTCCACTCCATACATGCCCTATGCAGTATAAAACTGTGGAATCACAAAAGGAATGATGCTCTTGCTCTTTCTCTTCTTCAGTGACTGTCATCTGAGGACTCCATCTTTTCTTCTGCCTTTGATCCTGGTCATGAGTTCCCAAACCCAGCCCTGCATTTGGTTCCCCTCTCCTGCTGAGTGTGGGGCTTCCCAGGTGTTGCCTGCTCTGCAGCATACGTGGGGATTGCTATCAATGGCAGGGAGTAAGATTTGATATCAATTTTGTATATAGTTCATTGTTGCCATTATTTCATTATTTGTATTATTATTGTTCCATTAAAGCTGTTTTAGTTTTCTTTTCCCATCATCAAGTCTCTCTGCCTTATTCTCCTTTCCTTTCCATTTGAGGAGGGGTGGTTGACCCATCTCTAACCCTCAGCAAAACCCTATGAAACAGCTGGAATACAGAGAATAGCAGAGATTATCAACCAAATATCCCTTCTGAACATCATTTCTGGGAAATCACTTAAAGCTTCCTCTCTATTCCCTGGTCTGCATTCTCCTAAACCAAGACATGTTTTTCCATATTCTTGTATTTTTAATTCCATCTGGTTTATAATGCTTAGAAATTCATGGTGATCAAGATGTTTCCTCCATTTCCCTACAGATGCAAAAAATCAGACTGTATTTGTGGCCTTTAATTTACAGGATTGATCAAAATCTTCTGCTGATCCTGTTGTTTGCCACATTTACAATGACTGCGATATGGATTCTCCATCTCTATGATTAGATACCTTTTTCCCACCATTCTTGTTCTTTCTGTCTTTTTAGTTCTTCCTTACATTATGCCAACTTGTGCCAATTTGCAGCATACAGGCATCAAACAAAGGATTAAAGCTATTGGAAGACACATTTCTCTCTTTTAAAATTTAGAACCACAGGAAGGCAGTCACAGTCCTTTTTTTGGGTAAAAATAGAGATTTTTATTTTTCTTTTATTTTAACTATAGAAAACAAATTAGATTCTTGTAGCTAAGGAAGGGTAGCATGTGCTATCCCATCAGTGCCTTTCAGCTCCTTCCTCATTGAATAATCTTTTTCCTAGTTGTAATTACATTTACTTGGAAAGACAAATTTTAAGGGTTTTCATGAAGTAGTCATTTGTTTCAAGGAAATTAGCTGTGAAAAGGTAAAATTTTTACATGATAAATAGTCTTTAGTCACTACCTAATGACAATACTCAGTGGTACAAAAAGCTATTCACAGTTAACTGTTAAGGAAGAGCTACTGAAAATTATTCTTTTAGGTACGTAAATACTGAGATTGTTCTGTGAAACACAGGAGCAACTGGACTACATGAAGAAATTTATCTATTGAGTAATTAATAACCGTGTCTCTAACAACATAATATTTTTTGTATATTATTTATAGAGAGGTGGAATGCCATTTCATGATTTCTGCCTGTAAAAATGTAAAGGACCTTATTGTAAAAACAATTCTGATTTCTCATTTAAAAATATGCATTTTTTAATTCTCTTTTGTGTAAGACTAGTACTATATTCCATTTACTTCAAGAATCTACATTTATGTCTGTGCAAGCAAAGCCTGGATAATAAGGGATAACAATGAGTGTGAAATTTTAATTTAAAATTTCTGTAATGCATATAAACACAGAGTTATGATATAGGAAATGCTGAAATATCGTTATGGATTAGCAATCGTGTTTCAGTGTTCTCTTTCGGCTTAAATCCCTGAATGCTTCCCACAACTGAAGATGCCAGAGTGCTTCTCTGGATGTGTGGAATGATAAATATTCACAGATCCACAGACCTTCCTGAAGGTGGCTCCATTTGATAAAGGTTAAATTAGACAATCCAAGATTAACTCAACTACAAATTTTTACTGTGGTGATTGGTCAGAGAGGGAAAAACAGCAGTAACTGCTCAGACAGCAGGTATGGATAATGTCATGAAAGAATTTCCATAAAATAGTTCTTGGATTTAACCAATGTATTCTTGAAATTAATCAATGTACCAAAGACTCTACAAAAAATGATGGAACAGTCTTTTCTTATTTACAACATATGGCTCAATCTCAATTCTGAACTAAAGACTATCCGAACTGGTACTTTTCCTTTCTTTTTAATTTTGAATACTAAAAAGTACAGATTCATTAGACTGTATTTCATTCACACAAGATTGTTTCCAGGTTCAGTGAAACAGAGAGAGAACAAAAAAGACCTTAAGAACACCACTTGTTTATTTTAGTATCGTACTCAGTTCTGCCTCAGATTACTTCAGCTCAGGATGCTGATGAAAAGATAAAATGTACCAAGCTTCATTTCAAAAGAAATTCTAAAATAAGAAATAGAAGAGGAAATTAAATTTCAGTGTACTTCAGAAGTAAGGAACTAGATTCAAAAACTTTGAAAAACAGGTGGTATAATTATATTTGTTCTGCTGATTGAAATACAAAAACAACAAAAAAAGTGGTGAAAAATTTTTCGTTATTTTAAATCCCAGGTTAATAAATACACTTCCATCTTTATTAGTTAGTGCTTTTTGAGCACTGAAGTTTATCATGGTATTATAATGCTCTAATGGCTCAGTGGCAATGAATGAATAATGGAAAGGTGGTATTTTTTTCTCTACAGAAAATAAATGTTTAAAACCCTACTGAGCCCTAGGATATGTAGCCAAGGTGTTCTGGAAATCAACAGAGTTCTACCAGGTTATTTGAATCCAGTCTAGACTTTGTCTCCAAACTCAGGTGCATATCTTTGAAACATACAGCAACAATTAATAATTTTCTGTTTGATACATTTTTAGAAAAAGGCTTTAAACCTACTTTAAGCACTTCAACATTGCTCAAACTATCATATGCAATATTTATATATATTCTAGCTTCCTATCAGTCAGTAATGCCCTGTACAGCTTTCCCAAATCATCTTTCTCACAGTTCTGTCATATCTCCCATAAATTGATGGTGACACTACAATCAATCAGTTAAACATGTATGTGCAGAATGCTTGCATGTGAAAAAATGTTTGTTATTAAGAACTAAGACGAATCGAAAAATAATAGCAATGTTTGTGGTAGGTGACTAAAGAGGACAACAAAATTGTAACTTCATCTGCAGTAAAGGGCCTAAAAGAGCTTTCTCTGCCTTGCTGAGGATCTTCAAGTCTTCGATGTCTGCTCCTCTCAGATAAATTTCAGATGCTGTCTATTTATACTTGTTATGACTGTATATACACCAGAATCTAATAAATATTTAACACATTGTACATGAAATGGAAGTTTCATTTTCTGATCATATATTTCTTAGGAAAGTATCACAGCATTTCCCCAGAAGACTAATCACTTCAGAAAAAAATGTTCAATCAGTTTTGTCTTTATACATTTTCCTGTCTTGAGCTGAAACAGTATGAGTGCTACAGACTTTCAAGGAGTTATCTAAGGTAAATAAAAATGGATGTGACAGAACAAAGAATTTTTTGGTTTCTGTTTTTTCAATAACTTGGCAATAAGTCTCCTGAATTTAAGAATTTTGTCCTTCACTCAAGAAAAACCCCCGAAGAATTCAGTTAGGAAGGAAATGACACAGGTGAAGAGATGAGTATATAGATGAAGGCTAGGAATCACAACATATAATTGCAGAAATATTAGTTGTTCTAGCTGTTAGCAGAACAATATAAGAAATGAGGGGTATAAAAGAGTAGTCTTTCCATAGTACAGAGAGAAACCTACTTGTAACAATTTCTTATGTTGGGTTTTTTTGGGTTTTTGTTTGTTTGTTTTTAAGAAATTTTAGAAAATCCATACTCCCCAACTCTCACTTCTGTAAGTATTTAGGGATTTTGTTAATTTTTTGAAACAGCCTAAATCTGAAGAGAGTTTTTTCTTCTTTTTGTTGGAAAACCTTTCCTTGGTGGAAATTCAAAGGTGTGTTTCTTAGTCCTTGACCCGTAACGCATCAGATACGTTAAGGTTACTTGTTGTTTTAATGTTTTGGAGTTTTTTAAGTAAGAAGTAGCAGTTAAATATTTAAGTAACTTAGTGTATTTTAGTGATTGCATTTGTTGAGAAGAACTGCATTTAAAATCTTCTGTTCTCTGAATGTCTATGTGATTATCAAGCAAACAGCATAGTTTTAAGATTAAATATATAATGACAATTTTAAGAAAGTATGCTCGGCAAAAAGTAATAAGTTAACCATCTTCATGTAAACTCTAACTAATGAACACCTTCCATGGTCCATAGAAAGGACATTTCTACTTCAGTGGTTAAATAAATCTTGAGCTTAGGGCATAAATATCCTGAACATGTGTAAATAAGCTTTTTATAATTAACAAAAGGCTGCTTAATTTTTTTTTAAATTCTGATATTTTTTCCTTATATCAGGATATGGTAAACTTTGGAAGAATTAGAAATAGCCAAAGAACTTTGATTTTAAAAAGTTTCTAGAAAAATATATCTCTATAAAAATCAGTGTATTTGTAAAGAAAATATTAAACTTGATTTTGTCAAACTAATTTCATTGGCAAAATAAAATCAGTAATATACAGCTATTTCAAATGAACATACTTAAATTTTCTGTTACTTTGATTTCTAAGTTCACTTTGCTTTCAGTTTTTCTCTTCAACATATTTTGTCTTAATTTCTTCCTACTACTAAGAAATTAATTTCCAAATTTCAATACTAACCATGGAGTAGTAAAGAAACTCAAAACCTGTTTTTTCTTTTTTCTTTGGATACATACATTTCAAGTATATCTCCCTTTTAATACTACTGGGGTTTGAATACTTTCAAGACACTTTTCCTATTCAGAAATGAAGGCAAACATTTTGGTTTTCACTGAGTTCAGAAATTGAGAGCGGGGGAACCCTTTTTTCCTCATTTGCTCTCCATTGGATTGCAGCAAAATGTAGGGATCTAAAATTATTCATATGGTGGTAACAACAGGCATGACATTTTTAAGAATTAAACCCAATTTGGGAGAAGATAGAAAAAGAACAAATAAGTGGTAACTGTTGTGTAGGCACAAAAAAGAGAAAATTCATGCAATATTAATGAAAACAGCTATCCTGCTCTTAGAAGTCATTATTATACTTCACAGTCATTGTTCGCAAGATTGCTTTAAGCATTAGGTTTTGTTACTCACTTCTGCCTTCCATGGTCTATAGCAGGTCGAAATTAGGGACCATTCTGTTTGGTAGAGGGAGTTAATGCAATGTATTTTCCAAATAATGAGGGCAGCAACAAATCCACCATGAGGCCAAGAAGCACAACAAAGTAATTCTTGAAGGACATGCCCTTCTAACAGAGATGTAACTAAACACAGATGGAAGACTTTTATGAAAGGATTGCATCGTTTTATATTAAAAAGCTGAATATCATCACCGATTGTTCTTAAAAGTCAAATGTGCCCAGCTTTATTTAATTCCGGTCTTAGCCAAATCTCATTTTCATGAGTATCCCAGATAAGATGAGGTACACTAAGAAAACACACTTTGAATTTGAATTTTTAAAAGTTTCGTTTTCCTGCTGAGATGTGTGAAGCAGCTGATTTTGCTCCTGCGCCCAGCTCCATCGACACACTCTCCCGCAGGCAGATGTTCACAAATCCATGCTGTCTGAAAGTAGCAGACATAGGGCACAGGTCTGATGCAAAGTCACGACGTCTGTGGCATTAAGTCACAGCTAAGCAGACTTCACAGGACCTGGCAGCTCAAGCTGTACAACCACCACCAGTGCAGCTCTCAGCTGGCTCTTGCCTGCCCAGGAAAGAACACAGGCACACCCAGCTTTTGTTATCACACATCCATTGTAAACATTTAGCTCTGGAAGTCTGAAATTGTTCTGGTCTCCTAAGAAAAAAAGAACAAAACATGGGTTGTCCAGAAAGACTATCAGCATTATAGGTTTCAGTTTGTGGATGAGAATAATCTAATGTCAGCTGCAACCTACATCAGCTTTTGCTCTAAATCATTTGAATGGAGAACTTTAAATAAAATATTATAATTAGAAGAAACTATAACCCTCATAAATTGCTAAAATACCAATGTTGTGGTAAACAAAGCTGACAATATAAGTGTGGTAATTATGTTAAGAAATAAATAAAACATGTTCTGTCATGCTTGACAGGTTTGATTGCAGAATATTTTTTATATGCAAAAGTTGCAGGCTATTAGTGGTAATTAAACTAAAGATTTGTCCTTGCAACTTAGCAAGGTTTATTTTGTGAAAACATAGAGGTAGCACAGTAGGCATGTTACTAACATCTATATCAGAATACAGATGATATTGATATCCTTCCTATGCAATGTGGGCATTTTAATTTTGTCATCATTTTCCAATTCAAAGAGTACTCAGAAACTGAAAAGAGGGCAGAGTTATTTGTCCGCCTTACTTACCAATGTAAATTTTGAATTCTTCTTGTGAATGCATATGCTTTTCATCTCTGAGTAGAAGACACAGGAAAAAGGAGAGTTAATGCTCCATCCCATGTGACCAGCACAGGGCTTTGAGAGGAATGTGCAGAAGATCCCAGTCATTAATTAGTTTCCTCTCATTCAAACTTGCAGGTCTCTAATGGAGTCATCCGAAATGCTAAACTTAGTATGCTTTAAGTCTGACTTCTTTGTTTTGTAACTTGGAACAAAACACAAAATGTTTTTGGCTGGCCTCTCTCTTTGTATATTTTTCCTGATCTGATACAGATCTTTTTTTCCTACTCTTCCAATGTTGTCTAATGCTAGCTCTATGCTATCTCAAACTGAACATTATTCAAAAGCACTAACCACTCCTGCCACTTTAATGTTGGAAGAAGACTTTTCCTTGGCTTCAGAACTGTTCAGCTCAAAGTAGCTGAAATGAAAGTGGAGGTTACTGTTCTTTCATATAATGATATATTCACTTCTCTTATTTCTTTCTTTTACAGTCTTAATTTCAGCAAACACATCATTTCAATTGAAACATCCTTCTCTAAACTCTGTGATTCACTGATTTGAGGAGTTGTCTTTGTTTCTCTAAAAGGAGAGCTGTGACTTTGATTTTGACTTCGAGATTTTGCATCCTGCTGTAAATGTGTGTGTGCGCGCGCGTGTGAGCGTGTGTGTGTGTGTGTGTGTGTGTGTGTGTGTGTGTGTTAAAAAATTATCAATCCTTTTTCTTTCCCAATTTCTGCTTTTTTTTCTTTTTTTTTCCAGGGGGAGAAAAAGAAGAGAAAGGCCTGATGCCTCTCGCCTGTCACTGTTTACAGATCCAGGGTCAAGCAGAAATGCTATATTCGCTGCAGCTTATATTTTGCCTCTTCTGCAGAGCAATAGGAAAGTTGTTGTTCGGTGCCAGGAGGTACCGCAGCTGCTGAAATGTTTCCATGGAGACAGGGCACAGCTGAGTGCAGCAGCAGAGATGCCTGTTACAGCCCTTCCACTGGTACCGCCTGTACTTGTGCAGCTCATGGAGCACACAACCAAGGCATCTCCCTTCTTCAGGAGTCTCATTTTGCTAGAAATTATTAAATGCTGGTTTCCTAAAGATGATTTAAAACTCTATAAAGGGTAAACTAAAAAAAAAAACCTCTATAAAGGGTAAAGAAACAAATAAACAAAAGCATAAGCATTACTATGCAAATTTCACAATATTCCAGTGATGCTTGAGGAAATTTGGAAGCCCTGTATAGATGAAATGCTGGGTGTTTTTTTTTTTTTTTACTTTGGGTTTTATTTGCATTTGATTTTTATCTGTAGATCTAAAATCAAACAAATACTATCTTTAGCATGAGTTGACATTAACTCATTCACTTCTTTGTGTTCAGAATAAAAAAGGATAAGCACTTCTACTTGTGAGTTAGTTTCTCAGTCATAGAATGATGTTTGAACCCTATAATTATGATTGAAAATTTGTATATATTTTATTTGGATTCAATTTTTCGGTAACAATTTTTTTCATTTGAATGCACAAGTTTTCTACATCAAGTTTCAAGAGCTGTGAAGAGGAAAAACAAATGGAAATGTATTTTATTTCAAGAAACAGGTATTCAGTTTTCTGTTTGGTTGTGGTATCTGAACCATGCCTCATTCCACAACACTTGTTGGAACAACATGCTCCTAGGAGAAAGGATTTGGCATTGAAATCTAGTATGTGCTTCACTTATCACAGGTAGGTAAGAAAGGTTTTTATGAATGTGGGAGTGAAAACCTGACCTCACTAAAGTCAGTGTTAGAACTGTAACTGACATCTCTAAGGTATTTTTAGCAAACCCAGGAAATTATTGGTACTGTTGTAGAAAATATTGATAAAACATCATCTTAAGTAGTTCAGACCAACACTGAAGTGAACTAAAACTGGAAAAAGATGCCAACAGAGTGGCAAAATGACTTGGAAAAATATTATGAGACAGTGAATGAATTTGATGTGTTTATTTGGATTAAGCATATGTTAAAATGAGTTATACTGATCCTTTATAAATAAAAACTTCAATATATTCAAATTATTTCAAATTTGTAGGACTTAATTAAATCTACTTAAATCTTAGTAACATTAGGCATATAGAGATGTTCAGCTGCTCACCCAGCTTAGCATGTGTTAAAACAATCATCAGATATGGGGTCCAAAGGAAGTTTTTCTCCGAATTAGAAAGAATTCCTCCAAAGACAGAAATTTCTTTGGTTTTTTGGGGGGTTTTTTTTGCTTTTTTTTTTTTTTTATATGCTGGAGCATCATCATCTGGGTTGTTTTTTTTTAAGTCAGTGGTCCAGAAATCTGGTATGTAAATAAACGTTCTCCCTTCCTCCTGCTTTCTCCCTGTGGCACACCGTTGCCATTTGGGAGGATTTTGGAGATATGGGGGGTAATATTGTGTGGTTCCTCTGACCCAGATGTTACTTGTTTGTCAGCACAGAGGTTAGAGCCTACATGCAAGGACTCAGAGACCTCTTACATTGTCTCGTCCCTGTATCCTGATGGATGAAGGACCAGTACAAATACGAATCGTATAGAATCATAGAATGTTTTGAGACGGAATAGACGTTTAAAAATCATCTAGTCCAATCCTCCTGCAATAAACAAAAACATTTTCAACTGATCAGGTTGCTCAGAGCCCCATCCAACCTAACTGGGGATGGAGTTTCTACCACCTCCCTGGGCAACCTTTCAGTGTTTCGCTATCATCACTGTAAAATATTTCTTCCTTGTATCTAGCCTAAAACTACACCCTACAGGAGAATTGAATTCAGCCTGGTGCAAAAATAAGAGAAGTCCAAAACACTGACTGTTGATAAATGATGTTTTCTCCTTTGTGGTTACAGAAGACACTATACTTGAATTCAGGGGGCTCCTGCAATGAAGGAACCAAAAGCCTGTGAGATGTTCCAGGTTTGATGCCTGCCCTAACATTTCCCAACTTCTTTTTCTTCCTCAAAGTCAGTTTGCTGGAGTGGTACTTTCACTTGCTGTTGAAAATATGAAGATTTCCCATCTGCCATGTTCTCATCTCACATAACATTTGCAGTAAACTGTATTGCAGCTGCTTAGGATTCAGCTGTGGTAAGCCTAAAAGAGTTGACTCTTGGTTGCCGCACGGCATAGTTTTCCAGAAGTTTGAAAGATAAAAAGTCTGTCCTAGGTAAGTTGGAGCATCTTTCTGCTGCAGAAAAGGCTCTTAAAACCCCTAAGTTAGCTCACTACCACCTAACAGATATGTCTAATCTATGCTGCAGTCAGAGATGTACCCACAGCTCAGTGTGTCCTTATTGGAAAAGTATCACAGAATGACTTGATATGTAATCTTTGCATGACAAAAGATTCAGGTCTATTCCATCAGACGGGAAGAGCTGCTCAGTCTGACATGGAAATGAGGATGGACAAATAGATTGTACGGAAACCATTTTGCTCCAATACTTTGTTCTGAGAGGGGCAAAGGTGCTACAGCACATTAAATGAAGATGTATCTTAGAACAAAGTGGTTATAGTCGTGATTACTCGTCCTCAGATTGACAAACTTTGTGGGCATTTTGTCAGCACAAACTTCTATGTCAGCATCAGACATACAGGTGAGCAGAGGATAACATTCAGGACTGTTCTGCCAAAGACAAAAATAGGTAGGACAATAGCACAGCAAGTGTTATCTTCAGTCACCTGGAGGAGAATGAGCCATCCTATATTCAGAGCTCCTCTCTGAAGAATAGAAGAAACCAAAGAATTACTCACAAGGCAAAACCTTGGAGTTTGTTTCCTCTCAAGAGGCGATCAGGCACAGAGAATGCTTGACCCTTAATTTTGTTTAGTGTGGTGGACTGTACCTTCACTGCTTGAACACAGGCATGGTTTCTGCTCGGCTTTGCCAGGGAATTTAACAACCATCTTGAGCTGAAAAAATCACACAAGGACTTTCAGGATCAAACCTGTTATGCATTCAGTATCCCAATACTCCATCTGCTGTTTCCTTGTTCTATATCCCATTAACAAGTGCTAAGCTGCAGATTGTTTTTCACATAGTAATGAGCTGTATAAGTATGCAAACAAAACAAAAGTTATATATTTCTGTTAGAACAAGTGCCAAGAACACCTCCTGTTGCAACACTGCTAATGACAGGATAGCAACAGTGGAATAAAGTGAGTAATTTGTAGTATTCCCAGGTCAGCTGCAGACACGGATTCTCCAAAAATAAGTAGGTGAGGCAATTACTCTATACTTACAATGCACCAAATTCACTCCTGCTTTAATTGCAGTAGCCTCAGTGGATCTTTGGATGGAAAAATTTCGTCTTGCAGTTGGAAAGCTTCCTACAGATGGTGGTAAAAAAAAAGGTGACCAGCATAAATAATGTCATTATTCCAATTAACTGGAATTGATTAATTCATCCATCCATTTCCCAAGTGATTATCTACAATTTAAATAATTACCTGAATAGCATTCCATTACCAGTTCCCTGGGTGAAACAGAGATCTCCTAAATAACATTTTACTCATATGGCAGCGCAACCACCACTACCTGGCAGTAGGGAAGCCCATTAAAATCGCCTACAGGTCAACATGAGGACAGAGGAAGCTTTGGAATGTCTCTGACACACACAGACTCATATATTATAAGTATTATTTGCATAAGAATAAGGTTACTATGGAAAGAGCCTTGATTTGTTGCAGAACATAAGTGAATGATGCCTGCTGTAAAAAGTTTACATCTCTAAGCAAGCACAGTCATGCAGCAGGAGCAAAAAGAACCTGTGGGATATTATCACTAGGCCTAGCCAGCCCTGGCAGCAGTGCCACAGCAACCCCTCACTGTTGTATAATTTTGTAGGCATCACAGTGATGGATGGTTTTTCAACCACATCTTTGAAGGTAGCTAGCTCTGTTGATACTTACACAGATATCTTCCCAGCTGTGAAAGTGCTAAGAAGTCTGACGACACCTGTCTGAAAACGTAAAGCATGGAAAGAGGAGCTTGACACCACAGACCTACCAGAGGCAAGAGTCCACTTTCCAGTTGTGATTAGGAGATGATGGATGTGACAGCGAAGCCTTGAAAAAGCAGTTTCTGAAATAGCATGTGAAATGTGAGAAAGATATAAAGTAGTCGTTTAAAGAAAGGGATAACAAGCTCAAATGAGCTGGATATGAGCAGGATGCCTGTAGCCACAGTACAGCATCTGCTAAGTTCAGAGAAAAGGCTGTTCTAATAAAACGTGAGACTTCCCATAGTTGTATGCATAGATGGAGATGAAAAACAGTATCTAACACATGCTTTGTATAGAAAATATGCAAAAACCAAGCATAGTTTCCATCTAAAAACATTACATTCAGAGCTGAATAGGATGCTTATTACTGGGCTGCATAGTCAGTACAGTAACTGGTACATTTTTAAATTGCGATAGGACAAGGAGTAATGGTTTTATACAAAAAGAGGGTAGATTTAGACTAGATATAAGAAAGAGATTTTTTTTTTTTTACAAAGAGGGGGATGAAACACTGAAACAGGTTGCCCAGGGAGGTGGTAGAATCCCCTTTCCTGAAAACAGTCAAGGTCAGGTTGGATGACCTTGCTCACTGTAGGGTAGTTGGACTAGATGGCCATTAACGGTCCCTTCCATCCCAAAACATTTTATGATTCTATGAAATCTTGGAATAAGAAGCAAATTTCTGATGAATCTGAGCTCCTACTTACATGATGAGAAAACATCGAAGACATTGCAATTTTAATTTGAACAGAAAGAAAATTGTATGATGCTGAGTGACAACCATGAGTTGTTCATGTAAGTAATAGCAAATTATTTTTATTTACAAATGAGATAGTGATAGGATAAGGCATGGAGAAAAAAGTCTCCATTGGCTAAACTGCAGAATATTTTTGCTTGTTTAAATGTAGACATCTCATAAGAATTGTGCAAGGCTCCCATGTAGCCTCCAGCTATCCCTTCTACACAATGTTGTAATTGTCACTCCAGGTGGGTTTTTCAGGTACCTTGTTGTGCCTCAGAAGCACTAGATATCTGCGTTTAGGTAACTGTACCATAGGAATACTGCACTACAGGTGGGATTCAGTTCACACTTAAACCTCCTAAAGGTTCCTATATGAAAGTGTCTATAAACATGTTAAGAGTTTGCATTCACATGGCAGTCAGTGCAGCTGGTGGGGCACGTGGAGCTATCCATGTTCCTAGTGAAAGTAGAGAGCTCCTCATGTTAAAATGCCCGAATGCAGGTATCTAGTGTCATCTGACACACTTGAGAGTATCTCAGATTCATGTAGTGTAAAACGATGAGATTGATGCCAAAACTTAAAATGAAGATCACATGAAATAAAGCCAATGAGCTACCTGAAGAAAAAAAAAAAGCAACTTTTTGTTTCTTCTTTTCACCATCCTCTTCCTTTCTTTGGAGAGATACTTTGTTTCAACATTTTCTTACCTGCGGCTTAAACTGTGTCTTTTGAAACTCAACATGCCCAGGGGCAGCTGAGGCACAAAGCTTGGTTTACAGACATCAGTTTACTATAGCAAGCAGGTACCACATATCCTTTGACAAAATTAAGAATTTTCATTACCAAGACTGCTGTACAAAGGATTTTGAGAAAGGTTTATATGTGCATTGCTTATTTCTGGGTAGGTAGTTGTTGACATTGACTTCAAAGTTACCTTAGGGGATAAACAAAGAGATGGGGGGATGGAAGGAGAAGTTTGCCCTGGTTAGGGAGGACTGGGTTATGGATCAGTTTGAACACTTGAACATCCATAAATCCATGGGCCCTGCTGGGAAGCACCCACGGGTGCTGGGGAAGCTGGTGGAAGTCATTGCTAGGCTGCTCTCCATCATCTTTGGTAAGCTGTGAGCAACGGGAGAGATGCCTGAAGACTGGAGGACAGCAAATGTCACTCCAGTCTATAAGAAGGGCAGGAAAGATGACCCAGGAAACTACAGACCGGTCAGCCTCACCTCCATCCCTGGAAAGATGATGGAACATCTTATTCTTGAAGCTGTCTCTAGGCATATCAAGGATAAGAAGGTTATTAGGAGCAGTCATCATGGCTTTGCCAAAGGGAAGTCATGTTTGACCAACCTGATAGCCTTTTATGAAGACATAACCAAGTGAATGCATGGGTGGCCGTGCAGTGGATGTGGTGTGTCTGGATATCAGCAAGGCCTTTGACATCGTCTCCCACAGCGTCCTCATAGGTAAACTGAGGAAATGTGGTCTGGATGACCAAGTAGTGAGGTGGGTCACTAACTGGTTGAAGGGAAGAAGTCAGAGAGTTGTAGTCAATGGGACAGAGTCTAGTTGGAGACCTGTGTTTAGTGGGGTCCCTCGGGGGTCAGTGCTTGGGCCGGTGCTTTTCAATATATTCATCAATGACCTGGACGAGGGAACAGAGAGCACTGTCAGCAAGTTTACTGATGACACAAAGCTGGGAGGAGTGGTTGACACACCAGAAGGCTGTGTTGCCCTTCAGAGAGGCCTAGACAGGCTGGAGGGCCGGGCGGGGAGAAATCTTATGCAGTTCAGCAAGGGCAAGTGTAGAGTTCTGCACTTGGGAAAGAACAATCCCATGTGCCAGTATAGGTTGGGGACTGCCCTGCTGGAGAGCAGCGCAGGGGAAAGGGAACTGGGGGTTCTAGTGGACAACAAGATGACCATGAGTCAGCAATTTGCCCTTTTGACCAAGAAGGCCAATGGCATCCTAAGGTGTATTGGAAGGGGAGTAGCTAGTAGATCGAGAGAGGTCCTCCTCCTGCTCTGCTCCGCCCTGGTGAGGCCGCATCTGGAATATTGTGTCCAGTTCTGGGCCCCTCAGTTCAAGAGAGACAGGGAACTGCTTGAGAGAGTCCAACGCAGAGCCACAGAGATGATTAAGGGAGTAGAACCTCTCCCTTATGAGGAAAGGCTGAAGGAGCTGGGTCTCTTTAGCTTGGAGAAGAGGAGGCTGAGAGGTGATCTCATAAATGTTTATAAATATGTCAAGGGGGAGTGTCAGGAGGACGGAGCCAGGCTCTTTTCAGTGACATCCAATGACAGGACAAGGGACAACGGATACAAGTTGGAGCATAAGAGGTTCCACAAAAATATTATAAGAAACTTTTTCACTGTGAAGGTGACAGAGCACTGGCACAGGCTGCCCAGGGAGGTTGTGGAGTCTCCTTCTTTGGAGACATTCAAAATCAGCCTGGATGCGTTCCTGTGCGCTCTACTGTAGGTGATCCTGCTCTGGCAGGGGGGTTGGACTAGATGATCTTTCGAGGTCCCTTCTAGCCCCTAACGTTCTCTGATTCTGTGTTAGACAGAAAGAGGTGGGTCCACAGACAAGAATTCTCCTCTGAACGAGGAGCTTTCCTTACAGTAGGTAAAGAAGATGATGATTACAATGATCATTTTTTGCCATGCTTTTCCCCTAGCAATATGTAGTTTCCATTTGATCTGTTCAAATTCCCCATCAGTTGTTCCCATTTAAGATGATACTTATGCTGATTGGAACGTGCTAAATCAGTCACAGGCACTGGATATCGTGGCTGGTTACAAAGCTTTTGCGCATGTATATTACTGAATAACGTATAATAATTATTCAAATTATACTATCTATTTTGTTATGTGCTAAATTTCAGACTTTTTTTAACAAACAAAAAAGCTACAAGACGAGGTGGGCATAGAGAAGTGGTAATTGTCACATTGGTGTGAATTTCTTAATAAAGCCTGTTGGAGCAAAGATATTTGGACATAAATAGTGAGACATACAAGCATGAGAAGAAAGTGAAACAAGGGGAAAATACTGCCCTTGGGTATTACTGAAGTGAAAAGCTATGGAGCTCCAAGCACAAGGCAGATGACAGAGCTACAAATGGAGGAAGGCCTTTTGCATTGCACAATTTATTTGGCAGGACCAACTTCACTTTCTCCTAAATGTAGTTTCTGCTACACAGTTACATGGAAGTGATCGCAGGAACTGTTTCTTTACTAACACAAGTCCGTGGTTTAGAATATTTTTTAAGTATACAGCTACAGAATATTTTTTATAACATGTTTGGTTTCTTTCTTTTTCTGTTTCCTGCGGTCAAGTGTTACACTGAGAATATAGACGTATTTCTAACCTCTCTCCTTTACAGTACAATATGTATGACTGCTGGCAGGGATTCTTAAAGTGTTTTTCTTTGTAATGTCAAGTCCTAGAAACATCAATAGAAAGACTTTATATTAATGTTCCCAGGGCAAGAGCAGTTCTTAATACAGAGCTGGGATGAAGCCACAGGATGCACCAAGCTGCAGTAAGTGAGAGGTCAACTCACCTTCTAATACTGCTGTGAGCTACCTAACTCATGTAGCGAGGCAGGGGTTGTTCTGCTTTCTCTAGTAGCGAGTGATAGTGCAAGGTGAAATGGCCTTAAGCTGCTCCAGGAGGTTCAAGTTGCATCTTAAGAAGAATTTCTTTACTGAAAGGGTTGTCAGGCATTGGAGCAGGCTGCCCAGGGAGGTGGTTGAGTCGCCATCCCTGGAGGTATTTAAGAGACGGGTGGATGTTGTGCTGAGGGACACGGTTTAGTGGTGTTGATAGGGCTAGGACAAAGGTTGGAGTCAATGATCTTCAAAAACCTCTTCCAAACAAAACTGTTCTGTGATTCTGTGATTGATTTTATGATTCTATGATTCTATGATTTTGGAGCTGGATATGATGTATACAGACCTGAGTATGTGCCGTGTACTAAAATAAAACGATTATGACAAAGACTGCAGGAAAAAAGTTGGTTTGGGGATTGGTTGGTTTGTTAAGAGGGATCAGGCAGCCAAGAAGTGAAACAAAACACAGAAACAAAGATTTTTTGTTGTTTATGAAATGAAATTCCAAAACAGCACTTAGTGAACACAAGGTGTTAACTGACTGATAGCTAAGCAGAGGACAGGAATGAAGGGGCTAGCTTAGCCCAGGACAGAGATGACAAGCTTAGGGACTCAATAGCAGAAGTTTTGGGTAAAATTCCTTGTCTGTTTGAGGAAAATGAACCAAGGTCTCCTACTGAGCACATAATTGTCTAGCACCTTTTTCTTCGTTTTATTCTGGTTTACCTGAAGGCACATTATTGTCTAGAGCAGGGACTGAAAGTACTTAAGCTGTAAGTTTGAAGCAGCCTTAACTGCTCAGACAGAAGAACAGCATGCAGTAAGAAACGTATTCAATAACAAGTGTGAAGGAATTACAGTCAAGGACACAAACCTCAACATGTTGTGACTGTTCACTCAGTGGGTAGGAGACTTCAGATCTTTACACATAAAATGAGTTCAAATGATGATTAAACTAATCCAAAATAGCTTTAGAAAGTATTAGGAGTGAATTCACATCTCTTTAGATGGAGCAAAGCAGGACGTGGCAGAGGTTTTCAAAAGCCGTGGTATTCAAAAGGCAGACTCCAGCTTTCTTCTACATTTTCAGGAATACCATCACAAAAGCAGCTTGATATTTCAGGGCATCTGATACTATATTTTTGTGCTATTGCTATTATTACATTTTCATAAGAAGTATCCACTTCTAAATCAAATAATTTTTCAGACACATGAAAAATGTCAATAGTGCTCTTGGCTACCTATAAACTTGTTAGCAGTTAGAGATATGAGTCAAGATACAACGTTCTCATGAAATTTTGCACACCAGCAGCACTGTGGCCTAAGGAAACAAGAAAATGCCTATTGAATTGCTGCGGTATAACATGATGCCAGTCAAGTCTTTGTAATGTTTTTTATTTTATATTGGGTTTGTCAAAATCAGCTGTTGTATGTGCCCTGTCACATTGTTTGAAATAAACTGCCTAAGTCTTCTGCAAGCTTGATCAGTTCTGCCAGTGTTTAATCAGTTTTGGAGGGTTGACTGGTGGATCAACGGTCCTCCTCCAAGCCTAAATCCATGAGATTATAAGACATTTGACCCCAACTGCTCAGGTCAGAGAATATAAAGACACAGAATCAGGAGTACCTATTTAAAGACTTCTGGTATGGCTGTAAGACTAGTAATTCAGTAATCCAAATAATTTTTTTTTTTCCCCAAAGAAATTGAAGTTTATCTCATGGACCATAAAAGAGAAGACATTTCTTTTTATGAAACAAAATAACATCAATTAAATTTTTTTTAAAAAAAAACTTTATCACATTAAGCTGGGGATGATTAATTAGGATGTTTATTTTCTTACTTTCCTTATGTAAGGACATAACAGAAACAAGTCTTCATTAGATATCAAAAGCTCTAAGATCATAGCTGTACAGTTTGAATAAAAAAGCTGGTTAAAGAATAGCAGATTCCTTTATGCAAGAAAGAGAATACGTATCACACAGGTAGTTTGCCAATCTAAACTAAATTTTGAAATATATTTCGAAAAAGAAATCAAGGGATGGAAGTAAATGAAATCAGATATGTTATTGCATTACCAAATATATACAATGTTAAATTAATCCAGTACTCTTCCTTGAGAACTGTTGCTTAATGATATTTATATGTATACGCTTTAATTCACCAGGATGTTACAAATAGAGCTAGAGAGGATGTAAATGGGAGAAGAGGGAGGTCAACTAAAAAGTGACTGAAGCATAGATGATACAGGTCACTGCCAGCATGGAAGGACACTAATAGCGGGCATATGTAACAGAGGGTTTCAGTGATGAATGTGGGATCAGATCCAGCAAGATCCGTAGTCTCGGTGCAAAGTCGAATCTCAGTAGTTACTTCCCAAACATAAGTGATACTTGGAAGTTACACTGCATCTTCTAAAGTGGTACTATTCTTCCTAAAGAAAGTGAACAGTATGACTTTTTATACATATGAAACTGTATTACTAACTACATATTTTTGTTTGTAGTTCCCATTTTAGAAGAGTATGAATTAACTCTTAAATAAATGTTATCTTTCAGGCTTTTCTTTCATATTTCATTGCTAGAGAATTGGATGTCTTTTTTTTCTTTCCCCACAGCAAATTTACATTATGACTTTACACATATGTACGTAATGTGTATTTAGTGTAATAACACGCAGCACAGATTGCCTCTTTAGGAATATCAGGTTTCATGCCTTCTAAAGAGTAGCTAGTGCTTTCTAAATATTGACTTGTGCTGATATTTGGGTCAGGCAAAAGACCTTGGTCATGGTATCTCTTATAGGTTCCCAAGGGAAAGAACACATCGTCTGTGACAAAAACATCACCTCTGATGAAGAAGTATTTTGCCAAAAGGCCTGTATGAGACAGCCCTTTCCTGGCAACTTAGTTCTCTTGCTATCCTGAAAACAGATTTTTCTTTTTTTTTCTTTCTTCTTTTTTTTTTTTTTTGCAATTCTTCACTCTAATTTACAACACATTTTTACAACATTTGGAAAAAATGTTTGGAAAAATATGGTGACACTGGGTAGTTGTCAGGCATTTAAATAGAGAAAATGAGTGCATTTCACATACACCTGCAACGGTGGGAAGGAGTCCCAGTTTGCCTCATTTCCCATTGCATCCTGAATCACTTGACATGAAGAATTTGGGTTAAACATTTGCTGACCCACTATGTTTGCAAAATTTGTTCTTTTTTTTTTTTTTTTTTAATAGAGGAGACTAAAGTTCCAAAGTGCTTTTATGGCAGTGAGATGAAGAGTGTATACTCACTTCCTAGTTCCTTTTTACCTTACTTAGAAAGGAGGGTCGGTTGGATGATCTTGTTCAGAAAAGATGTTGGATACCTCTCCCTCCTTTCTTCCACAATATTTCTCTTCCTTGAAGAGAACCACAGATTTCTGCATCTCCTCACCTAATGCAGCACTCTTCTGATTCTGTTGCAAGTTACCCAGATGTCCTGGTTTAGGCTGGAATAGAATTAATTTTCTTGCTAATAGCTGGTACAGTGCTGTGTTTTGGATTTAGTAGGACAATACTGTTGATAAGACACTGGTGTTTTAGTTGTTGCTAAGTAGTGCTTATCATAAGATAAGGATTTCTCAGTTTCACATGCTCTGCCAGCGAGGAGGTGCACAAGAAGCTGGGAGGGAGCATGGCCAGGACAACTGACCCAAACTATCCAAAAGGATATTCCATACCATAGGATGACATACCCAGTATATGAACCCGGGGGAAGTTGGCTGGGGGAGTCAATTGCTGCTTGGAGACTGGGTGGGCATCAGTCAGTGAGTGATGAGCACTTGTATTGTGCATCAACCTCTATTTCTTGGGCTTTATTTAACTCTTTTTTTATTTATTATTATTATAATAAAAGTATTTATACTTAGTATAATAACGAGTATAAATATTTTTATTCTTTTCATTATTATAATTGTTATTGTTGTTATCTTTATTATCATCAAACTGTTCTTAACTCATGAGTTTTATTAATTTTTTCGGATTCCCCTCCTCATTCCACCAGGGAAGGGGAGGAGTGAGCAAGTACCTGCATGATGCTTGCTTGCCTAATGGGATTAAACCACAACTCCACTACATTTTAGTTTTAAAAAACCTGTCTTGTCCCCACAAGCCATCATTTTATTTCTTAATGGAGAATAATATAGCTATTTTTAAAGAAAGAGTTACCAATTTGAAGTCTTAACTTTGCTGTCACCATTGCACCACCACAAAAGACAGGCAGGTGGTTCACTCCCACTCTGTCTTAATAGGCGCAGTCATTAGTGACTACTGTCAACCAAGTCTGCTTATATTCATGGGCAGGTTGCAAGAATTAGTCCTGTACTGCCTTGTTAATAAGTACTATCTTGCAGCTCCCTCTCTAAAAAGCCGCACAGTTCCTCCCATTTCTGTTTCATCCTTCTCAACACTCCTGTTGCCCATAGGTATTTAAATGACATAAAAAAATGGCAATCAGTGTAAACCATCTCTCACTCAACTCAATCTTGAAAAGTAATGCCCAATTTTCTGCAGTCATGTCTGTCAGAAAATTCAGGATTATAATGTTGCTGTAGTACAACGTAATTACTGGGAATGAGTGGCTGGGTGTGACAGCATTTCTCGTGTCCATATCACTGAAGTTTAAAACAAGTGTAAGAAGGGGTGAAAGAGTAGGAAGAAGAAACTCAGCCTTCCTTTAAATCCTGAGAGAGCAGACTGCCTTAAAAGAGATTATGATCCAGGGGCTGGAGCACCTCTGCTACAAGGACAGGCTGCGGGAGCTGGGATTGTTCAGTCTTGAAAAGAGAAGACTTCGGGAGGACCTAATAGCTGCCTTCCAATACCTGAAGGGATCCTGTAGGATCCCTGGGGAGGGACTTTTTACAAGAGCATTCACTGGTAGGACAAGGGGAAATGGGTTTAAATTGAAGGAGAATAGATTTAGATTAGATCTTAGGAAGAAATTCTTCAGTACGAGAGTGGCAAGACTTTGGAATAAATTACCCAGAGACGTTGTGGCTGCCCCCTCCCTGGAGGTGTTCAAGGTCAAGCTGGAGAGAGCCTTGAGTAGCCTGATCTAGTTGAGAGGCGTCCCTGCCCATGACAGGGAGGTGGAATTAGATAATCTCTAAGGTCCCTTCCAACCTAGGCCATTCTATGATTCTATGATTCTATGATTATCTCATGCCTGTAGTCCTTTCCTGGAAAGTTACTCTGACCCTGTGTTGTTCCCAAAGGCTAATGATTTGTTGCTGAGGTTAGCTTCACATTTAGCTCATTCCCTTTGTTGACACTGAATGCCTGTCCTTTTTCACTGCCTTGCTCATGGAAGGAAGAGAACAGAGGAGTATACAGCATCTATAATCCTTCACACAGGCTTTAGGTGGCAAATGAATAAGGTAGAAAGATTTTTCTCTCAACAGATCTCGTGAACCAGAGAGACATGAGAGCTCTTGCTGTGGTGGAGAAGGTACAAGTGGTCTCCACGCACGGGAGGAGAATGCCTGTGCTTCGCACAGATGCGAGCGACAACAGACAGAACAAGATGTCTCTCTTGGTCTCTAGATGCTTTCAACCATTTGTAGAGCACGTGAAACGCTAGAACAAATCTAAATAAAACAAAAGGTTGAAGAGAAAACAAAGTTGCTGTCTCCGAGTAATAACCAATGAGAATAACAACAAAATAATTGAGACTAGTGAGACAGAGGGCGTAGAAGATAGTTCCTCCTTCAAAATGACCCTTTTGTATAACAACCTATTTTAAACATCCGTGAAAATGATCAGCTGCAAGCTGCAATTGACATGAGTAGTAGAGTTATTTCAGAGAAAAGTTTGAAACAAATGCAAAATCAATGGGAACTTTGTGGAGAGAGTCCTGCCAACAGCTCTTATTTTTCTTAGATTGAAAGATTCCTGGCTAAAATTCCTTGCTCCCCATTGCAAGGAGACTGAACAGAGGAGTTATGGCAAGCTTATTATTAGTTAATTTTCAAGAGGCAATGACAGCAGAATGAATACAAACCATGTGTTTGCATCACACCGTGCTATATCTTTCTTACTGGTTTGGATTGTGAATAACACCTCAGTTGATGTGTTTTGGACTTAACTCTTTTGCGTGTCAGTGGCATGAGCCCCTGGGGTGCTACTCTGAACAGCAGTGCAATTGTGCCCATTACTAGGCTGTCACCAAACAAATGTCATAAATTCTTTGATGGGGACTGGTAAATGCCAACGTAGATTTTAACAATATTCTAGAATGATATTCTAAGTCAAAATCTAGGACTTTAGCTAAGACTTTTATATTTATGAGGTGTAACATGGAAGAATGGGAAATTAATTTGAAGTACTGGGCTAAAAACAGTATCTTAGCACAAGCTGGCATGTCATACTGGTGTGTAGGAGGGAGCTGCTTGGTCAGCCTCACGAAAACTTCAGCACAGTGTTGAAACTAACACACAATAGTATTCTTATCCTAAATGTAAGACAGAAATACAGTGTGAGACTACATTACTGGTGGAAATCAGACTCTACCTCATCTTTAACAGTGTTTGGCCAAACAAGGAAGAAATATGTATTTATCCCTGAATCTCTGGGGCTTCAAGAGGGCTAAAAGTAGCCAGAAGGGATCAGTTAGAGCATTGAAATGAGCTAAAGTTTTAGAATATGGACCTATTTAGGTCCACTGACAGAGTAAGAGAAAATTCTCTAAATTTTTGTAACATACCATAAAGTCTTGTTAAAATTGAGCCCTAGAAAATTAATCAGTATTCAGACAAGACTATCAGAAAGCAAATAAAACCATAACAAGAATATAAGTTATAATCTCAGTTGATTCTGTAAAAAGTGAAATCTGAATGTGCATTTGCAATAAAACATATCTACCATAAAAGCGACTGTAAACAATAAATGCAGAAACATGAATGTTTGTGACAGTGAAACTGTGAAATACCCAACATATATCAAAGACAGAAACCCGAATCTCTCTAGCACATGTTGATTTAAATCCTCAAATCTTTCAAATTACTCATATTCATGAATGTTGAATCTGTTTAACTATTGCTGTGATTTTTTTGTTTTGTTTTCCATCAGGAAGATTCTTTTTGTTTCAATTTCCTGTCATTTGCTTCACAGTCCACAAAATAGAGAACCTTTTTTGGAGCTCTTCAATACCTATAATTCTCATACATTCTGAACCCAGGTAGATTAGGTCTTCAGGTATAAGTTGCTTTCATTACTAAAATAGTATTTTGTCATTCAGCATGGAGGAAAACTTGTCAAGCTGCATTTTCAGCAGTAAAGAACATTACTCCAGCTCTAGGTGACAGAGAGATTTCGTTAATACCCACCGAGAGTTCAACACCTCTTTCAGTGTCCCTGTGGTTAACTCAACATAACCATGAGTGTCTTCTTGCAGGTGTGGGTTTTTCTATCAGCATATGCTTGACTGAAAGCATCTGATTCACAGCCTGTGCCAGGACAGCAGATGCTGTGCGAGTCATTTCAGAGTGATATAGTGTGTGGAACTCATGACTGTAAAAGTAATATATTTCCTCTGAGATCCTATTCCAAGATATTTTTGAAATCTTTTAGTTCTGAAACATTTTATTTTGGAAAGTTTTAGAAGGAGAAAAACAAGTGTTTTACTTATCCCTAGGGTCAGTTCTATCTTGCTTTCTCATATTCATGGGCGTTGAATGCTGAAGAATTAATGAGTTGGTGAACCTTTCATCCATAGTTTATCTGTGGGCTTTGTGCAGGAATAAATTCACCTAAAGCCCACTGACAGCATCAGTTCTGGTCATGTGTAATTCAAGGTCAGCATCTGAGAAAACGGCTACAGACTTGTGACAAAGAGACTGGGAGAAAGACACAGCACAAAGGCAAAAAGCAAAGTGCTGTTACTTATCACAGAAAAGAAATAGTCAAAACGGAGGGTTCTGGTTAAGAATCACATCGTGAGCCTAAGATTTGCTCTAATTCCCATGAAAATTTAATATTGGAGCAGGCATTTAAGTAACTGAAGGAAAACTACCTTGATTGTGAGGCAATTGTCATCACTGAAATCACTTCCAGCTCTGTTCAGATCCTCTCAGTTATGTCTGCAACTGGCGTGAAGTACAGAGTTCCAGACAGGTCTTTGAAATAAGTGCTAAAAATGTCAGCTCCATCCACTTGTACAAGACAGTGTAAAATTGCCCTTTTTTTTTTTTTTTTTCTTTTCTAACTCACTCACAGAATCACAGAATCACCGAATGTTAGGGATTGGAAGGGACCTCGAAAGATCATCAAGTCCAATCCCCCTGCCAGAGCAGGAATGCCTAGACTATGCTACATAGGAAGGCATTCAGTAACTCTGCCTTCTCTGTATCTTCTGTCACCAAGGCACCCACCTCATTCATCAGTGGGCCTACATTGCTTCTGGTGTTAGTTTTATCTGCCACGTATTTGAAAAAGCTCTTCCTGTTGTCCTTGACCCCTCTCGCCAGGTTCAATTCTAGGGAGGCCTTTGCTTTCCTAGTTGCCTCCCTACATCCTCGGACAACAGCCTTATATTCTTCCCAAGTGGCCAGCCCTGCCTTCCAAGATCTGTAAATTCTCCTCTTGCCCTTGAGCTTACCCAGCAGATCCCTGTTTAGCCATGCAGGTCTCCTGGCTCCCTTCCTTGACTTCCTACGTGTCGGGATGCTCTGATCTTGAGCACGGTAGAAGCAGTCCCTGAACGCTAATCAACTATCTTGGGCCCCTTTACCTTCAAACAGCCTTGCCCATGGGATTTTCTCGAGTAATTGTTTGAAAAATCCAAAGTTTGCCTTGGCAAAGTCCAGGGTTGCAATTCTGCTTGCTATTTTGTTTCTGCTACATGAGATCCTGAACTCCACCATTTCATGGTCACTGCAGCCAAGGCAGCCCTCAACCTTTACTGCTTCAACCAGATCCTCTTTGTTAGTGAGGATGAGGTCCAGCAGTGCTCCTCTCCTAGTCGGCTCCTCCACCATTTGCATCAGAAAATTATCATTGATGCCCTGGAGAAACCTCCTGGACTGTGGCTGGCTGGCTGAATTGTCCTTCCAGCAAATATCAGGGAAGTTAAAATCCCCCACGACAACCAGGGCCTGTGATTGTGAGACCGCTCTCAGCTGCCTGTAGAAGGCCTCATCAACTTCCTCACCCTGATCTGGTGGCCTGTAATAGACACCCACAACAGTATCTCTCCTGCCAGCCTGCCCCTTAATTCTAACCCATACACTCTCAACTTGCTCCTCATCCATGCCTGGATGGTATTCAAGACATTGTAGTTGCTCTTTCACGTAGAGAGCGACTCCGCACTCTTTGGGAGCTTAGAGCCAAAACTGTTAGTCTTGTAAATTCTGATCAACTGTTGCTTATTGTGGAGAAGGTAAAATTTCTGGATATTCAGGATACACATGCGTTTTAGACTCCTCATGTATGAAGTTCCTTAAAGAAAGTGTCTACAATGCTTATATAATCTATAGAGAACAGCAGATGCTTTTGGAGATCTGTTGTCTATTTAAACATAGACATCTAAGCTGAAGAGAGAGAGCTGATGATCAATGGCTTTTGAGCGTAGCTGGAAAGAGCAAACAGAAAATCTACAATTCCTGAGCTGTCCCCAGGATGGAACATATTAATTTTACATTCTTATATGAAAACGTACTTTAACCCTATGCACGTTTTAACTCCTGAGCTACTAGATAAAGTGGTGATCATCATTACCTCCTCTTCCCACTCACTGGAAATGTAGGGTTTTGAAAGACAGAGCCACAGCATCTAAAAGAGAGGGAAATGAGTCTGTTGACACTGGCTTATGACCTTTTACTATAATTTCTGCCTCTTTTGAGACTTCTAGTGCTAACCACTTGTGTTCCCTGACATTTATGACATTTTTAGGTCATTATCTGCTCCCATACAAGTTACAGAGAGTCTAGACCCACATTCAGGCCTCTTTTGAAGATGTTTAGATCCACATGTATTTAGCTGACAATTGCTGCTTGTAGATTCCATGCCTGGTGAATAAGAAATCAGAATTGGCCAATAATTCAATGTCAAGACATCTTCAGTTATAATACTCATGCTAAAATGCTGTGTTGCCACTGCTGTTATTCACTGCTCTCTGTCTTTTTCTGAACGGTAATTTACCACCAGCACTTACACACTACATAGGAGAGGAATTGAGAGGATTGATAGTGCCCTAATAGAGCTGCTAAACACAAATCTATTCATAATTATTATTATCCAACAACTGATTTCCATCTACAGAAAAAAATTAGTCATGCTTTGCTATAATTTACTGTTCTGCACTTAGCTTGACTAGGATTTGATCCTCTCTGTTTGCAATTGAACTAAAAAAAAAATCATAGTTTTTTCAGAGGGAATTTTCCTCAGTAGCATATATTATATATTCTTTAGAGAATGTATTTTTCTTGCAGTAGACTAGCTAACAAGGAGGCTCAATTTCTAAGGGCTTTTGTAGCTCAAACATAAAAAAAATCCCAGCTAAAAGAAATCGTTCTGCAGTTACCTCTTCAGCTGTGTGAATTTATTTATACATATATACGTATAGATGCGTATATATGCCTATGGTATGTATATATGTACGCATGTATGCATGTATGAATGTATGTATGTATGTATGTATGTATCTATCTATCTCTCTATCTATCTATCTATCTATCTATCTATCTATCTATCTATCTATCTATCTATCTATTTTTTCCATCTGTTTTTTTCAGAGCTGGACACAATACCTACAAAAAAACCTGGAATCTTCCCCCTGCTGACAACATGGCCAGGAGACGAGGATACATCAAACAGTCGTAATGAGGAGACTGCCATTCCCATATTTTCAGTTGTAGTACCTGGCATACACTGCCTGCAACAGAAAACAGATACTAGGAGTAAATGACTAAGTATGCAATTCTGATTTAAAGAAAAAAAAATAATCCTGCAGGATCAATGTAGCTCAATTACACTTGTTTCCTGGCTACAGAAGAAAATTGTGCCCATTCTTCCTTTTGTATCTGATCTCGCTGGGAAGTTCCATCATTGTATTTCTTTGTTGATTCTTCCTCCTGCTAATATTCACTTCTTTTCATACTGTCTTCATCTGCAATTTATCCGGTAAGCATCCATATCGTTTAGGCTAATGGAACTCTTCAGGAGCAATTTCTTTTTAAAGAAGCTGAAATTTAGGATGAAAAGCAGTAGAAATCAGAGGACACAGCTTGAACTCTCTTTGAGCTACTTGATTTTGAAAGTGCCTGGAACATGTAGTCATCCAAGCTCACTGTAGTAACAATGCCAAGAGAGTTGTGACATATTTTTAAGAAAATGTCAACATGTTTTTGTTTGAAAATGTTTCAAATGTCAACAACTTATTAAGCTAGTGCTTTCACATTACCCCAAATTTAAGGCTTAATCTCAGACCCATACAAAACATTTCAACTTCCTTAGCAGACTTTAGAAGCCCCTTTGAGTAATGAGTCTCTGGAGCACAGGTCACAGGGACCCCTGAGCAGGTTGCCCCATTCTCGCACTAGAAGCCAACACAGCCACTTCTTGGGTTAATATTTTTGCCCAGAACTGTACCGCGGCAACAAAAAAAATATTAACAGGGCCCATTGTACTTGAATTTCAGAGGTAGGCAGAAGTTTATAGGTCTGGGTCTCTGGCTCAGCTGCAGAACCCCTGTGAAAGCCAGAAAGGTGAATCCAGTGCTTTGTTTGTCCGCTCTTTGTACACCCACTCCTACTCTTCGGACTACCCTACTATGTCATTCAGGTCTCCAGGAGTTCAACATGATGACAGACAGTTCTGTGAATTAACAGTAGACTAATGGCTCTCGACATTCACAAGAGTTTTCATGAAATGATTTAACGTGATTAGTTGTCGCGGGTTAGGGCTGGGCCGGCCACTAACACGAACAGACGCTCTCTAACCCCCTCTTCCCCCCCCCAAACGGGAAGAGAAAAGGGAATGAGGCAGAGAGACTTATGGATGAGAGAAGAAAAAAAACTAGAACAGTTTTAATGAAAATAATAGGAATAATGGTAAAAAGATAAAAGTAAAGAACTATATACAACTATAGATAGTAGCCCGATACCAAACCCGACTCCCTCCCCCAATAGAAATCACCACTGGTGCTGCAGAGCAGGAGGCACTGGGGAAACCCCAGGCTCAGCGGCGGCAGGAGCTGGATATAGGGAGCTGGATTCGGGAACTCAGGATCCGGATCAAAATCAGGAGATCAGATGGAGTCCTCTCTGGACACCGGCCATTGCAGAAAGGAAGGGCGAAAAGGCCGAAAAAGGGCAGTAAAAAAGGGCGAAAAGGGGCAAAAGGGCCGAAAAAGGGCCGAAACTCTCGTGATCACTCAATTTATACCAGATATGACGTATATGGGATGGAATACTCTCGTTGGTCACCTGTCCTGTCTATTACCCCCCGGAGGTGCCACCTTTTACTTCCTTGCGCCCCCCTCTTACAACCCAGCACCCCCAGCGTGGCACACAAGAGCCAGCAGTGGCCTTGGTCACTATAGGAATAAGTATAAGCAAGAGCCTTTCTACATACCAGTCCCAGGCAGTGACTGTAAACATCAGGTGTTATCACTGCCAGTAGCACACACTGTCTGCAAAAACATGCTGCTGACTTCAGAACGTGCAGCCCTTTAGAAGACACTAAACTGAAAAGTAAAATTCACTAAACAGGACTGGGTTTTTAGCTAAACCCAGGACATTAGTGCATAATGATTCCCCTTCTCTTTTGAACAAGCTTGACACTTGTCAATGGACCTTTACAGTAGGCAAGGTTACCTATGACTCTTTCAACCCTCTATTAAAGATGAACTGATTCTAATAAATTGCCTCACATTGGTTACTTCTAAACTAGAGAACATGTTAAGAAAATGGAAAACTAAAGACCTGTAATTAGAAGTGGTGTGGCAAAGCACCCACTTCAGAGGAAAATCACACGTACATATTTGCACAATTACATATCATGAGAAATTTACTCTCTATCCCCCAAATGCAATAAATATTTAAAAGTTGCATACATTGCACACACATTAACAATACAGAGGCCAACTTATGGAGCTATCTGGCAGCATATCCCATCTTGAAATTAATAATGTGAATTTGGTCTTAGTCATCAATGTTCCCCAAACCTACATTCAAAGATTCCCCTGTGTTCTGACACATTCATTTTTCACCCTTCTGACCAGCAGAAACTTTGAAACAATTTAAGATAAATATTTGATTACTTTAGCTAGAGTCACATCCTAGTTTAACTGGAGTTCTATCCACTTTTGCCAAATCAGTTTTTGAGATGGAATTTAAGGAAAAATCTTTTTAGTAAATATTAGTACTCATATGATCTTCTTTAGAACGTCATTTATTTTATTGTTTTTAGTAAATCAAAGATTTTCGTCTTTAACATAACATGCAACAAAGGTTGAAATGCTGACAAATCATTGTGGCATACTTGTTTTTCTCTAGTTACACATTTTTTGTCTGAGTTTCATTTATGTCAATCAAACACTAGAAAATTACTTGCAAATGCTAATATAATTTCACTCTTAATAAATTTTTCCCAAAATTTGTACACTAATAAATGTGGTTTTTTAATTATAAAGAATGTGCAACATATTTTTATTCTATTTTTTCATCTTCAGATCAACAAACCTTAAAAATAAGCAAGTTGTTCAGCATACAAGAATATGGCTTAAGTAAATCCTGCTTCACCTGCTTTGAAAGGCCACCTCTAAGCTTATAATGTAATATAGTTACTCTTGTCTGATAAATAAAGTAAAAATATGCAAACTAGTTACTTTCTTCATGGACTGTGGTCTACCTACTGTGTGCTACTCAGGTGTCAAATCTGGAAGTTGTGTGGAATCTTGAGTTAGTTTATACAGAAAGGGGGTGACTCTGAGCAAGAATCAATTCGGGTTCCTGTCTATAAAGACAGGAAAACCCAGCACTTTTGTGATGTCAAAATGGCCACAGTTATTCATGCCTTTATCTCCAGAGTGAGTCAGAGGAATGGATTTTACCCCAGCTCTGTGTGATTACTAAAATTGCAACAGCAAAATATGTAATACATCATTCTAATAACACTATGAGAAATATTGAAAACGTACCTTACCTTCAGTTACGTAAATCAGAGAATATACTATATTGTTAGCAAGCTGTTCATAATTAGTATGAACTTGTCTTTTATGCTCTCTTCTCTCCTTTAATACATTTTTTTCATTGCTATGCTTTTTTCTTCTGCCTGAGGTTCAGCAAGTCAAAATGCGAGGTCCTTCACCTGGGTCGAGCCGATCCCAAGTACAAATACAAACTGGACACAGAGTGGGTTGAGAGTAGCCCTGAAGAGAAGCACTTGGGCGTGTTCATAGATGAGAAGCTCAACACGAGCTGGCAGTGCCCTCACGCAGCCCAGGCCAACCCTAACCTAGGATACATCAAGAGGAGTGTGGCCAGCAAATCAAGAGAGGTGATTCTCCCCTCTACTCTTGTGAGACCCCACCTTGAATACTGAATCCAATTCTAGTCCCCCCACCATAAGAGGGACATAGATCTGTTGGAACAAGTTCAGAGGAGGGCCACAGAGACCATCCAGGGGCTGGAGACCTCTACTATGAGGACAGGCTGAGGGAGCTGGAATCATTCAGTCTTGTAAACAGAGGACTCCAGGGAGACCTTATAACTGCCTTCCAACACCTGAAAGGAACGTACAGGAAGGCTAGAGAGTGTGTCCAGCAATAGGACAAGGGGAAATGGATTTAAAATGAAGAAGAATAGGTTTACATTGGATCTTAGGAAAAAATTCTTGAGTATGAGGGTGGCAAGACTTTGGACTAGATTGCCCAGAGCAGTTGTGGAAACTTTCCCTCTGACAGTGTTCAGGACCAGGTTGTATGAGGCCTTGAGGAACCCGGTCTAGTTAAGGGTATCTCTGCCCATGGCAAGGAGGTTGTATTAAATGATCTCTAAGGTCCCTTCCAACCTAAGACATTCTATGATTCTATAATGTGTGTATTTTCCATTTAGACATCACTAGATAAAATGGGAGAATGAAATTAGGTTACCAAGGGACTCCAATGTCTGAGCTATATGCTAAGAACATTATCTAACTCCACAGCAGGGACAATTTAAGGGTGCTCAGAAAAAAACTCACCCAACTAACCAACCAAAAACCCCCCCAAAACCAAAAGAACAAACCCAGGCATCAGGCCATCATAAAGTAACAATCCATTATTGGTTCCACACTATGGATTTGACTATAAGCTGCTAAACATTGTGGACAATGACCCCATTTACTGACCTACAGGATACTTCCTTATTTTGACCTGAAAAAGTAGTGTCCCCTGGAAGCTGGTCTTACTGGAAATTATTTTTTTTTCTGAAAAAAACCCATCAGTCTGAAGTGTGTCAAACTGAGCTTTGCTAATGAAAATATAGATTTGTCAAAAAGTTCCCCGGCAACCATGAATAATCCCAAATGAGAAACATCACAGTTTTATTGTCTATTCTGAAGGATGAACATATAAAAATATCAAAATTAAGTTTACTTTAAGGGCCCCTCTAAGTAAAATAGAGCAGGACAATAATTCAGTGAGTAAAGAATATCTTTAACAATGACAAGACAGGCATCTTAGGAGCTGTAAAATTTTAATAACACTGTGGAGCTTCACTGACTTTGAGCCTATGTTCCCAAGTAAAGATTTAATCTTTCCCTTTAACAGTGAAAAGCCTCTTGCAGTTTTACAGATCTTGTAGGCTTTACATAGTTTCATACCTTCTATGAAACTTGAATTATAATCCCCTGATAGCTGGAGTTCTATCCCTTCTATCTGATTTTTCCTCAAAGCAGGAGGTACAGTTTAGTGCAATTGTTTCTTTAAGTATCTCACCAGGGGTGGCGGTTACTCACTTACATGAAGTGCCTCCACTTAAAGTACCAATTTGCACAGCAGGACCATGCAGAGCAGCAGTAGCAAGACAGAGGATATTTAAAACAGTATTAAATACAGCAAGAAAATGAATAGGAAAACTAAGAAAGAAAAAAAAAGGTGGAAAAGAAAAAGAAATTATATTAGGAACACAGAACTAAGAAGAAGTATTGAAGAGAAAAGCAGTGAAGAAGGAAGGTTAGAAATTAAACTGAGAATATTGCTGATAAGGTGAAAGTCAGAGTACACTCTGAAAGGCAGATGTGATAACAGTGAAACTTTTGATAGAGTAATTGAATTTTGAAATTTCAATGCAATTTTAACATTGTTATCTCTGTGTAAGAAAAAAATGTTTTCTTGTGTCTTGGCTGTTCCCAGGAGCATGGGAAACCAGGGTTCAAGCTCCTAGTCTGAACTAAGTGAAGAAATGAGTTTAATCTAACTCAGTCCTCGAAAATCTCCTAACCAGAAGTGCAGTGAGGAGAAACTGCTGGAAATCCTAGCCATTTCCAAATACGACATGAAAACAATCTTCCTCAGATCACAACTGGGAGGTCTTCCTAGCAGGTACATAAGAACACTAAAAGGTAACTGCTACTGTAGCACATTCCCCATTCAGTTATGATTGTTTGCTGATCCCAAACTACCCATCAAGTAGGACTTCTGTCAGAGTCAAACCTCACTATCACAGAATTCTTCCTTTTGGAGGAGCTAATATAGCTACACGGAATACATTTACACATAGCTTACAATGAATTCTAAATGCTCCTAAGTTACTCCTTCACCAGTTTCTTTCTTCTCTCAGCTATGTGGTCTCTTCATCTTTCTGAAGAGAAAAATCAAGATAGAGATACTGATGTATAAATTAACCCATAATTTCATGAAAGGAATTGATGGAGCAAATGATGAAAAACCCAGTGAGGTTAGTCTTGTCTTATAACTTAGATAAAATTGGTAAAGACAATACTTTTTTATTGTTCTGTTCTCTACAACTATAATTCTTTTTTGAACCTGTTAACCTTGCTGGACATTCTTTGTCACATTTAGGAGCCTTGAAACAGCAGGTGATAACAGAATTCATGGATTATTACACACAGATTTCTTTGGTCCTTCAAATTTGTTGGGAGAAAAATACTAGTTTCTCATTGTTTATATCCCAACCATAATGAATTTTTCCATTTTAATGTGTGTATTTATCAGACTACAATATGTAGATTAGCCTTATATTTGTTCATACATGGCAAGTACTGCTAGAAAAGCTAACCACTGTAATATGTGATACTAAATGTCTCCATTAACAGAACAGCTCCAGAAGATATTAAGATCAACAGAAGTGTGAAATTAGATTGGGATTCATCTTCCTACACATGTCCAAGAAAACAAGTCTTTTTAAAAAATATTTTACAGAAAACACTGCACATAGCTTTCCCAGCCAGTAAATCTAGGAGAGAAGCCCTATCAAAGCCTGGAAACTGGCTGCTCCTGCCAAAGAGCATCTCATGGGTGGTAGGTTAAAAGGTCTCCACTTGCCAGACACAAAGACAAAACATCGGGGCTCCATTCTTCAAAGCAAATGAGTTTCTTTTCTTATGAAAAGAGCACAGAAATGATATTTATGCTTCTGTCATGATCACTTAAAGGCAATAAATGGGGTAATAAAATGGTTCTGTGGTGCACAAGCTCAACTCCAGACTTCTATCTTTAAACAAAACAGATATTTGAGCGGGGTCTGCTTCCAAAGCAAGCAATGTGGGATGACTGTGTGCAAATGAGGACCACAGCAGCAGATTTCATAACAAGAGGAGCTAATGCTCTACTACCCACACTCATATTAAGGTGATGTTTGCTCACAGTACACAATCTCACTCATACCTCTTCTGCTAAGCACTGTCATGCATAAGGAAAAGTGGCCCCTGACCCCAAGGACAGACACTCATCATATGAATGCAACGAATAGATATTAGATGAGGAGCAGAACATAAGAGACAATTCATAAATAGCATAAAAAGCAATGGTCAAGACCTGTCAGTTACTTAGCTAGTTTTCCAAGCAGTATTTATTCCTAGCTGCAGGGGTGGAGTTATTTCACTTTCAGATTCTCTGTAGTGCCTAGGATGAAAGCTTGAAGTAGAAAGCGTTAATAACAAAAGAGATGAAGCAGAGATGAGCGCAAAAGCCAGTAACCTTGCAGTGAACAAGCTGAAGTACAAAGAGTCAAGAACATCAAATGAAGATGTTAAATGCATCTACATAGAAGTTTTGAGTGAAGTATATTTACAGTTGCAAATTCTCATAGCTGAAGAATTTGAATAGAATATCAGCTGGGTTATGGCAATAGCCACATATCCATAACAGAAGTGCCATCATGTATCTTTCATAATTGAAGCATATTTGAAGAGAAAAAGTGAAGTCTAACAAAGCACAAAAGAAGACACAGATTTCAGAGTAACTTTTTATTTTCTTCCACTGGAATAGTGGTTCATTACAGTTTGGAGAGTGAAAACTCAAGAAACAATTATACAATGTGGAAAATAGAATACAAAAGGATGCATCAGGAATAGCAACTCAGGATAGATATTTTTCTTACTAAGAATGAGACACCAGGAAATAGGTTACCTAAAAGACTTCCGTTATTTGAAGGAAATATTACTTATGGTGAAGTAACACAGCTATTTGTCCTTGTCTCCCATCTCTAAAGAAGGAAGAGATGTAATACTAAAAGCAAATTATCTTTATTTATTTTGTGACTGTTGTTAAGTAGAGACGATTTAAGGAAGGTTTAAAGCTGGGAAAGTGAGTAGGAGACTGGAGGAAAAATGTCTATTTTGTCACAAAATCTCCCATAAAAAGCACTATGGGGAGAAACAGATCTTACTTTAGTTTTGTGGGTAATGTTTTGTGGATATTATGCTACCAAAAGTTGTCTCTGGGACTGAAATTTATAGCTCCCATCTGCTGGCTGAATGGACCAACTGTGGAGAAAGTGGACAGACAACAGCAAAAATCTCTATTTGATGTTTCTGTGTAAAGAGGTTGTGAGGGGAAGAAAAGAAATAAAAATCTCTGCAAACCATCTGTACATCTTTTTGAATCTAAATTTCCTTTTTCTACACATGAACAATTGGAATTGTATACCCTGCTGAAGTGTCAGTAAGATCAAAGGTGAAGAGAGCAAGATAGTACTGATCCTGCAAGAAAGCAAGAGTCAGAGCAGAAACATTAAGGGAAACTTGCCAGAAGGAATTAAAGAGGTGAACTGAAGAGTATGTTATTATTTTTATTATTGCTAAGGATCAGTAAGACAAGTTAATGTACTGTCAACTAAGCTAAAATCTTTCAGTAAGTTGATTCTCCTGGTAACTTCCCATGTTGAACACTTGTTCATGAGCAACTCCGAAATAACTTGTCTCTTTTCACTGAGGAAGGAGTTACCATGCACTTAGCAAAAAGCTAGAGTGCTTTCATAGGTAAGTAACAGAAAGGACCTGATCTGTCATAAGAAATAATGAAAAATGGTTTTACAATTACATTAACAACAAAAAGAGAGCCAAGGAGAATCTCCATCCTTTACTGGATGTAGGGGGGAATCACCATCACCGAGGCTGAGGAAAAGGCTGAGGTACTTAACGCCCCCTTTGCCTCAGTCTTTAATAGTGAAACTGGTTATCCTCAGGATGCTCAGCCCCTGGAGATGGAGGACAGTGCGGACTGCGGAGAGAGCGGACTGTGCTCCCCACAATCCAGGAGGGAGCAGTTAAGGACTTACTACACCACGTGGACACACTTAAGTCTGTGGGGCCAGATGGGATCCATCCAAGAGTGTTGAGGGGACTGGTGGAGGAGCTTGCCAAACCACTCTCCATCATCTACCAGCAGTCCTGGTTAACAGAGGAGGTCCCTGATCCTCCTGACTGGAGGATTGCCAGTGTAACTGCCATCTATAAGAAGGGCCAGAAGGAGGATCTGGAGAACTACAAACCTGTCAGCCTGACCTTGGTACAGGGGAAGAACATGGAGTGGTTCATCTTAGGTGCGCTCACATGGCACATGCAGGACATCCAGGGAATCAGGCCCAACCAGAATGGGTTCCTCAAAGGCAGGTCCTGCTTGACTGACCTGAGGTCCTTTTATGACGAAGTGACCCACCTTGTAGATGAGGGAAAGGTTGTGACTTTACCTGGACTTCACTAAAGACTTTAACACTGTCTCCCACAACATCCTACTACAGAAGCTGGCGGGTCATGGCTTAGACAACTGTACTCTTTGATGGGTTAAAAACTAGCTGGATGGCCGAGCCCAGAGACTGGTGATGAACGGAGTTAAATCCAGCTGGCAGCTTGTCACAAGTGATGTCCCCCAGGGCTCTGTTCTGGGGCCAGTCTTGTTTAATATCTTTATTGATGATCTGGATGAAGGGAATGAGTGCACCCTCAGTAAATTTGCAGATAAGTGGGAGTGGGAGTGTTGATCTGCTGGAGAGTAGGGAGACTCTGCAGAGGGATCTGAACAGACTGGATCGATGGGATGATGCCAACTGTATGAGGTTGAACAAAGTCAAGTGCCGGGTCCTGCACTTGGGTCACAACAACCCCAGGTAGCAAAGGATCTGGGACTGTTTGTCAACAGCTGGCTGAATATGAGCAAGAAGTCTGCCCAGGTGACCAAGAAGGCCAACAGCATCCTGACCTGTGTCAAATACAGTGTGTCTAGCAGGAGTAGGGAAGGGATAGCTCCCCTGTACTCAGCACTGGTGAGGCCACAGCTTGAGATCTGTGTTCAGTTTTGGGCTCCACAGTATAAGAAAGACACTAAGGTGATGTAGCGGGTCCAGAGAAGGGCAACAAAGCTGGTGAGGGGTCTAGAGAACATGTCTTATGAGGAACAGCTGAGGGAGCTGGGATTGTTTAGTCTGGGGAAGAGGAAGCTGAGGGGAGACCTCATTGCTCTCTACAACTACTTGGAGGAGAAAGGGGATCTGGTTAGGTAGGAAAGCTTACCTTTTCCCATGTTCTGGGTTTGGGATTAGGTCATGACTAGAAATAAATAGTAATATCAGCCTTGGGACAGGTTCATTTAATGTAATTTTTTTTCATGTACAACTGATTTGGTACACTGTAACAGATACTGTAGAACATCTATGGTCAATCGTTTCACTGTCTGCATGCAACATCTGCAAATACCAATCAGACAGAGATGGATGGTGCCATTGTACAAAAAGGTGGGTAATCCCTATGAAAAAAACATTTAAGATTAATGGCTATTTTTTACTTAGTTTAGCCTCAAAAGTATGCTCTCAACTCAGCTAATAAAAAATTCCTTCCTGTGGATGCATCCCTGCTGAGTTGTCTGTTTGTAAAGTTGGTCAGACCAGAAACAAAATTGGTTTAAAAACTGCCTGCCTCCTCTGCACTCTGTGCTGGTTTGAGTACACTACACTTCTTTAATTCTGTCACGGGGGCAATGTTTTAACCAGAGAATGAGATCACTTGAATAAATTAGTGCATCTGACAGTTAAAGAGAGTGCGTGTAGGTCCACTTAATCTTGGCTCAAACGAAGCTCAGAAATTAAAGCTGCTCTAGCAAAACCAGATCTTTAAAGTCTTTTGTCATTTCAGCCATAGGTTTTCTGATCATGTCAGTGCAAGACTATTTATAGTGCTACTGATTTTCCCATTCAGGATGTGTGGACTAGGATTGGACCAAATCATGTGTGTTTGTAATTAATTTTATGCTTCAGTACCTGAGGGATGTTGTAACTATGAATAATTGCCTTATGCTTTCATGGCAGGGATTCAATTACCTTTAAACAAGTGGTAAAGGTGACATAGGGTAAATCATTTCATGTCTACAGAAAAAATATGCAGGCAGACCAAATACTACTGTACCTCACAAAGTGTTAGTTTTGAGCATGGTGTTTACCACTTAAGTCTACTCTTACTGAATTACTTAGGCACCCAAAATGGATGATGCAATCTACAACACAGCAGAAGTTGATACGCATCTCAGCTCCCTGCACAGTGTGTGGGAAGGGTTAGAAGAGGAAACAAATAACAGACCAGAAAGATGACTTAAAAGCGCACAACTATGTCCTGTATGCAGCTGTTTTAACCATCGACGACAAATCTATGTCTGAAGTCCTTCTTTTAGACTTCCTACCTCCACATCCCATAGGGGATGATGCACTTTCCTGGAATATTATTGTAGGAAAAGAAATATCATCCCATGGGGAAATCTTTCTTTCTCCATTCCCTAGAGAAGGCAAACAAAAAAATAGTTCAGATTAAATGAAAAATTTGTGTAGAACTAAAGTTTGGGGACAGGAGTCCAACATAAACTATTCTTTTACCATTGAGAAAGAGGATAGCATCTAAACCAGTTAATTTTGTTAATGACAACTGTTACTCGTTATGGCACACAGCTATTGAAATAACTGTCTCTAACCATTCTAGTTACTTTTTAACACTTGATTTTTAAACGAACATCCATCTTTGGTAGACTATGAATTAAGTTATTTCATTTAACAGACTCCTACAAATGTTTTTGCATTATATTTATAATTATTTATTAAATATAATGTAGCAATATTCCCAAGTACTCATTTTCACAATCATTGCAAGCTGAGACTAAAATCATCACAGAATCACAGAATCACGGAATCACAAAATGTTAGGGATTGCAAGGGACCTCAAAAGATCATCTGGTCCAAACCCCCTGCAAAGCAAGATCATCTAGAGTAGGTCACACAGGAATGCATTCAGGTGGGTTTTGAATGTCTCTGGAGAAGGAGACTCCACAACCTCCCTGAGCAGCCTGTGCCAGGGCTCTGTCACCCTCACGGTGAAAAAGTTTTTCCTAATGTTTTTGTGGAGACTCCTATGTTCCAGATTGCACCCATTGTCCCTTGTCCTGTTATTGGACATCACTGAAAAGAGACTGGCTCCATCCTCCTGACACTCCCTCTTGACATATTTACAAACATGAATGAGGTCACCCCTCAGTCTCCTCCAAGCTAAAGACACCCAGCTCCTTCAGCCTTTCCTCATAAGGGAGATGTTCCACTCCCTTCATCATCTTTGTGGCTCTGCGCTGGACTCTCTCAAGCAGTTCCCTGTCTCTCTTGAGCGGAGGGACCCAGAACTGGACACAATATTCCAGATGTGGCCTCACCAAGGCAGAGTAGAGCGGGAGGAGGACCTCTCTTGACCTACTAGCTACTCCCCTTCTAATACATCCCAGGATGTCATTGGCCTTCTTGACCATGGTCATACTGCTGTCCACCAGAACCCACAGTAATTCTCAGTAACCAAAATCCTTTTAGAAGATTCAGACTTTTTTTTTAGAATTTGCAAACTCCAGTAAAGATTTTACATTATATATCTATTGAATACTTGCTACTTGGATTCTTAGAAAGATACGTTCCTGTGTAGCATAATCTAGGCGTTCCTGCTCTGGCAGGGGGATTGGACTTGATGATCTTTTGAGGTCCCTTCCAATCCCTAACATTCTATGATTCTATGATTCTATGATTCTCTGATTCTTTTCCCCATTAAGAAGTTGCAGATTGTGATCCCTGAAGCATACTCTGACATCTAAGGTTGCGGTTCAAAGTCTTTGAGAGAAAACCTGCCCACTTTTCTCTAGCTTCCCATCCACCTCAGTTATATTTCACATGGTTTCAGTTGCCACTTTTATGACAGCTTGAAGCAAGACCCATAGAATGTCAAAGCTATCTGAATCTCTCAGAATTGCCATGCAGAATTTTCAGATTTTTTTTTTTTGCCTGATGCAAGCTTTAGGTCTCATTAAGTGCCTGCATTCTATGAATGATATATAGGGGGATTTAGGGCAGGTTTTCTCTTGTAGTGTAATGTTGCATAAGCTCTAAAACTAAAGGCATTGTCAATATGGTTAGTTTGCCTGAATACACCACCATATGGAATAACTACACTGCTACAGGGTAGCCTGAGCTAGTACTTTTATTAGATCTTGAACAGACACGCATTTTCATGTGAAGGTATTTGAAAATTTCTAAACCCATGCTGCTTTTCACTTTGTAGGCAGTTTATAAGGACAATAGGTCACTGGAACAACTCAGAGATTACATAAACTAGCCAATAGAAAATGCTGAAGCAAAACTTGAAATAAAATGTGGTGATTGCTGTGACTTCAGTGTTTTATATGGGAAAAAAAAAAGGAAGTACTTTATTTCAAATCAGTATCCTTCACCTTGAATTTTCCTCTGTAACAAAATGTCCAAATATTATTTTTTTTTTTCTCAGAAAACAGAAGAAATGTTTTCTACTGGGGAAAAACCACTCGTTCAGAAATAAGACTTTGAAGTATGACTGAAAATCAGTGTGATGTTACAATTATTACTATAGAGGACTTGATGGTAGAAAGGATTTGTACATCAATAAATTTGATTTCTAATATAGACTAGGAAGAGCAGTACCAACATATATAATTCTGGAATAAATGTGAAAGTCACTGTTTTAACTTAGGCTGGAGATTGACATATCATTTATTCATCTAGAAATACAATGAGTTTATGTATCAGCCATAATTTGTCGTGCTCTCTCACAATACTGTTATCTTATGAACATTCCCTACTTTGAAAACGGGCAGACTGTGCTCCACCTAAAAAAATGTCGTAGCTTGTTTTCTGAGTTATCAACATTTTAGAGAGACAGATCTTGGAACATTTAGGGATTGATTTTCTGGTTGACGAGTTACAGCACAGGTGACTAATATGGATCAGTCACAAGGAAATAATGGGAGAAACTCTTTCCAGAGCAGAAAATGAAAAATTGATTCTGCAATCCTGCGGCATCACTACTAAAATATCCCAAATTTGCTTAAAAAAAAAAAAAGAATAAAAAGCACAAATTGGATAGTAGCATTCAAATAGAAAGATTTGTTATCTTAGAAATATTTTACTTATTAAAAATGTATTTCCAAGAGAAAAAAAAATGAACCAAATAGGTCATTCTAATAATAGTAATTCTGTGACTGTATGTGATCATGATAAAAATGTATTTACTATGTGCAAAAATGTGGTTTGTGAATCAATTTATGTGTTATCAGAAAGGCAAATTACACAAAGCTGGAGATGTGACCAAAGAAGAGCAGGAGGAAAAAAAAATAATGACAATGATAATACCAAATTGCCTAAATAATCCTTCATTACATACATAATATCTTTAATTATTTAATGAAGAAAAAACACATTCTAATGCTTAAGAAATGACATGATGGTATCAGTACAAGCATTTATAAGAAGCAAACAAAAAGATAAGTTTGACAACACAGAGTCTAAGATATGTAGATGAGTGATACAGAAGTAAAAATGTACTCATAAAAAGTTTACTGAAAAGGGATAGGGACTGTAAGAGAGAGGGATTTGCCTATACCACGAACAAGAGCAGTGTGAATGAGAGATCAGACAAAAACATTCTATACTACAGGAAGGAAGGAAGTTAAAGATGTATCACGAATTGCTTGTAACATATAGCACAGAGCTCCAAAAATCATATCTAGATGCGTTAGTGCAAAGCTCAGATACAGAACATACAGTGTGGAATTGACCACTGGAATCAGGGACATATTTTCAGTATGACCAGCCTAAGAAGATGTGTCTCAAGATCACAGAATCACAGAATCACAGAATCTCAGAATGTTAGAGGTTGGAAGGGACCTCACAAGATCATCTAGTCCAACCCCCCTGCCAGAGCAGGATCACCTACAGTAGATCGCACAGGAACGCGTCCAGGTGGGTTTTGAATGTCTCCAAAGAAGGAGACTCCGCAACCTATGTTGTCTAATAGAATCACCAAAGCTGCCCGTTCTGAAAACAATCCTTTCAAGCCTCCAAATGCCCAGCTGACACCACTGGACTAAACCCAGACATACATTTGTCTCCTGTAAGGCTCCAGGAATGTCCACGTGATTCTCCGGTTCCTGATGTCACATAATTTGCACTGAAACTTTGCTCGAAATTACTATTACTGCTCATAGAGCATGGTTGTCCCTGAGCAGTCATCAGAAGAGAGGCAAGAACAACTTCCCTTACATCTAAGATTGTTTCCTTACATTCAGAATGAGGTTTAGTGAGTTTCTCTGGAGAACATATTTTCCTGTGAGTGGGCTGGCCCATCAGCATAGTTTGTTTATTGCAGGTGTAGTGACAGACCACTCTTCTGTACGTTCACAATCATACAGCTTCCCAGGACACCATGAAATAGTATTTATCTTTCTGCCTTCTCAGCACAGTCGGATCCTTAATTGAGCCCTTAATTTCTTTTCTCAAAGAACTAATATCTGCCTGTTAAAATGCCAGGTGCAATGTGATGTTAATGACTGAGTAGCGCATAATTCTGTGGTATTAATAGCTATTTCTAGGCATGTATGTACCTGTCTTATTCATTAATTCCTTTCTGAGTGTTACATTATTCTTTCTCAAACAATATTTTTCCTTCTATCTATTGAGAAGCTCTTTGTGTCCCTCTTCATTTTTCTGTTCCCTATAATAAGTTTTAAATCACATTTCCTTAAATTAGAAAGTTTTCAGCCTTCTACACTGAATGAAATTTTATAGGTTTGAGTTGGATATCCGTTTTCATATTTGACAAAAATTTTTAAAAAACCTTGTTAATCACAGGTCAGAACTGTAAAATTGTACATTTAAAATTAATCTATATTTATTTCTTAATCTTTTTAATGCATAACGTTTCACAGAATCACACAGAATCATAGAATGTCAGGGATTGGAAGGGACCTCAAAAGATCGTCTAGTCCAACCCCCCATCAGTAAGATGGTAACTTCTGAGCACTCAAAGTTTCTAGAGAAGCTCTTTGATGTGAGAAGTTGTAAATGAGGGCACTTTATACACTTGTTAAATGTGATTATTATTATTAAAAAAAAAAGAGAGACAAGCAGAATCCATATTTCTTTTTTCTTCATGATTATTCAGGATCATATAGTGCATCTTTTGTATTTCGAAGTCACGCTGCAATGCCTGACTATGTAGTTACCCAGTAGCACATCCTTTCTGTCTGATAAATAAGGGGTTTGAACCACTGTAAAAAGCTGAAAAGACATTAAAATAAATTCTTCTTCAATCCCATTTACATAGCTCAAATTCCTTTGACCATGTTATCAGCGACCACCTCTGTCCTGTTCTGTAGGAGAGGACTACCCACTCTGAAGCACCCTTTCGGCATTCCTGGTCTTGTCCTTGAAAGCATCTCTAAGGGTCACCAGTTCCATTCAACTCCAAATCAGATTTGGCCTCTTTACAGATTCCCATTTCCCAGTAACCCCAGTAATTTCCCAGGACCTGCACAGACAGATGTGTACCATGCTGTGATGTTCATATATCACATTATCCGTATGGTCAGTCACTTGAATGTCTACAAGGACGAGACTCCATTTCTTTTCTTTACCGGTATCTGAAGTCCTGTGATGCAGAGTCTGGGAGCCAACAAGAGAAAGCAGTTTGAGTCACCCATGGATATAGGTGTCATATAAAGCACAGTATCTACACTGAGCACATCTGATGGGTTATGTGAGCAATACTCTGACAGCTTATCTTCAGGGTTCAGGTCTTCATAGAATTGCAAAATCATTTCACTTGGAAAAGAATTTTAAGATCATTGAGTCCAATTGTTAACCTACCAATGTCAGGTCCACCACTAAACCACGTCCCTGAGCATCTCATCTATATATCCTGTACAAACTTCCAGGGATGGTGACTTTACTTTCCTGGGAAGCCTATTCTCTCTTAGGTCTTTGTTCAGATTGTAAAATGATAACTCATTTAGGTTGAATAACTTCTGATTAAATATGAGATGTGCTTAGAATCAATCCTGTAGAATTCAGCCTTGTAATTTAGTTACTTATTTCTGGATTAATATTGTACTTCTTGCACACCTACATCTCTCTCAGAACCGCAGAGATGGGCTGACTGCCAGCAAACACGGGGTGAGCTCTCGACCATCACAACAAATCAAGAACAGGGCTTGTTTTGATCAATGATAATAAAAGTCACGACATTTAACCGGTAATACACTCGTTCACATCTGTTAATGATGGTGGCCAAACCTGTAGACAACACCTGTTTTACTTGTGAGAACAGACTATATGTGCTGCTCTGACCGGGCTCAGTGTCGCTGAACTGCACAACTCTGCATCTGCTCCCTGGCAGCTCTCCAGCAGGGCAGGTGTGCACTTCTCAGGCTGCCAGTTAAAGGAACGCTGTGGTGGATCACTTTGGTCCATTAGCTATAAGGATACATAGGCCCCCAACAGTGAGACACAACGAAGAGTTTGTGACTACACAATTTTGTTAAATCCTGAATTAAGAAGTGCAGAGGATGGAAGGCTGGATAGGCATATCGGCTCACATGGGTAACGGAACACTGGAACAGGCTGCCCAGAGAGGCTGTGGAGTCTCCTTCTCTGGAGACATTCAAGACCTGCCTGGACACGTTCTTGTGTGGCATAGTCTAGGCATTCCTGTTCTGGCAGGGGGATTGGACTTGATGATCTTTCGAGGTCCCTTCCAATCCCTAACATTCTATGATTCTATGATTCTATGATCTCTGTAGGCAAAGCTGTTAACACTGGACTTGAATTCAGACAAAGTGAAGAGCATCATCTCATGAGGACAGACTGCATTCCCCTCTGACATCCAGGTCACACATGTCAATCAAGTTGCAATTAGCTAGTAGCAATGGTAAACTGATTAATGCTACCTGAAGTGTGAGATAGACCTCACACCGTCCCTCAGCTAAGTTATTTCTAGACTAATCCTGTAGCCAAATGCCCCAGTGGTCGGGATAATCAAAGGATGGATATGTTATTGCTATTAAAATGGTGGATGTTAAAATACTTTGCTGATTTTGTTACCTGTCAAACTAAAATTACAACAGTTTACAAGAAGTATATTTATATGCATGTAAGGAACATACGCATACATTTCTCTCTGCATTCAGAATTAAAATAATATTACTTTTACCAGCTGCTTAGTTTAATAAAATCAAGTATTTAAAACATATATTGAATGTACTTTTTCTGTCTTCTCGTAAAGTCTTTAATAATCGTAAGGGCAAGTAAGAAATTTCTATCAGTATAAAAAAGGGAGTTTTTGTGCCTTCTCTATGACATCTTTATTGTGACTGTCATTGGTAGAAACACAAAGTCAATGTTCTTCAGGTGAAAAACATTAAATCACCTAATTATAATTTCCATTTGACTGAAATAGTGTGGACATCTTAAATTCAGTTAATTTAGAAGTTTTCAAAGCATTTTCTTTAAGAGTTCTCCTTTTTTCACACTCTGGTAAGCAAAAGTCTAAAAACAACTGTAAGACCCATAAGAAACGAGCTCCAGCAAAGGCAAGTAGGTAGTAAAGCAGAAAGGAAAAAGAATTTCTTATTCTTTTCTCCTCATTTTTTCCCCTTGACTACTGATGACAGTCTGTCATACAGTTGTATTTTTTCTTATTCTTTTTTCCTCACTTTGTTCCCCTGACTTCTGATATAGTCAGTCATACAGTTGTTTTTTCTTCTTAAAAGCTTTTTATTTTTTTATAAAATAAGTTTTTTTTATAAAATGAGGCAGTTTTTGAAATCAGTTTACAGAGCTTTTGAAATCAGTTCTGTTTTTTCCTTTTTTTTTTTTATATGCTCTGAAAAACTCACACTTTGCTGAGGATATGGGAGGTTTCTACTAAAAGGAATTCAAAGCTCTTCCTAAAAGCTGCATTGTTACTCCTCAGAATGCTTTCTTTATCCTGTATGCACTTCAGCAGCAATCACCATTCTGCTTCCTTCATTTTTCTTCCTGTCTCCTGTCTGTTCCAGCTACATAAGAAGGTGACAAGCTCTTGGCTTGATGTTGTCATTGTTATTTGGCTATGCTGGGAATAAGGTTGCAAAATATGAGTAGTTGCCTATGTAATGTGTAGTGACCACAGACATATTTAAGCCCACTGAATGATTTTCTTTAGAGTTCTGCATTTTCTAAATCGTTGACACAAAATATATCTCACTTGTATGCTCAGGAACATAATTGTATACCAAATATAGCCATAAAGTTTATGTAAGTATAGTCAAGCTACCACTTTATCTTTGGGTAGGAACACAGGGACTGTGAGAATGATCAGGGCAGCCTATATTTGGGATCTTATCTGCAGAAAATCTTTAACTGGGAGATGTGAAAGCCAGGAGAACTGCAGTAGCTCTTCTGAGTGCATAATAAAAACAATAATGTTTACTTTGACAGTGCCTAAGAGGTCCCAGTGTATTGCTGAGGTGAGAAATAAAATCAGGAAAAAGATGAAGTACAAATATTAAAATAGTCTCAGCTTTACAACAATCCCTCTGTGAAAATAAAGCCATCTGTGTGAGACCGTCATTACAAATACTGAATCTGAAAGTAACCTAGAAATTCTAGGCTATTTAGTGAGTATCCAAATTACGACTGAGTCAATATATTTCTGATATTAAAGGAAATAATATCCACTTTCTGCAAGAAAGCGAAGACTCCTACAAATGTTCATGGAAGAAATACAGAAGATTTGTCAACACTGAGGGGAGACCTCATTAATGTTTACAAATATATCAAGGGTGAGTGTCACGAGGATGGAGCCAGACTCTTCTCGGTGACAACCAATGATAGGACACAGGGTAATGGGCTGAAACTGGAACATAAGAGGTTCCGCTTGAACTCGAGAAGAAACTTCTTCTCAGTGAGGGTGATGGAACACTGGAACAGGCTGCCCAGGGAGGTTGTGGAGTCTCCTTCTCTGCAGACATTCAAGACCTGCCTAGACACGTTCCCGTGTGGCATAGTCTAGGCATTCCTGCTCTGGCAGGGGGATTGGACTTGATGATCTTTCGAGGTCCCTTCCAATCCCTAACATTCTGTGATTCTGTGATTCTGTAACAGACCAACACTTAAACAGCTGAATTCTTTTGTCTGTAAAGAAGGTCAGTAGATCTAGAGAAGTTATATCACACATTTAAGCTGTTCTGACAATCACCTGCTCACAGAAAGAATCTCAGTAACCTATGTGATGTATCAGACAACCAAAGAAAATCTTAACTCTACTTCGTTGAGCTAGGAGGCTTTCGATAGTAAACAGTGACAGAAATCTAAACAACTTCACCCGGGGTGCTCAAGCAAAGCCAGTCCCAAGGACACAAAAGTCCACTGATGCAATGGTGTAACTTGAGTATAGAAGAGAAAATAGCAAATTAACGGCTTGATGATAACATAAAACTATAGTAGTCAGCAGAGCTAGTGAAGATTACACCAGACGTGTGGTATTGCAGGAAGAAGATACTCAGCGAGATCGGATAATGTTTTTAACAGGAAACACGAAAAACAAAGGGAGAGAATGACAGGTGGAAAACTGCTAGTAGAGAGAAAAGGGGAATCCTGAAGAAGAGCATTTAATGGTTAACCATTAAAATACATCTTTGGTATATTTAAGCTATAGTATAACCAATCAGTAAGGAATATACTTTTTTTCTAGGTGAATATTTCGTTAGTATTTTCTATAATAACTTTGTATCTCACTACACACTGAACTACAATGACTTTGGTTAATAAAACACCACCATGTAGTAATTAATGAAAATGGCTGATCTCTTCATACTTTGGCTTCTGGCTTTGTGTCTTGTACAGCTCCAGAAAAGTCAGTTTTATTGACTTCAATTTATTTTACTTGATTAAACATGAAGTTTAGTTTTCAGGTAACAAGATCATAGAATTATTTAGGCTGGAAAAGAACTTTAAAGTCATTGAGTCCAACCACTAACCTAGTAATTCCAGGTCAACACTAAACCATGTTACCAGGCATCACATCTACACATCTTTTATATATCGCTATATATCCCTATATATCACCACTTCCCTGGGCAGCCTGTTCCAATGTTTAACAACCTTTTTGGTGAACAAGTTTTTCCTAATATTCGATCTAAATCTCTTGTGGTTCTACTTGAGGTCCTTTCTTCTTGTTTTATCACTTGTTGACACCCACCTCGTTACAATCTCTTATCAGGTAGTTACAGAGAGCAAGAAGGTCTCCCCTCAACCTCCTTTTATCCAGGCTAAACAACCCCAGTTCTCTCTGCTGCTCTTCAAAGACTTGTTCTCTAGACCCTTCACCAGCTTTGTTGCCCTTCTCTGGACCGACTCCAGCACCTCAATGTCTTTCTTGTAGTGAGGGGCCCAAACACTGAACACAGCATTTGAGATGTGACCTCAGCAACAATGAGTACAGAGGAACAATCACTTCCTTAGTGATAATATAGAGATAGAATAGAGATAATACAGAGATAATATAATCTCTCAAGAAGATTTCAAGATTCTTGAGTCTCTAACAAATATCAAAATTTTCACAACAAAATGCTCTCAATATAGCTTTCAATCTGTTTAGAAGTTTTAACACAGTTGGATTTGCATTCAAAACAGATTTATTTTTTTAAAAAAAACTACACAACCATCTTTAGAAATTATGTACTGTCTGGTAAAATTGATGGACAACACATTCCTTAATGGTGCTATATGACCTTCAAATGTATAGTGGAAATACAAGCATCAACAAAAATAGTTGTTAGAATAAATGTTCATTAGTGATTAAACACCCCAATTCCACTTTGCTTCTTATTCATTAACCTACCCACTGTTAATCTCATAATGCTTTTTTTAAATTTCAGATTTATTTCACAATTAAAAATTTCCCAATGAGTTTATTGAAATTATTAGAGAACACTGCCTAGATCCACCTACACCTGGAAGATGCTAAACGATTCCATAGGCAAGATATTATCACCCAAATAGTGCTTCATGGTGCTTGAAACAGATATACTGCAGTTTCTCACTATTATTCCTTTTCCTGAACATAGTACAGTTTTTAGAACATTTCTAGCTGATGGTAAACTTTATTTTTATGTGTATTATCTTGTGTGAGTGAGGAGTTTTTTCTTACCCCATAACTTGTATCATAACATACCGGACTAGACTGTTTCATTCTTTGTTAAGATCAGTTTCACCTAACTAGGCAAATGTAAGCAGATTTTTATTGGCAGTGAATAACATTCTTTTTCCAGTCCTCATGAATAAAGGCTTTAGGAAAGAATTTATTCTTCTACTTCTAAAAATACAGTTCTGCAATCTTAACTCCAGGCTCAGATCATGAAACCAGATGCTGCAAGCCTTAGCAAGGTTGCCTGAAAATTAATAAGTCATCGAAAACGATAAAAGTTGTTTTATTTCTAAGAAGTAGAAGCTGCCATCCAAAACTGAGGGATTAGGGTGATAAACTTCCTTAACTTTTCGTGAGACAAACAATCTGAAACACAGTTTAGGGTTATGAAATTAAATCTGAAATGAGAGGTTGACAGAAAATGTATCACATCCATTACATTTATATGCTTCATATTTATATTCTTCTATATTGATTAGTTGATAATCTTTATTGTTGCTTAATGTTTATCAACTAGAGTCAGTAATCGTATTCTGAATAGTAATGTAAACAATATTATCCATATGTATTGCAACACTCCAAACTCATTGTAAAACGGTTTTTAATTCCAGCAGTGCATCATTTATAAATGTCTGTGATTAGATCCAGTTCAAGCTCCTCTGTGTAACCACACATTAGTTTCCTAGCTCAGGTTTCTTGCCTTTGAAATTAGTAATTAAATTTTAAAATAATTAAACTTAATTATATATTAACAGTGACTGTACATCATCCCATGTTCCCCATCAAATAGAATTCTTCCCTGTCATTAGGGCTAATATTTAAAAGACAGTGTGTGAATTTCGGATTGAAATACTTCGGAGTCATCAGTATACATGACTGTTACCATGCTTTTACTACATGCTTTTTCTTCATGTATTATTCCTGGTAATTGCTTGTCAAAAGTTGAGTATGACTGCAAATTGAATTTTCCGAGAAGATGTCACTTTCCTCTACGGAACTGCCTACTTTCTTCAGCTAGTTTGGTGTTTTGTCAAAAATCAAACACGAAAAGTTTTGGAATGACTGTTCAAAAACAGTTTGATTTTGAGGAGTCATTTGATGCCAGATCATATTGCAAAGATATCAGACATGAGCAGATATTTCAGCATATCCAGAAAGTTTAGTGTTTTCTGGAGCACAACTAGCTTAAAAAGGGGTATGCTATGCTGCTTTCAACACGTTCTTTCAAGGCTAAATCCAAACTACTGAAGCTTGGCACACAAACTTACTAAGTTTGAGTCAACGATGATGATAATTTTTAGAATAGTGCCCTGACCCAAGTTGGCACAGCAATCTTCATTTCATGACAGAAACAATTCTCTGTATTTTTGCTATTCAGTTCAAACAGAAATCAAATGTTATAGCTATGATATAGAATGATTTCTCTGGCAGATGAAGCACGATTTCATAATGTGTTACAGAAATGGAGTTTCTAAAACTTTATAAAACAACATATGGCCACTGATGTAAAAAATCACCTTAAAGAACTTTTCCTACTCTGCTGTCTGCTGAACGATCTTGCCACCTTTTCTTTTCCTTAAGAAAACAATATCTACATTATTATTTTAGTGTCTCAGCCTTTTCTGCAAGTATCTATACATACCATATTGTTCTAGCATTGTAGCTTCAGTGGAACAATATTTGCTGCCTCTCACTGCAGAATTCATACAGGTCTAAGCATCTTTGCCCAAAACTGCCTTTTCTGAGTCAGCACCTAAGGGAGGTATAAAGGTCAAGATGAAAGAGAGATTAATGAGGGATCAGTACTCCAGAGCAATCGAAGGAAGCAAGACTTAATTGGGATCTAAATTAGTCATTCTTGCACCTTTTAGCCAGCCTTTATACAGGAAAAGGTTAGGAGGAGCAGCAGATCAGGAAAGCAGGTCACCACAAAACTAATGAAAAGTCATAGGTGTCCAGGTGATCAAACAACACAGGACAGGTCTCAGTAGGTTCAAGCAGTGTGGGTTTAATCAGGGGCAACTGTGATAACAAGGTGAGGAGAAACCTGTGCTTTTTCAGTCATTGAGTTTGGATAGATGTACATAGTACATGCTGTTTTATAGAAAAACACCCACAAATCTCAGATACTGAAAATATCAAGGTTGCACAGACAAAGCTTTTTGCAATGCTGTGAAGCACTGCACTGCAAGTCTCATCTTCTAAGTATCCTGCAGTGAGGCAATAGAGCATCAGGCCTATGGCAACTAAAAATGAGATTTTACTCACCTGACTTTATCTGTGTTTAGGTGTTGGCCCTAAATCTAGGAGAAAAGAACTGAATACAAGACATCTAGAAAACCCTGCAAGGTCTTGAAAAGATAGATATTATGCTCTAATTGGTGTGTTTCATATCTCACACCTTAGATTTGAGCAAGAGATACCAGAAGATCCCCTTGGGCAATAACTCAGAAGCAGAGAGGATCTAGAAATATAGGACTTTTTCCAATTTAACTTCTTACCTTTTCTACTAATACAGGAAATATTTTCCAGAGACTGATCAAACGGATGTAGACTCCTCTCCATTCAATATTTCCATTTTAAGCAACATCTGGGAGGACTACAGAGACCCATGGAAATTTCCGTACAGAAACACTAAGATTGTTAAAAGTATTCTTAAAAGTATTCAAGCACTATCCAGGAGCAGGTGACGCAATTCACTGAACAGCATAACTGAAGAGGAAGAGCCATGATAAAAAACATCCTTTCCTACAGATTATGCCATTTTTAACTAGCGAGTGTCTAGGACTAATATTTAATAACAAGACTGGCATACTGTTATGGGAATGTGTGGTTGGAAGACTGCATGTCAGAAAAAAGACCTAGGAGTGTCGGTTGATAGACGGTTGAATAAGAGGCAGCAGTGTACCCAGGTGGCCAAGAAGGTCAACAACATCGTGACTTGTATCAGAAACAGTGTGGCCAGCAGGAGTGGAGAAGTAATTGGCTCTCTGTATTTGGTGGCACTGATGAGGCCACAGCTTGAGTACTGAGTTTAGTTCTGGGCCCCTCACCACGAGAAGGACATTGAGGCACCGGAGCGTGTCCAGAATAGGACAACAAGGCTTATGAAGAGTCTGCATGCAACACTAGTCCTATGAGGAGCAGCTGAAGGAATGTGGATTGTTTAGCCTGGAGGAAAGAAGGCTGAGAGGACACCTTGTCGCTCTCTATGACTACCTGAAATGGGGTTGGACAAAGGAGGGAGTCAGCCTTTTTCTCCCTAGTAGCAAGGGATAGGACTAGAGGAAACAGCTTCAAGTTGTGCCACTGGAGGTTTAGGCTAGATATTAGGATGTTCTTCACTGAAAGGGTCATTAGGCATTAGAACAGGCTGCCCAGGACAATGGTGGACTCACCATCCTTGGAGGTATTTAAACAAATATTAACTTGTCTTACTATTCCTTAACAATAATAAAAATAATAGCATACTCTTCAGTTCACCTCTTTTCTTCCTTCTGGCAAGTTTCCCTTAATGTTTCTGCTCTGACTTTTGCTTTCTTGCAGGATCAGTACTATCTTGCTCTCTTCACCTTTGATCTTACTGACACTTCAGCAGGGTATACAATTCCAGTTGTTCATGTGCAGAAAAAAGAAATTTAGATTCAAAAAGATGTACAGATGGTTTGCAGAGATTTTTATTTCTTTTCTTCCCCTCACAACCTCTTTACACAGAAACATCAAATAGAGATTTTTGCTGTTGTCTGTCCACTTTCTCCACAGTTGGTCCATTCAGCCAGCAGATGGGAGCTATAAATTTCAGTCCCAGAGACAACTTTTGGTAGCATAATATCCACAAAACATTACCCACAAAACTAAAGTAAGATCTGTTTTTTTTTCCCCATAGTGCTTTTTATGGGAGATTTTGTGACAAAATAGACATTTTTCCTCCAGTCTCCTACTCACTTTCCCAGCTTTAAACCTTCCTTAAATCGTCTCTACTTAACAACAGTCACAAAATAAATAAAGATAATTTGCTTTTAGTATTACATCTCTTCCTTCTTTAGAGATGGGAGACAAGGACAAATAGCTGTGTTACTTCACCATAAGTAATATTTCCTTCAAATAACGGAAGTCTTTTAGGTAACCTATTTCCTGGTGTCTCATTCTTAGTAAGAAAAATATCTATCCTGAGTTGCTATTCCTGATGCATCCTTTTGTATTCTATTTTCCACATTGTATAATTGTTTCTTGAGTTTTCACTCTCCAAACTGTAATGAACCACTATTCCAGTGGAAGAAAATAAAAAGTTACTCTGAAATCTGTGTCTTCTTTTGTGCTTTGTTAGACTTCACTTTTTCTCTTCAAATATGCTTCAACTATGAAAGATACATGATGGCACTTCTGTTATGGATATGTGGCTATTGCCATAACCCAGCTGATATTCTATTCAAATTCTTCAGCTATGAGAATTTGCAACTGCAAATATACACTGAAATATAGTCTCTTTTCTGTGTGCACTTCTTTACAGCAGTTTCCTACTTTCCAGTCAAGAACTTAACCCTTCACAGTATTAACCTATTTCTTCACGCTCCTTTCTGAAAACAACAATTATCAGTAGGGTGTTTTCCAGGGCAGCATTGCAGAATAATTGCAAATTAAAACCAAAACACATCTGCAAAACACTGAGATTAGAGTGCATTTTGCAGTGAAATACGAAGTCACATTTCGGGCATAATTATCTGTCCTGGGTTTAGCTGAAAACCCAGTCCTGTTTAGTGAATTTTACTTTCAGTTTAGTGTCTTCTAAAAGGCTGCACTTTCTGAAGTCAGCAGCATGTTTGTGCAGACAGTGTGCGCTGCTGGCAGTGATAACACCTGATGTTTACAGTCACAGCCTGGGACTGGTATGTAGAAAGGCTCTTGCTTATACTTATTCCTATAGTGACCAAGGCCACTGCTGGCTCTTGTGTGCCACGCTGGGGGTGCTGGGTAGTAAGAGGGGGGCACAAGGAAGTAAAAGGTGGCACCTCCGGGGGGTAACAGACAGGACAGGTGACCAACGAGAGTATTCCATCCCATATACGTCATATTTAGTATAAATTGAGTGATCACGAGAGTTTCGTCGCTTTTCGGTCCTTTTGCCCCTTTTGCCCTTTTTGGCTTTTTCGCCCTTCCTTTCTGCAATGGCCGGTGTCCAGAGAGGACTCCATCTGACCTCCTGATTTTGATCCGGATCCTGAGTTCCCGAATCCAGCTCCCTGTATCCAACTCCCGCCGCCGCTGAGCCTGGGGTTTCCCCAGTGCCTCCTGCTCTGCAGCACCAGTGGTGATTTTTATCGGGGGAGGGAGTCGGGTTTGATATCGGGCTACTATCTATAGTTGTATATAATTCTTTACTTTTATCTCTTTACCATTATTCCTATTATTTTCATTAAAGCTGTTCTAGTTCGTTTTTTTTCTTCTCTCATCCGTAAGTCTCTGCCTCATTCCCTTTTCTCTTCCCGTTTGGGGGGGGGGGGGAAGAGGGGGTTAGAGAGCGTCTGTCCGCGTTAGTGGCCGGCCCAGCCCTAACCCGCGACAGATTTATTGGCGCCCAACGTGGGGCAAGAAAACAAACACCAATCAGGCTCAGAATATTTTACCAGCTATTTAGATACGTCTGGGCTCTGATATATTGCCCGCATAGTTTAAATTCCATCCGGCGCAGTTGAGAGCGTATCAGATCTTTTCTTTGAGAGTTCTGAAGGGTTAGAGGAGAAAAACCGGACAGCTCACATCATGTTATCGGTCAGTGAAATGTTATGTCATGTTCTTTTAAATGTGGGTTCCTCCCTGGGTGTCAAAATTTTGTCCAAACTCTCGAGGGTGATTTGGTATATCTGTCTGTGGTTTGCCTGCTCTGATTTAAAAATGAGAATTTTCACGGTGTTGGGTTTTTTTGTGTCGGTGTATTCTGCAGTATTTTGGGTGATCGGCATACCTGAATACCTTAAGAGCACAATGATGAATTTTGTTTTTAACTACACTTTCAATTTCACCTTAGGAAATTATACTAATTTGTTTGCTAATCTGAGTATACCAGGTTTTGAGGATTGTGATTGTGAATGCAGTTATTTTAATCGAAAGATTGAATTGCTATTGATTCTGATGTTAATGCCCATGAATCTCTTGGCATTGTGGCGTTTCTGTAGGAATTTGTGCAAGTCATTGAGTATCACTGTGTCCTTTAACACTCAGTGTGTATCAGCAAATGTCGCCCCTTTGACTAGAAAGAAACATCGGAGAAAGTCAATTGCCCTACCAACAGATAACACAACTCCAGGACAAAGCCCTCCTAAAGTAGCACCATCAGATGACTCAGATTCAGACTCAGGAAAGAAAGCTGGTATCCCTGTGACTGGGAAGAAACATCTAACAAAGACAAATCACCCAACATCAGATGGTTCTGATGCAGGAAAGGGTCCTTCCCAATCGAAGTCATCAGATAGTTCAGGGTCAGAATCAGACGCAGTTGTCAAACCTTTAACTCTGAGGGACATGCGAGATGTGAGAAAGGACTTTGGCCGTCGTGAGGGTGAATCATATTACAGGTGGTTACTCCGATGCTGGGATAAAGGAACCGAGACCATTAATCTGAACGGTAAAGAAGCCAAACAGCTGGGATCCCTGTCTGGAAACGCAGGCGTTGACACGGAACTTGCAAAAGACGACAACAGTCTCAGCCTCTGGAGAAGACTCTTGACAGCTATTAAGAACCGGTATACACACAAGGACGATATTCCTATCCACACAACCAACTGGACCAGCATGGAAAAAGGCATTAAGTTCCTGAGAGAACTAGCAGTGAGAGAGGTGATTTACAGCGATCCACAAACAATTTTAAACCCTGATCAAATGCCCTGCCACAAACACGTTATTCAGATGTTTGTGAGGAGTGCCCCACCAGTGTATAAGCACACCTTGTCAACAATGGTCTGGGCATTAGATGGAGATGGTCAGGTACCAACAGTGAGTGAAGTGGCCAACAAAGCACGACAGTATGAAGACAGTACTGCCAATCCCCAACAAATTCAGATTGCTGCCATGGAAAAAATAATTGAGGAAAACAACAGATCACTGGAGAAATCAATTGGGAAAGCGATTGAGATAACAATGGAGAAAACCAATGAAGCAATCGAGAAAGCAATGGAGAAAAATAGTGACTCATTTGAGAAAACCAATCAATCATTAGAGAAGCTGATTGATGCATTGTCCAAGAGAGATGACAGACCTCAATGGAGCCGCGTTGATGCTGTTAGGAAATACAGACCTTCAAGATCAACTAAAAATGATGGCAACTTGTCACGGAATGACTTGTGGATTTTCCTACGTGGATATGGTGAGGACATGAGAAACTGGGATGGAAAACCTACTTCTGCTCTACGAGAACGAGTATCCAATTTGCGAAACACCAATAGAAGACAACAATCTGCCATGAGAAGGAACAATCGGAATGTAAATGTAGTTAATACCAATACCGTGAATCAGGTAAACCCCGTGAATCAGCCTCAAAATTAGAGGGGCCCTGCCTCCAGCCAGGTGGAGGAGAGGGACAACCGAGTTTATTGGACTGTGTGGATTCGGTGGCCTGGCACATTAGAACCACGGAAATATAGAGCTCTGGTGGACACTGGTGCACAGTGCACTCTAATGCCATCGAATCATACAGGTACTGAAACTGTTACTATTTCTGGAGTGACAGGTGGTTCTCAACAACTGTCTGTATTGGAAGCCGAAATGAGCCTTACTGGGAATATGTGGAAAAAGCACCCCGTAGTGACTGGTCCAAATGCCCCGTGCATCCTTGGCATAGACTTCCTCAAAAAAGGGTATTATAAGGATCCAAGAGGGTATCGATGGGCTTTTGGTGTAGCAGCTGTAGAGACTGTGGACATTGATCTGCTGTCTAGCTTGCCCAAACTGTCAGAGGAGTCTAGTGTTGTAGGGCTGATGAAAACTGAAGACCAACAGGTACCAATTGCTACTAAAACAGTGCATCGACGACAATATCGTACCAACCGAGACTCTGTAGTCCCCATCCATAAGCTGATACGTCAATTAGAAAGCCAAGGAGTGATCAGCAAAGCTCGCTCACCATTTAACAGTCCTATCTGGCCTGTGCGTAAGTCTGATGGAGAATGGAGATTGACTGTAGACTATCGGGGCCTAAATGAGGTTACACCACCGATGAGTGCTGCCGTGCCGGACATGTTAGATCTTCAGTATGAGCTGGAGTCAAAGGCAGCTAAGTGGTATGCCACAATTGACATTGCTAATGCATTTTTCTCTATTCCTATAGCAGCAGAATGCAGGCCACAGTTTGCTTTCACCTGGAGGGGTATCCAGTACACCTGGAACCGACTGCCCCAGGGGTGGAAACACAGCCCTACCATCTGCCATGGACTGATCCACACCGCCCTGGAGAGGGGTGGAGCTCCAGAACATCTGCAATACATCGATGACATCATTGTATGGGGTAACACAGCAGAAGAAGTTTTTACGAAAGGTAAGAAAATAATTGAGGTTCTTTTGGATGCTGGTTTTGCCATAAAGAGAAGCAAGGTCAAGGGACCTGCACGAGAGATCCAGTATTTGGGAGTGAAATGGCAAGATGGGCGTCGCCAGATCCCAATAGACGTGATTAACACAATATCAGCTATGTTGCCACCAACTAACAAAAAAGAAACACAATCCTTCTTAGGTACTGTGGGTTTCTGGAGAATGCATATTCCTGGTTATAGTCAGATTGTGAAACCTCTTTTTAATGTGACTCGAAAGAAAAACAAATTTCAATGGGGCCCTGAACAGCAACAGGCCTTTGAACAAATCAAACAAGAGATTGTACAGGCAGTAGCTCTTGGGCCAATCCGAACAGGGCAAGATATTAAAAATTTGCTATACACTGCAGCTGGGGACAATGGTCCTACCTGGAGCCTTTGGCAGAGGGCACCAGGAGAAACTCGAGGTCGACCCTTAGGATTTTGGAGCCGAAAATATAGAGGCTCTGAGGCCAACTATACTGCAACTGAAAAAGAAATACTGGCCGCATATGAAGGAGTTAAAGCTGCTTCGGAAGTGATTGGTACTGAGGCACAGCTTCTCCTAGTACCACGAATACCAGTCCTAAACTGGATGTTCAAGAGTAAAGTTCCTTCCACACATCATGCCACTGATGCTACATGGAGTAAATGGACTGCCCTAATTACACAGAGAGCTCGAATGGGTCATCACAATCGTCCAGGACTTTTAGAGGTAATCGCAGACTGGCCACAAGGTAAAGACCTTGCAATGCCCGCTAAGGAGGTGGTGACACGTGCTGAGGAAGCTCCACCATATAATCAGTTACCAGATAATGAGAAGCAGTATGCCCTGTTTACTGATGGATCTTGCCGCCTTGTAGGAAATCGTCGTAAGTGGAAAGCTGCTGTGTGGAGTCCCACACGACGCGTTGCAGAGGCAACTGAGGGAGAAGGTGGATCAAGTCAGTTTGCAGAGGTAAAAGCCATCCAGCTGGCCTTAGATATTGCTGAACGAGAAAAATGGCCAGTACTCTATCTTTATACTGACTCATGGATGGTGGCAAATGCTTTTTGGGGTTGGTTAAAACAGTGGAAGCACAATAACTGGGAGCGCAGAGGTAAGCCTATTTGGGCTGCTGAACTATGGCAAGACATTGCTGCTCGGCTAGAGAACTTAGTTGTAAAGGTGCGTCACGTAGATGCTCATGTGCCCAAAAGTCGTGCTACTGAGGAACATCGACACAACCAGCAAGTGGATCAGGCTGCTCAAGTGTTCCGAATAGACTTGGACTGGGAACATAAAGGTGAACTGTTTCTAGCTCGGTGGGCCCACGACACTTCAGGACATCAGGGAAGAGATGGAACATACAGATGGGCTCGTGACCGAGGGGTGGATTTAACTATGGACGCTATTGCGCAAGTTATCCATGATTGTGAAATATGCGCCGAAATTAAGCAAGCTAAGCGATTAAAACCTTTGTGGTATGGGGAACGATGGTTAAAATATAGGTATGGGGAGGCCTGGCAGATTGATTACATCACACTTCCTCTAACTCGCCAGGGTAAGCGCTATGTGCTCACTATGGTGGAAGCAACTACCGGATGGTTAGAAACGTATCCTGTGCCTCACGCCACTGCCAGAAACACTATCTTGGGCCTAGAAAAGCAGATCCTGTGGCGACATGGCACTCCAGAAAGAATTGAATCAGATAATGGGACTCATTTCAAAAACAATCTTATAGACAATTGGGCTAAAGAACATGGTATTGAATGGGTGTATCATATCCCTTATCATGCACAAGCCTCTGGGAAAATTGAACGATACAATGGACTGTTAAAAACTACTCTGAAAGCAATGGGAGGTGGAACTTTTAAAAACTGGGACAAGAATTTAGCACATGCCACCTGGTTAGTTAACACCAGAGGATCCATCAATCGTGCTGGTCCTGCTCATTCAGAGCCTTTACATACAGTAGAGGGAGATAAAGTCCCTGTGGTGTATGAAAGGAATTTATTGGGGAAGACTGTCTGGGTATTTCCTGCTTCGGGCAAAGGCAAACCCATTCGTGGGGTTGCTTTCGCTCAAGGACCTGGAACTACTTGGTGGGTGATGATGAAAGATGGTGAAGTTCAATGTGTACCTCAAGGAAATTTAACTCTAGGTGAGAATACTGGATTTAATCCTGTATGATGTTGTTACATAATACTAACAGTGTTCAATAAGTGTTTTTCAGAATAATAACCAGTGATGACCAGAGCTGACCTCATCGAGTGACATCCAGCAACTGAGCTAGCCTTGTTGAGTGACGTCCAGTGACTTCTTCGAAGTGAACCTACAATCTGTGGACATGAACTGTAAAGAATCTCACATAAACTTTCCTGCCCTGAGAGACTGCTATGATGGATAGAACCCACGATTATGAACTTCATGAACTTACTGAACTTTCCCTATAAGTAGATCATTAGCTCGTGATCAGTATGACGTAAATGGTATGGAATAAGGGGTGGAATGTCCTGGGTTTAGCTGAAAACCCAGTCCTGTTTAGTGAATTTTACTTTCAGTTTAGTGTCTTCTAAAAGGCTGCACTTTCTGAAGTCAGCAGCATGTTTGTGCAGACAGTGTGCGCTGCTGGCAGTGATAACACCTGATGTTTACAGTCACAGCCTGGGACTGGTATGTAGAAAGGCTCTTGCTTATACTTATTCCTATAGTGACCAAGGCCACTGCTGGCTCTTGTGTGCCACGCTGGGGGTGCTGGGTAGTAAGAGGGGGGCACAAGGAAGTAAAAGGTGGCACCTCCGGGGGGTAACAGACAGGACAGGTGACCAACGAGAGTATTCCATCCCATATACGTCATATTTAGTATAAATTGAGTGATCACGAGAGTTTCGTCGCTTTTCGGTCCTTTTGCCCCTTTTGCCCTTTTTGGCCTTTTCGCCCTTCCTTTCTGCAATGGCCGGTGTCCAGAGAGGACTCCATCTGACCTCCTGATTTTGATCCGGATCCTGAGTTCCCGAATCCAGCTCCCTGTATCCAGCTCCCGCCGCCGCTGAGCCTGGGGTTTCCCCAGTGCCTCCTGCTCTGCAGCACCAGTGGTGATTTTTATCGGGGGAGGGAGTCGGGTTTGATATCGGGCTACTATCTATAGTTGTATATAATTCTTTACTTTTATCTCTTTACCATTATTCCTATTATTTTCATTAAAGCTGTTCTAGTTCGTTTTTTTTCTTCTCTCATCCGTAAGTCTCTCTGCCTCATTCCCTTTTCTCTTCCCGTTTGGGGGGGGGGGGGGGGGGAAGAGGGGGTTAGAGAGCGTCTGTCCGCGTTAGTGGCCGGCCCAGCCCTAACCAGCGACATTATCACATGCCGGGTAAAAGGGAAATCACTCTTTGCAAGTCTTGACCAGTGATTGTCCAACAAACTTCAGAGAGTGAGATGAAAGAACAAACCACTACAGTGGGATCACTTCAAGGACAGGTGGGCGCAATTGTACTGCCTGATTTTGAACCCACTTAATATTGTAGATTTGCAAGTCAAGACCAAACTCCTTATTCTGTATTCTTTGTACAGTTGAAAAAGATAACAGCTGATCAACCAAGACAAATTCTTTTAATCCCACTGCAGTGCAAGTTAGTTTTTTTCTCATGAAAACAACAGGACAAAAAAAAAAAAAAAAAGATTATTATTCCCAGTTCAGTTTTGGTCACCTTTATTTATGTTAAAAAAATCCCTACTTTTTCACAGTGGAGAGTGGTGATATCCTGTGAACCATTCATTCAGTGATTGCCTTGTGTGTTCCCCCTGCTAATTAATCATATTTTTAAAATTATTTTTTTTCAGCATATGAAATATATCTATTTTTTTTTACATTTTATTCACAACAATCCAGTCCTTCCTGATTCCCTTTGTTGATCAGAATACAGCTGGTTTTGATATCCTTAAATTTTTTCCGTGCTGTCAGTTAGAAGACAACTAAAGTACATATTATACAGTAATCTAAGAATCAACACTAATATGGATCAGAAGGAAAAACCTTAAAATCAGCTTTTCAAGTACACACGGCTGCAGCAAAATGTAAATGAACACAGATTCCTTGGAGACAACCCCAGATGTCCAAAATTTCCTTTTCATTACTTTTGGGATACACTGATTCATATTCTCATTTTCTCAGTATCTTTCATGAACAGATATGTATCTTACAAATCCTTTCTTAGAAATTTCTAGCCTTTTTTCTTTCCCTATCACTCATTTCCCTAAGCACGTACTTGATACATTGATCATGCAATCATCTTTAAAGTAACCTGCTGCCAGCTCATAGGAGAAGATGCATCTGAGATCCATGGGTGCAAAACAATCTGAAATGGCAACAAAAATACTTCCACGCAGAAATTTAACACAGTCACACAATTCTTTGTAAGGAAATACTCAGTGATGATAAATTTAGCTCCCAAAAACATTTTCCATGTTTGTAAATGAAAGCAGTCCATAAGTATCTCATCAGCAAGAACAGGCAAGATTTTTATCGTGGCAAACATTCCTTTTGCAGTGGAAACTGAGTGCTGGTTTCAGTGTCTAGTTACTCTGAGTACCTCCAAGGCGCCTCAGATGGCAATCTTGTATTTTTCTTGTAGAAAAACCAAGTACTTAATTTCTCAAACTGTTCCTGTGTCACCTCTCTTTTTAGCACTGACGATAACAGAAAGGAAATTTCTCAAAGCCTGGATCTCCCCCAGGAAGCTCACTACTTAAAACTATCTGGTAAAGGTTTACCCTACTATGACATATTTTAATAACATTATATAACAAGCCACTCTGTAGTTAACAAAAGTGTAATAGGGCTGAGAGGAAGCTATTGCTTAGAGATTGAAGAAGGAAAATACCAATAGGATTAAGTGGAAATATTTAAGAGAAAACATACATACATTCACATTAGCCCACACATGGCTCATATTTTGTCTCCTCCTGTATGTATCTGACAGTACACCAGCACACTTTCTGTTTAATATCTCTTGTTCTTTTAAAGAAGACAGACAGAAAAATAAAAGTTTCTCCAACTTCCACAACAAGATTCCTCAAATATAGGATAATGATTTACAGGCACAGCACAGCAAGCAGGCAGTGAAAGAGATACCACTGTGCAACTATTGTTAAACGAAACATGCCCATATTGTGCTTAGCTCTACTTTTCCTATCAGTTTTACCTGTATTAGAAAAAAAACAAAACCGATGAACACCTATGTTTGTTTTACATTTACTTGTCATTATTCAAAGCCATTAGTTAGCTTTTCTTATTGAACTCATTGAATAATTGATTGTAGAATAGCATAAACCAATATGCAAAGACACTTACCTTCCATAATGTGGTTCATGACCGTGATCATTGCTCCAGAGAACTATTGCAGTCAGCTAAAAAAAAAAAAAAAAAAAAAAGAGAAATATGTATCTGTAAAATGTCAATTATATTTCTAATAAATGCATACTCTGGACAGACCTACTTAAAATATATTTAACTGACTGTATTTGGTTGGTAGTAATGAGAAGATTTATGCAAGGGAAGAGTTTTATTCTGTATTTTCCATTTGACAAAATTTTGCCTCCATTGACATCAGGACGGGAACACGGTTCAGATGCTAGGGTTTTGCTCATGGGTTTGGTGAGACTACATATTTGAAATTTTGGAAGATAAAAATTGTCAACTTACTGTTTTGCTTGAAACGATCCTCATAATAAGTCCTATTACAAAACCCAGCAATTTTTTCATCTTCTTTCATCTTTCGCAGTGTACCTATCCTTAGTCCTTTCTCAGGGTTTAGTAGAATCTATGCAATAATATTAAGCTATGAATAGCTTTATGTTCTGAAGTGTCCAAAGGTCAACCTTTTTTATAAGCTATCTTAGTGCATGCTTCAGGGCATGACAGTCTTTAGTTGACAGAAATAACTTATCTTAATCTTTCTTTTAATAGTTTCAGTCTAGTTTTAAAAATTTCCCTTTACGCTCTTAAATTTTTATATATTCTAACAGTCACCAAAGGATGATGTTTTGTTTATTTTGTACAAAGGAATATATGTAGAATAGAATTTTAGTCCATGTAGACTTGATTTTCTCATCATGTGGACAAAGTCAGTCTAGTAGGAAGAAGAAAGAAAGAAAGAAAGAAAGAAAGAAAGAAAGAAAGAAAGAAAGAAAGAAAGAAAGAAAGAAAGAAAGAAAGAAAGAAAGAAAGAAAGAAAGAAAGAAAGAAAGAAAGAAAGAAAGAAAGAAAGAAAGAAAGAAAGAAAGAAAGAAAGAAAGAAAGAAAGAAAGAAAGAAAGAAAGAAAGAAAGAAAGAAAGAAAGAAAGGTAGGAAGGAAGGAAGGAAGGAAGGAAGGAAGGAAGGAAGGAAGGAAGGAAGGAAGGAAGGAAGGAAGGAAGGAAGGAAGGAAGGAAGGAAGGAAGGAAGGAAAGAAAAAAAAAACCTACACAACAATTAGATATCAGATACAGGAACTGAACTAAGAGTTCCCAGCAGTGGAGCTGTGTGTTATAACAAATCGGCGTTTGAGGTAAGATAATGTATTGAAAGAACGGAAATATTCCTTCAGCTAAACTTGTGTTTACATTTCCGTTTACAGAAGGCAGAAGACCTGGACAGAATGTCTGAGTGGGATTTAGGTCCATGTTAAGACATATTTGAGTGCTTATACATGATCTAAGTGTATAAACTGTATTACTGAGGTAATTAATTCAATATAGTCCATTGAAGCTAGAGGAGGATTCAATGAACAGTAGACAGCACAGGGCTCAGTTCAGTTGTTTAGTTCTTTATGAAACATGTAACATGTCGTGTATAGTTTCCACCTGCCATTCTAGAAAGGTGTTGACCTCTTGTGGGTCCTAATTCACAGCTATCAAGTTTGTGCAATTTTTCAGATGTGAAAGAGCATGACAAATGGCACCAGATACCTACATTCAGGAAACCAATTCCAGCTTCTAGCAGCAGGTCAGATCATTGTTTTCTAGACCCAACTGACTGTTGTCTTGATCTTTACTGTCCACCTGGACACCTTTTTTAAACTTCTTTGTCCAGAGCTGTATCCCTATTACAGGGTTCCACATACAGGCACCCAAATGATCTGAGACGGTCATAAGTATCCACAAACTACTAACAGATGTAATATGGAACTTACTGAAGAGCCACAGGACACCAGGTACAGCACTCTGGAGGATCTGTATGCATGACCAACTGAACTGAATTATTCTGCAAATTAGGAGTTTTCTCTCCTAGCAGACAGCACCTGTCACATTTTCAGAAATGAGATGGGAGAATTCCCTCTAAAGAAACATATCTTTCAAAGGCCAATGGAATTACATACATGATCCATGTGTCTCATTCACAGTGCATTATTCTTTATTTTTTTCTTTATATCATGCATTTAATTTTTATTCTTTTCTTCTTTTTACACAAAGTGTTGTAAGAGCCTTGTCTCTCTGGGCCAAGACCTATTCTGAGTAAAAACTGCAGGAGATAAGGCTGATTGTCAAGTTTAACTCACAACTCCCAGAGCAGGGAGCCTGTTGATTGGGGTCAGGCCACTTGCAGGGCAGACTGTTGTAGAGTTTCCAAGCAAGTCATAAAGCAGCCGGTTGCTTTGAGCAGGTCCATTTGGCTCAAAGTGTTGTGGGAATTACCAAGATTTAAGAACAACCCAGGAGACAGAAGACTAAACTGTTGTTTGAATGATACCTTGACTGTCTCTTTCTGGGGAAGCTGGTTTAATAATACAGGTCACAAGGAGAAGTAGTACAGGATTTCATCCCCAAAGTGTGACAAAGCTCTTTCTATACATTCAGGTCTGCAGAACCATTCAAAAATAGTTGTTCAACAAGAATAAAGAGATTTCCATTTTTCTGAAGTTTAGCACATACAATAAAAATTCAGACACTGTGTTACATGAGACAAATATAGTTCCCATTTTTTGATGTTTCCTGCAGGAGAATAAATAGTGCACAAATACTAAGTAAAGTGATGTAGACAGAAGGCAAAGAATATTAAAGAATTAATCTATTATTAATCTAATAATCTGTTTATCTATTAATCTATTCAGTGAATCAATCTATTCAGTAGATCAATAACTGTGTGAAGAGTATCTCAAATAGTTAGTTTAATCATCTAAGGAATAATGATATATCCAATACCAAAAAAACTCTGGAGGGACACAGTGTATGTATACAAGCTCTCTCTTGTTTTTTAAAAAACCTAACAGCACTTTGAGTTCCTCACTCAAAGAGTATGAAGAATAATAGTTTCTATTTTATAGAAAAAGTCTTCCTTGTTTTTACTGTTTTGTACAAAGAAAAATAAGAATATGAAAAAGTTCTACTCTGGCTATGTTCGTTCAAAGCAAAATGATTTAACTGATTTTCGGTGAGGTTTGAAGCAGAAACATTATCAATAACAACGTATGTTCCCATAAATTTAAATAGAAAAGCACATCAAATCCATGAGATTTTTTTTTCATTTATGTGAGAAAAAATAAATAAACACCACATATAATTTAAAAAGCCCTAACCTCTAGAACATTTTCTGCCTCACAAATGGGAAATTCAGAGAACACACTAAGAGATTTTGTTACACATAATCTCTCATATTGTATTAAAGTGTTGATCAAAATGAATTTTATATCAACATATTAATATAGTCCTGTGAGGAATACAAGCTTTGAAAAACTAAACATAATTTGTTTTCTCGTTTTTGTGACTAGAGCTTCCTGACTGAAATCAATTTGTGTATAGAAGTGAAGCAGCAATTACCTAAAAATCATCTGAATTATGTGACAGAGGTAAACTCAATTGTTAATTAAAATTCTGTATGAAGGAAAAATCTGAGGTATAACTCTCCCTACTTAGTATATTTCTTCCACTGATAACTGGGATTTTAAGAAATCACCTCAAATTATATCTCTTGAAATTCGATAAATATATGTTCCCTTTAATTTCAAATTTATTTTTTTGTAAGATACTGATCCCCACCTGATCTGAGCAGGATAAGGAATAGAGCTGGATCAAGCTTCCTCAGCCACTTACAGTGTTTGAGGCTTTGGTCACACCTCCTTCCTGCATTCCTGTATCCTGTTCTTTGTTCTTAATGATTCCTACATGATCTAAAATTTCTAGTCCTAATTCTTAAGGGTAACTAACAGGAATTTTTTTCCCCTTTTGTTTGAGTGTGCTTCTTGCTAATCACTTGTGGCAGATATTTCTCACTGTATCCTTGCTGCATTTCTCCTTGAGTCTCAGCTATGTTATAGAATATATGGGTATAGAGCCCAGAAAATGTTTTCTCAAGGCAGGCTTCCATGAACATCTGCATTCTTCAGTGTTTTTATGAAACAGCAAGTCATGAAACCTCTCTGGGCTCCTGGGAGTTTTACAATACAGAGGTCAAAATGGTTCAGTGGCAGGTGGCATAGCAAATTGGATGTCATTAAAGGTAATGTAAATATATACTGTAATGTAATGTAAATAAATACTGCTTTGAGTGCAGGAAATCATACGTACTGAAACACCTCAGTTCTCATTTTGACCTTGGCCATGAGAACTGTGTGATGCGCATGGAGCAAGATTCATCCAGAAAGCCACTGCCTAATCTGAATAGACTTGTCGCATACTATACTAATTGAAAAGAGTACAGAAATTCTTGTTAAAAGGAGCATCCACAAGAGGTTAGCAGAACCAATTTTAGAGATTCCTCTTTTTCTTCACTAACATCAGAATGAGGTTTGGGATTATTAACTCAGACCTAGACAACAGACTTTTTAGCTACCTACAGTTGGGCAAAAGGATTCCATGTTCATACAGCGGAACAGTTTGTAGAAGATATGACTCAGCTTTCCACTGTCCAGCCTCATTGGGATTTCTCAATCATCTGATTTCAGCTCGTTCAGCACCTCTTCCATCTCCTGTCAAGAACTCCCTAATATTCTAATTATAGAAGATATATAGAAGATATGTATCAATTCTGAAGTAATGAAAACTAGATTATCAATTAAAAATTAAATAATTAGGGGAAACTAATTGTGTAATTTCATGTCATGTTTATTTGTTTATGGAATATTTAGCATGAAATGTTGAAAAAAACATAATTCCTAACTTACAAACTGGAGATGATTGTTATGATTGATTAATAAATACCTTGACTGATGGCATAAAAGGCACAAGAATTTTTCCAGGCTTTCAGCAGTCCATATTTTTCAGTTTTACACCTTCATCTGAGATAGATTTTTGAGCTCCACCATTCCAAAAGGACGTGGAATTCATTAATACTTAACAAACATCCTGCTCTTTCACTGCCCCAGAGTTAATCGGTAGTTTCTGCCAATTCATTTCTGCCAACTCATTAAAAAAATACTGGGTATTTGTTGGGAAACAGCTCAAACACTTGGGTTTCTAAGTTTGTTTCCATGTTGGTGTGATTGATGATATTGATCTTAGAGGAGAGAGAAAGGAACACACTCAATCTATCAGATGTCTTTAAAGGGAGGGTGGAAATAGCATTTGGGAATGCTTGTGCTGTTACCATCTTTTCTGGCTCTTTTGAACTATTTCCTTTCACTCTGAGAGAAGTCTACTTGGATTTGTGATACTGCAAATGCAAACTGTCTCTCAAAAAGTAAAATCAATTACTTTCAAGATTCTCATGGTCAATGTTTTCACAGGCATTAGCTTCACACCAGATTTTTCTCCCTACTTTTTTTTTTTTTTTCCCCATCACTTTGCCTTTACCAAATATTATTTAATCCAGAAAAATAAAGCAAGGATTAGAGGAGTAGTAGTTTGGGACTATAGCTCTAGAGCAGGAAAAAATGTCTTAAAGACCTGCTATATTGAAAACACTTTTGTTGCTATGACCCTGTCAAGTTAACATGGACACTGTCAAATTTATTTTAATTTGTCACGTAAAACAACAATTTATCCTTTGGTGACATTATATTAGGTATTATTGATAAAAGTAGCCTATAAACTAAAAAATTCACATATCAAGTGAGGAGAGATAGTAGTATTGATTCATGAACATCTAATTTTGGACTCATTGGAAGAATGCAATTTACTTTGTTTGCAATCAAGGTTTCTGTCTAGAGCCTTCCAAATATGATCAGATTTATAATTCAGTCATGGAGAAGGAACATGTCCATGTTCTTACCTGTCAGGATAAGCAGGCCAGATGGAGCAAGTTTCCTTTTACCAGAAAGGAATTAACAACAAAAATAAAATCAAGCATCATATTCTTAATACTATGTTCTCTCATTCTTGGAAAGTACAGTGAAATAACTTAAATACAAGAAGTATAACTAACAAGCAGACAAAAAATAAGGCACTGTGAAGCATTCTTCGCGTGGTTGAAGTAAAGTGTACTTTCAATTTTGATTTTTTAAACTCATATAAACCTTGCTGTCACATTGAACATCTAACAAAAAAAAAGTGTTTCTACAGCTTTCAGAACTGTGGAGTATGGAAAAAAACTAGCAGAGTGCTTGAGAACTAAGAGAAGAAAATATTTGAATGACATCCAGCAATATATAATGAGTGAGATGCAAACTTCCTACAATCAAATCACTCCATCAGTAGACTAATAGGTGCCCCACTTGTGACAAGAGAAAATGAACCTGCTCCTTAATGGTTTTCATTAAGTTTTGACAATAGAAAGCAAGCAAAAATCTCCAAAGTGTTGTGATTATCTTGGGCTATATTGTTGTATTTGTATTTTTATTGCCGCATTCCCAAAATAACATTGCCTTCTTGAGCTAAGAGAACTCAGGATATCTTGAGGATCTCAGGTTCACATGCCAAATATCTCTGCAATGCTGTGTCAACCGGACAAGTTTTTTTATGACAAGCAAAAGTACATTAACACTCAATGAGCATCTGTATACTGTAACACAATGTTCCAGCTGAAATTTCTTTTGATGGAGTGAAAGTGTCAAAACAGGGTCCTACTAAAATTAGTGCTGAATACCTCAAAAAGTCTTACCTCAAAAAGTCTTACCTCAAAAGTCTGGAGGAGTATGGAGTCTTCTAAAGGAAGTCTGGATTTTTTTACAGCTGTGTAGGATTTGTGTCTGATGATGGGTTTTGGTAGTATGGGGGGCTATTGGGGTGGCTCCTGTGTGAAGCTTCCAGAAATTTCTTAAGTTAAAAGTCAGACCCACCTCTGGTCAAGGCTGAGCCAATCAGCACCTCTACAATCAGCATATTTGAGAAGGGAAATCCTGTTAAGTAGGTTGCTTTTTGTTGGGGAATTCTTCATTTTGGAGATGAGGAAGAGGAGGTCAGTGAGGCAACCATGGGGACACCAAGGTCAGTGAGGAAGGAGGAGGAGAAGTGCTCTGGAGCAGAAATCTTTCTGAGGCCCATGGTGAGATGGCAGGCTGAGCTCCTGGAGCCTGAGAGATTAATGGTGGTGCAAGATCCAGATTTTATCCCATGTAGGACCCCAGGCTGGAGCAGAGGACCACACTCCAAGCATGCCATGACTCTGAGGGAAGCTTGCACTAGAGTAGCCCAACGCTGGGAGCTCTGCAGCTCATGAGAAGGACCCATGCTGGAGGAGTCTGGGATGAACTGTGACCATGTGGGAAAGAATTACATTGGAGAAGTTCAGGGAAGACTATCTCCTCTGAGAGGAACACCATGTTGAAACAGGTGAAGACTGAGAGGAGTCCTCTCCTCTGAGGAGGAAGCAGCGGCAGAGACAACACGTAATGGACAGACTGCAACCCTCACCCCCTGCCCCCTGTGCTGCTAGAGGGGTGAAGATAGCTGGGAAGAAGGGAGGGATGGGGTTAAAGTGTTTTTAAGATCTGCTTGCATATATTTTCTCACTATCTTACTCCGACCTAATTGATTGGTAAACTGGTGATGGTTCTGTTGTCTACATTAAATGTTGACGTTTTCACCGCAAATTTACTTCGGTTTTTGCCCTTGACCGTAAGCGCTGAGTGAATCCTCTCTGTCCTTAGTATCGATTCTCAAGCTTTTTGTTATAATTTTGTCCTCCTCATCCCAGAGAAGGAGGTTAGTAGGAGTGAGCGAACGTTTGCATGGGTCTTCGTTGCTGGCTGGGCTGGCTCAAACCACGACAATATTAAAGAAGAAATATTGCCAGAACTGATACACTGCTAGATTTCTACAACTGAAAGATGAAACTCAGGAGACGGCACTTTTAATGCAAACTTCTTTCCATATACATTGATAATTTCAGAATATTTTGGATGCAAGATAAATTAAGAACTTCCCTGATGAATCCCCCTGCCTGACTAGGTTGTCTCCATATGGCCTGAAATAATTTCTTTTTGAGACTCAATGGGTGAATGAATTGCTGTTGTTGATCAAATCTATGAGTTCTAAATAAACATATGCATATATATTCAAGTACATTTAAAGGGGATGCACAGCAGTCTTTATATGAACTGGAAGTACATCTTTCTGTTGTCCTTTCCTTTGTTTCTTTGATATCCTGTGAAACAGAAAGCAAAGCTATAACGCATGATCTCAGCAGAGCAGAATGCCCTTCTATCCTCAGGTGTTACTTTGTCTCATTTCTGAATAAAATGATGGACAGAAACTGCAAATGAGTGAATTCACAGTGTATCGTGGATAAAAGAGTGGATATCCTCTTGGTTGACTCCCATTCATATCTACGTGACCTTGCGCTAAGGAAGTACAAAGACTTCAATCAGATCAGTAATTTTTCCTACACTGAGGGTCATTAGTGACAAGTGTTCTACTCAAGTTTGACAGTTTGGCCATTTATGAGATACAGTGTTTTATTTCAATGGGTGTATTTTAATTCTATGCTGAATTACAAGGATTCCCTTGAAAAATGCTATGAGAGTTTCTCAGCTGTTTCTTCAGAAATATTTCATTTCATAGAATTTCAGAAATTAAGTGTCTCAGTGGGTGTCATCCTTTCTGAACATGGATCCTGCAGTTCTTGCATTGGTTTTGTGGTGGATGTGGCAATGCTAGGTTAATGGTTGGAGTCTGTGATCTTAAATGAGTTTTCTGACCTAAACAATGCTATGATTCTACAGCATGACATGTCCATCTCTGCTGGATATTTTCACATAGACCTTAGCTTAAAAATGAACTGTCTTTACTTCCAAGGTAAAGGGCAATGAAGGTTAACAAGTTTCAGAAAAAGTAATCTTTGTGTTATGCACATATGTCAAAAAAAAGAAACTTGTGGAAGATTATTTTGAAAATTTCTTCTCCCACACAGAGGAAGTTTCTTCAAATACACTGCCGACAAAACTAACAATAGAGGCAATGTAGGTCCTCTGGTGAATGAGGTGGATGCCCTGGAGACAGAAGACAGAAAGAAGGCAGAATTACTGAACTCCTTCTTTGCCTCTGTCTACACTGTTGGAGACTGTCCTCGGGAACCACAGTCCCCTGAGGCCCCAGAGGAAGTCAAGATAAAGGAGAAGTTTGCCCTGATTGATGAGGAGTGGGTTAAGGATCAATTTGAACACTTAAACATCCATAAATCAATGGGCTCTGATGGGAGGCACCCACGGGTGCTGAGGGATTTGGCGGAAGTCATTGCTAGGCCACTCTCCATTATCTTTGGTAAGTCGTGGGCAACAGGTGAGGTGCCTGAAGATTGGAGGAAAGCGAATGTCACTCCAGTCTATAAGAAGGGCAGGAAGGATGACCGGTCAGACTCACCTCCATCCCTGGAAAGGTGACGGAACATCTTATCCTTGGCGTTGTCTGGAGCCATATCAAGGATAAGAAGGTTGTTAGGATCAGTCAGCATGGCTTTGCCAAGGGGAAGTCATGTTTGACCAACCTGATAGCCTTTTATGAAGACATAACCAGGTGGATGGATGGTGGCCATGCAGTGGATGTGGTCTATCTGGGTATCAGGAAGGCATCTGACACCGTCTTCCACAGCATCCTCATAGGTAAACTGAGGAAGTGTGGTCTGGATGACCAAGTAGTGAGGTGGGTCTCTAATTGTTGAAGGGAAGAGGTCAGAGAATTGTAGTCAAGGAGGCAGAGTCTAGTTGGAGCCTTGTGTCTAGTGGGGTCCCTCGGGGGTCAGTGCTTGGGCCGGTGCTTTTCAATATATTCGTCAAGGACCTGGATGAGGGATTAGAGAGCACTGCCAGTAAGTTTGCTGATGGCACAAAACTGGGAGGAGTGGTTGACACACCAGAAGGCTGTGCTGCCCTTCAGAGAGACCTAGACAGGCTGGAGACCTGGGCGGGGAGAAATCTTATGAAGAGCAAGTGTAGAGTTTTGCACTTGGGATAGGATAACCTCATGTGCCAGTATAGGTTGGGGACTGCCCTGCTGGAGAGCAGTGTAGGAGAAAGGGACCTGGGGGTTCTAGTGGACAGCAGGATGACCATGAGCCAACAATGTGCCCTAGTGGCCAAGAAGGCCAATGACATCCTGGGGTGTATTAGAAGGGGAGTAGCTAGTAGATCAAAAGAGGTCCTCCTGCCACTCTACTCTGCCCTGCTGAGGCCACATCTGGAATATTGTGTCCAGTTCTGGGCCCCTCAGCTCAAGAGAGACAGGGAACTGCTGGAGAGAGTCCAGTGCAGAGCCAAAGAGATGATTAAGGGAGTGGAGCATCTCCCTTATGAGGAAAGGCTGAAGGAGCTGGGTCTCTTTAGCTTGGAGAAGAGGAGACTGAGGGGTGACCTCATTAATGTTTATAAATATGTCAAGGGGGAGTGTCAGGAGGACGGAGCCAGGCTCTTTTCAGTGATGTCCAATGACAGGACAAGGGGCAATGGGTACAAGCTGGAACATAGGAGGTTCCACAAAAACATTAATAAAAACTTTTTTACTGTGAGAATGACAGAGCCCTGGAACAGGCTGCCCAGAGAGATTGTGGAGTCTCCTTCTCTGGAGACATTCAAAACCCTTCTGGGTGCGTTCTTGTGTGATTTACTTTAGGTGATCTATTTTAGGTGATCCTGCTCTGGCAGGGGAGCTGGACTAGATGATCTTTTGAGGTCCCTTGCAACCCCTAACTTTCTGTGATTCTGTGATTCTGTGAAAACCGATAGAAACAGAGGAAGCATAAAAAGAAACAAAACCACTATTTGCATTTGAAATGGCATTGCCATAATACTGAGGAAAGGAAAAAAAAAATAGACTTAGCAATAAAAATATCTGGAATTGCATTTATTATTTATTTTTATTGACTGTGCCAGGGGCCATGCAATATACAGAATTCTGCCCTTCACAAATCCTAGAGCAGAGAGATCTGCCTAAAAAACACAGTGCACTAATGAAAGGAAATCTGTGAGAAGCTGTTTAAATAATTAAAATATCTGGCATGGTTGAGAAATGAGTTCTGTTGCCGCTTGCCATTTATTTTTAATGTATTCAAAGCAATCAGAGATTTTAAAGAAATTACTCTGGAAAACTTGTAGGAGCAGAATTTATAAAAATTGTCATTGTTGATAATAAATTTATGAATGACTCTTTCAAAATTATAACACAGAAAAAGGGAAATTCTGCCAGGTGTTGAAATGAGTATGATAGATTCTTAAAAAGGATGACAGAGGTACCTGATCCTGCAAAGGTATTTAACAACGTGCAAGTAAACAGAGTCTCATAGGGACTTTCATGCTGTATTTTCACATTTTTGCTGTTATAACTACAGCTGCAGGAAAAAAAAAAAAGCATTCTTTTTATTAGACTACATTTGATTAGCAGTAATATCTGAGGAGACAGAGTATGTTTCCATTGTAGCAAGGTATTAATGTAGAGCTTGATACAGGATAGTTCTGATTCATAAGCTAATGCTCAAATCTTGACTGAGACTTATTAACAACATTAACTTGTCCATCAACCTTCACTGAATTACTCAGTGAGAACGTGAGATAGATGGTTAGAGCTGCTTAATTTTCTACACTTAGCATTGTGACACAAAAATCAGTCCCAAAACATGAAACAAAAAAAGTGGTACATTACCATAGTATTGCATTAAGATTATCTTATGGTGAAGAAGTAGAGATAGCAATACAGCACCTTCATGGAGTGAACCGAACTTGCTGGAATTTCTTTTTCATTCTGTGAACAATGTAAATATTCTTCCCATTACTACTTAAGAGGAAAAAGTGTTCTGTAACTGAAAACATGAAAAAAGAAGGTGGAGTAAGAATATGCCCACTACAAACAGAGCAGTTGCAGCATAACAATGTCGTCAGAAAAATTTCTTTCTGCTGTTCTGGAGTATTTAGAAACTTAAAAAGAGCCACCAAGAATCCCCATGATGATGATTTTTTCAGTTGTTTATGTGTTCCTGTATGAGTTTTTTTTTATGTCTTGCAGGACAGAAAGGCCTTTCCTGTAGCATTGTATTGTGCTTGTGTACAGCCTTGTGTTGTGCTCACTATGGGTGTCCTAAATTTTCATGAAAGGCATTACAGAAGTTACACTGGAAAATCCTGTCGTGAAACGTGCTAAGGACGTGACTAATTTATACAGAGATACACAGAACATATGTAGTTTTATCTATATTTTCAAGAATTCACTCTTTCCCCATCTGATTTATTTCATATTCTTTTTTATTGCTATAGTAGATCTTTTGAGAGTTAGGAATTTCTCACTTTCGTATCTAAAGGTCTTTCCTATATTTCTCAAAAAGATAGTAAGCATGTCTAAAGACGACAGAAGATGAAGTATGTCATTCTCACAAATTGGGAGGTTCCCTGGGTTTGAAGTTTCATTAAGGAAATATGAATAGAGAAATAGTTTTGTTACAAATATGCAACAGAAATTCTTCACAGTTTTATAAACCTGGGAATTCATCTTGCCTAGTAATTACTGCCTAGGAGCTGGAGTCAGGAATTATCTTTTTATTTGTTTGTTCTCATCTGTATCCTTGACTCTGTTACATTAAGATAAGTAGTTTAATCTGTGTACTGTTTCTCTGTGTATAATATTACCTTGTTTCACAGCACTGTTGCGCATTATAAGCATTGTCTGTACCATACTGTATATCCCTCATGTAGCTGATAATGCAGAAGAGAAGTACTAATATGATGTGTTAAGGAATTAATTAGTATATTCACCTTTTACACAGGCTGGAGCAGTGCCTCTGTAAATATTTTCTCCATTCCTTCAAGACCTGCTTTTTTTTTTTTTTTTTTTTTTACCTCAAGTGAGGCCATTGTTTCCCCTTTCAGTTATGTTTTAGGTTGTTAATATGTTCTATAATTTTAATGTTTATAATCCGTGACCAGTTTTCATTTAATATCTCAAACACCTTCAGCTTTTTCTGGGTACTTCTGTTTGCCTTTAGCTTGTGTTATTGCGTCCTCAAGACTGTGAATCATGTTATGCCTTATTCTAAAAAAATCTGCATTATATTGCTAGAGTAAAAAAGTCACTACCTCAGTGATTGATATGAACAACATTTTAATCTTAACTTTATAGCTGCTACTTCAAAGATCAGGACATTTCCAAACAAACAGCAATATAATGTATTGCAGAAAAAATAAGACTATGTCTTCATATTTAATACGGTGATCACTTTTTTGCTATCTCTCCTTTCTTTGTCTTTAACAATTAAATTATTTAGCACTTTTTCTTCTCTGAAAATGGGAAAAAAAAACTTCATTGATAAGAAAACAAAGTTAAAACAGCATAATTTTTTAATAAGTTACCCAAGAAAGATTACATCCAATATGAGGTTATTAAAACTAGAAGCAATGGATAAACCCTTTAAAATGTATAGTATTTTCTTCTCACATCACTCATTCAGCAAGTTCGTATAAAGTTAATTACTAACTAATTTATTGTAGACTGAACAGCAGGAAATCACTGCACTCTTTTGTAGTATAGTAGATAATCCATTAAGCAGCGCAGTAGGGTATGAGGACATCAGGAGCCTCCTCATCAGGAGAAATGATCTATATCTCCCAAAGACAGGCAAGAGTCTGGCTGTGCAGGTATGTCCGAATCAAGACACAAATGCCTGTTGCACTAATCCTCACCAAAACACATTTATGATGCTGCAGAGCTATAAAAAATATCCATGTCATCAGACATGGACAAATTTTCCATCATGCTGCCATGCACCACAACCGCAGACCCGGAGCTGGGCTGTGGCACAGAGACGGAATCAAGACAATTTAGTTAATGATTTGATAACTTAATCTGCCAATAATCTTCCCAGCTCATGCTGGAGCCTTTTCATTACTGCTAGAGCTTACAAGGTTTCCGTCTTCTTCCCAGTTACTGTTTTCCTGGAAATCGTAGGAAATAAACTATTCTGAGGGGTGTGTGTGTGTGTGTGTGTGTTAAGGTTTTTTGACACTGGCTAAGAGGTTTAGAAATTATCTAGGACATATACACAGTCAGCATCATCATATAAACTTTGTTTACGAAATCATTCTCAAAAAAGAAATAAACATGAAGGGTAAATTGTTATAGTGAATTATAGAATAGCCTTGATTCTCTGTTGTACAGGCTCGTGGTGATCTTAACAGAAGACAACTGTATAGAAATATTCCTACTAAACTCTGAATTTGCAGAAAAGTAGAAAACTTTTCTTGATTCACAGTTGTGTCATGTTGGAATATTAGAAAATACTAGAAAATATTAGAATGTGTTAGAAAAAACTTTTTCACTGTGAGGGTGACAGAGCCCTGGCACAGGCTGCCCAGGGAAGTTGTGGAGTCTCCTTCTCTGGAGACTTTCAAAACCCACCTGGACACATTCCTGTGTGACCTACTCTAGGGGATCCTGCTCTGGCAGGGGGATTGGACTAGATGATCTCTAGAGGTCCCTTCCAACCCGAAACATTCTGTCATTCTGTGAATAACAACATACTCCAATATTTTCACAATTATCCATGTTCTTGCTATCCATTGCATGGTGACCGTATTGGATAAAAATGTAGGCAAAAAATTCTTTCCTCTTTTTTGTTCTGATTGTTGGAATTTATAACAACTACTCCTTCCACTGATGTAAGAGTCAGAGGAAAGAACTCTAACCTAGATAATAACAAATTATCACTATGGGCCACAAATTTTACCTCTTCTCACCTATGAGTCCTTTAAGTCAAAAAAAGAGAAAAATGTAAGAGACAGTAAAGATTTTTATTAAGCAGGACTTTTTCTGTTTTCAGAAAAGTGCCAGAAAATTTGATTTTTAAAAACAAATTCAAAAGGGGTCATGTTTGTATGCTGTTTTGGTTTGGCCTGGCCAGATTTCAGCGGCGGGGGGGGAGCTGCAGGGTGGCTTCTGTAAGAAGCTGCTAGAAGCTCCCCAAGATTGATAGAGCCAATGCCAGCTGGCTACAAAGAGGGACCCGCCGCTGGCCAAGGCTGAGCCTATCAGTAAGGTGATAGCAGAGGAACGCCTCTGTGAAAACATATTTAAGAACGGGAAAAAGAACTGCGCCATTAACAGCTGGCACAGAGATGGAGGAGTGAGAATTTGTACAGACACCAAGGTCAGTAAAGAAGGAGAGGGGGGGGAGGATGAGCTCCAGGCGCCGGAGCAGAAGGAGTCCCCCGGGTCCGTGGTGAAGACCATGGTGAAGCGGGTTGTCCCCCTGCAGCCCATGGGCGAGGTGCAGAAGTCCACCGTGAGGATCACCGCGTAGATGTCCACCGAGGACTCCACGCCGTGTGGGTGGATGCCTGAAAGGGGACTGTAGCCCGTGGGAAGCCCACATCAGAGCAAGTCGCTGCCGGAACCTGTAGCCCGTGGAAGAGAGGAATGCCCACGTTGGAGCAGGTTGGCTGATGGGACTTTTGGGACGCTGCGGGTGGCCCATGCTGGAGCAGTTTCCCCCGAAGGACTGCGCCTCAGACTCACGAGGGGTGGGCTGCCCCTCGTGAGGTGTCTCACGTCGGGCAGTTTGTGATGAATTGCCCTTCGTGGGACGACTCACGTGGAGAAGAGAGTGTGAAGCTTGTCTCCCGTGAGAGGGACCCCACAGTGGCCCTGGGGAAGAGTGAAGAGTCCTCCCCCGGAGTGAAGAAGCGGTGAAACCAACGTCGGATGAACTGACCGCAGCCCCCATTCCCTGTCCCCCTGCGCCGCTCGGGGGGAGGAGGTGGAGAAACCGGGATTGATGTTAAACCCGGGAAGAAGGGAGGGATGGGGGGAAGGTGTTCTGTTTAAGATTTGTTTCTTTCTTACTTCTCACTACTCCTCTCTGATTAGTTCTTAATAAATGTACCTAATTTCCCCAAAACTGAGTCTGTTTTGCCCGGGACGGTAAATGAGAGTGATCTCCCTGTCCTTATCTCAAACCCTGAGCCCTTGGAGATATTTTCTCCCCCTGTTCAGCAGTGAAGGGGGGAGTGAGTGAGCGGCTGTGTGGGTACCTGGCGGCCAGCCAGGGTCAACCCACGACATATGCATATATTTAACTCGATTAAATAGGTTGTATCCTATTTTTTAAAAGTACGGGAAGCTTGAGGACCCTGACAGTTTTACATATTTTTTCTTCTCATAAATATGCTTTCCCAGTATATTAATAAATAATGTTTTCATCTAACTAGAGCCTTCATTCAAATATCTGATTATATATTTTTTTAGATCAAGTAACCAGGTTCTAAAAGTTAGCCATGTTAGGCTTACTTAGACACACAAAGCTAATAACCTTCAAAGTGGTCTGCTGGTTAATACAATGATGTAAAGTGACATTCTATAAAACGAAAGTTTAAAAATGGTTGCTGAAGATGTGCACTGAGAAAGGAACTGTCTCTCATGTTCTCAATTTCTATTCTATCAGGGCACTGAATTGTGAAAGTAAATTAATTTATCAAATTAGCATAATCTGGAGTAATAAGCATTATTACATACATGATAGATTGTTTTCGGTTGTAATTTTCTCTGGTAGAAGCCACATCTGAAAAATTCTGGTCAGTCTGAACACGGTACTGAAATAAAATTCAAACAATTGAGGAAGTGTTCAGGGGAGGACAAAAATAACAGATACAGAAGATACCACCTATGAGAAAATGCTGAATAGATTGACCTTTGTAGACTATAAAAGAACAGCAAGAGGTAACTTTCAATATATGAAACATCGTTAGATAGAGACTGAACATTTTTTTTGAAATGGTGAACATGATGGTAAAGAGCAGCCTGGGAAGTGCCAGCACAGCTCCAGCTATGGGGATCTGCACCACCCACCCCAGCAGTGGCCTATGCCTCCACCCAGATGGTGTTGGTAGAGGCTGCTGTGCAGACCACGGACTGAAGGAAGTGCCTGGACCTTTCTCCTGGGGCAGAGACACAAAATAGACCTGACTGCAAACGGTATGCCCAGGTGGAGGACCTTGTGCAGTGGGTGGCTGAGCCAAAGTCGGGCAGTGAGAAGGCTGTGTAACTACAGGGAGTCTGAGAAGGAGGTAGGTAGCTGGTTCCGAGTGCTGTCTGCAGTGGACCCACAGCCCACAGCCAATCTGCAGAAAACTTCCCCACCAGTAGACATAGAAAGGAAGAGGATCAATAATGAAGAGAAATGGAAGCTCTCAACAGCAAGGACCTGGAGGAGGAAGAGACTTCACCCAAAGCTTGAGGCCCCCTTGCAGAACCATTTCACATCTCTGCAGACTGAAGAGGAAAGACCCAACATATCAGGAGAGATGCTGGAGACAAGCAAGGCAGCCCGGTCTGCTCCCCACACAACAACCAGTGAACTAAGAAAAGGCAACAGGTGATAATAATAAGCAACTCCTTTCTGAGAGTGATGGAGACACCTATCTGCTGACTGGACACACTCTCTGGAGAGGTGAGCTGCTTACCAGGGACCTGTATCAGGGATGTCTCCAACAGACTGCCAACTCTCATCCAGACTGCTGAACATCACCTGCAAACTGTTGTTTCATGCAGACACCAATTACGCAGCCATTGTCTCTAAATTGAAGAAGCATGGATTTGACAAATAGACATGATGGATAAGGCATTGGCTGGATGGTCATGCTCAGAGAGTTGCGGTCAATGATTCAACATCTGATTGGAGACCAGTGATTGGTGGTTTTCCTCAGGGGTTGGTATTGGAACTGGTGTTGTTTAACATAGAGTCATAGAATCTTAGTATCACAGAATCACAGAATGTGTTGAGCTGGAAGGGACCTTTAAAGGTCATCTAGTCCATCTCCCCCTGCAGTGAGCAGGGACATCTTTAACTAGATCAGGTTGCTCAGAGCTCCATCAGTCTTCTCTTCTCCAGGCTGAACAACTCCAACTCTCTCAGCCTTTCTTTTTGGGGAAGGTATTCCAGACCTCTGATAATTTTTGTGTCCCTCCTGTGGACCCACTTGACCATATCCATGTCTTTTCTCTGCTGAGGACTCTGAAATCAAACACAGTAATCCAGATGGGATCTCACCAGAGCAGAGCAGAGGGGGACAATCACCTTTCTTGATCTACTGGCTACATTTCTGTTGATGCAGCCCAAGATAGAGTTAACGACGTTCAGATATGTCCCTTCCAAATTGATTGAAAGTAATGTTCTCTATTCTGGTCTAATCAGAATTCTCGTATTTCTTTTCCTATATTTATCTTAGTTCTTCTGACTGGAAATGTTATCAGACATGGCGTTTATGAGGTAGCATTTTATTTCTTCTCATAATTTTCACTCAGCCTGAAAATAGACTGCAGAATTTCACCTTCGAGAGGAAGGTTGCATTACTTTCTCTTGTTTGGTCAATCAACATAACTTACAAAACAGAAGCACTTTCCTGTAGCAGTAAGAATCAGATCACCTTCAATTCCCATTTCATTTCCAAAATTTGCTGACTGTGGTCTCCTCAAAGCTATATTTTGGCTTCAGTGTCTTTCACAGTCAATAAAAGCATTTTGAATTTCCAAACTGAAGGCAATTAGTTCTGTTCTGCTATATAGATAGACAGATTAACCAATTTAAATCCCTTTGTTACACTGGTGCATATCACTATGATCAGTCAGCACTTCTTGAGGCAGCACAATAACCCATCCAAAAGAATCATCTGTAAAGGGAAGGAATGAAGTCATACATTATCAGTACATCCACTGTAGACTTTGCTGAAGCATATTAGCAGACATCAAAAATTGTATTAAAAATGCCCATTAGAATATCAGGTTCAGAATACATTAATAGGCTCAGCAAAGGACCTGAAAAGACAACCTTCTTTTTATAGGTGAGAAATAAAAATGATGAAAGAGAAGACAGAAGGTATACTTTGCATAGTGTAATAACCTTGCTGCAGACATTTGCAGAAACTGAAATTTTCTAATGAATCTTTTTTGGCAGGGGCAGCTGCACAGAAGCTGAGTCTGTAAGAGATAAATACAGAAGTGAGTTTCATAAAACAGAAATCCCTAGCAGAAATTCATCTGTAGAGGAGGAGAGATATAATCAGATTTCTTCCCAAGGAAAGATTACATACTAGATGAAAACGTATGAAGTTCTTTGTTTACCTTCCCAGAAAAATTTAAGAAACCAATCTAATTTCTTATGAGGTTGCGTATAGTTCAAGAAACTATATGAAACAAAGCTACTACAGTTAAGTTTTTACTGTTTCCCATTACCTTTCAGAACCTCTGCAACAACAGAGATTAACACTGGAAACCTACCATCAATCGCACCACCTTCACATCTCCTACATATGTAGGAGATTTTGGTGTTTATTCTTGTTTTCAATGTACTGTACATATGTACTGTACTTACATAAAAAAAATGAGTGTGGGAGTATATTGGAAAGATCCAGTTAGGATAGTTTCACTGTTGTTATGAATCAGCTTTATACCAAATATAGCTGTGACAAAGAACACAAATACTTTACACTCCAGAGCTGGCCTTTAGAAGACTGTGTATCTGTCACATAGGAAGAAATTAAAGTGTTCCTGTGCAGTCCCTCCTAACAATTAGGGCTGCAATAGTGGAAGATAAATTCTTCCTGAAATATAGCCTCATCCAAAAGGAAGCCTGCAAAAAATCTGAACATTTATTATCCTTTGAAGTTTTATGAACCATTGATCAAAGGAATCTTGACTATTTTTGATCTATACAACAGAAGGAGTGAAGCTGTTATATTCAGCTCTTGTATTCAGCCTCACCTCCATCCCTGGAAAGGTGATGGAACAACTTATCCTCGGCGCTATCTCTAGGCAAATCAAGGATAAGAGGGTCATTAGGAGCAGTCAATGTGGCTTTGCCGAGGGAAAGTCGTGTTTGGCCAACCTGATAGCTTTTTATGAAGACATAAGCAGGTGGATGGATGGTGGCCATGCAGTGGATGTGATTTGTCTGGAAATCAGTAAAGCGTTGTCTCCCATAGCATCCTTGTAGCTAAACTGAGGAAGTGTGGTCTGGGTGATCGAATAATGAGATTGACTGTGAACTGGTTGAAGGGAAGAAGTTAGAAAGTTGTGGTCAATGGGGCAGAGTCTAGTTGGAGGCCTGTGTCTAGTGAAGTCTCTTGGGGCCAGTACTATTCAATTTATTCATCAATGGCCTGGATAAGGGAACAGAGAGCGCTGTCAGCAAGTTTGCTGAGAGTGCTGTCAGCAAGTTTGCTGATGACACCAAGCTGGGAGGAGTGGCTGACACACCAGAAGGCTGTGCTACCATTCAGCTAGCCCTAGACAGGCTGGAGCTCTGGGTGGGGAGAAATTTTATGAACTGCAACCTGGAAAGAACAACCTCAAGTACTAGCATAGGCTGGGGAGAGCAACACAGGGGAAAGGGATCTGGTGGTCCTGGTGGACAGCAGAATGACCATGAGCCAGCAATGTGCCCTAGTGGCCAAGAAGGCCAAGGCCATCCTGGGCTGTGTTAGAAGGGGAGTAGCTAGTGGGTCGAGAGAGGTCCTCCTGTCACTCTACTCTGCCCTGGTGAGGCCACACCTGGGATATTGTGTCCAATTCTGGGCCCCTCAGCTCAAGAGAGACAGGGAGCTGCTTGAGAGAGTCCAGCACAGAGCCACAAAGATGATGAAGGGAGTGGAACATCTCCCTTATGAGGAAAGGCTGAAGGAGCTGGGTGTCTTTAGCTTGGAGAAGAGGAGACTGAGGGGTGACCTCAGTAATGTTTATAAATATGTCAAGGGAGAATGTCAGGAGGATGGAGCCAGGCTCTTTTCAGCGGCGTCCACTGACAGGACAAGGGGCAATGGGTGGAAGCTGGAACACAGGAGGTTCCAGAAAAATATGAGGAAAAACTTTTTTACTGTGAGGGTGACCGAGCACTGGAACAGGCTGCCCAGGGAGGTTGTGGAATCTCCTTCTCTTGAGACATTCAAAACCCGCCTGGACGCGTTCCTGTGCGCTCTAGTGTAGGTGGTCCTGCTCTGGCAGGGAGGTTGGACTAGATGATCTTTAAGGTCCCTTCCAACCTCTAACATTCTGTGATTCTGTGATTCTGTGAGTGTCAGGAGGACAGAGTCAGGCTTTTCTCAGTGATGTCCAATGACACGACAAGGAGCAATGGGTGCAATCTGGAACATTGGAGGTTCCATGTAAATGTAAGGAGAAACTTTTTCACTGTGAGGGTGACAGAGCACTGGCACAGGCTGCTCAGAGAGGTTGTGAAGTCTCCTTCTCTGGAGATATTCATAACCCACTGTCCTGGGTTTAACTAAAAACCCAGTCCTGTTTAGTGATTTTTAATTTTCAGTTTAGTGTCTTCTAAAAGGCTGCACGTTCTGAAGTCAGCAGCATGTTTTTCAGACAGTGTGTGCTACTGGCAGTGATAACACCTGATGTTTACGGTCACTGCCTGGGACTGGGATGCAGAAAGGCTCTTGCTTATACTGATTCCTGTAGTGACCAAGACCACTACTGGCTCTTGTGTGCCATGCTGGGGGTGCTGGTTAGTAAGGGAGGGGCACAAGGAAGTAAAAGGTGGCACCTCCGGGGGGTAATAGACAGGGCAGATGACCAACGAGAGTATTCCATCCCATATACGTCATATCTAGTATAAATTGAGTGATCACGAGAGTTTTGGCCCTTTTTCGGCCCTTTTTCGGCCTTTTCGCCCTTCTTTTCTGCAATGGCCGGTGTCCAGAGAGGACTCCATCTGACCTCCTGATTTTGATCCGGATCCTGAGTTCCTGAATCCAGCTCCCTGTATCCAACTCCCGCCGCCGCTGAGCCTGGGGTTTCCCCACTGCCTCCTGCTCTGCAGCACCAGTGGGGATTTCTGTCAGGGGAGGGAGTCGGGTTTGATATTGGGCTACTATCTATAGTTGTGTATAATTCTTTACTTTTATCTTTTTACCATTATTTCTATTATTTTCATTAAAGCTGTTCTAGTCTTCTTTTTCTTCTCTCTGCCTCATTCCCTTTTCTCTTCCTGTTTGGGGGGGGGAAGAGGGGGTTAGAGAGAGTCTGTCCGTGTTAGTGGCAGGCCCAGCCCTAACCCGTGACACCCACCTGGATGCATTCCTGTGTGACCTACTCTGGGTGATTCTGCTTTGGTAGTGATTCATATTTCACAATTATTTGTTGACAAGTCATAACAGTAAAAGTGATTCTACTATGGGAGTCAAGGAATACCTCTCATTTTGTTTGGTGGAACTCAATAGAATCAAACTCAATTACATCTTGTGTTGTAGAAGTTGAATTCTACTACTTTTTTTTTTTTTAAAAAAAAAAAGTGAATTCCACTTCTGTATTATCATTTTTGTGAGAAATACATACTCGTTTAACCATTCCTCCTCCTCATTAAACATCATGTTTTTCTCAGTTATACTACCTCTATACTCTTTTCTTGGCCATTAAACCCAAGAGTAACAAACTACATCACTGCACTCAGCAAGGGAAAGCTTACCAAAATGATGGGGACACTTAACCATTCATTCTTCATCTCAGAAATGCCTTGGTTTTGTACTTGGCTTGCCACAACTTTTAGTTTTTACTTTCTGAAATGCTGTGCCTGAGTAGGCAAAAATGCAGAAAAATTGTCAAAGGGACTCTGCTAATGATAAGTTGTCCACAGCCAGCAACAGAAAGGTTGGAGTGGGACCTTCATTCAACAGAGGTGATGAGGTAAGAGTAATCATTGGTGTTTTCAAATATCTACATTTACAGGGATAATGAATGTCAACGGTTACTTCACTGTAGAGGATTTTTTGTCTAAATTTCTTCTTTATTGTTTTGTCAGACATTTGATATTATAACACACAAAAATACCATGAGGAATGGTCAATATATAGGATTGAACTAAAATGCCAACATTTTAATTAAAGAGCAGCTTTAACCACTGGTATTAGAACTTATATCAAACTCTGCTAGAGGAAAGTGCTCAACTGCAAAATGTGAAGCCATAAAAAGCCTATACTCTTAGTTGCTTTTATTGGTCCATAAATATTGACCACAGATAGACATTCCTCTACTCTCAATTTCATGTTGCAGAACTGAATTTCAGCACTAGCAATGAACACCCACCAATTGGAGAAGTCATTATCTCATTCAGCGAACCCATCAAGATATATGGTTTCGGAAGAAGCTGTTCTTGGGAGCAGCGTGTCTATTTTGATTTTGTTTGTGTATACATTGCCAATGACCAATTAATGGTGATGGGTCCTAACAAGAGGTGGGAGAAACAAAATTTGATGGTTGCTCTAGGCAGGACTGTCACAAGCAAGGAGGATATAAGGACCAGGTAATTTAGCAGTTTTCAAAATCTCTCACACCACAGTGCTGTTACAATCCTTCTACAAGGTATTACAGTTGTGTGGACCAGTATACTGGCCAGCATTGTCCTAGCTCTCCCAAGTTCTCAAACTCACAACATTTCTGGAGGATATCCAGTCTGCTGTGCTTTGCTGACATGTATGCATGCTTGAAATGTCCACAGAGATTCTCAGTTATCTGTTTTCACTGTTTGATTTTATATTCTAGACCTAAAAGGAAAAGTTCAGACAATGTGGAAGATTGTATTTTTTTAGGATGTCGGTTATTGATGAATGTAAAAACCATCACTAATTTTTTGAGGAAAACTTAAATGACTCTGAAAGCGTAGTTTTCTTCTTCGCCCTTATGCATGTTGCACATCTATGTTGTAAAGTTTATTTTACAGAATGCATGTAAATTTTTGTAAAATTGCTCAGCCTTAGAAAAAGTATATTAGTCCAAAATTATGAATAAAAATGAAATCTGATACACATATGTAGAAATGATACTGGTGTGAAAAACTACTGAGTAGAGCTGTTCCTTACGTAAAACACTTCGCCTTGACTGAATCATGTTTTTTCCCATTTCTATTACAAACTGAGGTTTACAAGACCATAGTATGATGAGCATTTATTGTCTCTTCCGACTTCATACCAGCTCACACAATTGCTATCGCTACTGTCATCGAAAACAGGAGGAAATTTTTAGTACTGATTTTTAAAAGACTAGACAGGAAAGAATTTGTCATGTTAATTGTGAACGATGATAAGTTCATACTCAGGATTTTGGTCTATTTTGGTATCCAATCTTCATTAGCTTTCATGTGGAAACAGATTGACAAAGGTCAGTCCCACGCTCTTTGTGTACTCACACTTCCTAATATTTTTGGAGGATTTTTTCATATATAAAAACGGAAAGAGTTCTGTTTTTACTAAAGCTAAGTCAGCTTTGACTGAGCCGTTGTAATTCAAATATTGACTTTATATCACTAATTCCTTATTTTCTTTGACATGCACAAAACTCTCCACTCTATTAGAATGTATTGCATTTAAATGTACTGCCTTATAATTATCGTGGGCCTAATCATATGAATTCTGTTATTCCTAGTGAACCAATGGGACTCCAACACTACTACTATTTCACTATTCATTTTTCTTAAAATAACTTCTGAAAATTCTAGTGAGTCTTTCCCCATATATTTCTAAAAAGGTCTGACAATTACTTTAGACAGTTCCTTCTAGCACTACAGTAGCTTCTCACAGAATTTTAGGAGAGATAAGGTCATTCCCCATGTGTTGCCTGATCTAGTAGAGAGGTGTCCCTGCCCATGACAGGGAAGTTGGATTAAATGATCTCTAAGGTCCCTTCCAGTCTAGGCCATTCTATGATTCTATGATCTATGATTCCTCATAGCTGCACAATGTACTTTGTTCCATGTTGCTCATAGCAATGCACTTATATCTATGTTTTGCCTTCAGTTTCCTTTATGGTGACAACTCCCTTCTCCTTTTAGCTTTCCAAGGAATTGTTACATGAAGTATTCTGACAGTATTTTAACACGTGTGTCTGTATATATAGATAATGAGTGAGAGAGAAGATCACAGAAAAATATCTTAGTAAGCATTTCAGCCTTCTCCTTGACATCTGTTATTTGCATTCTTTCCTTGGAAGGATAATATGTTCATCTAGCAGAATATGATGATTAACAGAGCAGAAGAGATATTTTGCATGTGTCAGTACTTGGAAATGTCATAGTCTGCATCTATTCTCCTGCCAGTCTCTTCTCTTACATGGTTTAATGCAAAATGCCAACCTCTGTAGGGCCCTGCCATCTTCTCTGTAGTTTCATCACTCTCATTCTAGAAAATTATTTTGTGTAAATAAGATTGGTCTTATAACCTGAGGGAAAAAGATGTGTGTACTATTTTGTAAAATATCTCTTCATGAGATGTTTTAAAATATTTTCTTATGAAGTTAGTATTCACCGAATAAGTGAGATGAAAATGAGGCTGTTTTATCCATTAGCAGAACCAACACAGCACAGGTTAGAACAGTGAAAATTCAAACTAAATTGGGAACATTGATCAGTCTCTGCCCAAAGATATGCTTTCTTCAAGTTTTCTGAAACTGTTTTATTCTAGCTCTATGAGAAAATTGGACTAGTTGTTACTATGTTCTACTGTCCTTGCATAATCACAGAATCACAGAATCACAGAATGTCAGGGGTTGCAAGGGACCTCAAAAGATAATCTAGTTCAGCTCCCCTGACAGAGCAGGATCACCTACAGTAGATTGCACAGGGACACGTCCAGGCGGGTTTTGAACGTCTCCAAAGGAGACTCCACAACCTCCCTGGGCAGCCTGTGCCAGGGCTCTGTCACCCTCACAGTGAAAAAGTTTTTCTAATATTTTTGTGGAACCTCCTATGTTCCAACTTGTATCTATTGACCCTTGTCCTCTCATTGGATGTCACGAAAAACAGCCTGGCTCCATCCTCTTGACACTCCCCCTTGACATATTTATAAACATTACTGAGGTCACCCCTCAGTCTCCTCTTCTCCAAACTAAAGACACCCATCTCCTTCAGCCTTTCCTCGTAAGAGAGATGTTCCACTCCCTCTCTGTGGCTCTGCGCTGGACTCTCTCAAGCAGTTCCCTGTCTTTCTTGAGCTGAGGGGCCCAGAATTGGACACAATATTCCAGGTGTGGCCTCACCAGGGCAGAGTAGAGTGACAGGAGGACCTCTCTCGACCCACTAGCTACTCCCCTTCTAACACAGCCCAGGATGGCCTTGGCCTTCTTGGCCACTAGGGCACATTGCTGGCTCATGGTCATCCTGCTGTCCACTAGAACCCCCAGGTCCCTTTCTCCTACACTGCTCTCCAACAGGTCAGTCCCCAACCTATACTGGCACATGGGATTGTTCTTTCCCAAGTGCAAAACTCTACACTTGTCCTGGTTGAACTTCATCAGATTTCTGCCCTCCAGCCTGTCTAACCTTCCGGTGTGTCAACCACTCCTCCCAGTTTTGTGTCATCAGCAAACTTGCTGACAGTGCTTTCTGTTCCCTCATCCAGGTCATTGATGAATATATTGAAAAACACCGGCCCCAGCACTGACCCCTGAGGGACCCCACTAGACACAGGTCTCCAACTGGACTCTGCCCCATTGACCACAACTCTCTGACTTCTTCCCTTCAACTAATTAGCAACCCACCTCACTATTGTACCTTCAGAGTAACAGACTTGAAAACAAAGTACAATTTTAAATGGATTAAAAGTGCGGTATTTCCCATGTAATAAAATTTCACCATCTTTCCTATGTGGTTGTGTGCTTAATCCCAATTTACTTCATACATTTATTGACTATACTGCTATTACTATTCATTTCCCTTCTCCAGTTTCAGTTTAGGTCATCTCCTGATATTACTACAGTCATGCTTGAAGTGAAAAATAATAAAATTATTTGTTAAATTTTGTATCCACACTTTTAGAGACAGTGTGGTCCCACATAATATACAGAGTCAAAAATGGCCTTTTCAATCAAAAAAAAATGGACAAATTAGATTTGCTGTTGGTACATCCACTTTAAAATCCTTATGGTCTTTTACTTAGTAAAAGTAAATGAAGAAGCTTAAGTGTAAAAGGTTTGTAACTCCTACATTTCTTAGTCATGTCTCTGGGAAAGTTTTTATGATGGGCTGTATTTCGTTAGGGAAAATGATAGAAACTGAGAAAAAAATCTTATTTCCCTCTTCTTGGACTGTCATTTGCAACTCCTGCAGCACTATTGGCATGAACTGCCAGAATTGCCAGCTTTTCATATCACCATATTATTAATTTAACTTAATTTTTCATACACAGCTTTAAAATATAATTCTGTATCAAAATTGTTTGGTAGACTGGGGTAGAATTCACCTCATAAGATAAAGATTCAATTAGCCATTGAGGCTCCCACTAAAGTCAGAGGAGAAAAAGAAAGGATATACCAGAGGATGATTCATCCCATCTGTCTTGGTCACGTATCTTAAGAGTGGGCTGAATAGTTTTCTAATGTGCTTATCACTCTTCCCTGATCTGCCAAATCACTTGCTTACACAGTATGTCTTTTAGATCATTGAAATTATGTGAAATGAATTTCACATTTGCCTAACATACCAGAAAGTCAAGTGAATATTTCTGTGCTTATGTTTTGAAACATCAACCCTTTCTTCAGTCTCTGCAGTTAAGATTTGTTATGTTTGAAGTATAGGCATGGATAAAAACTAAAGGCAATCAAATAAGCCACATAAAAGTCCTTGCTTGAATTTCATGATATCTGGGTTTTTTGTGTTCAGTCTCCACCAATATTTGTTTTCGCTCCCCAAATGCTCATAGAAACCCACAGCAATGGCAAGTTTTATGCAAATAAGACTTTATTATTACACCAAGAGATCGTGTTCCCAAAGTTCCTACAGCAACTCACTGACAGGAAATCCAGCAGTTGGATCTGGCCCTTTGTAATTTGGACCGCTTTTGCAACTATTTTTTTAAAATGCTTTAAAAAAACAAATTCTAAACCCTCAGTTATTTCTGTATCTAGTAAAAAATACTATCAGGCTGACTAAATCCTACTAGACCCAGAAAAGGAGGAGTGGAAAATTACTTGATTTGCTTTCCTTTCCATTTCTTTCTATCCCAAGTGAGCCTTTTAACATGGTGTCTCACTAAAGTGGATTCAACTTCATATTAGATCCAGTAAGAAGAGGTGATGGGGACATATATTCAGCCACAGAGCAGAAATTATCCTGTATAATAGTGGATCAAGTGTAACTAAGCAACAGGTCACATTCTGCCTGTCAAATAGTTTTGCAGGTTTGTGTGCTATTGAGCCCTAAAGGTAAAAAAAATATTGAACATGCACAAACAGCGACTCTCACAAAAATCACAAATAATTTAAAAAAAACCCCAAGTTTATTAACTTTCTAATATATTGTTAGGATTTTACAAGGCCATTTCTTTAACTGAAAACCTGTTAGATCATGATAAACTTTGAAGAACAAGTTCAGCACAAAATGATTGAGGTCCTAGGGAACTAAAAATATTTTTTTAACAAACCAGTGTAAAGTACCATCACTTCTCACAAAATCATAACCCACAGACAGAATATGCTACTGTCTGTCCCATGAAGTAATCCTGCAGGCAAATCTGCACTGAGACACAGACACAGATGTTACAGCCACAGATGCCTCTTTATAACTGTCGTGGGTTGACCCTGGCTGGCCGCCAGGTACCCACACAGCCGCTCACTCACTCCCTCCTTCACTACTGAACAGGGGGAGAAGATATCTCCAAGGGCTCAGGGTTTGAGATGAGGACAGGGAGATCACCCTCATTTACCATCCCGGGCAAAACAGACTCAGTTTTGGGGAAATTAGGTACATTTATTAAAAGAACTAATCAGAGAGGAGTAGTGAGAAGTAAGAAAGAGCAAACAAATCTTAAACAGAACACCCTCCCCCCATCCCTCCCTTCTTCCCGGGCTTAACATCAATCCCGGTTTCTCCACCTCCTCCCCCGAGCGGCGCAGGGGGACAGGGAATGGGGGTTACAGTCAGTTCATCCGATGTTGGTCCCACCGCTTCTTCACTCCGGGGGAGGACTCTTCACTCTTCCCCAGGGCCACTGTGGGGTCCCTCTCACGGGAGACAAGCTTCACGCTCTCTTCTCCGCGTGAGTCGTCCCACGAAGGGCAATTCATCACAAACTGCCCAACGCGAGACACCTCACGAGGGGCAGCCCACCCCTCGTGAGTCTGAGGCGCAGTCCTTCAGAGGAAACTGCTCCAGCGTGAGTCCCCCGCAGCATCACAAAAGTCCCACCAGCCAACCTGCTCCAGCCTGGGCATTCCTCTCTTCCACGGGCTACAGGTTCCGGCAGCAACTCGCTCTGATGTGGGCTTCCCACGGGCTACAGTCCCCTTTCAGGCAATCCACCCACATGGCGTGGAATCCTCTGTGGACATCTACGCGGTGATCCTCACGGTGGACTTCTGCACCTCGCCCATGGGCTGCAGGGGGACAACCCGCTTCACCATGGTCTTCACCACGGACCTGGGGGACTCCTTCTGCTCCGGCACCTGGAGCTCATCCTCCCCCCTCCTCCTTCTTCACTGACCTTGGTGTCTGCACAGATTCTCACTCCTCCATCTCTGTGCCAGATGTTATGGCGCAGTTCTTTTTTTCCCATTCTTAAATATGTTTTCCACAGAGGCGTTCCTCTGCTATCACCTTACTGATAGGCTCAGCCTTGGCCAGCGGCGGGTCCCTCTTTGTAGCCGGCTGGCATTGGCTCTATCAATCTCGGGGAGCTTCTAGCAGCTTCTTACAGAAGCCACCCTGCACCTCCCCCCCCATCGCCGAAATCTGGCCAGGCCAAACCAAAACAATAACTCAGTTAAAAAACTCTCACATTGCCAACTCAAATAACACTGGAGAAATAACATTGCCTAGTGTTCAACTCATAAAAGCTTAAGTTTTCTTTCTACTCTGCTAATCAGCTGCAGTTAGTACATACTTTCTTTTTTTTTTTTTCCATTTATATGAGTAGCTCCAGCCATGATGAAGGGGATGGGATGGAAAGTTCATGACTTACTAAACCTTTATCAGGAAACATTTGTCAAGAACCAGGGTGTTTTACACAAGGCACTTAACCTAAGAGAATAGGCAGAGCGTAAATCCCTGACCATACAGGTAATAGCACTATTAACAGAGGCTTCTGTGAGGCATATGGATTATTACCACATGCCTTTTAATATTAAAAAAAAAAAAAAAAGAAGACAATTGTTCAAACACGTAAACAATAAATAACAAAAGTTTAATTAATAATGTGTTATAAGGGGAGAGAGTCCTATCTAAAAAAAAAATCTCTAATAGTGTCCTCTAGCAGTCAATTATTAATTCTATTTTATTTGGTATCTCTTGCAGTGACTTGGGTTAGAGTGAAAAAGAAGTTTTGGTAAAGAGTTGGAAATTACACGTAGGATGAGTCTGTAATAAGCAATGAAGATGATGGATTACTGAAGAGTCAGCAAATTGGAATGAGCGGCTAAATGGGATGGTTTATTTAATATGGGTAAACAGTACGTCTAACATAAATAGGTCATCTGTAAACCCATTGATTCTGAATGGTGGAAAACTATTCCAGACAGAAATATCTTAGAGAACAATTTAAAAGTCCAGGGAACTAGGATTTGCATACAGTCTGTTAGGACAATATTTTTGACTGAAATAGATAGCAAGCTCCATGTTAAGCATAAGGCATTTTCCTTGATGTGGATGCCATTAAGAAGAATGGTTGTACTAATTTCATGGGCAATGAAAATTAAAAATTGGCTTGGAAGAGATCATTGGGGATGAGGTGCAAATGTCTTAAATTGAGAGACTCAGATCTGTCTGAGTTAGATTTGCAAGTAGCAACAGACAAGTTTCAGCAGTGAGTCAGCTAGTCCTGGACACTAAACATCCAAGGCTTTATCTAATATTATATCTGGTCTGGTCTTGTTGCTTACATGTTCATAAGTGACAGATTCACATTAAAAAGGTCTTTTGAAGAATGTAGTCATCCAGATGCCGGTTCATCTAGAGTCACATCTATGCAATTCAAGGCTGTGTCATGAGGAGAATCTAGGAGTCATAAGTGGGGATGCCAGAAGGTTTCCTTAAAAACAGCACTTCATCTCAATTAAAACACATTTGGTGTATTTAGAGAAGAAAAAATATGAAAAAAACGATGTTTTTGTAAGTAGTTTCTTGTGGATAGGTCATTTAGAGGAGAAGTTTTCATTATTCACCAAGATAATATATCCAGTGGTTGAAAATTCAAACCAGATATGTTCAGTACAGAAGCAGGTAGATAGATTTAGGATAGAATCAACACGTCCATGTTACTTGGTCTGTGTATGTATATCTCAGTATAGATGCATTGTATATATGTGTTCGTTTGTGCGCTTTTTAGGTACACAAGATCACCTTCACTGCTGGTTGGACCTGGGAGCACAGAGCCTCACAGTCATAGGCTTCCACATTCAGTAGTCCCTAAAAGCACATGCCAGTTTAGAAAAAAGTATAAAAGATGAAAAATTAGAAAGTGCAGTGTTGTCTTTAGCCCATAATTTAGGATACATGAAGAGAATTATTTTATTAATATCTTCGCTCCAGTTCAGGCTTGATGACACAGACTTCATTAAAAATATACCAAGAACCAGCTGGTGAGAGGTGAACAATCTCATGATCACAAAAGTTTAGTTTGTACTTCCCTTGTATTCTTATTGTGTTCAGCACAGACACATTTTTAATATCTACTTTAAACTAGTCTGTATAATAAAACTAGTTGTGACTACAATTCATTGCACAGAAAGGGCTCAAAACATTTTTATTTAATTATTTCTAAAGTCATGAACATGATGTAGCATTTTGTTAAAAATCAGTGAAAGATATATTAACATTTTTCAAAAATCCAATGAAGTGAATAAGAATCTTATGCATTTGTCAAAGACAAGAAATAGTCTTCAGGACTCAGAATGTTCAGGTTACAAAATTAGTCAACGACTACATTTTTAAAAATAAAAAACCTGAAAAAAAGCAGACTTTCACTTAGAACTTTATTATTCAGCTTTAGATGCTAAGAATACTTTAGGTGTTTTGTTTCATGCAGGTTCAAAGATCATTTTCTATTGAAAGTACTTTGATGAAATCATTTCAACATTCTGTCACATCAACTTGTCATATCCCGTAATGCTCAATCCATTTGCAGTCCCTATATAGATAAAAAATTACGAATTTGGCTTATTATTTTCATACTTCCTTTGCAGTTTTAGTTTATTTTCTCTACCTAAAAGTCTGAAAGAGCACCTAACTTTATTTCTACATACATTTTCGTGGAGAAATAAACTAGAGAATAACAGACACTCTGAGCAAGTGAAAACAGAGGAATGGAATTAGAAAAATTGAAATTAAAATTTTATCAAGCATAGGGTATTCAATCTCCAAATTTCAGTGAAGTACATTAGACTTACAAACTTGGTAGTGAAGAAGAGCTCTGTACCCTCACCCAACTAAACATGACAAATAATAGATTGATTTAATCTGATTAGTAGTTTTCATATCAGTTTGAAGGAGTATTGGGGAACTCCCAGAAATCTATCGATTTTATCCTGTTTTCTTCCGACTTCTGTAGTTACTTATGTGGTTCTTTTTCTGTCTGAACAGAAAGCTGCTGTAGGTTGGAATTTTACTGAATGTAATGTAGAGTGATTGCTTGTCAGGACTCTTGTTGGTTTGGTGGCACATCTCAGTTATTACTGCCATGAGGTTCGTTTTCACATTCTTTTGAGTACTTGGAATTTTCCTCAAGAGAAAAAAAAATGGGCCATTATCACAGTTTCTGTTATTGCATCTGGCACTATTACTACTGAAGCATTTCCATGAAGTTTCACCCAAAAATAGCGGAAAAAAAGGAAGATGTTCCAATGGCTTTAGATGATTTCTTTTTTCTCTCTTACAGTTTACGATGGAGAGCCTGAGCCTGCAATCCAACACTGTGCACAATTCACTGACTACATATAACCTCTTGCACAGCTCTGGCAACCTTCCTTATGAATGCAGAAATGGCCATGAAATATAGTCCAGAGGAGATGCCTTAAGAAGAGCAGCATCTCTTTTGTACCTTTTTCCTCCTTGGTGGGCTTTACCGTGCCACAAACGTGAGAAGAATGTGTTGGTCTGTGTGTGGGAAGGAAACCTGTCACTCCTGCAACCCAGATTTTCTCTACATTAGTTGAGTGCTGGAACACGCACTGTAAATTGAGGACTCTTGATGCACAAGGCTTGCACTGGAGTTCTGTCTTACACATACATTAAGACCACAGCATCTGTGAAAGTCATAGGCCTACATTACAGCTCTCGAAACCTGTCTTATTGTATATGCACAGTGAACCCACCAATTTGGAAGGGAAAATATGGAATATATGGAATATGCAGCTCTTTCATGAACCTAACACAAGACACATGAAAGCAAAGACACTGGTAACTGATATGAGTAGAGTTAAAATAATACACATATATTCATAGCTTACTATTTTAGGAGGAACCAGAAAATTCTCATTGCCATGGACTGAGTTGGAATCCTTTTCTTACATTTGAGACACCTACTCAAGATGGAATATTAATTAAAAAAATGCCTTTTTATCAGTGGTGTTCTGCTATAGGATTTTTCACTCTTTTTTTTGTCCTACCCAATATATTTCAGGACACTGGAACCCATTGCAAATTATGGCTGATGTTTAGGTTGTTTGCGAAGGAAAGTTTAATTTTATGGAATGTAAGAAAGAATCTAGTTCTGACTGTGATCCCTAGTAAGGCTTCATTCTCAAAACATATCCTGGGTTATTATAAGGAGTATTTACAATCATTGTGCTTGGAATTTGTTTTGCTGGTTTGGTCACCATATGCTGAATGCAGTTCTGCATTTGGATTTGCTGAGGCACTGCCCAGGTAGCAAGGAGAAACCTTGCTCTGACTGTGCCATGCAGACCCTGCAGAGGCAGGTGCAGGTTGTGCCTTCCAGGAGGAGAACCTGGGGAAAGAGATGAGGGTGATCCTGCACTGCAGAGAGAGAATTAGAACAAGCAAGGAAGCTGGAGCATGAGGAGACACTGGGAGATTCTTGAGATGAATGGATTTGATAACCAGATGAAACTAAGCCAAATCTGTGTAAAGATTCAGAAACAAACAGACAAACTCTGTGGTGACTTAAAGGGATCAAGACTCAAGAGAGGAATGTACCTTAGGAGATGCATCTGGCAGAGAAGCATGAAGTGTTTTTTAAGACCAGATGTATTCTCTCACTCAGAAAATCTGGTGGCGTTTTTTTTTTTTTTTCTGTTTGAAAATTATCTCATTTTAATAAAACTTAGCTTTTCTGTCAGAAAATGTTTTTATCGCTTTTGCTCTTTTCTCTTTAAAGAAAAGATGCAGGCAGACCTCTCTCAGTTCTCTAGGGTGTTATTGCAACCACAGAAAGAGAAGAGTTCAACATAAAGGGAGATCTCAGTCTGTAATTTAACACAGTTGCATGAGCACAAGAGGTATTCATTTGAGTTTCTTTTGCCCATTTACATTTCTCAAGAGGCACAGCTTTACAGACTTCATCTTGTGTGTTTGTGCCAGTGAAAAGTAAACCTGAGCAGAAGTTAACTTTTCTGATAAGAAATGAAAACTAGAAACAAAACTTAGGCTAATGCTAATGCATGTTTTGAGGCAAGTAATTTTGCACCCTTAAAAGGAATCCATTTCTTATTTTTAAAACTAAAGTTTCTAAATGTTTGTGAGCCAAATGGCATTTAGGAAACAAAAGGATATAAAGCTAGAACAAAGTCCTGAGATCTCTTATTGGCCATACAGAATTTAAATAGATTCAAACTGGACCTTTTTCTGCATCCAAGTATTAACACAGTAGTAGAAGTTCCCTAGATAAGCGACTCAATTATATCAGGATTATTCAAGCCAGTCTCAATAAAACTAAAAATGAATTCATGCCAGTATCAACCTGTGACAAAAAAATGTCACTAAAGGTCTTCTCAATAACAGTTTAATTAATAAACCAGGGAATAAATGTAGACACACACACACACAAAAAGGTGATCGATTTGTCAGAGAAATAACTGCAGCTGTCCACAGACAATCCTTTGAGTTTCTAAGACAAATAGAACAGATTGAAACAGTAGTGATAGGATCTGTAATTGATGGTAGATGTTTATTTACCAAGCAATGCATTCTTTATGAGCTGGCAGGTAAGTTTGACTCCACGACAATGAAGAAAATTTCTTGAAATGGACTTGAAGTAGAATAATTTCTTCAGGGTGCTGAGGAACCTGTGCGAGAAGAACGGGATGTCTCAAAGCAATGCAGCCACATTGTTGACAGGTCCATTTTTCCCAGGAGAGGGTAATAGGGACTGTTGCCTGCTCATTCACAAGGAATGTATTTTCCAGGCTATGTGCCGCAGAGCTGTCCTTCCTTCACCCTCATTCAGACCACAGAGGAGCCTGGTCATTACATAACCAAACTTAAACAGTTTTTTAATATAGATGGAAAGATAAGTGGTGATGAGATTAGAAACACAAAGTGTACCACAGGTGTATGACTGAGCAAATGCTTTCATTTAGAGATTATCCAAAAATATTAAAGGGAAAAGAAGCACAAATCTCAGTGAAGTTAATGGAACTACTTGCCCCTAAGTTCTGTGAGCTACTTTAAGTATTTCCCTGTGAACTTTCATGACCTAAATTTCTAAAGTTATGTATGCAAGATGAATAAGGGAAGTTTTGGGGACTTTTTTGAAACTATGTATAACTATTAATTTTATCACTTGATTTATATGGATGGAAAAGAACCTATCTTCTTTGGTCTGTCAGAACAAGTGAAGATCACCTGGGAGTGAATGTGTTATTTACATATTGATGACAAAAGAGTGGTTGGGATTTATTTGATAGTTGCTTTTGACAGGTTAAGTATAGAAGGATAAAATAAGTGGGGCAAACATCTTTTGAGGTGGGATTTCGATAACACACAGGTCTGTGAATATTAAAACCTCAGTAGAAGGTGGCATTTTATCTGCATAGAGTTCTTCCTGAAAAGGAAAGTAAAGGAGGCCCAATTCTACTGAATTAATAAATCTGGCAGCTAAGTAATCTCTCTCTGTAATTATTCCTTTTACAGATCGAGGTAATGTTCTCAAGCAAGCGTGCTTTAGAGTGATACCAGAACTCTCCAAAGAGGTGTTAACTCCTTCTTGAAATACTATTGTATTGTGGGGTATCCCACAGACGACAGTCAAGATCAAAATCCCCTTGAATCTAGTGCTTAGAGAAACCTACATTCCCCAGAGAGACTCAGCATTAAGAAAGATAAATGCAGGAAGGTGGGAGACTTCTGTTTAATAACAGTGAGAAATACAAAGGAAAAATATAGGAAGTTACATATTTTATAGCATAAGCAACAATATTAATATAGGCCTGAAATGATAATTCAGTTCTGAAAAACATCAATAGGTTTCAATGCCTTTCATAATAGTCTAGAGACTAAAGGTTCTTTCCAATTTATTTAAAATGTTTTGAGGTTGTTATAATTGAAACCACCTTTTAATGAATAAAATAGTTATGGTTACAGGGATCATATTAGTAAATAAAAACAACCTTTCCCTCAGGAAAGAAAATCATCAAAGTACCACCAAAATTCCCATTGTAGAGACCAGTTTTATTAATATTTCTGAAAGATTAAATTAAAAAAATTACATATCAATTGCTCATACTACAGTTACATGACATTTGGTAAAACAATCTTAAGGAATTCTTGCTCACTTATGTATTACAAAAGTAAAACATATAAAATATATCACAATATTTAAGCTTTGCCATCTCCTCCTCTTTTCAACAGGTTTATTTTCTGCCTTTATGCCTGTATGCGTTCAACAGAAATGGCAAGAAGCTAGTAAACAAACCAGTCATTTGAAGGGTTGTAGAGGAGACATATCATCATGTACTGGAAAGGCTTGCTCTGCCACAGTCTGTTTCTTTGTGGTTAGCTGATATTGATTTCTACGGTTGCTACTATTTTAAAAGAACAACATTCTCTCATAAAAAAATAGAATAAATAAATTATAAAATAATTGCTAAAATAACCATATGTCACATCCCCTTCTGCTTCTCTTCCATTTTTTTTCCCATCTGAAAGATTCATCTCTGAAGCACAACCTTTTCTTCTGACCTTTAGGAAATTTAATAAAAATGAGAATTTTGCCTTTTTCCCACTGGGAGGATGAAAAATGTGTCTATAGCATGAAGTAAAACAGATTAAAATCCTCTTTAATAAGTTATCAAAACCTCCAGAATCCTTCTGACCAAATCTCCTAAATGCCTTTTCCATAGCTGAGGAATATGTGCAATTAAAAAATGCTAAAAAAAAATAATAAAAATTAAAATAGATTTCTTAATGGATTTACAGGTCCAATGCACGATTAAAACACACATTAACATTTCTGTCTTCACTATAGACACTTCTTTCTGACATAATTTGATGACACGGAAATTTTTTGCAATAGAACAAAAATGAATCAAACTACATTTTAAAAGTAGTTGTAGCTGGCTCTTGTTGCCTTTCAGGCGGGTTCTCCAGAATGCATCTGCCCTCCATCGGTTAACTATTTACAGCGTTTCATGAGGTGTTTGTTTCATGTCCTTGCTTTACCTTCTAAGACTGATGAACAACATCCTAATTAATGGGCTTGAATATCTTTATATGGATTCCCATTAACTGGGAGCAGGGTTATTTCCAAAGCTATTTTTCAAAGATATTAGCACATGCATTTTTTGTCATCATAACTGCTGGCCAATATCTGTGGGGGCTGCATGTGTGTGGTGAGAGAGATAAAAGAGTACTCATAATTAACAAAGGAGGGACCTCCGAACTCCTCAGGGAAAATTTAAGGGAGGGGGAAAAGCTTTAATGAAAAATAACATTAAAAAATTGTTCCACTGCTTGACTGTCAGGAATATGCCCAGATTTTGAAACAACCCAGATCATGCCCCATTCTATCACTCAAGATCTTTCAGAAATCAGGAATTAAGATAGAGATACGCTACTGCATGCAGGAATGAAACCTCTCCTCTTTCCTTCTGTTGAATGATACCTAAAACCCACAGCCAAGATTTCTGCCAGCATTAAACGACGTGAGTTTGTGCTTTAAAGCTCTATAGGGTTTGGAAACAGTATTTACTGTGTGGATTCACTGTCATTTGACTTCCTCTCACTGCACAGAGGGGATTACTTACAGACATAGCTATAAGACATAACCCTTCATCTACACAGAGGGCTTCCTAAAAAGGACCAAGTGAAAACAAAGCAAAATTGTGCTTGCTGCCTAGGGAATTATCTAATGTAGCATGTGTGAAAATGACTCTCCTCAAAACGAAGAAATGCGAGGAGCAGAGAGACTGCAGTATCACACAAAAGTCAGCTTGTTCCTAGTGGAAGGCAACTTGAACATATGCTGATAGTCAGAGTGGGATGGATACAGTTCATTCACATCCACCCTAAAAATATCGTGCAGCATATTGCTGAGGAAGTAGTAGGAGAAGAGCAGGCAGAAGCAGCATTCACATTCCTGTGCTGGGAACTGTGTTAGGAAGCTGGGACCTAAGCTGTGGTGATAAAAGTGATGGTGTGACCTTCATCTGCTCTTGAGTATATGAGCTCACTGATGGGTCATTGTCCTTCTCTGCTGCCACCTCAACTTCCTACAGTAAGTGAGCAGTTACTACTGCAATTGCTAGTTACTAAGTGATACGTTTAAGGGGGATACTTATAGAAAAGCCCATTTTGATGGTATTTGCTCTCTGTGTCCTTAGAACATAAGGCGCATGGTAACACTAACATTAGGAACGTGGTGACACTAACCTCAGCTTACAAAAATATCTTAAACACAGTATTGAGAAGGCAGAAATTTTATGCCAGCAGCTTTGAAACAATTGGTGTTAGCTGTGTTTTCTCCTAAACAGGAAAAGATGGGCTCCAGGAAAAGACACTTGCAAGATTTTTATTGGCTTTGCCCTCAAATAAAGTTCATGGTTTTACATATAACAGTGTCAAACCACTGCTTGTGCTCTCCTGGAACTCCTGTATACGAGTGCTTTAATGTCATCTTTCATACAATTTATATGTGAAATTGTAGAGAGAACCATTACAGTATGAGGAAGTAGATTTTCATACATTCAGTTTTGAATACTATCACTCTCTCTACTTTAAGTCTAGATCCAGAATCTTGCAAGAAGACATATATCTTCCAAATTAAATGGTCTGACATCCAGAGAAGAGAAGAATTAACGGAGCTGTTTGGGACTGTGACGACACTCCTTTTCAAATGTGTTTTCCTGAAATAATTTGATACTTTTCTAAGTTGCAGGATATCTGAGGATTCTGGTTGATGTCTAGCTACCTACAGCTGTCCCTGAGATAAAATTCGGACTTTATATTCAGGAAAGAGCCTCCAATGGTAATGCATGTGTTCGTTGCATCCAGTTTTCTGGAAAATTACAAGATTGTGACACCTGTGAGCACAACTGAAAGTGCAACCACTTCAACATGGTGAAAAAAATAAAAAGGACAGCACCCACAGATGAAATTAACTGCAAGCACCTTCAGGGGGGCTGAGGTGTTTGATCTGAATACATTTCTGTTCCTTTCTATCAACTAGAGTGGAAACCAGCATCAAACACTCATGTTTACCTTTGCCTTTCCTCTTTCTCTCTTCCAAGACATAGGTGTAGTGCATGGAATAACCTATTTGAGGTAGCAAACACGGGCAAGCCCTTCTGCTTTAGTCAAGTGGGAGGAGTTACTCTGGTTTCCTTTGTTTCAGCTTTCGTCAACTAGACAGAAGTCTCATGCACTGGAAAACCTGCCACCAGCCCCTCAAAATCATTCTCTCTCCCAAAATGCAGTGAACATCCTCAAAATGCTTTCATTTAACTTTTTCATTGCTTTTCATTACAAACAATTATGTTAAGTAGAATCTTTTTAATAGAAAAATGGATTTAAATTCTTGTATTGTGTTGTTTTGGAAGCTCTGATAAGGAGAAAACACCTGCAGTGTGGTGATAATGTGGGAAAAGCTTCATCGTCTGCTATTTCTCACTCCTTTGCTGCATTTAAATTATGTAAGACTCTGCTTCCATCTCAGCCTACTGCACTCCACTTAGCAGCCTGCATGACTCTGCAGTTAATTCTTGCAGCTACTATTCCCTCTTGAAATTATTAGGAAGCTCACCTTGCAGAAAAGGGTATATCTGGAAATTGCCTTTTCTGCAGTTTCACACTGCAATTATGCGATTTAAACCACAGGATCACACTCAAAGGAACTGAATTTCCATACCTGAATAATAGCTCCCGTCTGAGCTTCCATTTCTACTTTCTTCTTCATGAAGCAGCAAGTTTTGGACACAAAATTCTGAAAATAGCTCACTGAGGAATAACTAAACTAAAATCAACACAAGTGCTGAGTGAAAACCAGACATTAACATTCACACTAAACCCCTCGAGGTAAAGATTAAACTGAAGACCATTTGCTCTTGGGACTTTTCTCATGCAGTTTAGTATTTCCTTCAGAAAGACTTTTGATTGTGGGGATCTACGTTTCTGGCCAAAAATAATGCCAAAAACAAGGTTTATCAGAACACTGTGAGAGACAGTGTGCAGAGAAGAAAGTGTCATGTTCCCCTTTTTGAGAGCAAAGTAACAGTCCAAAATCTCTGTAACTCAAGCAACATCGAGTTTCCCAAAGTTCAAATAAGAAACGACTGTCATTTTGGAGGATGAGGATTGTACACCACCCTCTTTGGGGGCTTCCCACAAGCTGTTAATAAGTATAGTGATATTCCTAGCAAGATACCAAACTTAGCAAGATATCAAACTTACTTAATTTTCAGAAACAGCTTCCTTGCACTATGGGAAGCCAGTTAAGTCAGTATTCTCCACTCCAGGTTGGTTTTGTCCTTTCCTAAGAGAGTGCTGCCTTTGCTATTGGAAGTTTTCCACATCATGTTGCATTGGCATTTAATGTCCTGAGACGATTTTATAGCAGAAGATTGGGGCTTTTGTTTTCGTCATACTTTGGTTGGCTGGTTGGTTTATTGTTTCATTTTCTCTTTCCTTCCTTCCTTCCTTCCTTCCTTCCTTCCTTGCTGTCTCTTTCTCTTTTCTTTTCTTTTCTTTTCTTTTCTCTTTTCTCTTTTCTTTTCTTTTCCTTTCTTTTCTTTTCCTTTCTTTTCCTTTCTTTTCCTTTTCTTTTTTTTTTCATTTTACAGGTATTATAAAAAGGACTGTCTTACAGTCTTCCTGAAATACATCAATACACTTGTATTGCTTTAGGATCATAAGGGTTAATTCTTATAATCTTTCATGAAAGTGCTCAGCCCACAGTTCCAGACTATAGTTGGTTGTGACAATTTCTCTTTGATTTGGTATCATAATGGGGTATAAGAAAAATAGATTCTGTAAGTAACATCCAGCTGCTTTATTTTTTAACCCCAATCTCGCATGATTTTCCTTGTTCAAGCAGAAAGAAACTATTTCTAGCAATTTCTTCTTGCACCATCTGTGAAGAAATTAAGAAACATACTGTTAACTTGAAGGGTGCTGGGTACATCTTGCAGTTTGCTAAGTTCCTTCTGTTCCTATAGAAACTAAACAGGATCAAAGGACACCCAGCACCTTGCTAGCACAGACTGTTGGCTGACGACCAGCCCAGATGTTTATTTGCAGATGTGCTACCCCACTAACTGCTTTCATAAGAGTTATAAGTTTTCCAATAGATAGACAAGTCTGAGGACTTTTCAAGGACACAGGGCTTTAGAGCTTTTTGAAACCTATAGGCTGAAATATCCTCTCTTTCTCTCACGCAAAAAAATAAAAAAGGAGCAGTGCAGTTAGTATGTATACCTTTGCCGCACCTATTAAAAGAAAATCTTCCTTATTGGAGAGACTCTTTTTTTTTGCAGCAGTGTTTTACATACTGGCCACAGAGAACACTGCACCAATCTGCAGAGCTATCAGAATCACAGGGAACATTTTAACACTACAGTGCTAGCAACAATAGTAGTGGGATACAGACCTCATTCAATCCTCTGTAGCATGACTTCCTGTGCCATGCTGTTATAGGATAAAAATATCCAGTTTAAAATTAAACAGAAGAAAAAAAAAGCTCTAATTCCTCCTGTATACTTTGTAAGTATAGTACAAATTTTTCTAGTAATTTTTCCGTGCGAGGCAGGAGTACAAATGTATCACACAGGGTCCAGATATGCCTCTTGTATTTATGCACACAAATATACTCATTCTTGTTGTAATACATGTTCTTTATTTGCCCAGGTTTAAGTTGTCCAATCCATACTTGATATCCTTTTGTAAGAGTTTGGACTCTGATTTTTAAGGGTGTTGGGCACCAGTAGCCCCAGCCACTGCAGTAAAACTGTGGACACGTTATATAGCATTTTAGGTAAGGTATGTCTCATCATATCTGAACAGCTGCAGTACAGAAGCCTACAGTTGACTAAGTCACTGTATCAGTGAAGAAAAATAAGCACCAGAATGGGAAAATCGTTCTACTATGAGTTTCCTGGAGGGAACCAGCTCCTCCATTGTGTGGGTGCTGCAGAGCAGTCTGGCTCAGCAGCTGCCACTCCCGTGCAGCAAGGTTGTTGCTGCTGTGACAGGCAGTCTGCCCTGCAGTGAAAGATGGGAGCTGCTACTTTCTAAGGAACATTGTCTTCATTTCCCCCTGCATGAGGCAACAGCATCCAAATCTCATTCCATTCTGTAAATTGGATGAAGTTACTGTTTTGCATGTGGAACCTGTCTCTTTGCAAGGCAGGACTTACCTGTTCTCACATGCTCCTTGCTTTACTTCCCCCACTTTGAGTACTACTTGTCTACTTTGGCACACCTTATACTGCTAACAAGAGCACTCATTATTTTACTTATAACACAGCCACGGAATAATTTAGGTTGAGAGAGATCTCCAGAGGTCACCTAGTTCAACTCTTTGTTCAAAACAGAGTTAAGCAGAGCTAACCAGAGCAGTTTTCTCACGACTGTCTCACTGCATCTTGAACATCTCCCAGGATGGTTCCCTTCACATCCTCTCTAGGTAATGTGGGCCAGAATCTAACTCCATTCATGGTAAAAATATTTCACTTCTGTCTAACCATTGTGTCCTCCCAGCAGGACACAGCAGGTAGTTGTAGAGAACACTAAGGTCTTCCCAGAGACTTCTCTTCCGGATGAACTGACCCAGTCCTTTCAGTCTCTCCCTGAACACTCCATCCAACTCCCTGGTCAACATGGTGACTTCCACTGGACTCACAGCAGAGCATCAGTATCTATCTTGTACTGAAGAGCCCAAACCTAAATGCAGCACTTCAGCTTCAGTCCCAGCACTGGCAGAGGGGAAGGCTCACCTTCCTGGACCTGCTGGTTACACTCCTTCCACTCTGTGTAACTGAAAGCCAAGTCACTCTTTACCAAAAAAAAAATGTTGTCTATAACTTCAGCACAAGCTGAAGCAAAGGTAATTTTCTCTCCCAGAGATATATATATTTTTTTTTTCATCTTGACTAGAAGGGATTTCTAAACCTCGGTGGTAATTTCAGTGAACACCCAGAATTTTCTAATTCATGCCTCTACCCATCCTGTCACTCACCCAGCTCTCACAAAGAGAGATTTTCTCCTTCACTATTTTTATCCTACCCTCTTCCTTCTTCAGGGTCCCTGAACTGGTAGTTCCCTGAAACCTCTAACACCCCACCTCCAACAAAGTAAACAAATTTAAAAAGTGGAAAAGCTGTACTGTCACATCAAGTCTTTATGAGCTTTTTCCCTCACATTGAGTTTAATGAATGAAATCAAATTTTAACAAACAAAGATTTCTGTGTTTTCCTTTGTCCTAAAATTGAGGACAGATTTAGCTGCTTAAAGTAAAAATTTTCAGCATTGTAATCCATGTAGTCCTTACCTTCTGGCATCATTTCTTACAACATTTCATTCATCCTTCCTGACCAGCATCTCAGCCATCAAGTGAGAACACACCTTATAAGTATGCATTTTATCTAAATAAAAATTAGAACCTATACCTGGGTCTCTTCACATTTGTTTCAATACAGTAACCCTTTGTTATCTGTAAAAACGTCCGCTGAATGTGATTTTCACCCCCTAGGATGCAGTTCCCGTGAGGAGGAACACAACAGCTTGTTGAGTTTGTTATCGTGCGAGCCTGTAGCTGCAATGTCACAGGTGTCTCTGCTCAGCCTTTTCAGATAACACTCTGGCTGGTGGGTGGCTGTAGCATGTTGTGCACCGTCACAGGTGAGGCTACAGGGAAATAAAGAGCGACAAGGAGCCTTTCAGCCCTGTCCCTGGTGCCGTTGGGAGACAATTTCTGCCCTGAGCAGTTCCTGACACATCTCAGCAGCTGATGCAGCCAAAGGACAACTCACAGTAAACACCCTGGGTGCAGTTACCTTTTTTTGAAGACTAAGAGAGTTTGGCAACATAGGCATGACGACATTTTCTATTTGTTCCCAGGACCAAGGAGTCTTCTCCAATATCACTTAATGTAGGAGTACGGATACAGCATGAGTCCTCAAACAGAAGGAGTCTCATCATAATCTACAGGTGAAAGAGAAGAATATATTTTGTAGGACTTTTCCCTGCCTCAAAAGAGCCGAGCAACCACCTAACCAAACAGAAAACAAATTTTCTGTAAACAGAAGTTGTAATTAAACCATTTTATTTCTAGGGAAGCTTCCTCTGAATGCTTTTCCACAGATTCCGGAATCAGCCTTTGTGTTTGTCCTTCCCTGCCTTGTGAGAAAAATCCCCCAACTCTGCTGTTTCACCTGCTGGTACTGTTTGACTTTTTCCCTAAATTAATGGGCTCCCAGGACTGTTTTGAAAGCCCCCCTCCCCTTTCTTTTCCATTTTAGATGATTTCAAATATGAGTCAAAGGGTCTTATCTGAGTTCATCATTTCCAACTGAGAGCAGAATTTGCTTGACACAATTTGTGATTTGAGGGTAATTATTATAATTATTGGGTCACATTTCATCATAATCAGCTATTTAAATGTTCTTCAGCTCTGCTACACCTTATTGAATTTTTACTTATTACTGTCATACTGAGTTTTTGCTTACTACATTTCTCACACTCTCACTTCAAAAGAAGAGAGATAGAATTCAAAAGAATTTGATCTACTTTCCACTATGAATCCAGTTGTCAAGGCTGTGTTCGGATATACATTATTGTCTTCTCATATCTTCTTACAAATATATCATTTATACTATCTTTGACTATGTATATAGTCTATTAACATTCCTTAACTGTTGTCATTAGAAATGAAGTTTTGAGGAAGTACAACCTATGAAAAAAATAAGTTATTTTCTGTCATGTTTCTTCTCAATGGTCTAAGATATATGTTCATCATGTAATTGAAGTGCCTAGATGCAACGACAGTATAGAAAGAGGCATGTAGGAAAATACTAGTATTAATAAATGACAAGCTCAAAAATTCTCTGATTATCATTCATGCATAAAGGTCCTGTACCCCAACAGATATCCCAGTTCTATCTAGTGATAATCTCCAAGTAGGATTTTCAGACAAGATTTCTACTTACCTTTTAGAACATTCTTATTTTTCTATTTATTTCTCCAACAGGTATACACCCTTATTTTCATTCAAAGAAAGCTGTCACTTATAGTCAAAAATTGGTTTAAGGAACACAGTCCAGAAAGAAACTTATGAGAAAGTACATGGTAGGAGATAAGTAGAAAATGTACTGATCAAAAGCAAAATGCAATAATGTTTATCAAATAACACAGTCCTGAAAAATTTCATATCTATGGTATGTATAAAGGAATGTATGAGATACATTGCCTTACAGAAAAAGGAAAACATCATTCCTGATGCTAACAATGGAGAGCAACTATAAAATTCAAGTGGAGGTCATTCACATAGAAATTGGTAGACTACTTCAACCAAGCAATCTAATATCCAGACAGCAGACAAAATCCAGTGAAAGAATGAAGTGGATAGAAGGTCATAGTGAACACTTACAGAATAACCTGTGCAAAGGCAAGTTTCCTTTTAATTACATAAGTCTCCGAAGCACAAAGGTTTTGATTCTTTTGTAATATGGGCCTTTCTGTTTTAATTGTATGTGGTCATTGCCAGTGTAAATGCAATAACCGTTCTGTTAGGCTGCTATGCTCAGTGATATTCAGCAGCAACAGTTATATCATAGAATCATAGAATCATAGAATGTTAGGGATTGGAAGGGACCTCGAAAGATCATCAAGTCCAATCCCCCTGCCAGAGCAGGAATGCCTAGATTATGCTACACAGGAACGTGTCCAGGCAGGTCTTGAATGTCTCCAGAGAAGGAGACTCCACAACCTCTCTGGGCAGCCTGTTCCAGGGCTCCGTCACCCTCACTGAGAAGAAGTTTCTTCTCGGGTGTAAGCGGAACCTCTTATGTTCCAGTTTCAGCCCATTACCCCTTGTCCCATCAGTGGTTGTCACCGAGAAGAGCCTGGCTCCATCCTCGTGACACTCACCCTTGATATATTTGTAAACATTAATGAGGTCACCCCTCAGTCTCCTCTTCTCCAAACTAAAGAGCCCCAGCTCCCTCAGCCTTTTCTCATAAGGGAGATGCTCCACTCCCTTAATCATCCTAGTTGCCCTGTGCTGGACTCTCTCCAGCAGTTCCCTGTCTTTCTTGAACTGAGGGGCCCAGAACTGGACACAATATTCCAGATGGGGTCTCACCAGGGCAGTGTAGAGGGGAAGGAGAACCTTTCTCGACCTACTAACCACCCCCCTTCTAATACACCCCAGGATGCCATTGGCCTTCCTGGCCACAAGGGCACAATGCTGGCTCATGGTCATCCTGCTGTCCACCAAAACTCCCAGGTCCCTTTCCCCTACACTGCTCTCTAATAAGTCATTCCCCAACTTATACTGGAACCTGGGGTTGTTCCTACCCAGATGCAAGACTCTACATTTACCCTTGTTATATTTCATTAAATTTTTCCCCGCCCAACTCTCCAGCCTGTCCAGATCTCGCTGGATGGCAGCACAGCCTTCTGGCATGGTTTCTTCTCATCAGCTTTATAAATGTTTTTTCTTTTTTTTTCTGAAGATGTACAAAAAGGTACAATGAGTTTGTTTTCTTTATTGCATGCATTTTTTAGTGCAGTATTCTCATGTCTGCTCTCACTATTTTCAAATGGATGATTGTAAAAATTATTCCTGACCATCTCTGAAGTTTTTCTTAAAACTTTTTAGTATTGTCTGGGCATGAACTTTTTAACTTTTTTCTTGACAAACACATATATTTGCTTCAAGGTCTTCTGTGTTGCCAAGTAAATCACAAGCACTGGAGAGAAGTCGTAGAATATCCATTTTCAAATATAACTGTTCAATAGGTAAAATTTGGCAGTTTCATAGATACCAATATGACTTACACAGCTATGTTGCAGAGAAGTTCACAATGTGAGGCCAGTTTTAAAGACAAAATCTACTAGTGATATATATAGCAAATAATTTAGCCTCTGGACTGGTCAGCCACCAAGTTTAACTCTTTGCTGCAGATGCTGTCACGAACAGAACAGGAAGAGAAAAGATCATTATAGCACAGCCTGCCAAGCTAATAACAGATGGCAGTAGCACAAATGGAGCACAATATATCTGAGCTTTTGGTAAAAATGAAGAATTTCCAGTGATTTATCCTACACAGCACACTGTGCAAACTGAATGAGTGAAAATGTTAATGGAATATGTGATGAAGCATTTAATAAAGGTGCCAATTGTTTTTAAAAATGAAATCTCTACTCCATGCTTATTTACACATCCTCCTCTATTGTTTTTAATTTGCATTTCTTGTCACAGTGTCAGTATTGTTTTATCTCACCAAAACATACAGCTTGCTTAAAATTTATTATTATTATCCGAAGACAGATAGATGCAAACATTAAATGACAGTACAAACGCATTATGGGACCATTATTTCCCTACTTTGTCTTATTTTCTTCTGTATTTTTGTCCTGGTTTGAGCTAAATGAAACCAATTCCGTTCAGTGATTTTACTTTTCAGCTCAGTCTCTTCTAAGAGGCTGCACTTTCTGAAGTTAACAGCATGTTTTTGCAGTGTCTGCTTCTAGAAGTGATAATACCTGGTGTTTACAGTTACTACCAGGAATTGGCAGGCAGAAAGGTTCTTGCCTGCACTTGCTCCTGTAGTGACCAAGGCCACTGCAGGATCTTGTGTGCCACACTGGGGCTGCCAGGAAGTAAAAGGGGTCACAAGGAAGTAAAATGTTTCACCTCTGGGGAGTAACAAGTGTATTCCATTTCATATATGGCATATTCAGCATAAAGTTGAGAGATCACAGTGGTTAAGCTCTCTTTCTCTTCTGCTTCTTCAATGGTTGGCATTCAAGGAGGACTTTGTCAATTCTTCTTTCATCCTGATCCTGAGTTCCCGAATCCTGCTCCTGTATCGAGCTCCCCTCTACTGCTGAGCCTGGGTTTTCCCCAGTGCTGCCTGCTCTGCAGCATCAGTAGTGACAGCTATCGTGTGGGGAGGGGAGTTGGGTTTGATATCGGTTTTGTATATGTTTGCACATATTTCATTATTTTCATTATTTTATTATCAGTACTATTATTGTTTTATTAAAGCTGTTTTAGTTTGCTTTTTCAATCTGTAAGTCTCTCTGCCTCATTCCCTTTCCCTTCATGTTTGGGGGGGGGAGAGGGGTTAGAGAGAATGTGTCAGTGTTTTGTGACCAGCCCAGCCCTAACCCTTGACAATTTGTTGTTTAGCGTATGCACAATAAGAATCTTTTTAATACCTTAAAGATTTTATTGTTTGCATTAAATTTCAACTAAAATATTCTTCATGACAGGAATGAAAACTCTGCACTGAGGATTCACATTTCATTGGAGGCATCAACTCAACAGCTACATTCCATGTGTCTTCTGAATCCATTGATGTTTATCATTGGTGCACATCTACCCAAGCCCCATCAGTTCTTCTCTCTAAATTAATTGCTAAAGTTAGGTGAGACAGTTTTGCCTTTTTAATTCTTTTCCAAAGGAATTCAGCTCGTTTTCAGTTTGAATTGCTTTCACACCTCTTTTGGTTTTTTTTTGGAGGGAATCTGACCTACCTCTCTGAACATTAATGACCTTTTTTAAACATAATTGACTGTCTTTATTTTTTTGTAACTGCTATCTTATGAATTTTAAAAAATACACATTCTCCTTACCCTAATTAGTTTGAATAGGTTACTTAATTTCACTAAAGCATTATGTTCCCTAGCAACCTATTCTAGCCCTGACAAGCATGCTGGTTTATCAAAGAATGTGTGTCTACTTCAGAGGAAATCAAGTCACCACTTGTGGGGCTCCAAGGTTTCCCCCAACAACATCCTGTCTTTCAAATCATTCTGTAAAAACGTCTCACAGCTTCTTACCTGTCTGTATCTAAAGCTACATTGCTCATACAGTAGCTGTTGCTATGCAAATCGATAGCATGGACCTAAGTATGAATCAGCTATAGCTAAGGCACAATGTCTAGAAGCCCAGTTCTATTGTATCTGATTGTGACCAGAATTAATGTATCCTGGTATGGCTTTTGTTGACTTTTTTAACATTTCCATAGCATACTCAATTGTTCTGTTCATGAAAAAATATCTCTAGCAATTCAGGATGGCACTTTTTGAAGAAAACCTCAGGTGTGCCTGTTTTTCCCATTTGGTGTCCTGGAAGTGTTGGCTTTAGGTGTGACTTTACCTTATGTCTATACTTGCAGTGTGTGGTTTCCCTCATGGTGTAACCACAGGTGCACTCATGGGCCTCCCATTTGCAACTGGAATGCAACCCCCTGTAAGCAGCTACCTTTCTCTGAGGACTGGAAAGAACTTCGCTGCTGGCCAAGATACATCCACAGTGCAGATACCATAATGTATCACAACAAACTGAAGCCCTTTCCTCCCATGCCTGTGCCAGAGCAGTCAGTGATGTAGACATTCATGCTCTGTTTGGCAATCAAGTGAAATGGAGCAGAACAACAACATCTATACCCAGAGTCAAAGACTCAAAACTAGAAAACATACTTTCCCAAAAGTTTTGGAATCTTTTATAGATGTCTTGCTCTTTGCTTTTCCTTGTAATTTAAAAAATAATGAACCATAACTAAAATTGAGAAATGAAAGTGAATGACAGCCTCAACTCAACTGACATTTCATTTTAACACTTTCTGGAGGGATTCTACTTCTGTTTAGAAAAGCAAATGAAGAAAAAAGTCATTGTAATAAGCATTTCTTTAAGAGTACCCTTCCTCAATGGATGTTTTCAGCATCAAAGATGACTCCTCAAGTCATCTTTGCCTAGCATTAAGAAGAAAAAAAAGCACACCTTTCTAGACTGACTTGTTAAGACAGGGAGAGCCTTAAGGTGTTGGCCAGTTGAGGATTCAACACCACATACGTAGCGTATGCTGTAGCCACACTTCTTCTGGATCAAAGAATCACAGAATCACAGAATGTTTGGGGTTGGAAGGGACCTCTAGAGATCATCTAGTCCAACCACTGGCAGGCCAGAGCAGGATCCCCTAGGGCAGCCACACAGGAACACATCCAGAAGGATTTTGCAAGTCTCCAGAGAAGGAGACTCCACAACATCTCTGGGCAGCTTGTTCCAGTGCTCTGTCACCCTCATAGTGAAAAAAGTTTCTCCTCATGTTGATGTGGAACTTCCAATGTTCTAACTTAAACCCATTATTCCTTGTGCTATTACTGAGCACCACTGTGAAGAGACTGCCACCTTCCTCTTGACCCCCACTCCTCAGATATTCATGTACATTAATAAGGTCCCCTCTCAGCCATCTCCTTTCAAGGCTAAACAGCCCCAGTTCTCTCAGTGTCTCCTCATAGGAGAGATGTTCAAGTCCCTTGATTATCCTCTTAGCTCTCTGTTCGACTACTGCAGACAGGCACTGACTACAGTGTGGGAAGGTACTGGTGAGACAGTCTTAGCAGCTAATCACAATTTGTTGTACAAAGTCCTAATGGAAACCTTTATATGCTCAGCAAATAAACTCAGCTTGTCGTTTGCTTAAGGTGAGGCCATAATGTTCAAATTACATTCATGTTTTATTTTCATAATGGTTTCTTCTCGAAACATAAATTTATAAATGAGTTTTTATTGTCCCCTAATTCTTCCCATCACTTCCACAACAATCTCAATTTCCTTTTTTTTTTGTCCTTTGTGATACCAGGATAAAAAAGGGGCATTTGTAAACCTTGAAATATACGGTTTCAGCAGACTTCTCTTGGGCTGACTATTTAATAATATTGACAGGTGCTATATTAGCAACTTCCTCTAAAATCAGTCAAATTGGAGCCCCTTAATTATTTCAGGAAAATGTAAAAAAAAAAAAAAATAGCCACAGAAAACCCAAAATCGTTGTGCTAAACTGTTTACTTCACTCCCTCTAATGTACTTCCCAGTCCTTACCCTGTGCCATATCAAATCTAAATTAATCATTTGAGGTGCATCTAACTCTATATTGTTGAATGATGTCATATCCAAGGGCATGTAAGTTCAAAGCCGTGTTAAACTATGTCAAGTGGAGGTAGTTTAATCTTCAGCAAAAATTAAGTAAATCCAGTTGCTATTTTTTTCTGACCAAGTGTATCTACTCAGCCAATTACTACAGAGATAGTAACATCCCATGAATCCAAACCCTACGTCACCTCAACAAAACAAAATTGTAGAGCTGTAATCTGGGCCCTTTCCACAGCTTTACTGAACCGCAACACCATGTCAGTTCCTTTCCTCAATTGTCGTATGCTGGATGAATGGGAACTGCTGGACAAAATTCAGGAAAGCATACCACAAAGAGCAATCCTACAAGGACTGAATAAGCCAGCGCAATGGATTTCAGAGTTTTCCAGATTCCTTTTGGCAATTTATTTATGTTGCAGTAGGCATCACTGGGAATGACACAAGTGGCTCGTATTTTGCAGGCAAAACCAAATGCTATTCTGAGCAATATTCTGAGCAAACCCACACACCAGATCTGAGGCAGGTGGTATATTTTTTACTTCAGAAATCCACAAACTTTCCTTTGAAATGGTATAAAAATCCCTAACACATTGCCTTAGTCTTTCAACTGTCTGTCAGAGCGTGTTAATCAAAGAGGTTTTTAAACTGCTTAGAGTCCTGGGAGAGGTAAATTAATAGTCAGAAAGCAGAAGCAATTTCCTACAGATTTTTTTTTTTCACTATACACACACCCACACAGAAGATACAATGAAAAAGTAAAACATCTGTCATAAAGGGAAGTTTTGCAGCACTTTGCAAACACTATCCTATTTCTACAGTCCTCCAGTCGCAAATCTAGATCCCAAGAAACCATAAAATCCATAACAATCATTGTATCAGGTGTTAAAAATGTAACTCTGTTATATGTGGGGAAGAACTATAGGGCTATTTTGAAGTTTACCATCTTCCTTTAGAACCATTGGGAAGATAATGTAAGGGGGAAAATGTAACTGAATATATAGGTTTTTCCAGAGGGGATGTTGAGACATTTTTCATTGTGGATTTTGAAGCATGCCCAAAATCATTCCAGTACCAACAACAAACCTTGAGTGTCTGAGATGTTTCCAAGAGGATTCAGGTTATCAATCAGAGGATTTATTTTGTTAATTCAGGAATCACCAGTGACACCTCTTCCAGTCATTTGATTTAGTTTGGTGGAAATAAAACCCAAACTTTTCTGTCATGTGACCAATAATGCAAAGATATCACAAAAATATGTCACTCAATTCCATGAGCAGGCTACAGGTTTAAGACAGATTATTTTCAATTTTAAGTTAAATATTTTTCATTTTAGTTTCATTCTCCCATCAAATTAGAAGCAGTGGAAGGAAAGCTAAACTGGAGTAACCACATTGAAAGTTTTCAATTATTACAAAATTGACATCCTGTTCTCAGGAGGGTCTCATGAATGATAGCTTTTCTACGAATGTGCTTTTTTTACCTAAAACATGCTAAAAATAATTCATAATGCTCTTTTTTTTTTTACTTCTTAAAAAGAAAAAAAACCCACTGTGATAGATTGATGAAGATGGCAGTATTTTCAGTCTTGTGTTAAACATCTTTGCATGTGAGAAGCTGTGTTTAACTGAAACTTAGTTTTCCATGTAAGAGGTAGTACTTAATTAGCTGTCGTTATCTTGCCATGCAAGAACAATGGCTTTCCTGCCACCCTTCCCAGGCAGTGTGATATAGCTTTTGCCCTTTTAGTTGCTGAACCCATCAGAATTTGGAGTGACTTCTGTGTGTAAATGACAATGTACTTTTTTAAAATTTTCAAGCTAAATACAAGTTTATGGTTTTGGGGTTTTTTTTGAGATTGTCAGATGTCTTTGTTCACATTATAAAAGGAAGTCAGGTTTATATATATGTTTTTAATGCTTCAGTATTGAAACTGATCTTATTGCATAAGGCTTTATTCAGATACTTGAAAGCAGTATTAGGTTATGTGGGCTCTACCACAAGTGCACATACTAATGGATGGAAGGACACTTTGCCTTATATTATCCCTTAGGTCTTTATTCTCAGGTTTTACATCCAGTGGTGCTTATACAAGACTTTTACCTCCTAAATCACCTCAGCACATCAGCTTCTTGATTATCTGCTCTCTGGCTCTCCAGTGAGAAATCCCTTTGTACCCCAGGAGTCTGATTCCTTTCAGAGAACTGCTGCAAATTTGGCACATGTACCTGCTTTCTGACAGGATAAATAATTCAATAGAATATTCCCTGGATTACGCATTCAAGAGAGTTCAAGTCATATATATTATTCATTGAGTGCCATTTAACCAGCTCTATCATCGAATAACTTACACTCTGTCACTTACCTTAACATTCATTTTAGCACTTAATTTATCCCTTAGCAGTTATCTCATAATTATATTAACTAAGAGTGTTATATAAAGTATTGATTGCAATATTTTGCATTTTGGTTGGTCTCTCCATCATCAATCTATCTTAAAATGTTCTTCTAAAACTTTCTAGGCTGTGCAGCGGTTCTTAAAAGTCCAAAAGGAACAACAGAGCCAATAAAATTTTCAGCAGAAAGAAAATGTCTGGAAAACCATTATTGCAGATAAACAAAATATATTTACAGAATTAGATTTAAAATTTACAGGTAAAGCAATGTTGAAAAGGGTAGCAATTTAATTTCATTATCTGAATTCTTATTCCTTAGTTTAAGACTCTATTTTCCATGTTACAAAGCCTAAGTTAAAAAAGAGAAAAAAAAAAGTGTGTTAAATTACGTGAAAAACAAACAAATATATAAAAATATTTTTTAAATGAAACTTCATGAAGATAAGAATATTTTCTATAAGTAACTGTTTATCAGGTCACTACCCAAAAGTTTGCAAAGGAATGAATAAGGAATACTTAATTTTATTAGCATTTGAGAAGCCTGCTTCTTAGGACAGTCATCCTGAAAGGTCAAATTTTACCTGCATTCATCACTCACTGGTATTTTCAATAGCACAATTTTTACCAACAACAGACATGTGGTACCTCTGGGTTGATATGCACTTTTTCATGGAAACTACTCTGTTAGTCTTAATTAGAAGTCAGATAATAATCTCCAGATCTTACCCAAGCACAACTGAACTTTGCTACCTTGTCTTCAACCATGGCTCTGTCCTGCTGGCAACATAACACTCCCAGTGGCACTCAGCAATTTTCAGTATGGAAAAGTGCCCTCCACCTAATCACCAGACTCAGGTCTTCGGCAATTAGCTGTTCTGCATCAATGAATAGACAAAATCTCCTGAGGGACAATTCCTGCCATTTGATGACAGACTTCTCAAGCTGGAGGAATGAGTTACTCACTGAAGATGCCTTTCTCCCACGGACTACACAGAAGGTTTATGTAGACAGCTTAAGAGATGCCTCATTTTTAATTACCTTTGCAAAGGAATGCATAGCAAAAAATCATCTCTTCTGAGGTCCTACTCAAGTGGCTTCATGGCTGCAGGAAACCTCTCATCTTATGTAAGAAGCAAAGATTTCCATTTCAAAAATCTTATTTTAGTGAAATTCAAGATAGTGGTTTAAATCATAAGTAGTAAATTCAGTCACAGTGGAAAATATTAATCTGACCAGTACATTTCAATTTGTTGAATTAGTAATATTTTAGCAATTAATTAGTTTATACAAGTACTGCACCTTTGCTCAGGTCAAAACCTCCCTGAGATAGTCTCGTGGTTCAATTTTTAATGCAAATACGGTTGTTAGTGCCAAATCAGCCCATCAATCCATGTCTGCAAATGCTAACTTGTAATTACCAGCATGGTAGAAATACATCTAAAGGAACAGAAGAAACTGCAAAACTGTAAGCTTCGATCATGTTAAAACTTGCTGCTTTGCTGTTCATTGCAAGTACAGCTTATATATGTACAATTTCATGTTACACATATATGTTTCCCTTCTATCAGTTTCTAAGTTACTCAAAAACATGTTCAACATATTTTAGATTGTTTTAGAAACTGCACAGAGCAAGTAAGCAATAAAAAACAGACCTACAGCCAAACTGACAAATACTTTTTCCCCAGTCATTATATTACTATGAAAGAATATTAATTTTTATTTACCTGGAGTGAATTTTGCCATTTGCTCAGAAGATAAAGCTATCCTGCAGCAAGAACTCTGTGCCTTAGGGGGCTCAGGAAGAGGTCAGTAGCAAAGTTTAAAAGCAGCATTATTTAGAAAGCTAAAAAATTGATGGAACCTGTGGGCTGAGAATCAGACCTTCTGCACAGTCGATATTACAGCTATACTATTTACTAAATATTTTTAATTCTTATAGACAAAGAAGTGCGTCTCATGGTAAAAAAGAGTTACTCTGAGAATATGGAAGACAAAAGGATTATTGAATCATAGAACTGTGAGGGTTGGAAGGGACCTTAAAGACCATCTAGTTTCAAACCCTCTGCCATGGGCAGGGACATCCCCCACTAGATCAGGCAGCTCAGAGCCCCATCCAACCTGGCCTTAAAAACTTCCAGTGATGAGGCTTCCACCACCTCTCTGGGCAACCTGTGCCAGTGTCTCACCACTCTCATGGGGAAGAACTTCTTCCTAACATCCAATCTGAACCAATTCATCTCCAGCTTTAATCCACTCCCTCTAGTCCTATCACTACTCAACATCCTAAAAAGTCCCTCATCGGCTTTCTTCTAGCCCTCCTGAGATACTGGAAGGCCGCAATGAGGTCTCCTCAGAGCCTTCTTTTCTGCAGATTGAACAACCCCAGCTGTCTCAGTCTGTCTTCATAGGACAGGTGTTCCAGCCCTCTGATCATCCTCGTGGCCCTTCTCTGGACACGCTCCAGCACATCCATATCTTTCTTGTGCTGTGGGCTCTGGAACTGGATGCAGGACTCCAGGTGGGGTCTCACGAGAGTGGAGTAGAGAAGGAGAATCACCTGCTGGCCACACGCCTCTTGATGCAGCCCAGGACACGATTTGCTTTCTGGGTTGCAAGTGCGCACTGAGGGCATGTGTTAAACTTCTCGCCTACCAGTACCCCCAAGTCCTTTTCTTCAGGGCTGCTCTCAAGCCAATCACTGCCCAGCCTGTATCGGTGCTTGGGATTGCCCTGATCCAGATGGAGGACCTTGTACTTGGTCTTGTTGAACTTCATGAGGTTGGCCTGGGCCCACCTCTCCAGCCTGTCGATGTCCCTCCGGATGGCATCCCTACCCTCCAGCTTCATAGAATCATAGAATCATAGAATGTTAGGGATTGGAAGGGACCTCGAAAGATCATCAAGTCCAATCCCCCTGCCAGAGCAGGAATGCCTAGACTATGCCCCACAGGAACGTGTCCAGGCAGGTCTTGAATGTCTCCAGAGAAGGAGACTCCACAGCCTCTCTGGGCAGCCTGTTCCAGTGCTCCGTCACCCTCACTGAGAAGAAGTTTCTTCTCGAGTTTAAGCGGAACCTCTTATGTTCCAGTTTCAGCCCATTACCCCTTGTCCTATCAGTGGTTGTCACCGAGAAGAGCCTGGCTCCATCCTCGTGACACTCACCCTTGATATATTTGTAAACATTAATGAGGTCACCCCTCAGTCTCCTCTTCTAAAAACTAAAGAGCCCCAGCTCCTTCAGTCTTTTCTCATAAGGGAGATGCTCCACTCCCTTAATCATCCTAGTTGCCCTGTGCTGGACTCTCTCCAGCAGTTCCCTGTCTTTCTTGAACTGAGGGGCCCAGAACTGGACACAGTATTCCAGATGGGGTCTCACCAGGGCAGAGTAGAGGGGAAGGAGAACCTCTCTCGACCTACTAACCACCCCCCTTCTAATACACCCCAGGATGCCATTGGCCTTCCTGGCCACAAGGGCACAATGCTGGCTCATGGTCATCCTGCTGTCCACCAAGACTCCCAGGTCCCTTTCCCCTGTGCTGCTCTCTAATAAGTCATTCCCCAACTTATACTGGAACCTGGCGTTGTTCCTACCCAGATGCAAGACCCTACATTTACCCTTGTTGTATTTCATTAAATTTTTCCCCGCCCAACGCTCCAGCCTGTCCAGATCTCGCTGGATGGCAGCACAGCCTTCTGGTGTGTCAGCCACTCCTCCCAGCTTGGTGTCATCAGCAAACTTGCTGATAGTACTCTCTAGTCCCTCATCCAAGTCATCAATGAATATATTGAATAATACTGGTCCCAGTACCGACCCTTGAGGCACTCCATTGGATACAGGTCTCCAACCAGACTCCGCCCCATTGACCACAACTCTTTGGCTTCTTCCCCTTAGCCAGTTCATAGTCCACCTCACTACCCGAGAGTCTAGACCACACTTCCTCAGTTTAGCAGCAAGGATGCTGTGGGAGACTGTGTCAAATGCTTTACTGAAGTCAAGGTAGACCACATCCATCACTCTGCCATCATCTATCCACCTTGTTATATCCTCATAAAAGTCTATGAGGTTAGTCAAGCACGACTTCCCTTTGGTGAAGCCATGTTGACTGTCTCTAATGACCCTCTTATCCCTGATATGCCTTGAGATGGCACCAAGGATAAGTCGTTCCATCACTTTCCCAGGGATGGAGGTGAGACTGACCGGTCTATAGTTACCCGGGTCCTCCTTCTTGCCCTTTTTGAAGACTGGAGTGACATTTGCTTCCCTCCAGTCCTCAGGCACCTCTCCCGTCTCCCAAGACTTGGCAAAGATGATGGAGAGTGGTCTAGCAATGACATCAGCCAGCTCCCTCAGCACCCGTGGATGCATCCCATCTAGACCCATGGATTTATGGATATCCAGATTGCTTAATTGGTCCCTAACCCCGTCTGGACCCATGGATTTATGTATATCCAGATTGCTTAATTGGTCCGTAACCCAGTCCTCATCGACTAAAGCAAACTCCTCCACTGCCCTGACTTCCTGTGGGGCCTCAGGGGAACGGGGCTCCTCAGGACAGCCTCCGGCAGAGTAGACAGAGGCAAAGAAGGCATTCAGTAACTCTGCCTTCTCTGTATCATCTGTCACCAAGGCACCCACCTCATTCATCAGTGGACCTACATTGCCTCTGGTGTTAGTTTTATCTGCCAAAGCAGATAAATTGTCAGCTGTCAAAGATTTTGCTCAGGTCCAAGTAAATGATGTCAGTTGCTCTTTCCTTGTCTGTTGATGTTGTGACCTTCTCACAGAGGCCAGCAGGTTTGTTAGGCCCAATTTGCCCTTGGTGAGGCCATGTTGACTATACCAAATCACCTCTTTGTTATTCTTCCTCCTCAGCAGTGCCTCCAGGAGGATCTGTTACATAATCTTATTAGGCATAGAGGTGAGACTGAGTGGCCTGTAGTTCCCCAGTTCATCACCTGTGTCATCAGCAATGACTGTTGATTTTATCACATTTCACTAAATGCAACTACATTATGTAGCTCCGAGACATGCAGCAGGCAAGTACCACTTGCAAAATAACACTTCTTCAAAGTGTGAAGCTATTCATTCAGATGTAAGGGCAAAAAGTATCCATTATGGTAAAGTCCTTTGTTGTGAGAGTGAGAATGAAGAACATAGACTTAGGCCAATATAAGAGATGGAATTAGCTTTTTCTAACTGTAGATATTTAAACATTTCATTGAAGTCCATCATCTGGGCCCCACTGACGTAGAAGTGTAGAAATAGGACTCAGTTCAGTTGCTTAAATACAGTTATCTAATATTTATCGGGAGTCTTAGGACATTGTGACTGGGCTAACCCAGGCAAACCTTTCCAGATACTGCAGCTCTGTGTGGATGTCTTGTACATCTCAGGGTACCTCTGATCTCACAAGACACTCTTCCGTGGACAACTAAGCCTCTAGATTGTAACTTCTTCCACTTATTTTACATATCTGCTTTCAAAGCTGGTCTCACTTCTTCCCCTTGCACTTAAAGGGAGTCTCATTGGTCAGTTGGGATTAAATGGCTAAAGTTGGGTTAGAAAAGCCTTACCCAAAGTGATATAGAACAAGGGGATCTTTCAGTGCAATCTTAAAGTGTGCATCATTAAAAAAAAAAAGAAAAAGAAATTATAGACATAGAATATATTCATCTTTTGTTATAAATTAAAGCTATTAATATTGATGTAGTTGAATCAATATGTTTTGTAAAAAATGTAGGTAATACAGCTTAAACTTGATCTACAAAGATAGTATTTCAAGACCAACTTTTCCATGATGTTGATGTTTGGATTAAAAAAAAAAATCACTGAAAGACAAACACCTCACTGAATAGTCCCTCTCCTCATTTCATATTAGTTGTAAGTTACTGTGGTCTTCCTTGCACTCTTATTCACTCCCTACAAATATTCATGAAATTAAGATTACTTGGCATGAACACGAGCAGGAATTTAAGTTTCCATAGTTAAAATATGTCCTTATGTACAAAATTAGTCCAGTGATTTTTGAAAAGTGAAGATCCACTATGTAGGTGAAACTGAAATGCTAAGTGGATATACAGTCCATACATTTGAACTTAGAGGTAGGTCTGAAAGTCAAATCTCTGATTATGCTTCACCCAAGTGAACGTCACCAGGAGGGAATGTGAAATAAAACTCGAAGAAATGGATTTTGATGAGAAGAAGGAAATAAATGATTTCCAACTGGCCAGAAAATCATTCAATGAGGTTGAAGGGAGACAAGAATAAGTAGACAACAGTTTGAGATTCAAGACTCTACAGTTTTCCAGCATTTCACATTTTAAGAATGAAGTTGTTTCTCTCCTGGTACTGGAAATATAATGTGCTCTGTTCAAAAAATAAAACAAAACAAAACAGGGAAAATAAAATTTTTAATGAAACTCAACAAGGGCCTTAGCAACACAAATCCAGCATCAAAGACATGTTTGATGCTAGTGGCTTATCTCTCACACTAATTTATTAATTTTGAATGCTGTGCATGTTATACAATGATCTGTTCTGTGGGGAAGCTATCAAAGCTGAGACAAAGAGATCAAAGAAAGTCTTTAATGTAAATGAGCATGAAGGTTGCGGTATTTCTCTTAATTTTTATGTCTGGTTATCCAGTTACAGAATCACAGTCACAGAATGTTAGAGGATGGAAGGGACCTCTGAAGATCATCTAGTCCAGCCCCTCTGCCAGCGCAGGATCACCTACAGTAGGTCACACAGGAACACGTCCAGGCAGATTTTGAATGTCTCCAGAGAAGGAGACTCCACAACCTTTCTAGGTGTTCCAGTGCTCTGTCACCCTCAGGGTAAAGAACAATTTCTTTATGTTTAGGCTGAAATGACATAAAGACAGTTTACAATGGTATAAATGTAAAGACCCTTTAAGAGCACAAAAGATGTATTTTCTTTGAGTTGCCTCCTGTGGCAAGTTCTTGTACTGTTTTTAAAGAACTCATCTTAAAAGGAAAAAAAGGTTATTTTTACAGGAAACTGACTTCATTCCTCTTTAAAGCTTAAGTGTCTGAGTCCTGTGATGTATTTCCTCCAATGCTGCATGTGTCAAACCACCTCACTGCTTGACAGAAGTTTTAAGCAGACCATTATTTTCATTACTTAATAGATGTATTCTTGCAGCTATTGTATTCAACGGGAATTTTCTTCTGATATTACTAGGAAAGAAATGGAAATTACTGTAAACCCAGGGAATTTTATTCTTAACAAAATCATTCTGTTACCACAGAAGGCTTACAGTAGTTAATGCATTGCCCTAGGGAAAAAAAAAAAAAAAAAAAGAAAAAAAAAAAGAAAAAAAGTGTCATTTCCTGCCCCACAAAAGTAGTCATTTCCTCAGAAAAAAAAAATCTCAATTTCTTAATGTATATTGCTCAAAATAAGCAAAATGCCGAAATAAGAGCATCATTTGATACCGTGAGGTACTAAATACACATTAAATCTCATGGAGATTGCAGTTGTTATGATTAATGAGGACTGCAAAGGATCTAACTCAGTCTAACGTTCTATTATCTGGTTTGCTTCTAGACTGCTAAATCTGCAGGAAGAAAAACCAGAACTACTTTCTCTTCAAAAGATGTCTTGCAAATCCACATTGGTGCTTTCTTTTCTCACCTGGAGTTTCCTTTCGGCTGTAATGGTACCATTAAGCACCCAAGTTAAGTAGTTACAAGTTCTCTTCTGAAATGGCTCATGAAAAATAAATGTAAGTTTTCCCGCTGAATCTTTTGGATCTTTTGCCTCCGCTTTAAACTCAGCGTGACTGAATTTTCTGATGTGTATAGTAGCATGCAGCACAGCTGTGAGCTCTCTCTAGACCTGCACTGCGGTATGCTTGTGTTGTGCGAGAGCTGAGAGGCATACTGAACACGGACGGGCTCTGCCTAGAAAAATCTTATGATAAAATGACTCATCATTTCCTTTGTGCTTCTCCAGTTATTTTTGATGAGGGTGAACGAACTAGTGTCTGTCAACAAGGAATCCAATATCACCTCCATACCTCTCTGCGCTTTTCCTATTCATGTTTAACTTCTAATCCTGCTTGCCAGGTTTAGTGCAAAGTGAATTTTCAGTCATACTAATACACCCTAGTACTACAGCATTTTAGACTGAAGATACCCTCTTTACAACACTGATGAATAAAGTTTCCTATACTTTTAAATTGCATTAATGCTTTCCGCTCTACATGAGCATACCTGAAAATAGGATAAAACCAAGTGAGGACATTTGAGTCTGGCTCCTGGATCTCCTACTGCAGTGACCTTTCCACACACCATCTCCTCATTTTTTGCCTTGCAAATAAGTGTAATAGTATAGACATCCTGTGTGAAGTCCCATAACTATAAAAAATAATCACTTTATACATGTTAGATTTCATGCTTGCATTACAGGATTTTTGATTAAAACTAAAAACTAAAATTAAACTGAAAAAACCCATTTTTTTCTGGCAAAACCAATTTTTCTCACAATCCCCCCCTCCCAGGTTCAGCTTCCCTCCTAACTCTTCTACTTCCTTCCCTCTGAGCAGCTCAGGGGGCTTGGGACTGGGGGCTGTGATCAGTCCATAACATTTCATGTCTGCTGCTCCTTCTTCCTCACACAGCTCCTGTCTGTTCCCACAAGGTACAGCCCTCTGCAAACCTCATGAGCTGCAGATCTTCAAGAACTGTTCCAGCATGGATCCTTTCCATGGGGTACAGTTCTTCATGAACATACTGCTCCAGTGTGGGTGCCCAATGGGTCACAGGTCCCACTAGAAAATGTGTACCTTCTCAGACTGTCCAAGGGCTGCATCTTCTTTCAGAGCATATTCACCACTCCTGTTTGGCATCCTCCATCAGTTGCCGTGTGGATACATGCTCCAGTGTGGTCCTTAATTGGAGGATCCAACCAGAAGTAACACTGTCCAGCATAGGGGTAGTCTCTGGTGTCTTCTTACAGAGGTCACTCCTATGGCTCTTGCCCCCATTACCAAAACCTTGCCATATAAACCCAATACACAGGTTTACTGGGAATAGGCACGTTCTGGAGTAGCAACAGAGGAAACCAACAGAATCCAGGCCAGTGCCTTAACACAAGCCCAGATTCTCTTTTTATGTGTTCTGAATAGCTCCTATGTGGATGGGAACAAAGAGTCCAATTTATGCTGTGCTTTAAAAAGTATTCAGTTGTACCATTCATTTACAGTGCAGCTATATGTGTATATACATACACACATTGTTAAATTATACTGAATTGTAAATTGCTATAGTCACCCATTGACATTTATTAGGGTATAGCTGTCTCATTAGAGGTACCTAAAACGCTTGTGTCTCAATTATCAAGGAAGAACAGACTTTCTCAGATGTTGACATCTGAAGTTACAAAAATGAATTACTGTGAATCAGGTTGACAGCCAGCAATATAGGTGATGATCATGAACTCATGGATCTATGAAGGCTCATTTGGGACTTGGACTATCCATATAGAAATTTCTGTAATGTATCTGGCCTTTATCAGCTGGTAGTCAGGTGTAAATTCCCTTTAAAATCATGGCAGAACGAATTTTCTTTGTTAGGATTTGATTGGCATCTCTATACAGTTGGATCAAATTGCCAGAAATGTTGTTTTCTGTAAGAAAATGCTGACAGTAATAATACAGCACCAGTCAATTTTGAACTGTCAAAGTTAGTGTAGATGCTTTCTTCTACAGAGCGAGCACTTTGGGAAAGTGACCTTTCTAAGCAAAACAGTCAACCTGTATGAGTAGCATCTCCCACCAAGCCATTTACACTTTTATTTGGATAAACAGTATCCCGAAGTTTTATGATTTTGGATGTTTCTCTTTCAGCTTCAAGAACGCCAAGATCTAAAGCACTACTTCTATTTAGTTTCACACTGTCTGTTCCTCAGAAAGTGCAAGATTTGTGTGGAATCAATGTCCCTTACTGTAAAACTTTTCAGTTTCTCCCAGTGGAACAGGAAGACATATGGGGACTCGTTGATCATGTTTTCTTTTAGCAGACTTAAAAAGCCATGAAGATTGTTTTCACTGTGGTTTTTTTTTTTCCAGTTTGCCTTTTCTGAAGCTCTCGAACATACCAGAGCAAAGTTAATTATAGCTGTGAAGCTCCAGCGAGTTTTATCTCTCTTTTGTTTAATCAAACGTGAATTTCTACAGTTCACAGAAAACAACTGTATTGGAAAACAATCCCTCTGGCTACTTCATTTCCTATCACACCTGCCAGTTTCTGACACTTTGCCCTGTCAAGATTGTTTTGTGGTTATTCAAAAAATGAGATTTAATTCACTTTCCCAGATATGATATGCCATTTCTGTGAAGAATCTTGTACCTCTGACATTTCAATTAGAAGGATAAAACATCAACATATGACCTTTACACTGCAAAGACAGAAAACTCTTAGCCTCACACTTTCTGCTTTTGTTTCTTAATCTCCCTTTCCACATAAGAATAACTTCTGTCATATTCATGGACACAGCTAGAACCAAGAATAGCACTATAAATGGGATTTTGCCACCTAAACATGGCAGTTCTTGTCTTTTGAGGTGACTTAGGCTATGGGAAATATTTTCCTGGGCCTTGACACAAAGCCTACGAAAGACAGTGGCCTTCTGAAGGTAAAAGGAGAGGCCAGGGAGCTATTCTAGCACATCTTGGGTAAAAATAAACTATGTTTTTGCACCTGGAACTCTCAGTATTGATCAGCTACAGGGCTATGATTTGATTTGCACCCTCCACTCATCATGACATTTAAGCTCCACTGGTTTATTCTGTATATACATTCCACCTTTGCATAGAGTCCTTAACCAAACTACAGCAATGCCTAAAGGTGCTCAGAATAAATAATAGGCTTTGCTAATATTCACTGAAGATGAAGCAAGAACACAGAACTGCACACTTGTTGCTCTGGGCTCCAGGAACACTAATTCCCTGGGAGAGAAGCAATGAGAATAGGTCCTTTGCCAGGTCTGCAGTAGGGGTGAGATGCTGTTGTAGCCACTAAAACCCAGGTGACCTTATACAGTCTGTATATCTGCCATCACGACTTCTCCTCTCACCTCTGGCACCTTCCAGCATTAGCACGGGAGGAAACCCTGAGTGAAACAGAGCCCATTGCAAAAAGATGTGGGAAGTTTTGGGAACAACTGTAAAACAAATACTACAATGAGATACGGTTTGTTACTGTAACTTTAATAACATTACTGGTCATGGGTAAGCTGTACTGAATAATAGCTGCATTCTGAGGGAACACGTATAAAATTCCTGTCTGAAATGTGAATGAAATAGAAATTTTTCTCTATATATAAAATGAGATGTCATAATTTCAGATCATTTTGGAACATGATGTTGATTTTTTAATTAAATATTAGCTCAAAGAGATGAAAGCCCAGCTAATTCCATTGAAACATCCCAGACATATTTTTCTATCTAATGTTTTCAATAAAAAAGAAACAATCATTCTTATACTTTTCTTTAAAACATTTTCTTTAAGTCTTTTCCTTGTTGATCATGTCATCTGCACATAATACTCTTTTCAGTTTGAACAACCAGATGTATGTCCTTCAAGCACCAGTATCCTTCGTTACTTTCTTATTTGATTTACTTCAATTATTATGCCATATATCTTGTGGGTTTCCTTGGATGATCTTCTTCGAATATTTGCACACAGCAATCCTAAAACAGATGAAGATGCATAGTGGCCTGTTTGTAGAATACACAGAAAGTAGCAGGCAGAGATCATTTCTGAAATCTAATTTAACAGTATGCTGGTTAATGTTTGGATGCTGCCTGTTTCTATGTTACTCATTGCAGCCTGTTGTTTTTCATGAAGTGGTTGCTTAGGATCTGCAATGCAGTAAGAATCATTTTCACTTGACTGTAATTTTATTCACATTTGTTTTAAATCCCAACATAATTCTCTCCATATATGTATATATATGGGAAATGTTTCTAATATCCTTTTTCGAGTACAATTTAGAGGTGTTAATTGTCAATGAATAATGTATCTGGAGACATTACAGAAATTAGTGTGCTAAATGGATCAGATAAATATTTTTGGCAGAAAGAATCCGCTGAAGACACAGAGCAGTTTTGAGATTTATACTATTCGTATCATGCCCTCAAATGAACCATTGCAGTGAATTTTGTGATGGCACAGCATGCAAAACAGTTCTTGCCCCCAAATGATGCTAAGTTGTTAATTCACAGTGTGGAAACCCCACCAGTCTGTTGTACTGTCTAAATGTAAATGATTTGCAAACATAAATAATGAATGACTCTCTGTTTTGTCAACTTATGGAATATAGTGACTCTGATTACAATAACACTAGATAAAAGATGGTAGATTCTTTACTGAGAATGTAATCACTTCCATTGATTTACAGAAGGAAAACACAACCCAATGCATTAGTTCCAAGTAGTTTGTGTTCTAAAAGCTAAATATTAAAAACAAGTTACCAAAATGAAGTAATTCAATGAAGTAATTGTTTCTGTTTACATACATTAAGTGAGAGCCTCTAGGGTGCTTTAAGCTTGCAATCCAGTTGAGAGTTCAACGACATTCAGCAGAGGAATGTGACAGAGCAGAAGAGGCAATTTTGTGCAAAGGAAAGGCATTAGAAGAGCAGTTAATTTAGAACACCTCTCAATACGACTATTTTTGACATTTCACAGATGCTCAACTGCTCATTAAATAGTGTGAGCCTTTTGGCTATAGGATACTTCAATAAACTTGAAGTGTCATATTCTAGCATTAACGAGTGCAGCAAACATGGAGATTATGGGAGAGAGTGAGATCATCTTCTTCAGTTGACCAACTTGGGTGACACAGTGAACCAAAAATGGGTATCCAGAGCTAGTACAGCAGTTCAAAGTGAATTACCTAAATAACAACTTGGGTTTCCTGCACAATTATCAGGGAGACTTTGGTTTAGAACTGATGATCTTGAGCTTTGAGAACTGCGTTTAGAGCTGGCAAATGAGACATATAGCAAAGGGTTGGATCAGTTGCTCCCTCTAGAGGGAGCAAAAAATAGAAACAACAGTTTTTCTCCTTCCAGTGAAGATTCAGCATCAGGTCCTCTTCAACAAGCACACACATACAAAGACAGGGAGCAGCAGAACAGCTTGTGAAAGAGCTAGAGGCCAACAGTATTCATCTGCTATGGATCAAAAAGAGAATCATGGAACTGTTTGAGTTGGAAAAGACCTTTAAGATCATCGAGTACAACTGTTAACAACATCAGGTCCACCATCAAACCAGGTTTCTAAACACCACATCTAAGTGTCATATATCTGCAATCAAAAGAAATTAAAAACCTTGTTCACCCATTCTTCAAAGTCTATTATATAAAGGTAGAAGTGGGGACTCTGCAATGAAGAATGTAAGCCATAGCACAGAAAGAAAGGAAAAAAAAAAAGAAACTGTTTAGAACCTAGTAGGTAGGGCAATGAGCCAGAAGGGAGAGGATATGAGTGATTAAAAGATAGAAAGCTTTTACTAACTGTTTTGCCCATGTACTCCCCAAAAGAAATTTTTGCAATAAAATTCCTTCGTTTATTCCCACAAGGCCTGACAATGCTTCTAAATAGGACACCATATACTTCAGTAGGGATTTGTCTGTGTAGCTTCTATTACACATTTCACACTGAAGGATTACACTTGTTCCCTGCAAATGTGACTGTTATTAGCATGCAAAAGGGTGAATGAACAGATGGGAGAACAATACTTGGAGAAGTAGAGAGGATTCCTTTAGAAACCCAGAAATCCTGAGGGATTATTTGTGAAGCTAATTTATTTTCCACAATAAAGGATGATGATTAAGCAGAATCGATAGATAAAGAGAATTAGGTAGAGTTAGAGATGTAGTTCACTTCAAGTAGAAATTAAATGTGAAACTGAATTAAAAATTACATTACGAGGTGAAAATTGGATGAATATTTGGTGCAGTATTACCCAACTCCTATTGTCCCATCTGTGTTAATCACTACTTTTAGTTTGAGAAATAGAATTTACAAGCTGCTGTATTACAGACTGAGCATGTGACAGGGGCTGGATCCAACGTAACTGCAAATATTTACCTGACTGTGACTCTAGCTATTTTTAGAATTTATTCATTAAATATGTGAATATGGCAAATTCATCTGAACAGATAAAGTACATTTCACTATTTAAAGCAGGCACAAAATTTGTTGCTTGTTCTCTATAAGAAACAAATAATATCTCTCTTGAACATTCTTCTAAATTATCTGTAGGAGGAAGTTCTAATGTGAAGTACTTGGCTACACACATGGTTCTGAATCTAGAGAAAGACAAAGTAAAAAAACAGTCTAAATAAATAGTTGCTAGTTTACCACAAAGCTAGAAGAATGTAGGAAAGACCACAATTGGCATAAAATACTATTGGGAAAATAACAGAAGCAATTGAATACCAAACTGTACATAAACTGTTAAAACCTGAATAAAGATAATGTTTACCAGACAAAATATTAAATTAGATTAGGGAAATATTAGGGAAAGGCTGTGGATATTGTCTACCTAGACTTTTGAATTCTGTTCTCCACAGAATTCCCTTGCAAAAACTGGTTGCTCATGGTTTGGGTGAGTTTATGGTCTGATGGATAAAGCATTGGCTGGATGGACGAGCCCAAAGAACGGTGGTCAATGGAGTTAAATCCAGCTGATGGCCGGTCACAAGTGGTGTTCCTCAGGGCTCAGTGCTGGGACCATTTTTGTTTAACATCTTTATCGATGATCTTGATAAGGACATAGAGTGTCAGTAAGTTTGCAGATGACAGCAAGTTAGGTGGGAGTGTTGATCTGCATGAGGGTAGGGAGGCCCTGCAGAGAGACTTGGACAGATTGGATTGATGAGCCAATGTTAATGGGATGAGCTTCAACAAGACCAGGTGCCAGGTCCTACACTTGGGCCACAAGAACCCCCTGCAGCGCTACAGGCTCGGGGAAGTGTGGCTGGAAAGCTGTGTGGCAGAAAGGGACCTGGGCGTGTTCTAATCAACAAGTGGCTGAACATGAGCCAGCAGTGTGCCCAGGTGGCCAAAAAGGCCAATGGCATCCTGGCCTGTATTAGAAACAGTGTGATCAGCAGGAGTAGGGAGGTGATTGTTTCCTTGCACTTGGCACTGGTGAGGCCGCACCTTGAGTATTGTGCCCAATTTTTGGCACCTCCATATAAGAGAGATATTGAGGCACTGGAGCAAATGCAGAGGAGGACAATGAAGCTGGTGAAGGGCTTGAAGAGTAAATCTTATGAAGAGTGATTGAAGGAACTGGGCCTGTTTAGTTTGAAGAAGAGGAGGGTAAGGGGAGATCTCATCACTCTCTACAACTACCTGAAAGGACGTTGTGGAGATGTTGTTGCTGGTCTCTTCTCACAGGTCATTAGCGATAGAACAAGAGGGAATGGCTTCAAACTGCTATGGAGTAGGTTTAGACTGGACATTAAGAAAAATATTTTCACAGAAAAAGTAGTCAGGCATTGGAATAGGCTGCCCAGTGAAGTGGTTGAGTCACCACCCCTGGATGTGTTTAAAGTTTGTTTAAATGTGGTGTTGGAGGATATGGTTTAGGGGTGAGCTTTGTAGAGTAGGGTTAATGGTTGGACTCGAAGACCCCAAGGGTCTTTTCCAATCTGAATGATTCTATGATTCTGTGATTCTATTAAATATTGTAAAGGCATGAATTACGAAACTTTTTTCCCTTTCTCTAGTGGCTTCAACAACATTTTCAATGTGACATGATAGTTCAATTTTAATTAAAAGAAAAGTCATTAACTACATTAGTCAACTTTCTGAAGCCCAGTAAATTGACTAGTGTACAGAATCCAGCACAAATACTGCATGCAGAGAATTTCAGACATCAAATTTCATTCTACAGTTAATCACTAACTTCATCTTGAACAGTAAACTTGCAAGAGTTTGATCCTCTAATTTCCCTGTTCTGTAAGATATATAGAAAACTGGATGTGAAACAGCAAAGAGAGAGATGAAATAGGAAGAGAATGGAATTTTCAGCTGAAAAGAGTTTTCCTGAAATCTCAGGAGTTGTAATTAGTGAAACTCCATGAAAACTTGCAGGACCCTAAGCGTAGTCTGGCTGGTGGTGGTAGGGAAATGAGTGTGCTGTCAAAAATATAGGAGTAACTAAAATAACAGGATCAACAGACCACCTCAAAAACATCTTGTCCCTGGCACTGGACAAGTGGCAGATGCTGAGAAGGATTACAACTAAGGAAGCACAACATGACACTTCCTAACACATTCTCTAATCATGTAGAAGACTGTGCCTCAAGAGCTGCCTAATCCACCGCTATTGTCTTTTTTTTTCTAATGCTCTCTGATGTGTTTTCACTCTATGATTTCAAAAGACATATTTTGAACCTGTACTAGACTTTTAACCTCTACACATCCAGGGAAGTTTGGTAGAGTAAACATGCCTGTGAGAAACAGGCATTTACCCTTGTTATATTTCATTAAATTTTTCCCCGCCCAACGCTCCAGCCTGTCCAGGTCTCGCTGAATGGCAGCACAGCCTTCTGGTGTGTCAGCCACTCCTCCCAGCTTGGTGTCATCAGCAAACTTGCTGATAGTACTCTCTAGTCCCTCATCCAAGTCATCGATGAATATATTGAATAATACTGGTCCCAGTACCGACCCTTGAGGCACTCCACTGGATACAGGCCTCCAACCAGACTCCGCCCCATTAACCACGACTCTTTGGCTTCTTCCCCTTAGCCAGTTCACAGTCCACCTCACTACCCGAGAGTCTAGACCACACTTCCTCAGTTTAGTAGCAAGGATGCTGTGGGAGACTGTGTCAAATGCTTTACTGAAGTCAAGGTAGACCACATCCACCGCTCGGCCATCATCTATCCACCTTGTTATATCCTCATAAAAGGCTATGAGGTTAGTCAAGCACGACTTCCCCTTGGTAAAGCCATGTTGACTGTCTCTAATGACCCTCTTATCCTTGATATGCCTTGAGATGGCACCAAGGATAAGTCGTTCCATCACTTTCCCAGGGATGGAGGTGAGGCTGACCGGTCTATAGTTTCCTGGGTCCTCCTTCTTGCCCTTTTCGAAGACTGGAGTGACATTTGCTTCCCTCCAGTCCTCAGGTACCTCTCCCGTCTCCCAAGACTTGGTAAAGATGATGGAGAGTGGTCTAGCAATGACATCAGCCAGCTCCCTCAGCACCCGTGGATGCATCCCGTCTGGACCCATGGATTTACTCCGTGTCATCCTTCCAGTTGGGATGTGTTTCTTCTGAGCAGTGGGGAACACACTTGCCTCCAAATGCAAGTGTACCATGGAGTTACACACCATGGTGGTGCTTTATGACATGCTGTCTAATTTTTACCTATTTGTTCATGGTTTCAACTACTTTTGGACTGATGCTGAGTACTGAGATGACTTTTTATGCAATGATGATTCGTGACTCAGAGATCTCATCTCTGGGGGGCAATAGTTAATTCAGAACCTATCCCTGCAAATAAAAAAACCCCAGTTTTATTTTTCATGTGTGACATATTACAGTTGAGCTTTATTGGCAATTCATTGCTTAGTGATTCAATATTGCAAACATCTGCAGTTCTCCACCATCAGCCATCATCTTTATTATCCCAATTAGTGACGTCTCACAAGCAAATCTTGTCACTTCATTATTAATATTCGTAGTAGAACAGCACAGGTCTGTGGCATCCGTGAGTTACTCCCCTGCACAGTGAACACTTTGAATGTCTAATAACACTGAAGATTTTTCAGATTATCACATTTTTTTTAATATACTGATATGAGATAACCTAAGGTTAACCATCTAGTCTCAGAATCATTATTAAGGGAACAATTTAGCTCATTCAAAGAGAAATGCCTAAATTGACTCTAACCATTTCCACACACCCAAAGGAAGCTCTTCACTGACTCCAGAGAGCCAGGATTAGTAGTCTCGGTCAGAACTTCAGCTGTCAAGTGGATAAAATAAGGAGAGGTGGATTCTGTATTTCTGATGCATACTTCCTCCATTATATAATTCATAAAAAAAATCTCTGGCCAAAGTAAGGGGCTGGAAAAAAGCTCCCTTACAATGAAATTCCACTTCCGATTTTGAATCTCTTCATAATCAATAACTTTTCTTCCTGCGAGTTGGTGGGAGCTTTTTTTGCCTAATTAGTGATAACCATGAGAATTATATTGCTTCTTTGAAGTGATTTTTTTTTTCTTAGTTCTAATCATTACTACTGAAGTAGCTGGATTTATTTATATTTGAATTAAACCTAATTTGATATATCCTAGAAACTAGAGCCACAAAGATGATGAAGGGAGTAGAACATCTCCCTTATGAGGAAAGGCTGAAGGAGCTAGGTCTCTTTAGCTTGGAGAAGAGGAGGCTGAGGGATGACCTCATAAATGTTTATAAATATGTCAAGGGGGAGTGTCAGGAGGACGGAGCCAGGCTCTTTTCAGCAATGTCCAATGACAGGACAAGGGGCAATGGGTGCAAGTTGGAACATAGGAGGTTCCATAAAAATATTAGAAAAAACTTTCTCAGTGTAAGGGTGACAGAGCACTGGCACAGGCTGCCCAGGGAGGTTGTGGAGTCTCCTTCTCTGGAGACATTCAAAACCCACCTGCACATGTTCCTGTGCGACCTACTGTAGGTGATCCTGCTCTGGCAGGGGGATTGGACTTGATGATCTTTTGAGGTCCCTTCCAACCCCTAACATTCTGTGATTCTGTGATTTACCAGACATCATCTGGATTTGGATGAGAAAGGCTGAATCTAAGCTGTGTGGTGCACTTGATCCACTGGATGGAAGGGATGCCATCCAGAGGGACTTGGACAGGCTGGAGAGGTGGGCCCATGCCAATCTCATGAAGTTCAGCAAGGCCAAGTGCAAGGTTTTCCACCCGGGCTGGGGCAATCCCAAGCACAAATGCAGGTTGGGCAATGAGTTGATTGAGAGCAGCCCTGCAGAAAAAGACTTGGGGGTACTGATGGATGAAAACCGAAACATGAGCCAGCAATGAGTGCTCACAGCCCAGAAAGCCAATCACATCCTGGGCCTCATCAAAAGAGGCATGTCCAGCATTTCAAGGGAGGTGATTCTGACCTTCTGCTCTGTTCTTGAGACCCCATCTGTATTACTGTGTTCAGCTCTAGAGTCCTCAGCACAGGCAAGACACCGATCTATTGGAACGGATCAAGAGGAGGGCCTTGAAGATGATCAGGAAGTTAGAGTACCTCTGCTATAGGGACAGATTGAGAGAATTGGGGTTGTTCACCCTGGAGAAGAGAAGACTCTGGGGAAACCTGTAGTGGGAGGACTGGGAAGATGGCAGAAGCCACCTATAGCAGCCTTCCAACACATAACGGGGACCTAAAAGAAAGCTGGAGAGGGACTTTTTACAAAGGCATGTAGCAGCAGAACAAGCAGTAATGGATTCAAACTGAAGGAGGCTAGTAAGGAAGAAATTCTCTTTTTTTGTGAAGGTAGTGAGACATGGGAACAGGTTGTCCAGAGAAGTTGTGGACACTCACTCACTGGAAGTGTTCAAGGCCAGGCTGGATGGGGCTTTGAGCAACCTAGTCTAGTGGGAGGTGTCCCTTCCCTTCACAGAGGGGTTAGAACCATATGGTCTTTAAAATCCCTTGCAACCCGCCCTATTCTGATTCTGATATAAAGAGATAAACCCCAACAAACACACAAACATCTCAGAAATTAGGTTTCAGAGCAGGATGACCCATGCCATTAACAAATAATGCTTTCCCTTCGCATTTGCAAACAAATGTTTTATACTGTGAGCAGTATTGCAGTCAGTTACAGGACACAATACCATAAGCCACATAATAATGGAAATCTTTGCACTCACTTAAAGAGAATTTCAGTCTGATTTGTAGAAATCTTTCAGTTAGCTTATGCATCAGGAAAAAAGGCCATAAAGATTTGCAAACTCTGTGTGAAGAATGTGCAAGATCCAAAAGGCAACTGGGTTATCAATGTTACAATGAAGTATGTTGCTTCTATCAGTCACATGCAGACAGTGATCTTTAGCTTCATTAAATTCATATATTCCATAAGACAAGTGAGAATATTGCTACTGCAAGGTGGGAAGTGGGAAGTACTGTGAGAGAAACATCACATCAACACCTCCCTAAAAAAGAAAAAGAAGGAAAAAAATATAAAGGAAAGGAGTATCTCTTACTCCCAGGTTTGAAGGACTGAGAAATGTCTACATTTTACTTATTACTCACAGTTAAATGCACAATATCTGTACAAAAATGCAGATATGGATAATGCAAAATAGATTTCCAATGGCTTCCTTGCTAAAAAAAAATAAATATTATAACAGGGGTATTAAGGAATCAAGATAGGAAAAAAAAAAGACACAAGACATGAAATAACCCAATGCAAACAAGAAAATCTAAAAGCTATAATCTAATGATCCTATTCCTCAATATATTAATCTATATCTGCACTTTTTTGCCTCAAGGCTAGGAGTGTAGGCCTAGATTTAGTTTCTATTAGATTCAGGTATACCTACCTTTCAGATCTCTGTCCTTAGTTATTTAGATAGTGTCTACCTGAGTGAGGCAGAACCCTGCTTTTACACCTCTTTCCTCCAGCTGTATATGAATTTTTATCAGATCACCAAAGCAAAATGAAAATAATAAGTCTAAGAAACAGCAGCTCTTCTCTTCTCTTCTCTTCTCTTCTCTTCTCTTCTCTTCTCTTCTCTTCTCTTCTCTTCTCTTCTCTTCTCTTCTCTTCTCTTCTCTTCTCTTCTCTTCTCTTCTCTTCTCTTCTCTTCTCTTCTCTTCTCTTCTCTTCTCTTCTCTTCTCTTCTCTTCTCTTCTCTTCTCTTCTCTTCTCTTCTCTTCTCTTCTCTTCTCTCTTCCCTTCCCTTCCCTTCCCTTCCCTTCCCTTCCCTTCCCTTCCCTTCCCTTCCCTTCCCTTCCCTTCCCTTCCCTTCCCTTCCCTTCCCTTCCCTTCCCTTCCCTTCCCTTCCCTTCCCTTCCCTTCCCTTCCCTTCCCTTCCCTTCCCTTCCCTTCCCTTCCCTTCCCTTCCCTTCCCTTCCCTTCCCTTCCCTTCCCTTCCTCTCCTCTCCTCTCCTCTCCTCTCCTCTCCTCTCCTCTCCTCTCCTCTCCTCTCCTCTCCTCTCCTCTCCTCTCCTCTCCTCTCCTCTCCTCTCCTCTCCTCTCCTCTCCTCTCCTCTCCTCTCCTCTCCTCTCCTCTCCTCTCCTCTCCTCTCCTCTCCTCTCCTCTCCTCTCCTCTCCTCTCCTCTCCTGTTCCACAATGCTTTTTCTGCTTCCTGCCTTTCTTCTTGTCCTGACATTTATCCACCAGCACACAGTTTTGTATAGTTTAGTCCACTGTGATTTTGTTTCTTATTTTTCCCCGCATATAAGATCTTGGTAACTCTATCTCAAATAATTCTCATTAAACTGAAATATTTGTGTGAAGTATTAATGTTCACAAACAAAATAAATGGTAATATTTTAAAAACCTCTCAAAAATAAAGGGAAGAAAAAAAATCATAGAGTCATAGAATCAAAGAATAGTCAGGGTTGGAAGGAACCTTAAAAATCATCTAATTCCAACCCCCTTGCCATGGGCAGGGACATCTCCCACTGGATCAGGCTGCTCAGAGCCCAATTCAGCCTGGCCTTAAAAATTTCCAGGGATGGGGCTTCCACCACCTCTCAGGGCAACCTGTGCCAGGGTCTCCAACCCTCATGGTGAAGAACTTCTTCCTAACATTCAACCTGAACTGATTCATCTCTAGCTTCAATCCATTCCCCCTAGTCCTATCACTATCCAACATCCTAAAAAGCCCCTCACCAGCTTTCTTGTAGCCCCCTTGAGATACTGGAAGGCCCTTCTCTGGACAGGCTCCAGCAAGTCCATATTTTCTTGTGCTGTGGGCTCCAGAACTGGACGCAGGACTCCAGGTGGGGTCTCACGAGAGTGGAGTAGAGGGGGAGAATCACCTCCCTCGGCCTGCTAGTCATGCTCCTCTTGATGCAGCCCAGGACACGATAGGCTTTCTGGGTTGTAAGTGTGCACTGACAGCATGCGTTAAACTTCTCGTCCACCAGTACCCCCAAGTCCTTTTCTTCAGGGATGCTCTCAAGCCAATCACTGCCCAGCTTGTATTGGTGCTTGGGGTTGCCTCGACCCAAATGCTTGGTCTTGTTGAACTTCATGATGTTGGCATGGGTCCACCTCTCCAGCCTGTCAAGGTCCCTCTGGATGGCATCCTTACCCTCCAGGGTGTCAGCCACCTCACACAGCTTGGTGTCGTCGGCAAACTTGCTGAGGGTGCACTCAATGCCACTGTCCATGTTGCTGACGAAGATCTTAAACAAGACTGATCCCAGTACTGATCCCTGAGGGACTCCACTTGTCACTGGCTTCCACTTGGACATGGACCCATTGACAGTCACTCTGTGGGTGCGGCCGTCAAGACAGTTCTTTTTCCACTGAATTGTCCATCCATTAAACCCATATTTTATCAGTTTGGAGACCAGGATGTCACGTGGGACAGTGTCAAAGATGTTTTTGAAAAAAGCATCAAAGTGTCAAAAATGTTTTTAAGTAGAAAGCAGAAACTCCACAAAATACGGAAGAGTTTCTGCAGGACTGAATTCTGAAAATCAATGTGGTTGTCCTTCTACCTGTCCACTTTTTTTTCTACTTTCCAGAACTTTCAGCATCAAACTGAGTGTAATCATAGAATTATAGAACAGACTAGTTTGGAAGAGACCTTAGAGATCATATAATCTCTGCCATGGGCAGAGACACCTCTCAACTAAACCAGGTTACTCAAGACCTCATATTTTTTTTAAATATAGAAAAAGCAACACGACAGGAAGAGATTATTTTTAGAACAGGAAAGAAGGGCAAAAGGGAAACATCATATTACAATGCTTTTTAAAGTATCTGAAAAATATTGAATGTTGTTGTGTGTAGAAATTTGCAATCTGTCCTACGATCATAGGAAAACAACACTGAAGAACAGTCCACTGGTATGTCTATTATTGAAATTTCTTGAATTTCTTTTTAAAAATTAGTAACTAAGAAGAGTAGGGAAAAAAATGGGAAAATTACCGATTGAAACAGTCTGGGTATAACCTGTATTTCTATGTAAGTATGTGAAAAATATTTCTCTTCTTTCTTCTTGTTGTTGTTTATTGTGGCACATAGGAATCCATGGTTTATATCAACATCTTGTATTTACTGTATGAAGACGGTTCTCTGAAAAGAACTCACTGGAAGAGTTTAAAGCGACTTTCTGCATTATTATTCTGCAAGGTATAATAATGTCTAGTCTTTGTTACAGAATCGAAAGATTCAGTCTTTCATTTTAGACTCCTCTGCTTTTAGGAGCTAAACATGAGATTTTTAGAAGCAATTTGTCACCTCAAAACTCCAAGTGAGATGCAGTGAAACTATGAAATTTTCCTAAAAATTCATGTTTATGATTTTTATGTCAGAAAATAAAGGGACCAAAATCATTTCATGACTGAGTGTCAAGTTGCTGGGTTTTTGGTGGGTTTTTTTTTCAGGTGTCAATCCAAACTCAAGATACCTTTGAAATGTTAAGGGTTTTTATTAAATCTGAGTCCCTAGTAATTTTTTTAAAAAAGTTAGTAGTAGCTGTGAGGAGATAACACCTATGAAAGTCAGAAATTATCTGTAAGTGAAACATAAAATGAAGGCTAAATTGAAGAAAAAATTGTCTATTGCAGACATCATTAAGAACTGCTGAACTTTGCATTCAGTTCGTTTTTCGTGTGAATGTTAAACATCAAAAAAACACAAAGATCTAAAGAGGAGAATAATAGAAGAGTAGAACAGAAATGAGAATAAAGAGGAAAACAGAAGATGAATAAGACACTTGTTAAGAGAGAAATCTCATTAACCATGAACTGCTCCAAATGTTTTTGTCTCTCTCCATCTGAGAGCTGTCATCTCAGGAAATATGAACATGGAGAAGAAATAGCAATGACAACTTCTACTGCTTCTTTCCTCTAGACTCACACAATTGTTTCAAACACAGATTCCTTCAAATGTCCCTGAAGTTTCTTCAAACTAAGGAACAATCTCTTGTTTGAATATTCTGATTTATTTTTAGTGTGAGGTGTAGGACAGTCAATGTGAAGTGGTGGCCCTCAAATTCATTAAGGAAAGCAGAACTCCAAACTGATATGTTGGTTGAAGGTACAGTCATCTGAACCCAAGGCACACTTTTATTCTAACACACCATTAGAAAGAAAAAGAAAAAAATAAAATTGTTCACATTTTACCATTTAATTTTTTCAGATAGAAACAATGCTGAATAACTGTATGTTCTCACAATGGGGTTTATGATATGCAACAAACTTTAATTGTTGATGTTTTCCTGCATTTCCCTTAAAAATTTAATACAGATAATTTCCTGTAGTGTTCAATTAAGTTCTTCTTCATCTCAGAATCTGCTTGTTTGTGTTTTACTACAAATAATTCTGACTATTTTTTAAGTAAGCAATTCACATTTGATGAAAGAAAAATGACGGCTGTATCTTCAAACATGGAGTTTTTGAACTTTGATTACTCTTCCTGAAGATATTTGGACATTAGCTACTGGTATAAAACTGGCCTCTCACACCTGTTCTGGAATTTGTAGGTGTCTGGATTCTGACTCTAGTTCTAATAGCACTATTTTGTGGACCTACCTTCCAAGCATGTCTTTAGGGTCCTGGGAAGACAACACTCATAAAAAAGTTCCAAAGTTTCTTTGTAATTACTGGGCATATGTCAGAATCTATTCCTAAAGGTGCTTTTGTTTAACTGAATATAACTATAATGTCTTATTTTGGGTGGGAAGATCACATTGAAGGAGCACTTTTGTCTTCAATGCCTACACTGGCCTTTACTGTCCTGGCTCACCAAAGCTTAGAGGTGAGGTGGAATCTTTATAAAATATGATGATTCCTATCCCTGTGTTTTTGTTAAGACTAATCTCTTGCTTTTGAATTTCAGTGAAAATTAAAATTAAAAAAAATAACAAGGATGAAAACAAACTGATTAATCTGAGAGCACTTTAGTGCATTCTGCATAATTGTTCAACATTTGTAGAGTTAAGTCTTCCTACTAGGAAAGCATTAACATTTAATAAATAAAGATGCAGACCTTTATTTTTCATTTTGAAGAACCTTGAGACACAGAAGTACATTGTGAAGCAGAGATGTAATTACAGTACATCGAGCAGCAAAGTCACTACACGTTTGATTTCTTATTCATAATTGTCTATCTGAAATACAGTGGCGTTCTGACATGCAAAGAGCTTTCCATTTTGAGTGTTTGTCTTCTTAGTGAGACAATATTTAAGACAGAGTATGCACATCTTCTTGTTGCCATGGATACAAGAATATTGAATTTATGAGCAAAACAACAGAGTTTGAAAACCTAAAATCAAAATGAAGTTAGAAATTATTTCAGTCACACAGCATGGCTTGAGCTCAGAACATACAGCAATGGACAATGTATAATAACAAAACATAGGACAAGATTAAGTGTTGCTATGGGTGACTTATTTTCTTATATAGTCTTCTGGTAAGAAAATGACAGGATTACTAAGTTAAGAAAAGCCTGCATTCAAATAAAATACAAAGAATGGTAAAGATCACTCATCTGATTTGTGTTCTGCAATCAGGACTAATATTCTGCCAATACAGGTTTTTATTTTGTTTGTGATAACATAGAAGAAGCAGCCTAGTTTTAACTTAAATATTTAGCACATATTCCCTAAATTATTGCTTGAAACCAAACATTTTATGTTCTCTTTCATATTAGATATTGCAAGAATTCACATCAAATTATCTAAATGTATTTTTTTTCCCTGAAAAGGGGATGCGTGAAAGTTCCTGTGCTCTTCTGCAGCTACAGGCACACCAGAAACAACTACTTGTGGAACAAATAATTATCTTTTCTGAGTTGCTGCCATTTTCTCAGTTTTCAGGGACCAAATTTGCATGCTCAGCTCACCAGATGGAGGAGAATATGCCTGCATGATATCAACCGCCAGGAAGACATCCCCCAGCCCCTTCCCACTGCCATTTGAAAACAGATGGTTAACAACCTTCCGTATCTTTCAACACAGCTGATTTTTGTTCTTCTAACCTCTGTTTTCATTTGAGAGGTTGGATGTCTTTGTGATAAATGCTCCATGTTGAGACCTCAAGGACATCATGCTGTCTCAGGTTGCCTATGACAATGACAAACTGCTTGGCCTCACTCTGCTGCAGTTATTCTGAGAGACTTTCACTGCCCACACTACCTCTGACAGTCGTGACACCTTTTTATACCCTAAACAGTGAGTGTGAAGGAAGTAAGATTCACCTCAAGCAAAAGATTAATGATATTTAGTGGTCTTTAAATCTTCAGCGTAGTCCACTGACGTTGAATGCATGTAGTCAGAGTTGTCCAGAGAGAGATTAAACCCACTAGATGCAAGAGCAGGACTCGAGTGTCCCACAGAGGAAACTGTTGCAGTTTGAGACATCCTAGAGAACCCAAGCCATCTCCACAGAGCTCAGCAATCAGGCACTCCCATTTTTTGTTAATAGTAATTCTCATAGGTTTGATCTGGAACCAGTTTTACTTTTTAGACACGTCTACAATTTCCCATCACTTAAACCCAAACCTATAGTTACCTTGATGGAGGCAGGATAGCCCTCATAAGCTCTGCATTGTTCCATCTTATGAAACTAGATGATTCTTATCTATTATTTATTATCTCAAAGTATGTCTATTTTTCCTTTGAGCAGACTGGAGCGGTTCACCAGACAGAAAGGAGAACGCAAAATATAACACACGAGTAGGAGTTGAGAGCTGCATGCTGAAAATTTGTTGATTTATCAAATGCATCTCTCTTTTTTTTAAGAAAACTATGTTTTAACACTATATGTGCACGACTGGTAAGCTCATCAGTTCCACCTCCGTGGACCGTAAAGATTTATGTGTTTGGTGCGGAACAGAACACCGAATATATTTGTGTCACCCTAACCATTTTGGTTACCTCAGTCACCTGAAAGACAGGCACCCCCTATTTTACCTCAGTCTTTCATTGTCAATTAATATAAATCAAGGAAAAATCCATGGGTTGATGGAATATAGACAAAAAAAAAATCACCAAAAACTGAAATAAATGTGCAGAAGTCCTGAATATTTTGCGTACTTGTAAAAACAATTTGAGTACTTCCAAGAAATTGTTTAAAGTAATTTTTTAACCAAAATTAAAGCGTATTAGGAGCACTGATAAACATGTTACAGTTCTTCTGCTTCCACATTCATATATTTATTTATTCAGCTCTTCAAGAGCTCCTGGTTTAAAGTAATTTCATTTGTAGCTGTGGCAAATAATACAAATTCTTCCTCAGTTTCATCAACTGAATGATGGTATTACTAGAACTCCACACACTAGATGGCAAGGCTTACATAAGACAACTGATGGGAAGCAGTGAACAAATGTAAGAATTACTGTTATCTGAAATTTCACACTGCTTGAATAGATGGAAATGTTTTGTTTGATCATGATTTTACATTAAAAAAAATCATTGCAATACCAGTGATTTTCATATTCAAATAGATGTATTGTCTTCTTTTCTTTGTGAATCCAGGAAGCATCCCTTCTAGGTCTGTCAATAAAGAATTGCTGACGCAGAGCACATTTTTTCAAAGAACTGTAATTGGGTTTGTTGTGCACCTTTCAGAATAAATCCAATACTTTTCATAGTGCAATGCTTATGTAATGGAAATATCTGAATGTGCCTTTGGTGATAATATTGATATACACTATATAGTAATTAGCAGCCTTAACATTGGATCAGGGTTCACAGTACTTGAAAGTTATCAATACAAAATAAAATGTTGAGTCCTGATTTTATCCATTCATGCAAGCTCAGCAAAGGAAAATTTACAAGGGTTGAGAAGAGGGCTGTAGGTATCTCATTAATGCCAGTTCTTGCAGGGAAATTTCTGCTATACGATAAAGAAAGACTGAATCATTGCAGGTGCCTGCTTTGCCCTACAGAAATGAAAATTGGGGAAGAACTAAGACACCAGTGCAAATATATTCTGCAAACTGTTCACCCTACACAAGCTTAGGCAACAAAATACACCAGTTTTTCTCCTTAACCTCATCAAGTTCACAGGATACCCATCCACAAGGGAAAATCCCAGCTTCCAGCTGATGCTCCAGGACACAGGTCTCATGTATTTGCTGTGCCATAACTGTCAACATTTTGCCTTTGGTACCTTTGCAGCCCTGAGCAGGTTAAGCACCTGCTAGCCTAAGGCAACTGAACCATGTATTAGGCTTCTGGTCAGGTGAGTCATGTCCTAAGATCTATTGATGGTATGGCTATTGTTTCCTTTGTCAAAGAGTTTAGAGACCTATAATCCCATGAGGACAACTACATACAAGTAGCAAAATGCAGGCGTCTTAACTCTGAATTGAGTCCTTCCTCTAAATTTAGGTGAGATAAATCCCATAGTCAGAGATAAACCCTCTTCATTATAAAGGTTAAATTCAACCTTTCTGATGTTTTCTAAGCTCTGTGGTGGGGCTCTGCAGGGAATTTTAGGGGCAGAGCAGTCTGTTTAAAAGGAGGATTTTCAGGAACATCATTTTTAGCAGTCATGCCCTTTATGACAGATTTGGGTATGACCGAGTTAAACAGTGAAGCTGCATGTTTCTCAGCAGGTATCTACTGGACTTATTTTAAATTTATATTTAAAAAGTACAGCAAGCAAAACATTCACAAGCCCAGTGGGAAGCACAGACTTTTTAGTTTGGTCTTTAAAGACTTTTTTTTTTTTTTTTTTTTTTTTTTTTTTTTTTTTTCCCTCCCCCCTTTTTGCACTGAGGGAGCACTGATCTCTGGGCAAGTCTCATGAATTTCTAAGAAATACTCCACAGTTAATGTCAGCTGCCAGTTACAAGAATAAGACCTGCCTGTCTTTATACCTTTCTTACTAATGAAGTCTCTTCTTTGAAAGGAAGCTAACCCTTGTATTAACAAGGCACTGTGTAAGATAGATAAAAAAACTGCAAATGAGTTGAAACTGTGATTTTTAATCCTGGGAGAGGTTTGCACAACTAATGCTAGCAATAGGAGTTCAGGTTTTACAAACATGAGATTCTCTTTGAGGACTGAGGACTGCTAGGAAGAAAATAGGAACCATCTGACCACACAGGGCAAAAACATCTTTACTCAGAAAATGGCCAACATGGTAAGGACAACTTTAAACTAGGAACAGCAGAGACATATGATGACCCAAAATCAAATGAGGAAGTAGTGGACCAGGCTGGCAAGCAAAGGACATAGGGTGATATGGACAGGAAAGGCCTTGGAAACTATAAAGCAGGAGACAGTCATAAAATCATAGAATGCCTTAGGTTGGAAGAGACGTTAGAGATCATCTAATTCAACCTCCCTGCCATGGACAGGGATATCCTTAAGTAGACCAGGTTGCTCAAGGACTCATCCAACGTGGTCTTTAACATCTCCAGGGAGGGGGCAGCCATGACATCTCTGGGCAATCCAGCCCGGAGTCTTGCCACCCTCATACCAAAGAATTTCTTCCTAAGATCCAACCTAAAACTATTCTTTTCCAATTTAAATCCATTTACCCTTGTCCTATCACGTGACACTTGTAAAAGGTCCCTCTCCAGCCTTCCTGTAGGATCCCTTCAGGTATTGGAAGGCAGCTATTAGGTCCCCCCAAAGTCTTCTCTTTTCAAGACTGAACAATCCCAGCTCCCGCAGCCTGTCCTGGTAGCAGAGGTGTTCTGGTCCCTGGATCATCTTTGTGGCCTCCTCTGAACACGCTCCAACAGTTCCATGTCCCTCTTGTGGTGGGGACACCAGAACTGGACGCAGTATTCGAGGCGGGGTCTTACAAGGGCAGAGTAAAGGGGGAGTCATTAGCAGAAATGAAGAAGAAGTAGCTCTTATGAGGACTTTCATTAAAGAAGCATTTCTAAAGGTGTAGCTAAAGTTTTTTAAAAGCAGCAATAATTCTAGGGAGACCAGAAAGGAATTAAATCTGAATTCCAATATCGATCACATAGTGGGATAGAACTGAGGGGGAAAAGTGCATGGCCTACATGGTTGGAAATTACTGAAAGTTTATCTAAAATGATGTTAACTTACATGAGAAGTGTTACAACTAGATCACATGTATGCAAAGTTAAAGCTTTAAAAGCAGAGGGATACCATTGTTGGGAGGTTATGTGGGGGGATGACATGGTGCCCAAACTTAAAAAGATATGATAAAAACATTTTATTTCAGGCAATTTATTCATTTATCTCCAGATAATCTAATCTTTTCCATAGCTTCTATAAACCTCAAACAATTTGTGTCTGAAATCTCAGTTCAAAATAGCAGTATTTTAAAGTCAAATTTTATTCAAATTTAATTTGATTGCAATTTGGGTATATTACTGATCCTAAAATGACCAAAAATGCCTAAACAGGGTATTTATACTAGTCTAAATACAGAAAAGGTCTGTAAAATCTTTTCTGTGCTAACAGAGTTATATTTTCACTAAACTGATATTTTAAAACAATAATACATAATTACACATCTCTGAAGATGACTGATTGTAGTCTCGGCCCTCTGTTGCTTATTTCATAGCAGGTGATTTTGTTTATTTACTTTGCTTATCTGAATCTCCAAGCAATGCAGGAATGGGTTTCCACCTCTTGATCTTACACAGCCAACACTGTGGGCTTTATCCTCTTGCATGCGATATGTGCAATGTGTTTGTGTCCTTACATACCATTATGGGAGTGGGTCCCCAAACACTGAACTTTAATCTCGAGTCATGGCTCCATTGTACTAATGAGATCACCATTGACTATAAGGGGAGTACAGACATCCATTAGGTGGGTGGGCATACAAATTTAAAAATTTGTTCTCAGACTGATTTCTACTGGAACTGATTTCATTTCAATGTATGCATCTAGAAATTGAACAGAATCATTGACTCATAATTTAGGTTGTAAGGGACATCCAGAGCTTATCTAGTCTAATTCTCTCCTCAAAGCAGGCTTAATCACATATCAGAGACATGTCTGGTCAAGTCTTGGACGTCTCCAAGGGTGAGGATTTCCCAGCTTCTCTGGGCAACCTATGCCAGTGTTGATCACACCCTTGGTTACAAATATTTTTCCTTACATCGTTATCTGAATCTCTTGGGTTCCAACATCTGTCCATTGCCTTGTATTGTATTGCTGGACACCTCCAGGAAGAGATTCTGGTTCTGTTTTCTGTATGCTATGATCAGGTAGTTGCAGACCACAGTAATGTTTCCCCAAGATTTTTCTTCTACGTGTTGAACAGACCTAGCTGTCACAGACACTCCTTGCACAGCCTGTGCTCCAGCCTGGTCATCACAGTGAACTGTGGGAAACTGTCAAAGGCTTTTCTAAAGTCAAAATAAAAAAATCCTTTTTGTCCACAGAACCATTCATCTTGTTATAGAAAGAAATAAGGTCTATCAGGTCCTTCTTAAATCCATGCTGACTGTTTCCAACCACTTTCTTGTCCTTCATATTTTTATAAATGGCTTCTAAGAGAATTTTTTTCATCACCTTCCCAGGAACTGAGGTCAGGCTGACGAACCTGTAGTTCCCTGGATTCTCTCTCCCAAAGAAGAGTGAGACGATGGATTTTTTTTCAATCATTTGGAACATCTTCTGACTGCCAGGACTGTTTGTGATGACAGAGAGCAGTCCTGTAATGACATCAGATACATCCATCAATCCTTTGGATGCATCCCACTGGGTCCCATTAATTTGTACACGTCTGGTAGGGTTATGTCTAAATATATGGTACTCTAGAGTGGGCATTCCTTCACTCACATAGACTCAGTTAAGAGGCTCAGTGACCTGAGAGGCCTGGGGAAAAGTCTTCTAATGGAAATTGAGGCAAAAAAATCATTGAGAATTTCAGTCTTTACCCATTAGATCATCTGCCTGACTGAGCAATTGACCCATAATCTCTTTAGACTTTCTTTTGATCTCAAAGCACTTAGAGAAACTTTTCTTATTGTCATTCATCTGTCTTGCTCATTTCAACTCCATCTCAGTTTCGTGTTTCCTCACTCTATTCCTACATGTGCAAGCAATGTCCTTATATTGTCCCCCTACCTACCAGAGTAGTCTGTTCTTCCACCTTCTATATACCTCTTTTCTGTGCTGAGCTCAGTCAACGTCTCCATGTCCATCCATGTCATCCTCCTGCCATCCTTGTTCAACTTTATACGTGTAGGAAGGAACCATTCTTGTGATGCTATTGTGTCATAGGCTGGACTTACGATCTCATAAGTATTTTCCAGCCTCAACAATTCTGTGATTCTGTGATTCTTGAGGTCTGAGGAGGTTTTCCTTGAAGATCAGCCATCTCTCTTGGGCCTCTTGTCCTCCAGGGCAGTTTCACAGGGGATCCTACCAAGTACATCCCTGCACATACCAAAATATTTCCTGAAGCTCTTTGTCTTGGTCAGTTCTCTTAGGATCTTAAAATCCACAATTTCATAGTTGTTGCAACCAAGACTGCTCTTAACCTCCATCTCTTAGATAGTTCTTTCTTGTTTGTGAGTAACCTATTCAGTTTATTGATCATTTGTATCAAGAATTTGTATTAATATATTTCAAATGTCTTCTGGATTCTTAGTGCCAAGACATACTGCTCTTCCAACAAGTGTTGGTGTGGTTAAAGATGTTCATGAATATCAAGGTCTGTGGTTATGAGTTTTTCTCCAGCTGCCCAAAAAAAGGCTTCAGCTACCTCCTCCTCCTGGCAATCAATTATAATCTGATTATTTAAGCCCTCTATACAGTTGTTATTTGAAATGACAATTTATTCTGCCTGTTATGGATATGTGTCTAAGAACAGCACTTTTATTTCAACAGTGACTCTCACTATGGCCTCCATAAATAGTTCAAATTTTTAACTCATAGTTTTCTAACTTCTAGGCAGAAAACTTCTAGCTTTGGTGAAGTTAACTGTGACTAATTTAATCATGAGCACTGCAGGAAATAAATTATGGTATATTATGTTGAAAGTACACAACTATTAATCATTTAAAATGTTTGTTCTCTGTATTCACTTTCCACTATACCACAAAAAATGCTTATCTCCAGGCTTAATAAAGATCTACAATTTTTTTTTTTTCTGTTATCATTGTTCCATTTCAATTTGATTACAGTTCTGTTCTTTGAAAGGTGATATTGACATAGTTGATTTTCTTTATATTTTAAAAAATGTTAAAACAATAAGACTCCTGAAGTGGGATTCATCTACTCCCAGATAGCTATTAGAAAATTGTTTTTAAGTTGAAGTTTTTAAGTCTGATATAGTTGCATTATGATTCTTTTTTTTTAGTCACAGAAAGAACAGGCACCTCACCATTACATATGTCTAGGACAGCTGAGATGAATCATTCTCTGGAGCCCTCAGCTCTTTCCAGAGATGACAGAACGAGCTATGGGCTTAGTGTAGATATATAAACTTTAGCTTTCTTATCTCAACCTTCCAGCATCATTTCTACGTGTTACTACAGATCACTTTATCCAAGTCAGTTCTGCCATCCCTAAAGCAAGTGTAAAATGTCTTCTTTAAAACAGGAATTGGGGACTTTTTAATTCTAATGAGCATATTAATTATCTGGATGGGGTAGAGAAAACTCTTTTCATAGTAAGCAGCCTAGGTCCACACTTTTGTTTCTTTAATGGGAGATCAGTAACTTCACCATATCCCTTAGTTACAGAACAAGAGAGCATTGCTATGCAGTTCCTCCCTTTACTCATAACAAAAATCATCACTTCAAGTTGAATTAGTGTTGAATACTGCTTACCTAGAATTTCACAGAAGTTTCAAAATGGTTAAGTGCTCTTAAAAGACTGTATTTAAAACTGGTCTGTCTCCTGGCAGACTACAGCACAGATCTGAATGCAGAACTGTGGCCTTGCTATGGTCCTGCAGAAGTGGTTACAAATGCCCATGTCCATTTCTGTAAGTCCTTCGTCCTACTAGATACTTTAGTATCTATAGTATCTATAATGCAAATGAGCTTGTGTTTTGTAATAAAAAAAAAAAATAAATATTTGCAATGTTTTTCACGAACAACTCAATCTTAATTTCTATGAAAGCTTCATTCAAGCTCAACTCAAGAATTAGTTGTATAGGAAAAAAATGAGATCAGGTCTTCCAGCAATACAGGACTGTAGGAACCTCCGGAGATCAGCAGTTTGAATTTCTTTCCATAAAAAATGCACATTAAATGTAATTTTCCTTTTGAGTGTGTGTTTTTTTTTTGGTTTGGGTCGGGGTTTTTTTGGGGTGTTTGTTTTTTTTTTTTAGTTAAAATACATTCTGTAATCTGTCTTGCTAGCCAGACCTCAATGTCCTCAGTAGATAAATACAGGAACACACAGACAGTGACTCAAGAAATCTTTTAGTCATTTTCTCTTTATACCATAGACATAGCTTGAGAGACTTATACTAAGGTCTGTCAACTAAAAATAAGTGAAATGAATTCATACTCAGACAGTTTAAAAATTATGAGGACATTTGATAAGTACTCTGACTCCATGTATATCACAGATCATGAATTTCACTTTTATGTAAGACCAATAATAGTTCTTTGATTATGGAAATTCTGCTCTTTTCTATAGCAGATTTTCTGTGGCAACATGAAAGCCTTTACTTGAAGACATGACCAGGTAAGTGCTGAGAGGAAATACAGTTTATTGGTTCTTTCTGATTCAGAGTGAAGAGGGTTAATAGCTAGCAGAAGTTATTCATGTTCTCAGAATCTTCATAATCTCCAGAATGGCTCTGCTTGATCATCTCTAGATGTGCATTCGTTATATTCATGTCTCACAGGTCACGCAACACAAGCTAGTTCTCGCCTAGAACTTTTTTTTCTTTACTCTGCTTCAGCTTTAAAAATTTGGTTCTGAGTTCCTACATTAAAGGAGTTTTGGAACTGCAGTTGGTTTTCTTGCTATTGTCTTCACACGGAGACAGAGCTAGAATTGTGACTGTATACCCTTGTGGGGCTGTTCTGGATACCAGCCCTTCTGCACAAGATTATCTTCCCTGGAGACAAGGCTTCTGAGCATCTTAAAGCAGATGTACAATTTCTTGGAAAAACGATTTCATAAAACTAAATCTAGGTTTCACAAAGCTAGATAACTAAATCATATGGGAAAACAATAGTTTTCTAAGCAAACTCATTAAAAATACTGTTGTGTAGTTGAAATATTCCAAGAAGCTGCAATATCACAGGTTTTATGAATCATTTTCATAGACAAGCTTTCACAGCTCTTCTATATAATCTGAAATATTCAGTCCATAACATGTAACTATAATTTAAAAAAAAACCCCACAACAAAATAAACAACAATCGTCCACACCATTTTTATTGGAAAATACAGGGGACAATACTATGTCCCTTAAAATTTTAGTTTCTCTGATAATCTTCTAAAGAGGTGAAATAATCTTAGCAACAAAATGATTCCTTTCTTGGTAAGGCAAAACAGTAGGAAAAAACATCACTCAGTGTAGTGAACTTTTCACTTCCTTTTGGATTTTGGTACCACTATGCCTATATTCCATATACTTATTTCCACTCTGCCACAGAGCAGACTGATTCACTTAGAGGGAGCACAGCTGAGAGAATACAGAGAAAGTGTGTTAAGGGAAAATTTCTCTAGTATGAGTTATTTTGCTTGGCTTCTATTGTATAAAATGTCCTGAACCAGCTCTGTTTTTTCAACTGTGCAAGGAAAATTGATTTTTGCTGCCTTGACGATGCAGGCTAGACTCTCCTTATAGTGAGAGGAGTGAAAATAGTATTGAATGCTTCTGAGAATTTACTTTCCCCTGTAGCAGAGGTTATTGCCTGTGACACTCACTCTCCTCTCCGGATACAGCAACCCAGTATTTTTGGGTCTTTGACATAGCAAGGAGGTCACCAGGACCATGATGTCTTTTCTATCCTTTGTCACAACGTGCTGTCAGTCTAAAGTTTAAAGCACATATCTACTTGACATCTACAGACAATTATAGCTTTGTAAAAATCATGAAGGTGTGTAGAATGACCAGAATACTTTGTCAGCTGTCTGTTAACCTCTCTACACCTGAGGAAGTCCTACCCATGCATGGCAGCTTTGAAGGAGTCATTTGGCTACAATACACCCAGCTGTTGACTGACAGTGTCTAAAGTGATGACAGAGGTTAACAGTACTACAGTGTAGTCAAACACGCTGTTTCTGAAGCTGTGAAAAGGTTTCATGCTGGCTTGCTTACTAAAGAGAATATAACTCATTTTCTATTAAAAAAAAAGAGAGTTCTAATACTGTCCTTTTACTAATAATACAGACACAACTACCCATCCATCAGTAGACAGCATGTAAGTCAAAGCTAGTAAACAGATTTCTGAAAAATGCTTTGCACATAGTTAATCTTTATTGACAAATTCAGATATTACTGACATGTTATAAGAAAAAATCTTCTGCATGGATCAAGATGAAGTATTAATGTAAGAGGATATTTAAAAGCCCCTACAGAAAGCGTGTGAAGGAAGACCCAGTGAACTACAGACCTATTAGTCTAACCTTGACTCCTGAAAAAATAATAGAGAAGAATATACTGATTACTATGGAAAGTCCCAAAATTTAAGAAAGATGTGAAGGTCCTGGAATGCATCCAGAGGAAGGCAACAAAGCTGGTGAAAGGACTGTGAGTAATGCCGTATGAGGAGAAGCTAAGGGTCCTGGTTTGTCCACTTTGGAGAAGAAGAGGCTGAGGAATGACTTCATTACTCTCTGCAGCTTCCTGAGGAGGGGATGTGGAGAGGGGAGGTGCTGATCTCTCCTTCCTGCGACCCAGTGATAGGATGAGTGGCAATGGTTTGAAGATGTACTAGTGAATGTTTAGACTGGATATTAGGAAGTTTTTCCTTATTGAGAGCCCTGAACTGGTCAGGCAGTTGGATTAGATGACCATTTTTAGTCCCTTCCAACCAAAACAGTCTATTCAGTACACAGTTTTCAGGAAACTTTGTTCCAATGACATAAGGACAATTAACTAAGCTAAGCACAGTATGCCATTAATAACTCCGTTATGACAGCCAAAGGAAAAAAAAGACATACGCACAGAATGTATATATTGGCTGACATACTACAGCAATATCCCTTTAGAAAGTTATATGAAAAATGAAAAAAAGTTTACAGAATCACAGAATGTTGGGGGTTCGAAGGAACCTCAAAAAATCATCTAGTCCAATCCCCTGTCAGAGTAGGATCACCTAAGTGATCATACAGGAATGCGTTCAGGTAGGTGTTGAATGTCTCCAGAGAAGGAGACTCCACAACCTTCCTGGGCAGCCTGTTCCAGTGCTCTGTCACCCTCACACTGAGAAAGTTTTTCCTAGTGTTTTTGTGGAGCCTTCTATTCTCCAATTTGCACCCATTGCCCCTTGTCCTATTACTGAGAAGAGCCTGGATCTGTCCTCCTAACACTCACTCTTTACATATTGATAAACATTAATGAGGTCACATCTAAGCCTCCTCCCCTTCAAACCTCTAAACTAAAGAGACCCAGCTCCTTCAGCCTTTCCTCATAAAGGAGATGTTCCTCTCCCTTCATCAATTTATGAAATAAATGGTGTTTCTTTCATTTAGTAGATCTCTTCACTTGGAATATATACTAGAATACTCACAGGGCTGCAAGATTTGACACGGGACTTTTAAAAATCATAGAATCAGGACAATGTGTTCCACTGTTTAACAGCCTTTTCCATGAAGAATTTTTTCCCAATATCCAATCTAAACCTTCCCTGGCATAACTTGAAGCCATTTCCTCTTGTCCTATCACTTGTTACTTGGGTCTCTACACCAACTTTGTTGTCCTTCTTTGGACATGCTCCAGCACATCAATGTCTCAAGAAATCCATGTTCTTCCCAAATGGGAGCTGGAGACAAAGCGAGATTAAAAAAAATTGTGAGAAATTAAAAAATAAATCAAAATAGTAAAGAAAGTGCACCAAAAAAGAATAATGTAGAAAGCTGATTAGACAAAAAAATAATAGAAAATACTGGAGAGGCAGAAACTGTGCAAGGGTAGGGTACAAAGGGAAGAGACAGTAAGATGAAAGCCCATGGAAATATTTGGAGTGAAAATTTCTGCTGTGAATTCTGAAAGAAGAAATTATATCAGATTAAGAAAACACTTCAGGATTTGGCCTATTAACTTTAACACGTAAATAGGATGACCATTTTGAGATACTGAGGTTTGTAGGTAAAGCTTCCACCATTTGCACAGTTTGTGACTCGGAAGTCTGCACAGTTTGTGACTCGGAAGTCTGCACAATTTCAACAAAATAGAAAGTCAAGTCATATTGTATTTAAATAACATTAACCTGAAGTCACCCACTGGGATCCAAATATAAATTTTTGGTTGAATTGTATTTTATGAGAAAGGCCTGCCAGAGGGAATAAGTAAGTGGATAGTGAGTGACACCGGGAAGAAAGAACTCAAATTAATTTTGGTTCTCAGTAGAGAGGCAGATGAAAAAAAGCATAAAAGGAGTAAGTAAATTGTCAAGAGAAATATAGCATTTAGTTGCTCCTCAAGCTTAATTGAACCAGCTAGAATTTGTTACTGAAGACTGGTGTAAGGCTACAGGTTAACACTGATCACAAGAGCCTGTTATCTGAGCAGTGTCAGTTGTAAAGTTTAAGTACATCCCTGTTTTCCTGTTGATGTTATCATCAAAGCTGTCAGCTAGACTTGATTTCAAGTGGAGCAAGAGATTATTAGTAAGAATAAATCTCAAAAACATTCTCAGAAATAAAGAAGTTTATTTGTAGGTAAAAAAAAATACATTAATTTTAGCTGATCAACAAACTATATGAAGATGGGGTTAATAATTTATGCACATAGATGACATTAGGACACACACACACAAAAAAGCCAAAAGTTATGTGGAAAATAACAGATTTGTAAAATCCAGTTCACTCTCTACTGAGTCCCTCATAGACTTACATGAGTTCATGTGACATTTTCATAAGTGATGAATTATTAAAATTTATTCTGTACAGTATAAATTCATTCCTTAACTACTCCAAAACTGCAAATGCAAAGTACATCAATAATTTTTTCCATGCCAAGATATATTTGCATTTCAGATGGTCATGTTTCTGAAGGATGTTCCTAGTAGGTCAACAACGGTACACCACAAAATTTCCACAGTTCTAAATATGGAGACTTCTTACTCGATGAAGCTCACACACATTCCTATTTGAATTACATTTGTGACTACTTTGTTTTGTTTGTATATATTTTGTTTTGTTTGTATCTTACTTTGACTTATTTTTAACTAACAGTTCTTTTCCATGAGATATTTACAATTAAGTTATTTTTCTATACTTTCAAAATTCACCAGAACAAAGTTATTGGCTGACATATTCCCATGACAGTTAGAGGAAAGATTTTTGGGTTTGCCAATCTTTTTTTGTGTTGTTCCCCTTATACACACCTGGTTAATCATGTGATCTACTAGACCACTTCTCTGTGCAAGCCTTCTCTCTTCCGTGTTGTCTGTCATGGTTACAATGCACCTATTACAAGACAGGTAATACTTTGTCTAGTAGTATCAGAATATCACAATAGTCCTCTTCAGGTAGCAACTCTCTTGGCCTCAGTGGCAACAATGCACACAAGCATTGACAAGGTCAATACATAAAAAAATTGCAGCTTTTTTTTTAGAAGCTAGCGATGGTCCAGTGTAACAATCTAGGCACCTCTTGATCAGCCACTCTAGAGGAAAAAGAGGAAGAGTGCGGATATCCTACATTTTACCGCTAGCTGTGCCAGCAGCACTGCGTTGCAAAATTAAGACATTCATCCTTGAGCTCTTTTCTAAACAAGCACATAACCCTTGTTTTTTTTGTAATGAAAAGAGACCGTGACCAGCCGAGTACAGCTCATGTTGGGAGTTTGCTGGTGAGAACGGACAGATAAGATGCTTCTTGCACACAAGATGTGCATGGGAGTGAATGGGAGACTATGATCAAAACAGGCCTGGGAAAGTCTCTTCTCCCTGTGTGATAAGAGAGTGATTGAAAGAGTACATGAGCTAATAACAACCCCGGTTGCATAGTCTGGTCTCCCTCTTGTAACCCATAAATAGTGCTTTTGCTAATAAACTTCGTCTCTCAAGAGCTGAGTCCCTGCCTTTTAGTCCGCCGCAGAAGAGTGGCTATGTAATGTTTTTGTAGGAATTTCCATCCCAAGTGATATTCAAAACTCAGTTTCACAATTCCTTGGGCAACCTGAGTTAACTTTCAGGCTTGGTCTAACTGTAAATTTGGTGCTGTTCTCATCAGAGGCTTGGAACAGGGAATCTTTAAAAGTCCTTTCCAGACTTTGATAATAAATTTCTTTGATAATAAATATCAGCTGGATATTTTCTGGTTTATTTCTTCATTTTAAAAGGGAAAACAAAACAGAACAAAACAAAACAAAACAAAAAAAACAAGTGTCACTTCATAATAACACAATCAAACCTCACTTTTCTAATGCTATCTAGCCAATCATCACCCACTTCTGGAGACTTGTTTTCCTGTATCACCATTTAAAAATTTTCCTAATAAAACATTAAACACAGGACATTTGAAGTGTCAGGTATATATAAGAAAAAAAAATATGACTTTAGTCTGGGAGAATTGGAATAAAAACAAGACTTCTAAAGTTTTTTCATCTCCAGCATAAATTTGAGAAATAGTTCCAACCCAATTCAACCTGTTTCAGCTCAACACTGCTTGCTCTAAAGCTTAACTTTGTCACCTCACCCCTTGAGAATCAGAATAATTACATGAACATTATTTTGTGGAAATCATCCATGGTCCATTCTTTCCCCATGGGGCTGAACCAGTCTGGCAGAGGTTAAAATCTTATCAAGAACCATACTGACAAACTTATAGCTCAGATGACCCCTACCAACACTCAAATGTGTCCCCATGCCCTGTTTAACTTACTAATATAGATTTAGTTCAGAAGTCCTGGTTATGATGATTCATAATTAGACAAAAGCAAAATCAGGAGCACTACATGTAGAAATACCACAGCAAATAATCTCTACTTATTGATTCCTCTGAGTCCATCTGTTCTGCTTCCATTTCTGAAACTCAAGAATGGAGACAAGCGGGCAGGCTGGACATGAACGCCTCCTGCCTTCCACTACTCCCAAGATGAAGAACTAATACCTGCATTTCTAATCATCTAATTAAAACACAAATGAGCAGTCTGAATGGATTAGTCTTGCGTTCAAAGAAAATTAACTACCCTGGTTAATAACTTAGTTTATATGTACAAATTGACCTAGAAAAGTAAAACATTTGATATAAGGAGGAAGGGCTGTATTTTTCCTAGACAAAAAAATTGCTGAGCTGCAAACCCAGTGCTTTGGTTTTCCCTCCTTCTTCAATGGCTAACTCTTTCTGAATATCACTAACACATGTTTTCCTTATATAACCCTGCCACATACCCTTTTCATACAGTAAGTTTTCCAAAATTCCTTTATCCCTGAAATTAAAGAAAAAACAAAAAAAAAGTACTTACAGCACTTTATTATTAAGTAATTAAAAGCACTTAAATAAAAAAAATGCCTTCTCTGTGTGCTTAAAGAAAAACAGTGAGGTCCCAAAATAGACCATGTAGTATTGATATTCGCAGACTCACCTTACCTATTCACTCAGGAGTTTTGCGGACTAGACCTTTGATTAAGGTTCAGAAACACCATTTGTAAGGTCATCTAAACTTGCATATTAAGTTCTTTCACTTTGCCTAAAAAGCTGTTTGAAAGGCAGCTAACATACTATACACTGCTATAATGATAGTAATACTTCAGTGGCACTGTAGTCATGACCTCTCACCTTTCCACTAAGTCTTCTACTTTGGGAACAAGGGAAAATTTCAGTCACTTAGAGCATAACTTTGTTTTCAGAAATGACTGTGTGAAACTGGCACCTGTGCACTTGGACAAACCTCCTTAAAGTACCTCAGCGTTAGCATTTGCTACATCCCAGAATCACTTGTTACTCAAATACCCTTGGTAAAATACATTTACATAAAAAAAAATCCCAAGCATTTTAATTGCTGAGAAGTGCCTATGTCAGTTAGTGGGAATTTGTCCAAGAATGAGAAAATCTAGCCTAAGTGCTGAAGTATTTCAGCTGCATTCTTTAGCATCTTGCCCTGCAGGTGATCCTGGTGGCAGCGACATGTAGTGAACTGAGACTTGCTTTCCACTGTAGAGACCCTTTCAGTGTAATATGAAAATATCGTATCCCTGGAGCTTGCTCTCTTAGTTCAAATGAAGAGTTAAAGATGTACATACCCATGATGAAATACGTGCTTAGCCAAGCACATCCCATATTGCTTGTTTACCTAATGAAACACAGAACAAAGCATTAACATTTTGTTGATTTAGCTAGTGAAGGTAAATCTCCCAAACAGGTGATAATCACAGCTTGACTTAGCTACAGGAAGCAGAGCAATCTGAGTACCTACAGTGAATCCACTTAAATGTTTCATCTCTAACTCTTGTTATCATATTAGTTTGTTGTTCCTGTTTGTCCTCTTCACTTAATAACACAGACTCCCTACACTGACTAGACTCAGATGCGAAGGTTTCAACCAGACAAATAGGAATTTCTGCATTTGTCTTTGAGATAGAAATTATCTTTTCAAACTGCATTTTAATATTGGTTAATGGAACCATCGTCTGGATTGTAACATAGGTTACTAGACAGTGTCAGTATATAAATCTAGGTTAAAAAAGATGTGAATTTTGGTGGGTTCAGAAGGCATTAGCTTTATAAATGAGTTAATGAACAGAAATTTTTATGCTAATTAAATGGTATGGAAAACACTGATTACTTCAAATTAAATAAGATAAATGCCATATAAAATCAGTGAAGGGACTTTATGCACCTGAATTTCCATTCATAATCAGCAGTTCATCATCACAACCTGAAAATGTTTTGTAGCACAGATGTCAGTACTTTTATAACCATAAATGTACTGTGGTTAATCACATTTGGCGTCCAAGATTAATCCTGTGTGTTTAAAATACATGGCAAGACAGGAATGAGACAGCTCTGTTAGTGCTTTTTGATATATAGAAATTCAGCTCAGCTCCCTACTGAGCTGGATGTCTTTAGAAGTCATAACTGTTGGAATTCAAAGTAGTTTTATTAATCTGCCTTTAAAATGTTGAAAACTTTTGATGTGCAATAGCTCTTTTAAAACGTGACTACTGAACCTTTTCTCTCTAATATTTGGAACACAGAGAAAAGAAGTCATTGTTATTGCACTGGGGGGAAATCTCAATGTTTTTTTATTTGACTCTTCCAGAAATGCCATCAAACCACTTATCCTCTGGAATTAGCCAAATCAGAAACTCAAGGAGGTTGATCTAATTAAACAGGGTCTTCCTTTTACCATATATTCTATTTTTAAAACATGTAAGAGCTTCATCTGCATCTACAGTCTTGAAAGCAATGTAATAAAGGGAAACCGGATGGAATCTCACACTCAAAAACTGTAAATAAACTTAATTATTAGCAACAAAATACCAGTTTATATTGCTGGCAGTGGTAGTAATAACAGCAATTTGAGTATGATAACTCAGAAGATTCTCCAGTCTATGAAAAATGACTTAACAGTGATGGGCATTTTACAACCTCCCCTTCCACTTATATCCTATCACCATTCATTCTGAACCCCAGGTATTAAAGGATTCCAAAGGAGCTTAAAGATACAATAAAACCCAGAAAATATATGATACATTCATTTTCTGGAGCCCTTGAAAATAATTATCAATGTGTTGAATTCTTACTTCTGAACCAAAATCTGACCTACATAAGAAATCTCTCAAAGACTGGCCCCAGATATTAAAGTGATTTCCCAGAGGATAAACCTCACTGTTGTCTATTTTAAGTGAAATTGTACAATTCAGAATAACCCAGCCCATAATAAGGCAATATTTTTCTGTTTCCAAAAGCCACAGTTAAGAAAAGAATCAGAAGAGTGAAAAGTATATGAAAGAAAGCCAGTTCCTTGTTTCATAATTATAAGGAAGTGGCCAGATACCATGATGTGGGTAACAACCTAAGAAACTGAACCAAAAGAGAGGAAGAAAAAATGTCATTGGGAGAAAATGTCAGTATTATAAATATACTTTGAGATACTTGCAGAGTATGGCTAGGAAAAAGGTTAATACCAAATGGCTGCCTTATTATGGGGAATTTTCACATTCATCCCAAAGGACTTCAAGCTCCAAAATATTTTTTTTGGCCTAAATCTGTCACTCATGTGAAGAATTTGCAATGCCCTTTAGCACATCTTCAAAGAGCTTTGAATAACAATTTCTCTTCTGTCAGAAAACGTGAAAAAAAAACCCAGTTGTTTTGGAGGTTACTATAGGCATTATGAAACCAGTCATTTGGGTTAACTACCATGTCATGGCAGTCACCTGTCCAGCTTCCCTGGCTCTTGGACAAAATAAAACAAAGACAATTCTCTGGTCCTGAGACTTGCTGACATGGCTTAGGCAGGACCGTCAGCCTTATGGACACAAGGGAATGCATCCTGGGAAGGGGCCTGGGACAGGAGTGAGTCCTCTGAGATCAGTATTGTCCATGTGCTCTTTTTTTTTTCATTATTCCTAAAGTTTTTTTTAAATGTATTTGGATTTAGGTAAATGTTTTCTTAGGAGGGTACTTTACAGGTATGAAGCTATTAGGATGTGCAGAAGTTCAAAGCGTGCAATAATCAAGAGTTATGGCACAGGAGATGACCGACCACTTTCTGACTAATTTCTGAACAGCACATGGTGCTAAAGGTAAAATAAATTGTGCTGATAGACTCAAGAGAAGAATACCATAATTCACTTTTCTGAAAACATGAGGAAGTATTCAAAGTTAAATTTGCACTTCATTCCGAAACTGCAAATGATGATCACTGAGAGTGGAAAAAAAATCCACCCTGTCTTAAATATTCAGCTGATTTCCATTTTTTTTGTTAATTCAGAAGATGATTTTGAAATGGTATTAGAGACATTTGGACAGTGGTTGTCTACAAATGAATATGACAGTTGTGAGCCAAATGGTTCCTTCTCTCTTTTCTTTAGATTTAAAACAAAAAAAAAAAAAAAAAGACCATGAAAGGCCTTGGATTAAAATGCTTATAAATCTTGCAGTTTGTGACGAGTTACTGAGTCCTTGATTGTTATGATTATTAGCACTGAAGCAAATAACTGAGTCTTCAAAAATAGATAAAATAACAATTATTAGAGGAGAGCGCATGTAATGAAGGAGCAAGCATCTCAGTGGTTCATTTAGGCTTTTTCTTTTAACTAGAATTCTCCAGTCATATTTAAGCCCAGACCCTCTTAATGGAGACGTAACCGAGTTTTGGAAAGAGCACTTAAAACCACACTCCTTAAAGACACAGGATATACACTTAACAAAATAAGTAGACTTTATCTAGCAGAGAAATCAACAAGTGATGCTCAAAAGGAAAAGACAATTGGCTGACACCATTGCTGTTATGAAAGATCCACAGCTTTACGATGAAGGATTTGAGGGTGAAAAGTAAACAGATGCTGTTTGAAAGCAAATATCACAACTCAGTTTGATTTCTGGCATTGGAAAAAGCCACAAGAACACAGTGGACTATAACACTTTGCAGGAGCCAGCATAACATACACATTGGGGATGGGGAGGATGGTAACATCTCCAGATTGGATGAATTTCTTATGAAATCCCTGGACAATATTTCAGGATAAGGTGAATCGACCATCAGCCTGAAGTAAACAAGTTATTTAATCATTTTCAGTCAGGCAAAGTTAGGTAAGCAAGTATGAGATTGGAATAGAAGTAACAAAAATGAAAGAAGAGCAGTAGAAAATCAAGATGAGAGAAGGAACTATACCTTGTATTGTAGTTCAGGGACTTCTACTCTGGCTTGAAATTTCAGGGTAAAATACTATTTGTTTTGTAGTTTGTAACAGGTAATTCAGAAAATCAAGCTGTTCATATTTGTTACCCATTGGGATTAACATTTTTTTTTTCATGTATTGCTGTCCTTTTCAGCTTATAATTTGTTTCTCAATAGAAAGGAAAAAAATGAACTTATTTTAGCATAGCAATACAGTGCCTTTGACTAATCCACCCATTTATAAGAAACACTTTCTGATCAGTTTTCCACTGGGTATATTTATCCCATACACCTTTGGGAGACTAGCATTCTCAGTGCTACTTTTTGTCTTTTGCGAGATTGTGCATTGTTTGCCAGAAGCTCCTGTTTCACAAGCGCAATTTCATGTTATTCCACAGGGACAATGAAAAACTAGCCAGCAAATACTGTAAATGACTTGCATTCAAACTGGAAGCAAATCCAGTCATCTTTTATACTACTGTAGCTACTAGGATACAATTTTTCTGCCATTGTCACTGGGATAAATTTTTTGTGGCTCTACTGAATACAGTTTAATCTTTCTGAGATTACAGCAGTGTAACGGAAAACCTGTTATCCTCCACTTAATAAGTCTGAACTTTGATTTCTGTGAGGTTGAATATTTTTAAATCTCTCAGGAATCTTAAGGGCTACACATTTATTAACCTAACAGCTTGTGAAAAAAAATAAAAACTACTAAGCATCACAGCTAAAGGTAACTAGTGAGTGTAGGGCTGCAGACTGTGGTCAGTTCAAGATGAAAAGTCCCCAGGTTCCTACATTTTAATACTTAAGGCTTGAGGAAAAGTAGACCTAATTGTCTTTGGAAGACCATAAATTTCTTCTAAGTCATGACTGCTTCTGTATCCCCTTCTGCACCACGATACATGTGAAATAGTTTTCCTCCCTCTTTTAGAACATGAACTGCCTTGCAGCTGCCATGGGTTACTGGTGAGCTAGGAGCTTCACACTAGCCAGCCTCATTTGTCTCCTTATCCCTTATCTGAGTAGTCAACCCTTCATTTACTCTGTATGGTAAAATGCCTTCTTGTGAGACATTCAGGAGCCATGTTGGAAAGGCAATTTAGTTTTGGAGCACATGCCACTGTACAAACAGCTATGCTCCTTGTTTGCGACAGTCTGTACTACATTATCGGGCATCACCTACTTGAGGGACACCCTGGGCTGATTGTGCATCCAGCTTGTGCCAGTCCTCAGTCGATCTCTGTCTTTGTTGTTAGAAGGATGAGAAATCAAGCTGCATTCAGGAAAGCTGCAGTGTGCATCCTGCATCGATTTTTAAATCCCCGATGTTTTGTTTAGATGAGAGGATAACCTCAGTTTGTGCAGCCCACTCATCAATAGTATCAGAGAATAAAGGTACAAATTTGTATGTATAAGATACCAGAAGCCCTAGGAGACAATCTCACCCTTGGCGGAGGTGCAGTGAGCTGGAACTCAAAGGCTGGTTATTTTCCATTCGCCCTTGATTTGATGAATTACAATGTCATTTAGCAGCATACAGATTTATGAATAGTTGTTTGACTCACCCATCTAATGTTACTAATTTGCATTGATAAGTGAAACGTTCATGCACCTCTCAGGTTTAGAACACAGCAAACCCTGAAATGATTATGATACCTCAGGCTACGTTTTCATTGAGTGTTGGGGATGTGGTGTCTGTTGTTCTTTGTGGTTGTTTACATACTGACTGTACAAATGCAACGCAACTGCAAGGGTGCCTTAACAGAAGGTTCTCTCCTGTTTTCTGCAGTTGGAAACTGCAGAAAAAGTGAGACAGGTAGCAAAGCAGGAGAGCTTAGGTCATCCCGGCTGCATGATGTCCCTTGATTCCTGTAAGTGGATGCTGGCTCTGAAGGGTGAACTTCTCAGCTCTCTTGCCTGAGGCTGATGATACATTGATGCTAACCTCAAAATTGTTAGTAGCTGGTATCCTTGTTTGCATTCTCATAAGACTATGATACCCAGGTGCATGTAGTATTTTCTCTGAATCAATCTATCCTTCCTTCTCTGTACCTCCCTCTCCTACTCCATCCCACCATTTCTGGTTTCAGCTCTTCTGAGGTATTGGCTCCATCCACAGGCATTACACCCTTTGCAATGACAGACAGTCCCCCACAGCCAAAACCCTGTCAACCACTAGTTCTCTTTTGACTTTTCACTTCACTTCACTTCACTTCACTTCACTGTTATCATTACATCATATCACCCTGAAAAGCACTGTTTTTACAAGATTCATTCACATTCCCGAAGCAGCTCCCCGCCAGACACACATCAGCACGAACTGCTTCATACTCACAAATTTAATTTCTTAGGAGACTATCGGGAACAATTTATTGAGAAAAGTAACAAAGGATAAACACACAACTCAGTAGAGGTTACTGATTCGTGAACTGTGTAGAAACAAGAAGCAGTGAAATGATCATGCAGCAGATATCAAGCGGACATCTCATCCTGAGATCACCTGTGGATTGACTGGGACAGCTCAGAACAGCATATTTGCTTCTCAGATTCTATGACATTTCCTATCTCATCTCTCTCGAAGAAAATATTGTTTTAGGTAAAAGTAATAGCACAATGTGACGAATTAGAAACAAATTTGACAAGGTTTTGTCATTTATTGGTTAAATTTCAATGAACTAGAACGGTTCTGCAAAGCTGAATACCTCTGCATTGTTTTATTCTGATCATATAAGTATACCAAACCTATGTATGAAACAGCTTTCCTAACCAGTGAAAGTTGGTACAATTATAAAAAAATAATTCTAATTTCATGCAGAAACATATAGGATTTCAGATATGCGATCAAGGAGCAGCTCAGAGCTTGTAGACCAAAAATTTACTCTGAAGTTTTATTCTTTCTCATACTTGTGAACTGATAAATATTTAAGTCTGTACCTAAAATGTAGAGTTCCAACAGAAAAATTAAATTTAACATACTAGTAACTTCATACTGTCATGTGAGTAAAAAGGTGGATTTACCATCCTTTTTGTCACATTTCTTTTCTGTTCCACTTCCTGGAAAACAGAGAACAGAAAAGTTTATAGACGCTTTTCAGCAGAAAAAATCAAGTATTGACGAGACTGAACTTGCAAAATAGTATTTAGCTAATAGATCCTATTGTTACACAAAGAAATCAAGAAGGCTATGTATGATCAGGAAGAATGAACACTTGTGAGTTATAATTCTCCAAAAGCAGAACATACCCCCAGAGAAATACTCAGATCTAAAATTCTTATTTCTTTTGAACCATGAAGAAAAGCATAAAACCTAGATATTTTAACAAACAAATATATTCCTCAAGAGCCTATTTCTGTTAAAATGGTGATATTTCACTTAGAGAAGTTTCTTGAAAATTTACTTTGAACTAAGGTCAAAAGTTTTGTTCTATTTCATATATCACATGTGTTCTGTTTGCATCATGTTATTACAGAATGTGGCATGATCAAAAGTAAATATTTTATTAGAATCTTGAAGATACAATTAGAAGTTTTCTAGATTTTTTTATTATAACTACTGAATATTAGAATTATTAGCATGTTATCACAGAAAACAATTCCTACATAGGAAACAGATAAAAGCCTGTGGTTCAAATTTAAAACAAAATATTAGACATAAGTTACAGTTTGCTTTTAATTTGAATCATGGAATGGCCTAGGTTGGAAGGGACCTTAGAGATCATCCAATCCCGCCTCCCTGTCACGAGCAGGGACGCCTCTCAACTGGATCTGGCTACTCAAGGGTTTGTCCAACTTGGGCTTGAACATCTCCAGGGAGGGGGCAGCCACAACATCTCTGGGCAATTTATTCCAAAGTCTTGCCACCTTCGTACTGAAGAATATCTTCCTAAAATCTAATCTAAATCTATTCTCCTTCAACTTAAACCTATTTCCCCTTGTCCTATCAGTGGACACTCTTGTAAAAAGTCCCTCCCCAGCCTTCCTGTAGGTTCCCTTCAGGTATTGGAAGGCAGCTATTAGGTCCCCCCAAAGTCTTCTCTTTTCAAGACTGAACAATCCCAGCTCCTGCAGCCTGTCCTCGTAGCAAAGGTGCTCCAGCCCCTGGATCATCTTTGTGGCCTCCTCTGAACACGCTCCAAGAGATCAATGTACCTTTTATGGTGGGGGCACCAGAACTGAATGCAGTATTCGAGGTGGGGTCTCACAAGAGCAGAGTGAAGGGGGAGAATCACCTCTCTTGACCTGCTGGCTACACTTCTCCTGATACATCCCAGGATGAGGTTGGCCTTCTGGGCTGCATGAGCACACTGCCGGCTCATGTCAAGCTTCTCATCTATCAACACTCCCAAATCCTTCTCTTCAGGGCTACTCTCAACCCACTCTGTGCCCAGTTTGTATTTGTGTCTGGGATTGGCCCAACCCAGCTGAAGGACCTTGCACTTTTACTTGTTGAACCCTATGCAGTTTGCACTGGCCCATTTCTCAAGCCTGTCAAGGTCCCTCTGGATGGCATCTCTTCCCTCAGGGGAGTCCAGGGCACCACACAACTTGGTGTGGTCGGTAGACTTGCTGAGGGTGCACTCAATGCCATCGCCCATGTCGCTGACAAAGATATTGAACAGCACTGAACCCAGAACAGACCCCTGAGGAACACCACTTGTCACTGGTCTCCATGTGGACATGGAGCCATTGACCACAACCCTTTGAGTGCGACCATCCAGACAGTTCTTTATTCACCGAGTGGTCCATCTGTCAAATCCGTGTCTCTCCATCTTAGAGACAAGGATGTCATGTGGGACAGCGTCAAACGTCTTGCACAAGTCCAGGAAAATTACATCCGTTGTTTTTCCCGTGTCAACTAGTGCTGTAGCTTTGTCATAGTAGGCCACCAAACTAGTCAGGTATGATTTGCCCTTAGCAAAGCCACATTGGCTGTCACCAACCACTTGATTATTTTTTATGTGCATTAGTACAGCTACCAGGAGAATCTTTTCCATGATTTTGTCTGGCACAGAGATAAGGCTGACTGGTCTGTAGTTCCTCAGGTTGTCTTTGGTTCCCCTTTTAAAGATGGGGTTATGTTCCCCCTTTTCCCATCTGTGGGAACCTCACCAGACTGCCAGGACCTCTCAAATATGATGGCTAGTGGCCTAGCAACTTCAGCTGCCAGTTCCTTCAGGACCCGTGGATGTATCTCATCAGGTCCCATGGACTTGTGCACCTTCAGGTTCTCTAGGTGTTCCCGGACCTGATCTGCTCCTACCCTGGGTGGTTCTTCACTCTCCCAGACCCAGCCAACACGCTCTGTGATCTGGGTGGTGTAGTTCGAGCAGCTGCCAGTGAAGACTGAAGCAAAAAAGTTATTGACTACTTCAGCCTTCTCCACATCCTCGGTAACCAGGTCACCTGTGTCACTCCAGAGAGGCCCCACATTCTCTCTCGTTTTTCTTTTTTCTCTTACATACCTGTAAAATCCTTTTCTGTTATTTCTAATATCGCTGGCCAGATTTGACTCTGTCAGGGCCTTAGCTTTTCTAACCTGGTCTCTGATTAGACGAGGAACTTCCTTGTAATCATCCCAAGTTACCAGTCCCTTCTTCCACGCTTTGTGAGTTCCCCTTTTGTATTTGATTTTAGCCAGGAGTTTTTTGTTTATTCATATAGATCTCCTGGTGTTGTTGACATATTTCTTCCTCTTAGGGATGCAGTACCTTTGAGCTTGGAGGAGATGATCCCTGAAAGTCAGCCAGCTTTCCTGGGCTCTCAGTCCCTCTGGGACTTTGTCCCAAGGTATACTACCAAGGAGGTTCCAGAAGAGTTGAAAGTCAGTTCTTCTGAAGTCAAGGGTTTCAAGCTTTCTGGGCTTCTCCTTCTTAGTTACTCCTAGGATCTCAAACTCCACTATCTCATGGTCACTGCAGCCTAGGCTGCCCATGAGCTTAATATTACCCACCAGTCCTATTGGTGAGAAGGTGGTCTAGCATGGCACCTCTCCTCGTGGGCTCCTCTATCACTTGGAGGAGGAAGTTATCATTAGTGCATTCCAGAATCTCCTGGATTGCTTGTTCCCTGCCTTGTTGTTACTCCAACTGATGTTGGGGTGGTTAAAATCCCCCATGAGGACCAGGACTTGTGAACGAGCAGTGACTCCTATCTGCCTATGAAGGGCCTCATCCATTTGATCCTCCTGATTGGGTGGTCTGTAGCAGACCCCAACTATAAAATCTTCTACCCTTTCTTTCACCCTGGCCCACAGGCATTAATTTTTTCATCACTTGCCACATGGAGCTCCATGTACTCTAGCCATTCATTGACATAGAATGTAACACCACCTCCTCATTTCTCCTGCCTGTCCTTCCTGAACAGTTTATACCCTTCTAGTCCAACACACCAATCGTGGGAGTCATTCCACCATATCTCTGTGATGCCGATCAGGTCGTAGCACTGTAGACTCACAAGCATCTCCAGCTCCTCTTGTTTGTTACCCACACTGCAGGCATTCATATAAAGGCATTTGAGTTGAGCCCCTGACAAAATACCTGGAGCCCCTGATGAAGTATAGGAAACATAAGAACTCCTTGGAGTTCCCATTGGAGGACGACGCATTCAAGACTGCAGGTATTTTTTTGTAGCCTACTCGAGAATTTGGGTACCTATCAAGGTTTGCTGCAGAGTCTAATGGCAGTACAGTAGCTGTGTTAGGTGTTAGTGTCTGTCTAGATGTTAAACCATGTGAAGAACTGTTTCCAGTGGGTTTATAAGGGTATTTCTGGGATACAGACTCATTCTTCCATTTCCAATGTGGTTGCTTTGTCTCTTTTTTTTTCTAGAGCAAATGCATTCCACTATCGCCGATAAAGAAATCAGCAAAGCCGACAGGCTAGTGCCTTTCCTTAGTTGTTCTGAAGGACTTCATTTCTTGCCTCAACACATTTGAAATCAAATTAACAATAATTGGCTGACAAAGATGATAGGCACTGTACTCCATCTCAGAGAAAATCTACATTACTAGTGTTCAAAGGAGAAAAAAAATGAGATTGACAATGGCCTCTTGCGCAGATTTGCACACTCTGTTCCTACAGCTCTGGAGGAAGGTCTTGTCACCATCAGCGACAAGAAAACTTCTCTGGGGACCTGCTGGTAATGCCTCAGCATGAACTTGGGACATAATTTATGGCACACTTGCCTCTTCTGTCACTTTTTATTTAAAGACTTCAGTATCCCAGTGCTCTATGCTCTGGCGAGCATTTAGGATGCCAGCACATCTATCCTCCAGAAAATGTACAAGGAAGGCACATCCCTGAAACACACAGATGTATCCTTTTCTGGAAGCTCAGTGATTATCAAGAAGATGATACCGAGAACCAGGAGGTGTTTTTCTGTGGGGAATGTTTTCCTTTCACCCCTTACATTTTCAGTACGAATTGAATGCTTAAATCATAGCTCTTTGGAAAAATTCTGTGAAGCAGCATTCTCGTATGTAAATAAACTATAAATCTGTAATGCATCCATACAAGGCAAGCTTTGATCTGTATGTTTCACAGGAGCTTTGTAAAAGCTGAAGCTACTGCCACACATCCCATTCTGTCTACTTATTCAGAAAGGATTCAAACCAAATCTCCCCAGGGCTTAACGCTGCATATAATTGCTTCATACAAGCTGCAAGCCACCAGTTGAATCTGATCCTGTGAAATTGCATTAGTGGATAAAAGTATTGTCTTACACTGCTCAAACAAAAAAGAAAATAAATATGACAGGGAAAAAAATATAACATGACCCGAGTCAGCCTTTCGATTGTGCAAGAAAGCTCTCTTTTATTTAAAGGCTCTTATCTTGCAACTTTCCCAGAGAAATTGCTGCACTTTCAAAGCTGAAAATTTATACCAAAAAAAATTTGCTTTTGAGGGCATTTAACCTAGAAAAAATGTTTCATTAAGTGCTCTTATTATGTCATACATCCCATTTTGGCATTTTTCTGGAATGTAATATCTTCATTTTTCACTTTAGAACGACTTTAAGGTTTGATTTCTTTTTCATAACATCAGTAGTACTTGAGACACCAAATAAAGGTTTTGGTTTTACCAACTTTGGTTTTATTTCAACTGTTCCATGAGAAACAATTTTTTTTTGTTTTCTTGTTCATTCAGAAAAAAAACCCTGAAACACCTCAGGTTTCTTCTTACATGAGAATGCTGACTTCTGCTTTACAGTGAGATATTATTACAACATGGCACGGGTTGAAAACATGAAACAAGTGGTTAGCATTTCCACTCAATGTATCCAAACTTTATGAATAATTTTCTAAACTTTTAAAATCTACACATTCCTTAATAGTTATAGGAATATTCAAAAAATGCTGCATTTATATTTTTCTATCACGAGGAAAATGTGATTCATATTCCTTATGGAAGTAATTTTATCACTGGAACCATTTATATATGCTGATGAACAGGATTTTTCCTGATTTATGACTTCTATCACATCAGAATGGGTTGCATTGCAAATACAAATTTATGGTGGAATTAAAAAGTAGTTTGGGAGAATACCCAAACCGACTGACCACTATCACAATTCCAATCTTTCTTTCTTTAAAACAAAGATTCAAAGATCCTGTCACTTCAGAGAATTCTTAGTATAATTTATCTGTTAGGATCTTGAAATGCATAAATTACTAAATATTAGTTTTTAACTCCATGTTTTGGCAAATAAAATCTCACAAGGACAGAACAGTGTAGTCTAAGTGAATACCTGCCTCACTTTTTCTAACTGTAATTTCTCGTCAAAGCTGCCTTTTTAAATTAGCATGATCAGGCAAAAAAAAGGTAATTCACCCAGTCACCCTAACGCACTGACATCCCAAAACTGGGGTGACTTTCATGTATCTTCTCAGTCAGGAGCCAGTACTGAACTGCAAACAATGATGGTGTTTGAATGTTGATACCTTACATACCTTTAGTGTTGAGATTCACATAACTGGAAATTACAATGAAAAGTATAAATTAAAATATGCTGAGCAGCCACCACAGGAGAAATGGATATTTTTGACATTCAATGTAGTAAAGTGTTTTTTAACAATCAGCTAAGTGGAGAGTAACTACTATTTTTACAGAAAGATTTTTTACAGAAATATTTTTAAAAAGAAGCAATTTTATTTTATTCTAAGAGGGCTGGGCTCTTTTCAGTGAAGAGAATTAATTTCTCACTGTAAAAATTAACCTTCTCCAGATCCAAAGGAGAGATTAGCTAAAAGAGCTAGTGTCTGGTAACAAGGAATAAAAAAGAAAGGCAGTGTGAGAACTGAACCAATCTGGAAGTGTACTCTGAGGTGTTTGTTGATAAGCAGTGTCAAACAGAGCTCTGTTTTACAGGTATTTTCTGTGACAAAGTCTTCAGATAGGAGTAACCTGAGCACTAAAGCAAGCACAAAACACAGACCCCATCTACCACTGTGTGAGGAGACAGCTACGCAGGAGAATGAACTGGAGGGAGAGAACTGGTTCTTTCTGCAGTCACTTGAGCACAATCAGATGAGATGTTGGCTTTGTTTCATTTCAGATCTCTTCTATCAGTTTGGAACACTATTGTTTATCCTCTAATTTTCTTAAGTTAATTTAAATTACATTTAATTCAAATTCTTCAGACAACAAGGTATTTCTCACTTGACAGTGTAGCACCTCTACAGATTGAGGCTGTGGAACACCCTCACAGGCCATCATCTACTGGAGCAACTAAAGAGTGTCCAAAGGTTACAAAGGGTGCAGTCCAAGCTGCTTAGATCTGTTGAAAAATGAAAAAAAAAAAACAAAACCACGGGTCAGTAAATGGAGTAATGTCTCTGGGGACCACTGGTGACAGCAAAGGTGATATTTGTAGTTTGACACCTCAAATTTCCAGCATGGCAATGACTCTAATCCAGGGAAAAAAAAAAAAAAAAGGGAAGGACTGTATAAATAATGCTGTCATTTTTTTTTCTCTGAGCTTTTTATATTTAGCTCAGAGATCTTGGGCATAACAGGAGCTAATCTTGACAATTTTGTGTCTGCTGAATGAATGGTGTGTTGACTAATATAAGCAGCTTAAGTGTTAATTAGTGAAAGAGAAATCAAAACAATCCCATTTCCATGCACATTATTCAAGTTGGTCATTGTTCATTTTATGCTTTGTGTAGTAATTCCTCTGACAGATGAAGTTATAAGAACATCCTTGAGGGAAATGAACTACACAATTTTTTTATTTTGAATGCTACAAGCAAAATGACCATTTTAAAGTAAAATCTGTAATTATGTAAAGAGGAATGGAGGAGATAAAAAATATTAGGAATTTATGTAACTTTCCAACATTGAAAACAAATTGAGAAAAGTAGTATTAAAAAGATACAGTAGATAAAATTTCTCTGTACATATAACTGATTAGACATGTGTGCCAGGGAATTGAATTTATTGACAGAAAAAAAAATATGTACAGGTGTTTTAATTAATATGGTGATAAAAATAGATGTAAGGCAGGAGAACTAAACATACCTAGGTATGTTCATTCAAACCATGAGCCCTGTGACTGTGTAACCATCCAGAAAGACTGACCCCCTGCAAACTCCACCACTGACTAGAAACTTGTCAGTTTAAGATAAACGTCAAGGTTCCTTGCTTTCTTGTGCGTGTCTTGCCTTCATCTCACCCACCTTAGGATGCAATGAATCATGACTCAGAGGTATTTGTCTCAAATGAAGCATGACTTGGAGGCATTTGTCTCAAATGAGTAAAATGGTTCTCCAGAGGACTAATTTCACTCTCGACAACTGCATTTTATAGAGTAGGAGTTAGGTAAGATGAACATCACGTGCTATTATGTACATATCATAGTACTATTATGTGCATATGAGCACCCACAAATCTCACTCAAGATCTCCGTGCGGACTATCCCATGCTTGCATAAATATAAGGACAAAATCTGAAGAGCTTATATCCTTAGTATTGAATACAGAGCAAAGAGTTGTTGTTGTCATTTTCCAGATGGCAGTGGTAGCCCTCAATTAAAAAAATTTAAAATGAGATAAATCACATGAAGGCAAAAGCATGATTAATTCCCATTCATATGCTATAAACTTTGGTTCAGTATATTTACCCTTGAAAGAATATGAAGAAGTTTTGTAGAAGGTTTGTAAGCAGCACCGTGCAGAGCCAGCCCTGATGTGAGCAGCAAGTGCCTTGCAACACTCCCTCACTGGCACTGTGACTTACCCAGGGTATCAAGTGAAGGGAACACCTGGCCAATGTACAGTCCAGATAATGTTCTTCCAGATAACTGAGGCTGTAAATACATTAGCATCTTGATTTGCAGCAGCAGCAAGGTCAGGGAGCCAAACACCCTTGTTTCATATTGATTCAGTTAGCATAGCAGTTTTGATATATGCATACTAGGTTCATTTCAAAGGCAACTACACAGAGACTCCAAAACACATCAAGTATCCTGTAAATCCCAAAGGAAACATAAAAATTTGAACTAATAGTTGGTCAGTTGAGTCAGCTCTCATCCGTATGCATCATGAGACTGTTTGGTTGTGATTAAATTCATTCTGAATTACATCCGTCAAATCACATATAATGTAGATGTAGGGTATAGCTACCTCACTTTTCTGACCTCTTCTTAATGTACCAAAGCAGGAACAACTATATCTAGGGAGTTTCTAGCAGACTCTGTTTAATATATTCCTACAAACTCTCAATCTTCTATGGGCCTGCCTTATTCCTTTCTTCTGTTATTGTCCCTGTTTTTTGTAACCTTTAGGCTGAGTCATTCCCATATTCAAATCAGTTACTTCTTTCCACCATGTGTACCAAAACCAAATTATTCATCTCCTCTTTATTGGAGGCTTCTACATACTTAAAAACTGTAAGCACATACATACTTAAAAACTGATTTGCACCATGTTATTCTATATAATCCCGGTCTGTGAAATCTTCCTTAAGAGAAGCAAATTGAGAAGAAAGACTCCCAACAGATTTAAGAGTTGAACCCATTTCTCTAAGTCTCGGTTCGATGCTTTAATAACAAGACTGTCTTTCTTTCCTGACATGGTGACTGCCTTGCAAGGTCAATGTGTTCAGACTAGAAGCAATTTTAATTTTTCATGTGAAAAATTGCTGAGCTTTCACAGGAAGAATTTACATTCAAAATATTAATTCTCAATGTAGGTTTTTAGATGTTTCTGATCTTCACAAACATCATTCTTCAAGAAAAATTACCCACATAATATTTCAACTGAAAAATGGAAATAATATAATTTTAGTCAGTTTACAAGGTAGGTTTTTTTTGAACCAGATAAGATTTGAATTTTGCCAAAACCTCAATAACATGCAGATATTCTTTTTTTTTTAATTATTACAAAATGCTTGGAATCTCTAATCTGCAACTTCCAAATCACAGTTTCTGAAAAGTGACTAAAATTAATTTCTGTCTTTAAAATTATTTTTGCTGTAATGACTATCAAAATACATTTCACAACATACGAAGAGACATTCATGCATCCTTGGTGCCATCTCAAGGCATATCAAGGATAAGAGGGTCATTAGAGACAGTCAACATGGCTTCACCAAGGGGAAGTCGTGCTTGACTAACCTCATAGCCTTTTACGAGGATATAACAAGGTGGATAGATGATGGCCGAGCAGTGGATGTGGTCTACCTTGACTTCAGTAAAGCATTTGACACAGTCTCCCACAGCATCCTTGCTGCTAAACTGAGGAAGTGTGGTCTAGACTCTCGGGTAGTGAGGTGGACTGTGAACTGGCTAAGGGGAAGAAGCCAAAGAGTTGTGGTCAATGGGGCGGAGTCTGGTTGGAGACTTGTATCCAGTGGAGTGCCTCAAGGGTCGGTACTGGGACCAGTATTATTCAATATATTCATTGATGACTTGGATGAGGGACTAGAGAGTACTATCAGCAAGTTTGCTGATGACACCAAGCTGGGAGGAGTGGCTGACACGCCAGAAGGCTGTGCTGCCATTCAGCGAGACCTGGACAGGCTGGAGGGTTGGGCGGGGAAAAATTTAATGAAATATAACAAGGGTAAATGTAGAGTCTTGCATCTGGGTAGGAACAACCCCAGGTTCCAGTGTAAGTTGGGGAATGACTTATTAGAGAGTAGTGTAGGGGAAAGGGACCTGGGAGTCTTGGTGGACAGCAGGATGACCATGAGCCAGCACTGTGCCCTTGTGGCCAGGAAGGCCAATGGCATCCTGGGGTGTATTAGAAGGGGGGTGGTTAGTAGGTCGAGAGAGGTTCTCCTGCCCCTCTACTCTGCCCTGGTGAGACCCCGTCTGGAATACTGTGTCCAGTTCTGGGCCCCTCAGTTCAAGAAAGACAGGGAACTGCTGGAGAGAGTCCAGCGCAGGGCAACTAGGATGATTAAGGGAGTGGAGCATCTCCCTTATGAGAAAAGACTGAAGGAGCCGGGGCTCTTTAGTTTGGAGAAGAGGAGACTGAGGGGTGACCTCATTAATGTTTACAAATATCTAAAGGGTGAGTGTCACGAGGATGGAGCCAGGCTCTTCTCGGTGACAACCACTGATAGGACAAGGGGTAATGGGCTGAAACTGGAACATAAGAGGTTCCACTTCCAATCCCTAACATTCTATGATTCTATGATTCTATGATTTCACTTGACCAGTGGTTCATATGTCAATGCTCAAAGTTTGACCAGTCAGATGAAAAGAAATCACATGATATAGAGCTCCCAAATTCAGAAATATAAAACGAGCTACAATTGAGAAAATCAAAGAATTTGAATTTCAGTTGTCAAAAACATTTTATAATTCAATTATGTTTAGATAGCTAAGTGAAGCATCACTTGGATTAAAAAACCAGCATAAACCATAATGTATTCTAAATATATGAAGCCTGTTGTAAATGGCATAAGTATAGCAGAAAAAAATGTGATTCTCAAAGATAAATGAACAGAGTGTTTGAGGAAAGAAAATAAATTGGAAGGATGTGTGCTCATGTAAACTATGTAACAGCCTTTTTTTTTTTTTTAAATCTGGGAATTTTTTGTCTTCTATTTCAGAAATATGCTGAAGAAATACATGGATGTTAAGCTACAGGTCAACTAGAAGCTTGTACAGGAATTTGAATTTTTTTCAGACCAGAAGAATAAAGAAAAAGTCCCTTTGGATGGCAAACAATCTCATAGACAATTTGTCTGGCAGTTCCCACTTTTTTGACCTGATCTCAGAGCTCAACAGTAAAGTCTGGATGCAGAGATCCCCTTGTGAGCTGGATGATGGCCCCTCAAGTACTCTTTTTGAGCAAGCATTCCAAATTGCCGCTCCATGTGGTTTAATCTCCGGTTTCATAGCTCAAATCCCTAAGGGAAAGTCAGCAGGGAACACTCAGGTGAATGTCCTAATTATACTAGAATATATAACACGTCAAGCCCAGCACCAGGCTGTGCTCTATATCTGTGGATTGTGTTTTATCCCTGAAGAACCACAGTTTGTACCATTCCCATTGGCCCTTGGCCAAGATACGATACTGACCTGTGACTCGTCAGGTCAGAAATGCAGAGTGGTCTGATCCATGATCCTGTGCCTTATTTAGGTTTATGGTTTGGGAGAAATCAGTGCTTTTGGGGTTGTTATATTGTATGTTTTTGTGCTGACCCAGAAGGTGATCAGGAAACAGACAGTGACTCAGACATTGTCTCATCAGCATCCTCCTGGGTCTGAGGTGGGAAGAACATTCCCCTCAGGAGTGCATCCATTGCCAAGGGGAACATCTCGCATCCAAGAGGAAGATGTAGAGACAAGTTCTGTAAACAGCATGTTTCCTCCATGCACAGTGTATGCAGTATATACAGTCCAAGGAGGAGATGTATTTCTGTGTTTGCCTGGGTAAATTAAGCCACAAGTCACTCCTATTAGAACAGTTGGTAACTATTCTAATTGATGCCTGTCCCATATGATGCCATAATTTGTGCCTCACACACCTTTGGGGCTAAAAGGTTTGAAAAACACCAATCTGTGGTAAAAAGTATGCCATTTGTTCCTTTCTACTTTGAAGATCCATAAATTCATGCCTTTCCACCTCCTCCTGGAATCCCTAACCACAAATGAGTTAAATAAGGCATTTAGAACTGGTTTAATTACTGCTGAAACTGAGGAAAAAAAGGTTAAGATTAGAGCTCATGCTGAAATTTTCTTTCAGTGCTTTTAAACTGAATTTCTATTCTATTTTTACTCACCCTTTTTGTTTCTGCTTCAGCTTCTTATAATTATGGAGCTTTTTGCAAAGCACAAATAAAAGCTCTTACTTCACACAAGACCAATTGTGAATGAGAATAACTGACATTCAAGGGTTTTAACATTTTCTTTCTTGCTGTCGGTTCAAAAGGATATCACCATCCAGTTAGCACAATTAAACACCCTCGCTAAGGTCTGATTGCAGTGGATTAACAAAACTGCTTCTAACCAGACTTCAGCCATGGCCTTACTCTGTGTGTGCATGTGCTGTGCTCACCTGTGTTCCTACACAGTCAAGTCTCATTTCTCAGCTTTTTAACTTACATGACCACTGAAATTAACTTTAGGAACCGCACTAACAGAACAAAGTCTAGCCAGGCCTGGCCCATTTTGTTCTTCTTTATTGAACTGAGCCTCAAAATTGGCAGTTGCATAAGAACACTTGACTAAGCTGTCACGTTGCTGAAGCCTGTTTGGTATGCATCTCACATCTTCCCTGGACTTTCTATCACTTAATGCTGACAGCATGAATGGATGCAAAGATTTACTGACAGACGCTGCAAAGTTGTCGTTGTCGGGAGAGGCAGACACCCTAATGATGTGCAGCATTGCTGAACCTAAAAGGGAGAAGGAGGGGAGAGACATTGTTTCCATGGCTACACAACAATACTTCTTCAATACCTCTCCTTGCCATCTGTGTCTATTCTGCAGATAGCAGTTGATTATGTTTCATTAAAATATCTAATGACTCCCAAGTTATTAATTAACGACGGTTCAAATAGGATTGTGACTTGCTGCAAACATTATTCTTACAGTAATCTTGAAAAATATTATTTAAAGCAAATAGTATCATTCTATATCTAATTTAGCCCCATATATGTCAAGAAACCTTGTAATCTATTACAATACAGCGTCTCGTAGAGAATTGTCTGCTCCAGACTTCTTTGCAATGTGCATGGCTCACTACATCAGGATACTGAACCATATCGGTTCTTGGGCTGTAATTTTAAGCATCTGATAGTAATCTTACTGAAATCTGAAATCCAGAAGTAATAAAATTAAAGTAATTCATCTGTTTACATCTCAGCCCTCAGAACAACTCAAATTGTTCATTTCTAAGTATGACATACCCCAAAACCAAAAGGTGTCGGCGTTCATACTCAACCAATGGCAAAAGGCAGCCATCTTCCAGGAGAACTACAATCTGCTCTGCAGGAGATCCTTCTCTTTCCTATAAAGCTTAAGTATGCTAAAACAATCTTCTAGATCCAGCTACACACTCCTGAGTGATAAAACCAAGTTGAGATATGTAAATTGGGTGATCTGACTTAGACACATACCTTCCAAATTTGTTCAGTAACCTCTTGCCCACCACTCATAGTCACTATTGTCTGTCTTACTATAAAATAAGCAGCATTGTGGCAACTAGAGCAACCGTGTACATGCAGAATCAATGCTGTGAAATAGAGTAGCAGATTAAACCAGACAGAAAGCTATAAACATGGCGGGTAGAGGTATCCAAATAAAGCATCCTCACATTTTGAGGGTGACCTAGAGATTTTGCCTTTTGTGAGGTATTTTACTGAGGAGTCCTTCTACATTATGCAAAGGATTTGAATACGTTTAGCAGTGTCTTCTGAATTACTCTGTATTTGTTTAGCTGCAGTCCTCTGGAGGCAACAACATTCATTCCACTGACCTCAGTAGATTCAGGGAAGATGTAACTAATGACTGGAAATAAAATAGTGTAGGTAGAGTTAAATCATTTGCAGTGTGTAAATACTGTCTTTCTTATTAAGTTGCTTTATAGTAAATGATTTTACTTGTTTCCAGAAATGTAAAGACATAAGAATGTTTGTACATAAAAGAAAAAAATCAGCTTTAGGCTGAAAATGTCAAGATGTAAAATACCTGAAAGGACTTGAAGAATGTCTCCTAGAGATTATGCATACATTTAGAGCACAATTTCCTTTAATGCCACTGGGAAAGTCCCCTGTGATAAGAGCCAGAGACCTGTAGTTTTGCTACAACATATGATTAATCTTTGATAAAGGTATTTGTGGCACAGAAATACAAGCGTCCCAAGAGTTGCAGACATAAGTCTTGCTATTTATTTCCCTGCTGAACAAAATGAACTTTTTCAGGTCTGATTTTACAACTCTTATGGGTACTGTGTAGGTCTTCAGCTCAAGTGAATCATCTCTGCATACAGTGAATCATCTTCTATGAAATCTGCAGAAGGGATTCTTAGTAGTCCACCCTTATGTTGAGAAAAACATGAATAATTGCCAAAAAGATGTCAAAAAAATCTGTTGTGTGCCCTGAGCCCCACCATGTTTCTACGACAGTCTACATATTCAACAAAATCTGTCCCTGGATTTCCAAGTTCAGAGATGGTTACACCCTGTGATGATCCCTGCTTCCATTTGATTAGCCAAACAAATCATAAGCACAGTATGCATTTGTCAGCTGCTGTAGAATTTCTCTACATAATTTGCAAATTAACATTCAGGTTTATGAAGACATATGGTATGGTATTTTGATTTTTGTTATGCAGTATTATGAGCAGTAAGACCATAAGGGTAACAGCAAAATTGGTCTCTAACTGGAGTCAGCACCTTAGAATAAGGCTTTGGATAGAATAAGGCTCCTCAACTAAGTGTATTGCAGTGTTTTTTTAGTCCTGTTGGTCTTAGAAATATACACGGATTTAAACAAAACAACTTCCTCTTCCAATACACATATGTTTAAGATGATTTCCTCAATATGGAAAGATGACCTTGAGAAGCCTCATGGTTTCGTACTACTTAATTCACAGGCAGACCTAAAAGATTAAAACATGCTTTACATTAACCAAGAAACTAATTCCTAGTTGTTTATTATTTTGTATATACTTCAGAAGAATAGGTTGGAAGGAAAAAAAGGAATAAAAAACAATCAACCAAAAAAACCCACCCCTTCTCTTGGAGAGCTGAGCTGTACATATCTGACTGACAAGTTGTTTTTTTTTTTAATTGTTATGCATTGATCAGAGACTATCATTCAGTACACTGCTAGCTAGATTTCTGCATTGCAGTACTGAAAAACTAGCTGCACTGCTGATGCCTTAAAATAGATCCAGGAGACACATTAAGATCATTGCCAAGTAATTATATGAAATATTTCACAAATGAAGAAATCAGTACACATTAGAAAGACAGAAGTGAAAGTAGTATCTAATGAAATGAAAGCTTCGTTTATGCCCTTTAGCATCTTCACAGGTAAACGTTAGTTGACATACCCAGTATAAACCTAGTTCCAACAAAGTCTGTTTTGTTAGATATGTAGAATTTGTCTCATTACTATGTAATAGTAATTCTGTAGTTCTCTTTATCACTTGTACAGTTAGTGTTGAGAATCTCTTTCCCTTTATTCTCCTGTCATAATGACCGGTTTGTAAACTATCACAATCTAAATAATCCAATAGCATTCAAACACTCTACACTTTATGTTTAGTGCTGGAGGTTATAACAAACTTCTCTCCTTGGGTGAAGTTTTTTTATTGGCAGTTGCCAGGCTAAAACCAAAAGAACTGATTTTTTATATTGTTTTAGAGGGTTGACATTTTATTTTATGAGGACACCATAACTTCTTTGGGCAATCTGCTCCACTGCTTGGCTTTCCTCCAGCACAAAAAGTTTTTACTTTTTACTTTGACATATGAACTCCTTCCAGTTAAATTTGCTCCCATTTTTTTTCTTGATTTTCAGCTAGTGTCTGGCCCTGAAACTATTATATAGCATTTACTCACAGTATAATTTTTTCCTTCACTATTTCAACATAAAGAGTTTGTTTGCTAAAGGCTGATTAATTTCAAAAGACCAAAGGTAATCCTGTATTTCTGAATATTCAGTTTCTGGAAAACATTGAATATGCTCATTCATATTTCATTCTAGAGATTATTTCACAAAACAGTAAATTGATATTTTACTTTGGATTTAAAATCCCACTGTGGTCACTTTTGAAAATACAGGCATGGAAAAGACTGAGAGACTTACTTCATCCTAACTGGAACCTGTCACCAAAATAAACATTATCTCCTCAGGAAAGATTTCACTTTAACTTTCCATTCTTACAATATAAAACAATGTGGTATTGCATAAATGAAGTCAAAAAGAAAATTATTATGGAATCTAGTTTGTGAAATATTAGATGGTTTGCCCTCATGATAGCTCCTTATTACGCAGATGCTCACAGGACCAGCTCCAGACACAAGTGGAGTTAACAGTCATCCTGATCAGCAGGCAATGATGTACAACAACAAGAAAATAGGGCTGCTGCATGCCCAAGCTCAGGTTAACCGCTGCTTTCTAGAGATGGAGTAAGAGCTAGTGACATCCCACAGAAACTGGTAGTGACTCTTAACTTGGACTACCCATGAACAGAAAGAAAAAAGTCTTTCTATTCAGAATCTTCCTCCCTCAGCCCTGTTCCTCCCCCTTTCTGCATCATTCCTCCTCTTTAGCCTCTATGAGAGGAAGACACAGCTCTGAACAGACCCTGCATCCTCATTGCTGCAGCAGCACAATTCACTTTAACAAGATTCAGCTTTACTTGCCATACTGACAGCAGTAAGGCAGCTCTGTATGTAGGTCATGGCGTTTCTCTTGCTATATTTATGGTGTTGACCTCAAAGTAACCTGAAGAAGTTGTTTGGGTATGTAGAGGACTGATTTTTCTTTAAGGATAGTAGATATAGAATACCTAATCAAAATGAAATATGTCAACTTGAGGTCCTAGAGAAATCTAAAGCAGAAACTAAAGTGGCATTGCTTAATTCTTTAAGAGGAGCAGTCAAACTAAATTTCAGCCCAAATTCAAAAACACAAACACTCTCATTTTAGAAATACTTACCTAAGGACCACTCTTCACCTTCTTTGATAGTTTAAAAATTGACTTTATTTCTTATCTGTATCTTGCAACTATGATAGTTGCTCTAAATAACAGTCATCCACTGGGAAATATATTAAGAAGATAGAATAAAAAGTGTCAAATTTAATATCCTTATTTATCAGTCTTAAAAACAAACTAATCCCAAAACAAACAAAAAAAATGGCATAATTAGTACAGTTTTCTTCCATGTAATGAAGATTTATATATGAGGAATATCTTCAAGCATACATCTCATCAGTCCTATGAATTACAATAAAAATGGGTCCTAGCATCAAGATATCATACAAGATGGACAACCAGCATTACTATGGATTTGCACTGTAACAATTTGCAGATTCCCTGATAAAATCCCCTTGGGCAAAATATGCTTGGCAAGAATATAAATAGACTGAAGGATGAGTGCATTTGCATGAGGATGTCTTCCAAACCTCTGTAACCTACCTGTCTGCCTACGATTAAATTTTTTTACCAGCAGCTAGAACTGCCTGGATAAGAAAAAAATATATTTGAACTACAGAATAATAATTAAAAAAAAAACAACACAGAAATATACATAAATATATATTTTTACAAATTATGGCCAGCTAATTTGATAATAATAGAACAAATGAGAAATTAGTAAATAATTGGGAAGATAGTGCTTTCAGAACAGCATGGAACCCGTCTCACCTAGTTTCAATTATCTAATAATTGACTATATAGTTTCAGATAATTATTTCAGATTATCTGCAATTAAAAGAAGGGGAGAGGGAAGGATGTCTTCATTCTCAAACAAGTGGGATGGATGACCCTCTAGAGGCACCTTTCCAGACTAGAGAAGGATGACATATAATAAACACAGAATAGGCTGGTGGGGCAGGATTCAATTCAAGATATTTAAATTTAGATGTCAAAATAAATTAACTTCCCAGACTAAATTTAGCTCATCCAGAAGCAGAAAAACTGTCTAGGCTCTCATTACAGTCAATGAAGACATAATCAATACAAATATGACAGTCTAGAGCAAATTCAGCTGGCCAAGTGAAGATGTCAACAGCAGCATGAGTGAATATTTATCTGATCTCCACTGACTTTATTAACTAGATCTGTATAAATGATAATGGCAGACTAGAGACATGGTTTACCTATACAAGGACAGGAAGGTGCAGTCTCAAACTGAATCTTAGCAGTGCCTTCTTAAATTGCTAACACTAGATCATAAATAGGATATGCACAACTGCCCCCACTTTAGTGAAAGCAGATGAAATGGGTCACGTAAAGTGAATTAGATTGCTTTGGAAAACCCACTTATTTAAATAAAATGAAGTTTAAAACAGTCAATAGTAAATTTAGATACCTGAGAGTGAGAAACACCAGCCATAAATATTGTGTGGTGTATATAAGCACTGATTTCTACTATAGTTGAAAAAAAAAGACTTAAATGGTGAATGTTAGCAGGCAGCATATAGTTGGGTATACGTGTGTAGCTGAGTGAATGTCCAAACTCAAACTTCTGAACTCTCAGGCACAAGCCTACTACTTACTAGGTACAACTGGTAGGGACTAGCTGTAAATTCTTGCACATGGAACAGACTGCCAACTAATTATGAGACTGATCAGATATTTTCTTCTTCAATGCTTCTCTCTTTAAGCAGGAGAATCTGAGGGCTTGTTTTCTGAAAGGAAGAGACAGTGCTGAAAAGAAAGGTTCCTGAAGAGAAGAGGTGGTCTTAGAAGCAGAAGAGGGCCTGGAAAAAAGGTGACGATGCCATCTGAAGGAAAGGTCACAGAGATGCATGGACTCAAATGCTGGGCATGCCCATAGATTTTTACCAGCAACACCTCAAAGAGGTAACTGTGAGGAGCTGCAGAGCAGGAAGCAACACGACTTTCTGCCCAACCTTTCCTGGACAAACAGTGGTCTCCTGGCTGGTGAGAGAAGTCCAGACCCATGCGCATAGTGCTGGAGGAAGGGATGATTGAACATGTGGAATGAACAATTGGGACAGAAGCTCTCATTTTGCCAGTTCTGAATTAACACCAGCCTCCAGATCCACTTCAGGTGGTGGTTTACTCTGTCTTACCTGTGACAGTCTGGAAAACAGCTAATAGGAAAAGAATTCGGGGTTTATTATTTGAGTTGGAAGGTACCTTAAACATCATATAGTTCCCTGCCACTGTCAGGGACACCTTCCACTAGACCATGTTTCTCAAAGGCTCATCCATTCTCGCCTTGAGCACTTCCACGGAGGGACCTTCCACAACTAACTTGGTAACCCATGCCGCGTCTCCCTAAATTTGTGGTAAAGAATTTATTGTTAATATCTAATTTAAATCTACCCTCTAACCATTTGTATGGTTAGTGGACAATTTGGAATGAACTTCGACTGCATTTTTGTCATTCAAAGGTATAGTACAAGCACACAAAAACAGCATAAAACTGTATATGATCTAGTAAGTAATATTTCTTCTTTTCATAGCATTGATTAAAAAAAAAAAGATAGGAAAGGATATAGAAAAAAAATTGTGAAAATAATTGGATGACAGAGGAAAGTGCTTCCTGTTGTGAGACTTAAAAGATCCCCATTTACCAGTGATGCGTGCCTTTGTAATGTTCAAGTATTGAAGAATAAACCACCTAATGCGGGATGCTGAGTAGTCAGGAGCAAGGTACGCGCTGGTTTATTGGAAGGAATGCATATATATACATATATATGCATATATATGTCTTCGTATACATATTTTTCTATGTATGCATGTATGTTTACAGAATCACAGAATGTCAGGGGTTGGAAGGGACCTCGAAAGATCATCTAGTCCAACCCTCCTGCCAGAGCAGGATCATCTAGAGCAGGTCACACAGAAACATGTTCAGGCAGGTTTTGAATGTCCCCAGAGAAGGAGACAGTTGCGTATATGTTACATATAATATGAACCTACTGTTGGAAACGAACAACTGAAGAGATGTCAGTTTTCTGACAGCAAGATCAGATGTCTCTCATGGCTATACATTTTTTCCATACTGAATTTATCAATCTGTAGAGGCAGTAGTGTCAGGGACTAAACAAATGTCTCAGTCTGAGCCGCCTGCCTGGCACCTCTCTGTGTTTGTGCGGGGTTGACTCAGCGCTTTGCGGGGCCCCCTGCCCCAGCCCTGCACCGGTGGAGCTGTGGGGGTGGATAGAGCTGGGAGCTTTGCACTTTTTTGCCCACCACTAGGAGATGGCTGTGTGTGCCGTGGTGGTTGATGGATCCGAGGGTGGTAATCTTTCCTTTTCCTATAGCTTTCCTACTCTCTCTTTCCAGCTTTAGCAGAAAGCTCTCTATGGCAAGGCTGGTTTCTTTTGCTTACTGGTGACTTGTTGTTGTGAAGTGTGTTGGTTGCGCTGAGTGGGCAATTGCAAATATCTAGTTGTTAGGTGACTGATAAATAAAATTGCTGTTCAGATCCTTGGTGTAAGTCACTTTAATCCTGGCCTGGGAATCAGAAACCTGAGTGAGTCACATCCTGAACCTCAGGATGTGACAAACAGTTAAGTAAAACCTAACAGCTTCCAATACTTAAGCTTCACTGGGTTCTTTTGTTCTCACTCTTTGTGAATCTGCACATGATAGGTAGGTTTGATACTCAGTGGAAACATTCTACAATGGTTCTTAACTGGAGTTTAGACATGTAATTGGAATTGAAAACTTCAGGTGGATGAAAGTGTGAAAATTCACATCAGCACCTTGTCCAGGCTTGGTTGAGCATCCTCTCCTGGGATGCTGCAGGAATTAGATATGTGGTGAATGAGCGACAACCATGAGGAAAGTCTGATGGGAAGGAATTTTAAGGTGGATAACTAACCTCAAATAAAGCCACCTTGAAGGACACTCAAGTGGAATTGTGGTACCACACTATCCAATCATACTCAGTCAGGAGGGACCCTGAGGTGTGAACTTAAGGGGAGTTTCTTCCCTTCCTGTGCTTGGGAAGTTTCAGGTAGCCATCTTGGGCAGACCTAGTGCTGGAGCACTCCCATCTCTCACCAGAGAGGGTTGCAAGTAGGGAATGTACCCCCTGGAGGGATGTGTGTGCCTGAAACCCATATGGCCTCTGTAAAGGGGTGGGGGAGTGTGGGGGGGTGTGGGGGGCTGTGGGTGTGTGTTAAAAGTCTGTAGCTCTTTCTTCACATCTTGTGTCTAGTGTTCTGGTTCATCCATTTGCCCACCAAAATGAATCCCGAATGCATGATTCGTTAACTACCAGTTTATTATATTATTAATACATAGACAAAATTCCAGCTCTGATCTGATTCAAAGACCATGAGGAAAGATGTAACACTTGTGTGTGGGTGTGTGTCACACGCAGCTGTGTGGATCACATGGATTGAACACAAAAATGTGCGTCTAGTAGTGGAAAAAGCTGTTAAAACAAGCCATATTTCACATAATCTGAAAAAAAAAAGGCTGCTGATGGAAGTATGTGTGTGTATCGTAAAAATGTCTCCACCAAAATATGAACTCTGATGGGAAGCAATTTTAAAGTAGATGAATAATCTCAAATAAAGCCATCTTGAAGGACACTTAAGTGGCATTGTGGTGCCACAATATCCGATTGTATTTAATCATACTGAAGGACAACTTTCCATAACTGTGCTTACTAATGTAGAATTAGTACACTTCTCTTTTTATTCAGTACGACTTTCTTTGATTATCCTCCCACACTCCTTTTAAAATAAGCCCATGAGTTATAAAGCTTCTAAATAGCTAGATTAGGTATTTTAAAAGGTCATAGTGACATCTCAGAATAGTCCCTTAACATTTTTTTAATGTTACAGAAGCTTAAAATATTGCATTGGGATAGGAAAATAACATAATTAAGATGATCAAGAGAAGTACCTGCTAAAGAAACATAAACTTACAGCCTTTTGTATGGACTTCTAGTATCATAAAACTGAGTGAAAAGATTCAAAGGTCAATTTTAGTCATCTCAGGTTTAAGTTGAAAGCAAGTATCATTATAGTTTAATGGAAGTTTAAAATAATAATAAAAAAAATAAAAATCAGTATTCTGTTAAGGACAGAGAACAAAAAGAACAGAAAAAAATCGTGAGGTATTATTTCATGTAACTCCCTTCACCTTTCTAAATCCTGAAACTCCAGAAAGACCAGTAATAAAATTTTGGAGATATTGAAGAAGAATAGAAAATCTAGAAAATACATTTTCCAAACAGTTTGAAACAGGAAGAGACTGTCTCTCATCAACCTTCTGTCCATCAGTGTGTTCAAACATGTGCTCAAGTTCAAACAGAAAAAAAAAGTGCCATTCCCTTGGCCTACCGTAGTCTGTTGTTGAATTTAAACCCCTGGCTCTTAAAAAAATGAAGCTGAGCTCTTCAAAACGAAGCCAATTCTTAAAGGCTGTTTTGGTTAAACATGTAATTGCTGGGTTGGTAGTCCAGCAGCAGTACGCAAGGGACACCTGGGATCCTCTGGAGATTATGTGGTTTATCTGACGTTGTAGCTGCTACTCCAGTGAAGGTTCTGTGTCTGTTCCACCCAGCTAGATCCAGGTCCGTGTTTCAAATGTGCAGTTTTAAAGCTGATTTATTGCCTTTAGCCTAGACACTGACTAGCACTGATGAGTCCAGTATCTCAAAGAGGTAACTGATGTTTTGGAAATTTTTTCCAGACATCAGTAACTGCTAAAGTGCCTAAGCAGAGACCATGTGTTCCTATCTCCTTGAATAGAAAACATCCAGAAAATGAATTCTGTTGCCTAAAAAGAAAGAAGGGATGCAACTTTTCGTTAGTATGTTGTGCAAAATGTGCTCTAAATAAATCAAGCTTCATCAGATTGTTTCCTACATACTTTGATATGTACTGTATTTGTGAAAATGGCAAAGGATATTATGTGTTGCAGACAGAGAACAAATATGAATTTTTTTCTCCCCTAGGTCAGGAAAATGGAGGAGTTTCTAAAATGTTGTGGGAACAAAGAAAATTAGCCTGTGACAAATCTGACCAGATTTTTATATCATGAGTAGTATTACAAATGAGGTAGTACTACAAATTACTGCATGTGACTATTATATGAACGTATTCAGTCCTGTATTTTTTTTTAATTCTTTTTAACCCTCATACATATGTCAATTATTTATATCTGAAATTGCTAAGGGAACATAGGGACATGAAAGAAACAAGTTCCTGGAATTTTCCTGTTTGACTATCTGCTAGAAAATAATGGCAAGTTTAGATAGTTGATCTGAGCTGTTATTGAAAACTGAAAGTTAAAATTGAATTCAATTATATTCTGTCTCCACAATGTAAAGGCTACATTAAATTTAAAATTTATGCCTTACCACAGCTTCACAAATGTTATGTATTCGTTATTTTACTTGCTTTCTTTTTCACTAGAAAATGGTGCCAATAGAAGCTACTTGTAGCGGAGAAATGCATCATAAAAACACAGGTTTTCTTTCTAGAGGTTAAATGTGAACATTCCTCCAAAACTAAGCCATTAAAAGGCACTTTCAGTACTTTTAAAGGTTCATTTTCAATGTTTCTTTCTGCTTACCATAGTCAGTAAGAGGTAACAACGATTTTTTTATGCCTGAAAGAATGGATGCTGGAAAAATGTATTTCATGCTGCATTGTCCTTGCTCATTTTGGAGTATATTAACCTGCAGAGGTGTTACATTAAACTGTAGACATGCTAATTCTGCCTGTGAAAAAGACATTTTTGTTAAAACTTAATAATATTTTTAATATTGTTTCTATGGATTCATCAACACAGAAAAAAAATCAAATTCTTGAATACTTGAATTCTTGTGAAACATTCATTTATATGGGTAGCCATAAACAAAAAATTCTGAAGTCTCTGTAACAATTAGATCTGCTAGAACATGTTGATGAAATCAGAACACTTCATTCCAGGTGCCTGCAAGTGCTAGGAAGAGTTCAGATCCATGTAATTGAATTTCACCCACTTACAGTAAAATGTTAAAATCAAGAGTCCTTTCAACACTGAAATCAGATTCTAGAGGGTTCAGCTATTCCAAATATGTAGACTAGTCTAGGGACAAGAGGATACAATCACCTTACCGACAGTTGTACCAAAATATAAGGAGCCTGAACAAGCATTCAAAGTTGAGAAATGATGTAAACTTGTTGATGGGCCTTTAAATCTAAATTGTGCACAAAAGTAGAGTTTTTTTCAAGGTGGGTTTTTTTTTGTTTGATTCCAGTGGAACAGGGATCCACAGGTGCTTACTTATAAGGTATCATATGCGTATGTTATCATGATTCTTCTCATTAGCTGACTTTGAGAACTAGTTTATCTTATTTAAGTGGAAATCTTTTTTCATGGAAATGTAATTGATTATGAGGACTAAGATAAACACATAGTGGTATGTAAATATTATTATCTGATTCATTCAAGTTCATCCTCGGCATTCTTTTCTTGTTTTACACTCTGGACATATTTGTTCTGTTAGACATATTCTGTTACACCGCAAACAGCTATGTGTGCTGTGTAACAGTTATTGATTCCATCTGTTTTTTTGAAATCATGGATAGTCCAAATGTTAGTTAAAATCTGTTTGTTTTCAGCAAACTGGTTTTACGAAGACACAGTAATGGCTTTTCTGTGTTAAATATCTCAAATGATATCCTGGAATGCTAAGGTACAAATATATTCGTAAGTGTAAATAGTATTGTAATGGTAAAATCAACCACATCTTTATTACAGCATTATGACATCACATATATCCATGTGGATGAAGGCACTGTAGACAAAGAACAACAGAAAGCGAGAAAAACAGATTAAATGGACAAAAACAATGGACTTACGTGAAGGACCATGAGCTAATACATCATTTTTGCTGAATGTTTTCACTAAACAAACTCATAAAGAGTCAAATAAACTTATAGGTACTTTTGTGGGATATGGTGCTTTAAATTTATGGGTAGGAGATTCCATTAGTTTAATGAATCATAGAATCATAGAATGGCTTAGGCTGGAAGGGACCTTAGAGATCATCTAATCCAACCTCCCTGTCATGAGCAGGGACGCCTCTCAACTAGATCAGGCTACTCAAGGCTCTGTCCAACCTGACCTTGAACACCTCCAGGGAGGGGGCAGCCACAACATCTCTGGGCAATTTATTCCAAAGTCTTGGTACCCTCGTACTGAAGAATTTCTTCCTAAGATCTAATCTAAATCTATTCTCCTTCAACTTAAACCCATTTCCTCTTGTCCTATCAGTGGACACTCTTGTAAAAAAGTCCCTCCCCAGCCTTCCTGTAGGATCCCTTCAGGTATTGGAAGGCAGCTATTAGGTCCCCCCAAAGTCTTCTCTTTTCAAGACTGAACAATCCCAGCTCCTGCAGCCTGTCCTCGTAGCAAAGGTGCTCCAGCCCCTGGATCATCTTTGTGGTCTCCTCTGAACACGCTCCAAGAGATCAATGTACCTTTTATGGTGGGGACACCAGAACTGGATGCAGTATTCGAGGTGGGGTCTACCAAGAGCACAGTAAAGGGAGAGAATCACCTCTCGACCTGCTGGCTACGCTTCTCCTGATACATCCCAGGATGGGGCTGGCCTTCTGGCTTGCATGAGCGCACTGCCGGCTCATGTCAAGCTTCTCATCTATCAACACTCCCAAATCCTTCTCTTCAGGGTTACTCTCAACCCACTCTGTGCCCAGTTTGTATCTGTGCCTGGGACTGGCCCAACCCAGGTGAAGGACCTTGCACTTTTACTTGTTGAACCCCACGCAGTTTGCACTGGCCCATTTCTCAAGCCTGTCAAGGTCCCTCTGGATGGCATCTCTTCCCTCAGGGGAGTCCAGGGCACCACACAACTTGGTGTGGTCAGCAAATTTGCTGAAGGTGCACTCAGTGCCGTCGCCCATGTCGCTGACAAAGATGTTGAACAGCACTGGACCCAGAACAGACCCCTGAGGAACACCATTTGTCACTGGTCTCCATGTGGCCATTGAGCCATTGACCACAACTCTTTGAGTACGACCATCCAGACAGTTCTTTATCCACCGAGTGGTCCGTCTGTCAAATCCGTGTCTCTATTTTAGAGACAAGAATGTCATGTGGGACAGTGTCAATCGTCTTGCACAAGTCCAGGAAAATTACATCTGTTGCTTTTCCTGTGTCAACCAGCGCTGTAGCTTTGTCATAGAAGGCCACTAAATTAGTCAGGCACGACTTGCCCCTGGTGAAGCCATGTTGGCCGTCACCAACCACTTGATCATTTTTTATGTGCATTAGTACGGCTGCCAGGAGAATCTTTTCCATGATTTTGCCTAGCACAGAGGTAAGGTTGACTGGTCTGTAGTTCCCCGGGTTGTCTTTGGTTCCTCTTTTAAAGATGGGGGTTATGTTCCCCCTTTCCAATCTGTGGGAACCTCACCAGACTGCCAGGACCTCTCAGATATGATGGATAGTGGCCTAGCAACTTCAGCTGCCAGTTCCTTCAGGACCCGTGGACGAATCACAGAATCACAGAATCACAGAATGTTAGAGGTTGGAAGGGACCTTAAAGATCATCTAGTCCAACCCCCCTGCCAGAGCAGGACCACCTACACTAGAGCGCACAGGAACGCATCCAGGCGGGTTTTGAATGTCTCCAGAGAAGGAGATTCCACAACCTCCCTGGGCAGCCTGTGCCAGTGCTTGGTCACCCTCACAGTAAAAAAGTTTTTCCTCATATTTTTACGGAACCTCCTGTGTTCCAGTTTCCACCCATTGCCCCTTGTCTTGTCAGTGGACACCGCTGAAAAGAGCCTGGCTCCATCTTCCTGACATTCCCCCTTGACATATTTATAAACATTAATGAGGTCACCCCTCAGCCTCCTCTTCTCCAAGCTAAAGAGACCCAGCTCCTTCAGCCCTTCCTCATAAGGGAGATGCTCCACTCCCTTCACCATCTTTGTGGCTCTGCGCTGGACTCTCTCAAGCAGCTCCCTGTCCTTCTTGAACTGAGGGGCCCAGAACTGGACACAATATTCCAGATGTGGCCTCACCAGGGCAGAGTAGAGGGGCAGGAGGACCTCTCTTGACCTACTTGCTACTCCCCTTAGTGTTTCTACCTGCGAAATTCAGACAAGATTAGTTGGTGTAACCACGTAACTGGTAAGTGATCCCCCTGTTCTTATTTTGATCCACAAGCTTTTCATTGTGTTTTCTCCCTCTGTCAAGTTGAGGAGGGTGAGTGATAGAGTGGTTTGGTGAGCATCTGACATCCAGCCAAGGTCAACCAACCACACCATTTTATGTATTTGTTAAATAAGAATCAGAAATGATTCAGATATTCCTGTTATTGATGATCTCATTCCTTTAGACTGCACCGTCAGATACAAGACGAGTGGGTCCCATTCAGCTCAGTGAGGCTGCTTGGAAGGGGTCTGACAGGTCACAGAAGAAAAAAACCACCTCATTTAATGCTACAGCCATAGCTACATTTTTCATAGGAAAATGTGCAAGGGAGAGAGTGAAGGCAAGATTTCCTGTCTATCATTTGCTGTCTGTCATTTGCTGGCAGCCAGCAAAGAAACTTTTGGTTGAGCTGGTATAAATTGTCTTTCCGTGCTTGAGCTGATCTCCTCAAGGAAGGGTCCCAGCCAACTACTCTGCCTCCTGGTGCAGCGTGCATGAGGCACCTGAGTGGAAGTCAAAGTAGGATGCCCATGGCTGTGCACGCCTGTCCACATCTCAGATGTGTTGTCTTACCTTGTTCTTCAGGTTCACCTAAAGGCAGTATCAGAGGGCAGTTTTGTGTCAGTCAGCTTGGAACAAGATAAGTTTATACTCAAACAGAGTTTCACACCCTTGCTGGGATGCATCAGGGACTCATTCTTCGGCCTTGTGAATTGAACCAATTGAAACCAGTGGAAATGCTCCCAGTAAAGTTAAAAATTATTTATATTCATAATAATGGAAAAACACCTTTCTCGTTCTTACTGAAAACACAGCTTTTCTTAGTAAACACTGGAATTTTATAATTGAATTACCAACAGAGTCAATTAAAATCAATCACAGTTTACTTTTATACAAACATTTTGTATACTTTCTGGGCTACATATCTGTTGGCATTCTCAGTGACCACCTAAATGACAAATAAAAAACCCACTAAAAATTTACCATTCAACAGACGTAACAAATATCATTCTCTTAGTTCATGATTTAGTACTGTGAAAGGTGCTAACTTCTTGCATGGTGCAAGGTGCTTGTTAGTATACAGATGTTGACAGCATACAAAACCTTTTCTAATTCTTCTTTTTTAACAGAGCAGGATTTTTCCAGAAACATGAAGAGAGAATAATCTAAACATTCTGTGGAAAAAAATGTTGATTAAAAGTATTACGGCCTGCTTCGCTATATGCTCTTCTGACAGTCTTCCTCTCTGTTAATGAAATGGCTGGAATAATAGAAAAAACAGGCATATAAGCAAGCAGGCTGGCTGGTTACCTACTTATTCCTTTCCCCAGGTAAAAATAATGTGGAGTTTTGGTACTACTTTTCGAAATTCATTTCTACTTTGTACTTTTTACTAAAAAAAAAATAAAAATAGACTTTCAGACATCTGGGTCGTCTATAATGTTGGCTATGGACCTAAGTGCCAAAGAAAAAGAAATCAGACATTCAATAAAAATTTAAGAGTGTGGTAAGACAGTCTGAATGTATAGAGAAGACTCTGTTACTAAGGGTAACATCTATCTGCTAGTCTTTCAATCCTCAGATGGGTGTTTTTTTAATTGACAAAGAAAAAAATTTTACAATAAGGGTGGTGAAACACCAGAACTGTTTGCCTAGACAGGTGGTAGAAGCCTCATCCCTGGAAACATTCAAGTCAGGCTTGATGGGGCTCTGAGCAACCTAATCTAGTTAAAGATGTCCCTGCTCACTGCAGGGGGATGTTGAACTAGGTGAACTTTAAAAGTCCCTTCCATTCCAAAACATTTTATAATTTTATGATTTTAACTATTCATAGTTATTTCAACTGTCCTAATGGCAAGGTCAGTGCACTTGACTTCTAGATTTTCATTTTTTTTTCTCACTGTGTATTTATTTTGTAGTCAGGAAGGACATCTGCAGTGCAGTGTAAGACCACTGAATTCTCTCAGGATAGATTTTTTATTCTAGACCATCAGTAAATGCCAGTAGCATCTTCTCATTTCCTTTTGTTGCAGGTATTTCTGTGTTCCTCCACCAAAATCTTGTCCAAAGGGCTAACATTCTGGAACAAACACCTAAGCCATACTGAAGTGGGAGAGAGAAATTACACATACAAAAGGAAGAAGAATGAACACAGCTGTTTCTGTTGCTGACTCACTGGCCAGCAACTCTTCTGAAATGAGAACCAGGGTGTTAACAGATTATCTTCTAGGATTTTTTCCTTGTGCAGCCATAAACAAAAGCTTAGAAGCAGTAACAGGTAACACAAAATATGAAAGAGGATAAAAAGTGAAAAGTAAGAAAAATCTTTAAGCTCATTCTGAGACAACAGAAGAGTTTTCCTATTGAAGTTGCGTAGGGGATATCTGTCTGAGTATCAGTAGTTTGTTCCTTCTCTACTGATTATGATGGTAAAATATGAATATGCTTTTTTTCCTCTAGAAATTTAAAAGCAACATATAATAAGGCTGCTTATCAATCCGTTACAGATTATATCTAATTGTGCCATACCTAAGGAGAAAAAACAAGCAAATAGACCTTAAGGAGCAAACGGTTCTTGAAATAGATTTGGACCTTACCCAGACAAACATTGTACCACCGTGTTATTCTACCCAAGGCAGAGCATCTGTTTTCAGGGCCAATAAAAGATACTCCCAGCCCTTCTCAGACACTCTCCAATCTCCCTTGCTCACTGCTCTACATGCAGATATTGTACTAGAGCTGCTTGGAGGTGTTCTTAAGGAAGTAACAGAGACAGAAATTCCCTCACTTCTACCAAAAGGTGTAAGAACTCCAGAGTAGTGCAACCTAAAGCTGAAGGAGAGAGAGCTTATTACAAGAGGTTTGCACCTCAGTGTTCTGTTTAAATGCTGCTCTGCTTGACATCCCAGGCTAGAGAAAAGTAAAACATAGGAAACATCAGCTGTGCAGAGCCTGGGACAAATGAAAATGTCACAGACTGAGAGGGGTGAATAGTGATGACCCAAGAGAAAACTTGTACAAATGAATATTTAATTTTAAAACTTTTTCCAGCTCAGTATCACTGACCTTTTTCTTAAGTACCCTGGGCAAATTAAATCCCAAACCCTTCCCATAAAATTAGAAAATCAGAACAGATAAACAAACTAATGTAATTGTTAGCAGACCATCAAATCGATGTGTTTTCTTTTTCTCTGGGATTATTCCTCTATTTCTGAAAAGAATGAATCTTTAATATAATGGAGGAAAGCTGAACTCACTCCCGCCCTCATTGCCATAATTTGACTTAGAATTACAAGTAGTTCAGAACAGAGCATGTAACCTAACTTATTAGTGGTCTGCCTTGGACTTCGGAAGATTATGATCTGAACTGCATGGTGTGAGATCAAGTAGATAATGAAAGTATTAAATTATAAGCAGGAATGTACAAAAGGAATATGAAACGAAAAATCTTCTGACTCTCGGAGTCAGTGAGTTTCAGTTTTGCCTCAGTGAGCTGCTCCAATCTATTCCTGAGCTCAAAGGTGTAAAAACCTGCCAGTCTCAATTCATGCTAATAGAAGTTAAGCATGTGTTCAAGTATTGTGTTGAACTGAAGCTTAAGGACAGAAACAAAATTACAGTTATTGTAAAGACTTTCATTGCCTTGTGCTAGATTTAGAAGAGGTTCTTCTGTAAGTGTACAATGAACAAGTACAAAATCTCATCCTCTTACCTGACAGTATTTTGCTCTCACACTATTGGGTGTAATTGGCTGTCCAAGGTCAACTGTCTACCTGGTCTTTCTCAAAGGCTAGGTCTTAGAGAGTCAGTGGTATAATTGAAGCAGCCCCATTCGAGGTTCAAGCAAGTTTTTCTTCTGTAAGTATTCCCATGCGCTTCACTCTTATGTCATTGGTTGGCACGTTCCTATGGAACAGTTAGAATATTTTTTGTATTAGTGGTTCTTTTTATAAAGTTTATCACTTGACTGCTACACTGCACCATAAATAGACATGTTTTTCCTCTCTTCTCCTAATCACACAGCTCCAATATCCATATTAAGGTATGTCCTTTATCACAGCTTGTGATGTTTGCATGGTACTCATGTTCTACTGTATTGCCTGAATGCAACAACTTCAAGTGAAAAAGGCAAAGCAAAAACATAGTTTTCTTAAGGAACAAAACAGAGGAACCATTAACTAGGAAAAGTCCAAACTCAAGTCCCACCAAGTTAGTATGATTTAAGTTTTCAGGCTTGTGAAATGCAAGATGAGGGTGAGTCCTTGGCATTCAGTCTGATGCTGGAGAGGAGTGTTAGTACTCAGGAAGTCAAAAAGTGTGTATCTCAAACACCAAACCAGATCTTGTTCTGGACATTAAAACCTCCCTTCTCAAGCCAGAAATTCTAGTTAGTTTGGCAAAGTGGATCTAACACATGCTCTACAGACTAGACTAAGAGGATTTAGTAAACAAATATTTAGTACTTTTATTCTAGTAATTCTTTCCTGTACTTGCTGTAAAAATATAAATATAAGGATAATTAATCTTTATTTTGAAATTGTTTTTGTCACTGCAAAGTCATGTGAGTAAATTAATTTGGAGATCACTAACTGTTCAACATTTACATATGTTGGGAGGCCTGAGACCAGGAGCCAAATCTTTGTCTTATCAGGCCTGAATACATGCTAGAGCACAGCTGAGATTCTAGACCCACTAACCATCGGTATTTACTAGACACTCTGGATCTCATGTGCGCATCACATTCTTGTCCATAAAAGAGACCATGTAGCAGAAAGGGGCAGAGTCATGTTTCCATACCTTCTTTAGGTGGAATTAGCACTCACGATAACCTCCTGTATCCACCAAGTCAGACACAGGGAGGTTAGATTGTCTGGATGTAAGAACTTTGATCCCTGGTCTGAGGATTACACCCCTGGAGAGAATGAAATGTAAGAGGCAACTCACCCAAGAACCATGAAAATAATTCTAATTTCTCTGAAGCATATTCCCTTTTCTATAGCTGCTGTGTAGGAATTGATGTGTTCTGTGACTCTCGTTACATGAGAAGTCATTTCCATTTTCTAGTATAATGATGGCATAAATCTCCCTTTACTTATCCTATCTTATTGGCAAAGTTCTGTTGTTCTTTTTTTTTTATTTTCTCTTGGTTATGACTCCTTCTTCTGCCCACACACTTATGTTTGTATTACTTCACCTTTACAGACATTCCAGATCCTTTCAGGTTCCTGGACAGATGTCAAGTACATTGACTGACAGATTGCCTTCTTCCAGATTTTTGTAAAATTATGACATATCACTAACATAGTTAACCTGTGAGGTACTTTCTGCCTGATTCAATGTATATTTTAAAGAATTTTGTAAAGATTCACACAGGGCTTTGGCATGTGTTCAAATACTGACAGTACATCACATCTCCTACACACTTGTAGGAGAAACATTGGCTTCGGTGTGGCTGTTCCCAGGCTTGTGTTCATGGTATTAAGGGTTTTACCATAGAAATTCTACTCCCATCAGCTGCAACATGGTCTGGGTTCTGGGCACAGCATTCAGATTTGAGCTAATCAAGTAAACTAAGACAAGTGAATGCAAGATCTTAGCATACTGAATTTTTTTTCATGTGTTCTTGACATTTCCACAGAACTCTCTCTGACATTTCATTTTCAGAGCTGGAAAAGTGATGAATACTCATTCTCCTTCCCTGAGATTTTATTTTCACTGATACCTGTAGATATAAAGCCTGGAGAATGTCGTGGGAAGCTAGTATGCAGAGAGCTGACAACTTTTAGGAATGTCACCTGCTTTTCAACCTATTAGCTGACTGAATGGAGGTAAAGGAACTTAAAAAAAAAAAGGTATCAGAGGCGATGTTGACAAAACCTTCTCAAAAAAGCATTCTAGATGAATACATTTGTCAGTTGGTTTAAGTCAGATGTTTGCAGACTGTAAAAACGAATCTTTCAGAGTCTCTGATTTTGTGCAGCATGTATGAATTTTATCATCCTAATTGCTTCATCTGCCAAGAGCTTATCATAATAATGTCAGCCTCAAAGGGGTCATGTGAAGGCTCATTAAATGATCTTTATTAACTGTCCCATGATGATAAGCTCTTTGATGAAAGTCATTACAGACATGTGAATTCCCCTTTTACAAGCACTGAATTAGCCCTCAACTTCTCATTTTAAAGTAGCTGAGAAATAAAAAAGTGTATTGACAAACCACACATGGAATCCCATCTGGCCATATGCAGTTGAACCGTCACCAAAATATTGTTTGTAGAAACAGCAAGGAAAAATATGATTTGTTTTTTTCAGTCTTCTAAATGAACGAATGTGTTCCTGCTGTTGCCGTATATACTTTCACATTAATTTCATTGTCATCAGAACAGTAAAATTGAGAAAAACAGGGCCCATATTAACAAATGAAAATTTACTGGAAGTTTCTTCTTTGTGTATGGGCAGTACTTTTCATCCTTGTTCTTTATAGACACCTAGGAAGAATAAATCCAGCATCAGAGCCAGTAGATGTTTTCCTCCATTTGTTGTTGAGGTACAACACAGACAGAAGCAGCAACTCACTAAAGTCCGACAGCCAGATTACGAGCAGACTGTCCCAGACATCAGACACAGAGCTATTATTCTTCTGCAGTGGTTCTTTAGTTTGCTATCAGTAAAGAGATTGGGACTGGCCGGTAAAAAAGCCAAAAGATGCCCTGGACCATCAGTTTTCACTAGCTGCTGCGGGAGTTCGTAATAGGGAAAGGATTCCTAGAGATGTATTGTAAACGGCAGATTATGGTCTTCTGACACATTCTACTAAAGAGAAAATAATATAAAAAAAAAGATAAAAATCTTGCTATATAATGGATTCTCTCTCCATTGCTGAAAGTGTGACTGAAGTATAATTGTTATTCTACTGAAATTTGATGGCTCTCTTTACTTTTATCACTAAAAATACTTTGATGTGACAGGACTAATGAACATATATTTAGTTTTAATTTTATGGCACTCTATCTTACATGATTACACATATTTACCTTTATTTTCCAGACCTATTGTTCAGAAATTAGTCAATAATTTTATGAAACTGTTGAATATTTTCCAGGTTTTTCATGTTTCAGGTTTCAGAACAGTATGATGGGATTTTTTTTCTCTTCTTCATATTTTATTCATATAAAGGAACAAAATGAGACTGTTGTTGATGCTAACAGTTTAATATATTTTGGTTTAAGTGACAACAGAAAATAGCATAGGCAAAGTTACACAGGTAGGAAATTTTTCCTTTATTTTCTTAACAACCTATCTTCTAGAATGAGACTCTTACAAAAAAATCCACAGCATTTTGATTTTAGGTGAAATGAAAATTCAGAATATTTAACATGACCTCAACTCTGCAGTTAGTTTTGAGCACATGAGAGCTGAATAAGAGAGTGAGAAACGGGAATGAGGAAGAACCTCAGAAGGGGCATTTAATACTTCCTCTTCAGCAAAGCAAGGTCAGTCTGGCCTTCCTCATAGAAATGACTCTGAAAAATAAGAGATTTTGTGAACTTCTTTATAGATAGTGATTTATCCTAGACATACTTTGCTGAGTAAGAGACAAATTTTGTTGTTGAATTCAGATCTAAACCCAAATTATTTTGATAAGTGACTCGGTAATATTTGTTTTGTTACAGAAACTTTTTTTTGATGCTGTGACTGAAAATAATTCTGCATAAACATGAGAAATGTGCCAAGTCTTGGTTTAATTCTGCTGGTGAGACAGCAGCTCCCAAGATAGCAGCCAATGAGAGAAATGCAAGGCAAAATTCAGATAGCTGCTGAACTGTATCAAAGCTGACAGCACCTTTTCAGCATGTTGGCATTCATGTCCAGGCATGAACATAGACCTGGCCCTTACTTTTTGGCATCTTCACTCTAGCCAGACCAACTGCCATGAATAACACTTTCAAAATGACACCTGGTGAATACGGAGATGCCTTTTTTGGAAACAATAGCAGCTGCAGCTCTCCAGGCCAATTTCTATTTTGCACAAAGTGGCTCGATATAACTGATGATTTCCCACTCCTCTACCTGGTATTTTTGTCAAGTGGCTTCTACCTTGAGAGAGCTATGGGCCTAGTAGGCACAAGATTCCAACATGTCCTTCCCAATACATACGGTCTCATACATCTTGATATGTTCCTCAGACAGTGTCTACACAAGGCTGGAAAAAGAGTAGGAGGAGAGAGGACTTAAGTTCCTCACATTCCCTCCCATTGTCAATGGCCTCAAACTGAATCAGGGGAGGTTTAGACTGTACATTAGGAAAAATATCTTTGCCAAAAAGGGTTGCCAAGTATTGAGACATGCTGTCCGGGGAAGTGGTTGAGTCACCATCCCTGGAGATATTTAAAAGATGGGTAGATGTGGTGCTTAGGAACATTTGAGTGCATGAAGACCAGGTTCGGAACCATCTAAAGAACCTGAAGGTGCACAAGTCCATAGGACCTGACAAGATCTATCCACAGGTCTTGAAAGAACTGGTCGATGAAGTCACTAAGCCACTTTCCATCATATTCAAGAAATTCTGGCAGTCTGGACATGTTCCCACTGACTGGAAAAGAGAAAACATAACCCCCATCTTCAAAAAGGGGAAAAAGGAAGATTTGAGGAATTATAGGCCCATCAGTCTCACCTCTGTGCCTGGCAAGATAATGGAGCAGATCCTCCTGGAAAAGCTGCTAGGGCACATGGATATAGATGAAGTGATTGGTGGCAGCCAACATGGTTTCACCAAAGGCAAATTGTGTCTGACAAACTTGGTGGCTTTCTACAATGGTGTTACAGCATCAGTGGATAAGAGAAGTACAACTGATGTCATCTACCTGGACTTCTGTAAAGCATTTGACACTGTTCGGTACAACGTCTTGGTTTCTAAACTGGAAGGATATGGGTTTGATGGATGGATCACTTGAAGGATAACGAATTGGCTGGAAACTGGGAACATGAAACTGGGAGGAGTGGCTGACACGCCAGAAGGCTGTGCTGCCATTCAGAGAGACCTAGACAGGCTGGAGACCTGGGCGGGGAGAAATCTCATGAAATTCAACAAGGGCAAGTGTAGAATTTTGCACCTGAGAAAGAATAACCTCATGTGCCAACATAGGTCGGGGACTGACCTGCTGGAGAGCAGCGTAGGGGAAAGGGACCTGGGGGTTCTAGTGGACAGCAGGATGACCATGAGCCAGCAATGTGCCCTCGTGGCCAAGAAGGCCAATAGCATCCTGGGGTGTATTAGAAAGGGAGTAGCTAGTAAGTTGAGCCAGGCTCTTCTTGGTGATGTCCAATGACAGGACAAGGGGCAATGGGTGCAAGCTGGATCATAAGAGCTTCCACAAAAGTATTATGAAAAACTTTTTCGCTGTGAGGATGACAGAGCACTGGAACAAACTGCCCAGAGAGGCTGTGGTGTCTTTCTTTGGTCCCATGTTCCTGTGTGACCTGCTTTAGGTGATTCTGCTTTGGCAGAGGAGTTGGACTAGATGATCTTTCGAGGTCCAACCCATAACATTCTGTGATTCTGTGATTCAGTCATCAACCTCTCATGGTGGATCTATCCCACCAGGGAATGGATGGCCATCATAATGTCCACTCCCAGACTCAGGTTTCCTAGGAGTATGTACCACCCAACAGGTGTATTTAAGCTAAATTCACACTCCATTGTTGGTAAAAGTATCAGATTTGAATGAGCTCTGAAAGGCTCTTTTTCTATTTCCTTTGATAGAAGAGGTTCCTGGTGAGAAAGACCTTAAGTGGTGTTTGAAACATCTTGGGCTTTATCTTCTGAAAAACACAACGTTATTTTGCTTTGAAAATCTTCATTAAATATATGCAAGACGCCTGTCACAAGCCTTTGTGTTGTGAGACAGGCTTACATGTAAAAAGATTTACTAGCAGGGTCCTCAGCTGATGTCACACATCAACTCTATAGCAAAGTTAGTTTGAGGGAAAATTAGAAACTAAGGGAGAGGGAGAAAGAAAAGAAGAAAAAAGAACACTCCCTAATGGCCATCTGGGAGGAAAAGCAACTGTCATTCCCAATGAGTATCTTCCCTGGGCTCCTCTCCAGGACAGCAGGTAAACTCCAGCAACCATCTTCCACAGAGACTACACAATTTTCATCAGGACCCCCTCAATCTTCCCATTGTTTTTTCCTTCTGGTGTTGTTATTGCTGGTTGGAGAACACTTTCACTTGGGGCTGGGGTTGCAGGCTAGGTCATCGATATGGTATGTACTTGCATATTTTTGGGTGCCCGCAACATAATCCAAAAGCTACAACCAAAGGACTGGGAAAGGGAAAAGGATGATTCTGATGTAGGGAGCAATTTGTATGCAAGTGAACTCACTGTAACAGTGCTGTCAGGGTTTGCAGGAAAAAAGCTTTGAGAGTAATAGCATGAGAATAGCAGCATGAGAACAAGGGAAAATCACTGCCACAGCAGCCTGGGTGAAACATTGCGAAGCTTCAAGAGAAAGACAGGCTACAGAACTGCAGCTAAAAGTGCTTTAGCATTACAAAAGTGAAAGCACCTAAGGCACTGAGCAACACTTCTGAGTTTGAAACATGATATATTGTGCATTCCTCTCCATGGATTCACTTCTTACTCTTTCTCTGATAAGTGACTGCAGTCTCTTTTTCTCACTTCCTTTAGATGTTCTTTCCTCTTTTCCCTCTATTTTTACATTTCTGTCTGCTCTTTCAAGTGCACTGTCACTGATAACACACACCTATGCCCTGAAGCCAAAAACTGTGCACCTCTGCTTTGCACTTGCAAGTACTTTCTTCCTTTAGTGTCCACTGTAATAAAGAAGTATCTGATTTCCTTTTTGTCTTTCTTTCTAAACAGCAAAATTAATTCTTCCTATTTACTTAATAAAGCAAATCTGTCAATTCTGGAGTCACCTGGCAGAACAGTCCCTGTTCTCTCTTAACAGCCTGTTTACTGATAATGAGACATAGAGAAATGGCAAGCACTGCAGTAACCTTATTGGTAAAAATCCATTGCAAGCTGCACTTGTGAGCAGAACAGCCTCACTATGAAGGATTGCAGCTATTTACATCTCTAAAGCTTTTCCATTTTACCTTGCACACACAAATTGGACTTTGTAAACCAGATCCTCACATTATATTCAAGACCCATTGAACTCCGAAGCGCAAATATTTCAGCAGTACCGTACAGGATCCTGCAGCGAAGAGTGAGCTAATTTCTTTGCTCTGTTACTCAGCAACAGTCAATAGCTGATGCAGTGACATGGGACCCCATCTGCAGACTAAAAACACTTTCCAAGTATATTGTATTTTTAAGCAAATACATAGTGAGCATATTTGAAGGCTAGAAATTATCTAAAATTACTTCCGTAGGAGGATGGGGATGCTGTTTCATGCCTTTTTCATTGCTGACAGGAAGAGGTCTCTGAGCTGCAAAGGGGATGAAATGATTTCATGGAGTCATAAGTACCAGCATAGGCTTATGAGAGAACAGTTACACTTCCTCAACCTGGTTACTACCAAGAACTGTTGAAGAAATTACTAGAAAACTTGTTCTCCTGAAAGTTTCTTCACTGTAGTCTCTGACTTAGTCTTTATCCAGGATAAATCCATCATTTTGTAGATAGCACCCTCACCTCACACAGGTGAGCATGCTCTTGGGTCACTCCGTTCCTGTGATTACACATCACTGTGTTTATCTTTGCAGTAGCCTCATAATTGTGATATTTAATAAACTGTTTGCACAACCTTAATGCCCTGATAATTTCTATCACAATTTTTAATTTCTTAAAAGTTTTCTACTCTAGTAGTCTACGTTGTTTCTTTATGATCAGAGACATTATAAAAATATATCTTTACCCCATTTCTTAAAAGACTCGAACAGAGGCATATTATGGCAAATTGCACATTTATTTTGAGATTACCTATTATTTAAAGGCTGGAAGGAAGTATTAAACACCTATGCAAGCAGTAATACATAGAAGAAAACAGTAGTCTAGAGTCATTGCATTTCAGAAATGCCATCAATACTATTTGGTTTGGTGCCGGGGAATTGGGGCATCCGTGTTCCTGCAATATTCTAGTACTAATCACAAGGCTAGAAATACCACAACTGAGGAGGTGGATTTTAAAAGTAGGAACAGGAAATAGGATAATCACCATTCACACTGATGGCAGGAATATGAATTCTGCTTTGCTCATCTCTGTAAGCTCGGTGTCTTTCAAAGTGACTGTGTGTGCAGGACTTTAACAGCTTTCTCAGGAGGCCAGAAGCAGCTGCTTTATTAGCTGTTGTTGCAGGTTTCTTCCGTTATCTCGTCAACAACACAGAGCAAAACCACCCAGACCGAGACTCTTTATGAGCCTAGGGACATCTGGGTGTTGATGTTCAGTTGTGATGAGCTGCCTGCCCAGAAAGTCCTTGCTGTCTGGGGATGTTGGCCAGCAACAGAGTGAGAAGTTTGTGATTGGATATTCAAGTCAGCTTACCTTCTGTCCAGCGTGGAAAACCTATGCCTGAAAAGTGGCCTCACTTAAGGTGTAGCTGCCCATCATCAGTATTCCCATGTAACACTGTGACTAAGAGAGCAGATAAGCATTACAACAACCTGCTGCAAAGGACAGGTTGAAGTCCTTCTGCCAGTGTTACCACTGTGTTACCACAGTGTTACTCTCAGTCAAGAATCCAAGAGCCCTGAACAGTGATTATGAGTTATAGGTTTCCACAAAATAACTCTCCAGTAAAGAGTGTAGCTGACTTTGTGGCTTATGAGTCTGGAATGTCTGTGCGCAGTGCTCTCAGTGTGATCCTGTAGGCTGAAGAGACAGGAAGGGAAACGTCCCATTGGAATGTGGATTCCATTGTTGGGGGGAGGCAGTGGCTCTCCACTGTGTAGATTTGAGACATCTTAGAGTTAGTGTGCTACAGGAAAACTCAAACAGCTGTCTCAAGAGGCTGGAAGCAACAATTTTATTATTAACAGTTATTATTTACTATTTACAGTAAGAGGCTTTTTAAGAACTGAAAAATAGGTTGTGGTCTGTTAGGTATTCCCAGTACAAGCGAATGTAGGAAAAGACAGTCTATAAGGACACAAACCTTAAAAAATAAAATTTAAAAAATCAGCTGCATATCAGGTGCACAGGAGAAATAACTCTGTAATTAGTGCTTCAGCTTGTGAAATATGTCCAAATGAATGCCACAAGGAAGAAACTGGATTGCAAAATAAAGATGAAATTTTCTAGAGGAAAAAATCAAGTAAATGGAGCATGAAAACACAATACTGGTAATTAATACAAGAAGACACAGGTGAAAAAATCTTACGGGGAAAAGAATATATAAGTCACTCAAGCTGCGCAGAATCAGAGCACCGATGAAAATTCAGTAGCTTACACAGGGAAAGGAAAAAAGTCAAGCTGTGGCTGGAGGAATTTGAGATGTGCATTGACAGCACAACTGTGAGTAGGCAGATCTAAAAGACGGATATATCTTCCTTTCTCTGTGAGGTCATGCAAGGACACTTCCAAAGAAATGAAAAAGCAAGATCTTTAAGAAAAAATAGAAAGGAACATGAAACCACTGACCACACAACCTATTGATTATAAATTTCTTGAAACCATAGAGCCCATTAAAAACAGGCAAAAAAACCCCATCTAAATTCTACTGAAGATAAAATTGGACTGTTCTGAAAAGAGACAGATAATGTCTAACTCCCCCCCCCTTTTTTTTTCCCCTGAGGACAAAAACTACTTGTCATCAAAACAGCAAATGAAGTAATTTTGCCCTTCCCGCTTCTGATGGTTGGGTGAGAAGAGCAGAACAGCATTATTCACAGGAAATATTTTTTCTGCTGTGAAGGAAAATCAGATTTTTTCACAAAGATAACTTAACCAAGGAAAATGTCAAAGTTTACCTGTGATTTTGGCAGGCGTTTCTGAATAGTGGCTGTGTGGAATTGTTCTGTATTTTCCCTTTCTAAAAGTTCTCCTCTTCAGCATTTACTCAGACAAGAAGAGAGGTGAAATTTGTTTATGGAATTTCCAGTGGCACTTAGATGTATTTCTTTTAAACCATTAATACATCTTAAATATTTGCTATCTGCTTGTGCCTCTTTCTGTCTGCTCTCTCATGTTTGGGAAGAAGCACCTTATTTACAATATCTTAGACAAGAATCAGTTGATTACAAAGAAAATGCTTGATACATATTGATACTTATTAACCTAGGTTGTCTGTATTTAAATACTCCTACATCAACTGAATCAATGCAGATAAAGGAAAATGTCTTAAAGCATTTATATACTCTGTGCAGTGAGACATATGAGGAAATGGAATTTTAATGATACTTTGTATTAAACAGTAAATAAAGGAAATCCAAACTGTCACTTACATAGATTTTCTTGTGAAGAAATATTATAACAATGCACAGGAAGGCTGCTGCATGATTCTCATCTAATACACAGGTTAGGTGAGACATAGCTGACTTAATATGACACTTGGCAGAAAGAAGTAAGCCATTTAAATCCTTTCAAGGAATTTAAGTAGAAGAAAATAAACAGAATAAAAAAAATGTACATAAATTGAATTGCATCATGTTGTTAGTAATACTATGCATATTTCATTTCAGTCTTCTGTTTTGGACCCTGTCAAAGTGCTAATCAGACATTGAAAATAAAATAGTGCCTTGACAGAATATTTTAAGTGTAACGTTGCAGCCATTTGTAAGATTTATCTTCAGGAGAAATGAAAAACGGACATCTGCTTACCACCTGTGTAGTGCACCTTCTTGGGCACCGTGGTGTGTGGAACAGTTTAACTTCTAATTACATAGGGAGTGCTCAGTTTGGATGAGAGCACAGCATAACGAAGTGAGGTGGCATCACAGGCAATTTAAGTTCTATGAGTTAATTAGAGCCTTGAGCTCCATGCGAATTTCAGGCAAGGAATATGATAGCAAAATTTGTGAAAACTGTCTTGACTCAGCTGCAAGCTAGGAGACAACAGAAAAACATGTTTACAGATCAGAACACAGTCCTAGGAACATTTAAAAAGTGAGTTGGCGTGCATTAGACCTGAAAGACAGGCTGTGAGATTTGGTTTATGTCGTGACATTGCCATGATATAAACAAACTGTGACTGAATCTTTTTGAAAGCGATGTTTAAGATCAGAAAAGCTGACAGTTATGTATGCAGCAGTTAACATGGAGACCACAGTATATATCAGATTTTGTAGCAGAGTAGGAAGCGAGTTGTAGCTCAGGTTTAACATTATAATTTTCATTTCTATGCCAGCAAAGTTTTTTCCTGGAGACCAGGAAATTTTCGTTTTATGGTTTTCTTCCCTCTATATTAAAGAATATATTTTATTAATTTTAACATGTTAAATCAGTCATACAGCTATGACTACCCATTATTTGTGGAATAGTTTTACTTTACAAATCTCTACGCTGATTTTCCTGGGCAATTGGAAAGTATCATGAAAAGTTTTACAGAAGTGTGCCCCAACTGCCAGATAAGCATCTTGCCATTTTCAAATCTTCTAAAGCTAGGGTTCACTTTTTCCAGAGCTTTGGAGCACTCTCTGTGATGTTCTGTATATATTCTTACATGGCTTTTATTGCTGTGGCATCTGACTGTCTTCCAGGCCCCTGTTACATGATCCAACTACCTACTTCGGTTTCAATGTTCTTACATAATTTTTCGTGTTGGAAGAAATGGAAGAGTGGGGTTTTTTTAGGCTATTTAAAACTGCCTGGTTTGTGTGTTTATTTTTAGCAAGAGAGGTGCTTCTTGCACAAGGAAAATGATGCTTTGAAGCAAGACTTCATTTCAGTGAGTGCCTGTTGTATAACTGAAGACCATTACAAAACCCAGGGCCTAAGTAAATGCCTGCTCCACAGACTGGGACTCAGTTTGGACATAGTTTGCAGGACATGCATTAAATTAAGAAGGAAGAATTAGTAAAAATGTAGTAGAATGAGCGTTCTTATACTGAAATGTGATGTTTCCATTATATGTCAGCAGCAACAATGCAAGAAAATATGCATAAGGTACACTAGCAAATTTCCAGTGATAGTCTTTTGTTTAAAAGCTATGAATAGAATTCTAAGTACCACTTCAGTATTGTATGCCTCACGTATTTGTTTTAATTAGAAACTGTATGATGTTGTATCTCAGAAATTCAACTGAATATAATTAACAACTATTTAGGAAGATTTTATACACAGCACCCCAAGGTTTAGTGCTGTATGACACTTTCCTGAAAGTCTCTGGCCAATGCTTCTGTAGAGTCTAGAATGCAATAGTCTGTCTCAGTGCCCGCCAAATAACAACTGTGCAAATTTATTAAAAAACGAGGTCCCATTTATCATGTATATTTAAATGATTGCAAGTGTAGTAGACCTGCAGAAAATAATCATCAACAGTGAAAGTTTTGAGAAATAAGATCTTTTTTTTTGTTCATTCAGTTCTTCAACCAACCAGTTCTGCAAACCACTATCAGAGACAGGCACAGTCATCAAGAGGCTAAGTAAGAGAATTTGCAAATATAAATGACCTGACCTGGCATAAATAAGGAAAGATGGTGATAAGTTTGAAAAGCTTAACACCTACTTACCAGATTGAAAAAGCACTGAAAAACCCTCCCTTTCACTTAATCTAGTATTAGCGTCCAATTTTTAGGAGCAGAATTTGGAAGAAATTTTTAGACATTGTCCCTATCCAATCTAGGCATTATGTCAGTTCCATGTGTAGCTACTAGTGTCCAAACCAGAAAAACAAGTCCCAGGTATTACTGAACACCCTTTCCCAAAATCCAGGGTTGCCCTCTCTTCCCATACCAGTTACTTAAGTCAGGGCAACATACAGCAAAATATCCATGTGGAATGACGACAGCACGGTGGTGCTCACCATCAGCATCAGAGTCAACCTGTTCAGAGCAGGAATTACTGTCCTAGGGCTGCTTTTGTCCATTTGGTCAGGAAGGAGTTTCAAAAACTGCAACGATGCCCTTTAAGAAGCATTAAAGTCACAAGTGATATATTGTATTTTCCTCTTGTTCCACCCACTGCCCAAGGCAAAAGCAACAGCATGCCCTAGCTAGCACGTGTCACGATTTGCTGCCAAGAACTATCTCTCATGCACACCCACAGATCCATTTCATCACACCTTGAGCACAAAGCTTTAATTGTACAGTAGTCAAATACCATGTAGAGCCTTGGTTTTCTTTCGCACAGGACTCCCACAAAGCGCTTTCTGTAAACCCTGCAGCACACTTGTAAGCAAAAATACTGTCTTCTATTTGTAAGCAATCACAGCTATTGCTAGTCACTGCTCTGAGTTTGCCACTTCCAGAGTTTTAGATCTCCTTGATACAGCTGACCTTGTGAAAGCACCTCCACTGAAACTATGGCTGTGTTTTTACAATCCAGAGAAAAGATGCCAATAACATGATGCTCCACAATCTGTAAGGCCAAGTGGATAAAAGCATAAAGAATACCCACTGTGGCGGTTTCTCTTCCTCTCTCTCAAAGCAGACCAGTGAGAGCTGTTACAGTACAGACAAGAGAAGCTAGAGAAAGAGCATTCATGGTTACAGCCTGCATTGCTGGTGCCAGAAAGGCTTTTCAGAGAGATTTCCTCTAGGACCCCTGTGAAAATGGCACCAAGGGTACAACTGCTTTTCTACCCAGGATCTCTCATGTATAGAGAACAATCAGCCTACTCCTTTTCCTGTAATCTGATTGCAATTTGTAGCTATAGTCCTAAACTGTAGGTAGATGTAGAGTGAACACATATTATTTTCCAGCAAGTACTATAACCCACCCCCCCTCTTCTTGTCTGACGAATTCTATGTAGAAAATAAATCGTCTTTGAACTCCTCCAGTGATGAGAGGAAACGCCTGCGCATGGTACGAAAGATGTTTTCCCACCACAGCAAAGACACAAATAAATAACTGCAGCTTGGTTCCCCTCCCCTAGACACCAGCTTAGAAAAAAAAAAATAAAATCTGGTTTTCTTCAACATAAAAAGCAGAAACATAAATACTCAATTGAAAGGGACCTCTGTTCCTTTCCAAAAAATGTCTCAAGAAAAAAGCTTTGGTCTTTGTTCACAGTTTTATGCTTCACAGAGCTCTGAAGTTTGCATACTGTCGTCTGTGAATTCCTCTCACTCTCTTTGCTAGCAGTCTCTTGGAATTCAGAGAATGAATGAGAGTTTTTATCTTGACGAGGCATAAAGGGATGATAGGAACAGCGTTCTTGTTTCCTCCAGCACTGACGACCAAGCCTTTCTTTCCTCTGCAACCTACCTTCCACACAGCCTTTTTCAATGTGCTACCTAAATTTGATTCAAAACACTGTTAGTCTCTGCACTTCAACATTCAGGCTGCAGGTCTGCAAGCATGAGGGCAACTTTATGGTCTATCCCCAGGGTTGAGATCCCCTGTCCACAGTGGCATGCAAGCAATCCCACTGGCACAATTTTTAAGCCAGTTTTATCCAAGGAGCTGTCAGAAACACTGTATGACATGTCTGGTAGAGGATTATGAACATGGGTGTGCTGAAGACGATTCACAATATTCCTCTCTTGCCCTCACAGAATCACAGAATGTCAGGGGTTGGAAGGGACCTCGAAAGATCATCCAGTCCAACCGCCCTGCCAGAACAAGATCACCTACAGTAGGTCACACAGGAACGAGTCCAGGAGGGCTTTGAATATCTCCAGAGGAGACTCCACAACCTCCTGCACTTAAGGGAGAGCGTATTGCCCTTTTTACAGCAACTTCTGCAAATTGCAGCTGGTATGTTTCTTCACCTACAGTGCCTCCCATCAAGATGGAAATTTCTTGGAAGAGCTTTTTTGTGCACCGCATACTATACATTGTTTGTTCTCAGATGACATTTTAGTTTCATGTATGACACCACTTTGCTTTCATCACCTGCTCTGGTTTGTTTCTTTATACCTGTAACAGAATTCAGTGTATTTCTGGCTGTTTTGTCCCTCTCCCTTTCTGAGTAATGAAGGTTGCCTTCTGATTTTGGGTAACCCTGGGCCATCCAATATTCTTATAATAAATGGAAATGTCAACATTTTGAGGAAATGTAACATAAAATTCCTTTCCATCTACGTAATCTTTCACAGCCTCCAAAATATTGCATTTCTAAATGTGGCAAGACTCTGGAATAAATTGCCCAGAGATGTTGTGGATGCCCACTCCTTGGAGATGTTCAAGGCCAGGCTGGATAAGGCTTTGAGCAATCTAGTCTAGTAGAGAGGCATCCCTGCCCATGGCAAATTAGATGATCTCTAAGGTCCCTTCCAACCTAAGCCATTCTATGATTCTGATTCTATGATTCTATGAAAAATAATTTGTAGTAGTAGAGTTTCATCAGAGAACGCCTTCAGGAAGTCTAGCTTTAGAGTCCCACCTGCTACTCCAACTTCCTATGTAGACGTTCTCTCCTTTGGAAAGCCAATTTTGTAGTTGTGTTTCATATTAAGATTCAAATGAACGATTTCTAAAATACTGGTATGTATCTCAAGTTTGTTACACACCTACGTTTCATACAGTATAGGAGATTCTTTACACAGAAAATATATACTATGAAGTGTAATAATATAATACAAACAAGCTAGCAGTCTAAATCCTGCATTTATTAAAATTTCTGAAACCTGTTATCAGTAGAGCCCTAATGTATCATTAGACTATTTTATTTGTTTATTGCCTACATTTTTAATGCCGTTTGAATCCTCCTATTTTTTTTTTTCAAATAGAAAACAAACCAATATCTTTTATTCCAATCTTTTTCTTAAAGATAGACCTCATACAATAGAAAACTTGTTGATCACCACTGATGACAAATCCCCTCAGCTGAAACACACTGTCCCAGTTCAAGAGGCATATAAAGACTGAATGTCCAAGTTTGCCTAACTTTGCAGTGCAATCTGTTACTTCCTTTCCTGAGCACAGAAGAGCTTTATGACCTTTTATACCTTCTGAATTTTCTGAAAAGTTTGAAGAAATGACCTATGCAATGCTTGATAAGTTTAGCTATTTTGTCTCCAGCAATCACTGAGTTGTATCTGTCTGAAATTTGCTCAGTTACGGAAAGAGTTGTTGCACTTAATCAGAACACTAGATTGATAAAAAAAGGTCTGTTCACTGTGGCTGTGGAAATTAGTCAGACCGAATTCACAAAAATGACATGTAAATAATGCACCAAAATCATATCAGAAAAGCCACGATCATGCATCATGCACTTCAGCTCTAAACAGAATGCATCAAGAGGTAAGTGCTCAGTGGGGTTCAGCATCTGCTGCAGGACCAAGGAGAATGTGGAGTTGTGCTAGTTTTCGCTGTTCAGTTTCACCCCTCATTTTTTATTTCTGTAATTACAAGGCCAAACTCATAAAGTCAGATGTACTTTATTACCAGACTTCTTTGTTAGAACCACAAAGTTATCTTTACTCCTATAAGGGATAATAAACATCTGAAGTGTATCTGGCAAGCCTCCTCCAAAAAGATTCAGATATCTATTTTCTGTTGAAATAAATGGAGGTCTAGTAATCCACAAAATCAAATTTCTTCATTTTTCTTTTCCAACATTTGTTTTGAGACAGGATTACTTCCTCAAACGTGTTTAATTGTGACATATGTTATTAAATTCTTGTGTAGGGAGTGCATAGTCACATCTCTGCTAAGGACAATTTGTTGCACAACATTATAGGCATAATAATTTGGGATTTTAGAAAACACGATGGATTCTTCAGGACCAAGTTTTTAAGGATGGGGATAATGAGTTTAATGATATTTTCATCCTTGCCTACAAAACACAAATTGCTTCAAGATTTTAAAATACTGCCTTGACGGTGTTCAGCTGAAAACCTGAAAGGTTGTTTCTGCAAAAGGGAGAGGAAAAATATTTCAAGACTAATGGGTGTCCAGTATAAGGCAATGAGGTTTGGTTTGTCTTATTTTGCTCTGGGTTTTGTGGTTTGGGGTTTTTTTTTAGGAATGGAAGCAAAAGATTTGCTCTTCCTCTGAAATCTGCAGATGCTTATGTGTAAAAAAAAAAAAAAAAAGGTAGATATTTAAAGTAGGGTAGGGCAGTTTTCTGATCCTACAGGAGCTACAGTCACAAGAAAGGTTTGCAATCTTTCGTTCTAAGATCTTTGGGTTTCTAGGAAGGGACAACATTGTGTCTGTGAGACAGTGCAGCTCTGATGCTGAGCAAAAACGATTTGATAACATACTTATTGACACATTTTATTTTCTAAAATAGCAGACCTTTCTTAGAATATTTGTTTCTTTATATTAGGAAGGGTCCCTTTATAATCTGAGATCCCAATTTTAGGATTCTCCACTTGGCTTGCTAACAGTGAGAGGAGAGCTTTCCAAAGCACAGGTCAAAAACCTTCACATTTCTGTCCCTACATCTTGTAGTTACTGAATTAATTCATTTGCTCAACCCCTGGAATAATTACATCATAAGATTTATTCTCTCTTCTGTTATTCTGTTTGATGAAGTCCAGCACATTGCTCATCTTCACATCAGAGGAAGGAGTCAAATACGCTCAACTGTGAAAACAGGAGTTAAAGGCTTTCAGTTTGTAACATTCTAACTGGATACCATTCTCAGTTTGCCAGCTAGAGAAATAAGTTGTGAGGGGACTGTAGATGCTGTAAATACTCATTTAAAATTGAGAAGACATTAAAAATAAATAGCAATATGAATGAACTAAATGTTTCCTTCATTTTTTTCATCTGGCTTCTGGATCTCCAAACTAGTAGTTTGTGCTTCAAACTTGGCTATCCAAAATCCTGTGTGTACACATTAACAGGAAATAATATAAAATTAATTAATGGTTTTAAATGTATCTCCTTTCAGATATTTTGTGAGCATAAATGTCCCTGTTAAGAGCAAACTCATATATCAATAGCTCTAATGGTTTAATCACACACAGAATTTTCCTTACAATCTCCAGGGCTTAAGAGTAATTCTTTCTAAACTAGCAAATACAGAAAGTAAGTCAAAATCCTTACAGCTGGAGAACATTAAAAGTTTTTTTTAAAAAAAAAAATCAAACAAACCCAAACACCAAAAGCAGAGTAACCGTAAGTCCCACAAATTGTATATTTCTTAATTTTGAAAGATATTTAGAAGTCTTAATATTGACAGTGCTTTGTGAAAAAGGAACAGTGTATTTAGCTACAGAGCTGAGTATGCACTGAAAAAGCTATTGTCAGATTCATGCTAAATAAGCCTCTGTGCTCAAAGAATCCAGAATAGAGAGCTAAAGAGGAAGAGAAATAAAAATAAATATGTAGCTTAGACTAGATCAGATGCATAGTTCTTAGCCAGGAACAAAACAAACCTTTTCTAGTTATCTTCAATGTAGTCCAGAAACCATTTTATCGGTGTGCTGCCTGTTGCTCTGAGGTGCTCAGAGAGACATAATAAAGCAGATAACACACAGGGAAAGCTTCAACTTGTATTTGTCCTATAACCATTCAAAATCTATTTCTCAGAGTGACAAGTGATGTAAAGTTTGGGGCCACAAAGCAATACCACCTTTTTGTTACACAGTTTCTGGATGGTGTAGCCTCTGTGAGAAGTAAATGGCTGTCCTCTTTTTCCTGATCTCCTTGATTAAAGTTAATTCATGCAGCCTGGATGTCTCCACAGAGTAATCAGTCTATTTGTAAGAACCTGCTAAAAGCTAACACAGAATTGTCAGGAACAAACCATGTCAAAACAACCTAATTTCTTTCCATGACAGGGTAACAGGCCTTGTAGATAGGAGAAGAGCAGTGGATGTCACATATCATGACTTTAATAAGGCTTTTGACATTGTCTGACATGACATTTGCATAACGGAACAAAAGCACTAGAGTGTGGGTGAGACATCTGGAAGGTCAGTATGCAGCTGATATTATGTGCAGAAGATATTATGTGTTTATTGATGAAATGGAAGAAGGTAGCAAGAGGGATTTGACACAGATCTGTCCTACATCCAGTACTACATTGGATTTTAGTTCCCGAGCTTCACAATATTGATGTTTTGAGTTTGGCTGGAAGGCCACCATCTTGGAAAGCAGGATTGCATTTCACAATCATTTTACTAAGCTGGAAAATGAGAAAAATTATGGTGTGTTTCAAGGCAGTTGAGTGAAATAGCAGAGGAATGGTTAAAAACATGGATGCACATTGGCAAAAAAAAACCCAACAAACAAGCAGGCACAGGAGGATCTAGGAAAAAAAAAAGAAAAACAAAAAACTGAGAAGAGACCCTGAAAACATTACAGTGTGAAAGTCAAATGACAAAGAAAGGATATCATAGGAGAACATTCAAAAATGTCAAATGTTGCTAGTGTATTGGGTCAGACTGAGGTGGAGTTAATCTTCCCACAGCAACTCTCTCAGTGCTGTGTTTCTTGGAGTGGTAGCTAGAAGGGTGTTGATAACACCCCAGTGTTTTGGTTACTGCTAAGCGGTGCCCACACAGCACCAAGGCTGTGGTTTGACGTTCTCCCAACAGTAGGTTGGGTGTGATCAGCATCTTGAGAGGGGATACAGCTGGGCCAGCTGACCCAAATTGACCAAAGGGGTATTCCATACCATATGACGTCAGCTCAGATATAAAGGGAGAAGGCAGAGGGAAGTGGGGGGGCGGGCATTCGCTGTTTGTGTTTGTCCTCTGGAGAAACCGTCACGCGTGTTGAAGCCCTGCTTCCTGGGAAAGCAGACGGACATCGCCCGCCGATGGGAAGTAGAGAATAATCTTTGTTCTGTTTTTCTTTGCTTCCGCACGTGGCAATTGCTTTATTAAACTGCTTTTTATCTTTACCCACGGGTTTCTTGTTACATCTCACCTCTCCCCTGTCCATCTAAAAAAAAGGGAGCGATAGAGCGGCTTTGGTGAGCTCCTGGCCTCCAGCCAGGGCCAAACCACCACAGCTAGAAGAGGGGAAATTACTAAACACAGCCAGCACCACCGGTGGCAGATCTAAATGAGGCATAAAAGCTCCAGCAGTCACTCGCTGAGGAGAAGAGCTTCAGTGCAGCAGATAACAGAGAGTATGATAAACTCTGGGGAGGAAGCACAGCCAAGACAGCATCACAAATTGCAAGCACGAGAAAATTCAGCACAGACAGTTTTAGTCTTCCATAAAGTACTAGGGAAAGGAAGTTTTGGAAAGGTTCTGCTTGGTGAGCTGAAAGGGAAGAATGAATTATTTGCTATCAAAGCTTTGAAAAAAAAGATGTGGTGTTAATTAATGATGATGTGGAACCAGCACCACCGGTGGCAAATCTAAACGAGGTGTAAACAGGCTAACATTCACTCGCTGAGGAGACCAGCTTCAGTGCAGCAGATGCGATTATGATAAACTCTGGGAAAGGAGCACAGCAGAGACAGTATCACAAATTGCAAGCAGGAGAAAATGCAACATCTGTGAGAAGAAGTTGACTGGCTAAGGAGCATCAGGGAAGTAGAACAAGAAATAGATTGGTGGAACAAGGCTTTGCCCTCTCTGAAAGACAAATGGGAGCACCCATTGGGAAGTACTCTGGATCAAGGGGCCCCAGTACCCTGCCCCTGTCAGACGTAAGGCAAAAGCCTAAATGAAAAAATGAAGAGTGAATGGACATGATTTCAAGCTTGGGGTGGCAGGTGAATTCCCTTCTTGCCCACCTTCCCCCCCCCAGGTGCCTCTGTACAACAGGTACGAGGCTCTGGCTGAGGAAAGCCAGTCGAATGAGGATGTGGATGATGGGCGGTCTGTGCCAGAGGTGTCTCCACAGCAAACTCTCTGTATTGCAACCACATTCATAAGGAAAAACAGAAGGACTGTAGTAGTAGGCAACTCCCTTCTGAGGGGAACAGAGGGTCCATTATGCTGGGTAGACCCTATTCATAGGAAAATCTGCCGTCTCCCTGGAGCACGGGTTAGGGACATCGGTAGGAAACTTTGTAGTTTGGTAAGATCCTCAGACTATTGCCTGTTAGTGGTCTTCCATGTAGGTGGAGAGGAAATTGCAACTTGTAGTCCAAAAGACAATAAAAGAAACTTCAGGGTCTTGGGATGATCGGTGAGGGAATCTGGGGCACAGTTATATTTTCCTCTCTCCCTCAGGTTAGATCTCAGGAAGAATTTCTTTACTGAAAGGATTGTCAGGCATTGGAATAGCCTTCCCAAGGAGGTGGTTGAGTCACCATGCCTGGAATAGTTTAAGAGATGGGTAGATGTTGTGCTGAGGGACACAATTTATTGGTGTTGATAGGACTAGGACAAAGGTTGGACTCAGTGATCTTGAAGGGCTCTTCCAACTGAAACTTTTCTATGATTCTATGATTCTATTCTTGGTACCCGCTGGTGAAGGATGGAAATACTCATGCTTTTCAGTGAGTGAAACATATTAGAGTGCACCTCACTGGGCAGAGGAATGGAGCAGGGCTTTTGTGAGCCCCTTCCAATCCTGTCTCCTTTGATTTCTGTGAGACACAGACATACTAGTTAGAATTCCTATAAGAAAATTACTGTTCAGAGAAAAATTTTATGGCTGTCATTACAAGCTGCTTAGAATATTCCATCTTCCCACAGTGGAAAGCATACCAGTAAGGACCACGACACTAGCTGCCCTTTGAAAGAGGAACGATATCAAATGCAAATGTGTGTGCTGAGATTGATATTGATTTTATTGAGACAGCCCACTATAACTTAAATACTCTAGAATGTGGTGTTACCTGACATTATGAATACACTAACGCTGACAGTACGATTTGACCTTGCCTATGTATAATATTGAAGCTTAAAAATTTCTTCTCATGGAAATCAGAATTGGAATCCACAGAAGTCTCATATCTCTCAATCATGTAAAACAACTGAGTAACTTTAGTCAATGTCAAATACGCTCTTTGTTCTTTTATTACTATTTCATCTCAATAAATATAAATCAAGGTTTAAAATTCATTCTATACTGGAGTCATCACATTTGTAACAGCCCAATATTTTTCAACATACAACCTCATTAAAACATGAATGTCAACAAATTTATTGAATATCCACTCAACAGTAATTTCATGGCAGATAAGAATTATTTTTAAAAATGCCGTAAAAAGCTGAATTTCTGGTTTTGGAATGTCTGTTTGATCTTTCAGCTTCAAACAGCTTTCTTTAAAAACACTTTAAGAGTAAAACAAATGATTACCTATCAACACTGCAGTCTAATTGGACCTTCTAACTGGACCTAAGCTGTTATCTTAGCTACTCTCTGCTTAAAGGTAACTTCTCTGCTTTCAAATTCAAGATGGAAATATCTATATTTTAATGTGTATTTTATGTAAGAAAAAAATAATAACAGTGTGATAAGGAGCACTCTAAGAATATATGAATCTTTCTGCAAAATAATAAAAGCCAGCATACTATTCTAAAGATATTCATGTGGCTTCCATTGCACTAACATGAGAGTGCCTCACAGTCATTAAAATATTTATCCACAGAGGTCACAACATCTTTTGGAAGAATGTAACTACTCACATTTCACAGATGAGAAACTAGGGACTTAGATACACACATCTGGCATTGAAGCACCAACCTTCTAATTATCCAGCCATCTTGTGGAATCCACAGCTCCGGTTTAGATAGGCTGAGTATGCAAGGGATGTGAAGACTGAGTTGTCCTGTCAATACAGCATAACAAGCCAGAATATGAGAGGTAAGGTTTGACATACATTTATATTAAACCTGTTGTGCTTTTGCTAAAAACGAACAATATCTAGAACACATAGTATTCACGGCGAGAATCTAGGCACCTTGGTGTGCAATCCACAACGAATATCATTTCCTAGACTGAGGAAAAGGAGTTGAGTTACCTAATATCATCCATCCAAAAGTTAGGTTCCTAGGCTAACCTAATCCTTTTTCAGCTGGGATGTGAAACTGAAACTGCCAGAGATCAGTTTGTCCCCTCTGCAGACAGGTCATAAAACACTGTCTCTGCTGTTTCCTTCAGTTCTCATGATAAGCACATTACTCGCACCACAGCTGGGCCTGCAAAAACACTTCAAGTCTCTCTTTCTTCATCATCTCCCACACGAGTCTTCCTACCTTCAGACCATAAAATCTTATTGGTGAGAAAGAGTAGTTCCCTCAGTTTGTTAGTGAAGCTGTTCTAACTCATGTAAATACTAAACCCATGACTAAAGTCAAGGTCTCTTTACACCCTCAGTTGAGTGCTATAACCATCAGACTGCAGAATCAGTCTCCTGCATACCATCTGCCTCAAAGTTTATTTCGATATCCAGCACACTGAAGACCAGTGCTGAGAGCAGAGGAAAGGCGGACGCCTTCATCCAGGTGATTCTGCAGGTAGACAGTAGCAGGATTTTGAAGATCAGTGTTTTGGACTCAAGCAACAACCATTGACAACAAAAACTATTTTATGAACGTAGTCTGAAATGCATTGCTTAAGGTCACAGTATGCTGAATTTTTCAGAGAACAGGGATTAGTCCTGGGTTGTTTTAGACAGCATCTTCCTCATTAGGCCCTGATTGTCTCCTGACTTGCTGCTTTTCTTTCTACGTATTATGTTTTCCTCTCCGCAAAAATGCATGCAATTGTGAAACACTCATAAGACAGAACAAACAACAACAACAATAAAGATAAGAAAACAGCTATAGAAATAAATCTTTCAGTACAAATCCTGCTGCTGTTGTACTTTAGAATGAAAGCAATTATTACAGTTTCACCTAGTCAACCTAGATTATCATCACCAATTTAATTTTCTCTTCTCTGGAACTGAAAATATTTTTCATCATTTGCAATATGCAAAACATATTAAAAAGCCTTTTGAATCATCTGTAACAAGAATGGCATCAAAAAGTTTTAACAAGTGTTGTGAGAATATTCAGTACACGAAAGACCAATTAAGACTGAGAAAATCAAACATAAAAACAAGAAAGCTAACCTCAATCTAATAGAAAACCTCAATATATTTCTAAATACAAATTGTATCTCTCTAGCCTCAGATTCTGAGCTACCTGTTGAAGAGGAGTTCCCTTTATATTGTAAGAGTATATTTCTATTGTAATGAGAAATTTTGTCCATATTTCTGTATCTTATTCATACATTTCTTTGCAATGAATTTTTCATTTTGCTGCTGAAAACATTTAGACATATCTTTGCACTCTTGAAGAAGCTTCATACATGATTTCAAGACAGTATTTGGGGGTTTTCTGACCTTTCTTATCCATTGGTTCATACTGACGTTGCACATGTGGCAGTAGGGAAGCAGAAGTCAGAGCACGTCATGCTAAATTCCCACCCCAAACCAGAAATCACTCGAAGATGCGAAATTTTTCAGAAGAGTGTGAGAGTGTGTCTAGAGTCATATAAGAAGACAAAAAGATCTGTGCTGTATGAGGAAGCAAGAAAGCTTGACTGATGTGAAGAAGGCATTAAGCAGGTTGATCGCTCAAACAGGGTTTGATTTTGTGCAGGTATCTGACACCCACAGGTTTGACATAAGCTTAATGACCCACCTGCATCCTAGTGAATGAGGATTAATTAATTAATTAATTCACAGCTTGGTTGGTTTTTAAAAAAAAAAAAAAGAAAAAAAAAAACAAATGAGGAGACTTATCCCAGTCAAAGTGGTGAAATGCTACATAGTCATTACTTCATATCCTTCAATCTAGGGCAAATATAGTGTTGCGGTCTGAAAAAATAAACAATCATTTTGTTTCAGACTCTGGAGAGGACACTTGGCTTAACTCCTACTTCAGCATGTATTTTGGGCAGCCTTTCTTGTTTCATAATCTTCTGTTGCATAAAGGAATTTAATTGCTTTTACATTTGAGCTGCCTCAAAGGGTGTTATTTAACATACTAGCACCAAATAGAATTTTACTTGAGTCCCACCAAAACACCAACAGAACTTCCACCTCAGTGTATAGGTTATATTTACAGATCAGGATTCCTGCTACGTATTTAGATTAAACTCTTTATCAGGTGTGCAAAGCACAGCATGCTTTTCATGAGACATAAACTGTCACACACAAAGATAATAAATTAGGCAGCTAGACCTACTTCCATGGGAGGTGAGGGTTCAGCTTTTTGCAAGTCTGGCTTCCAAAATAGATAGAAAACCTTAAAAGCAGTCATGTTATATGTATTAAGATGTGCAGAAGTAAAGATCCATGGTACACAAACTGGATGTGAGTAAACGCTACTTCCATTTCAAGCACAATATGCTGAACTCCTTTTTTTAAAAAAACAATCAGTTCAATTTCCATGTTGCTGAGAAAAGCATTCAGAATATTCAACATGCAGGGCAGCAGACATGGACAGGAATGCCCATCTGACTGTCCTCTTGGTATTGCCTTGTACTGACAAGAGGGGTCAGACTGAAACAAGTATTTTTGATTAACCCAATAACTTATCTGTAGTGAGGGTCTGAACACAATAACATGTAAATAGAGATATCTCTGGTCATTTTTGTATTTTCTGTGTGAATGGGGGAGGACACAGAAGGAGACAGGATTCAGAACAGGTCTATTGCTTTTGGAAAGATATTTCATGGAATCATAGAATCATGGAATCATAGAATGGTTTGGGTTGGAAGGGACCTTAAAGATCATCCAGTTTCAAGCCCCATGCCATGGGCAGGGACACCTCCCACTAGCCCAGGTTGCTCAAAGCCCCATCCAGCCTGGCCTTGAACACTTCTGGGGAGAGAGGAATCCACAATTTCCCTGGGCAATCTGTTCCTGTGTCTCACCACCCTCACAGAAAAGAATATAAGTGAATTCATTAGGAAAAAGCACCATAACAGCTATTAAACCTTCAGCCTGAGACCTAAAACCAAAAATGGTTTCCAAATAAGCAGTAGCTCACATCTAATCAGTCATGTTAAGGCTGTGGATTGGAAGGTGAGGTCTGTAAGTGCTTCTGAAGGCAAGAGATGCCTTTGTGATACCACTGTGCAATGTTACGCTGAGGTTCACAGAAGGAGAAAGACTCGAGGGTGAAGGAAATCTCACTGCTGTTGAGGTAGACGACGGGGACTCTGATGGCTCAGTTGCTCCGCGGTCTCTGAGTGTGTGTTGGAGAAACACAGTTCAAGATACCTCTTTTTGATCTTTGTATTAGATTCAAAAAGATATGCTATACTGGACACAAATCTTTCCTTGCACGACCCCGTTAACAACAGCAGACCTCAGGGGAAGGTGGCCGTTGCGGCATGCAGCAGTAGCATGGTTGTGTCTGCAGAGAAAGTGTCAGACCAAAACATCTTTTCTGCATAGTGTTGCTAAGGAAAAAGAGGTAGGAAATCAGACAGAGCTAACTTCCATGCAGAAAGAACACTGGCCTTTTTCCACATCATGTCCATGTCCAGTAGACTGCAACTGTTACAAACTTGAGGGAGAGATAATTCACATTTAACTTATTTTGCGTGTGTTTTCTTCTCCAGTAAAGTGTGTGCTGCCTCTGAGTACTACACAGAACACAATAAACCCCTTGATTTTAAAATGTTTGCTATACATTTGTCTAGAGTTATATGATAGCTATGATCCATTGAATTTCCCGTGCTCTTTTCTGAAGTGGAGAATATTTCTTACTTTTTAACTATTAAAACCTTCCGATTCTATAAAGAAAAATACACCTAAGAACCAGTTATAAATTGCTGCCTTTTAACGTACATCTCTGATTTTCATACCTTCTGTATTCACTATAGAAATATTAAGTAGAAGCATTTTAATATTCGTCCAAAAAGGCATATTGCTGACTTCCTCGGTTATAATACGATGTGTCTAACAGACTCTATTAAAGTTTTGATAATTAAAAAAGAGAATAAAGAACAAATAGGCTGCTTCTCTATGTCTCTTGTTTCTTTTCATATTTTCTTTTAATATTTTGCTAGGAGCAAACAAAACAGAGCCGTTCTTACCCAGACCTCTACCCTGTCATGTCTCTTTAAATTTGTTTTGCTGCAATGCAGTATTTTGTTTACTCTCCAAAAAATGAAGTAAAGGACAGTTCTAAGTAGCTACAGACCCAGAGACTGCAGCACAGAGTCCAAGTGCTTGTGATAGCTCATGTTTTTTAAGGTCTCCTGTACTTTGAAAAGAAAATTTAGAAAGGTTTTCTGAAAATATAGCACAGCTGAAGAAGTACAATAGAGCTTAAGCTTCACATCAGAGAATAGAGGAATTAGTCATTATAATTCCTTTGTAAAGGAAAAGGATTGTAAAGGTAGGTGGCAACACCAACTTGAATGTAAGACATGGTGATTACATAAAGAGTAAAAGCTACACGTCTGTTATTTACGTTGCTACTGTTTGGATTTCGACTGATAATAGCAGCCAAGAAGGCTTTTGTGATGCTTTTCTACCGCTCAGAATTACTTGTGCTTTTAAAGATTTGGTTTATGGCTACTGTGTGGAAAAGAAATAAATGCATTAGTTACTGACTGGGCACACATTATCCATGTACACAGGGTATTTACAATGTACACATAAGCACAGGTAAAAATAAACAGAAGTTTCACACGGTATGCCACATCCAACAAAGACACATGCATAAGAAGAAGAGAGTTGCAGACAAAATTTTGTTGCTGTGTTACCATTTGCATGCTTTATTATTGCACCCAGACATACAGTGGAGCTAAGGTCAGCTGATGTCTTGAAGTCTCTAGCAGATGTACTTTTCAATGAACAAATTACCAGTTTTATTTATAGGAGAAGTATTATTCTAAACATTTATAGGTAAATGTGCAGACACATGTCTCAAAGAGTTAACTACAAAAATAGTCATTATAGATGGTCAATAGCCAATCATGGAGAAAAGGAAGAGGAAAGAGATGATAGGGGAAATCCCAAAGCGTTGGCAAACCCCATAACAGAGAAGTAAGAGAAGCTCTCTGCTTCCCCCTGTGGGAGAAAAAACAGCCTTAGCAGGTCTCACTTGCATATGTTATTTTTATTATTATTAATATATCAGTGCATTCCATGAGACTCTGTCTCTTGTGCTCTATTTCACAAATTAAAAAATGCAACATATGTAAATATATTTACAGAAACAAACAGTGAAGAAACTTTGGGAGGTAAGAGCTAAAGGAAAGAGGTCATCCTTAATTATGGATGCCTCCAGTTGAGTACAGAGCCCAAAACCAAGTCTTATGGAGGCCTTATGTCTGTTCCTTTAATTTATTACACAGGTATCAGGTCATATGGTTCTGCTTCTGCCTTTTAATAGGGATATTGTGAATTCAGCAAAGTTTTTAGTGAAATTCCTTCCTTGATTCATTTTTTTTCTTCCTTGATATCTTTTTTTTTCCCCATGGTTACACAGAAACTGTTTGTTTTTCTCATGCTATTTGTAAGCTCTTTATGAGACCTTCAGTCTTCTTTTTTTTCCCACCTCTTTTTTTTTTCCAACCTTTGTTCATTTACAGTGGGGATATAAATGAAGAATATTGATATTTGTTTTAGTAGTAGATTTACATGAGAAAATCACTACCTATTGTGACTTACAGAAATAGATTATAAACACTAGCCTAGGCTAGTACTTTGTCTCTTTTACACCCATCCATTTGAAAAAATGGGCAAAATATGACTTGAATAAGTAAGTCTGAGGACAACTATATACTCATGAGACCACACTCTTATTCCTTTAACCTGTTAGTCACCCACAGTGAAAATCAGAATGCCTAGGATGAGAATTTTTCTCTAATATGACCAAAAAAGCAGTAAGTGCACCCCAAGAATGACTCAGAGTACTGGAAGGTGTATGACTAATGTCTGTGTACATTAAAATTCCTTGAAATGCAAAAATGATTATGTCTATAAGAAAGCACGAATTTACATGGGTGTCAATGTTTTCCAAAAATTAAGGTCACCATCTGCTTTGGATGGGATTCATCTTATCAAAGACCTTTATACTTCAGCTAGTGATCCTTAGCTCCCCTAAACAGAGAGGAAACACTCTCCAAAGACATATTTCATCTCATCTCAAAGGAAATGTCTAAAATGGAGAATTATGGTGAACTGTACCGTAAATAGGCATATTTCTTACCATGGAGACAACCTTGGTATTACCACAAGTGTAGGTAGTTATGCTACGTACGTCTAAAGTTAACCAGGACTAACCCATTATTTCAGATCATAAAAACCAGATCCTTGTAGTACGTCTCAGTTTTAACAGTCTCTTACTAATTACTCATCATTACTTCTCATTAGTAGGGTTCCAGGCACAGCTGCAGAGTTCCCATATTTTTAATCTACCTCCTGTTCTCACTCGTCTCTTGAGGACGAGTTGTAACACACTACTGAAGTTCCCTCACATGCAAATGACTATGCAGAGTATGAAGCCATGGAATTACGTCCAGAATATAATAAAAGGTCATAAAGCAACCATATATTATATTCTGTAAAATGTATTAGTAAAAACCCCTCCTTCTCCTGCTCTTTACCTGATCACTTGTCTAGACTGCCCTAGGCAAGATAGTACGCAAATCCTCAGCAAAATTCTATTACTTGCTTGCAGTTATAAAATCCCTTGATTCTTTGAGTTAAAGTCTTTGTTTATGGTTATTTTTCAATTTAAGTTTTATTTTTAGTTGTAACTGTTGAATAAGTAGTAAGCTTTTTAAAGATTAATTAAATATGTTTATTTGTGGAGTTTTTCTTTTTATCATCTAATTATTTTAATTTACTGGAATCTATATTTAACTATGAATATTCTACCAAGAGCTATTTGTACATTTAACAAGCAAAAGGCTTTTTTTTTTTAAAAAATGTCCCTTGCTTTAATTTCTTTTCTAATTTTCTTTCTTCTTTACCTTTCCTGTGAGGATAATTGCACATTTTGTATTACTGCTTGTGATGTCAATGCATTTTATTGCTTAACAGATATTTTGAAATATAGCAAATATTTTAAAAACAGAACACTAATTCAATTTTAATATATTTTGATCAGTAATATTCCCTTCTAACAAATATTATTCTGAATTGATTTATGGATCAAAGCATTTATGGTAAGATTGATGTGTGTTCAAAAACTAAAAAGTTACAAAGTGAATTTAAGATGTATACACAAAAAATAAACTTTATATTAACAATTGCTCTTGTAAAAATTTTGTTTTCAATGGAAGAAGGATTCATTAAAACAAAACTGTTCATAAGAAAGGGCTGTTTTCTATGAACAACCAGAAAAACATTCTGAAAAATGTTCAAACCCAAATATTTTAAAAGAATTAAACTCTCCAAACAGACTGCATTTACATTTCCAAATAAAAAATATGAGGGTTTGTTCTTAAAATATTTTTCAGTTTTAAATAGTGCAAAGAAGTAACAAAAGAAAAACCTAAAAATCAAAATGGATGGTTGAAAGCAATCAAAATGATCTGTTTTGACTGACTGATTCAAACTCTCCTGTTTCTTCTACTGAACAATTCTGAGAATTTTATCCTTCATCTCACCAACACAGGAACATTTTTCTGTAACCTTGAAAGTTACTACAGTTTTTTCAAAAACTGTGATAAAAAATTTCAAAATGGCAAATTAGTCATAGAAATGGGGAGTTGTTGACAATTGTAAACTAATTTAAGAAAGATCAGTAAATTTTCAGATAAATAAAGCAAATAGAAGTGAGAAAGACATAATCATAACTTTTTCAGTTACATTGATCAAGTCTTTACTTGTCTAAAAGTTGAGTGTCTTGTCTAAATTCTGTCTTTGAAGAGAGAGAGCATCTACCATAGGGCAAGACTCATTCCAGCTTGCATTAGGCTGAATTGTCGTCTTGGAAAATCTACTTTTTATATGGCTGTTTAGAATATCTTGACAATTGGCTTTATTTAACTAAATACTTAACCTTTACAAAGGTGAGATAATGTCACCTTTACCTAAGCAGGCCTTCAGCAGTCCTCAGAGTGCTTCTGGGTTTTACTTTTCCGTTACTGAGGGGATGCAGAACTGCTGGTGAACAGTGTCCTGCTGATGACTAATGGAGTTATGTGCTCTAGGATGGATATTGGTGCTTTACTGGATTATTGCAGATTTTCTATGCAAAATCAGTACTTTGGTTTGGGATCAGGCAGGGTCAAGACACAGCGAGAACCAAGGATCTGATAGTGTAATGAAAGTAACATCACGACAGACTGATAAAACCAATCTCCTTCAAAGTAGATTTAGATTAATGGAAGTTACAGGAGTGGGCAGGACGTTCAACAGATTTTACCATATAAGGGTTTGTCTTCAGCCATGATTTCTTGGTTTTGTTGCTGCACAAAGAAGCTGATCTCAGCCACGGCAATTAGTTCAAGTGGCTACGGTTTCTGTGAAAATTCACAGACCGTTCCAACACAAACTTCTACCTAGACATCCAGACTGTCTCAACAAGGCAATGTTTTCCTTCCATCAGAGCTATAACTTTGTCTACTGCACCACAAATTATTATAATGGTGAATGTTATTTAATGACAGAAGTCTCTCTACTCCCAGTCTGTTGATATGAACCAGAAGTTAACAAGTGTCCTTTCAACAGTTTTCCTATCTATCCTCCTTCTACCTCTTGTGAAAGGATATGTTGTGATTCACTCTATGATGAGAGAGAGTGCTCACGTCAGGTTATATGACAGAACATCCATGAATGTGTGTTTCCTAGCAGAACTTTGCCAAGTCAAGACCAGACACTAGAGTGGTAGTTTCTGATTCTTGAGAAGCGGTGTAGTTTCTGCTCCTCTTCAGGAGTGTTGCGGCAGACCAGACTGCCTGGTGTGCTGGATTGCTGTAAACATTTTCCCATTAGGGAAAGGACCACAGCTGCAGTGTAGTCCACAGATGTTTCAGCAGCACCCTGTCACCACTTCTTACATTTTTATGGTTTATTTATAATAGAAAAACCATTTCAGAAATTAGTAGGGGTGGGAATGTGTACAGGGTGTTAAGACAGCTGTGGTACGCAAGGAGCCCCTTGAAACTTTCTTTTACTTCCAGGCAAAACTGACCAAATTCCCTATCCTGTTTTGATGTTTTGGCCACAGATACTGCACTGGGAAAAACAGGGCACGGCCTTCAGACAAGTATTTGATCGAACATGAAATTGTTGGAGAGCCATAGTCCTATGGCAGAGTTTAATGCGAATGTCTCTTCCCTTGTGAGAAACTCTATCTGCTGTGTTTTTTAAACTCCAAATTTTACTGAATCTATAAACCAGCTGCACAATTAATTTCTCTTTCATGGGGCTCTTCTATGGAGGAGACCTCATCTGAGTTTCCTGACTCCTGTTGCTGCCATCTGTAGCTTCAGCAAAACGCCATATGAAAACTCCTTTCCAAGACAAAATCTCTCTGTAACATCTCTCTGTGAAATCCTCAGTAAAAAGGGAAAAAACAGTCCTTTCCACTTAAATCTCTCTCTCTGTGTGCCTCACTTCAGATTCACCAACTTAGTATTTCCAAGTCTGTGTAAAAACTGCCAGCTTCTCAAACTGTTTCTCAGAAGATATGTGGGTAGAAAATATGTGGGTAGAAAATTCAGTATCTGTCCTTCCTTCTGTTTATCCATAGATGGTGGCAGGGACTCCCTTGTTTTTTACAGCTTCAGGCCAGAAGGTTTACAACCACACTTACTGAAGAGTGTCCGCACTGTAATTCCTCTATTGTACCATGATATTTTTATTTTTGCTCTTTGAAGAGTGCTTATGAAAATCACTGGAGAGTGCTTAAGGAGCAGATTAACATTTATCTGGCATGCTTCCCCTGAAAATGACATTTATAATACCAGCTTTAACCCCTTGGTAGTTTTAAATGGAAATGACATTTAGCCACAAATCCTTTCTGCAACAGCCGGCATAAGCAATATAACAAGGCTTGGAGGACTTCCACCTGGACTTTATCCCTGCCTCAGTCTAACAGGGCCACCAGAACTATGTAGGATCTGAGGATGGGAAGACCGGATTGTATCCAGAGATCTTGAAAATACACTATCAGAAGCCAGGAGGAGTGGAATGGCCAGGAGGTTTTTGGATCCTTTCCTGATTTACCCTAGAAAGATTAAATTTCAAACTTCACAGGGAATGACAGTATTTCTTCATTTCACAGATGACAAGAAGAGCAGCAACTCTGGGGAGGTTTCCTGTGTGCTGCTGGAAAGCAGTAGAGCCAGTTGCTTTCCCTAGGCTAATGGGTGTCAGTGCCCTCAGAGAGTTTGGGAAATCTAAGTGTGAGAGAAAACGCATTTATGAAACTTTTCATTTATGCAAGTTTTATTTACTCAAAAAAGGGTCATTTATGCTGAAATTCTGCAACAGAAGACCTTCTGTCAGAATAGATTCTTCTTTACCCGATCATGAAAATTCTGATCCAAACTTACCCACTTATTGGATGCCGCTCTCAATTTTTTAAGTTAATAGTGCATCTGAATTTACCTCTGGAATTTTAGAGACAAATAAGAAGATGCAGTACAGAGGCGGCAACACCAGAACAGTTAGATTGATTTGCTCTCCAATTCCCACAGCACACGCCAAGGGGACAGAGCCATCATCCACTCCTCTCCTAGATCCAGGACATTTCTTGATAAACACCTTTGTTAAAATATTTGCCTTTCGTTCATCACTCAGTTCTTTGACGTTTCGTATGTTTGAAATCAGACAATTTGTGTCCATCCATGTCATGCTGGAGCTGTCTCCAAGATTTTGTAGCCGGGGTTGCATATGCATTGCAAAGAGTTATTGTATCCTTTTGTGCATTTCTCGGTCAATCTCACCTTCCTCCTAATGTGCTTACCATACTTGTCATAGATGCTAGGGACGTTTGCAACCTCTCTGTGACTTTATCACTTCCCCGTAGAAAAGCTTCCTCATCCTTGTACTATTATTTTTAAGAGTGGAAGTTAATCACAATTTTAGAATAGCTGGTATTTTCTTTCTAGATCATCTTTCTTGGGTCAAGTTAACACACAAAAAAAAATAGTTGTTTTGTATACCTAGTTTTTTAACTATCATAGCCATGGAGAAAACATTTATATTCACTTCCTATGAGCTCAAAATTGAAAAAGAGTAAAGATTTTGTCAAGAAGGCCTCATAATTAATTTCTGACCACTGTTGCTTGGCATTCCTGTACTGAATCTTCCCAAGTTGCAAGGTCATTCAAGTCAGACTTCTCTAAGATTTCCAACATGTCCTGACTGGTAACTGACCCTCTTGGGAAAGAGTTGTCACTAGGTGCATTTTTACTCAAGGTGAAGGTAACTGAGCTCAGCACGCTCAGAAGGTCATGAGTGTTTGTAGACACATGTTGCAGTGCAGTGAATATGAAACCTAGAATTATGCCTCCATTTCAGGAAGGAGAGTTTTGAACATACATGTCAGAATTTCCATAAAATGTGCATCCCAGCAAGCACAAAAAAATCTTATTCAGGTGAGGAACTATTCATTCTTGTCTCTTTTTAAAGTGGAAAGAAAATATCCATTGAACAGAAGTTATTGCCTTCACACGGTCCAAGTAAGTGTTGTGGGCAGTTCTTTGTAACCTCTTGATTTCTTCTCTTGAAGTGGTTTGCAGGGAGCAATCAATGAGATAAAATATAAGGACAACAATTCCACCCTGAAGAAGGCCCTTGAAAGGACAATAAAAAATTCAACAAAACGTTTTTATGAATAAATGTCAGTAGACTAGTGGATGGTTGTATATAAAAAGGTAACATCACTGTACAGCTACATTATAATTAATATGTTGCTAGAAATACTTCATAATTTCTTGTTCCAGTCCTTTGATCATACAGTAATTAAAATGTTAATTTAAAAGAAACATGGCATCTGCTCTGGACAAGACCTTCCAGATGGTCAGTTTAAAGTAGAATAAGACTAGGGCTTTTTATTTCCATGTATATCTCTACTGATACCTAGAAAGACTTATATAGAGACACATAAATATACATACTTACAAAATTAGGAATTATGCCAAGAATGGAAATTATATACAGCCCTTACAATATGTTCATCCTTCTGAATTCAGTTATTTTGAGATAGAGCAATCTCAAGTATTGCTAATGTTGTTTTACTTGTTTCATAGGTGAATCAAGGAATCATATTTGGGAAGAAAGCCCAAACCAAACCCTAACATAAATGCATAGAAAGAAGGAAGGTGAAGTCTGACAAGAACTAAGAGAGGGCTTCTCTGTTCATTGCTATGGCACTGAATGAAAACTCTGGGTGCTGGAAGTTATAAATCCTTAAATTAGATAATTAACCTATCCCTCCCTTCTTTTGCAAGGACTTCAGTGTAAAGCTACACATGTATTGTGAAACCACCTGAATTAATTAAACAAAAATAATTTTCTGAAGATATCTGATTTATACTGTTCATACGATATGGTCAGATAAGGAATAAGGACAGACAGAAGCAGTATGGTTTAGGTCAAAATTATAGAACCATAAGATAACTCAAGTTGAAAGGGACCCATAAGGTCCACTTCAATCCAATTTCCTGCTTCTCAGAGGACTACCCAAAAATAAGCCATATGACCAAGAGTATCACCCAGACACTTCTTGAACTCTGACAGGCCTGGTGCCATGGCCACTTCCTTAGGGAGCCAGTTCCACTGACCAATTACCCTCTCAGTGAAGAACCTTTTTCTAACATCCAATCTGAACTTTTCCTGACAGAGTTTAACTCCACTTCCTCATGTCCTATCACTGGTCACCAGAGAGAGGAGATCAGCACCTGCCCCTCCACTGCCCCCTTCGAGGAAGCTGAGATGACCCTTCAGTTTTCTCTTCTCTGGGCTGACCAAGCCAAATGACCTCAACTGCTCATCCCAAATCTTGCCCTCAAGGCCTTTCACCATCTTCGTTGCCCTCATCTGGACACACTCTAATAGTTTGATGTCTCTCTTATGCTGAGGTGCCCCAAACTGCACACAGTACTCAAGGTGGGGCCACACCAGTAGGGCAATCATGTCCAGCAACTGGTTAGCCATGCTGTGCTTGATGCACCCCAGGAAACAGTTTGCCCTTTTGGCTGCTGAGGCACACTGTTGACTTGTATTAATCTTGCCATCAACCCAAATCCCCAGATGTCTTTCCACGAGGCTGCTCTCCAGCCTCTCATTCCCCAATTTGTACATATAACCAAGACAACCCTGTCCCAGATGGAGAATCTTGTACTTCCTCTTCTTAAATTGCACATGGTTGGTGATTGCTCAGCTCTCCAGTCTACCCAGACCTCCCTTTTCCCTTGAGGGACCCCATAGCTCCTCCTACTTTAGTATCATAGGCAAACTTATTTATTTAATGTATATTTGATTCCTCTTTCTGTCTTAAATTACTCAGTGGCAAGATTAGAAGTTTCCTGAGCTATTCTCTCATGTTCATAGATGTCACTGCCCTTTATCAAGTTTTTATCTGGAACTATGTATATATTAAAAAATACCATTGTTAACAGCTGTAAGTCTGTAGAGTGAAATAGCTGTGAGGACACCACACCTACAGTGCCTGTGTTTTGGAGGTTTTACATCAGACTAGGGTCATTCTGGTCACATGAACTAAACGTCCTTTTGAAGTTCAAGTGCACCAGTGCACCCTTGGAGTGCCTTTCCCGGTTTCACTTCAACAAAAGAAATCCAGTTCCTATCCTTTGAGACTATTCTGCAATGCCAGGTTATGCATCACAATCAATACATTCCCTTAGAATTACATTCCTGACCCAAATGGCAATATTAATGTAGATGCACCCTGGATCAGCGTACAGACTTATTTACATTGATTAAGGACACTATCATAATTCCTATGCCAGTTCTCTTAATTAACTTCATTTACACAACGAACTATGTCAAGACAGATTCATTCTCCTGCATCTAGTGATGATTCACTGAGGAAGAGGAAAACTCCTTCTTTCTGCAGTGATAATTTGCATTCTTGCTGTAACTAAGGGCCACGACCATGTTGCAGGCCTGCATTCTGATAGAAATTGTGCAAACCCAGAACAAAAAGCTGTCTTCTTCCCCAAAGGTGATTGAGAGGAGATTAAAACAAGGATGTGATGCAGAAGACAGAGATGGTATTGATCAGCAGGACAGACCTTAGTCTCAGCATTTTTGCTGAAGATTGATTCCGTGGATACATACAAATATGTTTGGGTATGAATATAAATACATAATATAATTATACATTCCTAGTGTGATTTCTGTAGATTAGAAGAAATCCAAACTATTTATATCATAATTACTAATTCCCATAACTTGCTGTTTGTAGGGATAGTGTTCGCTCTGGGCTGACTAAGGCACTTGTGTTCTCAGAACAACCTTTCACTTAAATGCCCTCATCTGCACCAGTGGCAGTGTTTTACGAATGCTCCGAGAAATGCTCCTGCACCCATGTGTCATTTTAGTTAGATTCAAAGGCCCCTGTGGGGAACAACAGCTGGGATTTTTTGCTGGGGACTTGCTTTGTCCATGACCCTGCCAGACACCATGATGTTTTTGCATAGCCAGGCTGTTCACAGCATGTTTAAGGAATGGATCCATGGGTTTTCCAATCTATATGGATATTCAACACTGTTTATTCACTACATATTTATTTTATCTAACTTAACAGCATTTTCCTCCCACTTTTTCTTCCCAGGCTGAAGAAAATAAGCCTTTCATAACTATTCTTTGTGATTCTTGAAAGCATTGGAAGACTAGCCACAGGGGAAGTAAGTGTTTTTGAATTGTCTATCATTCACATCGACTTTTTTTACTGTTTTGTTTGTTTGTTTGTTTTGTTTTACTTAATAATACTTTCTCTCTCTGCTATCTAAGATTGTCTTCCAAAGTCTCTGACTGTTTCTTTTACACTGTGCATTTCCAGCTAAACTGCTTTCTTTGAAGACTATGAAATTTTTGCACTGTAGATTGAACCTCAAATGATAACATCGCAAAACGTTTTGAAACTCAGTAGTCTAAAAATGCTGATTTTCCACACGTTGACAAGTGCTGCCTGTTCAGAGCCTTATGCCTGAATTTTAAGATTACTTTGCACAATGGCAGTGTTGAAAAAGGACTTTTTTGTAAAGCGGAATCAATCTCCCTTTTTAGGGCCCGCTGAAATCAAGATGATCATTTAACATGACTGCAGAAAAAAATCACAGCCTCCAGTTGTATAATCTCTGAATTGGACCTACTGCTACTAATTAAACTAGAGCATTTCTTTGTAGTCAGGTAATGAATCATAAAGTTTTCAAATGAAGTTCACATCCTTTGGGAAAATGTACCAGCGTTTATTTATTCTTATTTTAAAATTACTGTCATTGTTAAAATGCATATCATATTTTCAGTTTAAACTTTGCTGACTTAATACTACTTCCTTTCAAGAGAGCAATCTTATCCAAGTGAGAAGGAAACTGGAACCATTAGAGAGTGACAACAAATACTCACTGTCACATTTTCCAATTAAAGGATTCAGTGGTGGGTTCAGACAAGTAAATTTAAGTCTCATAAGCTAACTAGATTCAATGTCTGCTGTCTCATCTGCCACTATCAAGAAGTAAGTACCCTTCAAGTAGTTGTTGGATGCTAATAGATCTCTCCTTAGACTCATGTTCCCCTGACTAGACATGGGCAGCTTCCCCAGCCTGACAGTGAAATGGTAAAAATAAAAAACTATATACAAATATTTACAAGTCCAATATCGAACCTAACTCCCTCCTGATAGCAATCCCCACTGATGCTGCAGAGCAGGCAGGACTGGGTAAGCCCCAGGCTCAGCGGCGGTGGGGACGTGGACACAGGAGATGGATTCAAGAAATCAGGATCCAGATCAAAAGCAGAAGATTGGATAGAGTCCTCCCTGAACACCAGCCATTGAAGAAAGAAACCTAAACTTTTGTGATCACTCAATTTATACTGAATATGTCATGTATGTAATGGAATACTCTTGCTGGTCACTTGTCCTGTGTGTGACTCGCTGGAGGTGCAACCTTTTACTTCCTTGTGACTCCTCTTACTTTCCGGCACCCCCAGCGTGGCACAGTGGCCTTGGTCACTATCAGGAATAAGTATAAGCAAGAGCCTTTCTGCATCCCAGTCCCAGGCAGTAACTGTAAACATCAGGTGTTGTCACTGCCAGTAGCAGACACTCTCTGCAAAAACATGCTGCTGACTTCAGAAAGTGCAGCTTTTAAGAACAGATTGAGCTTGAGAGAAAAAAAATCACTGAACAGAATTGGTTTTGTTTAGCTCAAACAAGTACACCTTCTTCTCCAAGTCACTCCAGAACTGGGGTGACCAAAAAGTGGACATAGACTTCCAGGTGTGACTTCACCAACACCGTGCAGTAACTTCTCCTACCTTACCTGTCATGATCTTCCTGATAAAACACCAATATGAAGTTTGACTTACTTATGATGAACACATACTGTTGGCTCATCCCTCAGTCTCAATGATTTTCAGTAGATTATAGTCAGAGGCTGCACAGACATGTCAGTCAGTGCTTTCAGCATCTTCAGGAAATTCCCTACAGCCCCATGAGTTTCAACACAAACAGCTTCTATAGGTCATCCCTAAACTGCTGTTGCTGAGTTGTTGGCTCTGTCCGTCTTTTCTACCTTTTCCTGCCATGTACATGGATCTGGGAAAACTGAATTTGTCTGCCTGAAATACTTTTGACTGGAAAAGTTGTGATCAGCACTAGCAAGAACCATCATTTTTTTCTCCTGCTAAAAGCATTTTCCCCTTGTCAACCCAAAAAGTATATCAAACAAACAGTGATTGCACTTGCAGCTTAATAGTCTTGTAAACAATATAACTCAAGTAGATGATCCAAGTTGCCACCACTTGGTAGATTCAAATCAAACAAATTATGCAATTTGTCCTTTGCAGAATAATCTTACTGGTTGACATACAGTGTTAGGTACTATAGTGTACTATATTTAAGGACTATAATTTTCCTTTTTTTCCCCCAGAATGTTAGTGAATAGAGATGATGCCTCTTGGTCTACAGATGCGACACATGAGATATTCACAAAGAGCTTCAATAGATGAAGAGTTTTCTAGAAAACCCTAAGAGGTAATTTTTATATATATATTTTTATATATATATATATATGAATGATTTTTGTTTCACAGAATCACAGAATCACAGAATGTCAAAGGTTGGAAGGGACCTTAAAGATCATCTAGTTTCCTGACAATAGTCCTGCATTTAAAACAGCAACATTCTAAAATGCTTGGGTGTTGCTTACCTAGCTTTGTGAGTTTAAGAAAATCTGAAACAGAAAAATGGATATTTAATATATGCTTGTATAACAACAGTGTCTAAGGAAACCAGTGAACTACCCAATACCCGGGTGCCATTGTGGTAAGCGTGGAGTACACAGAAAATCAAAGAGATTGGCCTTGTTATGAAGACTGTGTAGTCAGGAAAAAATTAAGATCCCTGAACATGGTGCTTTAGTCCCCCAGAAGACAGCAGGTGTCCCATAACTTCTGTCATAACCAGATGTGTGTATCCCTGGTGGTGAAAGCACCCACATTTACACGCCTGCCTTCCACACTACATACAGCTCACGACATAAAACACTGTCACGTCCCACTCAGGACAGGAGGGACAAGTGACTTAGACTCATAATTCCCCAATGGAGTGGAGAACGGTGAGACAAGTCTCAAGGTCCATACACAAACATCTATTAGTTTCTCACAATGTATAGATCGAACTCCCGATAATCAGTTTTAGTTACATGACACATTAGGATGGGCAATATACTATGACTTAATGATAACCAGGAAAAAACTAGCTATACTACAACTACAGCAATGATAATGATAACAAGGAAAAAGGACAACAACAACTTATAATGAGCAATATTGTACTTAATTACAAGAAAGAAACTTAAGCATAAACTAAGTAAAGAGTATGATAGGCCTTGCATTACTTAGTGAGAAAGGAAAAAAAGGAAAGAAAAGGTGGGTTGGGGAAGTGAGACAGAGATCACTGGTCCAAGTTTCTGTGTGGGTCCTGTCAACAAGGATTCAAGAATGCCATCATCTTTACTTCTCTTCCTGCACTACTTCTTCTTGTTGTCTTTGTCTCTGTCTACATGTTTCTGTCTTGCTTCTTCTTCATCTTCTTCTTCTTCTTGTGTCTCCTCTGTCTCTTCTCTCTAACTTTTTGCTCTATCCCACCTCAATTTATACACGCTTTTTCTATATGTGGATGTACAGTATATCCGGTAGGGAAGCAGGGCATTTCATTGTTTATGACCATCTAAAATTGTCTTGTCTGTATGCTTCGAGGCAAGGTCATCCCGCCTTTGCAAGATTCCTTGTCTCATGCATATTCAGGCCAAGGCTGTTTGGGGCATCTGTTTCCGGCTTAACTTTATCAGATCCCTCTAGCACATTCTTTTTGGCACTTATCAGTTTGCCACACAGGGCCAGAAACTTGTTTTTGACCAAGCTGGGAGTTTGTAAGATGCCAAGAAATGTTCAAGGCAAACATTCACACACCTGTCTGCTACAAACACGCACTACGATTCAGCTCAAAGGTATATATCATCTAAGTTTATATTACATGCCAGGGCAGTAACAATCTCAACTCCCATCACAGTCTGTGTAGATCTAGACAATACATTTAACAAAATTAGGCAGCTGAACAGCTCAGCCTATCAGACAAAAGGACCTCGCTCCCGTTGCCCACAGGTAAAGATCTTGCTGACTCTTGAGACACCCTTGGGACAGCCACCATGGGGCTTGCAGAGGGCGCAGCCCGTAGCAGCACTGTGTGTCTCTAGAGAGACAGCTGAAGGCCACAGCAAAGCACCCACAGCACTTGAAAGAACACTGAAAAACAACGTTTAGCTAACTGTGCCCTTTCCACCATTAGTACAGATTGTGAAGTGCTTTTTGGGGTTATTTTTTTCTGAGTAGGTAGGGATATTTTTAAATACCTCTCCTTTATTATCGTCATTCTCATTCATTTCATTGGTGCATTAGACTTCCTTTACATGTTTTTATCCTATATTGTATTTTCTCTCTCCATCAGCTTGGTTATTCACAAACTCCCACACACAGGAGGAACTAATATTAGTAAATCATTCAGAAGTAATAACAGAATTTGTCGGATTTTGCCAAGTTATTCATTCTAGCACAAAAAGATGAACATTTATTAGTTTTGTAAGGGGGACATTATGTTAAACGTTGATTAGAAAATAATAATGGATTTTATTTTTTTTTTAAAGTAAGAAATCATAAAATTGTCTGGTCCCAGTTATTACTATTTAGAATGAAACTCACTAAGATAAAATATGCTTTCTAATCCTTTTTATTACTACTTCCTTGGTTACCTATTTAACTGAAACCAAAACACAAGTGTTATTTTTGGAGTTGAAATTTTTTTCTGAAAGTTATTTCATCTAAACTTGGTGAATATTAAGCTAACATTGCAGACTAACTTATCTAATATATTGTGAGCAGTTGACAGATTCATTGCCAAAGCTATACAGAAAGCCTGTTGTGAAAGGCAGCTTTCTTCTTTTGGTCTTTATACCTCTCTACATGGCAATTATTTCAGCTTTGCCTTTAACTAACATATTGTACAGTATAATAAAAATCATCAGTTCAAGACATGAGACAACTGGAGACCATTCCACAAAAGTTTAATGACATTTTTTTTTTCAGGTTGGCTGAGATAATGATCACAATACAAATTTACCATTTTTACTGGAAAAGGCAAGATGTGATTGTAACAACATCTGTTACATCTTTTATACTGTTTTGCGCTTACAGAGATTTGTGATTTATTAGTTGCAGTACATTAGTTCTTTGCATATGTACAAAGATGTGGCTTGAGCCCAAATTCAGCTGGGTTTTATTAGCAACTAAACTGGTTTTCAGTCTACATATGGAGTCAAAAAATTTGCTGAAGTGAAAATTTGCCTCATTAACTAAGTAAATTTGTTTACACATTTCAAAATATAAATTTCAATCTGAACTCATATTATGATTTAAACTGCACTTGGTTTTGGTAGTGATTAGTCCTTGCTCTTCCTGAGCAGTACCAGCAAGGGGGGATTTTAAACGATATCATGTAAATACTTTTTAGTATTGTTTATGACTTTTATTTCGTTTACAAAACAGCTTCTAAATTTTCAACTTGACACACAAAAACATGAACTACTTGGCTTATGTACTTGCTAGCTAATTTCCTAAAACCTTTTTAATTTGTGTTCCCACAATAAGATTTCCTCCTGAAGTTTTGAGCTCTATCTATATGTAAATTAAAGAATCTTTCAAAGTCAGAGAAAAGACAGCACTATTAAACATGAAACTTCATTTCTGTAAGAAATTAAGCACTATGACTTTCAACAATAATAAATGATGGCCATAGAAGTTCATTAAGAAAGAACATGATGCTGTTAAATTATTTGTCAGCAGTAAATAGGTTGTCTTATACTTGAGTCATGAACATGGGAAAACCTTATCTTCATTATCGTGTTTGGGTTTTTTACAGAAGACACCGTGTAAAAATAGCATGCCTACTTTAGTTCTCCTGATTTCGTCTCTTGTATCAATAACTGATTCAACTTATTTCATACAGTTCGAAATAGTATGTACCTAATGTTAATGGCTGTTAAGAAGCACCCTCACTGGATCAAATATACATGCTATACATAAATACTGATTATTTCTCTAACACAAATGTCCTAACGATATTCAAGGAAAAAAAAACACACCAAAAACTATATATATACATATTACAGAAACACAAGGTCATATAGGTACAGTTAGAGGGAAACACACATTTATGGTTTAATATTGCAGCAACATTAATCTTTCTTATAGCACAAGTTTCTGAAAAAGGATGTCTACAACCTGTCTTCCTAGTGTCTGATCATGCAAAAAATTGGTATGCAGGTTCTTCTCTGTGAAATTATCTAATTTTGGATATAGATTTGTTATTATTTCCTCTATGCCAAAGAATATAGATGTATAAAGCAAAAACAGAGGTAACATGACAGGCAACGTCACGAGACCATATGGACTCCACAAACTATAAAAGTTAAACTCAGATTTTTTTCCAGGAATTTAGGCTAAAAACAAGCTATGTACTAAGACTTCCAGGTATTTTCAAAATATCAGATTTCAGAAAATGGAATTATTTTGTAAGTAGAGTGAACGATCTGATAACACCATGAAGATTTGTGTAGGTGTTCAGAGACTGATGCTCAATATATGTTGGGGCAGCTTCTTTTCTCAGTTCTGTAGTCAATTAAGGTTTATTGTAGTTTTCTTAGCAGGGCAGGAAGGAGGACCCAAGTAACTGCAGACCAGTCAGCCTCACCTCCATCCCTGGAAAGGGATGATCCTGTTTCTAGGCATATCAAGGATAAGAAGGTTATTAGGAGCAGTCAGCATGGCTTTGCCAAGGGGAAGTCCTGTTTGACCAACCTGATAGCCTTTTACGAAGACATAACCAGGTGGATGGATGATGGCCGTGCAGTGGATGTGGTCTATCTGGATATCAGCAAGGCCTTTGACACAGTCTCCCACAGCATCCTCATAGGTAAACTGAGGAAGTGTGATCTGGATGACCAAGTAGTGAGGAGAGTCGCTAATTGGTTAAAGGGAAGAAGTCAGAGAGTTGTCCATGAGGCAGAGTCTAGTTGGAGGCCTGTGTCTAGTGGGGTCCCTTAGGGGTCAGTGCTGGGGCTGGTGCTTTTCAATATATCCATCAATGACCTGGACGAGGGATTAGAGAGTGTTGTCAGCAAGTTTGCTGATGACACAAAACTGGGAGGAGTGGTTGACACACCAGAAGGCTGTGTTGTCATTCAGAGAGACCTAGATGGGCTGGAGAGCTGGATGGAGAGCTATGAAGTTCAACAAGGGCAACTGTAGAGTTTTTCACCTGGGAAAGAATAACCCCATGTGCCAGTATAGGTTGGGGACTGCCCTGTTGGAGAGCAGCTCAGGGGAAAGGGGGTTCTAGTGGTCAGCAGGATGACCGTGAGCCAGCAATGTGCCCTCGTGGCCAAGAAGGCCGATGGCATCCTGGGCTGTATTAGAAGGGGAGTAGCAAGTAGGTCAAGAGAAGTTCTCCTTCCCCTCTACTCCATCCCAGTGAGGTCATCTGGAATATTGTGTCCAGTTCCGGGCCCCTCAGCTCAAGAGAGACAGGGAACTGCTTGAGAGAGTCCAAAGAGCCACAGAGCCACAAAGATGATGAAGGGAGTGGAACATCTCCCTTATGAGGAAAGGCTGAAGGAGCTGGGTCTCTTTAGCTTGGAGAAGAGGAGGCTGAGGGGTGACCTCATTAATGTTTATAAATATGTCAAGGGGGAGTGTCAGGAGGACGGAACCTGGCTCTTTTTGGTGACATCCAATGACAGGACAAGGAGCAATGGATACAAGCTGGAACATGGGAGGTTCCACAAAAATATTAAAGAAAACTTTTTCACTGTGAGGGTGACAGAGCCCTGGCACAGGCTGCCCAGGGAGGTTGTGGAGTCTCCTTCTCCGGAAACATTCAAAACCCATCTGGACATGTTCCTGTGTGACCTACTGTAGGTGATCCTGCTCTGTCAGGGGGGCTGGACTAAATGATCTTTTGAGGTCCCTTCCAACCCCTAACGTTCTGTGATTCTATAATTCTGTGATACTTCATTGGACCTTTAATGAGGTTCAAATTTTTTGAACAGAAGTAAAATTTTTCATCCTTTTTGGCCTGAGACATCTTTTTTTTCCAGTGATCAGTTGAGCGGTTTTTGCTGGATCTAATGTAAATGTCTCTAATGCAGATGTCTCTAATGTAAACCTTTGTGTCTGAGCTGCATAGGAGCAGCGGTGGGCTTCTAGAGAGTGTGTTATGTCCTGCTAAGATAGGTCTTTAACTAGATCACTTTAATTGCAGAAAGGCTTAAGTGTGCAGAGAAGTATCTTCCTCCCTTGGTGAATTACAAAGACAATGTAGATGAAGGCTCACCTTTAAACATTGCACATGCTTATTATACAAGACAGATGAGATGAATTTCATCCATAGCACCTGGCACCTTAGTATAATCATGAAGTGAATTCTTAAATTGAGCACTTTTAAGATGTTTACTGTGCATTTGACTTATATATAAGCATCTGGTATTGCATAAAAAACTAGATTCCATTTTAAGGCCAGGCACAAATGTCCCTCTTCTGCTCCGTAAGACCTCTTTGTTCTACCGAATATTCACGTATAGCCAGCCTTCTGTATAATATGCGTTCCTGGAGTTTCTGCAGACTTACACCAGATATATACCTACAGGTAAGTTCTTCCTCTGTGGGTCTTGGAACTCTGTCAAATACAATTCTCCCAGTTGACTATACAAGGCAAACCAACTCATTAGGAGCAAGAACCCCATTATAGTCAGTGTAGAAATAAATACAACAAGTAAATGATTCATGTCATCTGTTCTTGTTGTCTGAGTTAGGATGAGATGTATTGTTCTGCAGAATTATCCATTTCTCTCCATTGCCAACAAAGGAGTATAGAATGACTAGGACACACTAAAAAAAAAAAAATATACTTTTAAACATGTAGAATTAAGTGGGAAAAGTCCAAGAACACTAAAATTGGTAAAATTTTTAAATCAGGCAAATTAAATCCCAGCAATATGCACTTAATATGCAATTGAACACCCAAAAATTGCTGGAGTATGAAAGTGTTACTTAAATGTAAGCCTCTTTGTAAGGAAAGTATCATAGATATATGTCAAGCTATCACAGCTTCTTACTCCAAATGTGATATCAAATTTTTTTCTTGCAAAAAATAGGAAGAACTTAAGTTCGCTCATTAATCTCCACAGAAAAACATTGTGTGGAAATAATGAGTTGTACAGTACAGTCCAGAGAATAGAGATTTCATATTCATATTTAAATTGTCGTGTCATTGTGGACCACTTGAGATAATACCAATAATAAATAGCAGTATTAATTCTTCTTATGAAATAGACAGTGCAGCTTCTGATTTTGTTTTTATCAAAACTATGGTGCATCCTTGATATGACTCCATTTGCTTTATTAATCTATTTTGAGCGCCTGTTAATCTAATTTAGCATTGGAAGCAAAATGGTACAATGGCTACCATATAACTAATAGACTTCACTCAGGCCATCAGCTTGTAAACAGCAAAATATGTTGTGGAATTTGCTAGACAAAAGACAAAAAGTAAGTATATATACACTTACATATATATACAAATTAATGGCACTATTTTAAAAGTGTACAATTCAGAAATGAATAGATATACTGAAAAATATCAGAAAACTAAACATGTATTCAAAAGTCCAAGTAAATAAGATTACAGTGCCCGTTTCTCCATCTGTACAGTAATTAATCTGTAAAAATAATCTGTAAGATCTGGGAGAAGATTTCTATTGGGGTTCACTAAAATGGTCTTGGGATACAGGTTGCAAATGGGATCACTTATAGTGATATAGACACAATGCTAATTCTGTGGATTATCTGGCTTAAAAAGAGGGAGAGTATTAGCAAAAATTGTAATTACACACATTTATGAGGCATTATCAGAAGACAAAAATTTAAAAACACCAGAAGTAGGTGTCAGAAAAGAGAAAATGCAGTTAAAGAGATGCGACATATGAAATGAATCAATTTTTCTGCAAATTTGTTGAGGGTGCATCGATCTCCACAAATATAGATATCTACAGTGTAGTAGCTATATCACATCCCAACTACTAAGCTGCCTTAGAGAGCTAGAGAGAAAAATAAACATTTCGAGAGCAAATCTGCCTTGTCTCAAAGTAGACATCCAAAACAGGTCCCTGAATTTTGTTCCCTGAAAGGATGAGTAGCCCAGATACAAGCACCCATGTTGTTGATATCTAATGTTAAGCAAGATGTATGGAACCTTTCAGTATTTCTTTAAACCTTACTTAAGATCAGAAGGTCGGGTAAAGAATAATATCTTCTTTCTAACCACTAGGCATCTTTTATACTACAACCTATTCCCTTGGGTCCTGGTGTGCTTTATCTGGCAGTGAAGAGGATATTTGAACTTATGAACCTGTATTTTTTGGAGAAGTGGTCAGTTTGGGGGTTTGTTTGGGTTTGGTATTTTATTTAGTTTGGATTTAGGGGGATTGAAAGGGGTTTTTTTGGGGGGGGGTTGTGGAAACTTTTTAAAAAATAACAGTTTCATAATGTGGAACTATTAGTGTCACAATTAATCTGGAGCGAACAGATGGGCATTCAAATTCACATAACGGATGTTATGTGGATCAGTGCTCATATAATTAGTTGTGTATCAGTGACAGGACATTAGGTCACTGGGTAATTTTGCTCTCTGCCAGATGATTCGCTTGCATTCAGAATAAGCATCAATCAGAAAAATCCATCAATATTCTGCTGAAAGGTATAGATTAGACAGACTCCAACAATCATTAGCTAATCTTTGAATTGCAGCAATAACGCTTTTTTTTGAGTCCCAGACAGTGGTAGCAAAGAAATGTTAGCTCTACAGGGTTTGGGATGCTGATATATGGTTGGGACAGGACTCCCTGTATCAGGGACACCAGTGATGTCTTCACAAGAACCTCAGATGTCTGTCATCATCTTTTCTCGCATATGCAACAACTGTAAGAAACAAATCACACAGGGTGGTGGTTTCCCCTAGTATCAAACATGAAGCTATATGAGAATAAAGAAAAATGGATGGTTGTGAACTTTTCTTCTTTCTTTCTTTTCACAAGGTTCTTCCTGAGTCTCTCTTCTTGTTTTGATCACGAAAACAATCAAGAGATATATTTCCCAGAACCTTTTCCAGTATCCCTTTCTTTCTTTTTAGAAAGCTTCAGTTTGAGTTAATATTATGAGTGAAATTGTTGAGCAAATTCTTGCTTAGAGGAAAGACATTAGATTCTCTTATCTCAGTCTGGCAGTAGGCCTTGGGAATGTCAGAATCCAAGTCAGTAATATCCAGATGAGCCCACAAGCATTAGCAGCACGTTCTAAATAGGTGTTTCCCAGGTCTCCAGCATTGTCACAGAAGAAAGGAAGTCAAAAAGGAGGTGGATAGAAGAATGACATGAGTTGTAAACCAGGGAAGGTGACCTGGTGCAGGTCCTGAAAACCAGAAGCTCTGCCTTATGGATTGGCAGGTACTCTGCTCTTGCATTAAGGTCAGCAAGAAATAAATGTAATGTTGTGGAAACCCAGGACATAAGCATATATCCAAACTCATCCAAAATGATTTTTCTTCATTCTTCTTTGCTGCATCACTGGATAAACTCCTGCCTTCCTTCTTCACCCTAGTTGGACTAACTGTTGCCTGAAAGTTGAATTTTACCCAGATAAATTTTACAAATAGTTGAGTTACAAGATAGGCACCAATTTTCAGTAGGCTTAGGGTTTCTCCTATGGCTACCAAAACACCTAACTAGCCAGGAGAGTTAGGATTCAACCCCTTAAAAATTGGTTGGAGTGTAGGTATTTGTGAACATGACATTAACACTGCAATTTCAATATTGTGGAATTGACAAGACAAATATCTTCACAAGAAGATATCGGGGACATTTACTCAATATAAAAATGTCTACTCTAGGCATTTACAGTCACCATGTAAACTGTAGCTGTCTAACTGTTCCTGGCTAACTGGGGAGGTCCCAGATGACTGGAGGGTGGCCAACGTGACACCTATCCATAAGAAGGGCCAGAAGGAGGATCCAGGGAACTCTAGTCCTGTCAGCCTGACCTCGGTGCCTGGCAAGGTTATGGAGCAGATCATCCCAAGTGTCATCAAGTGGCATGGAGAAGACAGCCAGGAGATCAGGCCCAGTCAACACAAGTTTAGGAAAGGAAGGTCCTGCCTGACCAGTCTCATGTCCTTCTATGACTGGGTGACCCATCTAGTGCATGTGGGGAAGGCTGTGGATGTGGTCTACCTCGACTTCAGCAAAGCCTTTGACACAGTGCCCCACAGCATCCTCCTGGAAAAGCTGGCAGCCCACGGCTTGGACGGATGCACCCTTCACTGGGTAAAAAACTGGTTGGATGACCAGGCCCAGAGAGTGGTGGTGAATGGTGCTGCACCCAGTTGGCGTCTGGTGACCAATGGGGTCCCCCAGGGATCAGTACTGGGCTCAGTCCTGTTCAACATCTTTATTGACAACCTGGATGAGGGGATTGAGTCTACCCTTAGTAAATTCACGGATGACACCAAGTTGGGGGGAGGTGTCAATCTACCGGCCTGTAGGAAGGCACTGCAGAGGGACCTGGACAGGCTGGGGTGATGGGCCGAGGTCAAGGGTATGAAGTTCAACAAGACCAAGTGCAGGGTCCTACACCTTGGCCACAATAACCCCCTGCAGAGCTACCGACTGGGGGAGGAGTGGTTGGAGAGCGGCCGGCAGAGAGGGGCCTGGGAGTGCTGGGTGACAACCAGTTGAACATGAGCCAGCAGTGTGCCCAGTGGCCCAGAAGGCCAATGGGAAGCTGGTCTGTATCAGGCTGAGGGTTTGTTTAGCATGGAGGAGACTCAGGGGGGACCTTATCACTCTCTACAACTCCCTGAAGGGAGGGTGTAGTCAGGTGGGGTTGGGCTCTTCTCCCGGGCAACGAGTGACAGGACGAGAAGGCACAGCCTGAAACTGCATCAGGGGAGGTTCAGGTTGGATCTCAGGAAGCACTTCCTCATGGAGAGGGTGCTCAGGCAGTGGGATGCTCTGCCCAGGGAAGGGGTGGAGTCACCACCCCTGGAGGTGTTTAAGGAGAGGCTGGATGTGGGACTTAGTGCCCTGGTCTGGCCCATGTGGTGGTGTTGGGTCACAGGCTGGACTTGATGATCTCAGAGGTCTTTTCCAGCCTCAACAATTCTGTGATTCTGTGATTCTATGTCTCATGCTGTCCTTTTCTTCCATCGGCTACATTTCTTTCGAGGACTTTCAGAGTTTGCAGCACAGTATTTAAAGGTGAAAGACTTCTTAGCAAATCTTCATCTATTTGCAGCCCTACTCTTTCAGCACCTATTGTCTGGCAGGTTTGAAAGCTCAGACTACCATCTAGGTTGTAATGCTAGTACTCAGAAGTAGCTCAGATAATGTGCAGCTATTTCTGATACTGAAAATTCTTACTTCCTAGGTGATCTGCATGCAAAATACTCCTCTTCATACTTGTTGGAAGTAATATACTCTGTCAATACAGGACTCTTTACATTCTTTCACATTATGCATTGTCAGGACAGCATGCCTGTTCTTAAAGAACAACTCCTTCAGAGACAAAATCTTTGTTTTTATTTTAACATTCTTCTGCCATCGAGCTGCATAATCTTTGTTTTACTGATCATGAAATTAAATAAAATCAAAAAGAACATAATTTGACTTTTGCTGGTTTGTGTTAAGTGTCTAATGGTACCAAATTCGATGAGGTGATGTATCTTCTCCCTACAGGGCTATCCTGTCACTGTGGGGATGCAGTGACTGTTGGGTTATCAAATCACATGTTTGATGAAGTACTAAAGTTTTGTATTGTTTTCATATCTTATTGACTTTGGTTTGAAATTAGTCAACATTTGAAAATGTACATGGAAACACTAGAGAGTCATAGAAAGTTCAAATTCTTCTCAAATTGAAAACCAGGACTTAAGGACAAAACGCTTCCTTTCATTTAATCAAGCTGTTCATGTTCATTTCCAAACCAGCCTTGACCCTGCAGGACCCAAGTTCCGTATCTACAGAAACACACATTTCTTTACAAAAACCGAGTGGGAGTCTCTGCAGCAGTCACTAGTCTAGACATTCGAAGTTTTAATGCAGATAACATCTACTGAATTCAGTGGGAGCTTGATGTTTTAAATACTTATAAAATCTGGCCTTCTTTCTTTTTATCCTTGCTATCCAATATTTCAGTCACATATCTGTAAAAACTTGCTAATCCACAGGTCAGATTAGGAGACAAGAGTTCTGAACACTTAACACCACCTCACACTTTGGTCTTTAAGCTTATTCATTTTCATGAGCCTGGACCTGATAACTGTGTGTTCTGACCAAGAAGTGACAAATTAACACACTGCAAATAAAGCATACAGCCTAAACTGGGAATGAATAAAAGCTTCCTGAGTGTGACAACCAACAAATCGGAAAAAGCAGAGGTCTTAACACAGCAGATAACTCTCTTGCTCTCACATTCTGATTATGATTTCTCTTTTAAATCAAGAAGTAAAGCTTAATCAGAGATAGGTGAAGATGGAAAGGATAGAACTGAGGAAAAAAAAAAAAAAAAGCAAAACAGTGAGTATGGACCAAGACTTCTTTTATTTTCTAGCAAAATGAAAATGGAAAAACAAGAACATTTTTTTAGTCTTTTTCTTTATTTCAAGGCATGTAACTTCCTTCTCAAAGTAAGACTGTTTTTCTGAGATTCGGAGAGAAAAAAAAAAAAGCTAAAATATTTTGTGGATTTTGGATGAGATATTTGGCTGCTTTCTACTCCTGGGAAAGCCCTAGTTTGTCAGAATGAGATCCCCTGATCCCTATGAGATCTGCTGCTTTGCCTGCACAGGGAAGCAGGCATGCTACTTACACATCCAAAGGCATTACCTGGATCTCTGTTCTGACTCCCATTACAGCTTGCCAGGAACAGACCCCTAAAGCAGAAAGCAAGGATAGGCTGGCCAAGTGCGATTTAGTAAATGTTTGATGGGAATTGTTGTTTAACAATTTTTCTGCTATTACAAGTATAACGCTACCTCTTGAAAGCAAGAAGGAACCTGCAGAAAAATACTATTACACATAATGTTCACATATTGTCTGAGTTATGCTTCCCAGGAGCATTCTTGCAGCACTCAGTGTTCAGCAGAGCTGCCCGCAGTGCAAAGCTCTCCTTATTCACTTGCCAGCTTATGCAGCTCTGCAAGTAATAACACCACAGTCCCTAAGGACGTTCAGACTCTCCAGCCTATTACTTTTCAGGAGCTCCACCTCAGATAGGGTCTGAAGAATGTCATAAACTGTTTGTCTGAGAGAATGAAATCGGCGACAGAACTGCTATGGGCAAAGAGGAAAGCTACTGGCCTTTTCAGACTTCTAGTCTGCATGTCTTGCACCAGTCAAGACATCTTTGCCTCTTTCAACAGATTTTGTGCAACTTTCCATATAACAGCTGCGAGTGTCTCCCCCGCCCTACAGAGTGAGGCTGAATTCTTCTGACTGCCTGCAGGAGACTGCAGGACAGGCACAAAAGGATACACTGTGCTGGGAAGGCAATTTTCTTCAAAGTTTGTTTATTTGAGAATTTTCATCCATGAGTGGAGCAGGATAGAGTGTAACTATTTACTCTCATTCCCTACGAGACTACTCAAGGTAAGGTGATAAAATCCCTGGCAAGTATAAGACCAGCATCCATAAACAGGTATTTTCTGGGTTCACCCTCTGCCTTTCACGAAGCATTACTGCTCATTGATTCACTCCACTTCCCTCCATTCAAGGTGCTCTTGCCCTGCCATCTCCTGACACAACTGCTCATACTACTGCTGCCTCATGGAGTGCTGGCAGGAAGATGCCAAGACCTTTATTTTTTTAGCCCAGATCTTTTTCACAAACTACAGAAGATTTGAAATGCCAACAATCAGTCAAAGGAGAAGAGTAAAGGAAGCAGAAAACTCTTACACCTTTCATCTGCAACCAGAAGGGTTTGTCTGATCACAGAAAACATGTCCCGTGAGCATTACATAGATAAATTCAATCTGAAATAAGAAAAAAATCTCAATTTGTTTGTTAACTTTATTTTCTTCTACAGATTGGTTATTATTGATTTTCTGTTTCAACTACATGGCAAAATTAACTGAAAAGTTGGCATACACTTCCCAGTGTGACTCTTGAGATTTTTTCCTTGTAGGACCTAAAACTACCTCTGTCCAATCTCCTGCTTTTGATCTGGATCCTGAGTTCCTGAATCCAGCTCCCATACCCAGCTCGCCTCTGCCGCCGAGCCTGGGGCTGCCCCAATGCTGCTTGCTCTGCAGTATCAGTGGGGATTGCTGGGCGGGGGGCATCAGTTCAATATCAGATTTGTATATGTGTATATAGTTAGTTCTCTTTTTTTATTGTTTCCTTATTCACTAAAGCTGCTTTATTTATTTTTTGCCAATCCATAAGTCTCTCTGCCTCGTTCCCTTTTCCTTCCCATCTGAGAAGGAAGAAGAGGTTAGAGAACATCTGTCCATGTTTAGTGGCCAGCCCAGCCCTAACCCATGACAGTGATTGTGATTGTGCTGGTGACCACTGGATACCTGTGCAAGTCAGTTCCTGGAGAGAGGTCAAGACAACACGTTACCTGCCCCAAAGCCTTCATTTGGTTGTGTCACACCTGAACAACCTCCATCATTGCTCAGGTGGCATGCTGCTAACTGGCAGTGCAATGCAATGTTAAGATTATCAGAATATTATTTTTTAAAAAATAAGTGTTTCCACTGGAGACCAAGTCCCAAACTTTCCCAAACTGATAGTTTTCTTACATTTCGAAGAACACGTGACCGAAAACATGATTTTCACCTCCCCATCACACTCTCTCAGTTTAGACTGAGCTTAGACTTAAGCTTAGAGGGCTCAGACACTTCATGATCATTCATTCCGTATTTTTGTCACAGTATCTGTGTTAAAGTAACGTTTTGAGAGATTAATATTAACAAGAAAACACGTGTTAAGTGTGCGCTTTCAACACAGTGGCTAACACTGCATGTAAAAAGGTCACCATACTAGGTGACTCCAGTAATAAATGTACGTAGTGCAATTTGTTGACAGGTGACATTTCTGCAAGGTTTTTCGCACTGGCATATTGTTACATGCCCTGTGCCATAATGTTCTCTGTGCTACAATTCATCATTCAAACAGGTCAATGCAGCTCCTGACATTTGGAGCTCCCTTTGTTTATCCCACAGGTTCATTGATTTGTTAGCTCTCTCCTAACCTCAAAAAAACATGCTTCCCTCTTCCCTACATCTTAATTATTCTCCCTTACATTGTGTTCCTCCTTTGATATTCTAATTGTGCAATATGCTGAGTAATACTTCTAACATAAAAGGCAATAAAAGCAAGAATAAACAAATGCTCTGTTGTATTGATTCTATTTTTTTTCATTAGACCCTCAGTTTTGTTCTGCTGATAGACACAAATGCTATTATGCTATTCTGCATACAACCTGCACCAGCTAATGTATATTGTTTTAAAAATACTAGGAGTGAAAAATTACTCCCCAAAAGGTTCATATCATCAGGTAATCATCACAATGTCAGCATCTGGGACAAGGCAGGATTAGTTAGAGATAGTCAAACTCTGTTGATAATGCTTCCAAAGAATAAGGAGTTTTTAGGAAAGAAGTAGTCTGTGAAAGATCAGAAAGAGGTGGGTTATGAGACGGATTTCTGAGGCTAACTTGTATTATCCTTGCTTACATAATTCACGCAGATGTTGAATCACAGGTAACCTGCTATTATGCACCTAAAAATACAGCAGTTTATTAAATCCGGTTACTCAGAAGGCACCACAAAGACAGTGCTGGCTATAATTAAGACCTGATGCCATGAGAATTTGAACAGAGACTGTTAAAAATTTTCCATCAAATTACAGGTCTTTTCCAATCAATCTTTTGAAGAACAGAAAAAGAAATAGTTTAAGAATTAGAAATGACATGAAGATTGAATGAGGCTAACTCTGAAGTTGTTATGGCACCTCTTCCCAGTTTAGCTCAGGCCAATTGACCCCAAGCACCCTGGTCAAGCAGGGGTGGTGGAGCTGCACCTTCTGCTGATCAGGGCTCAAGCTAGTGCACCTTGAAGAGGTCAACAGTGACAGCTACAACCTCTCCAAAACATCACAGCAACATTTCAGAAAGAAAATATTTAAACTCTGAGGCCAGGAATAGGAGATTCCCTCACCCCACAAGTCTTAATGGAAAACTGAGGCACAGGGGTAAAAAAAGCATTTTCTTAAACTGCTCTCACACAGATTCTCCTCAGCTTTCCCTAAAGTTGGCAGAAGATGGTATTCAGCTCTCCTTGCAGAAATTGCTGCAAATTCTGGTAGACACTAGGTCTTTGTTACAGTGATGAATTTCTAGCCTCTGCGCATACATAATTGTTCATCAGTCTGGGCATAATCTAGGCACATGGAGTGAAAATTGCAACATGTTAAGATTGTATACTGACCGGAAATTTTTCTACAAAATGCATGCTGCCCACCATAGTCAAAGATTCTATAACAAATTCAATAACAAATTCTGTCTACAACAGAAAGACACTCCTCTCAACTTCAGGTGAACTCATCTTCACACTCAGACTAAAAACCTGTAATGGGAACATGTCCTGTGAGTTATAATAGCATGGAGAGTTAAATTTTGAATGGTTCCCAGTCTTTTCCAACAAGGCCAGAAAAGTTTTTACCTTTAGACTCAGCAACAACGGAAGAAGAAGTACATCTCACAAGCACACTTTGCATTTTGGTGCATGTAGAAGAGAATGAGAATTAACAGGTCATAACACCATGCTCATTCTGAAGAACCTGACATAAGGCACCAGGCAGTGAGACTGAAGCTGCAAGCACAAAGAAATCTGCCAAGGAACAAATACTTCAATGAAACAAGTGCCTTCTTCAAGTCCTGGGCTCAGAAAGGCAGCAGCAACTCTCACGTACCTTCCTCTCCTTGGTGCAGTCACAATTAGCAGCCCAATGACAGCAGCTTAACAAATCAACCAGACTTGTATTAGATTTTTTCCTGCCTGTAACAAAGAAAGTTGCTGTCACTCCATATTAAAGTAAATACAGCTTTTTTACTAAATGAGTTCACGGTGAGGTGGTGCAACCTCTAAGTACTGGACTGAGTGTTGAATTAAGTTCACACAGTTTAATCCCCAAGTCACTCCTGTAGTCTTGGCCACTTCTGGTGCTTTTGGCTTGGTGCTTCCTCAGCTCCTGCTTCTTTTTAGAAATATTAGATTGCCAGTGACACCTCCCTGTCCTTGTTTCTGTCTTCTACTTTCCCTGTATTTTTCTATTCTATAATAAACCATTGCAGGAGTTATTAAGAAGCCAAATCTTATCTGTCTGAGGAATTAATAACCAATTATGCCAGAATGGTATTTTATTACTTGCCATTTGAATAGCAGCCACCATCTCCAAGGACATTTTAGAAAGAAACCACAGCAGGAATAACCTTTTCAGTTCTCAGAGTTGCACACAGTCTTTTGGCCACAGACAGTCTCCAAGCTACCACAAGTTACTCTCGAGGTTTCCCAGGCCCTTCTCCCTTGCAGGCATGGTGGTATTTTGCTAGATCCAAGCTCCTCCGTGAAGACAACCATTTTAAGAAAACATGAACCATTATGGGACCCACAGCTGCTACTCAATGCCCTCCTTTCCCTCCTGTTCTCATGCAAAGTCATCCAAGAGGATGGCATGGGCCATAAAGAAGCCTCCTCTGAAGCAGAGCTGACAGGGAGGCCACCAGTTGGAACACACTGAACTGGAGTAAAAGAAGTCAATTGTCAGAAGCTGTGGGGTTGTGTAATTTCATCACTATGACAGTTCTTCACTGAGCACCCCGTGTTAGGTTTCATAAGTAGCTATGAGAGTAATGGCCAACAGATGCCTGACGCATAAGGGCAATCCATAACAGCTATCAAAATAAAATTGTCTTCTCCCAGACCTGGGGACATCTGAGAGACAAGGGGAAATGTTTTAATTACTGTCTGCAGCGATGTGTGTGTGGGCACACTGGTGCCTAAGATGCCATTGCAAGTGGAAATCCAGTCGAGATTAAATTCACCTACCACTGTAGGTCAATGAAAAACTTACATGTGAACCCCTACGTGTTGATCCCTGTATTTAGCTGTCTGAATCTGGAATGAAATCTCACCCAAAATGTTCTGCAAAGGTGCAATGGAAAGACAATGATGCACCTGTATATGCTCCTATAGGTCACTGGTCATCCAACCCTTCCATCTCACTTCAGTAGTCACCTATTTTCTGTCACACTCTTTGCTGCTTCTCCATCAGCACAGGTCTTTCTAACCTCTTGTGAATGCGAAGACTTTCACCTGGCCTTCACAAAACCGTTTTCTATGCAGGACTAAAATTAAAAAGATCCTTTCAAGTTCTGAGCAGTTTGGAGGGGTGTTTGCTCTACCCACCAAAGGTGTCACATCCAGGTCCTCTCAGAAGTGTGCTTTGAAACTCAAGCAGGCTGACAAGACTACAAAAGGAAGGCCAAACTGTCATCTCTTTGAGAAATTCTGTGTAAAGTGCCTTTTTTCAGATAGCTATCTGGAATAGCCTGCAAATGTTTTGCTGTTGTATTACATTGTATATTAGCCATGCCCAATTAATTAGGACAGTTCTTATTCAAATAATTCTATGTTCTATCCAGAGATAACTGGGAACCTGGAGGTTTCTCAGATGCCTCTTCAGCAGTTATGAAAGGACAAGTAACAGAAAAGCAAAAGAAGTACATGGTTTTAATTATTTGACGTATTATTAAGACTTACTTCTCTATTTTATCAGAGGCTGTCACTTTTGATGCTATGTGTAAATTTCCTTTTGCATAGGTATAAGCTGCTGTAGCTCAAAACAAAGGTCAAGATAGAGGAATCATGCACAATTATTTTCCTTAGTAAATAATTAAGCCACATTTTTGTTATTATTACACTTTACCTATCAAGAAAACAGATCTTTCATGCTATGAACAAAAGTGAACAATGCACTGGCATGAAATTCACGTCACAGAATGGTTGAGGTTGGAAGGGACCTTTGGATGTTATCTTGTGCAACCTCCTTGCTCACGCAGGGCCACCTAGGGTCTGTTTCCCAGGACTATTTCTAGACAGTCTTTTAATCTCTCTAAGGAGGGAGATTCACTCAGCTGATCATGGGGCAGAGACACTACATCCGCTTGCATGTTGCTGAGCAAGATTCAGGAAATTCTTCCTGAATTCTTCTTAAGACATTCGTCTTAAGGCTCATGGGCTTACTGTTTTTATGGTTCCCTCCTGCTGACTAGTCAAAGGCTGTAGTTGCATTAGTGGGAAGTAAAACCACTCAGACAAAACAAAGGTGTGGAGCTGTTAGCCACAGTTCAACATAACACTACTGCTGTTGCACAGACTCCGGCTGACAAAACGAGATGAGCAAAGCAAGCTTACTTAAACCTGGAAAATAGCACTGGAGCCAAAGAGAGCAAGTTGGGAGTTGCTGTCCTCAAGGCATGAATCTAATAAACTGTAAAGGAATGGGGCTTAGATTGACCCATTTCCATGAAATGTTATGTATACAGGAAAAAGTAGAAGATAGGAAGAAATATGTGCTTTTTTTAAAAAAAAAAAAATCTATATCAAAAATCCTGGCAAATCCACATTCATATGCAGCAAATGAAAGGGATACCTTATTTTTAGAAGAAAGGCATTATATTGTAATAAATTCCATATTCAGTGGTAAAAGAAAACATTATTGTTCCTCTGATTCTTCACCACAGACCTATTAATGATGTGTCTATGTTGTGGAAAGTTTTTGTAGCTGTAACAATAAATAGTGTCAGACTAATCTTGTTCAACCTTATTACTGTTTTTGTCTTTTTACTTTGGCATATTTTAGTCTGTATACATGAATTAGAAAAACAAATTGAGAAAAATATGTTTTCTATTACCACTTCCAATAAGGGCTAAATCTTCCGAACAATCTTGCAGACAAAGAATGTATACTAATTTCTAATCCTAATACATAAACCTAATAATTACCATATTTCAATTTAAATTGACAGGAAAAGGTACAGGGAAGTTCTTACTGCCACATACTTCAGACTAACCAAGGAAATGAACATATACCGTAGGCTTTAATTGCCATTCCATACTTTGTCTACAGACAATGGAGAACCCTCACACCACCTCTGCAAACACCTACCGTTGGTGCCCAGGTTCCCTCTACAGTCAATGGAGAGAAATGTGTGTTTCCACACAGCAATTAGAGCTCCTAAGCTAGAAACCTAAATGCTTTCAAATTTAGGCACCCTGGTTTGCTGTCCAGACATGCCTCTTGACCATACAGGAAGCTTCAGCTTCCACCTTTCTAACTCCTAAATGTCGGTATTTGGTATTATGTGTTTCACGAACTGAATGGTTGAATGTGAAAAACAACAACAACAACAAAGTATAGCAGCAAAAAAAATTACATAGGCAAACTTTGGTTACTTCTGTCCAGAGAAAACTTGATCAAGAGAACATCTGCTCAGTTCCTGCATAATTTAGAGCAAATTTAAATTCACCAAGTACAACCCAGAAACGCCAGAAACGTCCCTCAGCATCAACTGTTTCAGTACTGTTCATGTCTAGACCTACTAAGCCCAAAACAAGATAGAAAATGAAACATTCTGAAGAAAGCAACATGACACAAGAAAAAAACACTCTTCATGGTACATAAGGACTTCCAGGAATGCTGTTGCAGTTGATTAATTGTTTTCAACAAGTCCATAGAAGATACCTGTTCTTCTCATATAATTGTCATAGACAACTAAGATATAAAGGCAGATTTGTACCCAAATCCCTCCTTAATGAAATGAGATGCACGTGCAGTCTCCAAGCAACTGCCCCCACCACTAAATTGCCACCTCATTAGCTAACGGCTCTCGCTTTTTGGTGTTTTTATTTCATCTCTCAGTTTCCTTCAGAAGAGTATTGTATATAGAAAAGCAGGTAGTTACAAATATAATGTAATCATAATAATAAAATATAATAAAAATATAAGATATATTCATTGCTCTATTTCTAAAAAGTATTTTACATCCACTTAACATATATGAAATAATAGTTTCTCATAGATGCGATGTGAAGGAATCTTCACAAAGATATATTCTGAAATATTTAGACTTTTTTTGGAGAGCAAAATAAGCTTTCTTTTGTCTAGACACATTTTTTTCTATTGACTTTTCAGCCACATTTAAAACAGAATTTCAATTCCTACTTGTCTCTTCAAGGACTGGAGGAAAAGGATTGCATTTAAAAAAAAAAAAAGCTAAAACTAACATCAGAATGCAGTGTTTCCTGTCACAAGGGCAAAAGCAATTACAACTTGGCTCTATATGCATTAGCAAATTGAATATTCAGCCTGTGAACACACAAAGGAACATCCTATGGAGGTGCTTATTCAATTACAGTTGACAGCAGCCAGTATTTCAAACCAAGCCACTGAAGAAGATGCATCTTCTGTGATCAGTGTGATCACAGGGAGCCATATGCAGCTCTTCGAGCACCAGTAATGAGCCTGCTCAACCTGTGCTCCCATTACCTCTACTCAGAAAAGTCCAGCAATGTTACAAATCCAGATAACATCAGCAACACCACAGTCAGAACAAGCTATAAAACAGGACACAAAGAAGTAGTACTATAGGTCAGTGATACCTAGAATCATATCAGTGAGACTTCTTTAACCTTGATACATGGATTTTGAGCGAGCACCACCAGCGGTCCAAATTTCAGTTTTCTCTGCAATAATATTAATGAGTTATTGAAATGCTATTGACATTTAAAATCCCAACAGCTTTCCTTCTTAGCACCAGATTGGGTGACTCCCATGCTCCTGGAAAGAGGACATAAATTAAACATGATAAATAGAAGGAAATAGCAGGGTAGTGGTGTTCATTATAAAATCATAGAGCAATTAAGGTTGGAAAAGACCTCTAAGATCATCAGGTCCAACCATTAACCCAACACCACCATAATTTTGTCTATCTCAAGGCCTCTTTTGAAAAAGTTTCCTTATTATAGACTAAAAAGAATTCTTTAGTTTCAAAAGATCTAATCTCAGTAGTTATCCCTTTTTATAGGTATTGATGGTATTTATAATAAAAAATATGTTCATTTTTATCGTCCATAAGAAATTTTTATAATTCTACGTGATAATTTCAATTTTACACGTTTTTCATCTACAGTGTTCTGAGGTAAGATTCTTCATCCCATTTGGAAAAAAATGGTTTTCTCTTTTGTTCTGCTTGCCCACAGTTCTGTATGACAGATCCATTCCCAGAGAGAATTCTTTTGAAAGTCCTCCAGAGAAATACAGGAGATGGGATTTATCTGTCCACTTTTTATCCTTCATAAGAATTAGGAATAAATTACGTGCTTCACTGAAGCAATCTAAAGCCCACCATATAAAAAAAGTGTGACTGGTGTAACTTTTCCTTTCCTTCATCCTTGATCTCTGTATCAAATACAGATGTTACAAAAATGTCTTTGGTTTTCCTTGTATAATAAATGAAAGAAAAAATTTAAAGTAGCAGAAATTAAACAGCACTGGAGGGGCTAAGGTACAATTATTTCTAATGTTATCTGGAGATTTTCTCAAAAAACACCATATAAAGTGCTATTTCTCCAGAAACTGTAGAATTTCCTGCAAGAAATCAGGATAAAGGACAGCTAATAGGTTACAGGGACAAAATCTGTAGCAAAGCAGAGAAAGAAACTCTAAAGATTTTACTGTTTTCCTGTAGCTCCTTTTCCTGTATTAGAGAGAAGTTACTTTGCTTCTTTTTCTTCCAGTAAAAAGTTGGGAGGAAGTAAACTAACAGCTCCTTTCTCTGCACTACAGTACTGTTCATAATGTATGTGGCACTGCAGAAAACATATTTCTGGTAAAGAGAAGAAAAATACAAGCAGTGAGCACTCACAAAGCCATATAATTAGTCCGAGACATGGCTTGGATTTTTAATGAGAGATTTCAGTACACTGAAATGTTCGTGATGTGCTCAACCTGCAGTCATGCTCGCATAAATCTCTACCGGCTGCCTGAAGAACCATGATAATGCCTGGGCTGTGAGTGATGAAATCAGCCTGGTCCCACTGTGGCAGGTGAGGATGGTCCTGTGGGAAGTTGAGCTGTTGCAAGCCAAACAATTTTGCAGGCTTTTCAGGAACTCTGCAAGTGATATTGGGAAGGTAGTTTTGGATCTAGGGTCTTTGGATCTGTGGCAATGGCAGGATGGAGACAGAGATGCCACAGTTCTATAAGTAAGTACAAAAAGAGTTCTCAGGTAATTTTTTTTTTTTTAAAAAAGAGAGATGTAGGGATAAAGGCACAGACAGTAATTATACGAAGGAAGAAATAGCTATCTTACCTACTCCTAGAAATTAAGATCCAGTTCCTAAGATTTTTATTTACCAGGAAAGTAATGAAGGAAGGCTAATGACTAAAGCTATGTTCGGTGAGCTTTGGATGTTCCCCATACACATGCCTCCACATAAATTCTTCTCTAGCTAAACACTTTCTTATTTCAGGAGATTCAGCTGAAGTCCCAGGGAGTCTAGTGAATCCATAGCCATAGGACAAGCTACATAATCTTTCTCTTCAAAAATGTGTTTCCATTGTGAGAAAGAAAAGACATTTTAAATAGATCTCAAGCAAAAGAACCCAAGCCTGAAGCAAGAATTTTCCTCTGAAAGAGAGATGCCAAATATTGCCAGATGCTCCCTAAAGTCTGATGTTGCCAGATTTTTTTTTTTTTTAAAAAATATTCAAGATGCTTAAATGGACAGCAGCAAAAATTCTCACAAAAGAATAATCATAGGTCCCATTTCGGTCCAATAGGATAACAAGGCACCATCACCCAGGAAGAAAAGGACAGGTTTTCCTCTGTAAAAGCTGTGTCATGCACCCACACAAATCACACATGAGGCATATTTTAATTACTTAATAGCTCTGGATGTTATAACCCCTCTTTTCTCTAAGGTACCACTGGAACTGAGTGGGGACAGTGTGGGTGAACAAAGTGGTAAAGCCAAAAGGTGCCGGTGGTGGCCAAGATAATCAAAGCTGCCTTCAGGTTTTGATACTGCTAATTTATTTCCCATTCAGAACGTAGAACCTGTGGCTGACTTTGATATCTTAGTCACTCCAGACACAGAGCTGAATGGAGTCTGAAGTTAAAAGGCAAAGATGTGTAAAAGGTACATTGTTACCAACTGGGGAGATTAGTTAGGGTGATATATGGGGCTATAATTAGGATGAAAGGAAAATGTAGGCTGTCTATTGGGAAACAAGCTGAGAAGTGTTAGGCCAGAATATTCTACCCACAAATTAGATGAGAAAACCCTGGAAAAGGCACTGTACATAGTGTTACGTTTCACAAGACTCTCTTATGTGTGTCACTTATACGTGTTAGGTTTCACACAGCATCAGCTCCTGGATCCCTATCGGGAGATCTCAAGAAACTTCTGTGTTCATTTCCAATATTGGCTTTAAGTACCAGAGCACTGAGGGTTAATCAAAAAGACTTGCACAGGCAGAGCAAATGAATGATCTGAACTCAAAAACAAGCAAACACAAATATTTTTTTTAAATTTTTAAAGGACAGCTTTATAAGTGTTTTGAGTGCTGACTCACTGATGTGAGAACATGGGGTTGGCAGTGCAGCGTAAGCAGTCATGCCGGGAGGACAACCTCTAACAGGCTGGTAAAATCCATCTCCATCGTTAGGAAGGCAAATTGCTCATATCACCTGCCTCCCTGGGCAAAGCAAACTGAGCAAAGGCGAGGATGCACAGTGCTCGGCCCACAGCTTTATCCATTTTTGTAAAAAATTATACAGAATCATTGATGGTTTAAAGAGTTAAATGAGTTGTATCATCACATTTAAATACAGATAACTGTGAGTTGCATATAGTCTTTCCAGTAAGACAACAGATGGTTAGAGCTGATTGATTTTTTTCCAAAACTGATTTTTAATAAAATTTTTCTGGCCATTTCAAAGGAGATCAAGTTGTAGACAAAAGATTTCCAATATATGCAGGATTTTTGTTCATTTTCATTTCATCTCTGTTCTACTTGTATTAATTAGCTCCTGAATCAGCTATATTAAAACATTATGGGTCTTTTTTCTTCATGATGTTTCTCACCAGTGGGTCTTTCACTCATTGGCTTCCTAAACAAACAAATGCCAGGTCAATGCGGCTGCACTGCGCTTTGTTATATAAATAGGTCTGCACTGCATTTTGTTATGGACCCAGGTAGCTCATCAATCCCAATAAGAGAAAAGATTTTTTTTTTTTACTTATCCAATATACATCTTGTCCATTAAGATTTCAGTCCCTAAACACTTGTAGATTGCTGCAGTGAATAAATGTTCTTTCCCTTTCAGCAGTAAGGTCTGAATTCGACTTGCAATTTATCATGGTGCTAAGCATAATTAAGATGTGGAACAGATTAATGAGTCAGGTTATAGAATACTATCAAGGTTAATTTTTAAGTGGATTTTTGATAAACGTCCAGCGGAGAACAGCCTCAGTACTCCTCCATCCTGGAGTCTGGACTAGATGATCTCTGTGGTAGACCCTAGAGTACTAGTAGCTGTCAGTAGCTGTCAAAAAAATCAAACCAAAAAACTTCAACAAAAACATAAGCAAAAACACACACAAAAACCAAACAACTAAGGAATGAAAAAGCCACCTCAGCATAGAATTACAGAAAGTAAAGACAATTTTCCTCTGTTTTCACATTTTGTTCTACTCTGCTTCATAGCACTTCCTAGATCCTCAAGACCATTCATATCACTGAAATAAACTCTTTCTGATGTGGGAGAACTTTCACCCCTGAATAAGGGAGCGGGACAGTTCTAAAATAAGAACTTTATTTTAAAGTGGTAAAAATCTGAAAGTTGTTTTCTGGAACTAAAATAGTACGTTGATTTCACTGTCTGCAAATTATTAGACTTTACTTTGAAGTGACTTATTAACAATGTTTCAGAATGCTTCCATTGACTTTTTTTTTTGTTGTTTGTCCTTTTTGTAGAGAAAATGTCCAGATATGAAAGGCAAAATTTTCTGTGGTCAACATTTAACCAAGTTTCATTCTTAAAGGAATTGAGGGCTGGAGAGAAACTTCACTAAATAATCACTGAATAATCAAACTTCACTGAATAATCAAAATATAAGAAGAAAAAACTTCTTCTACACATTACAAAATGAAAGTCTCCATTTATATTAACTCATTTCCAGTGCTTGTGTTAAAAGAGACTAATGTTAGTACAAAATCAGTAGAAAATTTTAGACTGAAAAATACGTTTAAGAAAAATAAAAGATTTTTTCAGACCTGCAACAATTTTTCTGACGTTTTCAATGAATGTATTTCAACATTCCTGTTTCAACTCATAACATCAAAACACTTTAGATAGGACTCAATTCTTCTAGTTTCAGATTTTTAAAAGTTAAACGACATTAATCTTGGGCAGATATTTGTCAATCTCACTTTTAGATAATGTGGGCTGGAAGCACATTCATAGTCTGGATTCGAATGTCGGAAAAAGTAACCCAAGGTTAATATTCTCCCTCTGTGGAAATAAATACTTTCAGAATAAGACCAATCTCTATTCATATAGTAATGAAGTAGTTTATTTTCAAAGTCAGAACTTCCCTGAATTTCTGTCACATGTTAAAAATGTCTAAAAAATAAGGTGTTTAAAGTCAAAAACTGCTGTGTTGCTGCCTTTTTTATATATATACCAGCTTTATCTGAGTGAAAGGAAATAAACTTTTAAAACTGTCTTTGGTCTACAAGGTGCTTAACACATTTTATCATGCTCACATATTTTTATTACATTTTTCTGCCTTTTCTTACTCAATCTTACTCTCATTCCATAGTGCATGAGAATTAAGTTTTCAGTGAGAGAATACATCCATATTCTTATTTTCCTACAGGATAGAGCATATGCACCTGTTTGAAAGTCAAGGTACAGATTTGGGAGAGGAGAGGAAGTTTTTGTCCTAAACATAGAAAGGGAAAGAGAATAATACAACCTATTAATATGAACATCACAAAATGAGTGAATAGATTATGTGACCCAAAACATGAAAATTTTGTGACTGTTTTGACAGGCAAAGCTAAAGCACTTTATACCCTACACAGCACAGTACTCACCCATCTGAAGGCCAAAAAAATATCTGTCTTTTTTCTAAAGTCATTATGGCAGCCCTACTAATGGTCTGATATTTCTACATGTTCAGCATAAAATTAGCTTCAAGTTGGTTCTCACAGATACAGTCACTACTAAAAAAATCACTATTAAAAAATCACTTTGCTTCTTTAAAATTTCTAGATACTAAATACATGTTCCTAGATGATACTTTTTGCCTTTAATCTTCTTCAAACATACCTTCAATTTACTGGGTCTTTTCATATCCCCTTCCTTTGCCTCTCCATCCTCTCTTCTACTCTGACCTCACATATTCAGTCTCCTAACTCACATAATCAGCTCTTTCAACTGGGAATGCAAAGTTAAGTAGGGAGAGTCTGCCTGAGGTGCCGTGTTCTTTGTGTTAAACACTCACATTGTCCACAGACATCCGTGAACTTCAGTGCACTCAGTAATACTCCCATTTTGTTATGTTTGTGGGGAGTAATTTAACTTCTCTATGAATTCATTTTGGGACTGAAGTGTAGAAGAACTGCTGTGCTACCAGTTCTAGTATTTCAAGTATCCATGAGTTTGGTGACTTTGTGTAATACATTAGGACTAATGCAAAATAAGGCAACCTCATGAATTTCTCATGAGGTCATCTTCCTCCTTAAATGAATTGCCAGCTGACAAACCACTTTTCAACAAATACTGCACAACAAGGTACACTACACTATCTATATGCCACTAATGAATAAATCGGGACTCACAACCCACTCATTGCTCATCACATGCTTGCCTCGAGTATGTTCCATATTTTTGTCTTTATTTTAGCACTTGAAAGTTGTTGCATTGATGTCTGTGGTGCCACCGAAGCGAATCAATCATGATGAGTTACTCTTAATTTTAGTTTCAATCTCAGATTCCTCTAGTCTTCTTATGTGGCAAGTTGGTCAGATGGCCAGGTTGCTTCAGAAAAGCAAGTGGTTTCTAACACATGGTCTTGGCAGAGTTTTAGATAGGTATAAATAAAATATACCCTGGATTATAATAAAGAATCCAAAAACCATATTACAAGGGCATCATGAAGTTATGTCTTGTGCATACACATATTGTTACAGTTATGTGTGCTTATAGCTACATTTTTAAATGTCTGCTGGCAAAAGTGGTCTTTGCCAAATGATGAATGGCCAAGAACTAGTGATTCTGTCATAGTTCTGTGGGAAGAGAAAGTGGAAGAAAGTAATAAATTTGCAATTCTTCTGTATCATGAGGCACAGCTGTTTGGCAGAGCTTTCTGAAGACACCAGTTAAAGGAGGGACCTAATTTACTGGGACTTTACTTTACTCCCAGCCCTGTCTGGAGTACAGCTGCCATCCAAATGATGTGAGATAGGTTTCGAATAACATAGCTGGGCATCAGTGTGATGCTCATAGGTGCATTCTCAGATGCATTGGAGCTGCAAGTTTTTCACAAAAACTGTACCAGAGTAAAAATTGAGAAACGGGTTCAGTGTACCAATTTAGGAATTATTTTTAGACAGCAGCAGAAGAAACCTCTGAGGTCAGGAGATGAAGAAAACCCCAGTGTAAGAGTTCAGCAGTTCTCTCAGCTGGTGGTAGAACAGTAAGTACAGCTTTAAAGCCTTGGTCTTTCAAGTGAGACACGGATAAGGATCAGACTCCCTACTTGTATGAAAGTCAGGAAGGTGAGCCAGTTGGAATATATCTTTGGAGGTGACCTCTGCAGTTCTCTGTATTATAATTAAAGTTCAAGGATTTCATTAGAAACAAGAACGAAATGCTGAGGAATGTTATGCTGAGGTTGAGCCATTCAACCATTGATCTTCTCCTGGGTTAGTTGCCTGAGTTAAATCAGACCCTTCTTATGAAAATCGGGAGGCATTCAAGCCAGTGCAGTAGCAGCAGCTGGTGAAATAAAATTCAAGTCCAAGCACAGGACGGTAGAAAACAGCCTCCCAAACCCAAAGCTTCAGCCCTTCAACTCTTGTACTTCCAATATGACAAACATCCAACTGTTTGGTCAACTGTTTGCCAGCTGGGGCCTGAAGACACCTCTTACACAGAACCCCCAGGTGAAATGAGAGCAAAAGGCCTGGTCTGAGAAAACACTGGGGTTTAAGGTCAGGCTTCATGACATTTTCTGAAACCACTGTAAGAGGGCTTTAAAGACTGCAGTAGGATTTAAGTTCTGCACTGGTGTTTAAAGTAGCAGTTTTGGCTGGATAAGCAAAGAAACTTTTGTTCCTTTGGGTCCTACATCTTTATTTACAGAAAAGACTCCAAAAGTCATAGATTTTAAAGTTCAAAGACCATAGGTTTCCCATTTCCCTTTGAAGAAGGTTGTTAATTCAGCTTTGCATACTTATGTAGTTTAGCCAGGCTGCATCAACAAAGATTGGGGATAAATAATGCATTACACTGATCTGTCAATGATTAATTTCCCTTCAAAATAAAGAAATAAGTTGTGTTTCATCAGTCTCAAAGTACTGTTTCCATTTCATTGTAAGTAATACAATATGTATGTAAAACACACATTTTTTTTGGAAAGCTTCCAGCAAGAAGCAGTCAGAAGGCAAATCAATAGCATTTTCTAATTTCAAAAAGTCAAATACAATAAATATGCTTCCAGTGGACACACCTGTATAACCCTGTTCTGTTCCCTTGATCCTCACTTCAGCGCCTGTACAAACATTTTGGCAGATTCAAGCAAAGACATTACCCATTGTGATTTAAGATGTATATCAACAGATTATTCCATCCAAAAAGACTAGAAAATGAACAAGCTAGACAAGCAAAGAAGATAATTCAATCTTCATTTTACAGATGGAAAACTGCTTCAGGGAGAAACATTAAAAGACTATGCAGAAATCTCATGATAGAGTTAGGAACTGATTCCGTTTCTGGAATCCAGCATTTTTAAACAGTCCTAAGAAAAGTGACATTTTTTTTCTGCAACTGGAGGCAAATATAAGCTTTTACTTTGTTAATAAAAATAGCCATTTTTATTAATTCTGTACATACATAAATATGTACATATATACATAAGAGGTTTTTTTATACATATTAGGATCCTTTGTGATTTGTAAAAACAGAAAATGGAGCCATGCCAAGTGCACACAATTGTGATGCCCTACTTTGGGTCACAGAAGAGCTCTGACAAATATGAGCAAATGGTTCTAAAGGTTGTGCCTATTATGTTGAAATTAATTTTCAGTAATAAAATTATATCAATTAAGAAGGCATCTTGGGAGGTAGAATATGATAGCCAAAACTGCATGATAACACAATTCTAGCAACAGCTGAGTGGCTGCCAAGCTGTATGCCAGTGTGAAGTACAACAGAAATGTGTGAACAACAGAGTTGGAAGGAAAGGTAGAAAAAAAGACACCTGTGACTACCATTCTAGCAAGAAAGTAACAGCACAACATATATGGAAAGACCTTGTTTGGCCTATTTCACTGTGTATGGAACACAGCTTTAATGATATTCACAGGCTATGTAAAACCAAGAAGGATTTCCTCTTTTTTAAGATAAAAAACAGAAAATTTTGGAACTGAGAATTAAGCAAATATTCTTTTATTTTATTTTATTGTTTTGGCAGCAAATCCTCTACCGTTCACAGTGAACCAGCAAGAATCTCTTAATCTTCCCATTGTAACTGGGACTAATTTAACACACCAGAGAAAGCACCAGATAAATAAACTTTATTTAGAAATCAAGGAGAAGCTACCATGGTAGTTTTGCTTTTCCAGTGCTCAGACTTCCCTACTGTTGTGCTCCAATGTGCGTAGATCCTGCGGATCCAGCAGAGTCCCAGCACAGATCAGAGGACTGTGGAAGCTGTTCACTAGGAGAGGTTTGTATCCATCCATACAGTGATAGAACACAATCATACAATAGAATCAGAATAGTTTAGGTTGGAACAGAACTTCAAGGTCATCCATTAGCATTGAAATGCCAGGTCCACCACTAAACCATGTCCGTGAGCACCATATCTACACATGGGTTTAAATACCTCCAGGGATGGTGATTAAACCACTTTCCTAGGCAGCCTGTTGCAGTGCTTGACAATCCTTTCCGTGAAGAAACTTTTTGGAATACCCACTCTAATTGCTGGTGTAACTTGAGGACATTTGCCTTCATTCTATCACTTGTTATTCAGAAGAAACCACCACCCATCTTGTTACAATGTCCTTTCAAATACTTGTAGAGAGCGATAATGTTCCCCCTCAGCCTCCTCTTCTCCAGACTAAACAAACCCAGTTCCCTCAGCCATTCCTCATAGGACTTGTGCTCTAGTCCCTTCACCAGCTTCGCTGCCCATTTTTGAACATGCTCCAGAACCTCAACGTCTTTTTTGTTGTAAGGGGCCCGAAACTGAACATAGGATTTGAGGTGCAGCCTCACAAATGCCAAGTACAGGGGCACAACTACTTCCCTTATCCAGAATCAATTTGACTGGGAGATCTTCCTCTTTTCCTCACTCCTTATCTATGAAAGTTATCTACTTTTGAGTGTTTATCAAATAACGTGAATTTTTCCATTATACTGTTACTGGTTAACACCAAGTGGGAAATACATTTGAATTATTGTCCAAAGGAAATAGTCTTACTGGGGTGGCACTAAGCCAGAAAAGCATCAAGTGGAGGTTAAACTGACACTGCTATGTTTTAAGACAGCCTCTCCTGTGGATTTCAGTGCTGTCTGCCAGGACATGGGAACACAACAGTAACTGCATTTGCTTCTGGGACTGCAAAACGTTTTCACAGTGCTGGAGATGGCTCAGGTACTGGCAGTAATGCAGCTTGGTATTTACCTGCCTGCCCGATAGCCTCCACTGAACGGTGTATGAGCAAGATAATTTGAAGCTAAGTCTAGCATAGCTTTGTGTCAGTGCATTAGTAATAAATACAGACAGCTAGACTGGAACTATCTGCATTAGGAATTGTAGTACAGCACAGGGACAATCAGAAAAAGAAATGTCCACAGTAGTGTGAAAACTGGAATTAAGATAGTCAGTCACGCTGTTTTTTCTCGGAGAGAGTTAATTTTCTTCATAGTAGCTATTATGGGCTTATGTTTTGAAGCTGGGAAGAAAACAGTGATGATAACACAGGGAATCTTTTTTATTTATTGATGAGAAGTGCTTAATAAGAGTTAAGGCCTTTTCTGCTTCTCATCCCACCCCACCAGTGAGTAGGCTGAGGCTGCACAAGCAGAGGGACATTCAGAGTGACGGCATTTCTCTTCCCAAGTCACTGTTACAGAGCCCTGCTTTCCTAGAGGTGGCTGAATATTCGCCTGCCAATGGGAAGTGATGGATGAACTCCTTGTTTTGTTTTGCTTGTGCACACAGCTTTTGCTTTACCTATTAAATTGCCAGAAGAATTTCATGAGATTTAACAAATATAAATGTAAAGTCCTATGTCTGGGACAGAATAATCCCCAGATGGGGTTATCAGTCTGAGTGCCTGGGGAACTCAAAGGGCTCTCAGATCTTGGATGACAGTAAACTCAATATGTGCGCCTGTGTGCCCTGGTAGCAGTGGCAAAGGCAAAAAAAATTATATGGTTGCCATAAAAAATTATATAGTTGCCATAACAGAAACATGGTGGGATGACTCACACAATTGGATTACTACAACTGATGGATACCAGCTTTTCAGAAGAGATAGACGAAGTAGGAGAGGTGGTGGGGTGGCTCTTTATGTTAGGGAGGGTTATGAATGCTTAGAAATTAATCAATGTGAGGACAGGGTTGAGAGCTTATGGGTTAGAATCAAAGAAAAAGCCAATAAGACTGACATCATTGTGGGAGTCTGCTACAGACCTCCCAACCATCCACGGGTGCTGAGGGAGCTGGCTGATGTCATTGCTAGACCACTCTCCATCATCTTTGCCAAGTCTTGGGAGACGGGAGAGGTGCCTGAGGACTGGAGAGAAGCAAATGTCACTCCAGTCTTCAAAAAGGGCAAGAAGGAGGACCAGGGTAACTATAGACCGGTCAGCCTCACCTCCATCCCTGGGAAAGTGATGGAACGACTTCTCCTTGATGCCATCTCAAGGCATATCAGGGATAAGAGGGTCATTAGAGACAGTCAACATGGCTTCACCAAGGGGAAGTCGTGTTTGACTAACCTCATAGCCTTTTATGAGGATATAACAAGGTGGATAGATGATGGCAGAGCGGTGGATGTGGTCTACCTTGACTTCAGTAAAGCATTTGACACAGTCTCCCACAGCATCCTTGCTGCTAAACTGAGGAAGTGTGGTCTAGACTCTCGGGTAGTGAGGTGGACTGTGAACTGGCTAAGGGGAAGAAGCCAAAGAGTTGTGGTCAATGGGGCGGCGTCTGGTTGGAGGCCTGTATCCAGTGGAGTCCCTCAAGGGTCGGTACTGGGACCACTATTATTCAATATATTCATCGATGACTTGGATGAGGGACTAGAGAGTACTATCAGCAAGTTTGCTGATGACACCAAGCTGGGAGGAGTGGCTGACACACCAGAAGGCTGTGCTGCCATCCAGGGAGACCTGGACAGGCTGGAGGGTTGGGCGGGGAAAAATTTAATGAAATATAACAAGGGTAAATGTAGGGTCTTGCATCTGGGCAGGAACAACCCCAGGTTCCAGTATAAGTTGGGGAATGACTTATTAGAGAGTAGTGTAGGGGAAAGGGACCTGGGAGTCTTGGTGGACAGCAGGATGACCATGAGCCAGCAGTGTGCCCTTGTGGCCAGGAAGGCCAATGGCATCCTGGGGTGTGTTAGAAGGGGGGTGGTTAGTAGGTCAAGAGAGGTTCTCCTTCCCCTCTACTCTGCCCTGGTGAGACCCCATCTGGAATACTGTGTCCAGTTCTGGGCCCCTCAGTTCAAGAAAGACAGGGAACTGCTGGGGAGAGTCCAGCACAGGGCAACTAGGATGATGAAGGGAGTGGAGCATCTCCCTTATGAGAAAAGACTGAAGGAGCTGGGGCTCTTTAGTTTGGAGAAGAGGAGACTGAGGGTTGACCTCATTAATGTTTACAAATATATCAAGGGTGAGTGTCACGAGGATGGAGTCAGGTTCTTCTCGGTGACAACCACTGATAGGACAAGGGGTAATGGGCTGAAACTGGAACATAAGAGGTTCCCCTTAAACTCGAGAAGAAACTTCTTCTCAGTGAGGGTGATGGAGCCCTGGAACAGGCTGCCCAGAGTGGCTGTGGAGTCTCCTTCTCTGGAGACATTCAAGACCTGCCTGGACACGTTCCTGTGTAGCATAGTCTAGGCATTCCTGCTCTGGCAGGGGGATTGGACTTGATGATCTTTCGAGGTCCCTTCCAATCCCTAACATTCTATGATTCTATGATTCTATGATGAAGAAATAGATAAGATTCTTTATAGGAAATTGGGTGAAGTTGTTTTCATGGGGGATTTTAACTTCCCAGACATCTGCTGCAAATATAATACAGCAGAGAGGGATCAGTCCAGGAGGTTCCTGAAGTATGTGGAAGATAACTTCCTGACACAGATGGTGAGGTAACCAACGAGAGGAAGTGCACTCCTGGACTTGCTGCTTGTTAATAGAGAATGTCTTGTGGGGGAGGTAACTGTTAGAGGCTGTCTTTGACAAAGTGATCATGTAATGCTAGAGTTCTCCATTTTTGGCGAGGTAAGGAGAGGGGTCAATAGAATTGCCACCTTGGACTTCCGGAGGGCTGACTTTGGTCTCTCCAGGCCCATGGTTAAGAGAGTTCCTTGGGAGGCTGTTCTGGAGGGCATGGGAGCCCAGGAAGGCTGGGCATACTTTAAGGAATTAATTTTAAAGGTGCAGGAACTGACTATACCTAAGTCATGAAAGATGAGCCAACATGGAAGGAGACAAGCCTGGCTGAACAGAGAGCTTTGGCTGGAATTTAGGAACAAAAGAAGAGTTTATGGTCTATGGAAGAGGGGGCAGGCAAATTATGAGGATTATAAACAAGAAGTGAAGCTGTGCAGGGAGAAAATTAGAAAGCCCATCTAGAGTTAAACATGGCCACTGTGGTGAAGAATAACAAGAAAATTTTCTATAAATGCATTAACAGTAAGAGGTGATCTAAGAAAAATCTCCATCCTTTGTTGGATGCAGAGGGAAACATAGTGACCACAGATATGGAAAAAGCTGAGGTACTTAATGCCTTCTTTGCCTCAGTCTTCAACAGTAAGATCAGTTGTTCTCTGGGCACACAGCCCCCCGAGCTGGAAGAAAGGGACGAGGAACAGAATAGGACATACGTAATCCATGAGGAAATGGTTATGGACCTGCTTCATAAGATGAATCCTCATAAATCTATGGGGCCTGATGGATTACATGCTAGAGTGCTGAGGGAGCTGGCAGATGTGGTTGCCAAGCCACTCTCCATCATCTTTCAGTAGTGCTGGTTAACTGGGGATGTCCCAGTGGACCGGAGGCTGGCAAATGTAACGCCCATCTTCAAGGGCAGGAAGAAGGATCCTGGTAGCTACAGACCTGCCAGTCTTACCTCAGTGCCAGGAAAGGTGATGGAATGAGTAATCTCAAGAACCATCACAGAACAATTAAAAGCCAACAGGGTGATCGAGCCCGGTCAGCATGGATTCGTGAGGGGCAGATCCAGCTTGACAAATCTAATCTCATTCTATAACAAGGTGACCTGCTTAGTGGATGAGGGAAAGGCTGTCGATGTAGTGTACCTGGACTTCAGTAAGGCCTTTGACACTGTCCCCCACAACATCCTTATGGCTAAGTTGGCTGCCCATGGCTTGGATGGACACATACTCTGCTGGGTGAAACACTGGCTGGATGGCCGGGCCCAAAGAGTTGTGGTCAATGGAGTTAAATCCAGTTGGTGGCAAGTCGCAAGCAGTGTCCCTCAGGGCTCAGTGCTGGAGCCACTCCTGTTTAACATCTTCATCAATGATCTAGATGAGGGGATTGAGTGCATCCTCGGCAAGTTTGCAGATGACACCAAGCTGGGAGGGAGTGTTGATCTGCTGGAGGGTAGAAAGGCTCTACAGAGGGACCTGGACAGACTGGATTGATGGGTCCAGGCCAACTGCAGGCATTTCAATAGAGCCAAGTGTAGGGTCCTGCATTTTGGTCATGGCAACCCCATGCAACACTACGGGCTTGGGGAAGGGTGGCTGGAAGGCTGTCTGGTGGAAAAGGACCTGAGTGTTCTAATCGACAGCTGGCTGATATGAGCCAGCAGTGTGCCCAGGTGGTCAGGAAAGCCAACAGCATCCTGGGTTGTATTAGAAATTTTGTGACCAGCAGAAGTAGGGAAGTGATTTTCCCCCTGTACTCAGCACTGGTGAGGCCGCACCTTGAGTATTGTGTTCAGTTTTGGGCACCTCAGGATGAGAGGGATATTGAGGTGTTGGAGCGAGTGCAGAAAAGGGCAACAAAGCTGGTGAAGGGCCTGGAGAATAGACCTTACGAGGGGCGATTGAGGGAGCTGGGACTGTTCAGTTTAAGGAAGAGGCGGCTGAGGGAGGACCTCATCATGCTCTACAATTACTTGAAAGGACATTGTGGAGAAGTTGGTGCTGGTCTCTTCTCACAGGTCATTAGGGACAGAACCAGGGGCAACGGGCTGAAGTTGCAACACGGTGGGTTTAGGCTGGACATTAAGAAGAAATTCTTCATGGAAAGAGTGGTCAGACACTGGAACAGACTGCCTAGGGAGGTGGTTGATTCACCATCCCCGGGTGTGTTTAAGTGTCGCTTAGATGTGGTATTAGGTGACATGGTTTAGGGGCAAACTTGTAGTGTAGGGTTAATGGTTGTAGTGTAGGGTTAATGGTTGGACTCGATGATCCCAGGGGTCTTTACCAATCTGAACTGTTCTGTGATTCTATGATTCTATGAAATTTCCTGGGCTGCATTATCAAGAGTACAGCCAACAGACTGAGGAATGTGAAAAATTGTATTATTCTGTATAGATGGTTGAGTTTAATTAAACACTTAGGTGCATTTTTTTAATATAATTTTGCATTTTTTTGCTTAATTTCTCTTGGTTTAAACATGAAAGAGATCTAAGATCCCCAAATGAATATGCAAAGTGAGACAAGGGAAGAAATGAAACAGCTGTTGGGCTGCCTAGAGCTAAAAAACATCTGTTTAAAAGTTTCTTGCAATGTAAATTCTATCCCGTTTTTCTCTACCTATAGTCCCTGAATCAAAGCTCAGCAAAAGTTACACAATACTTCTGCAAGTTTCACCCAGTGAAGATCTCACTTGTCAAGTAGATCTGTTTTTAAGACAAGTTTTGCCACTCTAGTAAAAGCTTTCGCCCTTATTGAACGAGTATATTTTTATATCAAGGAAATTGTTTTCCAGTATGAGTATATTTTAACACTAAGGAAATTGTTTACCAGTATTTTGGTACTTTTGATCTTGCTTGTGAGCTGATTGTTTAAAACATCCTTAATTCCTTATGAATTTTGAGTTCACACGATCTTAGTTCTGTGTGATCACCTGTCCTCAAGCACTTCAGCTTCTATCTAGACTGCACTAGCAAATCCCACTGTATTCCCATAGCCAAACTTCTCTGTTATTTCTTCCAACTGGCTACGAACTCGAATAACTTTTGACTTTGCACATTCTCCCTGCCATTCAGAACAGAGGCCCAGATTCAACAGGACAGCTGAAGAACATTCATGTTTCAGCTTAGCCTAGAGCCCTATAGCTTTGCTTACGGCCCTATATAGGGCACTGTCATTTTTCTAAACAAAAATACGTGAGTTTGAGTCCTTTGAAGCTAAAATGTAAAACACGGTTTCTATACTTCTTGGGCTAGTGCCTTAGCCTCTGAGAAGTGCAGAAGAAAGAGAGCTTTCAGAAGCAGTTCTCCCTTTTCCATCTACTGTTTGCAGGCTTAAATATCCTCCTGCTCTACAGTCGTGTATCGCCATCCAGGGCACCTAGATAAACCTATTTTCCATACATGGATTTTAGGCATTTAACATGAATATTTGAATCTGATGCAGAGAAGTGTCTGGTAACTCCAAATATTGTCACAATCCTAGCTTCACAAAAGGGTTTTTTTAAATATCCCATAGCTCATATGAGATCTCTCCAATACAGCAGAGGAATCAGCCCAGTACAGCACCTTAACCATGGCTATGTTTATCTTCTTTTCACTCTTGTCTCTACAGACATGCTCAAAATTGAGTGTGAGGGGCCTTTACCTATGGCCCCACCTGTCCTTGCTATTGGTTGGGATAAAGAATGGAGTAAGAAAAATAGACACAAGTCTTCAGATCTGAGGTAACAGGTTGAATAAATGAATAACGATCATTTCTCCTTCCATTTTAAATAGCACACAATAGCACAAAAGGATTACATTTAATAACATCAGATTGATGTGTCTTCATGAATGATAAGATGCCACTACTTAGGAGTCTAGCTTTGCCACAGCATTGCAAACATATTTTTATGCCCATATGATGTCATAAATGTTTTTTATTCTAGTTGATCTACACATTTGTTTAATCATGTTTGATCATGAAGTTGCACTTAGCTGAACCTTTCTCAATAGCTGCTCCTAACTGTGGCTATTTTTTGTGCTAAATAACGTTGATGATATATGATAAATATAGTTTTCTTATGAAATTTCACAGCAAAAATGCTAATTGCTTCCATTTTTGTTTTTCAGTACAGCAGATCAGGAGTTGCTATAAGGAATAAAAATCATAGCAATTATATCCATGGATACTAGCCATGAATGCAAAATTTAGTTTCAGGGAACATTGAGCTTTTAGAAATTTTAATTTCCAAATTCCCCATAAAAATTATCTTCAGGGGGTATTTCATATATTTTATATCCTGTCTGGAATGTTCCAGTTCAGATCACAGCTCCCAATATTGTTAAATTAGCCACCTATATAAATATTCATCTTTGTTTCAAAGGCAGTGACAGAAGTATCAATTCGGTGTGATCCTAGGGAAATGCAGAAACCTACGCTTCGGTGGCCCCAGGAGGGATGTCTAGAGAAGATGCTGAAGCAGTTGATGTGGCCACTGCTTTCTCACAACCTGAAGCTGCACCGCGGATGTTGCTGCTGCTGCAGGGGTGTCCCTGTGCTGCAGGCACTGCGACCGTCACTGACAGAGAAAACCTCAGGGACTTGTAGAAAAGTAGACCTCCTGACAAAATCTGCTGGTGGTTCAGAATCACTGGCATGTGACTGAGAAAGAAGGCTATTGCCTTCTCATGGTGGAGGTTTTGTACCAATGGATCTGCTCCTTTCCATACCAGGATGTATGGTTCTTGCCAGGAATCATGTAGCTGCTTATAATTGCACCAACTTTGCAGAAAACGAAAAAATAAATACAGGAGCAATAACTACACTCTGTCTTATGTATAAAGAAAACTATGTAATTTCCCTCAGAGTGAACAGGAATCTTTTCTGTTCATTTCTCTGCAGCATTTGGAAGATTCTCTATTTGTTTGCTTTAGTAAATGACTTTTTTTTCCCAGGCATATTCATATTGCACAACTCTGGTAGCATTCACCTTCCTGTAAAACTAAAGCCAATTAGTCAGGCCGTCATAAACTACAGGTCAGCCTTTCTCTTTTCCCCTCTTCCACTTTCCCCTGACATCTTCATTTCCCTGCCTTGCTGCTTGCCACAGTTCACGAGCTGCAGGTACCAGAGCCCATTTATTTACACTGCACCTCTGGTCAGTGTCGGTCCTTTGCACAATTTCTCCCTGAAGTGTTAAGACTCATATCATGTATAAAAGCTTGAATTTGTCATGTTTAATGTCTCAAGTCTTGCTTCCACCAGTTGCCATTGGCCTAGCTCCCTGAAGAGGTGTGTAAGAAAAATATCAGATGTTAGTCCTTTAAAACATTACTAGGAAGTGCTTAGGTACTATAGGGCTGAAGCACAAAATAAGAACCTGGACAGATTAAGCAAAGCATGGGCATATATTCAGCAGCAGCAGTAGCGAGTATTTCATCCTTCATGTACGAGGCCAAGGAACTTGGTTGCTCTCACGCCATCGATGTAACGCGCATTACAAGTGGTGATGAGGTGACACATGAGAGTTTCTCATGAAAGATTCATGTGGCATATTAATTACCTTAAATATTTTTGAGCTGGTTAAGTCTTTGGGGTAAACAGTGCACTCTGAAAAACACTAATTGCATAATATACATTTTAAATACATTGTAATTTAAAAATAGCCTAGTTATTAGCATATCTAAATTATGCACTTCTATGAACTCTAAGTAGATAATATTAATTTTAATTAGGGCGGGTTTTTTCTGTAATACAGTGAAAAGACTTTATAAAGGATGTAACTTTTTACTAATTTGTTTCCTTCAGATTTCTCAGTTAAATAATGAACTATATTAGAAAAATGCTTTATTACATATTTGCCCAAGAGACCTGAATGGCTCAATAGGAACTGCTTGTTCTTTCAAAGAATAGCCAAGTCAAGATAATTAAATTGCAGGCTAAACTAGCTTGTCCAGGCCAACTCCAGCTGAATTTCTTCTCAGAAGAGGAAGATGATTAACTGTACTCATTCATAGATGATTTTCCATAAATATCATTACTTTCATAGTGATATTATGCTATTCCCTAAAAATGCTATGAAGACTACAAGTGTAGGTCCATCTAATGGGTCCCACTGCTGGATCTGGCCCAACCCAACTCCATGATGATTGTGAAAAAAAAACTAGACAGTAACTCATAAGTTGACTCCAGGATGCAAGTAGTCAGAGCAGAGAAAAGCCTCTGAGAGGCTGAAAGGAAATAAGTAGTGACTCAAGTCCTGATCTCATGCTGAGTGAGAGCAATATCATTAGGTATGGATGCTCTTCCAGTCCTTTCGATTCCCTCCTGGAAAATAATGATTATTGGAACTACTGACTGCCCTGTTCCTAAATAATAATCTTTCAGCAGATAGACACACAGCATACAACAGTTCAAAGAACTGTGTGCCAGGATGCAAATATCTCCAAAATGGCTATGCCTAAACTCTAAAATATTTCAATTCACGTCTGTGCTGAGGCAAGTCCTGATTACCAACTCCTGTAACACTCTTCCCTTTCTCCTCCTTACATCATGAGAAGAAAGTTCACTGTGTTATCCAGAGGGAGTTCATCCAGGAAGGACCCAGATGTGGTATTTCCAAGAAATACCATAAGACAAACTCACAGCACAGGGTAGCCTGTCGTGTTTAAGCCAAAGTTTTAAGGGTTTTGAACAAGGCTTCCTAGATTTGTTGAAAAGTACCACTAGTGGCCAAAAATCATTCTCTGCCTTCAAACTAACTTACTAAAAACCAAATTCACAAAACTGCAAATGGGCTAAGGTAAGCATCCATTCCTACAAAATCTCATTTCATACAGCATAAAGTGAGTTCTTGCAGTTAAATTGGTGATGAATATTTTCAGAAAGATAAAAATAGTAAACTTAACCATCAGATTGGCATTGGAGGTTTTGAGGAACCAGTCCTATGAGAGAGAAACTTCCAGAATACTGCCCCTAGTTTTACTACTTCTGATTTCTGAGCAGTATTTGTATCCTTCTGCATCATTACTGTGATATAAATATCTCTTGAACTGACCTGTGGGATTATCTGCTGTGGGGACATATGTAATTTATTACAGCAGCTGCAAGTGTGAATGTATTGACCAGTTCTAAACAAAATTAAAACCGATCCAATCAAAAGAAAATGACACTTTGTACTTTGCCTTTACTATTTAAATTCAGGACCTAGGACAATATTCTACATCAACGACAAAACCCCTATTATCTTTTATCATAAAAACCTCGCAATGTTAAAATGTAGAAATTGTGTTAAGAATACGGGAGAAGAATCACCATGTATTGGGACATGGTCAACATGACCTGTATGAGGCAATACAACTCTCTAAGTCTGATGCTGCAAAGTTTTTATCTTTTCAAAGACTAAAATTCTTAGTACTCAAGTCATTTCTGGATAGACAATTAGCTCCATAGGTGATTAACTGTGGCCCGAAAAGTCTTTCAGGAGAGAAGTACAGCACTTTGAGCAGGACAGTGCTAAAGAACTGTGCATGATGAAATATTTTTAGACCATATCATTGACGTCTGATGTGTGAATCAAAACCACCATTCTTCTAACCTAACGCTACTACTGAATTATTACGGAGTCTCCCTGAGTTGGTTTTTATAGATTTCATGCTTTTATTACACACTGTTCTGTTGGCTCAATTTCTTTTTGATTTCTCACATCAGAAAGAACATTGGCCAGTTCTTGCAGCCTCACAGATGTAACTTCCTATGTCATAATCACGTCATTAGAGGAACAATGATTACATTATCTAGTCTGAAATCTAGATAAGATCTTTAAATATTCCTATAATGCTTAAAATGAAGTTAGTAAGCCTTTTTTTTTTTTAATAAAATGGGATGAGATAAGAATTAGGCCTTGATTAATACACAGGTAGAAGGGAGAAATGCAATTGGATAAAGTTGTAGTTCAACATAAAACACTTAAACTATCTATTTTTCTAAAGGGAGTTGTGCCCTCAAACATCTAGTAATGTATCCTGTTCTTAGAGAGTAACCAGTCATTGACATACAATTTAAGTAATTTGACAAAATAGTCTGAAGAATGTGCGTGGCCAGTTAGAACAATATTTTTCCCTCTTAGCCAAGCAGTGAAATCACAGTCTAAACCGCTGGAAAACTTCAATGGTGATGACACTTTCAATTTAATAAATTTAATAAATTTAATAAATTATCTTCTCATTTACCTGTGTTGGTATGCTTTCAGTTAAATACATGCTCATTCTGAGCACTCTTTTATTGTTGGCTTGATCCAGAGTCCTGTGGATTTCTGGCTGTTCTCAGAGAAATTCCACTGAAATCAGCAAGAAAGATTGCAGAGCCAGGATATCAGGATAAGGTCATAGAAAGTGAATTCGGCAGCACTATTGATAAATGTATCTCCTTCAAAATTACAATATTAGAGCTATGGTCTCAGTCTGTAATCTCTCTACGGACAGTTGTGAAAAGATCAGTCCTACAGCTTGGCAGCATGAGATGTTATGCTACAGGGTGTGTGTTCACCACGTTCCTTGAAGGGTTCTATTTTTAAAAGATGATGGCACATGTTGTACTATGGAGTACCAAGGACCACTCTGAGCAGCAAGCATTAGCTGGCAGCAGGTGAGACTCATGCTCAGAGAAGCCATCTGTTCCTGTAACCTGCATCAGCACCTGCCAAGTGGCATCCTACTGGCTCTGCAGCCAAAAGCATGTGAGGTCCAGTCCTTCACCGGCACACCTCTCCATGGAAAAGCTGTGAATGCTTTACCACCCACTTGCTTAGTGAGATCAGATTGCTCTTACAAACTCAGCAGGGTTTCACTGTTCTTTTTGTTCTCTAAAGAATCAAAATAGACTAAAGGTGTTTTAGTTTAGGAAGGGAAAACCTGTCGGTAAAAAAACTGATGCAGCTTCACTGAAATAAGTCAATTTACTGGTATTGGTATGAATTCTAGACTCAAAAAGTAAATTTCATTGAGGATTGATTTCAAAAAGAGAGCTGCGGAATACAAATGAGGTTGTAAGAAAGGATAATGAACATTTATGCCACCTCTAATATCAGAATGATGTGAGAGATCATAACTGCATCTCAGGTCATACCTTGGAAAAAGTGAGTTACTGACTTGATTTCCTCTGTGATTCACCAATAACAATTGTATACAGCAGTTGTAAGCATCTTAACAGAAGCTAATTACCAAAACTCAGGAATGTTTGAAGGACCCATGTTCATCAACTACCAAGATCATTCAAGATAAAAGGAGTTCTGTGCATGACTAATTCTTTCATGAAGGTATTTTTAATTGAATTTCATTATAGACTAATTAGGAAGCATACACAATCTCTAAAAATCTGTTGCATGTTGAAAGAATAAGAGCAGTGATTTGGAGGATGTTATTGACTCTACACGGATAACAAAGACAGTAAATCCTGTTCTTGGATCAAAGCAACCCTGTACGTGGAGAAGCAAAGTCACCGTAATAATAAACACATCACAGAGATTGCATAACAGTTGATCAGATAAATAGATGTGTTACAATCCAACAGCATTGCAATCAGTGGAACACAGCAAAGCTGTCATTTCATATTGCTCAATCATTTTGAAGCCCTGGAGCTGGTGTTGTCTTTATTCACTCTTTCTCTTTACCTTTTTTTCTGTAAAAAAACCCACATGAAATTACCACTGTGACACCATAATCCTGTCTCTGTGCTGCATTACAGATGTCAAACAGGAAATGTGAAGTTTGTCGAGGTTACTAATTAAAGCCAAGATGTATAAATTGGATTGTGTCATACAGACATGAACCACAGAAAGCCATGTCATACAGCTTTAGGGGGTGCAACATTTGCTACTCAGGAAAAGAGGTCTTAGAGTCATCAGTGACAGGGCCTAGAAATCATTGGATCTGTGTGCAGCAGCAGCTGAAGTAAGACAACAGAACAGTGAGCAATATAAGGAAGGTTACCGAGATGAGACAGATACTGTTCAAAACTTTGGGATGCCCATATCTTGATTATGGTGTGCAGTTCTGGTACCCACATCTCAGGAAAAACAGCCTTATGAGGAGAGACAAGACATGCTAAAACTTCAGTTTCCAAGGGAAAGGCTGAAGAGTGGTATGATCAGGTTTTTCGAAAAATATGAATAATAGAATAATTTAAGCTGGAAGATCATAGAATCATAGAATCGTGGAATAGACCTCTTAAGATCAAGTTCAACCATCAACCCAGTACCACCATGGCTACTACACTATGTCCTGAAGTGTCATGTCTCCAAGTTTTTGAACATGTCCAGGGATGGGGACTATATAGAAGACCTCAGGGGGTCATCTGCTGACTTCAGGAAGTCACCTAGTCCTACCTCCTCCTCAAAGTAGGGCAACTTCCAATTTAGAAGGCTGTAGATCAGTTAAGTGTGGAACTGGCATTCACCAAATCCACTAATATCATAGATATTACTGTTCCAGTAATATGACAAATAGGGAGCACTTAGACTGGCAACAAGTTTAAAACAGATAAAAGAGCATCCTTTTTCTCATAGAGAGCAATAAGAATTTCTGTTAGGATGGATTATGGAGGCTTGTAATCTAAATATGTTCAAAAAGCTGGTAGACAAATTCATGGACAATAGATGTATAGTCAGCCTTCAAACAGTATATGCAGGGACATCCCTAATCTAATTTTGGGAGAGAGCAAGGGCAATGGCCTGTAGAGAGTGGTGATGCTCATGTTTTCTTCCCAAACAGCATCTCCAACAGATACTCTTGAGAACAGGATAGAGGGAGCACTGGAGTCACATTATAGGTAATTTCTTATGTTACTATGCTCTCTTGAACAGCTGAAGAGCTCTGCTAAAGAACTTATGTGCAAAACAGAGTCAGGACCTTTTTATTTTTTTTTTGCCTGCCATGCCCTATATATGTCTGAAACATTATTTATCATAGAGATTTAGAAACAGAATAGATACGAGACTGTATCATCATAGGTCCATGTCCTTTCCCTTCATTCTTCAGTGCACCAAAAACGATGAGGCTGAGATGATGTAATACTCTGTTCTCAGTTGCAGGATGTGCAATGTCTCCCTGTCTTATGTAAGTTACGAAAGGACAGTGGATTCATGCCAGCTTTGCTATTTCTGTAACATGTTTAAGTACCTGGCAGATTCTAGTCTTAAAAGAAAAGCGAACAACTCTCCTACAAAGATTGCCACTTCCTGTTATTTCCAAAATAATATCTTGCAAATGAGTTTCCCAGAGAATTCAGAGAATTTTTTCTTAATACTGTGAGATCTGGTCATTTCAATTTACATATATAAAACAGATACATTTCTGTTGGACACAGCCTAGTCCACACTTCAACTGCCTTTTGGATATGCACTGACTCGCATCTTGATCGATAAGATCAAAGAGCCTATTTCTTGCCTTATTGCAGAAAAATATTTTAAAAGCCATGATAAATGCTCTGTGTCTCATTAAAAATGATCTCTCCTGCATGTAGATAAACAATTCCCTAGGTAACTCACAAAAAAATATTACAGAGATACTACTGAAGGCTTTTAATTTCTTTAGGACTTTCCTGCTTTCTTTCTTTTAAGTAGTGCAAAAATTATTTCAATTACATATGGGGAAAAACAATTAAAGGATAAATCTTGCAGAAATTCTCAATACTGCAATGGAATTTTTTTAATGTAGCTTTTTCTTGACTTGTGTTATATGAGCTAAAGTCCACAGTACTTTGTGGGTGTTAGAAAGTACTGCTAAATATTTAATGAACACAATCATAACAGTTAAAATAGATACCTAATTACTAATAAATATTTTTGTGATGAGAAGCTAAGTTGAATTACTGACTAATAAAACAACACTTGGATCTTTGACCAGGGGAACTTGAACCTATTGCTTAGTAATCTCTTGATGCATATCGTCAGAGGCACAACTGGACAAATACACTCTTCAGAACACAAAATATATGGACATTCCCCGAATATTAGGATCTCTCCTGCCCCTTTTCTCTCCTTCCTTTCTTCTTCCTGTCTCACTGGTGGAGAGAAGACTGATCCCGTTGCTTATATTAGTTTGCATTTGGGTTGCCGGTGACCTACTTTCAACAGATGGAGAGAGAACAGCCCATTCTTACCCTGGTGCTTTGTGCATTCCTCTCTGAAACGAGCACTTTGCATTTAAATCCTGCAAGTTTTCTATCTCAGACAGTCTTAAAATGGAGGTCTCTCACTTCAGTAAGTGTTTTTTAATAGCAGGCTGCACAACCCCTGGGTGGCTGCAGGTATCTGCAGAAATTCAAGCTGTGAATCCCACTTTCACGTAGGCACCTGCTGCCCAGCTGCCGGTCGGTGTCTGAGCCTGGCAGGCAGCTGGGTGTCTGGCCACAGTCCTCAGTCCTGCGGTGCCCGTAGGCTGTTTTAGCTTCTGTACCTACCTCAGCAGTATGAATTCTGCTCCTAGAGCTCTCAGCTGTCAAGTCTGCATACAATAACGCCAACATCTCTTTTTGAATACAGCCCATGGTGGTTGTCGGCTTAAGTTCCCCTCTAAAACATCAGAATAACATTAGTTTCTTCTCACTTAGGTTACCTACAGATAGTGAGAAATGCAGCCATTCTGGTCCCTTCTTGCGTGGGGATGTGCATTCTCAAGACAGGCTGTCCGTCCATTCCTTTTTCATGCAAAGGAGCTAGTCTACTGAAAAACCTCCTCGGTCCTGTTAAGCAGCCAAGGCATAATCGGCTACTTCAGTGAAGCCCTTTTTCTGCAGGAAAACTTGTCACAGATTGAGGGAGATGATGTACTTTCCTCAGTGTTAAGCCAGCCTGCTCCAGCTTGTTTTTAGCAAGCCGTGCACTGCTGAAGGTGCCCTCTGGAATTCTGTCACAGTTTAAATCCTATTTCACATGCTGCTCAGTGATAGTCTTTTTGGGTCAGCATAATGCTGTGGGGTTGGGGTGGGGTTTTCTTCCTTATGATAACCATGTTTTGAGTCCTCTTTTTATTCTTTCAGCTCAGCCTTACAAAGCCATAGTGTGCACTTTTATAGCTATGCAGATGTTAGTGGATTTGATCTACTCTTCTGCCTCCTACGCTGCAGTTTTTACTTTGACCAACTGTTCTTATTCAGTAATGTATATCCTGAAGCTCTGTGAAGTGCAAGCTGAAAAAAAAAAACCCAAACTAGTAACTATAAGATTGTGTAGCTGTTCAGTGAGCGATGCTTCTGTGGTGGTCTTTTTCTGACCTTCATAACCACTTACCTAGGGCTTGGGAAGAAAGATAAATCTTCTCTGTCATCCGAGAACTGGTTGACTTTTACATATTTGTTTTTTTAATATTCTAGTGGGAAAAAAGGGACATACTGTGGCCAGTTATGGTTGCAATCCGCTTTGATTTTTGTTCACTTTGATCTCTGTCCCAACACAAAAGGTCACTCATTAAATATTAGAGCTACTAAAGCTTTCTCTTCTCTCAAGACAGGCAGAAATATATGCACTTGAGGTTTTTACCATATCACAGATGGTTTTTCATCTAGAAGCTCAGTTTGGGCTCCTGATATTTATAACTACTTATTCTGCAAACATTTCTGTGAATTACAGTGGAAACAGTTCTGGAGTTTGGTACCAACTAATACGAGGATAGAGAACATCAATCTCAGTTTTTAGACAGCTCTCACAGAAAGGCTTGAGATGGGTCTTCTTTACTGAACTCCCTGAAAATAGCCAAGGAAGCTATACAGCAGGATTATCACTTTTGTGAGGTTTTAGTCAGCTCATGTAAATGATGAAAATATTAAAATAAAGCAGCCTTTTCTCCTCCCTCTTGCCTGCCACATTTTTACTTCTCCGTAGCACAGACGGCTGAGATGTCAGAGCTCTGCAGAGCTCTGGGAGCACCAGCAGCCTCCCATGCTCAGCAGAGACACGTGCTTCACGAGGCCAACCCAGCCTCCACCAACAATCCAGCACATCCCACCGTACCTCTTCCACTGACTAGACAAGGAGAGAATACAGCAGCAGACTAAGTCCCAAAGAGCCTAAAAATAGGTGAGAGGAATCCTTGCCATAAAGTTCAGAAAGATATCTTCAAAGATCTCCTGAACTCAGCCTTTATTTGCAATTCAGGGCCTACATTGACTTGTAACTGTATGATTGAAATTTACTTGGCAGATAATTCTACCTGAACAGCCATAGCAGACCTAAGGAAAGGGAAAACCTATTGCTCTGCATAGCCTGTCTCTAAGAAAACAGTAGATTAACCTATTTTCAAAAGCGGTTTATAAAAACATAAAATGTTTATTGATATGTTGCAAAATGAACGGCAAGTTTGTTGCATTAGCCACAAAAATGGTGTTAGAAATAATTCTCGTAAGTCAGCCACAGAACAGACAATGAAAGAAAACACAGAAAAAGAGTTCAGCAAGCCCAGTTGCTACTTGTATATCTCTCCTTTAAGACTCAGTGATCAATTAACACTAAATATGAAACAGTCTCTGCAGATATGTTCCCAAAGAATTTTGAAATTACTAACAGCTTCTGCACTGGGGCAGGCTACAAATCCTGCTTTTGGAAACCTCAGCTAATTTTAAAGCCTTTCTGAATTATCACTTTCTGAATTATCACTATATCTGTCATGACCAAGGCCATATGTTAAAGAGGTAAATACTGGTTATTCCTGGTCTCCCTCACACTGAGTCCTTGCCAGTCTGAGCAGGTGGATTGACTCCAAGGATGTTGGTGCACTCTGGTATTGCTTATAAGACAGGATTTCTACCCAAAGGCTGCAGTGAATCACCGCAGGGCTCAGAGGCAATGTATAACCACTTCAGCCCAGAAAGACATATTTTTTGGCAGCAGAGACTGAGTATGTGTGAGAGACCCTGTGCTTCCACCTGCTAAAAACTGATAGTCTGGGGGTGGGCAGGGAGGGGAAGAAGGAGAGGAAGCTGTTTCCTCAAACTGTCCCTTAGCTTTGCTGCAAAGGGTAGTAAAAAGAGAATTCATTGCTGTAAAACAACTGGGTAACAAGAATCTTATTCTTTGTGCAGTGGAGTGAAATTTAGGAGCCCAGAGGCAAATGGGAAAGATAACATCTGTCTTCTTCAGAAGTTTTATTTTCTGTAACCAGGAAAAAGCACTTCACAACTCTCTAGTGTGGTGAGCCAGGACATTCAACCCAGCAAGATCTTTGATGAGATTTGCTGTTGTCTTTAAGTGAACACCAAAAATACTAAGAGAACTGTGAATTGCTAGGTCACAATTTATGACTTTTTAAAGAGGGAACACTAAAGTGGGACAGATACAAAAACAGAACAAAAAAAAGTTTGAAAATACATCTCTTTCCTGTCTGCTATGTCCTTGAAAGTTGTGTCTGTTTCTCCAGTCTTATTTTGAGTTCAGGAATTTCTGGAGGCTTCCTGAGCTGCAACAAATTTGATACAGTCCCTTCTGCAGCTTTTAGAAAATCCCTGTGGTCCAGATACGGTCACTTCAAGATCTTCTCAGAAGTTCCTTGATCTATGTGCTTCAGTCTATTTTCTCCTATGGTCTACCCTCCAACCCAACAATGAATATCAGAAGATATTTGTTCCCTCTGAAAAAGTTATTTTTTTCCCTGACACTGTAAAAGCTGTCAATCTGTTCCCAGTTTTTCTGTCTCCTCACCTCACGCTCTACATTTTTTTCCACAGAGACATCCAAGTTCATTCCACCTAATCAAAATGCACATGCAGCAAAGAGAGGTTTCCAAAGTCATTGGCTCTTAGGTGGTGTAAAGTGTTGTCCTGAAGCTTTTCTTCCTTCCCGCTGACTACAGAGGGAGACATAGATAACCACACTAAATGTGTGCATTGCTGTGTCTAACATTAGACTAATTTGAGCCATATTACTTAAATACTCCATAAACACATCTCAGTATGAACATTAGCTACATTCTGTGCCACATCGACTACCCATCTTTTAACTATTTTCAGAGTTGGGGAGACCCTTCTGGATACATTTATTCTCTCAGAGATTTAAGCACAGGCATGGCATAACATATCTGTTCTTTTTCTTGCAGCATATGGCTTTGATTTGCACATCTTACACATATCTTTAAGAAATCCTGTCTAAGCTGAATATCGAGGTGTGAGGAATGTGGTAATTTAAGGGTACATATCCAAGAATAGCAAACTGTGGTGGCATCTATCACTCCTTTTGATCCATGCTACAAGAATTAGTCCTCAGACCATGAAGAAGTACTGTTGAATTAAGGTTCCCTACACAGATAACGTTACAGCACCATCAGAAATTGAAGTAATTACTTTGTTCTTACAGGCACTGCTGGTGATAGCAATTGCATCTAACTTCTCACCAAATAAATTCACTTTCCCTCAAGAACAAAGTGTCATTTAAACTGGAGTCTGATGTTATCAGAGGATTCTCCAGTAAGAGCAGCTTTTTTAAGTCAGCAGAATACACCTGTAGGATAACCAGGATTAGTCTCAAAGGATTAAGCTCAACAAGGCATATACCCAACATAGGAAAAATAAAAAATGTCCCAGTGTAATCTTCCACTCACAACCTCCCCAAGTCCTGCTGGTGCCTATGTCTATGCTATAATCATAGAAATAGCTAATTCTCAGTCTGGATTCTCCCTGTCCTATTCCCTTGTGAAGCCAGGTAAGCTGGGTTTTAAAATACTCCTCAGGTTAAACTTTCTGCCAAAGATCATGATGGCTGACCTTCCAGGGTCACATCTGTGTCCATTTTACCCAATTGCCAGAGCACCTACCTGGAGAACAGGGTTTTAATTCTTTTTTTTCTGAGAAAATTACCCATGGTCATTATTTCACTTAATTGATTCAATTATTTATTCAATTATTAATTCAATTTATTCAATTATTTATTCAATTATTGATAGAGTCTACCGATAGAGTCAACTTTTCGAACTAGAAGTACTATGAGAATTGAGAAAAGAAGATTTATTTTCAAGTCTCTGTTCCGGGGATTAATTAAATATCCAAAGCAGAACAATTTCCACAGAATTATTAAGAGTTGGGCATCCCTGTACTTACAGCACTTCTGTACATATATTCTTTTCAGCTAGCCAGAAAATCTGGTCGTATAGATGCAGAGGTCTCCTATCACCCCCCATCAACTCCCTAACCACTAGCTGCATAGAGATTTTACTTGGGGGAAGGTTTGTTTGTGTGGGGTTTATCGTGGGTTTTTCTTCTCTGCTTTGAACTCTGGAAGATTTTTAAACAGCAACACCGAGCAATCCTTGCAAATTTTCACTCATTTTGTTGCTATTATTTTGCCTAGACTTTTTCTGTAGATATCAAGCATTGGATGTTATTTATCAAGGTTTCCACAGAGCAGGACACCCAAGAGTTAAACATTACAGCACTGAGCTTTGTAATACTGAAGTTCCTTTGCAGATTTATCTTCAGGCGTACTGTGAACTCGAGTCCCCTATAGCCTTTTATAAAAGGCTGTAAAGGAAATGCAGTTTGTGAGATTCTGATAAACAAGAAAAGCTGTGTACTAAAATCTGAGCCATGCTGAAATGTGAGCCTCTGGGAACACCATTAAAAAATAAAACTATGACAAAGCCCCAAAAGCTCTATAATGCTAAAATATACATTCTCTTAACACAAATAAAACTTCTTTTTCAAAACTATGAATGTGTTTTCACTTGGTCATGGTCTTTTGTAAGTAACACCTGAGAAGGCAATACCACAAAAATCAGGTGGTCTCTGATGAGCTAGAAAGGTATAGGTATTAGTACTCTGTTCTAGACTGTTGTGCCTTTAAATATACCTCCCCCAACAATTCTTTAGAGATAACAATATAGGAAAGAAAAAAAAAAAAAAAAGAAAGACCAGCAAGTTCTGTGATATGTAACAGATGGGGCTGCATAACGATTTTAGCTGACACTACACAAAAGCGCTGCTCCCTGCTTCTTCTGAGCAAGGAGCCCATGCGGCCGTGCGGCTTTGCTGATTTGGCTTCCAGGTGGAAGCAAGAAAATGTTCTTTCCTCTGATGAAACCCCAACTGCTATCATTCAAAACAAAACACTCATTAGTAAGCTGGCCTTGAATATTGCTTTGAGTGAGTTTTGGTGACTTTCCAAAAGACGTTCCCAAAACTTTGAGTATTTCCTTGTTTCCCTGCTCTGAACAAAGCAGCAATACGTTTTACTGGACAGGCAAGGGAATGCACAACCAGTCTACAACCAAAATGGGTTTTCAAAGTGTTTAGCTTCTGTGCTGCTACAGCTTGATGCAGACGACCGTATGACCCCACTCAATTTTGATCAGCACGGCAGCTCACGGGGAACACATCATGTTCAGACAAAAGGGGAGGTAGAAAGAGGGGTCATGATCTGGAGACTTCCCCTTACCCTGCCTGTGATCTCACTCACCCCATGCAGAACTCCATAATGTCAATAATTTTTCCTACAAAAGAGATGAACCAAAGCAAAATCTTTCCAGCTTGTCTTGCTCCCTCCCTTTTCTTGGATCCCAGTTTTCTGCATTTTTCCAAAGTATATTAAGAACATTTTCATTTAAGCTATACTTTACTTTTTAACGAATTAAAAGCTATTCTTTAGGAATTTAAAGAAAATATTTTGAATTAAAATGGAGGATTGAAAGTATTTCAGTGTTTGCTCCTCCTCCTTTTTCCTTTGATGTGATCCCAGAATAACCCAAGGAGCATAGAGTTTCATTTTACCGAAGTTAGCACAAAAAAAGGTCGGAGTCAGAATGTCTGAAATGAATACACTGGTGCTTAATGTAATGAGTAGAAAATGTTCAATGAATTCAGGTTATTATACCAGAAACACTTGTGATGACTGTAGTTTGTTTGTAGTAGAGCAACTATCAGTATTTTGTGCCATATGCTTTTAAAGTATCATCCTTTCTTAGTCTCTACTTCTGTTACAACCACTTCTCCAATCACACAAGTGTCCTGATCACAACACAGCTGATAAGCAAATAGACACAACTGTGAACCACAAACGCCGGCGGGGGGTCAACTTCTGTGCTGCATGTGGGATGTTCTGGTAATAAAATCAAATGAGAGAAAATGCAGCACAGCCATGGGGCTAGAGGGACAACAAGGGCTTCAGACCCTCTAGAACAAAACAAACTGTACTATTTTCATGAGGTGAACTTAAAGGAAACAATTCTTAATGGAAGAATTACTTCTAAATATCTCCAATTTATAAGGTGACAATATATTTTCTCTAACAAGAGTCTGTTTCTTCAGATTTTTAATGTCATATATACATGAGATCAAAGACAGAAGTTGACCTTTAGATATTGATTGAGGTGACAGTCTAGGAATGAGCTGTGAAGAAACATTAATGAGGAGCTTCATTACTTCTGCTGCTGCACAAGGTAGGAATGCAGAAATCATTCTGCAAAATGTTGATTATTGATGACATTGGAAAAATTCATATCTGTCCAAGATAAATCTCGTGTTGTAAATGAAGCTGTTATTAATGGCTGCTATAAAGGCCTTGAGGGTTTCATGGTGTTTTGTTGTATTTTTTTTCCTTGCTAGGTAACTTCGAGAGAGAGAGGATAAACATGAGCTCAGTCATGCCAGTTGCCTAGCTGGGATTGAATTCCTAGTTACAGTGAGGTCTTTTCACGTTGCTGCAATAAGGTGGGGGCAACTTACCTGCTTTAGGTCCCTTTATACAAAAAGAGCTGTTACAGGAACCACTGAGCAAATGTGAATCCAGGCTTAATTTTTCAATCAGTGTATTCCTTCCCACAGAACCTGAATATGTCAGACAATTCTGACACATTTTGCTCTGCTCACCTCTCCAAGTGGCCTCCTTTTCCCCTTCACATGTGAGCTTCTTCAATGCATTATAAATACCTGCTGTCTTTTTTTTCTTGCTGTTTCATCCCAGTGTTTCTGCAATCCATCTTATTTCAATAACATTTAAATCAAATTATTGTTGTCAATAGAAGCTGCCTAAATACCTGCTTCTGAGGAAAGCTATGAGGTAGGTTTCTAATCTTCCATTACAGCCAATGAAATGAATTAGTACAGTTAGCGGAGCCTAGAGAGAAATTCAGCTGACAAGAAGCTTAATCCAACTGACTAAAATGTAGGTACTAAGTGCTATTTTAGTTGCTCTAAGGAACCTGAGACACATTGTCATTAGGCTGTCAGATACAACAAAGTATCTACAAGACACCACTTTTATCCTTGAGCAGTAGATGGAGACCAGGCAAGATACCACAGAGCACCTCAGACAGCCTTAGATGTCAACACCGAGGCATCAGTATCCTGCCCTGGATGTCCATTTCACAGTGAAATATATTCTTTAAGCCATATTTATAATCCCGTTGCAGCTCTTTTATTTTCTTAAAAAAAAAAATATCTCTGTTATCCTGATTTAATTTCTGTCTTACACATTTTTAGACTAGACAGCCCTTCACATCAGTAACGTCAAGAGTTGACTGAAGGGGGCAGGAAGAAACTGCTTTGGCACGATCAAAAAAAAAATATTTTTTTTGCATCAAGTTTTGCTGCAGAAAAATTTGGGGAGATTCCCACATGCAAACTTTGTGGGGGATAGAGGGACCATGCAGTGAATTTCTCTGAAGCTGAAGGAACAGAGGAAGTGAGTATGGTGCAAGTAGATGAAATGAACTCAATTCACCCAAACCAGAGAGAATTCATTCAAGTATTCAAAAATAACTGAAGGATGGAGCAGCCAAACTACTAACAGCAGTATATAACCTCTCATCTAAAATTTCCTTGATACCTGAAGAATGGAGGCAAGCAAAACCAATGCCAATCTTTAGAAAAGATTTCTGGAAAGGTCGGGAGAACTAGAGGCACATAATACGAGAGTTGAACAAGACTAAGAAGTAGAAACTAAAATGAAAAAAAAAAAAACAGAAGTGAAAAATCATCTCTGCAAAGAGTCACCTATAAAGCAGACATATGCCCTGCAAACATTTTGCAGTTCTTTGAATGAGCCAGCCAAGCTAGCACATAGATAAAGATGAATTATCTGAATTTCCTCAATCCTTTTGATAAAGTGTCTCACTGAAAGTTTTTAAAGAAATTAAGTAGTCACAACAAAAGTGAACATTTGCTAGCAGAAGAGAAAATGTGCTAGCTATTTAATATGACTAAATAATGAGCTAAAAAGATAAGAAACAGTTAAGGTTTCCTAATACTGGAGAGAGGTCAACAGTAACAGAGGGATGAGCTGTTTAATAGTTTTATTTTAAAACAAGGAAAAAGCAAGGTAGCTGTGCCATGAAAAAGTTTCGTGATGTTACAAAGTTACTCATGCTAGGAAGAACAGGGTCTAACTGCGAAAAATTACACAGGCCTTCCAAATATTCAGTACCTCAACAATCAAATGGCAAATGAAATTCAGTGTACATAAACATAAAGCAATTCACATGGAGAAAAACAACCCATTTCTCACAAAAAATTATGGTCTCTGAGCTGAGCATTGCCACTCAGGAGTGAGACTTTGAGACCATGACAGATTGTTAAGATATTAGGAAAAAATTATTTACTGAGAGTGGTGAAGCATTGCAACAGGCTGTCCAGAGAAGCAATGGAGTCACCATCCCTGGGCGTGTCAAAAAAACAGGTAGATGTGGCAGTTCAGGACACGGCTTAGTGGTCATGGTGGAGCTGGTTTGATGGTTGGACTCGATGATCTTAATGAGTTTATAATTCTACAAAGAGTTTCCATAAGTGGAATGATTGAGCTGCCTGGAGAGTCTTCAAATCTGAAAAAAAGAGATTACCTAGGAGAGGGTGACAGAGATGTACAAACAATGCATGGCATATCTCTTTTTGTATGTGTTTAATTCCAAACAGAATTCAGTCTTTTAGAGTGCAAGATTATGTAGTTTAGGTCAGACTAAAGAATTAATCAGTGTAAAAAGGGCTGTCTAATATTCTTGATTTATTTTACATTTTTAGTTCTCAGTTTTGCAATACTTAGAAGATGTCTATTTTATTGTTGTGGAGAAATACAATGGATGTATAATTCTTTCCATATTTCTTTTATATAAAAGTCCAGTATTTGGGCACTAAGGAACATAAAATGTGCTACATTAAGCTTACATTACGCAGCATCTGTTTGTGTGATGGAGCTGTACTGAATTACATAAGAAACTGGGAAAGATGAAGCATTATTACTAATAGATTATTATATTAGTCTTTAACTTTCCATATTTCTGAAATAATTCTAAAAGCATGAATAATCCATGAAGGATCACTACATCTGAGAAACAAAAGCACTGAAAAAAATATGCTGCATAAGAAAAGAGGAAATACTACACCGGTGAGTGTGCACATCTGCCTTTGTGGGTAGCTATTGCTACGTTATAGAGGTTCTGTTGCTCTATCTGTGATGCTCCAGGGTAAAATAACTATTATAGGAATAGCTAATAGCTTTTATTAGACCAACAAGTATGCTCAGAAAAAGCAGAAAATCTTTCAGGCACACAAGCCCTACAGATATGAAAAAGAGCACTGAAGTCTGCTTCTAGTGCTTTAAAAAGGCATTAACTTCCTACAAGCTCTGGCGGCAAAAACTTAGGCTCATGCGGGAGTTTCTGGAGTTCTGAAGACGTACGCAAATGCTCTAGGGGACAGATGATCAGTGTGGCTACCTTCAAAGCCAGGGGGAAATATGGAGGTAAAAGGAATGATGATTTCATGGAATGGAAGAAGAATCAGATAAAAATATTTTCTGAAGTCATCCTATCCTAAACTCATCCCTTCCATACTTTTTTTTTTTTTTTTTTTTTTACTAGCAGAAGGTATCTTGCACTTTCCCAGTACTCTCTCAGATTGTCCTGAAGGCTAAGGATATTTTATCTCTGTTCTTTCAAATATGACTGTGCTGGAGGAGAGGAGACAAGAAACTTGACCATTATCTTCAAGAAACTACAAGGGAGGAAAAAAAAACAAAAGTGCTAACAGGAAAAGAGGGCAAAATAAAATCTCTTTGTGCTCTGGAAGAGATATACAACAGCTGGGTTTTTGTTAGAAAGACAGTTGTAGCTGAGGATTTACGACTCACAAAGAGATATGTGTGAAATCTTTTCAGAAAGGAACATCACTTGTTCATTTTTATACATATCTCCCACAGAATTAAGTATTTGCTACCAAGAGTAGTCACAGCATTCATATTTCTAAAGCTAATTTCTTGATTTGGCATCAAATTTATGAATGCAAATTGTATACACACATTGAAATTTAAACAAAAATATGCTTGTCAAATATCATGAGAAGTAAACAAGAACATCATAATTTTAATATAGATTTTCAGCACAATTCAGATTGCCAAATGGGATGATGCATTATGCCACACTGATGGAATGGGAAAAGCGTCATCGCCAATATGAGGAACACACTGTAGGCACCGTGTTTTCACTGTAGATAAGTTGTTACACTTTTCAGAGCATGAAACTGTTTAAATTAACCTTTGAAGTTTCTTTGCACATATTTGTCCATAAGCTGTTTATGCTGCTACAGCTCAGTGCAATAATGAAAGGCAGAACTGTAAACAACATATTTACAGTCAGCATTTCCACCCCATCTAATCCTCTAGGTTTTTGTTACCTTCCATCCATGTGAATGACAAAGATTTAGTCCTTTCAGAATTACACTATTCGGCATAATAAAAGTCACATAATAAAAAATGGACAGCTCTCTTTATTGATTTTTACTGTTCTGGTGCTTTCTTTTGAAGTGCAAAATTTTCATCTTTCCAGATCAAGAAATTCTGGTGCCAAAACGCCTGAGCAATCCCATTCTTCATTTTTTGCACCTGTTTTCTTGACTCTTGTGAATGAAGACAGGACTTTTCCATAAGCATCAGAGTATGTCTCATTCTCCTGTACCCTCCTTCTGAAATGATAGTCAGGACATAATATGGCTAAAAAAAATTGGTTATTTTATTTTTGCTCTCTGTTATGGAAGATTTAAGTGGAGGTGATTCCTATCTCTCTAATCCCATGCAAGGAGGGTTTTTTTTCACTTCAGAAACATGCATTAAAAACATATGAGATTTTCTCCTATAATTCCATTATTTTTTAATATGGGACATGGGATGTAAGCCTTAAATAAAAGTGATCCTCTTGTTATCCATACCCTTCCCCATTCTGCTCCTTGCAAGCTCAGAAATGCCTCCTGAGCATCTGGCATGGTGGGCAAGAATGAGAAATCCCTCGTCAGCCTTCCCTTCTCCAGGTTGAGCCAGCCCCGCTCTCTCAGCAGGGACACACTCCCAGATCACTGGTTTCCTTCCAGTAAACAGCACCATGGACCTGTCAACTGTGACCATCACCATGATCATGGCTGGTCAACATCCGGCACGGTCTGTCCACTGGAATTATAAATTCCTTTTGTGGAGGGCTGCAGGGATCCTGGAATATTATTATGATGGAGACACTTATGCTAGATGCTGCCCCACCCCACAGAGATCAACAGGACAGTAATACTGTCAATGAAGACAGACTTTAAATGGGTTAGTCACTAAGGAAAAAGAAGAATGTGCACACCATTTTTTATTAAAAATGAAACTCAACAGCTTTAAATAATTTGTCTGAGGTCAGAATGAACTGTATGATCAAATAAGGCTGGTGAGATGTCAGCCCTAACTAGGGGTTGTTGTTAAAATAACAGCACCACAGATGAAAAATACACATTCAAAGAGTTCAGTGATCAGTGTTAACAGGGGAAACATATTTGGATATTGTGATGTTTTGATGGCACTATTTAGAGATGAGTCCTGAAGAACAGCTGCATTCAGAATAATTTTCTTGACAATTAAAAGCATTTTATCTAAGCATCACTAATGCCACAACAAAAGATAACACAGAAGATAAAGGGGCCTTTTGCTATGAGGAATTTACAGCCTAAGTGCTACAATTAATTTCTAAATCTTCGCTTTTCAATTATGAATAAAATTAATACAGAAATAGTTGGTGAGCAAGGGCACTGTTAGTTGTAAAGCATTTTATTTTGCCTTGCATTTCAGAGCAGTCCAAGCAATTAAATTAACAAAAATACTGTAAAAAATCTCAAATGGCATTTTTGTTGTTCTGTAAATGTATGCTTTCATATTTTATTTTATTTTAGGGTTATTTGGAAGAAGGGTCATCACTACAGCAATTGAATCACATGGTCTTGAACTCTATGGCATGTTCTTTTCCTGGTTTTATAATTGCAGATTTGTGTATATAGCTCAGGAATACTTTTGTGAAAACTGAACCTGAAATATCTACTTTGCTGCCCTGGAGTAGCTGATAACCAAACTGCTTCCTCAAGTATCACATTCTCCTGAAAGCTGCTTCTGCACTGATGGAGTTTTTCATTCATTTGTTCATTCAAAAGATCAATTTTTATCTTCTTTCTAAAGGAGATGAGTAAAAAGATGAACATGGGTCTTGGCAGCCCTTTGAGTGCTGCCACTCTTGTTCACTTCTGTACAAATTAAGGTAAGAGCCTGTTCAACAATGTCAGTACTACGGACACATCAACTCAGAGGCTTCCTATGTTAAAATATTTTTATTTATATATATTCATGGAGGATAGAAGTGGGCTGTAGAAAAAAAATTGCTTCTGGATTACATAAATCTATTGTGGAAGATCAAAGCCAGATCAGAGCTAGGCTGAGAGTCAGACTGAAATTTCATGAGAAGCTCGCATGAAGTTTGAACCTTATGTGATAAAAAATCCATTGCTCTGGTATTCAAAGACTTTCATATTCAAGACTATCTCTTTTCCAACTAAATTAAATTAATATAAAAGCATTAAAAGCATATTTAGATTTTTAATTAAATTTGTTTCTCTCAGTTTCAAAGGGGGAAATATACTCTTAGCTTTAATTGCTGTCTTGTCTCTTTTATACTTATTGAGGGGCATTTATGCCTATCAGAGCAAAAGACAGTGCTCTCTTCTCGTATAGATCCCATTTCACCTCAGAATACCAGGACGGAAGGAACCTCAAGGATCATCTGGTCAAATCTTCCCTGGCAAAAGCCTAGTCTATACAAGATGGCCCAACACCCTGTCCAGCTGAGTCTTAAAAGTGCCCAATGTTGGGGAATCCACCACTTCAATATCTTTGTCAGCGACAGGGACAACGGCATTGAGTGCACCCTCAGTAAGTTTGCCGACGACACCAAGCTGTGTGGTGCCTTGGACTCACTTGAGGGAAGAGATGCCATCCAGAGGGACCTTGACAGGCTTGAGAAATGAGCCAGTGCAAACTGCACGAGCTTCAACAAGTCAAAGTGCAAGGTCCTTCACCTGGGTTGGGCCAATCCCAGGCGCAAATATAAACTGGGCACAGAGTGGGTTGAGAGTAGCCCTGAAGAGAAAGACTTGGAGGTGTTCATAGATGAGAAGTCCAACATGAGCCGGCAGTGCGCTCATGCAGCCCAGAAGGCCAACTGCATCCTTGGATGTATAAAGAGCAGTGTAGCCAGCAGGTCAAGAGAGGTGATTCTCCCCCTTTACCCCACTATTCTATGATTCCCTAGAGAGAGTATTCCAAAGACTGATTGTTCTCATTGTGAAACATTTTCCTCTGATGTCCAGTCGGAGTTTCCCCAAGAGTAACTTGTACCCATTATCCATCCTCATTTCCATGTCAATCCTTGTAAAAAGGGAGTCTCCTTCTTATAGTCACCCTTTAAATACTGGAACATGGTGATAAATTCTATTCTAAGCCTTCTTTTTTCAAGGTTGAACAAACCAATACTCTCTGCCATTCCTCGTATGGAAGGCTTCCCAGTCCTCTGATCACCTTTGCAGCCCTTTTCTGGGCCATCTCCAGCCTGTCCTCATCTTTTTTGTATAGCATGAACTAAAACAAAACTCAGCATTCCAGGCGTGGCCTGACAAATGCTAAGTGGAGTGGGATAATGACTTCCATATCTCTGCTCGTGATGCCCTTGATGATGAAACCCTGCAGCTTTCTTTGCCACAGCAGCACACTGTTCACTCATATTGAATTTGTTGTCCACCAGCACCCGCAGGTCCCTTTCCACAGAGCCGCTCTCCAGCTGGCCAAATTCCAACCTGTGCCTCACTCCCGGATTATTCCTGGATTATGTTTTCCACTTGTCCTTGCTGAACTTCATAAGGTTCTAGTTAGCCCACTGTTTCAGCCTATCCAGGTCTTTCTACAGGGTTGCTTTCCATTCTGAAGTGTCCATTTCCCCACTCAATTTGGCATCATCAGCAAAATTCATCAGGGTACACTTGATTCCACTATCCACATCACTTTATGAACACATCACACAAATTGTTGCAGTACCGATGGGAATTGCCTCATCTTAACAGCCCAACCTTAGATACATTTTAAATAGTATTCAGATGAAAGAGAAAGAACAAGAAAACAAGAACTGGTATGAATAGAAATGTCTGGAGGGATATTGTATCTCCTCCTTAACCTGGTAAGACCTAGGTGTATCCACTTTTCCCACGAGCTATCACAAACTGTAGAAAAATTCTGGTTTTCAAGATCACCAGAAAAAAAAAAAATTGGTAGTCTACATATCTTCAGCCACATACTTTGGAATACAGCTACAAACTCTGAGGGTAATTGGGTGTGAAGAGGAGGTCACATCTAGCTGGAGCTCAGGTCACTTTGGGATGTCACACTCTAGCATGGAGCTGGAGCGATGGATAAGTGAACACTGACAGTTGTTACTTAACAACCAGGGTTTTATAACTTAGAGGGAAAAAAATAACCACCAGCCACATGTTGGTATTACATTATATAAAGGAAACTCTTTAACCTCCATTGGCCACAAGGTACTCCTATTCCATTTCATGCAATGGCTTTAACCTTTATTAAAATACAAAAATGATTTGGCCCATATTAATTAAATCACGAATGCCCCACTAATGTGTTGAGTTCCTCATGTGTTTCCCTGTGTTGAACCTCACCCAGCTACACCGCCCTTATGACATACGAAGTTATTTTGCCTTGTTGCGGAGCAGTAATGCCTCTTACAGAACCACGTGCAAGTCACTGCTAACAAAAGAAACAAGGCTGGGACACAGGCGCTGGGACTTGATCAGTCGTGCCGCTAAACTACCAGGCCACTCCCTAATAATTCTGGGCACTGTTCAGAAGTTAGCAGAGGCTGGGCAGCATCTCCATCACGCAGTTTTCACTCTTTTAAGGTGTCGTGCTTTGACCCTGGTCAGCAGCCAGGTACCCACACAGTTGCTCTTTCACTCCCCCTTCACTGCTAGATAGGGGAAGAAAATATTTCAAAGGGTTCAGGGTTTGAGATGAGGACAGGGAGATCACTTTCATTTACCATCCCAGGCAAAACAGACTCAATTTTGGGGAAATTAAGCACATTTATTAAGAGAGCTAGTCAGAGAGGAGTAGTGAGAAATGAGAAAAAAGCAAACAGATCTTAACAAACAGAACACCTTCTCCCCATCCCTCCCTTCTTCGCAGGCTCAACATCATCCCTGTTTATCCACCTCCTCCCCCGAGCGGCGCAGGGGGACAGGGAATGGGGGTTACAGTCAGTTCATCCAATGTTGGTTCCACCACTTCTTCACTCCGGGGGAGGACTCTTCACTCTTCCCCAGGGCCATTGTGGGGTCCCTCTCACGGGAGACAAGCTTCACACTCTCTTCTCCGTGTGAGTCGTCCCACAAAGGGCAATTCATCACAAACTGCCCAATGTGAGACACCTCACGAGGGGCAGCCCACCCCTCGTGAGTCTGAGGCGCAGTCCTTCAGGGGAAACTGCTCCAGCGTGAGCCACCCGCAGCGTCCCAAAAGTCCCACCAGCCAACCTGCTCCAGCGTGGGCATTCCTCTCTTCCACGGGCTACAGGTTCCGGCAGCGACTTGCTCTGATGTGGTTTCCCACGGGCTACAGCTCCCTTCAGGCATCCACCCACACAGCGTGGAGTCCTCTACACGCTGGACATCTATGCGGTGATCCTCACAGTGGACACTTGCACCTCGCCCATGGGCTGCAGGGGGACAACCCGCTTCACCATGGTCTTCACCACGGACCCGAGGGACTCTTTCTGCTCCGGCGCCTGGAGCTCATCCTCCCCCGCTCCTTCTTCACTGACCTTGGTGTCTGCACAGATTCTCACTCCTCCATCTCTGTGCCAGCTGTTGTGGCGCAGTTCTTTTTCCCGTTCTTAAATATGTTTTTCACAGAGGCGTTCCTCTGCTATCACCTTACTGATAGGCTCAGCCTTGGCCAGCGGCGGGTCCCTCTTTGGAGCCGGCTGGCATTGGCTCTATCAAACTTGGGGAGCTTCCAGTAGCTTCCTGTAGAAGCCACCCTGCAGCTCCCCCCCCACCCCCCGCTGCCAAAATCCAGCCAGGCCAAACCAATACATAAGGATAAAAGGATAAATGGTCTATTCTGTGTTGCAGAATGGTCCCACACTTGTTTAATCTCCTGTTACAGATGCAGTGACAAGCTCTGCTCCTTTCTCCACCCTCCACAGTTATTTTGCGTTCCTTTTAAAACCCTCCTTTCAGAACTTCTTTGGAAAGTTATCAAAACTTGTGTAACCTGTTTAAAACATGCTTGAGACCTGGACTCATCATACTGTGTTCAGATTTCTTAAAACAGTAGAGTAAGTATGAGTCCGAATGTAAGAAAGCGAGCTCAGTTGCTATTTTCACTAAAGATGCCAACTGAGATGCCAAGTAAATTGATTAGATTGCGGGCAAATGTTGTGTAGAACAAGATAAATCTGAAAATAGATCACATTTTTTGTCTATTTCTCTTGAATAAAACATATGATAATATCAATACATATTAACAGCGTTAATAATACAAATGTGATTTTGTATTCTGATATTAAGCAATTACAATTTTTTTTCCTGATTTGTTATTTTATGAACATTGGAAAATACAGCATATGGCCTAAATCAACTACAAAACGTATTTTCAAAATTTGTAACTGTTTAAAAGGCTGTACGAGGGAGTTTTACGGAATAAAGACTTCAATGTTCTCCATCAAAACGCGAGCAATAGGACTTCAGTAATCTGAACTCTAGGAAAAAAAATCTATATTACTAATGAACGATAATCCAAGACTCAGTAGATGGTCCTAGGTGTGTTTTACAGACAATCTCTGCCTGAATTTCTCCACCATAAATTTCAATGAGAGAGAAATTTGCTTTCCTTAGTTTGTGTATATGCAACACAATAAATTTAAAATATTTAAGCAATTAAAGCAAAACACACTCATACTTGGTATAGTTTCTGAGATGTAAATCTAGACATTAAAAATCCCATCGGCACTAAGAAGACTTACGCCTGCAACCTGGAGACCTGAGCTAAACTTTTGTGACAAGAGGAGAGAAACTTAATTTATTTCTAAATTAATTCCTCCACCCCGAGAGGCAGATTACAGCATGCACACTGTATTCATGCCATGCATCTGCTTGTAAGGCACTCAGTTGTCCTTTGTATTTCTGATTTCTCATCCTTGAGTTTTTGCTTACACATACAAAGAGAAGAACAAAAAAAAGCAGGTTTTGTATCTTTGTATTTTCCAGGTGATGCAAAACAACTCTAGTATAGTGGTTGATCTGCTCCAAAGTATGCTGTGATGATACCCTACAATATTGACTCAGACTTCCTTCACATTAATCAAGTGCTTCTGAGCCAGACCACTAACTAGTTAGGAAAATGGTGAATAGTAATAAGTACAATAAAAAAGCATGTTTGCACTCAGCTCAGACACACAGCAAGAACATGGCAGTAACCACTCATCAGCATTTTTACTTGCAACTATATGCAAAAGGATCTGTGTTTTATTAGAAAAATAGAATCATAGAATTGTTTGAGTTGGAAGGGACCTATTTAGTTCCAACCCTCCTGCCATGGCCAGGGACACCTCCCACCAGACCACATTGCTCAAAGCCCCATCCAGCCTGGCCTTGAACATTTCCCAGGAGAGGGCATCCACAACTTCCTTGGGCAACTTGTTCCAGTGCCTCAACACCCTCACAGAAAACAATTTCTTCCTAATATCAAACCTAAATTTCCTCTCTTTCAGTTTAAAACCATTACCCCTTGCTCTATCACTACACTCCCTGATAAAGAGTCCCTCCCCTTCTTTCCTGTAGTCCCGTCTAGGTACTGGAAGGCCTCTATAAGGTCTTCCCAGAGCCCTCTCTTCTCCACGCTGACCAGCCTCAACTCTCTCAGCCTGTCCTCACAGGGGAGGCGCTCCAACCCCCTGATCATCTTTGTGACCCTCCTCCAGAACCACTAGAGCACACCAACGTCTTTCTTACACCGGAGGCCCCAGAGCTGGACACAGTACTCCAGGCAGGGGTCTCACAAGAGCAGAGTCCATGTGAGAATCACCTCCCTCAACCTGCTGGCCATGCTTCTCTTGATGCAGCCCAGGATGTGACTGGCTTTTTGGGCTGCAAGTGCCCACTGCTGCCTCATGTTCAGTATTTCATCCACCAACAGCCCCAAGTCCTTCTCTGCAGGGCTGCTTTTAATCCACTCATCGCTCAGCCTGTATTTGTGCTTGGGATTGCCCCAACCCAGGTGATGGACCTTGCACTTGGCCTTGTTGAACTTCGTGAGATTTGCACAGGCCCACCTGTCCAGCCCATCCAGGTCACTCTGGATGGCATCTCTTTCCGTGAGTGTTGACTGCACCCCACAGCTTGGTGTCAGCAGCAAACTTTCTGAGAAGGCACTCGATCCCCCCATCCATGTCACTGACAAAGACGTTAAACAGCATCGGTCCCAGTACCAACCCCTCGTCACTGGTCTCCCATCAGACACTGCCGTTAGGTGCAGCAGGTCTTCCAGGGAAGGAGTGAAGCCCTTTAGCAGCCCAAGCAACAAGAGAGTCAAGGCTGCCCCAGGTATGCACTGCAGGTTCACGGCATAAAGAGAGGATTTCATTTTCCAGGGGCCATCAGTCTCAAACCTTTCACAATCACTGATATTTCTTTCAGGGATTAAAACCTCTGAATTATTTAAATCTGAGAATCTGGCTGCCTGTTATGCACACTAATTGCTCATCAATAAGAGTTTCATTTAAATACTTTATTTCTGCAGCGGATAACTGGCAGCTACTTGACCATCACTGCTAGTGTCTGTATTAGTTCTCTGTGAAGTTTGTTTTGCAATTATTGATTTTCCAGGTGAGTTGATAAGCAACTGAAAGCCCCACAGCTACAGTAAGAACCCTGAGGCATTCTCTTCTGTTAATAATGTCAGAAAACAATCCAGAAGGCTTACAAATTCTTACACTAAATGTGGGGAGGGTTGCATCCTCTTTTGCAGGAAGTAAAATTACTTGAATTCTAGGATTATAATATCGGATTTAGAGCATGATATTAGTAGAGACAAAAGTCTTGCTATTGATTACATCTCTGAAATAGCAAATCATAGACAGAAAATAATTTTTGCCAGCTAGGTACAAATTTTCTCCAGTTCCTTTCTCTAAAAATTAAAAAAATATATATAAAATACCATATAAAGAGCTCCTTGCTATAATCTAGTCTAATAAAAAGTTTGCTAAAACTCATGTATAAATTATTAATATTTTAAATATATATTTTCAAAAAATGAATACAATAGTATGTCTTGCATTTCATGCCTATCTTGCTTGGTAATATTTTTTTAATTCTAGTGGGGGAAAAAAAAAAAGAAAAAATATCAGAAAAAGCCCAGAGCTCCATATCCTGCTAACATAGACAGGGCAAACCAATTTCCAAGAAATTAGCGGAACAAGAGATAAAGCTGGCAGGTTAACCTGCTTCACCCTTTTTGCTGTGCTACAGGACAGCAAAAATGGGAAAGGGGAATATGAGGGGACAGAATAAAAAAGAGGGTTGCAAAAACCAGGCAAAAGGGCTCTACTCACTGAGCACCTGGATCTCAGGAAGTCACAGATTCAAACTAAACAGTGCGGTGGTTCGTTTACAGGCTTCCTAAACAAACACTGATTAACAAAACTTTAAAAGCAAACAAACTCCCTGAATGATAATATTACCCCTTCAGTAAACAAGATTTCAAGAAAATATATAAGCTGAAGAGTTATGGCATTCTCAGCACTTTCCCTGATGTTAAACTGTATTTGATGAGACAGGACCAGCATGTTCTCTTTTGGGTTTACACCATGAATGAGGAATAAACATCTGGCTTTGCTTTTGTGTTTTTAACGTTAAATGATTAACACATCCTTTCTGGTTTACAGTAAGTACAAATATATTGTGGGAATGTAGGAAACTACTACTTACTGCAAAATTGGAGTGAAATACTCCAAAAGTATCAAATGATAACACTACACAAGTTGAGAATGCATGTAAAACATAACCTTAACAAAATATGACTGTTTTTACATCTTTACATGTTAATTTGGTAAGACAAACTGAAAGTAATAGTGGAGGCGAAGACAGTAATCTTTCGGAAAGAAGATATTATTAATTATTAAAGTACGCCTTTTCAACTTTTAGCCCACTTAATGTTTTACCTGTTTCTAAAAACACATGCATGACATTTAGGAAGCAGTTAATATTTACATATAGGTTGACAAAACTGGGTCCCAGTATATAGATAACTGGGATGTATCAGCATCCTTTATCTACACAGTCTAGTCAAGGACTCATCAGTGTTAGTTTAATGGCTGGACTCAATGATCTTAAAGGTCTTTTCCAATCAAGGAGATTCTGTGATTCTGTGATTTATCTGAATCAGTCTTTTCCCAGTTCACTCCTAGCAGACTGTAAATTCCTAAGGACAGGGGCTGTGGGTCCAGCTCCTCATTTACTTCTGAAAAACATGGAATAATATCCACTCACAATGGCCAACTGCTTTTTCCTTGTATTTTCTCTTTTTAGAGGACCACAAAGCTTTTCATAGAATCATAGAATGTTTTGGAAGAGAAGGGACCTTTAAAGGTCATCTCTGCAGTGAGCAGGGGCATCTTCAGCTAGATCTGGTTGCTCAGAGGCTCATCAAACCTGACCTTGAGTGTTTCCAGGGATGGGGCTTCTGCCATCTCTCTGAGCAACCTGTTCCAGTGTTTCACCACCCTCAGGAGTTTTTCTTTTCCGCTGTCATTGGTTATGCACCAGTGTTAGTTGTCTGGAGTTTAGGATGTAATTTTTTGGGTTGCAGTAGGGTTAGCCCAAAGCCAAGCTCATTAATTCCTATAACCTGTTTGAAACATTTCTGATGCATTAAACCAATTCCTTCCAGTGTTATAAGACAAATTTTAAATGTCACATGCAACATCTTATTTTTGTGTGAAATATTAAGCTTCAAAAGATATAAAGGATCAAATTAAAGCTTGCTCTAACTTAACTGATTTCACCAAAAGCTCACCAAATTTCAATTTACTCTTGATCTTCAAATGCTAGAAGAGATTACTGTATTTACATGAACTCACATAATAGAAAAAGTATATATCAAAGTGTGTAAGTAAATCACCTGGTTATTCTTGCATTTCAAGGCTGAATTCAACACTAAATCACAAAACACTGTTTAAAGGTTTAGTTTTGTGGGTTTTTTTTCCAGAAAATACAGGTTTATTGGAGCGGAAAATGTTTGCCAGCATGTAGTCCTTCCCAATCCTTTCTCTGGGAGAATCTTCACAAATTAAAATTTGAATTACACAGTTCACAATGTAAAAACCTAGCCATCACTTCTATTTTGATTTTTGGAACATTTTTTTTTGGAAACATGAGAGAATCAACTGATGTTACACCTATGTGACAAAGATTTGGGCATGCTCTCTCTTTTTTCCCCATACCCAAGCATGAAAATAACCTTGCTATAACAACAGTTCAAACAAGACTCTTTTTTTGAAATGCTGAAATTTTACACTACTGTTTTCCACTGAGACCAATAAGCAACATGAAAGTTTCCAAGAGGAAATTAATGGTACTCTGAAAACAGACATATCAATATAGGGAATATGTATATCCAGGGAGTATAAGTTTCTCCTTCCCTTCACCCATGCAGTATGTTTACTGTCCATGGAGGATAGTAAGCTAATTGGGATCTTACTGCTTTTACTGCCTCCACAGATATCTCCCTTTTTAATGAAGGTTTAAAATGTACCATGGGAACAAAAGATTTGGACTTGAAGTCTGCATTTTACAAACATTTACAGTAAAATGGAGAATGTTGTATACTTTCTGCTTGACTAATACTGAACAGATATTTCCTTTACCTTTGCAGCAGAGATTTCCATCAGTACACCATGGGCGTTGCTTGCACTAGGACTGTAGTTTCAGAATTTCAGTACCCATTACATTGCTAGATATGTTTGCAGAACTTGAATCAAACATTTTTATTCTCCATTTTTAGGTTTCTAAAAATCGAGTGATTATAGTAGATAGACAACTGAATAATTATTTAACCAACTGTGCAGCCTCACCATACAAATTAAATGTATAGCTAAATCAAATGGGAAAATATGAGTTTATTTTGGGCTCCGTTTTCACACTAACAGCATCAGTATATATCTTTGTTGTGCATTTTATTTACTGAATTGGATGAGTAATTACCATGTAATGGTTATTAGGTCACGGAGACAACACTTTCCCAACACCAATGCCAAGATCCAGGGCATTGTTTGATTTCTTTGCATAGATGTAACTTCTGGGCCCCAATCATTCTCTGGCATTCTGTTGATGGTAAAAATAAAATCCCAGTGGATGACTGTTCCATGCCAATGGGTGCTCTTTGACAGTCAATATTCCTATTCTTTAGAATAATTCTCCTCCAAAACTCTGAAGGGGAAACAGAAGAGAACAGAAACCAATTTGAACAGAAACCAGTAGAGGAAACAGCCAGAAGGTTTGTGCCACCTACACGCACATTAACTTTGCTACAACTGTCACCTGACTCATTTATATTTGACACGTCTTTTCTTAGATTCCAGGATTTCTTTATTCCATGGAAATGAATGCCAAAGAAGTTCTTGGAAACAGAGGTTCAAGAGACGTGTTGCTTTTATGTGTCTGTCCCTTAAGGGCCTCATTCAATGCCACCTGATAACATGATACTGCACACCAGCATGGTGTGTCCTTTCTTTCAGATGAACTGGTATTTTTGATGTTTACACATAATTATACAGAAACAGGTTGTCCTTAGCTCAAAAATAAGAGAAGAAAAATCTATCTACCTAGATCGTTCAACACTTTGCACCCTCTTCACAAATTATCCAATCAAAAAAAAAAAGGTTATGATAGATATGCAGCAATCCCAAGAGTACAGTACAAGAAAATAAAGAATAGCAGCATGAATCACAGCTAACATAATCTGAAAAATACAGCAGCGCATGCTTAGTAATTTTCTTTTGGCTTCAGACCTTTGTTACATGATCATTTGGATGTTTTTCCATCTCAATTTTAGTTGTCTTTCCAGAATATTATTTTAGAAATAAAAGTAGGGCTGAAATCAGAGCATTCAGAACTAAAATGTACACATTTCTCAAAAGGAAAAATTATTAATTATTTAGTCAAGAGCCTGTTTTTGTGGTAATTCCTTTAATATCCATAATATCTTGTTTGGTACCAAATTCATTACAAAAGTTTAGGTATGGATATCAAGGAGGTCAGGTAAAAGGAGAGGGTTCGTTTTTTGCAGTTTAGTGGAAGGGCATAATGTGAAGCCATGAATTTGTAATTAGAGAGTGAATCACTTTCCATCCCAGCATTCAGATATTTCCCATCCTTAAAAATAATCCTTTGACCTATTTACTATAATCCTTGTCTCTAACAACTTAAGTATCCCAGTGCTGCCTTTCTCTATGGAACTTTCTTGCTTCCTTCTGACCCATTTTACTCTCTAGCTAAAGCCCCACAGGATTGTTGTTTTTCTTGTTGTTCCTTCTGCCCCTGACTCCTTCTATGCTATGCTCTGTTCCTAGGAATAACGATCTGTGGTAGTGAGACAGGCTTTCCATTCAAACCCTAGCAATACATTTTCATCTACAGCAAGGCTTGCCATACCCCAGTTCATATAAATACCACTTCATCACTTACGAAGTTTTCAACTAAACCCTATAAATCTTCTCCCTGAGAGCTTGTCTACTATTTGATATAGCCAATGTATCTATATGTGTGCCCATTGTGTTGTAAGAAAACGAAATAATTGATAACATGTATGAGGTAGATGCTATATTCGTCTCAGCTGGCTGTAGATACTTGAAGTGTTTTAGTTAGGAGTTTGATTGCCTTACATATCTCAAGTCAACAGAGAATGGATGGGCATTGCTGGAGACAAATCTACTCAACAACAGTTTGAATTATCCTCTGGAGACCCATTCTTGACGTAATGCCTAAATAAGGTAGGGTGGATCTGGATTTATGACACTGATATCCCAATTGGCAAGTTTAATGGTGAAATGTAAAAATGAGAGATTAGAGTTCACTGTTTCTGAGTGGGATGAGCAAACCCTCTGAGTCAGTCCTAGAAACTCTGTTGACTAAGCAAGGAGCACAATTTAAAAAAAAAAAAATCAGCACAGTTAAGCAGCTAATTGTTGTGACAATTAGCATGGACATGACAGTCACTGAACTACTTATATAAATAATAGAGCTGTATGATTTCACTATTGGACTGCTAATTCCAGAGACAGAAATAGTTTTTATATCTAGAAAACTCGATGGGGCAGTAATTTTTCTAACATATATGGCATTCAAAATAAAATGTATCGAACTGAAATGTTTTATCAGACTTTGTCAGCTGCAGCCTATCCCAAACATAAAGACAAAATGTACTAGACATTTTGTGAAAGTTATTTACTATTCTTCTGTACATAACCAGAACCACAGTACTCCAGCAAGTCTTGTTTCCCACCCAGGACTGGTTCAGAATTTGATCTTCCTCTGCTCTTTTGTGGTGCTGCAAATATGATTACATCTTGTTTAGAGCATACTTACCACATACACTTAGGGTCTCAAAAAATGTTTGCATGGCCATTTAAGCAAACAAAATCCAAAGAAAAAGATGGAGTCTGTCTTTTGGGGTTTTTTTATATAATAATGTAACTGTATTTTGAACACTTATGCAAGATAAGCTCCATTGCCAACTCATCCTAGAAATGACCCTCTCACACAGCTCAGGCTCTGCTCATTTCTGAAGTCAGGAATGTGGCACTATGCAGAAATGCCTGGACCAAAAAGAGTTTGTGTAAGCAGCAATATCATAGCACTCATAACACAGAGTGTAATTTGGTGCTAAACCCAAATTAGGTTACATTTCTCAAGTGAGCTCCTAATTTCCCAACTGAGACTAGAGTATTTTTTTTTCTGCGCTGTTAAAGTGCAGTTAGTTTAATCTAAAGTTGAAGTGGTTTCAGCAGAGAAACAGCACCAATAGTTGTCCTTCCCAGCAGAATTTGTTCTACAAACATGTCTTTGTTCTAGTGCTGGAAAGTCAAACACGTTTCAGCTGCAGAAGACACAAAGTGAAGAAACACAGCTAATGGGTCTCTCCTGAGAGGCAAGAAGACTGAGCTCTGTTGCCAACGCGTAGCTGTCACTGGTGTGTGGCAGCCTGAACACTTTTGCTCCTCTGCTCTAGTGTGAGGTAAACAGATTATTATAAACCAGCTATTTGAAGCCACAATGACATAAACCAGAAGTCCAGCATTGATTCCAGCTGCATCCAGTTATGATCTCAACGCTGCCTGTAAAGGGACACCATTTTACAAGCTTGGGCTACTCTCTGTGCAAGTGCATGAGAAGTTATATCATCCTACTTGTAGCCAGGAAAATTTACAGTGTAAGGGTCCCTTGGGACTGTTGGCTAATGGCTAGCAGCTAGAAGGTTGTGCTGTGTGCTCTGAATAGATATATATATATATGGTTTATACATATGTCAGTAGAAAGATAAATTGTCCTAAAGCAACAAAACTGTCTTCGTTCTATCCCAGTCACCATTGTCTATTGTAAAGGCACTTAGAAAATCCAATGGAGGGTGATCACATCATCACAGAATCATAGAGTAGTTTGAGTTGGAAGAGACCTTGAAGATAATCTAGTTCAAACCCCCTGCCACGGGCAGGGACACCGCCCACTAGATCACATTGCTCAAAACCCCATCTGGCCTGGCCTTGAACACTTCCAGGGAGGGGGCATCCACAACTTCCCGGGGCAACCTGTTCCGGTGTCTCACCACCCTCACGGAAAATAATTGCTTCCTAATGTCTAAGCTAAATCGAAGCTGCTGTAGTTTAAACCATTACCCCTCGTCCTACCACTTCACACCCTCGAAAACAGTCCCTCCCCAGCTTTCCTGTAGCCCCCTTCAGGTACTGAAAGGCCACTAAAAGGTCTCCCTCGAGCCTTCTTTTCTCCAATAACCCCAACTGTCTCAGCCTGTCCTCACAGGGGAGGTGCTCCAACCCTCTGATCATCTTTGTGACCCTCCTCTGGACCCACTAGAGCAGTTTCATATCTTTCTTACACTGGGGGCCCCACAACTGGACACAGAACTGCAAGTGGGGGTCTCAAAAGAGCAAAGGGTGAGAATCACCTCCCTTGACCTGCTGACCACACTTCTTTTGATGCAGCCTAGGACACAGTTGGCTTTTTGGGCTGCCAGCACACATTGCTGGGTCATGTTGAGCACCTCACCGACCAGCACCCCCAAGTCTTCCTCTGCAGGGCTGGTATCAATCCACTTGTTGCCTTGCCAGACATGATTCAATTCAGATCAGAAAATTTAATGGATGAAGTTGCAGTTTGGAACTAAATCTTCCTTAGAAGAACTGAGCACACCTGAGAGCAATTAATCCTTCTGAGTCAACTTTAACTGAATGTCAGAATGAATGCGTAACTTGATATTTACTATGCCAACACCTATGCAGGTCCCTGATGGCAAGATAGCATTTCCAGTCATCATAAAATGAAGTCTAATGATTCTAAATACTTTCAAGAAGTTGACTGGGTCAGCTAAAAATTTGAATCTGTAATACATATCTGTAATATATATCACTATGAAGTTTAAAAAATTATCACTATATATTGATGTGCCATGTATTACAAAGAGCAGGGGGGGAAGGAGGAATTCAAGATCTTTCCTTGTTGTCACAGTAAAAAAGAAAGCGACCAGCAGTTTATTCCCTTTCCTCACAAATTCATTAATCTTCATTTGTAATTTCCTGTATTAGAATGAAGATACATTTTTTGGATGTTGGGAAACTACAATATTTACCATGTTCTTGCACATGAAGTATCATGCCCCAGCCCACAGAACAGTCTCAACTCAAACATAATCCCTGTTGGAGCAGGTCCAGAAGAGAGTCATGAAAATGATCAGAGGAATGGAACCCTTCTCCTATGAAGAAAGGCTGAAACAGTTGGGGTGTTTCAGCCTGGAGAAGAGAGGGCTCCAGTGAGATCTTATTGTGGCCTACAGAAGGGGCTTATAAGAAGATGTAGAGTCTTTTTATCAGGGCTTGTAGTGACAGGACACGAAGTAATGATTTTAAACCAAAAGAGAGTAGAATCAGATATAAGGAAGAAATTTTTTATGATGAGAGTGGTGAGACACAGGAGCAGGTTGCCCAGAGAAGTTGTGAATGGCCCCTCCCTGGAAGTGTTCAAGGTCAGGTTGGACTGGACTTTGAGCACCCTGATCTACTGGATGTCCCTGCCCACAGCTAAGGAATTGGACTAGATGATTTTTAAAGGTCCTTTTCGATTCACACCCTTCTGGCATTCTATGAAAGATCACCAATGTTGATGTAAGTTTATGGCCTTAGTATATTTGGAGTAAAGCCTGTGTGTCCACTCTTCATTATGATCTGGACCACTGCCCTCGCACAGAGAGAGGAATTTGCAACACCCCCTCACACACTGTCCTCTCTACCCCTATAGGGAAGCTATGTAAGCCAACAGGGAGGAAATACACTTTTTTAATGGATGGAGTTTGTTCTCAGCTCCTCATGTTAAAACCATACCTTGTAGAGTGAAGATACTGAAGGAAGTCACCATCACACACTTCCAGTGGGTCCATGAACTTGGTGCTTCTCCTTTATTCTAGAGAAACTTCCCCAAAGGCTATGAGCAGCATCCACTGTAATATTTTTTGAAACTTTGACCTTTGCAGGGGACAAAGTCACTGCTAAGTGCTAGACGTGGTAGTGGCTTGGAATCCTTTTGCTACATGTCTCTTCTGTTCAATTCTCTGACAAATTCCCACCTGTAACAACTCAAACCTTTCTCTGGTGAGTTACACCTGGTTGGAATTTGACATGTGCTAACATCTTTTTTAACCAGGCAGTGAAATGTATAGCTCTCTGAAGAACTGAATAAAAAATCCTGCATATATAACCTGGCAACAGGGGTGTAATTACTCCCTCCCAGGACCAGAAGCCTGTCAATAAGTGAAAGATGCATCACAGAGCACCTCTTTCAGATTTGTGTGGAGAAATACTACGAACAAAAGTAAAAGACTAACAGCCATTGTTTATACAACCTTTTTTTTTTTATTTACAAAGGTATTTCTGTTATATTAGCTAAATTAACAAGTTTTCCTGCAGTCATCTGAGGAAAGTGAGGCACTCCTGCCCTGATTCAGCTTTCAGACCAGTACAAAAAGGAGTAACATCATTCTCCTTATCCTTTTTGGCACCAGAAAAATGGTGATATAAAGGCTGAGCCCAATGAAGTCAGTAGTGATCCTAGCAGCCATTTGGTCTATTGATTTAAAATGGACTTAAAATATCTTTTTAAGAGGGCCTTCTGGATCACTTACTAGGCCAAAGAAGAGATGTCTGTCTGTGGTATTACTTGCAGCAGTCTCGATGTCTAGTGCCAGGCATTTCAAGTCTAGCAGTTAATCAACATAATGCGTATCTGAACTTATGCAGATTGCCAAATAATTTGTGATCTTCAGCATTGTCACATTGCTACACTGCTGTTGCTTTGGTACATGGTAGAACTTTCTATACTTGTAGCTGAAAGCAACAGCTCCAAAACGCCCACCTCAGTGAGAATATTAATTACAAAATCAATCTGAAGTTTCACAGGGTAGGCTTACTGAATCTCTGAATTTGCAGAAACAATCATTTAGAAAAATGGGAGTAGTTTACTTTTCAACTTTCAATTTCCAATTAACATATGGGCAAAAGTATTTCTGTATTCTTGTGTATTCTCATCGAATAGATATGTCTGAATTGTCTCACATTTCCATAAAGGCATTTGCATTTGTTCTTGGCTTGAATTTGAAGTCAGAATCAAACTCCATCTAAATATCCTGGCTCCTGGAAAGATTAGAAATATTAAACTAAACTTTCTGCACCAAGCAAAGTTTTGCTACCACACGTTGGTTGTGTCTCTTTTTATTTTGGGGGGCAATCAAAATTTGTAAGAATGACAATAGCTTAAGAGAAGGAAGTCAGTCTAGTTAATGTGTGATCTTATAACCTACATAAGGGATGAGAGATCCCAGCAAAACTCCAGTGAAAGCATACAGTAACAAGAAATCTGTGGCTTAGATTCTTTGAGAGATATGAAAATGTTAGCCTAGCCTGAAGAGTGATGTTTGTCATTAGTTTTGAGATAATAATAATAAAAAAATATATCTGTAACTTAATCATGCCAGAAACAATGTTAGATGCCTGAAGAGTCATTCGGAACCTTGGCAGTTCCTAGCTTCTTCTGAAGGTCTCCAGCCCATAAGTAAAGAAAGGAATTCTCAAAAATATTTAAGAACATTAAAACTTTGCAAGGAGTCAGGAGTCATAGACCAAGGTATTGGACTGATTTTTAGTTGCTTTTCCTTTCCGACTTGTCAGTAGTAACACCATCTGAATGATGATGAGTAAGATTTTTTTATCTGAGGTCTATCACCTCTCGGCCACCTTACCATTCCAATGCAGTCTATATAGAATCATAGAATGTGCTGAGTTGGAAGGAACCTCTAAAGGTCATCTAGTGCAACCCCGCTGCAGTGAGCAGGGACATCTTTAACTAGATCAGGTTGCTCAGAGCCCCATCAGGCCTGACCTTGAATGTCTCCAGGGATGGGGCCTCCACCACCTCTCTGGGCAACCTGTGCCAGTGTTTTACCACCTTCATATGATTTTCCTCAACATGGTGTTACCTGGAACCTTCGTTAGACCACAGCTCCATCTCTGGGAGTTTGATACTTGTGGATTCCTAGACATGACATGGATGCTTAATAACAACATTAAAAAGTGTTGATATTATATAAGAAACACATTAGTTCAGCCTCTCCTCTTTCACATCAGGAATAATATGTTACAATAAGTCTGCAGATTCCATTAAAAAGTGTAACTGAAATTCCATATGTAATAAAATCCATTTATGTTCTCCAAATGCATTTAGGATAATTTAAATACCAGACACATTACGATCTTAAAGTATGCAGAAGTTCCATTTTGAATTCTGAGATCAATAAAAATGAACTATGTTTGGTGTCACTATAGCCCAGAAGCTTTTGAGACATAATGTTAATTAAAAAGGAAGTCAGAAGTTTACTGAAGGAAGTTTAATAAAACTGTCATATCTTATTAAAACAATTTGCTTATCAGCTTTTCACCAAGCTTTTAATTTTTTAGAACAAACAAATACCTCAGCAAGATCAATTTTGTTTTGGCCATTTAAAATGGCAAGATTAAAAACCAGGCTGACATGGAAATAATTTGCAATTTTAACTACAGAGAGTGTATCATTACAGTGTCCTCTAGGCAAAAGAGTCTGTCTTACATCTACATGAAGTATGATGCTAAATCGTTGGATTTCAGCTCACGGGGAAGGTATTCCTCACGGCAGTGATGAGCCCTGAGAAAAATGTTACTACGTGTTTCATTTTTAATTCTCCCTAGCAAGAAAGTGAAACAGATAAAGTACTATTAAGACTGGCAGAGTGGGATCTTCATTTTAAATGATCCCTTACTGCATTAACTGGAGCAAAAACAAGATAACTTGATGACTTCATGTAACAGTACCTGTTACTGTCCAAAGCTTGTCTAACAGCAGCTCACTCTTTTGTCACTGTTGTTCCTGCAATGACACTTAGGTCATTGCTACCTACTACAAGTTTAAAAATACTGCCTCTTTGAGGAGAGCTTTGGCCTGCATAGATTTTATGGTGTTTGTTGTTGTTGTTTTCTAAAATTTGCATTCAGTCATCAGTGTATAATTTTCTTTATTGCCAGCTTTTTCGTATTCTGGCTGTCTTTAAATGCCTGCCCCTGTATCCTCTGCATTGCAGACAGTTGCTGTAGATTGTATTGATTTTAACTGATGCTGGTGGATTGGTTTGCCTTAGCTCCCACTATAAATTATAGAAATGCCATCCACGCCCTGTAAAATATTTCTACATGCATAAATACAGGATGAACAACTTTTATACGAGCAGTAATATCAGAAAAAAACACTTTTCTTTCCCTTTATGGTATTGATTATAGTCGCCTCAGTTTTCATCTTCCTTCTTATCCAGCTTCACGTAAAATAGTTCCTTAACATACCATACCTAGTAATGAAAAAAAAATATGCATTTTAATAGGTTTGTTGTTTAAAATGTTAGCACCTTCAGTCTTTTGGGATGATTGGCCTAGTTCTAGCAATTTTCTTCAGGGTCTGCTGAAACTGCTCATATCTTCTAGTACGGAAATCAGTGGCAGCAGCTATAACAAAGTATCTTTTAAAAATCTAGTGAAATCCATTTATAAAGTAAAAGTATTACACATACCTGTTCTGGACACTTGCTTTACCTTGAATTAAACTTGAATTAAACAGTTTCATTTATTCACATTTTTTATTTTAGGTCCTATTTATTCTTGAAGAAAGGAGCAATGTGGGAAACATGCTCTCTCTCAGTATATGAGACCAAATCAGAGGGATCAACTTAATTTTATCATTCTTTCTGTAAGAGCAGACACATACATTTTAATTTTCTCTCCAGCAGACCATGCAGAGTGTGATATTTTTCTTCAGACACATCTAACTCTTCAGTGACCACAAAAATCTCTGTCATACTCAATGTAAGTAGCACCTGACTCATGTCAGATATGTTGGGCAGATGCAGGTTTTAAAATCCACTTTAAGCAGCTGGCTAAACCTAATCTCCCTAGCTGTTTAGTTGCTGTTTGTTTGTTTGTTTGTTTGTTTGTTTGTTTGTTTGTTTGTTTTCTATCTTTAAGTGCTAAAAAAGTACCTCTGTGCACGTCAAGACATCCTACTTTGAGTAAATGACTATTAGCTCAGGTCCAGGGTCCCAGACAGAACAAACATCTCCCTGGGGCACCTCTGGGATTTGATCTGCAAAGTTTCTCAGACCGTATCAGATGCTGACAGAAGCAGACGCCCTGCAGCCGCAATGGGTAGCTATTCCTGAAGGTACAATGAGACAGAGGAATGACATCCTACTTGTCCTCACTGAAGTAGTCTTGCCACAAGAAACTAGCTCAAATTTCTTTAGACCACGTTGTCAATAACATTAAGTAGAATTATGATTAGGGAATTCACTTGGGAGCGGAGAGTTATGTCCTGGTCCACTTCCAGAAAATTATTTGTGCAGTCTCTTACTAAACATAAACTTATTCTAGGAACAGGAACTGACTCAAAACCATTGATGGGTTACTTGCAGTGCTTACTGGTCATAGAATGATAGAATCATAGAATCACAGAATCATGGAATCATAGAACAGTTTCAGTTGGCAGAGACCTTCAAGATCATTGAGTCCAACCTTTGTCCTAGCCCTATCGACACCACTAAACCATGTCCCTCAGCACAACATCCACCCGTCTCTTAAACACCTCCAGTGATGGCGACTCAACCACCTCCCTGGGGAGCCTGTTCCAATGCCTGACAACCCTTTCAATAAAGAAATTCTTCCGAATATCCAAGCTGAATCCCCATCGGTGCAACCTAAGTCCATTTCCCCTTGTCCTATAATTTGCTACTTGGGAGAACAGACCAACCCCTGCCTCGCCACAACCTTCCTTCAGGTAGTTGTAGAGAGTGATGAGGTCTCCCCTCAGTCTCCTCTTCTCCAGGCTAAATAGCCCCAGATCCGTCAATTGTTCCTCAGAAGACACATGTTCCAAATCCTTTGCCAGCTTGGTAGCCCTCCTCTGTACCCTCTCCAGCACCTCAATGTCCTTCTTGTAGTGAGGGGCCCAAAACTGCTCAAATTACTTTTTAAAAAATAATTTCTTCTAAATCCTTCCTTTCTGGCTCTTTGAGCTCTGTGAGGGACCTGTCTTCCTACAGATAAAAATGGCCTTCTCAAAGCTGGGAAACCCTCACTGCTAAGGAACTTTTCCATGAGACAGGAAAAGATGGTTTACATCTAAGGCAAAGCAACAAGTTGAAATCTCATCATTATCTCAGCATTGTATTTATGCAGACATATAGATGCAAAGGTATGTGTCATTGCATTCAGATGTACATTTATTGAGCTGGTCAGAAGGTAGAAGTTGGTCTCTGGGATTACGTCAACATTTCACATCAGCAGTCGCAAGTTGAACATTTCCTCCTTCAGCCCTGCTGACTACCTTCTTGTCGGTAAAATATTTCCTGCACAGTTTTTTCCAGAAAGAAACTGTTACCACCTCTTCCCTGTGGAGCTGCAGAGCAAAAAAGCTCTAGGTGCTTTTGCTCAGCACCATAACCATTTTGGGTCTGTTCTGATGTAAAATTTGACAGGAAATTAGAAACAGTTTCTTTGAAAGAAAGATTAAATAAGTATTTTTTGGACGGAGTTTTAACATTTGACTAGGGCCTTTACAAGCCCAAAGAAACAGTTTTGACAAAAGAATGTGATATTCTCTGTAACTGCCAAGTTTTACCTGCCTTAAATTTCTCCCACTGTGATTTATAGATGGAGAATGGATTCAGCATCACCCAGTGTCACTGTAGTACAGTGAGATTTCAGGAATTTAAGCAAGCTCAGTTGTGCAGCTCCTGGCAGTTGACTAGTTTGGTTAGCATTTTCACAGCCCTTACAGAAAAAGGGTAAGTCTGGATAAGCTGATTTGTGAGCTTCAGGTCAGCCAGACATACAGGACTGCCCCATGTTTCCCTTAAGGCAATCACTAAGGATATCAGAAAGCTCTGAATCTCAGACAGGGCACAGCTCTGCTCAGTGAGGCTGATTAAAATAAAAGCATTTTTATCTCCTTTTTTTTTTTGTATTTTTTTATCCTTGTTTTCAGTGTATTTGGCATGAAAAAGCTCTGTGCAGTCCTATGAAAGTCTCCTTGCCATCACCTTGAAGCCTGATCACGTGCCTGCTTCTCTAAGGAATCTCTCAGCTTCTCATCCTGCAGCAGAATTGCTCCTCGCCTGGTCTCTGCCTCTTCCTTCCAGGAGCTTCTCCTTTCCACAAATGCTCAGTATCTCCCTAGGAAAGAGCAATCTCACCCCTGTCTAGGGAGATCCTCCTGAGAGCAAGAGCTAGAGAAAGGTAAGCTGGGGTCTCCTCTGCTGTCCAGACAGTGCTGTGATGCCAGACCAGATCATAAACTGTACCTAGGATAAAATGCCAACAAAAAGTAAAATGCTATCTATTGCTCTTGGGCTGCAATAATGATGATACACCAGCCTGAGTTAGCAGCACAAATTTCATCTGTAATTGTCCCCTAGGGTTAAACCTGAACTTTTAAGACACACTTAAAACCAGCTAGGGGTTTACAATAAATGACAATTTATTATTATTCTGAGCCCAAGTTGAGGCCATTCCTTGTTATACAATGCTGACATGCCCTTTATGTTCAGAGGTTTTACTTTTTGACTGGAATGTTAAGTCAGCACACTTCTATTCCTTAATGTTCTTCTCTTCCTTAATGTTCATTCATTAATTCCTTAATGCTCAAGTAGTACTTCTTCAAAAGTAAGGGTTTTGCTGCAGTGTCCTGGCCAAACACCAATTTGGCGCTTGGAAAATTTTGCCTAACTCAACTGGAGTTTCTGCATGATAGGATGGGATTACTTGCCATCTCAAACTGCTGTGTGGTGCTCCCCACTGCAGTTCACAGCTACCTGCTCTGCAGTGATGCTGGGAACTCCCCACATCCATGTAAATTCCCAACACCGCTGGAAGAAAGTGCGTGTATCTGTGTGTGCGTCTGCATGCCCGCATCAGATACAACATCTAAAAGGCAATCTTAGAGTAAGAGAGATCTGGCAGAGTCAGTAAGTCCTCCTTCAAATTAGTTTTACAGAAGCAGAAGGAAAAAAACTTGGTTTAAAATGTACAAAAAGTTCCGAGCACAGGTATTTAGTCTTCACACAATTACCTCTTGGCTGACCTTTGCTAGATTTTAGAGAATAAATATTAATGAATCTGCAGCACAAAAGTTATTTAATATGAAAAACTTCCTTAACACAGTATTTTGGCCACAGGAAAGCTACTTCTTAGTTCCCTAATAAAGCTATTTGCTAATTTTAGAGTAAAAATACAAATTTAAATTTAATGGTAACACATTATAACGAGATTTTTGCTACACATCATAGAATCACAGAATGTTCGTGGTTGGAAGGGATCTCTAGAGATCATCTAGTCCAGGCCCCCTGCCAGAGCAGGATCCCCTAGGGCAGCCACACAGGGACGTGTCCAGGAAGGTTTTGAATGTCTCCAGAGAAGGAGACTGCACAACCTCCCTGGGTAGCCTGTGCCAGGGCTCTGTCACCCTCACAGGAAAGAAGTTTCTCCTCATCTTGAGGTGGAACTTCCTATGTTTTAGCTTGTACCCATTATTCCTTGTCCTATTACTTGGAACCAGCGAAAACAGACTGGCATTTTCCTCTTGACACTCCCCTCTCAGATTTTAATGCACATTAATAAGATCCCTTCTGAGCCTTCTCTTCTCAAGGCTAAACAGCCCCATGCTAAATTGGGAGCTTCAAATTGAGATACGCTTCTTTTAAGAGAGCATCAAAATATTTCATTCAAACTACAATTAGACTTCGTTTGGTTTACAAATATTGTTTCCTGTGATCTTTGTAGTTTCTAATACCAGTTTCATTTTCTCACTCATCAAACCAAAATCATAGTAACCCAAAATAATTTTTCCCTGGTAATTAGACAACATTATGTTAAGTAGGAATTATCATTAATAACTTTTGTCATGTTTTCATTCCATACTTTTTATGTTTTAATTACAAGAAGAATAAAGAGTTTGCAGTTTAATCCCAGCTAACACTGGTTTTACTCTTGCAAAATCAGTGCAGTGAAGAGTAGTCTAAAGGAAAAATCAGTTATTCTGATTACACATTGGGCATGATCCAGAGTACACAGACTAAATTATCGATATCCTACAGACTTCAAGAAATTTTGAATCAGACCTTTTGAGAAGCCAGTCAATAGCATCAATCCCATCCAGGAATGAATAGCCAAATCAGCTGCTGAATCACGAAATAGAATTTAAAAAATGTTTAGATAGGTACAGAAAAGTTGAACAATGCCAAGGAATTTTGGTAGATTAACATTTTGATGGTTCACGTTCCTGTGCTGATAAAACCATTCTACGGTTTTACTTTGTTAATTAAAAAAAAAAAAAAAATCTTTAAAATTACAATTAATTTGTCTCTGTTACTTAGAGAAAATGTAGGATTAAAAAAGCCTTTTTACAAGAAATGTGTTGGAATTGCTGAAACGTATTTGCAGAGTGGTCGGTCTGCAAACAAAATAATGACTTATATTGACTGTGCTGGTAACATCCTTTTTCATGGCATTTCTTTGTTTGTATGTCCTTATCTCCACTCAGAAGGATTTCAGGTTCTCAAACTTTGCATGACTTTGCACAATCAAAATGAAATTTATTCTTAACAAGTAGATTCTATTAGAGTGTTATTACTGAAAAGAAAATCAAGTTTTATTATCTACTGTAAAATAACATATAAGTCACACATGAATCTATATGAATTTATAAAAAAAAATACTTTCATCTTAAATTCAAGAATAGTTTATTACAGCTGACAAGTGCTACATCTCGAGCGAAACTTAATTTTGGTAAAATAAACTGCTAGATGGTACCACTTACCTTCATCTCCTAAATACTGTCATTTTCATATTATAAACATGCACATTCACATAGCTGACTTCTGTGAAATTGCAGGTCTATGAACAGATGAACAATTCAAGAATATTCTTATTTTTTACTGGGTTTTAGTGTTATGCAAAAACCACTCCAAGCAGCATGAAGAGCATTCATATCTGCTCCCACACAGAAAGCCAGTCAGAACCACAAACACGATGCTTCTCTGCTCTCTTTGTCCAAATAGTACACTCCCAAAAAGCACACGCTTTTCAGAAGTTTGTGCAAATACGTTGAATTTTACTCTTCAGGGAAGATTAATAGAGCCAGTCTTTTGAGGTCATATTTGCCAGACATCTATTTTGCCCCACATCCTTTTTTCAGATTGCTTGTACGATTCCCAGTTCTGCACCATATAATCTTATCATCTCACTACTCATAATTTTTGCACACTGTCATTATTCACGGCAGCAATCCTGTAGCCAAGATGAGGGACCAGATAATAACACAGGGAATTCAGCAGCTTGAGGAAACACGTTAGATTGCATCTTCTGAAAGCGCACCTCAGTGTGGATTCCTGAAATTATGGTAAGTAAACGTTATCAGCAAATTGTAAGGTTTCAAATCATATTTGCTTATGTTTCTCCCCAAGGAAGGATGATCATCATTCAGAACACGGCCTTGGAAGGTGCCCAGTGCTGTCAGTGCAGGTCCAGGAGCATTCTCTGTCTCAGCCTGCTTCAACGAGAGAGACTGGGGACATCAGTACAGATCTGGGGATCATAAAATGGAAATCAATATTTTGTCTTCATAGAAAAGAATATTTTCTGCTGAAGTGTCTTAGTTCCTACCCACATAAATAATCAGGAAAATTAGCACTAGTATATATTCCATATGACAAATAAATGAGAAAATAAATCAGCTCATCTCCCACACATTCTAAGGAAGATTCAAAAGGATCCAGACTCTCAAAATGTTTATACAGATGTATCTGCATGGCTAGGAAGTGCTGCAGAAACTGCAGTTGCTGCCTCTTTTACCTGGATTACAAACTGACAGCTCTCCTAGAACTGGTTTACTAAATCAATAAAATGACCACGAGGGTTAGTAGTGGTTGATAACATCAACAGGAGGGAGTTTCACAATAAAATCAGTTTAATCCCAGTCTTCATAATAGAAGGAATGGTCTCAAGTGTGATGTTCCGTTTGATAACAAATTGAAATACTTTCAGCAGTTTCCACAAGACCAGTGCAAATTCACTACAGCATTCAGCCATGGATACAAAAGAATTTGAGACAGTCAAAGAACTAAAAAACTTTAACAATCTTGCAGTAAAAGTGAAATGAAAAAATAACATCCTTATGGGCAAAGATGATAGTGTGAAGTAGGAAATACAAGTACATTAGAAAGGAAGTTGAAGCCATTTTTCTAAATTAATTAAATATGAAGGCAGTGGGAGGGAGAAAGCTTCTCTTAGACTCAGTGAGCATGATTTCATAAAGAGATGTAATCCCAAATGCTGGGGTTTATCACCTGATATTGCTGAATTAAATATGTTCATAAAGGGGACCTTTACTCCTCTAAAAATCTCAGCTCATGAGAGAGTTGAGAAGCAAAAATGCAACTCTCATAAAGGAGAGTTGCATTTCTGCTTCAAAACACTGAGTAGAGGACTTGCATTTCAACTCTAAAGTTTTTGCTGTCACTAGGTCAGAATAATAATTCTTGATAAAGGTATTTGTTCACCTGACCATTAGTCATCTTACTCTAACCATTTACATGGCTGAGATGGTGCTAGAAGCAGCTGTAGTTTGAGCAGTGAAGAAGTGTTGCATATGGTGGTGGGTCAGACCCAGATTTATCCCAAAGCTGGAGTTGACAAGAGAAGCAGTTTGGGCACATGACTGCACAGCAGCAAAGACCTCGGCATCACGACAGCTGGCAGAAACAGGGAGGCTCAGAAGAATGTTCTCAGTTTATTCTTATGTAAGATTAACACTTTTTATTCATTTTTGGACTAACAAACTGAAACAAGGGGAAAAGTTTGGAGATTGTCTGCTGCAGAATCTATTTACAGCTTTTCCAAAAGCAATGTACCATTATGAGTCCAGAATCATATCTTTTCTAAGCAGATATTCTTGGATTTGATTTCTCTGTGGAGTGGATTTCAGTGAAACTGAGACTGAGTACTTAAGTTTTAAATACTTCAACATTTCCAGTAGCCTAGGAACTGAAGTAATGAAAGTCAGTAAAAGGTCAATTTGTTGTTCAAGAATCACAACTCATTACTAATGTCATATCTCAGAGATCGATCCTCCTTCAAGAACTGATACTATCCTGAGATTGAGATGGAGAACAAATTCTCTCGGTACATGCATATCTCCTGCTCCAAGAGTCACCACACCCTCTGCAGAATTCAGAGCTCAGCTACGTAGGAACACAACATCTTCTTTATGTACAAACAGACCCATTTGGAATTATGCTCAACACAGCCATGTGGAGATAACGGCACTTCTTACAGTGTGCATGCATCAACAAGGATCTCAGAAACAGTATCTCAGAACAGGGTATGTGACTGCTGCATTCTAGCATAAGTTGTTCAAATTTCTTCTTCTGAAGCACTTCCATCTTGTACAAATACTTAAATATTTATGAGGGAGGAGATGAGAATGATGCAACAGGTTAAATGCTCTGGCACTTATTGAGAAGGTGGAACAAGCAGCTGTCAGTTCCTGTTAAAATAATTACACACAGTAGAAGGTCCGCAGTTGCATGACTGAGTAAAGGTGCACCCACAGAGTACAACACCTAGAACACGCAGCAGGCAGGCAGAAGGTGAAAAAGTCATGCTTCTTGAGGGAATCTAAACCCCTCACATATTATGTAAGTGTCCTGACTACTCACTGAGGGCAGTGAAAATTTACTGCTGTATTTCTATTGTTTAATTTTGGTAGAAGTATCTAATCTGGAAACACAATATTATGTTTGGTATGGAACAAAATGTTTCCTAGATCCAGAAGGAATATTTTTCTGCCTTTCACTTCTATGAGGAAAACTTATAAACAAAATTTGCTCCAAAAAGAAAACCTTTAAAAATTAAAAATATTCCAATTCAGGCATTACTTTTTCTGTACCAAACAAAAAATAACCTATTGCACAGTCTTCTGAGACATCACCCTTCTTGTAAGGAACCAGCATGACATTAATTGTCAGTAACTTGCAGGAGCACAGTAAGGACTGCAACAGTACAGAGTGGGACAAGCATGTCAACAACAAACCCAGCCTCTTGCTGTGGATACAAAGTCAGTACCCCAAGAGACAGCCTAGCAATGCCAACAGGCCATGGCAGGGTCAGCTTGAAAATCCATTAACAGCCCAGCAGCACCAGCAGGAAGCGCAGCAATGATAGATGAGTGAGCAAGAGATAGATGATAACAGTATTTTAAACTTTTAAAAAACAGTTTTCTCCAGTACAGTAAAGCCAGGAGAAAGAGTGTTGCATGGCAATGTGGGAATCAAGAGGGATATTTGTAAGGTCGCCACCTCCCTGAAGTTCAGATGGCTCAGTCCTCCATCCTGGAGCATCTCTCTTACAAGGAAAGGTTGAGAGAGTTGGGACTTTTTAGCCTGGAGAAGACTGAGAGGAGACCTTATCCCCCTTTACTCTGCTCTTGTGAGACCCCACCTCGAATACTGTGTCCAGTTCTGGTGCCCCCACCGTAAGAGGGACATAGAACTGTTGGAGCGTGTTCAGAGGAGGCCACAAAGATGATCCAGGGGCTGGAGCACCTCTGCTATGAGAACAGGCTGCAGGAGCTGGGATTGTTCAGTCTTGAAAAGAGAAGACTTCAGGGGGACCTAATAGCTGCCTTCCAGTACCTGAAGGGATCCTGTAGGATCCCTGGGGAGGGACTTTTTACAAGAGCGTTCACTGATAGGACAAGGGGAAATGGGTTTAAGTTGAAGGAGAATAGATTTAGATTAGATGTTAGGAAGAAATTCTTCAGTACAAGGGTGGCAAGACTTTGGAATAAATTACCCAGAGATGTTGTGGCTGCCCCCTCCCTGGAGGTGTTCAAGGCCAGGTTGGGCAGAGCCTTGAGTAGCCTGATCTAGTTGAGAGGCGTCCCTGCCCGTGACAGGGAGGCTGGATTGGATGATCTCTAAGGTCCCTTCCAACCTAGGCCATTCTATGATTCTATGATTCTGTGAATGTCTATGAATATCTAAAGGGTAGGTGCAAGGAGGGTGGACCCAGACTTTTCTGTAGGTTCTAGTGACAGAACAAGAGGAAACAGGCACAAGACAAAACACAGGAAGTTTCGTCTAAATATGAAGCAGAACTTCTTTACTGTGACAGTGACAGAGCACTGGCACAGGCTGCCCAGGGAGATTGTGGAGTCTTCTTCTTTGGAGACTTTCAAAACCCACCTGGGTGCAATCCTGTGTGATGTGCTCTAGGCAATCCTGCTTTAGTGGAGAGATTGGGCTAGATGATCTCTAGAGGTCCCTACCAAATCCAACAATACTGTGTAATCAAATTATCAAATTGAGAAGCCAAATATCACTTTGAAACATAGTGAATGCATTTGGTAGTCCAGGATAATAGATGATGAAAGGAAATCTCTGAGATCACATCTTTGGACTATCCTGAACAAGTTGTTAGCATTTCTGACATTCTATCCTGGTATTGCCCAGAAGTGTCCATCCTCTGATACAGAAATATTCCTGAGCTCTTTGGAAGACTGTCAAGGGCAAAGCTGTAAATGACTGTGTTGGCAGATATTAGGTGCAAAGACTGAAAGACTCCTGCTACTCCTGCTTGTGCTTACTCAGGAAGTATCACATACCTCTCTGTCATAGAGACAAGTATCACCAGGAATCTTTAAGGACCATACCTAGGTATTGAGCCAAATTAGATTTTTTTCCAATATTTTCTTTGCCAGAGAAAAATTATTTGATACAAAAAAATTCTAAAAGATTTGGCCCTAAAATGATCTGACAACAGCCAAACAACCTCACATTTGATCAAACAATAAAAGAAAGGATGTATGTAAAAAAGGACTTCTCTCTTTTTCCTCTTCTCTCTTTCCTTGGAAGCTTCAGAAACAGAGGAGGCTTAATACGATAAGTGGGACTGCATGAAATATTGCTGTACTTTGGATTATTTTGTGCCATTAATGACATGGTTCATGCAGGTAAAGATTCATTCTAGAAATAAAAGCAATTACAAATAAAATTTCATGTTCAATATTATTAGTTCAGCATTTTAGTAAATGTTAAGATTCCTACAATGAGTTCTAACATTGAACTATTTTTATTCCCTATAAAATCTAACTTCATTAACTCATCCGGGAAATGCAGGAAATATATTATTCCTTTGTTATTGAATGTGAAAATACATTCAGCAGCGTGCAGCTGGAAACTTGTTTGTGTATATTCCTGGGGCAAAATGAAAAGTAGGTGGAGAACGAGGATAATGAAAGGCTTGATACAAGCTTGGACTGATGATTTTTTTAATGGAAATTTTTTTAATAAAAGAGCACAAACATGTATTTTTAAAAGCTGGATGAACAAATAAGAATAGCTCTGGGCAGATCTAATCTGCACAGCTAGCACTTACAGTATGCATTAAAGAATTCAAGCTGACATTGACCTTGGCAGCACTTACAAAGGAAGAATTTTCACAAGGATGAACACGTCCTACGCTGTGTCTTCAGTTTTATGAGCAATCTTGTATTTTTTTTTCAGTATTAACTATACTTCTTTTTCATTTCTCCATTCCTTGTACCCTGTAATTATTTTCAGGTAATAACATACTAAATACATAGGATAAAAGAAAGTAGTATAGTGTAGCACACAAGTATAATTCAAGACTTCATCGTCTTTTAACAAAGATTCTCTTCTGAAAATATGTCAAAACATTTTCCTTGCAGTTTTCCACTATCATAAAAGCCTTTTTATAGATATATTTCTAATGATGTTTTTAAAAAAAACCCCAACAAATAATAAAATATGCATATAACATAGAAAGATACAAAAAACTTAACATAGGACTACTCACAAATCCTTATTTCATGGGGGCAAAAGAGCTGTATTTTAATTTTCATGGCACTCTCCTTAGGGCACTGGCTCCAAAACCAACACCATGTTCAAGTTCCCATGGCCATCATCCATAGGTCCCTGGAAACTGAAGATTTCTGACACTGTTCACAAAGCAGGGTAACTCAGAACTGCCATGGGCTCACACAGTTGTGGCCAGAGAGACATCCTGAGGCTCAGTATCTGTCCATTGCCAAGGAACCTCTCCCAGGGGGAAGATATTGGACAGGACCACCACCCCTGGTGAGTTACGTTGTACTTCTGAGGCACAAGCATGCAACAGGTGAACCTCGGCAAGCCCAGGCAGGTCAGTTTTGCTGTAGCGAGGCCGTAGGGAAGTGCCAGCCAGTCTGTGCTGGCAGAATCTCAGCAAATTCTGGGATAAAAGCAGCGATGAAGAGGGAAGAAAGTGAGGCAGGAAGAAGAACGAGTTGATATGTAGGGCAAGGGGCACAAGGATCTGTCTTCAATGGTACATAAAACATTGATTGTTTTCTCAATGAAAAATGTGCTCCAAGAGGGTGGAAATGTATGAGAAGAATAAAATTTGAGATCCATCTTCATACTAATCTATAGGACTTCCTATAGTCAGTTATATATCTGTGTTATATATATATATGTGCTTTTCATATATATATATATATATATATATATATGCCTGCTGCATATGGATAACACATTCCTTCACTCATGCATCCATCAATATACTCCTCTAAGCGAACAAAATTATTTTAAAATTGAAAAGATTTCTTTACCTACAGTGTAGAAGTATATCAAAGATAGCTCACTTTGAAAAGGTTGGGGGTTTTTTTTGGTCAAGCAATAAATAAATTAAAACCACATTGACAGACAGAAAACAAAAAATAATGTTAAGATCTTTGTTGGAAGATTTTGCAGTAAAACGTGAATTTGTGACCAGAGGCTCTGGATGTTGCTGGAATACAAATCTTAGAATAACAGAATTGCAATGCTGGGAAAACATTTTTAAATAGCTATATATTTTACCCCTAGCTACAAATAATCAATAAAAAGGATTTTTCAGCTCTTGCAGTCTGAAAACAGAGACGCTGGTATAAGTTTTCCCTAAGTCTCCTCAATCATTCAGTGCAGTGAGACAGTTCTGTCCCAAAGGCAATTCAGGTCACCTTAGAGCCTACCTTACTCTATGGATGGGAGTTTCCCAAGGGTTTCCCATCTCTATCCCTATTCAGAATTGTGAAATATTGTCAATATGTTGCATTAGAGGCTCCAAAATGTCATTGTTAATGAGAGTACATTTTGATTACACTGTAAAACCATAGGTTATATAAGTACGTATACATACGTATATCCATGCTGATGCACTTAATTTTCACATATCTTTGGGAAGTTTTGCGTATTTTTGCCTATTTAAACTTTGGTGGGAGGTATTTTAACAGAGAGTTAGTCTAGGCATCTTAGTTCATACACTGAATATAATTTGTATTGAATTTTCATTATGACTCCTGGCTAAAAACATTTTGATAATTCAAGGGGCCTTGTAGAGGGTAGATGTTTAATCAAAATGGAATCTACATTTCTCTTTATCTATCAACAATCAGTCTTTTCTATTGCCGCATTGAGTCAGATCAAATATCAAATGGTGGCATCTATTTTATATGATGATAGACTGGTTACCGTACCAAACCATGATTTTGCCTATACAACTCACCATATACTAGTTTTGCTTATACAATTCTCCATAACTTTTAAATGTTAAACTGCTGCATTTCATATAGACAGTTGCCCAACTTTCATCTATCACCCACACCATCAATGGACAAATGTTGAAACCAGCGTCTTTATTTCCATTTTCAACTGAATGATACCTGAGAGAAACAATTCTGAATAAAATCAACTCTTCGTTTTCCCAGGTATTTTTTTATAGTATTTTGAGTTTACCTGACACTCTGCCTAGAAATGTTCTACTGATGGCTCAGCAGGAACACAGCAGGTAAAGAGACCTCGGTGCCTTGGCTAGAGGACAACGGCAGGTACGTTCTCCAATGGCATATGGGAAGTCCATGCTGACAGCAGAAGATTACACTGGAACAGGCTGCCCAGAGAGGTTGTGGAGTCTCCTTCTCTGGAGACATTCAAGACCTGCCTGGACACGTTCCTGTGTAGCATAATCTAGGCATTCCTGCTCTGGCAGGGGGATTGGACTTGATGATCTTTCGAGGTCCCTTCCAATCCCTAACATTCTATGATTCTATGATTAAGATCAAAACTGGATGCAAGCTGTAAGAGCAAAAGCTGAGCTTACCCTTAACCACATGAAGCTTCTTGGTAATATGCATTTACAAAATGCCCTGGCATAATCCTGCTTGATGAAGAAACTTCGAGTTCTTACAACCATTCCAGCCCTTTTTCTGATGTCTTCTCTCAAATGTTCGTCATCTCTTCTTGTTACTCCTTCTACTGTTGGAAGACAGTTTCCAAACAACCTGTTTCAATTCGCTGAAAGAGACACTAGCTACACTTCTACTGCACAGGTGCTGTTATTAAGCTGGATTTTAACAATCTTGTATTTGTTCACTTATTAGTCATCCACATTTTTCCAACATGTACTGCGAAGAGCAGTGCTAGTTTTGCCTCCAATCATTTGAAAGGCAGGCACAAAAGATACATTCAATTACTATTTATTAAAAAATCCTGTGTATTAGTACATATAACAGAATTCAAGGCTTTCAGTAGGCTATAATCGAACCGTTTTGTATTAAATAAGCCATAGCTATATCTATTGTTCTAGCAGCTGATAAAAAATTATTCAGAAATTATATTTAAGCTTTTCTGCATAATTATTAAAGTATAATGGCACTTAACATCTGTGTTTCTGTTAGAGTCAGCACTACTAAGTTCAGCTAACTCAAAAAATATCACCAGATACTGTGTCTGCAATGAAAAAATTCAAAACCCATTGTCCTGGCTTGAGCTGAACAGAAAAAATTCTGTTCAGTGATTTTACTTTTCAGCTCAGTCTGTTCTAAGAAGCTGCACTTTCTGAAGTTAACAGCATGTTTTTGCAGACAGTGTCTGCTGCTAGAAGTGAAAATGCCTGATGTTTACAGTTACTATCAGGGATTGGGATGCAGAAAGGCTCTTGCTTATACTTGCTCCTACAGTGACGAAGGTCACTCCTGGCTCTTGTGTGCCACGCTGGGGGTGCAGGGAAGTAAAAAGTGTCATAAGAAAGTAAAAGGTCACATATTTGGGGAGGAACAGGCAGGACAGGTGACCGGAAAGAGTATTCCATTCCATATATGGCATATTTAGTACAAAACTGAGGGATCACGGGGATTAAGCCTTCTTCTGCAATGGCCGGTGTCCGAGGGGGACTCCATCCAATCTTCTGGCTTTGATCCCAGTCCTGAGTTCCAAAATCCAGCTCCCGTATCCAGATCCCCTCTGCCACTGAGCCTGGGCCTTTCCTAGTGCTGCCTGCTCTGCAGCATCAGTGCAGATTGCTACCGGGGGGGAAGAGGAGTTTAATATTGGGTTTGCATACATTTGTATATATTTAATTATTTTTGTTATTCCCTTTTCAGCACTATCATTTTCTTATTAAAGCTGGGCTTTTTTTCCCAGTCCGTAAGTTTCTCTGTTTCATTCCTTTTCTCTGACCTCTTGGGAAGGGAGAGGGGTTAGAGAACATCTGTCAGCCCAGCTCTAACCCTCGACACATACACACATTGCTTCGATAAAATACACAAAGACATCTGGAGGGATCTTTGCTTGGCATATACCTGCACAGCTCTGAAAGTCAACAGAACAAGCCAATCTACAGTGCTGATTTATGCAGCTTCTCGTGTGGTCCTCTCCAGCGCAACGAGGCTCCCGAGCTCTTCCAGCTGACGGAGGCGGGGGAAGCCAGTCGGCAGAAGGTCAGTCTCGCACACCCAGTGCCAACCCTTCCTCTGTTATTTAAGAGGAGGGCGTGCTGTTAGCAGATATCTCCAGCTGAACGATCAGTGAAGCATAAAGTTTACATAATATCTCAGCTGGACTATTCCTTCTACTTGTCTGCATGGTCTGATTTTTGTTCTTCTACTTGACTGGTTGTCTTCTTTTTCCTTTTTTTTTTGCAGTTGGGTATTTTTTAAGCTTGAGGATACAATTTTGTATTTTCAGTACATTTTCCAGGATATTTTATGCCATTCTTGCACAAACATTGTACCATCAAGCACAAGGAAGTTTGTCACTGAGCATCAATTGTGTTTACTAAAAAGCAGCCTGCTTGCCTCTGTACTCTGCACACAGGATCATTGAATTACTTACATATAGAAGCATCAGATAAAGAGTCATTTTTTAAAAAACAGGTGCTCTCATCAATTGAAAAATAAGCATGTTTCTGATTTCTAAAAACTGCATATAATATATACAGTTGCTACCTAATTCTTGGATATTATAAAGATATTTCCTATCTTGTATCAGACTTCTTGCATCCTAACTTTTTACTACAGAGAAAAGTTTTTCAGTGGAAGTATGATCTGCTGTATAAATAATGATGAGGTAATTTAATGAAATCTTTCCCTGGGGTTGACTCCCAAAGAATTTAGTATAATCTGAGTTTCCAGGCACCCCAAAATTTAGTATAACCACACTAGCAGAAGGTGTCACTGCCCATGGCAGGGAGGTTGGAACCAGATGATGTGGTTCTAGATTTAACTCGATCTAGTGATGATTTATTTGATAACGTAACAAGCAATAGGACAAGAGGAAATGGCCTCAAGTTGTGCCAGGGGGTGTTTAGATTGGATATTTGGAAAAGTTTCTTCACAGAAAGGGTTGAGAAGCATTGGAAAAGCCTGCCCAAGGAAGTGATTGAATCACTGTCCTTGGAGGTATTTAAAAGACATGTCGATGTGGTGCTTAAGGATATGGTTTAGTGTTGGACCTGGCATTGCTAGGTTAATGGTTGGACTTGATGATCTCAAAGGTCTTTTCCAACCTAAAGGATTCTAATGATCTTTAAGGTCCCTTCTAACTCAAACCATTCTACAATTCTATAAAGCAGAACAAAATTACCTCAGTATTTCAAGGAACAGTGTATTCATTAGTTTCAGAATTAGCAATGTGAACATTCACTACAAGTACCCTTTGGTAGGGTCACATCGTCTCCATACATGACTTCACAACTTTTATGGATGTATCTGATTTTGGTCCATTTTCATGACTCCACGTTGGACATAAATAACAAAGAATCAGAGGTGTGAGGCCTCCGTCCCAGACATTTTGGTGCCTTCATCCCTGGACATTACAAACCCTGATCAGTCTGTGGTGTGGAAACTGACAACAGACACACATGCTCTCGTTGTCATCCTTGCACTAACCTGTAAAGTTTTATGGTAAGTGGCTTTTTTAAGGTGGTTGATACCCCATATCACCATGCTCTGAAGACTGGCAGCGCCTGGTTGTGCTAGGACAGAACTGATATGCCTGTTTCCAAGACACAGCCATCAGAGGTGCCCCACCATTGTTATAAATGCAATGTTTTCAGTGTATTCCCAAGAACCACTAATGATCACAGGCCAATGCAGGAAAAGGATATGGGAAAATGGCTCTGTGGAGTAAAGGTGTCTTTCCCCACCAAAGGTGTAGGATGAGGATGAGGCGCCACGTTGGGCGCCAATAAATCTGTCGCGGGTTAGGGCTGGGCCGGCCACTAACACGGACAGACGCTCTCTAACCCCCTCTTCCCCCCCCTAAACGGGAAGAGAAAAGGGAATGAGGCAGAGAGACTTACGGATGAGAGAAGAAAAAAAACGAACTAGAACAGCTTTAATGAAAGTAATAGGAATAATGGTAAAAAGATAAAAGTAAAGAACTATATACAACTATAGAAAATAGCCCGATATCAAACCCGACTCCCTCCCCCAATAGAAATCACCACTGGTGCTGCAGAGCAGGAGGCGCCGGGGAAGCCCCAGGCTCAGCGGCGGCGGGGAGCTGGATACAGGGAGTTGGATTCGGGAACTCAGGATCCGGATCAAAATCAGGAGGTCAGATGGAGTCCTCTCTGGACACCGGCCATTGCAGAAAGGAAGGGCGAAAAGAAGGCCGTAAAGGGCAAAAGGGACAAAAGGGCCGAAAAGGGACGAAACTCTCGTGATCACTCAATTTATACTAAATATGACGTATATGGGATGGAATACCCTCGTTGGTCGCCTGTCCTGTCTGTTACCCCCCGGAGGTGCCACCTTTTACTTCCTTGTGCCCCCCTCTTACTACCCAGCACCCCCAGCGTGGCACACAAGAGCCAGCAGTGGCCTTGGTCACTATAGGAATAAGTATAAGCAAGAGCCTTTCTACATACCAGTCCCAGGCTGTGACTGTAAACATCAGGTGTTATCACTGCCAGTAGCGCACACTGTCTGCACAAACATGCTGCTGACTTCAGAACGTGCAGCCTTTTAGAAGACACTAAACTGAAAAGAAAAAATCACTAAACAGGACTGGGTTTTTAGCTAAACCCAGGACAATGACACAGAGAGAGGCTTTCCCAAATAGATTAGAGAAAGTGTTGTAAATACAGAAGCGTCACTTCCAAACTGTAAGACATCTTCCTTTTATAAACATCAACCTTTAAAAACGAGATAAAGAAGCTACTATAGACATGGCACTTCAGGATATAATTTAATAGTCATGGTAGTATTGGGTTGACAGTTGGACATGATTATCTTAGAGGCCTTTTCCAACCTCAGTGATTCTATGATTCCATGGGTAAGACAACAGTCCTGTAAGCCAGTTCATGTTGGGGCAGCACTCGAGAAACTGTTTGTCCACCCATAAGGACAATACTCCAGACTGACTTTCAGATACCTACAGACCAGCTCTCCTTGCTCCGTGTCTGGTAGAGAGTAAAGAATGTTTATCTACAGAATTTTGAGTAGCTGCTACCTGTGGGGATCCAGAGAAACTTAAACTGATCTGATACTTACAGAGCACTGAGAAACCAGCACCCCTTTAGTGTCTGCTCATGGGTGATAAAATCTAAAGGCCTCACACTTACAAGGGTTGAAATGAAGTAGGAGGAAGACAAAGTAGTGACCATCGGTTGCCATTGAGGGGTTGCTACCCCTAACTCACAAGTCCACAAGCTCCTTTGCACTTACCCTCACCCATAATGCCAAGTTATCCTCTCTGAGACAGCGGTGTCTGCCACTGAGGGTGAGGGTGTTACAAAGTCCAGTCCATCCCCTCTCTGCTCAGCTGCCTGACCAGGCTCCTCTGCCTCATTTGCACACTCCCAAGGGAGCTGACTAATGGCCCTGCCCTCCTAAGAGCTGCTTCTCAGTTGCTTCTGAGTTTTGCTAGTTGCCCATTTGCTTAGCCCTTTTACATTTTTTACATAGGCCTCCTGATAAAGGAAGAATAATTTCTTGTCCTGTGACCTCTAGAAATATGGTTTCCATTAGCACGGACAATTTTATACTTCCATCATCAAATTTTTAATGGGCAAGTTAGTAAGTTTTATTGTTTAAAAGGTTTTTTTTTTTAGACCAGGTGGATAGCACTTACTACACCTTCTGGATTACCTATGGTCCACATATAAATTTAGAGTGCTTTGGTTAAGAATCATAGAAACAAATGTTCATCTGACATTTTTACTATTTCATATGGGAAAATCAGAAATTATAAACCGGATTATAACCATTTCCTTAGATTCTATTGTTTGATCGATTTCGCTGAACATTGTGTACTGAATTTCCTTTTCTTATTTAGACCCCTATAGGATAAGCATACTGGTATATTTACTATTATATATGACATATTCTGAAGGTTGCTGTTAAAGAGATTAAATTGTGTAGTGCCTTAATCTTTGCACTGTTGCTATAGATTCTACAGAATAATTTATCTATAGAAGTATTTACCTATTAATTCAGCTTGCTCAGCTTTCCTTGCATCAGCTGCAACAAAGTGTTATTATTTGTAGTATTTATTCTGTAATGCTTGTTATAACGAAATTCCCACCCACTGCAATGTAAAATATGTTCCTTCTAAAAAGCTTTGTGCAGCCACAGAGAGGGCTTAAAGCTTTCTTCTTGATGTCTGTTTCTGGATTACTCGTTTCAACAATTCAGTGATTTTTTTTCAGACTTCACCCATATTTGTTTCTTATTGTGCTCTTATTCAGTTGAAACTGCTGCTATTATTAGACAACACAAATATCAGTATATTAATATTTACTAACAGATGTCCCTAACCAATATCCATATGCTTCAGATCACCACAAGTTTCCCCATTTTTTGAGATATATGGTCCCCAGAATTTATGCACTGGTGTTTTGCCTCTATGTTGCATGCAATGGAATCGGTATCCTCAGAACAAGACGTTCTGTCTGTAGCATTTATACCTTTCCTCCTTCCCAACTCTGCACTGAAATTTTCTTCATCTAATGGGACAAGTGTATAGAACTGAATGTACATCAGAGGAAACGACCTTTGAAGGCTAAAACATCCGTATTTAGTAATCTCAATTTAGCTTCCTGAAATTCTCTTCTACACCTCTCTAAACATTTTAGCAAATCCCTTTAAAAATACTGTGTTTTTAAACTACGTAAACGCATGGAGGATTCTAAGAATGTCTGAATGTGACAGAAAATTTCAACTGTATATTTTAATAGATGAAAAATACATGTCAGTTTTTATTAATATTACATAAACTTTAAAAGGGCTTCATCTTTCCATTAAAAGTTCTACTAGTAAACATTCATTATAAATCCCTTTGCTATCAAATATTCACAGGAATATTCCTAAATAAATCACTACCAAATACTGCAATATTAATATCTAAAAAACCATAAACCACAAAGATCAAACTATCAGCAAAAGAAACCTTAACATAAAAACATTTTAACAGTTTCAAGCAGAGTGATTCTACTTGAAGACTGGTAAAAGAAACCAGCAAGTCATTTCAGATAAGGATGAAGCTGTTTGGGCCGAGCCTTTCTTGACAGCCCAATCCTGATGGGGCCCTTGCATGTTTTAAGAGGCTGCACTCTTAAAATTTCACGTTGCAGGAAGTATCCTATATTTAAAAGAAGAAAAATAAAAGAAAAAAAATGTTAAAGTAAACCCAGAATTCCATATAATATACACCAGAACTACATACTGCCAAGATAAGCAAATTGGATGAACATTAATTGCAGATTTTCGGCCCTTTATTACATCCTATCCCATCTTCATTTTACCCAGCTGCAGTGTTTAAAATACACTTTTGGGTTGAAATCGAAACACTATCTGGGTCACAGGCAGATTCCTTCTAATTAGAAGGATCCTCAACGTAACATTATATAACTTATAGAACATTATATAACTAATAGTTACATACAGATTACCACTCCAGGACAGAGGGACATATTAGGAGGAGTATGCTTCAATACTTGCCACTTGTCTGAGAGGTTTAGATACATAAATCCAAATTATAGAGCCAGGTATCACTCTACTGATGATAATAAACATGATGGCCCATTTTGTGCTACTCGTTTTACACAAACTAGGACAGGTAGATGTGGGTTTTCTGTTCCATAATCTGTTAGGTATATACCATCTAGTAATCTGGAGCAGTCACCATTTAGAAGCTCTGCAGTTTTGTATAAAATAAGACACTTACTGTGGAAAAATGGAAGACCATGACCTTGTAAACTAGAAATTAGGACATCATCTGGAAAAAGTAATAAGCACACAAGAAGTTATCAAGTTTCTCAAGATCTTTTCAAGTTCTATTTTCCATTATTCTAATCAATGAGGAAGCACTGAGCAATTAGTTAGGAGAGCAAATAGTGAGACCGTCAGAGCCTTACGCATTCAGCTGGAATCCTATCGAAGGGAGAAAAAAATTCCTCCAACCCAAAGCTCCATTCTTAAGTCAATGATGACATAGTGGTGCTGCTATGTCTTTTACAAGACTCGTAAGAGTCAGTTGGAAAAAGGAATTGCATGCACTAAATGTCAGTCAAGTGTTATGGGTTTATATGTAGCTCGTAAAGCATGGTAGTTAGTCATGCTGAATTGTAAAACTACTGAAGTATAAATATTCTTATCCTACCTAAGTATCTCCTTTCCAAAACAGTCACAGTTTCTGAGGCAACAGTCACTTCATGTGACCAAACAGTGGGATACAAAACTTGATACCAGCAACTATAAAACCTGTACCTCCTAATCTTCTAACTAGGGGAGCAATATCTGGATTAAGCCACGGAGTTTTGACAACTAAATTATCTAAATTAACAAGTCTGTATTCCATAGCAGAAACAGAGACATCATGTCCGAGATACATAACCAACCTAAACCGTGCAAGAGGGCATGTGATGAGTCAGAATTTTACTGAAAAAGAGAGGGAGACAGCCACAGATCAGCAAAAGCATTCACAGTCCTTGCTTCAGAATAATCTTGAAAGCCGTGTTCAGTGTAAATGAAAGAGAATTGTCTCTACCAACCACAGGTTGCAGCACAGAAGCAATGTGCCTCCTCAAGGAAAGTCAGCAGTTTCCTATTTGTATTCAACTGAGAATGATGATGAGGGGAACATCACATTTATTTCAGCTTCTTCTACCAGAATTGTATTAGGTGCCCATTGATTCTGACAAAGCTCTGAAACTAGTGTATAGAATATCTTAGAAATCTGCCATTGCCCTAGAAATCTGTGCAAGTTCTCAGCAATTGTGGGGGGAAAATATGGTCATTCATTGCTAAGGTTTCCTTCCAAACACTTCTGGAGAAGCTTAGATGGGAACTTAAAAAAGACTAGGAAGCAATGTAAGGGAATAGCTACTGCTGGTGGCAATGGAGAAAATGCCTCATTTTCTTTGCCTTTGGCCCTGTGGTCTGAAACAACAGAGAAAGAAGAAAGAGAACATCATAGAATGGCCTGGGCTGGAAGGGACCTTAAGAGATCATTTTAATCCAGTCTTGTGAACAGGGACGCCACCTCTCGACTAGCTCAGGCAACACATGAGAACCAAACGGGAATCGAACCCGCGACCTTTGGTGTTTCAAGCACCACACTCAACCCAGTGAGCTAAACCGGCCCTCAATAGGCCTGTTCTGAATCCTCTCTCCTTCTATGTCCTATTGCTCTGTGACCCAAACCAAAGACAGGACATATAGAAACCTACAATTAAACAACATATAATTGCTATAGAGAAAAAGATTAAAAGGGAGGAAACAATTACAAATGTTTGAGAAGTGAGTTTATTAGCACTGGTATTTGTAGTATAAAAAACAAAATAATGCTACTCTTACCTCCCTCTTCCGGTAAATTATAGTTTGCTTCCTTAAGAAGCGTGCAGGGCAAAAAAGCAGGGTCCCATGCATATGGCTTTTTATAAGCTGCATCAAAATGACCTTAAAACAGAAGCATTAATACACGATTTAAGATTTTATCTAATTTCTATAAACAAATAACAAGGTTCGTTTATCCAGCTATGAATTTGTTGTTCTTGTTGATGTGTCTAAAACATATACGTGCATATCACAGGATATAGTCATGAAGCTACGAAGTTTCGCTGTCGGAGGCTTGTCAAAAGCTACCTATACTCCTCATGAAGTTCTCCTTTGCAGTTCTTAATCCTCTGATGAAACTGGGACACTATCTCCACTTGGATCGTCTTGTTCAAGACTTAGGCAGAAGACTGATCACTTAGTGAGCAATTTATCCAGTACCTGTTAGATTTTTATTCTCTGGAGCAAAGTATTCAGGTGTAACTTGCAACACATTATACTGTTAAAACTCTACTGAACAGAATTCTCTCTGGGGCTTTTCTGTGACACTTTTCTAATTGCTTCACAAACACTAATTACCTTCACAAAATCCGCGCAATCTTCTCTTTATAAATTTAGAGCCAAGTGCCTGAGAAATTGATTTCAGATGCCAATTTTGAGCTGGCTGAATTTTTATCAGGCAATTTACCAAATATGGCCAAAGCATATCTCTTATTGATTTTATTTGCAGCTGTGAGAACTCATCACTTCCGCAAACTGAATTTCAAGTACAAAATCTGACAAACATGCTGTTTGAAAGGTGCCTGAATAATTTACTTATTACATAGCAGCTATGTGTAAAAGAAGGTACAGCATTCAGCTGGTTTTCTTCTTGGTGTCCTTCCTTGTTAAATAACTGCCTAGGGCAATGTCATGAAAAAGAAATCTATGGCCCAGAATTAACTTCTGAGGACAGATAACTCGCACACACTTTAGAGAAATATGCAAATATCGCACATGGTGAGTAGTGTCTACCACTCATGAAGATACTCGCATGTATCTTTATTAATCTGTTACTTGAAGTTATGTTTTATTGCTGTCGTGGTTTAACTCCATATGGCAACTAAGCACCATGCAGACGCTCACTCACTCACTCTCCCTTCCCACTGGAATGGGGAGAATTGGGAAAAAAACGTAAAACTCACAGATTAAGATAAGAACAGTTTAATAACTAAAATGAATTTAAATATAAAAAATAAATAATAGTGATAATGATGATAATGATAATAACAGCAATAATAATAAAATGAAATATAGCAATGAAATGGAAGATAACAAAAAAAAGAGAGAAATAAACCCCAAGAGAGGACAAGTGATGCACAATGCAGTTGCTCAACCAATGTCCAGCAGCAATCGGCCCTCCCAACCAACTTCCTCCAGCTCATATACTGGGTGTGACATCCTATGACATGGAATATCCCTTTGGCTAGTTCGGGTCAGCTGCCCTGGTCACGCTCCCTCCCAGCTCCTTGTGCACCTCCTCGCTGGCAGAGCATGGGAAATTGAGAAATCTTTAACTTAGATAAGCACTACTTAGCAACGACTAAAACATCAGTGTGTTATCAACATTATTCTCACTAAATCCAAAACACAGCACTGCATCAGTTACTAGGAAGAAAATTATCTCTTTCTCAGATGAAACCAGGACAACCACCTATTCTTCCAAACTAACATTCTTTAAATAGAAGATATTAGTATCCATGTCAGAAGTAAAAACATGCAAATGTTGCAAGACTAGCTGTTGTGTTAACTTACAGGTCTTAAACCAGACAGATTTAACAGGTTATTGTCACCACTCACCACCTAGCTCAAAAAGAATTTTTTGTGACTATTCAACTCCTCAGGAATATGATCTTCTGAATATTATGCAAAATCCATTTGGAAAAGATGAAGTTCATTTTTATGACACTGCAAAAGTTTTCAGTAGTACACGTGCCTGGAAATATTCAAGGTCACGCTTGAAGTGGGTCTGAACAACCTGATCTAGCTAAAGATGTTCCTGCTCACCGCAGGGGGGCTGGAGTAGATGGAGTTTAGAGATCCCTTCCAACTGAAACCGTTCTACGATTCTATGATCCTAAGACATCTGTTGTGAGGTAACAGCTGGCTCCATTTGGAATATTGTACCAAGTTTTAATTCAATCTTTCTCTCTGTAAATGTGCATCTTGTTGAGTTTTTGACTCTTCTAAGACTTTTTAGGGCTTATTATTATAAAATCTAAGACAAAAGAATCTGTAACAAACAACTATGGCAGAGTGTGCAGGTAGCAATAGTAGTGTCAGAGGTTTTTCCATTTGGCTACTCATAGGCAAGTACTTTGTGTCTGACAAACTCAATAAAAACTCAGTTATTGTTACTGAATTATTTGAGTTGAGAAACACACTGTTAAGACAACCAAATATTGCCTAAAATTGAAATTTGCTTATTAACCAATAATTCCAAGTGCTTACCTTCTGCAACAGGTGAATGCAGCAATTTTTCACTTGACAGTCTAGAGATGCAATATTCCTTAGATACTTTTTGATCTTCATTTTCATTTGGCATCTTTTCGTTTAATGAACTTTCGTTACTGTCAGTTATGTTTTGCACTTCTCCAGTACCATGGATTGGAGAAGAAATACATACTTTCTTCTGAGAAACACTTGCCACATTTCCATCTCTCCTCTCAGAACTATTTAATTCATAATAATTATTTTGTGAGTTTGTTTCCAAACTAGATAAACTGTTTTCATTTCCCTTGCTAATTTCATGAAACATATGTAGCTCTTCTAGCACTAAATCAAATTTTCTCTTCAGTTCAAATTCGCATGTGATTTTATTTTCTAAAGGTAAATACTTATCTTTTACATCTTCAAGACACCCATTGTTCATCACAGATAAATGCATTTTTAATTTCTCTTCTGCAGCAATGAATGTTTTAGATTCCTCTTCTGAATGTGACATAATCAAGTCATTCATTACAGTTTCACATTGACTTTCATTAGTTACATGCATTTGTTCATCATTTATCTCCTCCTGTTCTTTTACATATTCAAGATGTTGTTTCAAAGTTGCTCGCTCTAAACTGCCTGCCTTATTTCTCTGTGTGTGCTCCTGTGAAGAAAACTGCACTGCTTCTTTAGCCTGGAATTGCAAGCATGTATCTGTCACGGCGGGTCTTCCTGCGGATGGATATTGTACAGTGCCCTGAGTTTTTTCAGTCTGTTTTTGGTTGTCTGCACTAGAGGAGCTCCTGCAGTGTCCATCTTCACTTACCACTCCATTTTCACTGACAAAAGAGCTGCTGTCTAGTGGCAAAGCAACAGAGTGATAAACATTTGAGGAACTAGACAGCAGATTTTCAAAATGCAAACAAGTATTTTGGTCTTCTACTTTTTCTTTTTTATTTACTAAATGCAAGCTACATGTATCTATTCTTTTGCAATATTCAGATTGGTTTGTTTGGCTGTCTTGTAACAAGAGAAAATTACATTTTTCCATAGTTGTTTTGGATTGCTCAGAAAGCATTATGACATCATTTGATTTAGCAGACAAATTATGACCCTCTTTTGAACTGGTGAATGCATTTTCTTCCGATAACTTTTCTCTGACAGAATTGTCTTGGTTTGCAACTGGGATTTGGTCCAGCTCTTCAGAATCAGTAAAAAGGGGAATTTTTTCATATGTGTCAAAAATAGACAAAGATTTTTTAGAAAGAAAATCATAAGAATTTATTTGCAACTCTTCTGACTTAACACATTCTTTTCTATTAGCATTTACATAACTAGTAGAAGTATCCAAATATTTTTTCATGGTATGTGTGACTTCATTTGTAGACATTATGCAATTTCTATATCGAGTTGTTTTCTGTATCTCATTTTCACGTAAAATTAAAGAGAAAGTTTTAAATCTTTCTCCAAGAAAATAACTATTAAAAATTTTACTTGGCTTCCCCCTCTCCTGCTTTACTGCAGTTGTTGATATTTCCTGATTTGTACACTTACTGTTTACCTTTCCAAATTTCAGCTGTGAATGGGCAGGAAAGTAACTCCAAGATCTAAGATTTGCTCCTATCAGATACCGCATTTTTGTGATATTGCAGTAATACATCTTGTCTAGTGAAGAATGATCAAAAGTGCCCTGCAGCAAGATTAGGCATTTAGCAACTAAAATTTGCTTTTTCATACCGTTTTTGTGACTGAGTGACCTCAAATAGATGCTAAAGCCCTCAGTCCCTCTGGATAAGAGGTGGTGCTTTCTGACATGTCTGTGCCTACATAGTCCACTTTTTCGGTTATGAAAGAGCGTTCCTCTTTTTAGGAAATTAGACTCTCCACCTAAAGATCTAGAAAAATGTCTTCTCTGGCATTCATTATGTAAATCAAAACCAATGCTTTCCACAAATTTAGAACTTAAAAAGCCTGGATAAGTTTTGTTTTCTTTATGAAATTCTGTGTTTGGCCTCAAAGTATTATCTGTGCATGAGTTTAACTGATCCTGTTTCGTGCCACATAAAGGGTGTTTCTCCACTTGCATCGACTTGACTTTAGTTGGTAATAAAGTATCTGTGCTACTGAAAAAGGAGGGAAGAATTGTCTTTAGCAGTTCCACCTTCAGATCCTTTGAAATAACAGCCAGCAAACAAATGTATAATTTACTGTTGTGGTTTCTATTTGCACTGCTCTTTACTAACTCCTGAGCATCATACCACCCATTTAATGTTTCATGACAATGAAGCCAATGTGTAACACTGCTGTCCTGACACGGGGGCATAAATGATTCAGCCCATGTCCTGGCCCATGCAAACAACATCTTTTGAAATGAAAACTTGAATTTGAACATTTCCTTTCCTCTAAATATGTTGCAACTCACTTTCTTATCCAGAAAATCCTGCACTATAATTTGAGGACAATTACTTTCAAATATAATGGATCTAGTTAAATAACTTTTCGAATCAAGTATTTCTTTTCTAGAGAGTTTTGATTCGGCTTCATACAAGCTAGTATCACTGTCGGAATGATGTGCACCAAAGGGTACGTCTACCGTGTTTTTCTCTAATGCTTCTGTTGTTACTGAAATACTCGTCTGTACATGAAATGTTCCCACGTTCTCATTACTGCTCTTCCTCCCCATCCACTTCAAAAGATCATCCCAGCTGACACATTTCTTATTCTGAACATTTTTAGTGCTAATGTAAAAGTGAATCTTCGACTCCTGGTCATCGTCAGCATCTGAATTCTCCATCATTTCATCCCTGAAATCGTTTTCAGCAAATATCTGATCACATTCAATGTCAGTGCTGTTGCCTCTGAAATACGTTACAGATACTTCGCTTCCTTCTGTCAAAGCACTGCGCTCTTGTTTCCTAGTTGATGGGCAATTCTTTTCCTTAAATTCAGAACCAACAGTTGAAGTTTTTACACTGCTTTTATCATTTTGCAGCCTTTGTTTCCCGATCCCAGATATTTTTTGCATGCCATGTATCTGTTTAGACTGCATCAAAGATGGTTGGCCTTTACAATCATCCCAATCTGTTTCCTTCAAGTCAGCTGACAGCGTTTTGCTATTTATTTTACTTGAAATTCTAGGAAGCTGAAAATTAGGGATTTCCAGCAGTTGTATGCTTTTAAAAGGTTTTAATATTGGAATTATATGTGATGAATTATTTTTTGATTTATTATCTATTTTTGCAGCAGTTTCATTACCACTACTGGAACAATCTTTATCTTGCGTAGAACATGTTTTTTTCAGAAAATTCCTTTTCTCATGTTTTATGTCTGAAAACACAGAACCGGTGCCACATAAAAATGGAATTTGCAAAAGCTGGTATTGTTCCCACTTTTTATCAGAAACAGACTTACGGCCTAACAACTCCATCTGAAACAAGCTGCTGTTTAAGGGTGTAACTGAAGGATTTTGATTTAGTTCATTACTACCATTTCTGTTATCACTTTGTTCTACATTGTTGTTGCACTGCACTTTGGGTGCATTTAATACCTGTAGATGTTTACATGTATTAGCAGCACTCCACACAGCAAACGACTTTGTTTCCAGAGGCTGTCCACGCACATTCAATGAAACATCACCTGCCGGATTTTGGAATTCATTTTCAGGGCTCAATCTTTTGGTGGACAGCTTATTTTCTGATCCTCTACATGGTAATCTATCATTACTGCAAGTCTGAAAATGGAAGAACTCTCTTATACAAGTTTTTCTCGCTGTATCACAACTTTGCTTTTCTAATGCCTGGCTGGTTTGTCTTTCCAAAAAATATTTAGGTTCATGCGGTGATGTTTGGTGTCTGCTCACACAACATATGCTTGCTTCTAGCTTTTGCTGCTCCTCTTTTTCTACACTTTTTGCATTACTTTCTATTTTAATTCGTTTTGGGTATAGGTAGCATTCAGTCTCATCTGTCGACGCAGATAAAAATCTTGCAGAACATGTGCTTTCCATGCTCACGAAAATAAGTTCTATACTTGTTGAGACAGTGCTGAAAGTTTAAGGAATATTAAAGTATTAGGCATAAATGGTCTTTCAATGACTTCCAAAATGTACAAGACATAAAATCAGTAATTCTGTCATCTGCACGTTACCACATCGGTATTTGTTCTGTATACATTACAGGTCCTAGGTAAAGGCAGGATCACCAAACATCATCTAGAATTTAAGATAAGTCATTTACTAAAGTTGCAGGCGTATGCAAAATTAGAACACATGACAGTTTCACTATGTCAACAAGTTAAAGCGATTAATTTTTCATGCACTTGTCACACTAACTTTGCCAAAAATGAATACTGAGAACCAACACAAGAAAATAACGCCCACTGATGAATTCTTCTGAATCTGGGGAGTGGACCCTTTAAAGTTCAAAGAAATTGCCAGTCTTGTCTTCATTGCGTGATAATTTGCAATGTGGAACTGGAGGCAAGTTTATCAAGTATCCTCAGCTATGACAAAACCCTGTATCAGGTTGTATCCTCATACACAGAGCAGCGTTGCAGGCGCAAATCTGGATTGTTAAATGTGCTGGCACTTGTGATGTCTAAGTGCATGTCTCTTACAGTTAAATGCACTCAGCACTTTCATTTAAGAAATGATCTACCTAGCGTGTGGGAGATAGTATGAGCAAAATGAAATTTCATACACCGGCTGAGGCAATTTATTACACTTGTGAGAGACTGGTTCACCAACACCCCCAAACAATGCAGTCACGATGCAGAGTTGACCTCAGAGAGCCAAAAAGAAGGCATCCAAAATGCTTCATGAAGTATATAATTAACAGAATTAACCTTTTAATCAGGACTGCGTGATTCAGGAATCAAGCATTTCCCAGGTTTATTTCTTTAAAGGCGCAGGAAAATCCACTTTGGCAAGGAACACTCCCACGACTGCAGAATACACCTGTAAAACGCAGAGAGCAAACGAATCCTCAACCTTGCGGCTTTTGTGTCCCCCCACCGCGAGGAGGCTGCCCCCGTGGGAAGGGTGACAGGGCCCCTCTGTCCCCGCCGCCCGCCGCCCCCTCTCCCCTTTGAATTCGAGTTTGTCGTGAGGGAAGCCTCTCTCCCTCCTGGCTTGTACATCCTTTTGTACGCTTTTTATTTTTTTTCCCCGCAGTTTCTCACAGTGATTACTTTTCCCCTCCCTGCAGCACAGCCGCTTCTCTCTCGCAGCCCCGATCCCGCTCTGAGGTACCTCCGCTCGGGACGCTCCTCAGGGGAGCGGGGATCCCTCTCAGCCAACCCGCCCGCCCCGCCTCAGCCGCCCTCTGCGGGCCGGCTGCCTCCTCCTCCCGGGGCTCTGACCGCCCAGTGCTTCGGTCGCCCTCTGAGCACGGCAGGCGGGTCCGTTCCGGCTGGAAACCCGGGGAAAGTGGGCACGTTCCCGCCGTGCCCGGCCCTGGCCACCGCCTCAGCCGCCGCTGCCGGTGCCCCGAGGCGGGAATAGCCCCCGGAGGCGGGAAGAACCCCTCCGCCCCGCCGCGGCCGCAGCACCTCGCTTGGTAAAGTGCGGTGACCGCGCGTCAGAGCGCCACCGTGTCCTTCCGCCTGAAAGAAAGGAGGCCGGTGGCTTCTCCTGGCCCACGGGCACACAAGATAAAAGACCAGTTGGGACTTATTCGCCAGAGGCTGCAGGATGAGCGACATGGCTGCCAGGAAACGGCAGTTTGGTTGGAAGATACTTTCTCTGGTGCCCGTGCAACAAGGTCACCCACTAAAGCCGCCAATTACTCCTGCAAGCAGGGTGTATTTTTTCAAATTGCCGAGTTCCAAAAGCGTGAGGTGCCGCGTGTGCAAACACTCGTGTCTGTGGCCCTTTTCTATGATCTTCCTCGGATCAGGACACAGCAGAAAAGACATCGCCTCCCTTCTCTTTTTTTTTTCTCACAGTATCAAGCGCTGGTTCAGTCAAGGACTATACTCCAAAAATAACATGTATTCATACCGCTTCGCGCTTTTGAAATAGGTGTTTCCTCTCCAACCTCTGAAATTTCATTTCCAAAAGGTTTTTTTTTTTAAAGTTTGTGCTAAACCAGCAGGTTGCTTTAATACCGTTAAGGATGGGCAATAAAAATAGAAACAGCCTTAGGGCCTGTTGCTGCAAATATTTTTTTTAAGGTTTATTATCCGTACTACAGTGAATAAATCCACTGGAGCCCAACAGATTCATTATTCCTGGTATTAAATGTTTAACACATGAATTGTATGGAACTGAGCCTTAAAATTGCTTTGTCTTCAATATTTCTACTTTTATAAATAGATCTGGTTAATAGCTGCTTTCGAATAGTTAAGAAATATTATTGATTGAATCAACCTTTAGTTAGAAAAACATGGCTCCTATCTATTTTTAAGCAACAAACAGTTTGACTGAAATCCATCAGATTACATTCACCTTTGAAAATACTTAAAATACCACATGGAATGAAAGTATATGTAAACTAGAAATAGGATTTTAAGGCATGTAAGAGAGATTCACCACAGCACTTATGTTTACTACTCCTCTGCATTGGAATAGCATCTAAGAAACATTCCTGGAAGACAAAGTACTGTATTTTTCTGAAGTGGAAATCATAGAATCACAGAATCATAGAATCATAGAACAGTTGAGGTTGGAAAAGACCCTTAGGATCATCAAGTCCAACCATTAACCCTACACTACAACCATTAACCCTACACTACAAGTTCGCCACTAAACCATGTCACCCAACACCACATCTAAGCGACACTTAAACACATCCAGGGATGGCGACTCAACCACTCTAGGCAGTCTGTTCCAGTGTCTGACCACTCTTTCCATGAAGAATTCCTTCCTAATGTCCAGTCTAAACTTGCCTTGTTGCAACTTGAACCCATTCCCTCTGGTTCTGTCCCTAATGACGTGTGAGAATAGACCAGCACCAACCTCTCTACAATGTCCTTTCAAGTAATTGTAGAGCACGATGAGGTCCCCCCTCAGCCGCCTCTTCCTCAAACTGAACAGTCCCAGCTCCCTCAGTCGCTCCTCAAAAGGTCTGTTCTCCAGGCCCTTCACCAGCTTTGTTGCCCTTTTCTGCACTCGCTCCAATACCTTGATATCCCTCTTATACTGAGGTGACCAAAACTGAACTGCTGCAGTGTTTGCAATTTGAGAGGTTGGATTAAATGACCTCTAAGGTCCCTTCCAGCCCAGGTTATTCTATGATTCTATGATTCTTTGGAATCCCAGCTAAAAGCTATGACATATCTATAGTCCTAACTTTTTAACATATTCTGAATAAAATATTCTCCCACTTGCCTGTGAGTGTGGAGCCCCTTAGCTTGCATGGTAAGTTGCAAGTGAATAGGAATTTAAAATATGTCTTTGAACAATGAAAAAACCCCAAACAAACCAGAATTACACGAAAAATCAAACAGAATTACATGAAAAAATAAAGAAAACTGACTTTTCTTGCATCTACACAGCCAAAAATTAAGATTGTTTATTAAACCCCATCCAGCTTTTTCACATCTATGGTTTACTTTGTGGTGTATAACTTAGACACTGAGCATAAGCTGACACCTCCACTGAAGCATATTCTGCATGCTCTGCACTTTTCAATTTGCAACTCAGGGAAAAAAAATCATCTTACTTGCTTACTGATATTACTAATTGGATACAGCGTATTTTTACTAATTGAATAGAAAAAAAGACATTAAGGGCTTTCCTTGCTGCTTGGTTCAATAATATTTTAGTAGGATGTAAACACTACATTTTTGTTGTAGAATTCTGAAAATGTCAAACATTCCTTTTCTGTCAGTGGGTCACATCTCCATCACAGTTATCAAGTGTAGAACTATTATTATACTATGTTTGCAAAGTGGGTTATAGAGCAGATTCTTGAAAAAGTCAGCAACAAGTTTTGGGTTCTGATGCGGCAACCAATTCTCAGAAATATTTCTTCACTTCAAACTATTATTTAAGATCCTTATGAAAGATTTTGTAGCTCTCATTCTCTCCTTTTTTTTTTTTTTTTTAAATTAGAAAAGAGAAACATTGCAAAATACTAAAAAAAAAAGAGAAAGGTTAGGAATCAATACTAGGAAATTAAGCTAAATATCAACAAAGACAGCACCAAAACTAATTATGCTACTCTTTGTGATCATTAAGACACCAAAATTTCACCATCCTGATTTGTCAAGTGAAACAGTGCAATTTGGCTCAAGTCCTTCATCTCAGTTTAGCCGCACCAGCTTAATGATTGCAGCCTCGTCATTACAATTCATTGTAATCAAACTGCCTTTTTAGAATGTGAAATTTCAAGACTGAAGGACTGTTGCAAACCATCGCGTTTTTACCATGAAATGCTGAAAATTTCCACTCTGAAAGTAGCTCCCTTGTAACACTGATTCATCAAAGGTCATAACTAAGATTCCAGAGGGAATTTACTGCTGTAGTAGGAAAAGGTTCATTTTGATGCTTGCCTTGTGAACGATATTGATCATTAACATTTCTAAAACTGTGTTTTACAATTTACCTTTTCTGTCATCTTACCGTCACACACATCACACAATCACTTCGTTAAAAGTATTCATAAAAAATTGGTGTGCAGAAATACCTTCTATAATTTCTATCAAAATTGCTCTATCTGCAGCCCTAACTCACATGCTTCCTATCTTTCCATGCAATCTTGAAACACGAAATAAAAACTTCAGTCCCTTCCTTTGTTCTAGAGTGATCCATATGGACCCCAATAAGTAACACTAAACGTTAAGCTTGCTAAATGTTCTTTGGTATGATAAAGGTGGAACTTCAACATTACCAAATGTACTTTAAATCATAAAGAAGCTAATGTCTCTCTGCACATATTGCATATATTAATTCCAGTCCCTACTGAGTAATTATGAAACAAATAATAGTAGGAGGTACACTATGTTACTATCAGCTTCCGTGTGTATGCAAGCAACAGTCCATATATTAGCCCTTCAAAGCTGGACCTGGAATAAAACCGTCCTGAAAATCACAGACTCTCTGAAAAGTTATTTAGTGAAAGTTTACTAACTGCTCAGCAGCAATTCTTGAGATGCTGTTACTTTTCTATCTCCTCCCATTTTTGTGCTCCATTTTTTATTTTCCTTTTTGTTTCTGCTGCTGTAAATGGTGACGACTCTTTCATGACCAACACAAAGTAGCTCTCATAAAAGAAGGAAGCTGTTCTTAAACCTCATACAGAGCTAAATAGAAAGAAAAATACTGCTGTTAAACAAGAGGAATGAAGTGTGTGAGATCCACTGGGAAAGATCCAGAAGGCATTATATCTAAAGCTAAGAGTAACAGGGAATCACAAGACAAATCCCTCTCTTCAGCTTTTGGGACAGGGAGTGCATCTGACGTGCGTCATCTTCTCCCTGCATCTCTCTGTCACTGCTGCCTGACTGCCATGGTGATGACTTGAATTCTTTGAAGATGGTTTGGTGCTCTGATTTCTGCTCGTAATAGACTCTTCTGTTGCTTTCAAAGGGAGTTCTTTACATCTTGAGGGATACAAAAAGAATATGCTTAAGAGGCATTTAAGAACTTAAGCCAGCCCTGTTTAACTCTAGGGTGAATCATACTCCTCTATGACCCTTTTGTTTTGTCCGCTGCAATGAAGTCACTGCTTGACTGCCTCATGTCCTATGCATTTGACAGCTGTCACTTTAAATAAAAACTGCTGTTTATTGGACTTGATATTTTGGACACATTCTCCTCCTATCACCTGATGCACTGTTTGATCATACCGCTCCATTGCTGTGACAGTATCATTCTCTATTAGCTCCCTGTACAGTTCCAAGGATGTTCTCATTTTCCAGCTGAAATACCTTGTCTGCAGCTTAATTCCAAAACAGAAGTAGCAAAAGAGGCATTTTGTATACAGAACACTAAACACAGAGATACAAAGGATCTTCATCCAATTTTATCTGCCACTATCCATCTTCTTCATAAAGGGCAGTGAAAATAGTTTCTGCCTGACAGACAGTTCAAAACCTCTTTGTGGAAAGTCTGCAGTGCTGCTGAATTCAGGTCACACACATCCAAAGGCACTCGGAATGCAGGGTTCTTCTTTCCATGCTAGCAGGGCAATTAACTCAGTCCATACGATCCCTAAGCCTGATGTACTTTTGCTCAAGATACTGCATAGAGCATACAGGCTTGTTCATAGAGCCACAAAAAACTGAGATTGGAAGGGACCTCTGGAGATCATCTGGACCACTCTGCTCAGCACAGAGCCAGCTTTCAAGTTGCATCTAACTTCAGTCCTTGATCAGGCTGCTCGGGGCTTTTCTAGTCAAGCTCTGTGTATCTCTAAGGTTGGAGATTCCCCGGTGCCTCTGGGGTGCTAGCTACGAAAAGCTAGTTATAGGCCTACATTTTAAGTAATCCATCTTTCCTTTTGCAGTGTTGCTGTCTTCTTTTAGTCTCCGTGCTTATCACGTGCAGACTAAAACATGTAATATATGAGTAACATGCAGTGATTCGCTTATAGTAGTATCTATTTCTGATAAAAAGCTAGTTAAGAATAACAGATTGAATTTAAACAACTTTTCGTCTTTAATTTATATAACTTTTCTTCCTTAAACACATTATGAAGATACAAAATATCTGCACTTCCTGTCTTCTTCTCAAATACCATTTACAGATAAGATGTTTCAGAGTCACATAGTAAAGCTAAGTGTTAACTATATCTGCTTATCAGTTGTTTTTTATGTCCTTGGAAATAAGCCTGGTTAACAACGAATGCAGCACCCCTTCTGCCATTATCAACTGGATATATAGTAGAATTTGCATGGCTTAAATGCTCAGGCAGCTTCTCAGACAAGTGGAGCCATTTAAGAGGTAATAAGTATTACAGAAACTCATAGGATGTACAGTTTATGTTGGGAAGTTCACAGTGTAAAAGCCAAGTGTGACCTGCACCCACAGAACATTCTGCCAAAGCCGATAATCGAAGTGCAAAATATCCACGGGACAACTGAGAAGCTTCACAAGGTAATTTTCCCTGTATCAATTGCACCTCAGTTCCTGTACAAGCAAAAGGACAACTGAAATAGGTATTCTGCTGTGTTAAGGCAGTAAAAGCAGCGCGGATTACTAATTTTGGTTCCTGAACTTTGACACGGAGGTATTTGGCAAAGTGCACGATGCATCCCTTCACGATAACTTGCGGATGTACTGGAGGCAGAAAAAGAATCAACTCTTCCAGTTCTCTTACCAGGGGGATTCTGAAGTCTTGTTCAGTCACCTCCCATCTAGCTTCTTAAAATTATCCAGATTATAATGCCTTTTTCTTTGGAAAGAACATATGGAAATTAGACATGCAAGCTAAAAGTGCCTTATGAAGCAGAAAATCAAAAACTGAAGTGCAATTTTGAATACTGTGTATTTAGACTACATATGGGCATCAAACTTCATACAGAAACAAACTGATGGGCTGGTTCTCTTTTTATTTCTGAAAAACCTGTGCTGGGAACTATGCTGTTCGACATACTCATAAATTACCTGGAAAAGTATCGAAGACAGATCACAGTTACTGGAGGTATTCAAAGTTATAGCTGATAGCCAAGAATCACAGGATCATCCTTCAATACTAAATGACTGCATAATAAAACTATAGATAAATTTCACTATTGATAAATGAGAGCTAATACGTAGAAGAAAAATAACCCTAACTGTACATGTACATTTAGTATGCATTTACTAGCTACTACTACTCAGAAAAAAATATATAGGAGAATATTCAGAAAATCTCTGAAAACAGTAATTCAACATTCACTAACAGTGAAAAAAACAATGACAAGTAAGAAATTATTGGGAAAACACTACTGATATTATATTTCTATAATCCAGAATATGTCCAAATTTTAAATAATCAGTGGTACTCTGGTCATCTCACCCCCCCCAAAAAAAAAGGATATAATAAAACTGCAAAATGTAGAAAAAGAAATGGTCACAATCAATGTTAAGTGACTTTTATATAAGAAAAAAAACCAAGTATACTAGGACTTTTAACTGAAGAAAAGAAATGATTAGCAGGAAACAAGATATAAGTCTATAAAGTTATTGTAATATAATTGAGAAAAAAAGAAATGGACTATTCAGAGAAACTCAAGAGTGGCCATATTAGATCATAATCAGGTCTGTCCAGACTAGTGTCACATCTGAAAGCAATAAAAAGCTCAGGCATGTTGTAAAGAGAGTAAGAGTGAGATAAAGCATGTGCATTTCCTAAGAAGTCTCAGTCTGCAACCAGTTCTAGTTTGGTCACTGTGTACAAATTCAGGATTTCTATGGATTGATTTTCTATAGTCAATGGATTTCTTTCCAGTTTCCTTTTAATTCCACAAAATTTGGGAACAAAGAATTTCATAGCTTAACTTCAATAATTTTAAGAACAATCCCTTTTTATTTATTTGGAACCAGTGCTCTGAATTGATGCCTCCCTTTCTTGTATTGACAGACACTGAACGTTCAATCCCAACATACCCCTGCCATGCTAGTCATGCCTCTCAGACCTCTATCACATCCTGATCAGGCATCTATTTTCCAGATCGAAGAAGAATCTTTACTTGGTCATCTCATTACAGAAGCAATTCCATACCTCTGATCATCCTTTGTGCCCTTCTCTGAGCCTTTCTTAATTCTACCATATTCTCCAGAAGATAAAGGATCAGAAGGGTGTATAGTGATGCTTCATATATAGCAGATGCTTCATATATTTCTGTAGAAGCATATTAATATTATTTGGATTGTTTTTTATTCCTTTCCGAACAATTTTTAACATTCAGCTTCTTTTTTTTGACTGCTGCTCATCACTGATATTTTGACTGAACCATTTCTCAAAACTTGAAGATCTGGCTCCTCTGCAATAATGGTCATTTCAGAAACCAGCATTTTAAATGTGAAGCTAGGATATTTTTTTCCCCCTCTCCATCAGTTTACATTACTCCGAACTGAATGTCAACTGCCAGGTTATTGCCCCATCTCCCAAGGTCTGTCTACAGTTCTTCATATGTGGTTCTCATTTTTACTACTCTAAATAAGTCAATATCAGCAGTAAACTTTGTTACCTTGCTATGCATTCCCTTTTCCAGATCTGTCAGGTTTTGGATATGTCAAATAGGGTATGAGAAATTTCTTGCAGGACAAGAACTGGGATGTATCACTGAAGTTACTGCTCCAGAAGTTTAGCACAAACAAAATCTAGTACTTTTAATATAAAACTGTGGAAATCGTGGTAGAATGGAGCGATGAGGTTCAAAGGTGTAAGAGGTTTCAAAACTAACTGACCTTTTAAGCACAATACCTTGACTGCAAACTAAGATTCGGAAAATGGCAAGATGTTGATTGTCAGAAGCTAGAGGGTATTAAGTGAAGGATGATTTTATATTTGCATTGGTTCTTATGCAATTTCTTTAAGCATCGCTACTGGCCGGTATTGCAGACAATATGCTGTGCCATCTGTATACACATCAGACATATGCATCTGATCCAGCAGGCCATTTTATGTTCTTTTATTAGATATATATTTCAGGTTGTTAATAATGCTTTAAAAATGTGCTTTTTTTTTTTTTTCCCCTTCATTTTCAAGAAGATCCTGTATTCTGAAATGTGGTACCAATGAAAAGTAATCAAGCCTAAATACTCATGAAATAATAAATGACTGGCCTTAAAAACTCAATGTCCATTACACAGGCTGAATATTCATCCCTTTTAAAATCTATTTAAAGATTTTTGAATTAAATTTTTCTTTCTTTTTTGATTATTCCTGTTTGAGCGGCCACACCCAAAGAGTGGCTGTCAATGGGCCCATGTCCAAGTGGAAGCCAGTGACAAGTGGAGTCCCTCAGGGATCACTACTGGGACCAGTCTTGCTTAACATCTTCGTCGGCGACATGGACAGTGGCATCGAGTGCACCCTCAGCAAGTTTGCCGACGACACCAAGCTGTGTGGGGCGGCTGACACCCTGGAGGGAAGGGATGCCATCCAGAGGGACCTCGACAGGCTGGAGAAATGGGCCCAGGCCAACCTCATGAAGTTCAACAAGACCAAGTACAAGGTCCTCCATCTGGGTCAGGGCAATCCCAAGGACCGATATAGGCTGGGAAGTGACTGGCTTGAGAGCAGCCCTGAAGAAAAGGACTTGGGGGTACTGGTGGACGAGAAGCCCAACATGAGCTGTCAGTGTGCACTTGCAGCCCAGAAAGCCAATCGTGTCCTGGGCTGCATCAAGAGGTTCATAGCCAGCAGGCCGAGGGAAGTGATTCTCCCCCTCTACTCCACTCTCGTGAGACACCACCTGGAGTCCTGTGTCCAGTTCTGGAGCCCAGAGCACAAGAAAGATATGGACGTGCTGGAGTGTGTCCAGAGAAGGGCCACGAGGATGATCAGAGGGCTGGAGCACCTCTCCTGTGAAGACAGACTGAGAGAGTTGGGGTTGTTGAGTCTGCAGAAAAGAAGGCTCTGAGGAGACCTTACTGTGGCCTTCCAGTATCTCAAGGGGGCCTACAAAAAGGTGAGGGGCTTTTTAGGATGTCGGGTAGTGATAGGACTAGTTACTAAGGCCAGGCTGGATGGGGCTCCAAGCAGCCTGATCTAGTGGAGGATGTCTCTGCCCATCGCAGGGGGGTTGGAAATAAATCATGTTTAAGGTTCCTTCCAACCCTGACAATTCTATGATTCTATGAAGTGTTTCCAAAAAGTGTACCTGTCCAGTGGTAAAGAGAAATTATGTTAATTTTTCAGCAGGTAGAACAGAGAAGACTCCCGGGGGACCTAATAGCTGCCTTCCGATACCTGAAGGGATCCTACAGGAAGGCTGGGGAGGGACTTCTGACAAGACCGTCGACTGATAGGACACGGGGAAATGGGTTTAAGTGGAAGGAGAATAGATTTAGATTAGATCTTAGGAAGAAATTCTTCAGTACGAGGGTGGCAAGACTTTGGAATAAATTGTCCAGAGAGGTTGTGGCTGCCCCCTCCCTGGAGGTGTTCAAGGCCAAGTTGGACAGAGCCTTGAGTAGCCTGATCTAGTTGAGAGGCGTCCCTGCCCATGACAGGGAGGTTGGATTAGATGATCTCTAAGGTCCCTTCCAACCTAAGCCATTCTGTAACGGTATGTTTTGTTCTGATGGCAGAAGCTTTTCACGTTGAGAGCAACTGACTGGAATTTTAAGAGCACATCACTCCATGGCAAATGTTTCAGAGGGTGCTTTCATTACACATTAACATCCTATAAGTTCTTCAAAATTCAAATGCCTTATCTGGACATCAGAAACTGTTTCCTGTAATGGGATTGCAATTGAAGACATCATATTTCTTAGCAAAGTATCTCCTCTGCATATTCACACATGCAGTCCATGACTAAAGCTCTTCTCCAGACACATATTTTTATGTTCCTATAGATTAGCCATGATAAATATTTTCTGAATTCTTTGAGTATGATTGTAACATATTTGCTAACCACAGAGCAAGATTTAAATGTTGAGAAATTGAATGTATTGCTTACACTGTAAGGAAATTGGCACATTGTAATTATTAGATGGATTATTTTTCTTTTTAATTCTCCCCCAGCACACTTATCTAATAGTATTAGTTGTGGGCATTAAATGTGGGCAGAAAACACACTCGTTTAGACAAGCATCAAAACGTGGTTGTTGGGGGTTCACTTTTGGCAGGCACACAGAACTAAAAAGTATCTGAAGTCTGTCACTGAACTTGTGGCCAACTTAAGTATTCCCCATTAATTTCGTAATGTCTCCAGATATTGTGGCAGTTAATATAAATAAAGTGGGTGGAAGCTGATTCCTGATTTTCAAAAAAAAAAAACTGTAAAAGATTGAGCTTCTGAACTACAGTAAAAACTCTTCTACATCTCATCTCAAAATATAATTCACTGTCATCATACCATCGCAAAAACATTTTCATAATATATGGATCACATCTGTATTAGCCTTGGATTTTGGAAACTGAAATTCTTCTGTTGCTTTGGTTCTAGATTGCAAAATATCTAACAAAGAGGCACATCTAAGACATCCAGATCTGTATGTAGGACATCAGAGCAGCTTGTAATGAGCTAATTTAATGTACTGGATCCTCACTTTTCAGGACATAGTTTGTATAACTGAACATTGAAAAAGTCTCTTTTTGTGCATTTAGTAGGAGCTGATTATGGCTTATTGCAAATATATTATCTACTATATTTAAAATTATGACTAAAATATGAATAATATAAACAACATTGACAAAACTGAAACAACAGAGAATCACAAAAGCAGGAATACTGTTGCTGGTCTTTGAGGAAACAGTAGGTTATAATGATGAAACGCTCTAAATGGCTGATAATCAAAATTCAAATCTTTTTCCCCATGGAAGCACAATTCACAATTATCTGTTGAATTTGGAATATTCAACAGTAACACCTGGATATCTTGTGCAAAATCTATAAGATAAAACAAGTGAATCTAAAATGCTTTATACAAATTACTTTTAAAGATAATGGATGGCACTTTCCTCTTAGTATCCTTTAAAGTTATCTTACTCTGAATGAAATTCTCTACAACATTTATAAAATACTGTACACTGAGATGCATATTTTAATTTGTTAGCACATAAGACTGTGAAGTCTAGGAAAAATGAATAATGGGAGTGATTATAAAAAGTGTTATATGACCATTAATAAGAGCAATCCTCCACCTGTTAAAAAATACAAAATAAATAAAGGATAGTTTTGCTTTTAGGAATGCAGAACGACAGTGTTAGGCAGTGGTTCTACAACATAGAAACAACAGAATTCTTCTTTTTTATTTCTTTAACGCTTCAACAATCAGACAAGAGGCAATCGTAATAGCAATCACCGGCTGTTTCACGTTATTTTGAAAGAAATAGCAGCCCTTTGTTCATGTCACTTCACGTATAAGATACTTTTTGCCATATATCTTGGAGTCATACCGTCGCTACATTGTTAATCTAAACATATATTTTTTCACAGAAACGTTTTTCTCGGCAGACATAGTGAAACACTCGAAGAAAGGAAAAGTTCCTAGAGCAGGCATGCACGGAGATAAAACGCCCACTCACCGGCACTCCTTTGTGCCCATCTTGTTGAGTGGGCTGGACGTGAGGTTATTTTCCTGCGATCTGGGCTTTCCTGACACCGCTGTAAATTGCAAGAGCACTGCATCTGCCTTCAGCAAGCCCCGGGATTGGGCAGAGCGTGAAGGTAGGTAGGCTATTCCTCTCCACTACTTCACAGCATGGAGTGATTCGGTATAGCTGAAGGTCAACACTATAAATGAGACATCCTAGCAACTGGGAAATGGTTTCCACACTGTCTGCTTGCTAAAACAACTGCTAGGCTATGTTGATTTAACAAGCAGTTTGTTTTAAAATTCAGCTGTTATTCCTTTTAATCTATTTTCATATATTCAGGTGTTGCCAGTTTGGAAGAGATATGGAATTTCAGTAATACTCATGGTAAGGATAATCAGTTAATTATAAATGTTATAAATGTTTTTTACAGCCTTAGGAAAAAAAGAAAAAAAAAGAATGAAATTATGGGTCGCAGAAAAAGAAAATTAATAAGGCCTATTTGGTCCACAAATTCAGGAAGAATTAAATGGTCTTTTTTCAAGAACATGAATCAGAAATTTGTGTTGAATAAAAGCCTGAGGAGGGAAAAAAAATTCTTTAGAATATGGTACTTCTTCTTGAGGGTCATGCTGGACGACTGCAAAATTATCTTCCAGCTTCTACTTGGCCCAATCTTATATATGGTCAACTATCAACATAAGACATAAGAAAGACTGCAGGCATTTCTTTATGATATATTATCTTGTAAATTGATCGGCATCATTGTCACATAAAAGATACATCAACTACATATATATAATTTTTATACTTGTATAAAATTATATAAATTATTGTATATCACAGTTATGCATATTAGTACAAATTTATAAAAAATGCATTTTTATGTGTAGACACAGGTATACATTAAAAATGAGAGTTATGCAGGTCTTTACAAAACCCTTACATTCAATCTCCATTTCAGTAATAGATAGAAATTTACATTACACTGATTAAACATCTATGCAATAGCTGAGATGTCCTGGTAAACATCAACATATTGGTAAAAGGGACTGTTTCGTAGAAAGGCTAAAAAAAGTCAAACTACACAGCTGCCTAAAAAACAACTAAGAAGCAGGTAAGCAACTTCCTAAAAAAAATATGAATTAATTTTATAAAGAAGACAATACATCATTTAATACACGAGATTGGGCAGTAAATACTGTAGATTTAACATGTTGTGTCTGTGTGTAATTGCACACGTGCACACAAATTGCATATATGTACTAACCCACATTTAAACAGCTTGGATAGGTCATAAGATACATTTCTCACAAGAAACAACAGAATCTCAGTTACACTACTGTTACTATTAAGTTAAATGGGACAAAACACTTATTAGTCTATCATTAGCTTGAAATGGCTTCAGAATGAAGGATCATGAATTACTAGTTGCTTTGCAAAAACAAGGAGTCTAGACCACAGTATCACATTAAAACCTCAATAACTGCTTTCTTAGGATATTGCACCTGAAAAGGATCATCCTGGTTATAAACAAATGAGATCTAAACTCTGAGCCCTTTCACTGAGTAGTTAATTAACACATCACTTCCGTAATTTAAATGTTAAATGTCTAGTGTGGAAGATTCTCATCTAGATGGTGATTCATCTAAGCCTCTCTGTAGTTACAGAGGGTAAAATGATTTTCAATAATGGTGATTTCTTTATAATAAAAACATTAAATTATGTACAATTATTTCCATCTAAACTGCTGAAAGATCAACATGCTGTACGTCCAAGAGGTAAACCTGTAACTGAACTATTACCCATTTCTTTTCGAATTTATCTAATGGTGAGATTAAAACCAGACTACTGATTAACAGATCATTAGACTCAAACGATGGCACATGGGCTGGATTTCCCTATGTTTTTGAAAATACATTTTGTCTGCAGAAGGGGAAATAAAAACTAAATTAATGGAAGCTTAACAGTGAAGCAACTGGGTCAGTGATGTAGATCCCACAGATCTGAGCACCAGGACTTCCATTTTATAATTAGCGATATTTCTTATCAGTATGAAAACTACAGGGTGCTTTTCATGTAACCTAATTTAGGACATCTGCATCTCAGCTAACCACTCGAGGTTCCCTTTATAGACAGTGGGAAAAAATAGGCACTTCTGGGCTGACATTAAATCTCAAGCATTTTAGATGTTTAGGAAGAGATAAATGATTAAAAATGCTTATTCGCTTCAACTGACTATACTGGCAGCACAGTGCAGTTAATTCAAATGTAGAGGACTACTCTGATGCCTGAATTCAGATAAGTGAATCTCAGCCCATGTGTTCGCAATTAGATGCTAATCATTTGAGAAGTTAGTAAAGTATTGCTTCAGAAAAGGCTGGAGGGAAAATAACGCGACAAAAGATTTTAATGAACTGCATTGCAGAAGGCAAGTTCATGAACTTTAAAAAAATATTGTGTATAGGAAGCAATTGGACCAGAAGGTAAATAAATCTGGACTCAAGGATGCATTAGCATGACTATCTGATTCCTGGAAGCTAAGCAAACTCATTCAGGATCAGTTGTCTCTATCTGGAAGAGCATTACAAAGCACAGACCTGTCTTTTGACCAACAACTATTCTTTTATTGACTGTTAACCAATAGTTAAGTTGTCACTTTTCCACTGGGCAAGCTCAGCGGGATCACAGGAAGAAACATTATCTTTACTGAGACTAATGCTTGCAACAGACTGTAAGGCTGAGCTCTTGAGTTTCTAGATTGTGCCCTCCCGCAGAGTTGCTCTACTCAGAAATGAGAGAGCAGAACATGCCCTGTATTTATTACTGGACAGCTCTTCAGAGTAAAAGGAATGAGGAACAGCATCCTTCCTCTGTCTTGTTCCTTCCAGTACTTCAAGTGAGCCTACAAGAAATCTGGAAAGAGACTTTTTACAAGGGCCTATTGCAATAGGATGAGGGGTAATGGCTTTAAACCGAAAGAGAGTAGGTTTAGATTAGGTACTGTGAAGAAATTCTTCATTGTGAGGCTGGTGAGATACTGGAACAGGTTACCCAGAGAAGTTGTGGATTCCTCCCTTGCTGGATGTGTTCAAGGCCAGGTTGAATGGGGTTTTGAGCAACCTGGCCTAGTGGGAGGTGTCCCTGCCCATGGCAAGAGGGTTGGAACTAGATGATCTCTAAGGTCCCTTCCAAACCCACACGATTCTATGACTGCATGAACAAAAACATACTCAGCATTTCCCTAGACCTTGTTAAACCTAATGAAAAGGTATCATAAATAATGCTAAGTTAAATGCCTGGTCTAAGGACTCTGTTAGTGTCTGGATTTATTAAAACTTATCCAACTCAATACGGCTCTCATTTCTTTGCTGTTCATGCTGCGGTACAGTGTACAATACACTACCCAGTTAGCAGCAGCTTGTAGTCATAAAATAATGAGCTAGGGGCAATTTTTTTTTTTTTTCAGTGAGTTGATTTTAAATTAATTTCAATTTACTCCATGATTTTTGGTACATCTCTCAAATTGCAAACTCTGACAGCCTCATTACTGAACAAAGAACATCTGAAAATGACTTGAAGTATGTGGACCAGTAATTTAGACATCATCTAGAAAATATTTCACAGAACCACAGAATGTTAGGGGTTGGAAGGGACCTCAAAAGATCATCTAGTCCAACCCCCTGCCAGAACAGGATCAGCTACAGCAGATCGCCCAGGAATGTGTCCAGGTGGGTTTTGAATGTCTCCAGAGAAGGAGGCTCCACAACATCCCTGGGCAGCCTGTGCCAGTGCTTTGTCACCCTCACAGTGAAAAAGTTTTTCCTAATATTTTTGTGGAACCTCCTATGTTCCAGCTTGTATCCATTTCCCCTACAATTAGTTACGAGTACAAAAATCGTGATCAGTGAAGAATCTCAAAATTGGAAGATGAATTGTACAGCATACAGTACTGTATAACATGAAATAAATTACCAAACTATTAAAATCAAATAAAAATCCACATTAAAGATGAAATAAAGGTGTTATGCTATATTACACCTGATTTGGATAAGCTAACAATTGTATGGAATAATGCGTGTATATTTTTCATTAATCTCCAGACACATAGATATCTCAGGCAACCACATAATAATAAACATAGCTAGAGCAGTTGATAATACTTATTTGAGACAATGGTTTTGCAAAGTATCTGCTGCATTTGCTTAAAGTGTTCTGGTTTGATGTTCCTCCTTTCCTGGAGAAAAGGAGGATGAGGGGAGATCTTATTGCTCTTTAAAATTACCTGAAAGGAGGTTGTAGAGAAGTGGGGACTGGTCTGTTCAACCAAGTAACAAGTGATGGGACAAGAGGAAATGGCCTCGAGTTGTGCTTAGGGAAGTTTAGATCGGATATTAGGAAGAATTTCTTTACTGAAAGGGTTATCAGGCATTGGAACAGGTTGCACAGGGCAGTAGTGGAGTCCCCAGCCCTGGGGGTATTTAAGAGTCAGATCGACACAGTGCTTAGGTATATGGTTTAGTTGAGGACTTATTAGTGTTAGGTTAATGGTTGGACTCGATGATCTTAAAGGTCTTTTCCAATCGAGGCAATTCTGTGAGTCTGCTACAGATTCATTTATTTGTGACAGCCACAATTCACTGTTCCTGGACATTTTCCCTTAGTTTACTTTTCCATCAATGCTGAACAAATTAGAGGAGCAAGTAACAATATTAAAATTCTCTGTCTCTTAAGAAGTTCAACATGACCAAGTACAAGGTCCTCCACCTGGATCGGGGCAATCCCAAGCACCGATATAGGCTGGGAAGTGATTGGCTTGAGAGCAGCCCTGAAGAAAAGGACTTGGGGGTACTGGTGGACGAGAAGCTCAACATGAGCTGTCAGTGCGCACTTGCAGCTGAGAAAGCCAATCGTGTCCTGGGCTGCATCAAGAGGTGTGCGGCCAGCAGGTCAAGGGAGGTGATTCTCCCCCTCTACTCCACTCTTGTGAGACGCCACCTGGAGTCCTGTGTCCAGTTCTGGAGCCCACAGCACAAGAAAGATATGGACATGCTGGAGCGTGTCCAGAGAAGGGCCACGAGGATGATCAGAGGGCTGGAGCACCTATCCTATGAAGACAGACTGAGAGAGTTGGGGTTGTTCAGTCTGCAGAAAAGAAAGCTCTGAGAAGACCTTACTGTGGCCTTCCAGTATCTCAAGGGGGCTACAAGAAAGCTGGGGAGGGGCTTTTTAGGATGTTGGGTAGTGATAGGACTGGGGGGAATGGATTGAAGCTAGAGATGGATCGGTTCAGATTGGATGTTAGGAAGAAGTTCTTCCCCATGAGGGTGGTGAGACCCTGGCACAAGTTGCCCAGAGAGGTGGTGGAAGCCCCATCCCTGGAAGTTTTTAAGGCCAGGCTGGATGGGGCTCTGGGCAACCTGATCTAGTGGGGGATGTCCCTGCCCATGGCAGGGGGTTGGAACTAGATGATTTTTAATGTCTCTTCCAACCTTGACAATTCTATGTTTCTATGATAAGCAACATTTGAACTTTAAAATGTAGCATGTCCACAGCTACCCTCTCTTATTTTTTTGGTACAACCCCCCTCTGGAAGCAACCAGCCATTCTGGTAGAGGGCTTGTGCCCCAGGTAACAGGCTACTCACTGCCACAGAGAACATGTTAGATAGGAGGGATGACGAAGTAAATAGTGATGGAGGATAGTCAGGCAGGGATGGGAGAGGGAAGACAGAATGGATGGAAATTTAACAGTAAGGCCAATCCCAGGGCTTCAAAAGGGAGTGGAAGTTATTCAGGAAGGCTCAGGGAAGCAGAAGCTCTTCAGAGTAGAACCGGGTGTTGGGCTAAACCACCTAGGATAGTTCTCACGGGCAAAGGTTTTGGAGTTTTAGAAGTCAGGTTCTGAGAACATCGCTCCTCTTCATTCCCCCCATCAAATATAACAATCCATCAGGTGCACCCTGACGTATGACTCATCCCAAAGGCTTTTGTATTCTGCAGCAAGCACACATGGTGATGGAATATGCTACAGAATACTTGTCTACAAGCTTGAAAAGTGTTGTGGGTTTGGGTTTTTTTCATTTTTATCAAATAGAAAAGAATGAAATTCAGTGCAGTTAGCTCAGTATTAATACTTCTTATATTTTAAAACATGCATTTTAATAAAATAGTTATACATTTGTATTTTTAAAGTTAACTCAAATTCATATGCTGATATTGCACAGTGTGGCACTACATTTTTCATCACTGAATGTGAAAAATGGGTTCTGTGTTAATGATATGGGTGAATATTTTTTCACATATCTAAACGGAATTCATTGCAATGGAACTCACTGCAACAGGAAGTTACAGAAACCAGATATAAATTACTTCATAATGACAAATTCATGACTAAGAAGCTCATCAGTGCCTGTTAGGTATCCTGATCTGAATGTACACTCCAGCTCCACAGGTTCCTAAACGTGAAATTACCAGAAAGAGAGGTGTTTCCATGAAAGAAATGTTGTGTAACTGCTTTGCTTTTGATAAGCTTTTCTTAAGCTGACATCTCTGATACCAAGTACCAGACTAGATGCTGTGTGATGTATTTTGGGAAGAGAAGCAGCAGCATGATTTTGACAAATAGAGATGCTCGCAATTTGAAAGGTATAGAGGACTGGCACTTATTTTAACCCCTAACAGAGACAGAAAAAGATGACCTAGTATTACAGATGGAAAGATTTTATTGCAAATGGAATTATGAAATAATTTGTCAATGTTTTGTTTAGCATATCTTTAGCACTTCTATCTGCTGGTTTTGAACTTACTTTATGCCCAGTATCCTACTTTCTGAGATGTGTCTCCCCTCTTAGCAGTACATCCTGCTTTTGTGATTATGGTCCAAGAGTCCTGATTCACTGCTGTTTTCTCAAACCAAATTATATTAAAAAGTATTACTTCTGAAATAAAGACTATTATGAGAAGTCATTGTGTCTCACAGTGCAGTGATATAAAAAGATAGCTACCTACATGTCCACCAAGATTTGAGTACATTTTGTCCATAAGCAAATAAACAACCCTGCTGCAACCTTTATTCTCCATCTAACCTCCCTGCCAGTTTTCAAGAGAAAGTAACATTGATATCACAGCATAGAAGTGTATTACTAATCATACAGAACTATATGACAAACATTAATAATAAAAATGCTGACAAAAATGCAAGAAAACTGGTTAAGATAATCTGGTGTCCAAAATATTAAGTAGCATCTTGTTTGTTTTGATGTGTGTTTGTAAAACTAAGTATTTCATGATTAATAAATCTGCTGATCTATCTGAAATTTGTGGCTTTTCCCTTTACTTTGATTTCTTTAATATTTACTATTATTTCTACAGCTGCATTCCATTTTTTTACGTCACCATTATAATATTTTAGCTAAGGACAACCACTCAGATCAAATAAGCAAACAAAGCCTTCTTGGAACACATCTCAAGACTGCATGACCGTTTCGACTTCACAGGAATTATTTTGTATATGTAAGAGCTCTGCCTTAAGCTAAATGGCAGAGGAAAGCATGATGCTATGTTTAGGACATTTGTAGGCAATGAAATGCTTCTAAGTTTTGTCATTCCTACTTTTCTAAACACCCCTTATTTACTTGAAGCTTGTATTTCTCAGGTCCAGAATATCAACCTTTTACTTCCACTTGAGCAAAAGCCTCACTTCAGAAGAGCAACTGGAACAGCTTCTGTGGGAAGCAGCCTACCGGAGTGAAACCTGGGTCTGTGCCATTTCCCTTTAGACACTTCATTTAGGTGTCCAACCTTAAACATACCTTTTCTTGACTCTTGGTAGCCAAGTTCCCAGTCTGAATCACCCTGTCAGGGCTTCTTTTTATTTTCACTGACACCAGAGGCAATGCAAGGAAATAAGCAAGCAATTTAGCTATCTGATTTAGGTATCTGAAGTTAGGCGTTGCATGTACTCCCCAGCTGTGACTGTATTATACAATATCAGAGATGATGTTATATAAATGGTATTTTCTTTGCATTTCATTCCATGAGCCTGAGATATTGAAGACTAATACAAAAACTGAATTACAAATTATTTGGTTCGATATACACAAAAGTGACCTGTATACATAAAATAATTACATTTCATAGAGAAGAAAATATGGATTTATTAGTAAAGTAGAAACATTTTGTTTTATCTATATTCTTAGGGACATTATTTAAAAATGAACGAGAAGTGAATATGAAAGCACATACACATAAAAATGGAATTTTCGTGTAATTGCATACAGCACATTAAAGCAGCAAGACAATCTACAACCTTTCTTAACTGATAATCTCGGTCACACTCCTTGTTTGCTATCGAGCATCAAGAATCTCACCCTTTTCTAACTGCAGCATGTTGCAGCAGCTTCATTTAATCAGAGCCTTGAAGCAGCTCCCTCCTGCCAATCCTTGCAGCCGCATTGCTGCTTTTGGTTCCTCATGTAACAGAGAAGCAGATTTCTGTGAGCAGAAACGGCATGAAGGGTAGCCAGAAGGAAGAAAGGAAAGGATTCATTCAAAAGTCTATTGAGTGCACAGCTATAGATGTAGATACAGATTGAAATTCCTTCTTGTTTCATTTAGCCGGCTGTTGATTCTGGTAAAATACATACTCAAATATATTCCTAGCAACTACTGAGCATAAAAGGGAGAGGGGAAAATGCAACCCTGAAATGGTATTCTGCAATTAAATCGGTGTCTGTAAAACAGGAGGTCATGCTAAAAAAAACCCAAACAATGAAAAAATCTCATTACCAGTAAGGCACCTGCTGAGACAATGACTCCTCGCAGAGACTACTGTCTATTTTAATATTGAATTCTCTACTGTGGAGCAAAGAAGGGAGAGGGAAAAGGAGAAGAAGATCCTAGATTTCATTAGATTTTGAATTTCCCTCTGGAGATGCCTATCTATCTCCCTTGACAAGGTCAGAGGGTTAGGGCATCACCTGGCTTCTTTCAAAGGCATAAGCAGAACGTTTAAGATTCAAAGCCTAAAGAAGACCCATGGAAGCTATGGCAGACTGTAAAAGGAGCACGTACATACATTTTTGTGCTATTCATACATAAGCTAAGAATTCTTATATTTACACTGTTCACTCTGATGCTAAAATAAGAAATATGCACTAAATAGAAAACTTTGGGTGAGATCTTGACTCTGCTGAAATTGCTGTAGTTCCATTATGAGCAATTTGTTCTTTAGGTTCATTTGCAAAAGCCAAAGAACTATCAAGAAAATTAAAAAAATCCTACAATTATCTATATGGTAAACAAGTGCAGCAGATCTAATTCTCCACAGTCTAAAATACAGTATTATCATTTACACAGATCAAAAATGAATGTTAAGCAGCTGCAAATGCCAACGGTCTGAACCAGTGAACTTTTACACCCAGCTAAGAGTAGCCTTCAGTAATCACACATGGTGTAAGACAGCACAGTGTAAGATGTGTCGTAACAGCCCAGATGCTGGTAATGTCATTCTTACCTTGTTAATGATAATCCTATGTATGGTTTAACAGAAAACATTTATTAAATCGTTGATTTTCAACAAAATGAAGGTTCTTTGTGGGTATTTTGGACTAAGCAGTAATACTACAAATGGGGAGTTTATAAATATATTTACTTTTCAAATGGGATTTTGTTACTGTGATGTCGTACATGACAAAAGTAAGCCAGATTTTCTTGAATAATACCTTAGAGTCCTTTTTTTTCCCTGAATGAGCATCACGTTTTCAAATGTATTCAAAAACATGGTCTAACTAACTTGATTTTACACAGTTATTTAAATGTGGAAAGGGAAGGTCATACACGAAAACACAGTACATAGTATCTTCTGCTTAATATACTATTTCTTATAGTAAACAGGAAATCTGCCACTGAATTCAATGAAAAAATTAGGACGTACGGAAAGTCCTATTTAAATCTGCTTTATCCACAATGGTTTAAAGTTCAACCTATAATTTTAGCTATTTGATGGCAAGTGAATGCTCTGCCCCCCTTTGGAAAGGATGACCCCTAATGACATGGAGAGGCATGTCATCTCTAAGTGCCAGTCACCCAGCAAACGCTAAGCTAGCTTTCAGCCAGCCAACTGAGATACTGTCCCCTTGGCAGTAGTGAAAGAATGAAAGAGCAGCAAAACCCAGCTTGGCCACGAAGTAAACGCTTGGTCTGACAGCCAAGACAGAGCTCTGCACTCCCACAGCTACACCGCTGCCACTAGACGAGTTACCAAGATGAAACGAAGTCAGGCAGTAACTGCAACATGGACACAATCAAAATAGGTCACACAGAATTAATGTTGCACCATGATGGTATAAGACAAACTTAGAAAGAAATGAACAAGAGACAAAATATGAGGGAACAATGTGGTTAAAACTTACCAAGCAGATGCTGCAGCACTCTTTCATTATGCTAAAGATGATTATTAATGATCTGGCAGGCCAAGCAAGCAATGAGGTAGCAAAATATGAAGATGACAGAAAATAATTTAAATTAATCAGAACAAATGACCAGGAATTTCAGAGATACTCAGTGAAGTGAATCACCTCCTTACTGTTTGTTTGTGCTAAGTCTGTAATCAACCTAAATTTTCAGCATTTTCAGGTTGCATTTTAGCACATACAAAAAATCAAAACATACTCTAGGGATCAGGAACACACTTGGAATTTTTTGTTTTTAAAAAACATAAAATCTTAGAATTATTGTCTTATGCACAAAAAGTTATTCTGGGTGTAAAATTGGTGATTTTTGTTTATGACACAAAGATGACTTATGAATTCAATTGTCTGCATGAGCTAACTGGAAATACTGTAGCTTCCTGTGAATTTGTACGAGGCGTAAAGCATTAGTTTGCATTATAATTGACTTGTTTGGGCATTTCAACAGTACACTAAGAATTATTACCATCTATCATGTATTATACAATATTCATGTGTATGTGGGTTTTTTTCTGAGACGAGTAGCAAGATAAAAATGGGCATGGCTTGATTTAGATCCTCTTTTTTATGTGTATCATTATTTTGCCCTCCTTTCACCTCCTTGCTGTATCCATCTGCTTTCTCCAGTGTTACGCTTGGGACGTGCTAAATATGCTTAATTTATGTATTGTAAACAGTCAGCCACAGAACCTGCCATGCATGAAAGTAAACATTTATGTATGTCTTTTACTGAGAAGGGGCCTACCCATTAGTTATCTGCTGTGAAATGTCTAGTGCAAGAGCCCTGATCTTCACTCCTACCAGAACAGTGACTACAACAGCAGTGACAACAGAGAGGGAAGGGCAACATCAGCTGGTACTGAAGGGCAAGATCAATTGAATTTTACATCAAAAGGCTGAAAAAAGTTATACAAGACCAGGAGTACTGTGCTCAGCTTTGGAGTCCTCAGCACAGGAAAGACCTTGACCTGTTGGAGTGGTTCCAGAGGGCCACAAAAACCATCAAAGGGCTGGAGCACCTCCCCTACAAAGACAGGCTGAGAGCGTTGGGGTTGTTCAGCCTGGAGAAGAGATGGCTCCAGTACTTAAAGGGGGAAACATGGGGCCAATCTTCTGAGCAGGGCCTGTTGTGATAAGACACAGGTTTTAAACTAGAAGGGGAGAGATTCAGACTAGATACAAGATTATTTTTTTTAAGCTAGATACAAGATTTTTTTTTTTTACCAGGGCAGTGAAACACTGGCACAGGTTGCCCAAAGAGGTGGCAGAAGCCCCATTGTTGGAAACAGGTTCAACAGGTCTCTGAGCAACCTGATCTGAAGATGTCTCTGATCACTGCAGCGGTGTTGGACTAGATGATCTCTAAAGGTCCCTTCCAACCCAAAACACTCCATCGTTCCATGATTCTATGCTATTTTAAGAAGCTTGTGAAGGAACCAACAACAAAGCCATGGCTTGCAATGCAACGTGGTGCCTGCACACACATCATGGCTACATGTGTGGGGCGCCAGTGCCACCAACGCGGGCACACCCTGCCCCGCGCAGCGTTGTTCCCGCATGCATGTGGCCGGTCCCACTCGCCTGATGCCGCCAACTGAAGCGCGGCCCACGGCACAAGGCCACGACTCCGCACATGACGCCTGGCACCGGGAGCTCCGGGCGGGCCGCGGCCCCCGATGTTCTTATCACCGGGAACGACACTGAGGCCAACTCCACAGCAGCAGCCCCGACGCCCGCGGGGGGGGCCCCGGGCTTTCCGGCCCCCGGTTCCGCCCGCCCCGGGGCTTCCCCTCTGGCCTCGCCCCTCCCGCCCGTCCCGCGCTCCCTCCGCGCCGACACCACGCTCCGGATCCACCGCGCCCCCGCTCGCGCTTCCCCCTCCCTCGCGCCCGCGACGGCGCGCGCATGCTCGACGCGCGGGGCGGCGCGTGCGCGGCGGCGGCGCGGGGCGTCGGTCTGCAGTGCGGGGCGGGCGGGCGGCGCGCGGGGCGGAGCGGGGGCGCGCGCGCGGCGGCGGCGCGTAGTGAGCTGCGGCGCGAGCGGCGGGCGGGCGCGCACCGAGCCGGCGTCCCTCCGGCTCCAGCACCCCGGCGGGACAGCACCACCCCCCCCCCCCCGGCCCCGGCGCCCTCCTCCGCACCGCGGACATCCCTCGGCGCTCCAGTAAGTGCGCCCCGGGGAGAAACCGGGGCGGGGGGGAGGTGGGAGGGGGCTGTGCCTCGGCACCCGCCCGCACGCTGAAAGAGGGGCGAACGGGAACCTTTACCGAGGTGCCGGCGGCGGGGTCGGGAGGGACGAGGCTGCCTAGGGCTGCCCCGCGCGGGGCTTCCCCTCCCTGGGTGCGTGCGAGCGCGGCGGGACGGCGGGAGCCGCCGGGGACGGTGTGGTCGGCGCGGTCGGTGCTCAGCGCTCGGGTATCATCCTGCTCCGCCGCCGGGAAAGTTGATGTGCGCCGTTGGTTCCCGCCGCGGCGTGTGCGGGAGTTGTGGTTCCGCGGGCGAGATGGGGAGAAACTGTGCCCACGGCGAGACGGTGCGACAGGAGGGACCGAATCCGGCAGCGATCCGGATAGAAACACCGGCGGCATCACAAGGAGGCATTGATTTGTCGCGTAACAGTTTGCGCTTGGAAATGTTCTCGTGGAAGCGGGAGTCTTTGGCGTTCATTGGAAAAGAGTTAGAGAAAAGGTCGTTATTTTTTTCCAGTAGGGAATAATAATAGGAAAAAAAAAAAAAAGACCGCGCGAAACCGAAGATCAAGAGCGCTCCTCGCAAGGTCATCACAGCCTGTGGGAAGGCAGAAGTGCTCCCCATCTTTGCGATCGCTTTCTCGATATTCTTACTGCCTGTAAGGGACTTTTTTTTAAAAAAAAAGTGTTTTATTTTATTTTATTTAACACGCGCGGTGTGTGCAGGATGAGCCTTGTGTTGCGTTTGCAAAGGGGCGCGCTCGCCCGGCCCCTCCGGCGGGGTCTGTTGCGGGGCGGAGGAGCTGCTCGGGCATCGGTCGGAGTGAAGATGGAGGTGGGAGGAGATAACAAAAGCCGGTGTGCGATCCCAGCCCTTGCCCACGCGAAGGCTTGAGGAGCAGGAGAAGAAGGCGAAGGAGACGGCAGGAGGGAGAAATTCGTTTCCCAGAGATCGAAACAAAAGGAGGAGCAGGTCGAGGCGGATCGTGAGCAGCCAGGAGGGGGGTGGGGGGGGGGAAGCGAGGCGTTTTCCGCGCTCACCCGCGCGGAGAGGAGTGCGGGGGCTCTCACGGGCCGCGGAGGGATGGAGGGAGGCGGGTGCGGGCGAGGGACAGCGTGGACTGCGCAACTTGGCGCGCAAGGACCGCTTAAAAATGACTTGTCCGCCCCCGGGGAAGATGTGCTGCGTGTGCGGAGGCGAGGGGGAGGCATGCCTGCCTCTGCCCCGCGGTAGGGGGGGGGCTTCTTCTCGCTCCTCTTCTCAGCACCCTCGTGAAGAGCTGTTTAGCCGGGAAGGGCCGGATCCCGGTAGTGCGGTGCCGGGAGAGCTCGCTGAGCACCGCACCGCGGCGGCGAGGCTTGCCCAGCGCACGGGGGTGCCGCTTCAGGACACGCGGTCTATGCGCGGTGCAGGGCGGTGCGGGCTTCTCGCCGCCGAGGATGCTGGAAAGCCCCATCTCCCCCCACCCCCCCCACCCCCGCGTTGCCTTCCCTCCCGCACAGTCCGCTCCTCCGCGCCCCGCGGGTCCCCCCGCCCCGCGTCGGCCCCAGTTGCTCGTTGCTCTCTGGCTCCCCCGGTGCAAGGCTTCTCCCCACCCCCCGGGGTGTCCCCACCCTCCTCCGAGTCTCCAGTTCTCCCCACTGCCTCCACTGGGCAACGCATCGTGTTCCTCCCGCCCCCTTCCCCCCCACCACCCCGAGCCGGGCGGTCCCCTACCTGCATGAAGCCACCTGCAAGGTCCCCGTCCCCCTCCCCCACATCCTGTCTCCAGCCTCACGAACCTTTCCTTTGCTGGGATGTCCCCCCCCTCCACACGCCTGCGACACTCCCGTGCCTTGCCGCCACCAGCCTTGGCTGCTCCGGCCTCCGACGTGGGGAGAAACGGGTTTGAAATCGGATTGAGGGGGGAGCCTGATCTTACGCAACCGCAGCCCCCCCCTTTCTCCGCCCCTGGAGGAGCCCGTTGAGGGGCTTTTTCGGAGGTAGGACGGGGCTCTCCACCTTCCTGGGGCGGGAGGGGGAGCCCCAACCCGGGGCTGCGCAGCCTTCGGGGCCGCCGGAGCTCCCTCCCGCTGCGGAGGTTCCTTCGGGGGGAACCGCGCTCCCAACTCCCGCATCGCCCGAAACGGTGCGGCAAAACCGGGGGAGGGGAGCGGCGGTTACCTGCACCGCCGGGCTTTTCGGCCGGCAGAGAAACCGCGCAGATAACAGGGTAGTTAAAAACCCTGCCCTTTTCATTAAAATTGAAGTGTGATAATTTGCACACCAGAGCCATGGCCAATTAGCAAAAGGCCAAATATATGAATAAGTTCCATGTACAGAAGATGTTGATGTAACAGATGTATTTAAGAGATGCAGGTAGTTCTCCCAACGATTCTGTTGGCAAAATATTTTTGGCAATATTTAGGAACATTTAGCAGTGTTCCTGTGAATGGGTGTTCTCTTCCTTCATATATTTAAAAGTTCAACTTCTGAGGTACTGGCACCACCTCTTTATGAAGAAGAAAAAGATGCACATATTTAGTGACTGGGATATGGTACGAAACAGATTCCTCACATTCAGAGGAAAAATAAATATGTGAAGAAACTCAGTCTTTGTAAAATACACATTCACTGGCCTTTTCAGAATACATGCTTACTAGTAGTTTGTTTTTATGATGCACTTTCAGACCCATTAGTTTTCACTACTTCCCTTTTATTTGACAGAATGGCTTTTTAAAAAGAACACAGTTCATTTAAGAACACCGGTTTACTTGAAAGGTCTTCCAGTACAGTGTTAGAACAGCACTATCCATTTCACGTTTGTGGACTGTGATCAATTTTAATTAAAACTTTAATTACATTTTGCTTCTCCATTCAAACAAAGAATAAAGTAGTCTGGGTTAATGCTGCTGCCAAGGAAAAATAAGGAAACGTTCTTAATCTTCATTATGTATTATTCCTGCCTTTTAATTAAGGGCTGAATCCCTATCTTGTTGGACTCGGAAGGAGTGTAGCCACAAACTTCTCTGACATAGAACTGCCATGTTTAATCAGTTTTCTAGGTTGCCCTATCTTCTTGCCCCATACAATTGCATACCCCTACATAGGGTTACACCACTGATATTTCGATGTGTCTCGTGTTCTGGAAAGTCCAGGTATTGACACCGCATCAGCAGTGTCATCGCGCGACATCTACTTCAGACTGTCACAGCATTACGTAACCTCGCAACCGCGGAGCGTGTGCCAGAGATGTCCCCGCTGCTGTCAGTCCCGTTGTGCAGTTCCCTGCGTGCACTCCCCTGATGTAATGTACCAGAATAGTCATAGCTCATAGCCCACTACAGTACCAGTCAGAAGAAAAATTACTCTCTGGCCAGAATGGTCGGGCAAAGCCCAGCTGGGATGTGATGGGGGACAGGGCAGAGCAGAAGGCTCCTGGTTCAGAAGTCGGGCTGGCTATGCAGGATGGAAGTGATGCGGTGAAGCTGGCTCTGGCAAAAGGCACCTCCTGTGTCCCTGGATGGGACATCCTCCCGACTGCAGCATGTCCCAGGGTGCGCGGGGGATCTTCCGCTCGAGGGCGTGGAGAATGGGCTGCAGCACCATGCTCCCGCAGCTCCATTTCTTCTCTTTTCAGTGTGTGGGGATGGTATCGCCCTCTTGACTTTTCTTTCCCGTTGTGCTCTCAGTATAGCTGCACACTGGATCTAAATCTAAGAATATAGATTACCTTTAACAGATTAATATGTTGAGCTTTGTTATGGGAGCTTCCAAAAGTGTTTACTTTGCAAGCAGTTGTTCTGGTTCAGTATTTTCAGTTTTTGGAATTCTAATTTTATGTCTGGCTGCCTTGTGCACTCCTGAGGTTTTTGTATTGTATCTATGCCTCACGCTCCTATTTTAGGTATTCAGTTCCGTCAGTTTTGTAGATTCCCATGGATTTCCAAAAGTTTATGTTACTTGGGCAGATATTGCAGGCAGATATTGTCCCCTAATTGTGAGTTAAACAGCAATGTACACTAATTAAAATTAGAAATTTTAAAATACAATAGGCAAATTTGTTTTTAAAGTACTTGGAATTAAAATGCATAGCATTTACCATGAGAAACTGTAATCCTTGTCTATGATGTCAAACATATTCAGCACTGGTCTTCATCCCTTTGTTTCTAATGCTTATTGTTTTATCAGTGTGGATTGGGGCTAAATACCCTTTGACGTTAGAGTGGTCCAAAAAGAAGCTTGTTTCAGAAAGGTTTTGATTGCCAGTGGATTCTGTACGGTCCTTTAGTTTTCTCTTATGCTAGTAAAGAAAAGCAAGCAACGTGTGATCTTCCTGCATTATTCTCATGCCTAATTTTGACTCAGACTTCAGTGTAGTGAGCCTAGACTGTTTCATCTGTCCCCATTTTCTTGTGGGTCCCCATTACCTGCATTTGAACACCTTTTGCCATTCTGTGCATCTTCGGGTTTTTTTTGTTCCTCCTTCGGAGTGTAATTTTGTTTCCTCTCTGACCTTTGTGTGTCTTAATCACATCTTTGGATCGCTTGTCTCTTTACCAATCCGCTTCTTCTTCACTGTTTATTTCCCTTAGTTTTGTGGAAAAAATCGTGACAACTTTATGACTTCTCTATACGTGGCATTGCTGAAAAGGTTGCCTGGTACAGGAATGCAGCAAAAATAAGGCTGTAAGATGTAAGGATTCAGATGGGCTCCCAGCACAGGGAGGCGCTTTCTTACCTCAGCTCCAGCGCTTATCTGTATTCATAGAAAGAGAGAATCTCATCTTTTGGATTTTATACTGTTGCTCTGAGAGTAATTGCTATCATCCTTTTCAAAGATAATGAAACAGGTGATAAAAGGATACTTGCCCATGGACTACAAAATCTCTGGGTAGTGCTTCAAATCCATATTGCTTTTTAAGTTATGATTTAAGTTGCCAAGAATATAAATATGTATTTTTTTTTCAATTTGTGTTTTAAACTTTATGCGGACATTATCCACAGGCTCTCTGTTTTCAGGATCTTTTCCACATTTAGATATGAATACAACCCAAAGAACCAATAATACACATGTGGGAAAAGGCATATTGTTTCATAACTGAAAGTTGTAAAAAGTAAGTAGTTTCAAGGAGGCAATTGGAGGAGAGGAAGAGATAGAAATCACTTGATACTCAGTTTCACTGGTGTGTCTATAAAAATATCAAGCTGTTTTTCTTGGTGATTATTCCCCTGAGGAGGGGAAGGAACAGAATGCGTTATGTAAAATAACTTGTAAACCACAGTTAATTGAAATAAACTGTTCATTTGGAGTGAGATGGCAAATGCACCTTTTATTGACCTAAACACGATGTATTCTGAAATTCTGTCAAGGACAAATGAAGAAGTAGTACAGATATTATTGAAGATTTTCTTTAAATTGATGTGTGGGGAAAAAAACAAACTGTAATGGTGATTTTTTTTTTTTTTAGTTTTTACACTAATATTTATGAGACACTAGACTTGTTTAAAATGACATATAATTACTTTTGACTTAAAGCGGATTTAGTTTTACAGAATTTACAGAAAAGTATAATTGTTTTATGCAGCTCCACTGTATAGTTTACTAAATACTGTAAAGGATCATTTTACCTATGTCTTGTTCACTAAGTTGGACTTTCTCAAAGTTCGTTGAATAAAAGATGTAAAAACTGAGAACCATGATCATAAGACTTATAAGTGGTGGTTTAACTTTTTTGGCGGGTCCTACCAAGGTATTTTCATACCACAGTCAGGCATAAGGAAATAGTGGAATTTTGTTTAACTCCAAGTGAGCTGAATCAACCAGTATAATAAAAATCAATGGTGTTATCTCGGTTGTTCAGACTTTGATGAAGAATATACCGTCAGCATTGTACAAGTCAAAATATATACTTAGGAAGAAAACAGTAATTTGTAGAGCTTTTAAACTAATAAGTACAAGGCTCTAAACCTTTTGATGAAAATTAGTTTAATCAGTTTTAACTTGTAGCTAAATAGGAAGTTGTGGTCTAGAGATGAAAGCTTTCAGATTCATAAATGTTCATGAATGTTGAGCTTTAGAAGGGAGAATAATGAGAATTTTAACCAGGTGTCTGTCAGAGTCCATAACATTTAACTCAGTGATGTCTCTGTCTAGTTTCCTGTTCGTGAATTACATAGATTTTTTATTTTCTAAATAATCAGGCTGTATTTAAAGACCACAGGTAATAGAAAATTTATCTCAATTCTCCCTAAGCTTTTCTAATAGTTTATTATTCTTAGTGTTAAAACACACACCTCACATCTTCATTCTGGTCTTCATCGCCAGTTCTTGGGCCAGTCAATCCCTGAAATAGTTGAAAGAATATTAAATAGGTCAGCTGTTGAACCAGTTATACATGAAGTATCTATAACTTGATTTTAGTATCTAAAAATAATTTCTGAAAGGCAGTATGTTACTGGAATATGTTATTTTTTTTTTACTAAAAGGCTAGTGTTTCATTTAGTATAAAATGTTTTTACTCAAAAGTAGATGTTAAATCATTCACTGTGAGATGGAATTAAATGGCAGTGAGGGCAGCTGAATATTATCCTCTTTGTGAACTGCATTTGAGAATACCTGTGTATTTAATTAGACTTTATTCAGAATGGAGTCCTCTAAAATTAGAACATCTTGTTTATAAAAGCTTTTAGAATACAGTGTATTTCTGTGTGCTCTTATCTTCTATATTCAGAAATACAAAGTAACTGAAGACTCTTAGAGAGTGAAATTTGGGGTATTATTTAGTAGTTCAAATTAAAATGCTTTTGTTTTTTAAAAGAGGTTGATATATATAAAAAGAAAATCGTGATTTTCAGAAGTTAGTAAAGGTGAATGTTTTTACAAGGTCTTATCACTGAAGAGAAAATTAGCCTATGTAATGGATAACACTGCAAAAAGTTATTTGCACAATTATTGCTAAAATCCAGCACATAACCGGTCAATATCACTATAGTCAATGTTCTTTCATTACAACAGAATTTATACTGGACTTCTTTTAAGCAATTATTTTTCATTTTAATTGTGTATTTTATTTAAATTATACAAATGAGTACCAACATTCAGGAATGGTCTTGAAATACTTGTTTTGAATTGCATAAAGGACTTGCCATTTGACAGTATGATAACCTGAAAAGGAATTGTAGTTTGATCCATAAAACATTGGATAACACTGACGATTTTTGCAAATTAGACTGATTTATATGAAAGGGCCATATCTTCAAATGCCCCCTAACAAAGCTTGATGCGTATTTTGCACATGGATTTGTTTTGTGGGTTTTTTTTGCATCTGACTTAGGTATGTTAGTACTTTTGGATCTTATTACATCAACCAGCTGGTAAGGTCAAAAGATGCTCTGCAGTGTGCTCCAGTGGGCTTGGAATCTGGTCCTTGGCATCCATGCAGAATGAGAAAATAGAGAAGATTAACATGCTTTTTCGCCTTGAAATCACAAAGTTGGATGTTTTACCTTGTTAAAATTTTTGTTACGCATCCTTAAAAGAGGAGAGTGAAAGAATCTCGGACTGGTTTGCCCATATAAGTACATAAAATATGCCTGCCTTCTGTCAGTGAATTTCTAACAGTACAACTGTAATAGCACAACTGTATTACTGAAATGCCAAAGCACTTAAGAAAAGTAGCTTCTAAGGCTCCATTTTCCTCCTCAGGTATGGTAAGTAGATCACAAAGGAGCCTTTGTGATTCTCCATTAACAAATTTGGTTTACAGGAGCTGTCTCTTGCTGTGGCACACATGGGGCAAGTGGCTAGCTATTTAGTTAAATGACTATTTCTGATTTATTTTAATTTTTGTCTGGGGAAATAGGGTGGTTGGAATGGGGTTATGATGCTTTACATTTTTCTCAGGTGTCTACCACAAAGAGGTGCTGCTGGAACACAGTTCAATAAGTAATATTAGTTTCTACATGGTTTGAGAGGTGGCCATTACTCATCCAGGCTTCCCACTCTGTTGTATGAGAATGTAATCCTGAAGTGTCAGCAGGTACTAGCTCTGCCTCATGGCTTATCTCATCCTTCAGCTTTTACTGATCCCTTTTTTCTTCCCTCTCTGGCTCTGCTTCCTCTCTTCTTTGATTCTGCTCCAGCAGGCTCCTCTTGCCTAAGAGTCTCTCCGTAACGACACCTGGCTGTGCATGGCAGATGCCTCCTTCGTCTTGCATTTTAACAGTGATTTTGTGTTTGTTTTTTAAACTGTGAGCTTCACAAAACAAGGATCCGGCCTTTGTATGTGTTCTGTGAAGTGCAGCTGTATGTTCAATGCTATAAGGGTAAATACTTCTATTAAAATTTTAACGACATACGAGAGATACTGTAACTACAACCTGTGCAGAAAGATAAGATGCTTGTTCAGGGATTTCATGGAGTGACTTTGAACCAACGCGTGTCTGATAGCGGCGACCGAGTCCATCTCCCGCAGAGCTAATTAGGATACATTTATTCTGGAGTCATTGGGTTGTGCATGAAGTATGCTGACACACTCAAACTAGCCCTAAACCAAATGTATGATGTACCTGCAGCAAGCCAGACTCAGCAATACAGCGCTTAGCGCGGCTTATGTGCTCGGGTCATGAGCAGGTTGTGCAGCCAACACCACGCTCTGCTTTGCCCCAACGGGGCTGTCGGCAGTGGGAAAGCCAGCGAGGTGAGTGCTGGCTCAGGTACATGCTCTGCTCCAGCTGCAGTGTAGATACACCCTAGGACACGATCTGAACGGCTGGTTTTGTATCCAAGTATTGCTGGAACGGGAGTTTCAGAGAGAAGCCTGTAAGAAGCCCCAGTACACCGTGAACAGATGTTGAATACAGCTGTGTTCTTTCTGTGTGTCTGTCTGCTTTGTCTGTGGAATCACTCTCGTCAGTGCTCTAACTCCCCACATTTTGGTGCAAGGCCCAAGATGTAGCTTCTTGTAAATCTGGATTTCTTCTTTTTTCTGGGTTGTGTAATATTGGGGCAGGAAGATGTGATATAGGAGACTAAAAATGTTACTTCAGTATAGCATGCATTGCATTTTTTTTCCTATGTAATGTTATCAGTGATCCTTCTGTCAGTATGTAAATATCACTTAATGCCATAACGTGTTGTTAATTAGCTTAACAAAGTCTGTTAATGCAAGTTATTCAGTCACAAAGCAGTTTGCTGTATTTAGATGGGAATGATCTAGAGAATTGTTTGCTAGTTATTTGCTGTTACTTGTGGGATACATTGAATTAGTACCTCTTTCAAATATTTTCTCTAGAGGTCCCTTCCAACCCCTAACATTCTATGATTCTATTTTTCACTGAATGTATTTTTTTTTGTAATACGCAACTATAACTAAATGAAAACAATTTAACAAGCTTCTGAATTGTTACATGAGAAATCCACAGTAAATATAAAATAATAAAGTAATTTGTATTTCAGTGTCAAGCAGTCCTATCATTACTTTGTATTGCTATTTTAATGTTGCCGAAATACTGTCTATTTAAAATGAAACAAAAATCCTACAACTTCACATGCTTCGAACACATGAAAAATGACTATGTCTGACTATGGCCTGAGTTTTAATGAATGTCTTATATTTTACCGTTGGCTCAGGAGGAGACAGAAAGGTGTTTTGAAAATGCCACTTTCTTCCATACAAATTTCAAGGTGTTGCAATATGTGACTCATTCCAGCTGTATGCATCTCCCTGTTGCCAATTAGAGCGTATTAGTGATGAGCAATAGATCAATGTCAGCTCGTCTCCAGATAAAAGAAAGAGTTCATGAAACGTTCAAGGTTGTTCTGGGATTATATGTAACAGAGATATCTGGAGATTGTATTTCTCAGTGTTGCCCAGTGAACCCAACTGTTTACTGTTGTCGGCATTGATATATTCAGAAGGGCTTCGACATCCAAAGCTGTGCAAGACAACTAACCTATGCCCTATTTGTGCAACTCTGCATTTCGTCACTCAGAATAGTAATTTATTAGATTCCCAATCAGATTAAGACCTACACAGCAGCTAGTAGCCATTTTAGTCTTGTACTTCTGTTTTACATTGAAAATACCTTCAAGAAGTCTGCAAAAATTAACAGGTTTTTGTTTGTTCTGAATGATCAGTTGGTGGTATCATTGGACACTTGAGTAATGAGGTACTCTTCTATAAATGTTGCATCTAGGAGAATAAACAAAAAAAAAAGAGATCAAATTCAGAGAGGTTACAGGGGCAAAGTCACCATGTGTCAGCTGTGCTGTGATAATTGACCATGCTGCAAAAATTCAAATTACAGTAAAACTGACTTAGAGGTGGCTGTAGAGTGAAAGGAAATGTGTGCCATCAATGGGCAGTGGCATTAGCAGTGCTGTCAACAAGCACAGACATCAGGAAATATTTAAGAGCAAATGGGAAGATGGCTTGATGGTATTTCTTTATTAAAATGTGAACTGGAAATTTCTTTTGTGAAACAATTTCATCCTGAAGTAGCTGGATCAAAGTCCAAAGCCTTACAAATATAGAGATTCATTCTGTGACCTGATCTGTCAGATCCCTACTGGAAAAATTGGATCAAGGAATGGATTTGAATAGTGCAAAGTACATTCTGAACCATCAAAACACTTCTGCGAATGATTAAATTTAAATACATGGATAAATCTCTTGGTTTGAACACATAGAGTTGACTAGAAATGTAGGTGTAAGTGTTCAGCAAGCTCGTAGCCTAGACTTGGGGAAAAGGAGAAGGTGTGATCATGAATCATGTCAGAGATGTAGGCAGGATGAGATCTGTGAGGATTTCAGTGCTAGGGAGAGGACATTTTAAATGAATCAAAAAGGAAGGGAGACATATTGAAAAGTAGAATAGCATTTGAAGATAGCAGAAGGCAAAGGTGTCAGCATCTAGGAAAGACTGAGGAGTAGAGAACCTCTTGTGAAAAGGATGGTTAATTAGAAAATTGCCAACAGATGCACCACTTTTCATGATTTTTTTAGGTGTTGTGAGAAAACTTCACAGGGAAATTTTGAATTTCCAGGAAACACTGAATTTAGTGGTAAATCCAGCTGATTTTTTCTCTGAACTGCTTCTTTGGATGTCATGGTAGCCAAGCTGTGTCAGAGCTGTGCTCGTGTGAAAGCATCTGAGTGAGGTGCTTGGAGAAAGCCTTGCTGAGATGCCGATAGCTGACTAGCTGAACTGTGATTACTTTGCTTATATGTTTGTGTGAGATGGGTGATAGATATAGCTGTTGAGGAAGAAGAAAGGGGACTGAGATGGTTTTAAGTTTTAAGTAAGTCCTAAAAATGACCAGAAAAGTATGTCCAATGCAGGCTCCCTCTGGCAGTGAGTTCTCTGTGGGTGCAGGGGAATTTACTTGTCTAGAGGCATTTGGGATGTGAAACTAAGCGGGGAGAAAGATTGAAAAATAAAATCTGAAGCGTTTGCATAAGATTTTATGTGTTCTCTCATCATATGATTCATTGATCTTATGACTGAACTACTGCTTTTAAAAATCCTGCTTTTCTGCAGTAAAGAGCTGCTAGTTTGGAGCCTTGGTTTCGAAGTATTTAAATGGCAAGTTGCTCATTGTTTTGCATGTATATTTACGTGTCATGTAATTTTGCATCACTGATGTCAGTTTTGAATGGGATATGATACCTACAGTATTGACAAATTTATAGAATTTGACACGAGTTCATTCACATTGTATTACATAATGAAGCAGAAGGTGAAATGTGACTTGTCCGAGAGCTTTTACAAAATTGAAAGCAAAGCAGAGGATCGAATCCAAGACCCTGATTCTCATAGTGAATTGCAGACCATATTTTACCTGTTCACTTGATTACAGTGCTATGGTGAGGGTCCTTTTATGTGAGGAACTGAGTTTGCAAGGCTAATTTGAAAGAGTTTGGGCAACACCGCAAAACTACATTTTCTTTTTGTTACAAGTCAAGGTGGAAAAATGTTTGGCATCTGTGTAAGTTTTTCACCAATAAGCTAGAAGTGTTTCAGTCCCATACATCAGTAAAGGCCAATCTCGTCCTCAAAAGAGTTGCTCATACAGTTCAGGTATCATTCCCATATTGATGATTGTCTTCTGCATCTAGCAGTGAGACAAGTAATACAAGATCTGCTTAGTGGGCTGACCACATTGGGGATTTGAAAAGAATGAGTATGCAAACCTAGAAATTTGGATAAAAGCGATGTCCCATTGGACTTCTGGTGTGATACTGGTCTGTCCCAAGTGAAACATGATGTCTGATTACCCCAGCACCAGGTGATGTGTGTTCACAGAGTCATTAAGGTTGGAAAAGACCTCTAAGATCGTCAAGTCCAACCATCAACCCAACACTACCATGACCAGGTCATGTTGCTGGCAGCAGGAGGATTAATAGTGGCACCAGCTTGGGCTGAGCTCTCCGACCAGCCCAACCCAACCTTTCCTGGCTGGATTAATATGGTCACCAAATCACGTACGTCTGTTAGAAAGAGAAGCTTTCCCTACTGTCTTGCTTCCCTGTTGCCACCTATGCCTTGGGGTTTAGCTCACCCAAATGACTTGTTTTGGTTTTTTTTCTCTTTTCTGTCTGAAGGGGTATGGCAAGTTAAAAAAATTTGTCATGCCTTGCATATGGCCATACAAATCCTAGGGTATACAAAAGACATTAGGCAAAGAGTTCTTTCAAAAATCAAGAGAAGTTTTGTTTGGAGGGTGTAACCCTTTCTGGAAGCAGAACTGAATTATGTCAGGTTAAAATCACTGTATAATCATCCTCCAATAGAGTGATGACCAATACAATGTTGTTATCATTAGCTGCCTGTGACGTGTTTCTGAGGCTTGTCTCTGCTCTTGGCTTTCTGAGGTACTTGGTACAAACCTAAACAGCACAATTTAGAAATATTTGCTCCCCTTATAAAATCTTACAGAAGCAAGTGCTTATGTGTAGTTGATGAACTAAAAATGAAGTAAAAGTATTAATGAACTAAAAGTAATAATTATCGTATACCCTAAATTTAAATCGTTAGGCGCCACTGGTCTAGTTTTGGGATATTTTTTTAAGTGGAAGTAAACAGTTATTTACATCTTTCCCAGGTTCGTGTGATTTTGCTGCTGATATCTCTCAGCTGAGTGATGTTGTGATCATGATGATCCACTTGGACTAGGGTTGATGAGGAAGTGGGCTACAGAGCACGAATTGGGCTCTTTAGTTAGATAATGGGGAGATGCATGTCTCTGATACCACTGGGTTTTAATTACAATGAATTGATTATGTATTACATTTACATACAATTATTACATCAGTTTTAATTATGAGTTTAGCCGTAGTCCTTGACGTATTTTTTCTTCTTAGTTTTTTTTTCATAATAAAATACACGTGTCAGCACTCCATTGCACATACAAAAATTGCTTATGCACACACAGTGGTCAAAGTACCATAAAAAAGTAAGATCCCAGATCAGTTTCTCATTTGTATTTGAAGTTATTTAGAAAGAAGCATGCAACTGACCTCTTCTAAGTCACATGTTTTATAGCAGGCTGTAAAACGGTAGAGTTTTGGGAGCCCGATTCCATTTCAGACAAGCTTTGTGCCGTTTTCATTTCAACATGTGGAGCATCACCTAGAAATCAGTTAGACTGTGAATAATCTGGAATGTGAAGATTTCTCAGTATAGTACATTAAACAGACATAACCAGTTACATTCTACTAGTCTATTGCTGTGGCTGAGATTTGTCACTACAATAAGACGTGGCAGGAGTGGCTATTATCTAGTTTTGCTTGTTTCAGAGGGGAAAGGGTGTGACAATGCAAAGATCGAGATTGGTAAAAATACTTTTTTTTAAAGTGCTAGAGCAGAAGAAAATGAAAGGTATGTATTTTATGTTTAATGGTCCAGAAGTTGTGTATTCCCTATTTTTCATCTGCAAAATCTCCATTTCTTTGGCCAACTGTGGGTGATCATTACTTCACATTTAGTATTCTGGCAAAATATTTAAAAGTGGAATCCTTTGAACACCAGTTACACTGGATACAAGCCAATTCAACTCCATCAGGCTCCATTAAGTTGTTATTAAGTGCTGTCAGCCAAGTCCACATTATGGAAGACAAAAGATGAAAATCTGCCATATGTAAGATTTGATTGTACAGGGTTTTTTTTCAGAATAGCAAGACTTCGAGACTTGTGTGGCAAACTTTCACTTTAGGTGTTTATTCTGAAAGTAGAACTTTCCAACCCCTCTGCTCTGGCAGGAGGCCTGAACTAGATGGTTTCTAGAGGTCCCTTCCAACCCTGAACTGTCTATGATTCTATGAACTCCAGAGTCTAGTTGTTTTTCATCAAAAGAGCTTACCAATTGCTTCTCTTCCTGTAGCTTCAGATCATTCAACGGGACTTCTTATCGCTCGGAATGAAAGATTTAAAGGTATGGCTAACCTATAGTGGGACTGTGCTGTGGCTAGAACAGCCTTGCATCCCATGGCTAGCTGAAAGGGTTCAGTCACTTGGTACTTTGCTTATTGCTCTGCCTGAGGCACTTTGACAGCACATGCCTTAATGTGTCACTGCGGTTTTTGCTTGTTCCCAGGGGGACAGATGAACAAGCAGGAAGGAAACGGTTCTCCTCCTGCCTCTCTTCCTAGGCAGCATCCATCAATTAGTAAGCACGAGAGCTCCCTGCGCTCTGCCGTATCCTGCAAGGATTTCTCCAAATCGCTCTTCCACTCAGCCAAAGTAAAAACAAGCCTCAGGAACTGAAAAGGCACAATATGGCTGGTGGAAAGCAGCAAGCATCTCTTTCTGCGGTGAGCAGATAAAGTAACTGTTCAAAAAGGAGACTATGATAGGAATATATTCACCAGCGTGAAGCTTACTCAACCCATCTGATTTTTTTCTTTTATCAGATGGTTTCTTCTGGGTTTGTGTCAGGTAATAATCTCCCATGCATCATTAGCTCATGCCTAGACTGCTTTAAAGTGAAATAAGTTCTTCCCTGGTTGGGGACTGGGTGGCGTGGAGTAAAGCACAGAGAATGCTGCTGGGGTCCTGCTTCTGCATCTGGTGCTGGCACCAGGGCTCTGCCTTGGGGATGTGCCTGGGGGCTGGGTGGTGTTGGCAGTCCAGTGCTCAACCCACCTCAGCACCCACTGGTTTGATGACAGTGGCCACCTACCACAAAGATGCTCCACCTCAATAAAGACCTGAAGACAGCACAGCCTACGTGAATGATAACCTGTTTTTCCTAAGAAATAAAAATCCTGCGTCAGTTATGCTCAGGTCATAAGTTTAACCTCCTATTTCCCCAAGATCTGCGTGAAGCTTTGAGGAAAAATTTCTTACTGAGCTATTTCGCAAACTCAGGATATCGTGCTGTTAATTCTGCTCTGTCAGCCTAACGTACTTTTCTCTACATTATTCATGGAAAAATTTTCAAAGGTATGTTCTATCTCTGTGCAGAACCTCTATACGATGTAGTATGGAGTGTATAGGGTTTATAAAGTATTCAGCACCAGTGTGCGTAGCTTGTGTCAGGATCTTGGGATCTTTAGGGAATATTTTAAAATAGACTTAATTTAATTTGAAGTTAATTTCAATCTTTTAAAAACAATTCTACAGCTCACTGCAGAATCTTTAACAATTTTTATTATTTTTATGTGGTAATTCTAGTGCACTTCTAATAAAATCCTGTAGTAGAATCAATTCTACTACTGATTATTCATTATTATCAGTAATAAATAATATAAAATTTATTTCTCTAAGTATCTAGGTCTACGAGTCTCATACCTTCTATGTAAAATGAGAGATCACCTTTATGTCGTGAAGCGAATAGCAAAGAGATGCTCTCCTGTTGCTGCTGTTCTTTGGGGAAAGCTGTTCTGAGATAGTTCTATGTACTATATATGATACTTTTAGTCTAGAGAGTTGTTACTCTCTGGAAACATAGCTATGTTAATAAGATGCTCCTCTGAAGAATCAGGAAAGGATAAAGAGTGTTATTACCTTGAATTCCTCAGGAATACCTTTTATAGTTCATATCCACTAACTCATTTTAGTCTGAACTAATATTCAAGTCTAGGCATGTCCGTAGTGATTGAATCATTAGAAGAATTTGAATATGAGAATCCTGAAAGGTGGCATTTATCAAGGCATTAAAAGCAACTCTTTGTATGTAAGAACAGAAAGCTAAGCCTGAGACTGAAACCACAACTCCATAAATGGACTTGTTGCACATTGTGTTCCTGCCCACAAAATCCAGGAGGTAATTACCTGGCTTAATCAGGCACAAATGAAGAGCTGTCCCAGGAAGGAATTACCTCATGGTTAGGCTGGAACTAGGACAAAAGTTCCTCCTCCTGAGAAAGGTGTATTTGCCTTTCCCAGGGTTTCCATGCTGTGACAGCCTACTCAGGAGGCAGTTGGTGGTTAACATCTCCGTTTTGTCTCAGTGACGCAACCAGCCTCAGTTCTTTTTCCAGAAGCTCAACGTTGTCTGAAATGCCACTATGTGACCCGTGGAGCTTGTTGCTTGGGTAAGTGAAGCTTGAAGGGCAGCCTACGCAGTTTCCAGGGTGTAGGAAACCCTAGGAAATACTGACAAAATCAGTATAATGAAATAAATAGTATTCTCTGGCTGCTCATTGTCTTACTTTGAAAACATTGCTTTTTATGGCCACAGATTTTCCAGTGGGAAACACTCAATACAGTTCAGGACTAGCTTTATCTAGACTTCCCCTGGTCCTAACTCCAAGAAGCTGTTTGACTCCTTGTTCACTGTAACGGTGCTAGAATTAAATTCTGTTTTGTGACAGAAGGTCACACCTGATTAAGTGCCTAAGGCTGTTAATGCTAGTGCTACGTTAGAGATTCACATCAGTATTTTTTGATGGATAAGTAGCTGTTGCATTGCTTATATCTCTATTTAATATCCTAGCTCAACTATAGCATTTGTGGCACATTTAATGGTATTCAGTTACCTAAAAAGTGCTCTGTCAGAGCATATTGCAGGTATCTAGCTGGTGGATGTAGTTTTGCTATTTATATCATGGTGTTCTACAAATATTAATAACACTGTGCTTCAGAGTGAGCTATAGCCGTAAACCTGTAAAATAACTCCCAACGGTTCATTTTGATAGTCTGTTGAAATTGGACTGCTCTGACTATACCCCCTTCGGGCTCACTGCCAATCTCACTTCATCCTCAAATTCCACCAGGTGACTCTCAAAATAAACATTACACTAGCAACAGCTTGCACTAAGGCAGTAGCTAGCATCAGTTTCACTTCAGCCTCTCTGTAGCTTTCTTCATTTGAAAATCCATGAAGTTTGACCTTTTGGATACATTTCTCTTATTTATTCCCTCTGTTGACTACAGTGGTAACTGAATGGATGTAGCTGAGCAGAGAATGGGTATATCACAGATACTAACTTGTTATGACTAGATGATCACTGTTAGTCTCATGTTGCCCAGCACCAACCACATTATATAGTGCCTATCTACTTACTAGCTTGCTTTCAGGATAGAAAAATACAACTATTAGATTTGTATTTGAGTTTTAGGAGGAAAAAAAAAAGAGAATCTGGAAATTACAGTATTATTCCAGGCACCATTTCAGAGATGTTCAGTTTTTTTTGTTCTGCAAGTGCTTTTACTTGCTACTGCTTTTGAAAATGAGCTGATCTTGTAGTTTGCTGTTAAAGCCTAAAGGTGAACGTGATCAAAATAGCCGATAACCAAGGTCAGTATACTCTTTGATCAGAGAGGTTTGCTAATTTTAAACCTCAGTGTTTTTCAGAAAGTAGTATGTTTCACAAGAATAGAAGAGGTAGAATGTAGGATTAGGATAATACGAATGCACACACATCTCTGCCAATGAAAGCAAAGCTTGCAGGTCTAATTTTAGGCTTTTCAGCCTTGGTATTATTTGTTGCAGCACAGTTATTTTCCATATGATACAAAGCAGTCCTTTTTTCAAGTTTTATGAACTGCTTTAGAGAGCAAAAGCAAGGACGAAGTGAGTATATGTCATGGTTGAAAGCAGATCAAAGAAGCTTAACTAAGGCTGAGGTTGACAATAACTGCATGCTATTTCTACATTCAGAGGACAATTTTTTAAGAAAAGCAAGAATCTACAGAAACGTGTCATGAGACCTGGAAGTAAAGAGAGCAACACGGTATCTGAACTGGCACCCTTGGGTGTGAGCGGGTTTACTTCAACCCGATTAATTAACTTTTGCTGTACTTAGACGCCTAGTAACTTAGTCCTCTTAAAATGTCAAAATGACCTGTGCTGTTTGGAGAAGGACGACTTCCTACTGTCTCTGGGCACTTGAAACTAAGCATTGTAGATGATTTGGGATTGTTACAACTAATCCTTCATGTAACACCAGACAGATGCTGTTTTCTAAAGTTACCTCTTACTGATACATTCATACAATATAAGTTTATAGAATTTTAGAAATATAATACTGTGGAAATGATTGTGTTCTTTCCTATGTATCAATTACCAGTTGGAACCAGCCCTTCTCCATCTAAGTTTCATCAAGTCAATGTCGAAACTATTAAAACAATGTCAAAACCATTAAAAATGCCTTTAAAAATAAATAAGTTGTTGTAGTCCCCATTTTTCGTCCAAGAGAAGCTTATTAGCAGACTGAACGTATGACAGTGGCCAGAGAAATCAGAGAACATAAAGCTGTGTGGTTTTTATTAGTAAATCTGGACCCTCAAAAAAGAGCTATTTGAAAGAGGTTGCTAAGTGGCAGAATTGGCAGAAAGATGATTTCTTGGGAAGAGTCTGTGCAAGGGCTGCTGTAATGTTGAGCTGGTGTTTTGTCCTACAAGTTCAGCCAAGATCCACTGCCTGCTCACTGGCCTTTGCCAGGCAGGTAGTACCTGGGTTTGGGTCACGAGGATTGAAACACGGGTTGGCTGTAGGCTCTGCAGTTGTCCCTGAATTGGGAGAATCAGCTCAGTCTGAGCTCGAGGAGTGGGATTTCTTTTTGATGCCGTTCTAGCTGTCTAGAAGTTAAACGTTTAGTCTAAACTAATTGTGTAGGCTTTCTTGTTAGTAAAACAAGAGTAGGCATCTCCAGTGAGCAGTTAATCCTACTTATCTTGTATATATGCTTTTAGCATGGGATGAATTACCTCTTGGTGAATTGAGTGCCTGTTTCTCTCCATTGCACATTGAAGCCTTGATGACTAGTTTAGATTAGATATCCAAGTTCTAATTGCTACCACCCAGGTAGAAATAAACTGGATTAATCAAGTTCCCTGCTACTGACTATATAATAACTTCCCTGTTATTATTCTGTGCGTGATTTGTGGATGCTGTGTTAGAGAAAAGGAGTCTTCTCTTTGTTTTCTTTTCAATAATTTCAAATAGTTTGGCATTAATAGTAAAATTGCTCAGTTTTCTGTTGTTCCTGATCATACAGAAGTTTTAAAAATTGTTACAGTTTTTTGTTGTTTACTGTCATCAGTAATAAAAAAACACATTCATTTGGTTTCTTGAGGGAACAGATTAAGTTACGGACTAGCGGTTTGATGTCCGTCTGGATTTTGGCCAGTTTCTCAGAGTTATAAATCAACCTAGCTCCTTTCAAATTAGGGAAAAATAATGTTTCTAAACAAGTTGGGAGCACCAGTACTGGAATAGGATGGAAGTATGACATCAGCAAAAAGACTCTCAAGTGACTTTATTTAGTGTCAGGCACTAATTTGATGGAAACTTCGAGACTAATTGTTTGGGGAATTGCAGCTCCTCAGGGCTTCCCATGCCTGTCAGATTTAAGATGTTTTGCTTTTTTTTTTTTTCCCCCACAACAGATCTATGTGGCAAGCAGAGCACAGAAGCAAAGTGATTATTCTTTTAACCTTAAAAGAGCTTTATCCTAGATGTCCTGAGAAGTTTTTTCCACAAGTATAGCTAGTTTTCAAAAGAAAGTATGAATGCAAGTGACATCTCTGACCCCAGTGTCTTTTCTGTTTCTGTTTTATCCCTTTATCAAGGGCAGACAGCAAGAGTTGGCTTTATTTCTGCATTTGTTCTGGGAAAAACAAACAAACAAGCAAAACCTGTTCAAGCCTCCGCCTAAAAACCTAGGTGATGAGATGAGTGGACAGTGAACTCTGCTTCCCTCCTTACAAGTGTCAAACAAATAGATTCACTCAGCACTGCTTTGTCAGGGGTGAGGAAGGAAGAAGGAATGTAGAATAACCTGTAGAAAATATAAATAACAACCTCTGTCCCTGGTAGTTTGAATTCTCTTTTTTCTACTTGAGGATATCAAAATTAGTCTCCTCCTCGAGGACATCAACTCCTCCCAGACTTCTTCATCCTGTCCCACTTTTTGAGTGATTAGATTCACCAAGACCCTTTAGGATCTGAGAATATTGTGCTGCGTGTCTCACTTGCCGTTACTGCTCACGAGCATGGCTGGTTCTGCTCTTCCTGCCCACAGCTGGCTCCTCTCCACAAACATTTTCTTCTCCAACCAGTCTGGTTTTGAGTAGTCAGAGGAGTGCACGACATGTACAAACCCCACACGTTTGCCCACATGCAAGGGAGACGTTTGTATCAGTCTTGCCTTCCTCCCTGCATCTTCATCTCATGACTGTAAATCACAGTGTTTCTTGGATGGCTGCCTTGAGTTGTTGAAGCTTTACACAACGTAATTATAAGCTGCGTAATTCACTTAGCTTTACAACCTGGGTTTTTTAACATAAAACGCTCTCAGATATTGTATAGTGTGCAGCATCAGTTAAACATGTGGAAGCCTGTCGCTGGTCCCTCCTGTTCAGTGGCTGCTGCTCTGTGAGATGCTGACAACCAAGCTGGCAACCTGGACATCCATCCCTCCACACTTCTTGGGAGTGGTTGTGTTATCTTTGTGCCTGAAGATGCCAAGAGCTTTTAAATGTCAAGAAGATGTTGCCCATGTGAATTCCTCTGCAGCTTAAGCAAGCCTACCTCTTTTTCTTTTCCTTATACATCTTGCGTGCTGTGAACATAGCTGCTGTCACTGATTTTGCTGATGAAAAGCCAAAAAGGGAAAAGTGCAGATAAAAACACCAGGGTGATGAGAAGTGGCATTAGGTGGGAAAGTAGGAGAAAGAGTCAGGATGAGCTGGTAGAGATTTACTGGGAGTGGCTTGGCAAGCATGCTGCGAGGAAGCTGAAGGCACAGGGAAAGATTGGACAAGGAAGAAGAGACAACTTGGGGCTGAGACTCACAATTCATTCACTGTTACCTAACGATCAGTCTGACAGCAGAGCCATAGTAATACTGTGTAGACACTTAGCACTAAGCACGTCTGCATAATAAAACCGGCTTAGCCTATTTTTATTACTTGTGTACATCTATATACGTGTCGGTGTTTCTCACCAACATTATAGCCATTCATTTCACTGGGCTCTTCAGGCATGTTCCTTACGCCACGCTGTTGGTGTATGCTCGTAGCTTGGCACTCATAGCTCCCCAGGACTAATGTTAATATGGCATATGATTATTCACGTGCCAGGTGATTTTTATGAAGAATCGAATGCCAACCTGAATGTTTCATAGTGTCAGTGTATGAGAAATTGTGACCTTCAAAATACTAAGAAGTGGTACCACATAAAACAAGGCATGGAAGCACAGGTTAGTGTTGTGAAGTTCAGTACCTGGCCTGCTCTGTATGCTGGTGTCATATTCTTAGAAAGTAGAGATGACAGACTTTAAGTTGCATTTTGAGCAGGGAATGCAGCAACTAAATACTTCAGATGAGATTTGCATAGTTATTTAGGTACTTGGTGAGATTTCATAAGAGCACTCAAGCTGCTGGAGAGACGGTTGATACTTTTATACTCAACGTCCCCTTGACTTGCTTGAATAGGAATGAACCAAAGCAAATAAATGACAGCACCTTCATCAGCCCCCGATCCAGACCCATAGAAATCCTTGTAAATATTTGTAAATCTGGCTCCTTATACTATTTGTCTTGAAGTCTGCGTTTTTCCATTCCAAGAACGTGTTATATAAGTGTAAAAATGTTTTTGTAAGTGTAAAAAGAGATTTTTTGATCCTTTTCTCTGAATCTATTTCTTGACATATGCTTGCTCTCATCCCATTTTGCTTGGCCTTAGTAGTGGGGCTACCCTGGCCAGGAAAGATGAAGGGATTTTTACCACCATGAAACAGCAGACAGAATTCCTGAATATAATGTGTTCTGTATTCCCTTTTGTCTCGGAGATTGAAAAATATCCCTACCAAAAGTCCATCATTTGGAGTCTTGTTCAGTTCCAGAGGGAATTCTGTAAGTTTCTCTTTGTATTGAGTCTTTTCAGAGTAATTTAGGAGAAAAAAAGAGGAAGAAGAAAAAAAAAGTGCTACAGCTATAACCAGTTCAAACAATTCTTTGCCTTCTGGCAACCAACAGTTTTTGTACTGTGTCCTCTTATTTGATTTACTAGCTACTCCAGGCTCCTAGCAAGTGCCACAGTGGCTTTTAAGATTACCCTGATTCATGCTGCTGTGTTTTGGGGATTTGGGGATTTTTTGTTTTTATTTTATTTTATTCCACTGTTTACCTTATTTCTAAGCTGTAGCCTTCATTTCCTTTAACTTTACTGCTGTGTTGTCACACTAGAAAGAGTTAACAGCTCTACCAGTGTGCCATTTAGCATAAGTAGGGCCTGATCCCACTACAGACCTGGTAGATTATCTCTTGTTTTAGTGCTTTAAATCAAGACCAAGTGCCTATCTAAAAAGTATACTCTTGTTCAGTGACGAAGACTGGAGAAGAATCGGGAGTTTGTGTGTGAAATTCTACTATCCCCATTCTAAACGATCACAATACTTCTTCCCAGGCTGTTAAAATACATTGGTCTATGAAATATTTTATTAAGTTTTTAGCTTTTAATGGTAGCAATGTGTCTAAGCCATCTTCTATCTACTTTTGAATTTTGTAAGTCATTTGTAGTACTTACTTATATATACATAATATTGTAAAAAGCATGCGAACAGTTACCACACATTTTTACAATTTATGGAGAGTGGAGGAGAAATGAAATGTATTCATAAATGACTTGTAGAGTTGACTAGTGAAGTGAGAAAGTTTGTATATGATTTGAGATTAGCTATAACAGTCAGATTTAAATCTGACTAGAAGATGCTGCACCGTGGTTATGTAATACTGAACACTGGGAAGACAAAAAGGCAGGTGCATTTGTTTGCAATAAGAGGAGGGTAGTCTGTAGTACAAAATATGTTGATGACTATAGAGTAACTTGTACAAATCAGGAGAGGAGCTGAGTGTTACTGAAGGCAGATATCTGGAATTACCAGGTCATGACAAATAGACATTAAAATAGCTAAGAAATGCTAGGACAGAAGTAGAAAAATCTTCTACTGTATAAGCATGTGGAGTATCCTATCTGTAATTACAGTCACTTGTATGATAAAGAGTTAGTAAAATTGTAAAAAGTCTAGAAAAAGAGAGTAAAGTTGATTTGGAACATGGAACGTAGGCTAGGCAGAGTCTGGCTGTTTCACAACTGGTGAGAAGCAGGTGAATAAGAAATGGCCACTTTCTCACAGTACAAGAAATAGGGTCACCAATGACATTATTATATAAAGTTTAATTAAATTATGAAACTGATTTCCACAGAATGTTTTGGAGACTGAGATATAAATGTGGTCAAAAAGGAATCAGACAAATTTGGGAGAGCTAATCTAATCAGTGATTATTAGACATGATAGTCTGGAGAGTCAGTGGAGAGAGAACAGCACCTCCCAAGTATGACTCATCCCATCCGAGGAGAAATGTCTTGGATCAGCTCGATGAGGCGCTGTCTGGAGAGAACTGTGTCTCTGTTGGCCTACATGACTATCTTAGTGTAGATTCCAAAATTTGAGAGCTTTAAAGTCAGGTGATTTCAATCCCACTGTAGACATTATAGTCATATACTAAAGTTGTGGGGCATTTTTGCAGTTAAAAGAAGCTGTGGCTGCATTAAACGGTGAAGATAGCATTGACTATAAAGCAAGGATATTTTTCTATTTGTCATCCAAGGTATTTTTGTTCTTTCTTAGCAGCAGTTTGTTTCATTTGTGTACCTTATTGCAGAAGAATAAGAAATATGAAAGAGATTATATCATCCTCAAAGTCACTCCCAGCCTCTGGAATCATTAGAGAGAGCAACAACAACTTTTTATCATAATTGTTTTCACCTCCACATTCTCCAGTGATGAATGAGGTAATCATGCGGTAATGCCAGGGAAAGCAGTGTTTGATGTTTCTAGCTTTCCAGATTCTACAAGCTTAAATAGTCCAGGGTAGCTGTCAATGCAGTTGGAGCTGCGTGGTGTCGTGGTTGGGAATAAAAATATTTCACCTGCTGCTGTCTCCTGCCACCTGGGAGCAGCAGTTGCTCTGAACGGTGCAGCCATGGGAATGCTGTCCAGGCTGTTTGTTCGTGCCCATTACCTCCAACAATTCCCCTTCCACTTGGAGAGATGCTCCCTGATGCAAGACCCTCAAGGCTGTCTCAGCAAGTGCAATCCTGCTTTAAAATTGAACTGTCTTTCTGTGGTTACTCTTCTGTCTAGCGCCTCTGTTGTCCAGTTCTGTGAGCCTCGGCTATTCCCATGGACTGTTCAGCAACAGACAGCTCTAAGTTAGGAAAAAATATCTTGCCACTTGAGAATTAGAATTACATGTCATCTTTTCCAGGATTCATAGCCTATAGTAATGTCTTTCTCATGCTAGGTCTTCTAAAATGGTTTTCCCAGGAGGTTCTTACCTACCAAAGGTGGGCAATAAATCAAAATAAAATTTGATTTTCCTAGACAGTTTAGTGGAACTGCAGGCTGATATTTTAGATTCGCAATTTTGAGATCTTTGAAAAGATTTCTGAGTCAACTTGTCTATGATCAGCAACCTACATCCTGTTGGATGATAAACTCAAGGAATTCAGGCAATGTTTTTGATGAATTTTATGATCATAATAACTTAAATGTTTTTATAGCTTTCATTTGTGGGTTTTTTCCCATATTTTTACATGCATGACCATTACCTTTTTGTGTGTTTCGTTGGATGTATTGCTGCATCCTGTCCCAGAGCTGTTCCTTCGTAAGATCTTCCCATGTACTTCACTGAAGGAATTTTGCCTGCACTGATGTCCAAACTCAAAATGTTGCTAACATTATTTTTGCTCACCTTTTCATGTCGCCACCAAAAAAATAATTCCTGAACTATGTGTCCTAGAAAAACAGAATTTTAGAAAGTGATGTGAAAAACAAACATCTCTTTGCACTAAAAAAGAAAACAAACAAGAAAAAAAAACCCAAACCAACACCAATAGACTGTACTTTGTGTGTTGTCCTTTGCAGGTTGAGGCACTGAACTTCTCATGGATGGTCTGGTTTACAAAAGGGTGATGCTTTGTGTAGGTCTCCTCTGTTTCCTCCTCTTTCTTCAGTATAGAGTTCACTATTCTTGGCCATGGTAAATACTACTGAAATTTAGACTCTGTCTTTCTCTTATGTTTTATCTTTTATTATTTCACAAAAAAAACGTGTATGCACACACATGGATTCAGATGAGCAAGTATATCAGTTTTATTAGCACAGTCACAGTAACCAGTTTTTATAAAAAATTATTCCAGTAGAGCTTTCATTGAAAAACAGTTGGAATAAATGGTTTCAATTATTTTTAATTTATGAAATTATAAAACTGTGCAGTTCTTAAGCATGAGAGGCTTTGTCTCTGGCCCTGCCTCGTTCTGACTTATCTTTAAACAGAAAGACAATATGCTGTGATTCATATTTGGGACTTATGAAAAGTATGTTTTACATTGCTGTCTCTCCAAACTATTGTCATGTATAAATTAAGTCAAAACTAGAAGAAACAGTTAAGAGCTTTCAATTATTGCATAGCCAAGATTTTCTGGTTCGTGTTTGTAATTATTTTTTTTGTTATGAAGGACGTGCACGAGGCTTAGAGGCTTGCATTAACATCATGAAATAATAATGAGGTTCCTGAACTGGGGACATAGAGTCTCCTCAGAGACAGCCAACTTTCCTTTTGTTTTGTCCTTTTTGCTCATTTTGCACTTTCTATCAATATTAATGTTAAAGTGTGTTCTTTTTTTTTCTCCCTTCGGTATATAACCTTACTAGGAGCTCTGTCATTTGTAAAACCGCTTGCATTCTTCCAGAATGAAAGGCTTTATTTAGGACAAGAGGAAATGGCCTCGAGTTGTGCTTAGGGAAGTTTAGATTGGATATTAAGAAGAATTGCTTTACTGAAAGGGTTATCGGGCATTGGAACAGGTTGCTCGGGGCAGTGGTGATGTCCCCTTCCCTGGAGGTATTTAAGAGTTGGGTAGACATAGTGCTTAGGGATACAGTTTAGTTGAGGACTTGCCGGTGTTAGGTTAATGATTGGACTTGATGGTTTTAAAAGTCTTTTCCAGTCTAGGGAGTTCTGCGATTCTGTATGATTCTGTGATTTCAAATAGCAATATTACTACTGTGTGCTAATTAATGAAGAAATGCTACATAATGGTTGTGTGCCTTATTGCTTTTTGATGCTGGGTGCTCCTGTGTACAGCACAGATACTTTGTGCTGAAGAACTCATGTTCGCAATCTACATTAAAGCCATTTTTGCATTTTTAATTATGTGCTTTAGGACAGAAATTGGATTGGCAGCTCTGGAAAGTGCAGGGGAGGAAGCACAATGAATACTTTTAAATTCAGTCCTGGTGGGACCAGTTCAGTTTCACACTTTTCCAGCCTTGACCTTTTTACTTCAGTGTCCATCAAGGATACTAGTCGGGGCAAAAAAACGGCTTGGAGATCAACTGATTTGGATTTCTTGTGCGTTAGTCTATGAATAGCAGGGGGGATGGTGTATGCGAACAGGCACACACAACAGGTGAGCTCAGCAGTTCTCCTTTGGGCACTGTTGACTTGACGGTGGACTCTACGTGTGCTCTTTACTCGTTACATGTGTGCTGGCATAAATGGACAGGAAGGCTGGCAGCTTGTTGTGAACACAGCGTACGTAGCACACCAACATCAGCCTGTAAAGCTAGATCAGATGCGCCTTATTTCCGACCCAGCCGTTTCAGGTGTGTAACAAAGCTGTCCTGGCGTAAGTGGGGAATAAGGGAAAGCAGGCATTTGTTGTGGACTCCAGAGGAAGAGCCTATGGGTGCAAATTTGATGAATGGATTTAGGTGAGCAGGGTTTCTCTGTGATGGCTTTTTGCTGTTGCCAAAACGGGGCACACTGGCACTTCGCTGGTTTGCTAGGCTCAAGTTAGCTGTCTAAATTAGATGGGCAAGATCTCATTCAACTGAGCCAGCAGATACTAATGCAGGGACCAACTGGGATACCCTATGTCTGGGCACCTGAGTTGACCTGGGTAGCTTAAGTCATACCGATGGACAGTTGCTAGGGCATCTCACCCTCTAGTTGTTATGAGCTGGTTACCAACCTGCCTGCTTAGCACTAGACCGAAGGAACTAAATCTAAGTAAAATTACTACATTTATTCAGAACGACAAAAATCAAGTCGGGAAAAACTTTGCATTTCATAATAGTGCAATGAAGGAATTTTTATCTGAGAATTCTACCTTAAGAAAGTATTTTCAGGTTTTCTTCTGTGTTTCTTTGATAGTGTTACTGATAGTCAAATGTTAAGTATATTTTTCCTGTTCAAAACTGTTCATGTGATTCATTTGCTCACTTGTTTGCATGAGTAACATTTTTGACCACCCGTCAATGTCCAACTCAGAAGTGTAAAGCCATTGATTTCATTCTGCAGAATTATGATTCATCTTCTCAGTAGTGTATTTCCTCTGCATTTAATCATGCTCCATCTGAAGCAGTCACAAGGGATAGTTCTGATGACTTGTTTATAATGAATTTGGGGTCAGTGTTGCACCAGTGGATCACTAGCCGTAGTGATGTAAACACTTTTTGACTTGAAAGGTTTTTAGTAAAATAAAAAGCTGTAATCTGCTTTCCTGTTAGCCACTTCTGTAAATATCTGTCATAATACAGTCATGTGGTTTTTAGTAGTGTAGTTATTTAGCACATAGGTCAAAATCTTCAGTTGAAATCTATTCATTCACAGCCATGAGTGTGCAAAAGCAAGCTAAGTCCAGAGTCTTTTCCATGCAAAAATTGAATGGAAGCAAAAGATTTAAAATGCACCTACATGTGTTAGCTTTCTTTTTGTTCAGTTATCACAACACTATTTATAGACCATATGCTGATGTCCCTACTCAGAGTTTTACTCCATCCTTTGTCAGTCATAGTTGTCATCACAGGACATAGTAGCATGAACATTAATCACACATGAATAAAAGTTGTGATGTGCAGGAATAACAGTCAGCCTTGGCAAATGTGTGTGCTTCGTAGTGAGGTCAGGAATGGCATTTCCATTCTAGGTTATCCACTGTCGATGAACAAGGGAAGATTTTTTTGTGCTTCACTTGAAGCATTTAGAAATCCAGTTTCAGTTCTAAGCAAGTTTACAAGGCTGCCTCTGCAAGGAGCAGAAAGAAAGAGACGCTTGTAGAAGGTGATTCATCCTCTCTTAAAATAAGCATGCATATATTCATCCTGCCTCTTCCAGACATCTCTCTCTGCATGGGGTGAATCACTGAAATTTCTGGCCATCTCCACTGACTGCAGAGAGACCAAAGACAGCTGACTTTTTTAAACAGCTAATATTTGATACATCTAATCTGCCTTTGCAGAAAAGTAGGGCAATATTGTTTAAGAGCTGTGATGAGGAATATGGGTGCAAATGAAGAGTGAAGCTTGTACCATTAAGTAAAGCCCAATGAGTTATGAGTCAGAGATGTGGTCCTGAAAAGGCATGTGATGGATTCAGAGTCAAATTAAAATGTAGCTGGAAAGTGAGCGGTAGAAATACCTCTTGATAAGCATACCGGTTTAAAGAATTTGGCTTTGTACATGTCAGACGTAAGAGTGTGGTGACATTTCAAATTAACAATAAAGCGAACTGATAGCAAATCCCGGAATCATAGTATAGAATCATTAAGGTTGGAAAAGACCTCTAAGATCATCAAGTCCAACTGTCAATGCAGCACCACTGTGACCACTAAACCATGACCCTGAGCACCACATCCACACATTTTTTTAAATACTGCCAGGGACAGTGGCTCAACCACTTCCTTGGGCAGCCTGTTCCAAAGTTTCACTATTCTTTCAGCAAAGAAATTTTTCCTAATATCCAATCCAAACCTCCCTTGGTGCAACTTGAGCCCATTTCCTCTTCTCCTATCACTTGTTACTTGGGAGAAGAGACCAATCCCCACCTCGCTGCAACCTCCTTTCAGGTACTTGTAGAGAGCAAGAAAGTCTCCCTTCAGCCTCCTCTTCCCCATACTAAAGAATCCCAGTTCCCTCAGCCTCTCCTCGTAAGACATGCTCTCCAGATCACCAACTTTGTTGCCCTTCTCTCGACCCGCTCCAGCACCTCGATGTCTTGTTACTGAGGCACCCAAAACTGAACACCGTTCTCAAACTGTGGCCTCATGGGTGCCAGGTCCAGGGGTGCGATCACTACCCTGCTCCTTCGGACCACACAGTTTTTGATACAGTCCAGGATGCCGTTGGTGTTCTTGGCCAACTGAGCACACTGCTGGCTCATGTTCAGCTGGCTGTCCGCCAAAACCACTTCTCTGTCAAGTAGCTCTTCAGCCACTCCTCCCCAAGCCTGTAGCGCTGCTGCGGGGGATGTTGTGACCCAAGTGCAGGACCTGGCATTTGGTCTTGTTGAACCTCATGCAGTTGACCTTGCCCCATCAATCCAGTCTCTCCAGATTAAATAAGAAGACCTGCTGTAATTCAAGTGTATAGAAAGCATGTATTACTTTTTAATAGGCAATTACAATAAAATAAAATAATATTTATTTAAAAATAAAAGCTAAGGAAAAAAATGGTGCATATATTTAAATGTGATCAAGGCAATGGCTGAAGTTCAAAAACCCTTATCCCCAAGCATGAACCATCAATTGTGTCTATCTCAAAAAAAGCAGCATTTTAATTAACACTAGCCTCTACAAATTGACCAAAATTCTCTATCTCAGGCAGAGAAAATGTTGATATAGATGTTTACAGTCTGCATAAATGTCCCATGATTCCAGAAGAAGACTGGAACCTACTCAGGGAAAATATAATGCCTGGTCAGTCTTTCCCCCCGGAGGTGTTTATGGTAACTATCCCAGTAGAGGTGGAATCTAAATAGTGGTTAGATCTCTGAAATATCTGAAATTGTACAGGCCACTCTTTTGAAATGCGAGGCTTGGAAAGCGATCATCAGTGCTGACAATAACTTGTTTAAGTGGCCGTTCTGAGCTAATGATGTCCAGGAGGTTACAGGTTTCTTTGTTAACATATCAGGACATGTCGTGAGGAAAAGCCAACTGGAAACCATGTTCTAGAATAAAGCCTCAGAGAAAGTACTCAAAACCTGCTATATTTGGTATAAGGTATATAAAAAACTTTGTCATAGCAATCAAGGCTCTGATTTTGGAGCATTCTGGATAATCAGATGATTGGAATGGTATTCAGCATATGAATTATTATAAAAAGATACAGTAAATATTCTGCATGTATTTTAAGAGTATTCTTTACAAGGACAGAATTGAAGAGAATAGACTGGTGAAGAAAATACGCATTTCACTGCTGAAAAATGATGCTTTTTCTTTAACTCACACCTTGTTACTTACTGATCACCACAGTTGATAGGAGCTAGGCCAATAGCAAAATGAAACTATAGCAACCAGAGGTACTTATGTGTTTGTCTGACACTCAGCATTAGCAAGCACATTCTCTTCAGAAATTAATTCCTAAATTCTGTAGAACACATAAGTCAACAGATTCTGTCAAAATACTGGATAAGAGGACATGAAAAAAACCCAAAATCCAATCAAGTTTGACTTATGGTATGCAACAAAGCCAAAGAACAGAGTTAAGAAGGAAACAAAAATTTTCTTAAGGATCTCTGATCATCCAGAGCCTAAGCTTTCTGTAGAAATATGGATACTCTCCTCCTTGTGGTCTGAAAAGAAACTGAGAGAAAGGACGAGTGAAAGAGAGATTTTATCCCCCTCTATCCAAGTCTAAAGGTGAGTGGTAGAGCCTAGAAACTCTTCTGAGCACTTGTATCTTTTCGAACAGCCTAGGTAAGTCTCTGCTATATGCTAAATACTTCCTCATATCCCCACTTGCAAAGGAGGAAAGCCAGCTACAGCATGTTGTAAGCGGTTTCCCAATCCAAATGAGAAGAAGCAGTAGAAATAAGACCCCATGCTTTAGTTCAGACCACGTCTGCATGTTACTTTGTACCCGAGCTGCTGGCTTCAGCATCAGGCTTTGACTAGAGCCTGATTGTGACCCTCAGGGATGCATCAGCAGTGGAACTACTGATATTTCCCTTGTTTTCATGTTGAAAATGTGGATAACTCCCTTTTTATTTTATTCCAGACTCAGCAGAAAACAAATCTACATTAGTGAAATAAATCCAATTTTTTGCTTCCTCGTCAGCTAGAGGAAAAAACCCTACATACCAGTCGTTATGTTACAGCATCCTCCTGCACGGCTTTTACCCTTTCAAATGTTTTTTTATTGCTTGAATCTAATTGAATATCCATCTCATTTCAAATAAAATTTAAAAATATATCTCTCTTCTTTTGCTTAAACCTCTTTTCTCCATTTATTATTCAATTCCGTTGGATAATTGCATTCCTTAATGCCATTACTCTCTATTTTTCCCCATTTCTTTTACACAGAGAGATTGCAGGCCTGAATCTGATCTTTGCTAAAGCCAGTAAAGTAATCTAAAATCCCTGGATTTATTCCAGTTTTTGCTGTAGTGAGTATAAAACAGAACATAGCCTGTTTGACTCTCCTTTAGTTTGAGGTTTTATATTATTAGCAGTGAATTATGGCTGCTGTTAACTTTAGTATGGTGTTACACAAACACTCACAAATTCTTCTTATTTTTCACTGGTAGACTTCCTATCATTTTTGGGATGGGAAACATAATCTTAGTTAAAAACTCGGAGTAGAACCCTAAGTTTTGTATGAAGGAGAAAGCTGGTAGTTCAGGGTGAGTTTGGCTTCTGAGTGGGGAGAACGTGTTCCTGAGGTCACTGATGTCCAATATACCAATATGGAAGTATATTAACTCTATGTATACCTGATAATCAGTTTCTCCCCAAATTCCTGGTGTAAGGATGTCTTCAGTTCTTGAGTCACAGAGCCACAGGTTGACAGTGATCTCCAAAGACTGTGCAGTGCAAGGCCCTGCTCAGGTCAGCTAGAGCAGGTTCACAGTTCTCGGCATCATCCAGCCCCATTTGGCTTTCACCAAGTCTGGTGCTTTCTGCCCCCGGTGCCACAACACAATGCAGTGTCCATCACGAAGTAAAGGCTCCTGGTCACTGAAGTGGATCCAGTTGGCTGGCTTACAGGAGACACAGTGAAGGGAGAAAGACAACTGCTACCAGCTCTAGTTCCTTCTAAGCTGACTGATCCCGTTTTCAAAATACTTACATGGTATCAGCATATTAAGGTCTGGTATGATGCAACAGTACCAGAGACTCCTTCTTTAAAATGTCTTCATCTTTTGCATGTAGGAGTGGGCGGAAGGGACTTTCCCTGTCCCGTGTGGTTCTGCTCCGCAAGGTATAGGACAAGGCTTGGAGTCCTTCCTCTTTCATGCAAGCTGGTTTAGAAATTATATTGACAACTGGTGTGAGGAGGTCCTTCACGAGTTTCCCAGGAAGCACAGAATCATAGAATGGTTTGGGTTGGAAAGAACCTTTAAAAATTGTCTAGTCCTATCCCCCTGCCATGGACGGAGACATCTTTCACTAGGTTGCCTAGAGCCCCGTCCAGTGTGACCTTGAACACTTAGTGATGGGGCATCCACAACTTCCCTGGGCAACCTGTTCCAGTGTCTCGGCACCCTCACTGTAAAAAAATTCCTTCCTTATATGCAGTGGAATTCTACCTCTTTCAGTTTAAAGCCATTGCCCGTTGTCCTGTCACTACAACCACTCGTAAAAGTCTCTCTTCATCTTTCTTGTAAGTGTTCTTTAAGTATTTAAGGTCTTTCTCTATCTTTCTTAAAAGCCCTCTTTGTATATAGGAAGGCCTCAATAAGGTCTCCCTGGAGGCTTTCCTTCTCCAGGCTGAACAGCCCCATCTCTCTCAGCCTTTCTTCATAGGTGTTCAATCCATCTGATAATTTTTACGGCCCTCCTGTGGACCCACTCAAGCAGGTCCATGTCTTTTTTACACCAGAGCTGGACACAGCACTGCAGGTGGGGTCTCACAAGAGCAGAGTAAAGGCGGAGAATCACCTCCCTTGACCCGCTGGCCACGCTTCTTTTGATGTAACCCAGGATAGGGTTGGCTTTCTGGGCTACAGGCACATATTACTGGCTCATGCCCAGCTTTTCATCCACCAGTATCCCCAAGACCTTCTCCACAGAGCTTTCATGAGATTGTTGGGGTTTGTGTGTGTGAAAGACAGCCTATGGCTTCTTCTGTGAAACACTAAGTGTATTTGAAGGAATGAGGCATCTGTGTGGCTTGACAGCCTGCTTCTGTGTATTCTTCTTGATGACATTAGCAGAGAAAAGGCGGTGTCAGAAGTAGCCTGAGGACAAGGGAACAATGCTGGGAGTTCTCAGAAGTTATAGTTATTATCAGCACACAGCTGAAGATTTGATAAATAACGTAAAAATTACTCTGTTATTGTAGATTATAGACATAATTCTCTGCTTTTACCAGCATTTAATTGTTTGGGGTTTTGTTACCGCTACATATAGATGTCTGTTGGAGTCTATACAGTGTTTAATGTACCATTTACAGATTTGTATTGTATCAAGGTCTTTAGAGACACCCACCGTGCTTGCTTTCTCAACGCTCAGATTCCACATGTATTCCCCAGGAGTCAGCACGTTCCTATGGGAGCTTGTGGGCTGGGAGTGGGCAGAGGGGTGGGGATGAACCACAGCTTTCCTTCCAACCTAATGAATGCCTGCCAGCACAGCTGAGCTGGCAAAGTGAATGTTGTGATTTGCTTCTGGCATAGTCCACAGGACTCGTTCCCATTTCCCAGAGCCAGGAAAGAGCAAGAAAAACATGCACCATATGAGGAGACTCAATTTAACGCACAGAGCTCATGAGGCTGCAGAGATGTTGGTTGACTACCCCTTTCAGGTCATGCAAGATTACTGAGAAAACAAGAGCGTGAACGTGGACAGGTGTAAGCTGGGATAGTGCCGTTCTGTTGTGCCGCCTGTGCCGGGGATGTAAAGCAAATCTCCCTGCATTCCTAGAGTCAGTGAAAGAAGGGAGGTGACTGCAGTCAGCTCACTCATCTTCTCAAATGATCCTTTGGATAAGCCTTTTTTCTCTCAGCTACATGTGGAGAAGTTTAGTGAAATTATGCAGCTGCTGTGGATATCAAAAATTAGGTGGCATGATCACCCCATTTCCCCGTGTTTCACAGAATCATAGAATTGCTGAGGTTGGAGGGGGCCTCTGGAGATGCTCTAGTCCAACCCCTTGCTCGAGCAGGGGCAGCTAGAGATGATTTCACAGAGCTATGTCCAGTTGACCTTTGAGTATCTTCAAGGATGGAGGCTTTACAACTGTTCTGGTTAGCCTGTCCCAGTGTTTGATCACCAGTACGGTAAAAAAAGCATTTTTTTATATTCAGACATAATTCCCTGAATTTCACTTTGTGCCCATTGCCTCTCATCTCTGTGGGCATCTCAGAGAGAAGACTAGCTCTGCCATCTTAGTTCCCCTCATTGGGTGTTAAGACATACATAATAAGACCCACTGAGGCTTCTCTTCTCCAGACTGAACAGCTCCAGTAATCTCAGTCTTTCCTTGTACGACACGTGCTCCAGTCCTTTCATCACCTTTATGGCCCAGCACTGAACTTGCTCCAGTACAGGGAACCCAGGACTAGACCCAGCACACCAGATGTGTCTCAGCAGTGCTGAGTGGAGAGGAAGGATCACCTACCTTAACCTGCTAGAAACACTTTTCCTAATGCAACTTGGAAAGAAAATGGTTTTATATAACAGGATTTAAGGAAAGCAAGTTTTAGGGAAATGGTGGGACACTTTTGGTGCTGTCTTCTCAAAGGAATTTGGTAGTTTTCAGCACAAATATGAGGCGTTCGGCAGCACTCAGTTTAAGCTTCCTTAGCAACAGCCAGAGTTATATTTGTCTGCACTTGGTACCTTTTGAATATTAAACACTTGCTGGGGAGTGCAAAGACAAATGGATAGGAGGGGAAAGAGGCGGCCAGTGGGAGTGGAGCTGTATCAGCAGCAGTTTGAGGGTAATCCTGTACTCAGCACTGGTGTGACCACACCTCTGTGTTCAGTTCTGGGCCTCTCATCAAAAGAAAGACATTGAGGTGCTCGTGTGGGTCAAGAGAATGGCAATGAGGCGGGTGAAGGGTCTCAAGACCAAGTCTCACAAGGAGCAGATGAGGGACCTGGGATTGTTTAGTCTGGAGAAAAGTAGGCTGAGGGGAGATCTTCTCACTCTCTACAACTACCTGAAAGGAGGTTGTAGCAAGATGGGAGTCACTAGTCTCTTCTCGCAAGTAACAAGTGGTAGGACATGAGAAAATGGCCTCTAGTTGCACGAGGTGAGATTTAAATTGGACATTAGGCGTGATTTCTTCACTGAAAACTTTGTTAAGCACTGGAGCAAGCTGCTCAGGGCACTGGTGGAATCACCATCCCTGCAGGTATTTAAAAGACGTGTAGATGTGGTGCTCAGGGACATGGTTTAGTGGTGGACCTGGCATTGCTGGGTTAACAGTTGGACTTGGTCTTAAAGATCTTTTCCAACCTAAATAATGGTTCTATGATTCTGTGAATGTCTTCGCTTCCTGCATGTGACTTAACACCAGTTACCTCCAAAGCCCCCAGTAAATCGTAAATCGTATCGAATCAGTTTGCTATGCCATGCTGCTGAGTCATTTTGGAGTAACTTCCAGCTGCTACTGCAGCCCTTGCTGCTTCTTGGGCTAGCTGGCGTGGAGCTCCAGAGGTCCAGGGGGCAAAGAGCAGGCAAATACATCCTAACATGTCCCAGAGTGCTTCAGGTTGGGGATCAGTTGTTTGATAGAATTCCCTCTTTTAAATCTGACCAGTTTATTGGCTTGTAAAAGTGGTAGTTAAGGTGTTACTTGATGAAGTACTGAAGTACTTAATATCCTAAGCATCTCTGAAAAGCTTTTCACCCTGGGTAGTTGTCCACCTCTTTGAAAGATATTAGCCAAGAGGATGTGTTTTTGGACTCAACCTTCACTGCTGATGCTACTTGTGGCACAACAGTAGAGTTCTAGTGTTTTTCTTGATCTCTAATTTGGATTGTGTTGCCCTTGCTAATATTTATAAGTATTCTCCTGCTAGAGTTGTCTCATTGGGAACCTACTTAACACGTTTACTGATGCTAAGTGCCACCCACATACCTGGTTCCTTATTTATTATTCCCCCACAATGGTTTGGAATCACCATGTTGCTTTTTTTGTTTGGTTGGGATTTGGTTTCTTTTCAATTTTTACCAATTAGAACACCACAGAAGATGAATAACAGTCCTTGGATTGTCACATTGCACGTTTGGAAGCATGGAAGTTGAAAGAAAATTTGTAGTTTAGAATAATAAAATTTACTAAACAAAGAAATTGCTTGCAAAGTGACCCTTCCTTCTCTTGAAAAATTAGTGACTGTGCAACTGTTCTATCTTTTCCTAATGCATATTCATAGATTTTCACAAAGAAAAAACGTGTTTGGGAAACCATTATTATAAGTTAATTAAAAATAGTTTTCATTTTAGAAAGTGAAATGTGTTGGCGGTGGCATAGAATCATAGAATCATAGAATGTTAGGGATTGGAAGGGACCTCGAAAGATCATCAAGTCCAATCCCCCTGCCAGAGCAGGAATGCCTAGACTATGCCACACAGCAACGTGTCCAGGCAGGTCTTGAATGTCTCCAGAGAAGGAGACTCCACAACCTCTCTGGGCAGCCTGTTCCAGGGCTCCGTCACCCTCACTGAGAAGAAGTTTCTTCTCGAGTTTAAGCGGAACCTCTTATGTTCCAGTTTCAGGCCATTACCCCTTGTCCTATCATTGGTTGTCACCGAGAAGAGCCTGGCTCCATCCTCGTGACACTCACCCTTGATATATTTGTAAACATTAATGAGGTCACCCCTCAGCCTCCTCTTCTCCAAACTAAAGAGCCCCAGCTCCTTCAGTCTTTTCTCATAAGGGAGATGCTCCACTCCCTTAATCACCCTAGTTGCCCTGTGCTGGACTCTCTCCAGCAGTTCCCTGTCTTTCTTGAACTGAGGGGCCCAGAACTGGACACAGTATTCGAGATGGGGTCTCACCAGGGTAGAGTAGAGGGGAAGGAGAACCTCTCTCGACCTACTAACCACCCCCCTTCTAATACACCCCAGGATGCCATTGGCCTTCCTGGCCACAAGGGCACACTGCTGGCTCATGGTCATCCTGCTGTCCACCAAGACTCCCAGGTCCTTTTCCCCTACACTGCTCTCTAATAAGTCATTCCCCAACTTATACTGGAACCTGGCGTTGTTCCTACCCAGATGCAAGACCCTACATTTACCCTTGTTATATTTCATTAAATTTTTCCCCGCCCAACGCTCCAGCCTGTCCAGGTCTCGCTGGATGGCAGCACAGCCTTCTGGTGTGTCAGCCACTCCTCCCAGCTTGGTGTCATCAGCAAATTTGCTGATAGTACTCTCTAGTCCCTCGTCCAAGTCATCGATGAATATATTGAATAATACTGGTCCCAGTACCGACCCTTGAGGCACTCCACTGGATACAGGCCTCCAACCAGACTCTGCCCCATTGACCACAACTCTTTGGCTTCTTCCCCTTAGCCAGTTCACAGTCCACCTCACTACCCGAGAGTCTAGACCACACTTCTGCAGTTTAGCAGCAAGGATGCTGTGGGAGACTGTGTCAAATGCTTTACTGAAGTCAAGGTAGACCACATCCACCGCTCGGCCATCATCTATCCACCTTGTTATATCCTCATAAAAGGCTATGAGGTTAGTCAAGCACGACTTCCCTTTGGAGAAGCCATGTTGACTGTCTCTAATGACTCTCTTATCCCTGATATGCCTTGAGATGGCACCAAAGATAAGTCGTTCCATCACTTTCCCAGGGATGGAGGTGAGGCTGACCGGTCTATAGTTACCCGGGTCCTCCTTCTTGCCCTTTTTGAAGACTGGAGTGACATTTGCTTCCCTCCAGTCCTCAGGCACCTCTCCCGTCTCCCAAGACTTGGCAAAGATGATGGAGAGTGGTCTAGAAATGACATCAGCCAGCTCCCTCAGCACCCGTGGATGCATCCCGTCTGGACCCATGGATTTATGGATGTCCAGATTGCTTAATTGGTCCCTAACCCCGTCCTCATCTACTAAAGCATACTCCTCCACTGCCCTGACTTCCTCTGGGGCCTCAGGGGAACGGGGCTCCTCAGGACAGCCTCCAGCAGAGTAGACAGAGGCAAAGAAGGCATTCAGTAACTCTGCCTTCTCTGTATCATGTGTCACCAAGGCACCCACCTCATTCCTCAGTGGGCCTACATTGCCTCTGGTGTTAGTTTTATCTGCCACGTATTTGAAAAAGCTCTTCCTGTTGTCCTTGACCCCTCTCGCCAGGTTCAATTCTAGGGAGGCCTTTGCTTTCCTAGTTGCCTCCCTACACACTCGGACAACAGCCTTATATTCTTCCCAAGTGGCCAGCCCTGCCTTCCAAGATCTGTAAATTCTCCTCTTGCCCTTGAGCTTACCCAGCAGATCCCTGTTTAGCCACGCAGGTCTCCTGGCTCCCTTCCTTGACTTCCTACGTGTCATTGCTAATGGGTGATTGTATTTTTTCACTAATAATAAGAGATTCAATGGGCATCTAAAAGATGTTAGAAGATGATTAACTAGATAATCTATGTATTTGAATTTTTATTCCCAAATAAGCCTGATCTCCCAGAGCCAGAAATATGAGTTTACATTTGTTAATTATACGAGACTCTTGAGCCTTCCTGCAGATTGTAATTCAATTCCTTAAGAAAAGATCTTTAAAATGAGAAGAAAGAATGAATCCCTGTAATTACAGGAAGACATTGTGACCAGCTTGGTCAGCGTGTTCAGTCCCTCATCTTAAACAGAGCTCAGCAGACTAGGTACCGTACTGTGCTGGAGCAACAAGTAAGAATACAGAACCCAGCAGTCCCAAATTATACCTTCCTCAAATACTGGTTTGATTATGTGGAAAAATAGTTTCTGCAAGTGTTTATCAAGATGTCAGCTGTTGTTTTCATTTACCAGAGGATGTTATATGCTGAGGTACATCAGGGATGGCTGGAAGGCGTTTGTGATTTACTGAACAACCTGTAGCAGAACAAGCAAAACTAGGGACTAGTATCACAGAGGCAGAAAACGGGTGTCTTGTTTCTCCAAATCTGATGATAGAAAAGATTAGGGGTGGATATGTTTGTCCAGCTCTTTATTTGTGTATTCTCACGTACATGCAGACCCACTCCATTTTCTGCAGCATTTTACACCACATTACTGAGAAAAACTTAGCTAACTTTATAAGATGCTGCTGAGATTCACAGTTCTACCTGCTTCCACCTCTCTGCAGTGTCAGGTCCAAGGGGCTGTAAAACTACCAGGATAAATACAGAAAAGTTGCTATTACAGATTTTTTTTTCAGTCATATCCATGCACTTTTTGCCCATTGAAGATACTTTTTCATTGCTTTTTTAGCACTGCTAGGTTAATGGTTGGACTCAATGATCGTAATGGTCTTTTCCAATCTAAATGATTCTACAATTCCTTGTGTAAGTGTCATTCAGGTTAGTATTAGTGGTGATAAGAATCCAGGTGAAAAGTGTCAAGTAAAAAACACACTTGGCTAAATTAAGAGAGCCAGAAGATGCCTTATTAATCTACCTAAGATTGTTACTATAATTGTTGAAAATCTTTAAGGGTCCTCTGTGTCTTAAGTGAAGTACCTTATGACTGCAAAGGGTAACAGAGTTAAAAGGAAAGAAAAGGGAAAATGGGGAAATAAACAGTCCCATTAAAGATTAAAACAAATAGTCCATTGTTTCACTTGAAAGGTATCTGAGTTTGAGCTAGAGAAATATCTGTATTAGTATACTTTAGTCTCCGTAGGATTTAAAATCGGATTATGCCAAATTAGGTCAGTGAGAAGATGGAGGCTTCAAAGATAAAGTTGAGGCAATTATCATAAATACTGTAAATTGTGAATCTGTCAATCAAAACAGTTAATTTTTTGGACATCTGCATGTACCATTAGGCCTATGACAATTAACTCAAAGGGTGAACTGTCCCATATTTGTGCTAAGTTTACCAAAACATATGGACGGGAACTTGACAAAGCTCCAAAATAAGGAGTGTGCTGCTGCCTCTAAATAACAGCTGGGTGAGTCCTTGCACTGGGTTCTTGTGGTTCAGGGAAGATACAGGACCTCAAGCAAGAAAGCACTGCGGCATCTCAAAGCGTTGGTAGAGGAAGGATGTGCAGAGCCTGTGGAAGGAGGATCTGCTTGTTGGAAGCGCCCGAAGGAATGGTGTCCCGCCTCCACCTCCAGTTCCATCTGTGCACAGCACAGTGCGCTTGTCTAAGCTGTGTCCTGAAGGCGTTGAGACATTTCTGACTGGAGTTTCTAGCCTGATGGGTTGTGGCATTTTGTACTTCCGATGACCGAATTTCCCAGCTTTGTGCCAGCTGAATGCTTCAACGAAAGACACCTTCCTTCTTGGTGTCAGGGATATGAGTGTTGTATTCTGCCTTGGCAAAGAGGTTTGGTGCCAGCCCTGGTTGTTTTGGTGGGCTGAGAGAGGGAGTGAAGAGAGACCAGGGAGGACCATGGCCAAAGGGGAGAGGGGCCATGAAGTGTTTCACTGGGAGCCTGACATTGGGGAATGTGTTGGCCATACACAGACCAGGAGGAGCGGTTAACTTTGTGCCTGCTCAAGGAAGGTTCTCATAAGGCAAATTATATAAATATATTGGTTCCCCGAAACAGCAATGTGTGTCCTTCTGAGGAGAAACTTCCCCTTCAAACAGGAGAAGATGCAAAAAGCAATAGGTTAATATTGGGAATGGGTGGTGACACGGACTAGAAATCAATGTGTTCAGTGTGGTGCTATCATTAGAGACAGATGCTATACTGGGAGATTAAAAATGGAAATGCTAAGCTAGGCTCAGGAAAGAAATTATTCATCACTTTGCAGTGCTGTACAGGACAAGTTAAGTACTGTCTGTCATCTGATTAAAAAATAACTGAAAGACATCTGTTGTGAAAGAAACTGTAGTAGAGTTGGAAAAAGTTAAGAAAAGGTTTTCTCTAAAGTTCTCTCTAAGGACATCTTTGCTAAAATGCCAAAAGACCTGGAAATATCTCAAAGGGCCAGCATAAGTAGTACTGAAATTACTGTATTTATCTATACGCACATACATATTTTTTATTTCTGTATCTTTCATGGTTTATAAGTGTGTTTACAGAATGTGTATAGCAAATGCAGTGATCATCTCCAGAGTTAATAGTGATGAAATATAAACCATCTGTTGTGTATCAGCCATGCAGTAAATACAGAAACATATGTATACCTACATGTATGCATGTGTGCATATATATATATACACAAATGAAATTTATTTTTCCAGTGTCACAGAATCACGGAATCACAGGTGCCTGAATACAGCTGGAGCACAACATTTATGTTGTTTTGTTATGTTTGTTGTTATGTTTGTTTGTTATGTTTGTTATGTACGTTTTCATTATTTTCTGATAGCAAGTGCGTGGACTCGTGCGAAGCTTCCTCCCAGTGGATTGTTTAGTGCAGTTTGTTAGAAGCCTGTCTGTCCACCCTCTTGTACCTGTGAGGAGTAGCTGCTAATGTGGGTGTCATATCAAAAGAGATTTTCAAGACAAAGATAAAATCTGTGGACATCCTTGAATCTGTGAAAAGTTTTTGTTAAATTCCAAGAAAAAGAGAAATAATCTTTTTCAACCTTGGTGTAAAAGAAAGCTTGAAATTACCTGATATGAAGGCATGCGAGCAGGCTGTCTCCAGGCGTTAAGACTTCTAAATAAAACAAGAATGTTGTCTTTTTCATTGTTTTCAGCCTCTAATGTTCAAGCATAGCTTAGGTTCCTGTTCACTAGCAAATCTGTGTAGTTGCATTTGACTAAAAGCAGCAGCGAGTGGAAAACAAGTAATGCTTTCAAGCTTTGTCGCTAATTCCAGTTTAACATGTTCACAACAACTTGGCTAATTGTATTAATTTATTTCTTCTTAAGGCAAAATGGGGAAACAGAATAGCAAGCTGGCCCCTGAGGTGATGGAGGATCTGGTGAAGAGCACGGAGTTCAATGAACACGAGCTAAAACAGTGGTACAAAGGATTTCTAAAGGACTGTCCAAGTGGTAGACTGAACCTTGAGGAGTTTCAGCAACTCTACGTTAAAGTAAGTTATTTATTAAGATTCTATTGTTTGGCCGTAGAAAAGGTTGCAGAGTGATGTAAAGCAAACATATGGTCATGAGCTGCCAGTCATTTAGACTAAGAAGTAACTTTGCTAGGAGAAGTGGTGGTGAAGACAAGGAGATAAATGAGAAGTGCTACCCTCATCACACCAGCGATTCACGTAGCTACAGTGAACCAAAAGTTTAGAGAAAAGACTGTGATTTACTCACAAGAAATGTATTCGCTGCACTCTCTAATTTATGGGCTTCTTTTGCCTTCAAAGAGTGGTTGTGGTCCTGTTCAGTAAACAGCCCTGTACCTGTGTCACACCTCTGGAACACAAGCCGTGTGATTGCTGGACCTGCTCCTGTAGAAGACTGTCCTTCTTTTGGTTTCAGAGATAGTGATGAAGTTTTGTGATAATGTGTCCTGCAGAAGAATTACACACCATGCACAAAGCGTTTCTTTCTCTAAATTTTAAGTATTACATTTATTTTTTCCTGCTGTCTCTTTGCCCTCCTTTCCTATAGGAAAGGAAAACGAGGCTGCTCGATTTATTTTTTTCTTGCTTGTCATTACTTTATCAAGTTCTGTGTTGTCTTCTTCTTACATTTATTATGTATTTATTTTGTAACAAGAAGAGCATGGAGGCAGCATAAGAAGTGTATTCATGTTACAAATATAATTATATTTTAATTTAGAATCGAGTGTCTACCTAAAGGTCGGAGACTTCAAAGTAATTTTAATTACGAAAGGTATTGGATGGTGATGATGAACTACTGTGATCAGAACGGTTCATAAATGCAATGTGAGGCTGAATAAAAATAAAAAAGCCTTTTAAATTTAAGTGGTGAATATTGGGCACACCGACAGTTTCTGCAGACAAGTGGGACTGTCTTTTCCCTTAAATGCATGCTGCCAGCCTTTTCTGAATTTCTTCAGCCTTGAACGAGATCACTCTGCAAATGGTTGCTTAGCCCCTTTTTCATTCTAATGAATGATCTAACAAAAACTGCTAACTCCAGCTTACATAAATAAGCTTCTGCCTTCATATTTTAATATTTATAGCTCAAGATGTTGCCTCACACTCCTTTTCTTAAGAAGTGACTGCATTTGTAATAACTGTTATTTTCAGATGAAAGAATTTTTACTGCCTCAGGTATTATGCTTGTTATTGACTGATAATTTATAGCTTCCATTTTAAACAGTACTCGGTGCACATCCAGCAAGATCAGACATCTAATAATTTCTCATACATGTTTCTGGGGAAAGTAAATGGTCCTTACAAAATATGCATTCCTAATAAAGTATGTCAAATGTTTAACTCTTTAGAAATCATTATTTTCTTTTGGGCAAATCACAGTAAAAGGACTATTTTTTTTTTTTTTATGATTTTGTGTGGTATGGGGAAAGATGTCTTCTGAAAATAACTTGAAATTGTTAGGGCTTCCTCCCTTCAAAGGGATGTTTGAAGTGCTCACATTTACTCCACAAGATACGTTATTCCTGAAGAAATATCAGAGAGTAAATTCAATATCATGTTTACAAAAATGATAGTGCAAAAATAACATGAAGAGCACAGCAACATTTTGCTCTTGAAATTTGGAGACAGCTCTGTGGTCTTACTAACCTGCAATATCTGGTTTTTAGTTTTATGGCCTCGTATATTTTTAGGTACACACATCAAATAAGATTGTGTCCCTTGCTCTGGTAGTTACGGGTTTTGAGATCTGCTCTGTAACGGTACTGTCATATGTTTAGTCCAGTTTATTCTCATTCTATATATAATGTCTATATATAGGGCAAAATACTGCTTTTGTAGAGGAGAAATACAATTTGCTGTAGTAAATCCAGAGCTCTACTTCTCCTTCTGTCACAGAAGCACTTGTAAAATACTGGCCCTGAGCTCTCCGAGGAGCTGATAGTCTGAGTGTTGGCCATGGTGGCGACTTCTCCTACGTAGGCCGTTCTGCCTGCCCTGGCTGTTGGCTGTGGACAAAACCCCAGGTGTGAAATTTAATCTTCCCAGGAGGAGCCATCAGAAGGAGACTCAAATCACTATGATTAGATTTACAGCATTCTAGTTCCTCTGATGCATATTCAGGGTGAAAACGTATGAAGCATGCACTGATGAGTAATTCCTCTGCAGGAACTTATAGCTGGGAGGGATGTCATTTATCTGTTGGTCTGAACTGGATTTTACTGAAGCAGATTTCCATAAATCAATGTATTTGGAAAAGAAATACAAGACTTACCTCCAGTTCAGATTTACATTTTCTTAAGATGACACCATTTTGTTGTTCCTGAGAGTTCTGTGTGCACTTTCATGTTTATTGATAAAAGGATGTTGGTCATCCAAGACGCAAAGAAAGCTCTTCTGTTCTTTTACTCACATACAAGAGAAAATATCCTCAGCTTAAAGAGCTGAACAATAGCAGTGTTTTGACGTGAATTTCCTGATTATCACCACTTCTTTTCCATCATAATTACAGACTGGGGCGCGCAATCTTGGGGCACAGAAACTGCTTTTTTTTGGATTAAACATAACTAGAAGATGTGTCCTGGAATCACAACTAATGTATTACTGTACTGCCTGCTAATAAGCTAGAGATGGTTTGAAGTAAAACATCCAGAACATGTATGACGTGGATGTCAGGTCCTCAACACTAACTCTTCCACTCTAAATATTTGCATCAGTTGTACTCTGCTGTTTACTGGTGTAGATGAAGACCGTATTGATTAAAGAGGGAATTACTCTAGCTTTGCTTGGAAGCCTTTGCTATTGAAGTTTCCATTATGAATACAAATCATGCAGCGCTTAAAATAAATAGCAGTTGTACAAACGGACTCTAAAAAAAATATATGTATCTGTAGCACTTGTAGTGGAAGTGTCTATAGAAATACTTAGTCAGGAACACCTCTTAAGCAGCCAATAGGCACTTTACTTTTTACTGTTGCATATCATAGAATCAGCCTCTCTGGGCAGCCTGTGCCAGGGCTCTGTCACCGTCACAGGAAAGAAGTTTCTCCTCATGTTGATGTGGAACTTCCTATGTTTTAGCTTGTACCCATTTTTCCTGGACACGACCAAAAAGAGACTGGCACATTCCTCTTGACACCCACTCCTCAGGCATTTGGATACATTAATAAGATCCATCTCCTCTCAGCCTTCTCTTTTCAAGACTATTTAGTGTTATCTGCAATCTGACAGGTTCATTAAAAGCATTGGTACATTTTTGAATGAATAGATTTTTCGTGGGATCCAGATTCTGTGGCAAACCCTTGGGGCTCATGTTTCCCTTTGTGGTGACGAATGAGGTGAATACTTCAGCAGTTTTTGAAATCCTTGCTCAAGAATTGTCTATATACTGTAAGCCTAGAGCCACAAAGAGACCTAAATGCTGAAATGTTGAGTTAGCTTCCCGACAGTCTGCACAGAGCATGAGATCGGGGGAAATTTTTGGATACCACTCTGAGGAAGCTGAAACTCAAGCCAACATGTTGTAAAAAAATGTGCCAATGCAAAACCACAAGGTAATGCTCAGGACAGAAGTTTATATTAAATTCTACGTTTCCCCAGGGTGTATGTGTCTGTTTGCATATGGGAGTTTCATCTTTCAAACCTTTCCTGCGGAGAACTATCTAGGACATTAGAAGTCAAAGCGAAGTCAAGTGACTGGAATCCTTTTTATTTCTTTCTTAAAGAACAAAGCCAGTGTGAACGCCTTATGGTTGCCACAGCGGTTTAAGTACTCATCAAGCTGTAGGAAACTCTGAATCAATTACCGTGTCCCTGTAAAGGGTTTGAGTCTGCACTGCTCAGCCTCTCATTGCTCTACCTGTGATGAGGTATGCCCTGTGGGCTGCTGACAATATCCCAATTAACCTCCTTTTCTGCAGGAAATAGTGATAAGGAGCATTGGACAAGCTGGAACCTACAGTTTCCATCTTCAGAGAGAATATCCTAACCATTAAGGTTAATTTTTGCTTGCTTTCTTCATTTTCCTTTTTTTCTATCCTAAAAAATCCTTAATTCTTTTATCGTACATAAAACATCATTAGCATTTTGGGCAAAGTGCTGAAGGAATTAATATACAAAAATGTCATTAAAATAAAATACACCAATAAAACATTCTGGACCGTTCTTATCATTCTTTAGGAGTTCTTGCAGTCTAGAGGGCCAAATAGATTTTCCTTCAGATCTTTTGAATTCACCGGCTTTAGATGAATATGCCCTAGAGTGTGTAAGCGTGCATAATCAGTGCTAATGTTCACGGGAATTATGCATGTTTATTAAGTGGAAAATAGGCTTCTATATTGTGGTACTTCTTGGAACTGGGTCACTGAATATGAGGAGCATATCGTTTGGATTAATAACAGAAACAAGCACCAGTGGTCCTTTAACTGGAAGGATGGGGTTGGGAGTGATCATGATATAATGCTAGCATTAAATAGAGTCATGTCCTTTGTGAATTTATTACATATCTATTATTTTGCTGTGTTTGGGAGGTTTATAGATGATGTTTAAATGAAAAAAAAATATCAATGCCATTTGATTGATTATGATCAAATGATTTGTTGTATTTTTGGCTTCTGTCTCACATTTCCTGCCTTGAAGGGAATTGATTTCTAGTACTTCATTTTAGTATGCATAGAACAGAAGAATCTCAAAAATCTATTGAAATTTAAGTGGGTATATTTGCAGCTTCTTTTTCTCTATCCAGATTTTCAAGACAGACAAGCATCTTTCTAAAGATGGCACAGAGCTCCTCAGAATGTTGTATTAGGGCTGCATTTTGGGCTTTCAGTGGCTGCGTGTCTGCAAAGAAGTGGGATTCCAGAACAGCACAGCTGTGTTTACAGATGCCCGTAACATAGATGCAGTTGCACTGGCAAAAACTGATTTTCCTAGGATCAGCTCTTTTAACTGGAAGAGCTGTGCTGGTTTTATGAGTGCAATTTGTCCACTTAACTTCTCCCTAGGACAGGAGTACTTTTTAGGCATATTGTAACCAATATTAGGTATATTATGACCAATGTTAGGTATATCATACCTAATATAATTGATAGATTTAGGTATATTATATCAATCCCGTGTTGCTAAAGAACTACAGCATGTTTTAAAATCATGCAGATTATGAAAATACTGATGTATCCACTCATAAAATGATTTTAGCGCATGCTGTTGCTGACTTCCAGAAGATCACATCTGGAGTGCCAGCAGTCTTCCTGGACAATATGACATTATGTTTGTTGGATGCATCACCTAAATTTAACTCCAACACAGAAAATATCATATGTATTTATTTATAAACATGACTTGACTCTAAAAAATCCTTAAACAGATTAATAGTATGACTGAATTTTTAAAACTGATAGAGAATAATAAAATTTTTGTTTATGTTGGAAACAATTGGAAATAGCATTGGATGCAGACAAGTAAAGCAATGAATAGCTCTGATCCAGGAACATTACGAGGTGGCTCTATAAGAAGCAATGCATATATAGATAGGCAAATAGAAGCTAGAAAGAAATAACAGTAACATTATTGGCATCAGTGGAATTTTTGCTCTGTCAGGGATTGCAAAACACTTTATGAGGTAAGGATTCTTGATGCATTCCTTAAGCACTTGATACAAATCTGCACAACTGAGACAATTACAGTAAAATTATTAGAAACAAATGCTCATAAAGAGTAAAAAAACTTTCACCACTGGTACAGTGAAAGTTCCCATGGAAAGAAAATTAATATAGCAGGATTCAAAAGGCAGTATGATGAAAAGCAAGTGTATTTACAGAGCAGTGTTATCACAGAGGAGTGCTTTTCAGAATGAAGTATATGTTTAGTGCTCCAGAGCTGTATTAAAATTGGGTTCTGATAACTTGAAAAACAAGAGATCGCAATAGCTTTTCTTACAGGACTTGGTTAAAACAAAAAACAAAACAAAACAAAAAACCAACGAAGGCATGCTCTTGTTCCCTGAATGTTTTCCATGCAAAACTGCTTCTGCCATTATTCCTCCTCCTTCTTCTCCTTCTAAACATGAATAGGCAGGTACTGTGCCAAAACGCAGGTCTACTAGAAAATCACATAAGAGGCTTATTATATATTTCAAACAGAAGCTGAGATTGTGCTGCATGAATTTTAAAACAAAGAATCAAAATGCTTCTTACATGTAAAAACAAAATCAAACCAGCCCCAAAGGCAGTGTTAACTTTGAAGCAGACTTTGAATGATTTGGAGAAGAGGAGGATACTTGTAACATGCTCTTCTGCTACATTTCTGTCTCTGCACTGATCGCGGGAAAAATAATGGCTGGACTTAATATCACCTTACAGAACATCTTCTAAAATCTCTTTTTAGCAAGCAGAGCTTTAAAGATCAGCAACCATATTTAAAAATAAAATACAGTAAATAAACATGGATTCTCATTTAAACTCTAAAGTAAAATGAAAACATTAATTTTCAGAAGAGGACAAAGCGTGCTGGGTACTTAACTGTTCTTTAAATATGGCAACAACACTTAAAATCACAACACTCTATACTTAGAGCCTTTAACAGTATAGGATGGACTCAGTTTAGACTGAAATCCTAATCTCACTAAAGCTAATGGGAGTTTTGACTCCTGATCCTTATTTAAGTGCTTAGGACTGCACTGAGCTCTTGAAATTGTTTATCATTGTGAGTCCTGAGTCCTCTGAAGTCTGGTGCAAGCTCCATTAATGTCCAATCCTACAAGCTGGATCTAGAGCCTGGAGAACTCCTCTCATCACATTTGAAGAAGGTACACATTGCTAGCTGTCGTTTAAAGGCAGCAGTTATTTAAAAACTAAGTCTGTATGGATGAGTGGTAAGTGTCCTAAAGTTAGTAGAAAAAAACAGTTTCAGAGGCAAAGAAGGGGAAAGTTGGGTTTTTTTTTCTGCAGCATTAGCTCGTGGCTAATTTAAAAGGCTAAAATATATAATTTTTTTGCTTCTGTTGTAGAGCATATAATGGCCCATGTCCTCCAGATAATCTCTGGAGCCTCTAAATCTAGAAAATGAGGAAGGCAGACAATTCTGAGATGAAATCTAAATAGCTAAACCTTAATTGATCCAAATAGCAGCTTATGGAGTATCCATGCTAGTGGGATGAATCTTCCTGATGCTTGAACAATTCAGTAACATATGCTGAAACCCTGTCTGTGAGAGGCAGGAATGACGGTCACATGAATCCATAAAGCAGTCCAGCTGCTCAGAGGCACTGCCAGGGCTTACAGAGTCAGCACATGTGTGGGGAAGTGAAGATTTAGTCCAAACCTCTGATTATTACCAAGTATCGAATAGTTCTGTAATTCTGTGGTTAGGAGGCACTTAAATCTAACATCAAGTCCAAAGCATTAAAAAGAGTATGTCCAGCCAGGACACGATGATCCAGCCTGGAATGCTTAAAAAATCTCACCATGTGCGTACATGCCCTAGTTTCCAACATAACTCGATGAAAGTATCCAGGCTGGGTAAATGTTCCAATGATAACATGCAAATTACTTTTTACTTCATCTTTTATTTTGAAGGAAGCTCACCAGTTCCAAAAACGGTCATGCATTTTTTATAAGAGACCTTGTTCCTTTGCAGCTCACCTTTGCTCTGCGTTGGATTCCTCAGAGAAATCAAAATGATGACTTTGAGATACTGTAATGATTTCTGTAGCAAAACACTGAATTCATTAATGTGGTTATGATTTCCCTGAAGAGTAACACAGAGCAAGAGTGGTGCAGCTTAGATGGAGAGAGCAATTGTTAACACAAAGGATCAAAGATCTTAAATTAAACAAACAAAAAAAACCCCCCAACCTGTCGGCACCAAGTCCCATAGCTGTTATGGTGTTCAGCTCTACTGTTTGTTGTAACAAAGCTTGTTTTACTATTGTTAAGTAGCCCTCAGAGATGTCATCGGGACTGATCAGTGGTTCACAACCTTTATGCAATCTGTTGAAAAAGTCAGGGTTTGGAATTTTTTCCTTCTGAATCTTCCTGTTTCGTATTCCCTTCATACCACCTCAGTGGTTTCTTTCTCATCACAAGGAAGGGTATTCGCAGAACCAGTGAAAACTCATGAGAATGTGCAGTTCGGGTAGGAAATGGCAATACTGACTGTATGTTTTTCAGAGATACTCACTTCTCTTGTAATCTAAATAAAACACCTGCGAATGGAGCATATATACTCCATACATATATACTATGTATAGACAAAAAAACCACTTGCTTGATATCGTTGGCAAGCTCAGGGCTGAAATTATTTCATGGTTCAAAATATAAATGGCTCCAGATGTCTTTGGAGTGAGTGGTGGGTTTTTTTTTCCTACAGAATGGCTTAGGGATGACTTCTTGGGGTCATATATACACATTATGATATGACACTTCTGGTCAGACTTTAATCAAATGTCTACTGCAGATCTACACTGTGATCTGTGCTCTACAATTAAACTTTGACCATGTTTTAGTGGAACCCTGTATTTTAGGTCTTCAGTAATTTTGATCTGGGAAACTGGATCATCCTAAAACTCGCCCTGAAAGCTAGTAGGCATGTTTTTTTGTTACTTGAGACAAAGTGAACTAAGGTCTTTCAGGGACTTCAGCTTGTCACGTTTCTTGAACTATAAACATTTCTGTTTGTTTAAAATATTACAAAAGCTGTTTGGTATCACAAGGTTCCTGAAGGAGCCTTTGAAACTAGGGCACTTAATTTCAGCACGGTACACTAATAAGATTTAAAGTATTTTGTTTTAAAATTTTTGTTTTCTTCTAGTACCAAGGTCTGCTTCCAATATCTCACTCGTACACAAAGCTCGGGGCTGAAGGCAGCGTTCTTGTTTTGTAAAGGTGTGGATGAGGACTTGGTGCTCTGAGCCGAGTCCCTTCACCCTGATGCAACGTCTGACTCTGTGCCTCAGCTTCACCTCCCCCTCTCCTCCTGGGGAACTCATCAGTCCTTCAGAAAATTAAATTACCTTCACAATGTGTACTTCCAGAGCTTCCCAGATGGACAGCCGTGAGTCACGGCAGCTGGATGGGAATGCTCCAAAAATTAAAGGGGTCCAGTCAGCCTGGACCAAGGCTCTCGCAGCCGTGCATTGTGTCTCAGCCGGCTGCATCTGCCTGTGGTACTCGGAGATGGCAAATCACTATTACCAGTGCAATGCACACTGCTGTGGGGAGCTATAACTATGCAGGTAATGAAACTTCAGGTGTTTTTTCAGAGTTCTGCGATACAGAGAGACATCTGGGAGCTCACTTAGTTACCAACTTAAATGGAGATCTTATTATCATGTAGACATTAGTTGAGATTCCGGTCAGGTTTCTACTAATCATAGTCTGAACATTTCCAGTATCTTGGGATATGAACTTTCTTTTTCTTCAATGAGAGTAAATTTCCATCTTTTCATGTTTAATTAAGGCTCATAGGAATAGATTATTTGCACTGACAAACCTATTGATTGCTGAATTGAGATGACTTACCGCTACTTGGCATGAGAATTAGCTAGTTTTCTTAATTTTATATTCAATCACAAACAAAACAAAATGAGAAAAACATATGGTTTGAGAGATAAAGTAATCAACACAAGGAAATGCAGACTGGAGGAGATTTTGCCATTTTTTTTGAAATACATATGAAACATTCTCAGAAGAGGTTGGTGTGAAATCCACCTGTATAAGAAGTTGAAAAGTTTGGCTGTCTTGTTGCATGGATATCCCAGAGCTGAATATGCACCTTCGAATAAAATCTTCCTGTAGTCCAGAGAACCAGCAGTATAAGCAGAAGTGTAAATCAGCACTACAGTTCACCTCAAAACGGACATCAAAGTCCGTTGGGGATTATTTCTGTGTTAACAAAGCTATGAAAAAAAAAAGGATTTAAAAATTCCTGGATCATTAATTGAAATAAGATTTTATATAGACCTTGTCAGCAGCTTTCAATGAAAGTATATTCAATTACAAAGTTAGTTTTAGATACCTTTCATTTGGAAAGATATGCCCTGGAATTGTTGTTAGCACTTACTAGGACATTACACACCTGTGTTTGCATACTCATACCTCTTCACAGCTTTCTTTGACAGATATTCACTAATTTGCTCCTCCCTGTCAAACTGATCAGGGTAGGAGATGGTTAAAGCCCCATTCCAAGATACGTGAGGTTTGACTATGTGTTTTCTGTCCCTAGTCCTAATAGCAAATGCACAAGAACTAATTAAAAGGAGTGGTCTTTGAATTGACTTTCTCATTCGCAGGCTCCAGCTACCACTACTTCTTGTGTCCATGTTGACTAGATCTGTCTCCCTCTTCTAAATACCTTTTTGGTACTGGAAACACTTTTAATTGTGTTGGTGTTTATTAATGTAGCAATTACAGTGCCTAATTTTGTAAAACATTTCAGTGCAGATAATTATGTAATTAAACCGTGTAACTGAAATGATGAGGTTATCTAAGAATGAACCAGTTTTAATTGTGCTGTGGAACTGAATGAACCAATTTTAACTGTGCTGCTGGTGTCCTCACAGGACACCACAGATAAAGCCTGCAGATGGCTTCAGGAGATGTCTTCCGTCTTAGCACGGATCTGTTTTCACCAGAATAAACTCCAGCCAACTGCTTTTCAGCCAGCTGCTAAACACGGATAGCTGGAAGGTGATGCTCTTTGGATGTGGTCCTGGTGAAATGCAGATGTCCTTAGTTCCCTTCAGGGTCTTCCTACCCACACAGACATGCCTGAGCTCTGTCAGGAAAGGATGCATTTGTTTCTCCCACTAAATTGTTGCTTCCCACTGTCCCTCTCACAGCTGTTGGTAGGACTTTGGCCCTGCAGGTGCCAACCCCGATGCTCCACTAACACTCATAACTTACTTCAGGAGTAAAATACATCTCCTTTCCTCAGGGTCCAATTTCTACATTTCAGTGCGAAGCATCTTCAGGACACTGAGTCTCCTATTACATGGGATGGTAAACTTGGTGCAAACGTTATATTTCTCTCAGTTTCTTGATGAGGACAAGTCACTTACATGGTAATCCACCTCTTGGAGTTCACAGTTGCTTAGTGGTGATCAAACCCCAAAATTTTCTGAGAGGAGTACAGTCGTACCCTTTCATGTATATCTAAAACCACAGAACGGTACAACTGAGCATGAGCTTTGCAGTGATGGTACTGCACACCTAATTTGCATCTTACCACTTCTGTTGCTCATTTGTGCACAACAGTAGATGACTTAATACTCTGTTTATTACTTTAGGAGACCATAGTTCCAAATATTTCATTTCTTAAAATGTTCCATCCATGCATGGCATTTGTTTGGTTGTTTTGTTGTGTTTTTTTTAAGTACAGTAATACTTAAGAAAACACTTGAGAGAAAAGTACATTTTCTGTGCTCCAGTATATGATGGTTCATAAAAAACTAGAAAGAAAACTGTGGTTAAAATCTAGAACAGCTCTTTATAGCATATCCAATGTCCTTTAATATTATATCCTTTAATATTATATTTTTGAGTTGGCAGAAATGCTGGTATAGAAAATACAGTTCTCAAAATGGGAGTTTATAGTAATCATATTTAATTGTAAGGGTGCTATATTAATCTTGGCTTGAAGAAGCAATTGTTTATCTATCAATTAGTTTTTACTAAGGTTAAATATGGTATATGACAAGGGAAGCCCGATAAATTAGTGGCCTTGTGTTAGAATTGTAAACTCTGTGCTGCAGATTAGCCTCTATGGTATATTATTCTATCTGCTCATTTATTTTTGAGATTCTTTTCCCCTGGAGTTTTTCTGTATAGCAGGAAAATGGTGTTTAATGGACTTGATGTTATTTTCAGAGACATAAATTCTGGGGTTATTCTAATGTACAACCAAGAATAGAGAGAATGAGGACAGTTTCTGTGTCCTGTATTGACTACTCTAGGGTATCTTTGAGGCATGAAAAACATGAAGAAGATCACAAGCTTTAAAATAATATGCAAGAAAACCCTATTTTTGCTGTTAGAAAAGTAAGTTGCTCTTACAGGAAAGCACCAGAAGGTCCTGTGCAGTAAAACTGCATAAAAAAGATAATATTAACAAAAGGTAAATTCTGGTTATCATATTCAGCAATTTCTTTTAAAGTTATATATGTCTTCGTGACCTCTCTGTAAGAATAATGACATTTTGCCAGAGAAATCAAAGCTGTTTCCAAAGACTGAATTTAACATATTCAGTATAAAAACTACTTGAACATGTAGCCAGATTTATTAAGGACTTGAAAATCATTGATTTGGCACACAAACTTCTAATAGGAGTCCTACAGAAGTGGACTGGCAGTGGGAAATTAGCTCTTGAGCTCTATCCAGTGGGCAATTGTCAGTGTGAGATAAAAGAACTGCATTCTGGCTGTTCAAGGGTGGAATTTTTTCCTGCACAGGCACAATAAATAGTTTTTGCTAGCAATAAAGATGCTGCCAAATCAACCTATCTGAATAAAAAGTATGCTATGCTTTACACATGGGAAAAATGCTCCAGAACAGTTAATCCCTATGAAAACATTATCCCTGCATTATCGCCAATAGTACTTGCTTCAGGCAGTTTTCAGTTATTTGTTTCCATTTTCTATACATATACCCAATGTTCTTTATTTTCATGTGATTGTTCATCTCAATCATTTTCCTTGCTCTCATCTATTCTGGGCTCATGCACATGCATTTTACATACTGCCAGAATACTTTAGGCTCTATTTAAGTTTCCAGAGTCATAAAAATATTGTTGTGTATATGGAAGCAAGGATGTAGTCTTAAGAGGACCACGGATTTGTGTGGGATAGCCCAGGTCACTGCGAAGTGCACCAGTGGGCGAGAACAATTTTTACCTTTTCTTCTTCCCTTTTATGTAGAGCAAGAGCCTGAAATGGTGTAAGAATTCCATGAAGTCCTGGATATGTGTGGTTTGAATGAGTTCATGTAGCTTGCTGGCTGAAGAAGTCTTTCCCAGGTTGTGTTGCCAGATCGCTGGTGTAATAGCTGGGTCAAGGGACAGCTGAAGTTGTGTTACTGTGCAGACAAGATGTCTTGAAGCCAAAGGGCAACAGGGCAAAAAAATAAGAAAACCTCTTTGTGGGAAAAGCAGTGCCTAGTTACTGTGTAGATCATTTACCATGCAACAAAAGGGAGCCAAGCCACGTGTGTAGTGCAGTGGAAGCATTATGGTGGAGATTGAGATTTGATTAAGTGGGGATATTTCTTTAGTATGATCCATGATGGACTGCAAATGCACATTTTGAATGGTTAAAACTCATTTATTGTATTAGCGCCTCTACTTTTGCTATCACTAGGTAAATTCACAGAATGCGATATGAGAAAGCAAAAATTTTCTTCCCCAAGGAGCAAACTGCCCTCCTTCTTCCTGGAGCGGGCCAGAAGACACAGCCTTGGCATCTCCAAACCCATGCACGATCCTGGCTGTCAAGCATGCAGAGTCTTGAGCTACATTCCCAACTTTTCTTAACTGTAATGAGCTTTTCTTCTCAGCCAGCTCATCTTCTTTCCTAGGGCACTGGCTAGATGAGTGGTGAAGCCCGGTGTGATGTCTGTACCTTTGTCCCTTTCTTCTCCAGGTTTTGAATTTCTGCCCCTCTGCCTTGCTGGGCGAGGGGTGCTGTGACTTCTGCATCACAAGAAGCTTGCTGTTAGCTGTGCTCATTCAGCCTGTGATGTGGGCTTGGACATTTTATTTTGATTTATCTCTCTCTTTACCTTAAGAAGAAGGCAGTCCAACATCAGAAAGCCAGCCAGTCCTTTGTGCAAAGGGGGTACTTACAGCTGAAAACTTTTCTAAAATGTGAGTCTACAAGCTCTGGCAATATTCTGCGTAGCAAACCAAAATGAGTGGGCATAGCTGAGTGTGGTTTATTGGTTGTTAATGGAGCTGAGAAACATTTTAAGAAATTGAACTACCCAGAATTGTACTTGAACTAAAATGAAATGTCTTCAGAAAGGTTTTCAAATGCCTTCTTTTTAATCTTTGTACATATACGTTTCTAATTTACTATGTCAGAGGTTTTTGGGGTTTTTTGTCCCTCATTTCTTTATTATTAAAATTTTTTTTTAACAGTAATGCCAGTTCTATGAATGGTGGTGGTGTCAAACAGAACAAGTTTGCGGAATGAAAGGAAATTAAAAAGACAAGAAATTGAGGCTGGGTAAATGTAAACTTGCTGTAGACCATGGAAGTTTTAAAATTACATATATCTTTATAAACCTAAGAGGTTTAAAAATTAAAACAGGTGATGAAGAGAATGTTGGCATGGGGACATTATCTAGAAAATCCATTCCATATTTAAGGTTATACAGCTGTGATAAAAAAAAACAAAACATGGTTCTGAGAAGAACTGTACTTTAGTCTTTAAATAAGATTATAAATTAACAGATTGAATAGCCAGGCATCCAGCTCAAATCCATGGGAGATTTGCACCTTCTGTGGGACCAGGACTTGACTTGCATTATGCCAGTTTCTTGTTTTATAACGTGATATGCTCTGCAAAAGAATGGCCAGTGGCCTTAAAACTGATTTCTTTTTGTGATGGGAATATGTTTGTCTCTTTTTGTCTTTTGTATGGAAATTTATTCTCTCCTGGTAACTTCCACAAGCATGTAATCTGTTACCAAGCTTATCCTGAAATGACGAATACGGTATCTGGAAGTGCACAAGAGAAGATGCTGGCCTGGGCACTCCTGGGAACTCCCATTCAAGCCATTGTGGGATTTTTCAGTTCACTGACCAAACAAATCAGATTACCACAGCTGTTTAGCCAGATGGTCTTCCTAGTGTCATGAGGCAAGTACAGTCAAAATACCATCTACAACTAGCACAAGGATTGTACTGGCAACTTGCGGCAGAAGAGAAGTTATATTATGGAAACCTATTGTTGATGTCACTTGATTGAGATTTCCTTTTCCAACAGGCAGATGAACTGACCACAGTGTCTGGCCGTGATTGGAGAATGCAGGTAGTAGGTGACAACGTAGAACATTGAAGAGTGCTCTGGCTGGGTTTTGGGTTGCAAGTTGGGAACATTAATCTTCTTTTTTTTATCTTCTATTAAATCTTGCCCTGACCTGCTTGGTATTATTAGATCTCTTTACTTCTTTGTGTTTCTTTTTCCAGCAGCTGTCAGCAAAATAGTATTGTGTGTTTTTTGGGTTCATTAGACGACTACTTTTTCTTCCCTTGTGCTGGATCCACTCTATGTGCAATAGTACCATTCCGTCTATAGTACATAGTTAAAAAAGGAGAAAAAAGAAATTATCACAACTGCTGTGCTTCCAACTAGAAGATCTCAATACCTGAGATCCTTTTTCAAATTATTATTCCGTTGACCGTGGTATTATCAGGAAGCTTCTTCCAGAGGCTCATCCAGCTCTTGTTAACTCCGAAGAATTTCAGTGTCTGACTATTAAGACAGAACCAAATGAAAGTTCAAATGTTATGTGACATTTTGTATAGTTAATAAAATAGATTTTGTCTGCTTCACTTTGAAAATACCAGTATTATAGGAGAAATGTATGGGATTACGTTATTACTGGAGAGCAAAGGCATCTCCAGTGGGCAAATCATCTTGTTACAAGATAGATATATGAGAGAGGTGGCAGAAATAATTTCTTGAAGGAACCTCTTTACCTGTATCTGAAAGGTACCAGTGAATTCTTGGAAGGCTACAATTGGGAAGAGAAACCCAGACACTGGTGGGAGAGAAAAATAATTTTACATAATAAATTATAAAGCAACGGATGTCATTTTCCTGGACTTGTGCAAGGCGTTTGACACTGTCCCACATGACATCTTTGTCTCTAAAATGGAGAGACATGGATTTGACAGATGGACCACTCGGTGGATAAAGAACTGTCTGGATGGTCACACTCAGAAAGAGTTGTGGTCAATGGCTCAATGTCCACGTGGAGACCAGTGACAAGTGGTGTTCCTCAGGGGTCTGTTCTGGGTCCAGTGCTGTTCAACATCTTTGTCAGCGACATGGACGATGGTGTTGAGTGCACCCTCAACAAGTTTGCTGATGACACTGAGCTGTGTGGTGCCGTGGACTCAACTGAGGGAAGAGATGCCATCCAGAGGGACCTTGACAGGCTTGAGAAATGGGCCAGTGCAAACTGCACGACTTTAAACAAGTAAAAGTGCAAGGTCCTTCACCTGAGTCGGGCCAATCCCAGGCACAAATACAAACTGGGCACAGAGTGGGTTGAGAGTAGCCCTGAAGAGAAGAATTTGGGAGTGTTGATAGATGAGAAGCTCAACATGAGCCGGCAGTGTGCTCATGCAGCCCAGAAGGCCAACCCCATCCTGGGATGTCTCAGGAGAAGCGTAGCCAGCAGGGCAAGAGAGGTGATTCTTCTCCTTTACTCTGCTCTTGTGAGACCCCACCTCGAATACTGCGTCCAGTTCTGGTGTCCCCACCATAAGAGGGACATAGAACTGTTGGAGAGTGTTCAGAGGAGACCACAAAGATGATCCAGGGGCTGGAGAACCTCTGCTATGAGGACAGGCTGCGTGAGCTGGGATTGTTCAGTCTTGAAAAGAGAAGACTTCGGTGGGACCTAATAGCTGCCTTCCAATACCTGAAGGGATCCTACAGGAAGGCTGGGGAGGGACTTTTTACAAGAGTGTCCACTGATAGGACAAGGGGAAATGGGTTTAAGTTGAAGGAGAATAGATTTAGATTAGATCTTAGGAAGAAATTCTTCAGTACGAGGGTGGCAAGACTCTGGAATAAATTACCCAGAGATGTTGTGGCTGACCCCTCCCTGGAGGTGTTCAAGGCCAAGTTGGACAGAGCCTTGAGTAGCCAGATCCAGTTGAGAGGCGTCCCTGTCCATGACAGGGAGATTGTATTAGATGATCTCTAAGGTCCCTTCCAGCCTAGGCCATTCTATGATCCTATGAAAAATCAATCCCAATTACAAGATCCTGTAGAGACTTTATAATGTTGTTTGGAAGAAACAACGCTTTATATCAAGATCTCATAGTGTTTTCCTAGTAAAACTCATAGAGATAAATTAAATTCACAGGCTCTCTCCATTTTTTTAATTGTTGTTAAAGGATTCACTGTGGTCATTGACAAGATTTTCTTGAAGACTGGAGGAAAGCGAATGTCACTCCAGTCTATAGGAAGGGCAGGAAGGATGACCCGGATAACTGCAAACTGGTCAGCCTCACCTCCATCCCTGGAAAGATGATGGAAAAACTTATCCTTGGTGCTGTCTCTAGGCATATCAAGGATAAGAAGGTTATTAGGAGCAGTCAGCATGGCTTTGCCAAGGGGAAGTCCTGTTTGACCGACCTGATAGCCGTTTATGAAGCAAACCAGGTGGATGGATGATGGCCGTGCAGTGGATGTGGTCTGTCTGGATATCAGCAAGGCCTTTGACACCATCTCCCACAGCATCCTCATAGGTAAACTGAGGAAGTGTGGTCTGGATGACCAAGTAATGAGGTGGGTCACTAACTGGTTGAAGGGAAGAAGTCGGAGAATTGTAGTCAATGGGGCGGAGTCTGGCTGGATGCCTGTGTCTAGTGGGGTCCCTCAAGGATCAGTGCTGGGACCAGTGCTTTTCAATTTATTCATCAGTGACCTGGACGAGGGAACAGAGAACACTGTCAGCAAGTTTGCTGATGACATGAAACTGGGAGGAGGGGTTGACACACCAGAAGACTGTGTTGCGATTCAGAGAGACCTGGACAGGCTGGAGGGCTGGGCGGGGAGAAATCTTATGAAGTTCAACAAGGGCAAGTGTAGAGTTTTGCACTTGGGAAAGAATAACCCCATGTGCCAATATAGGTTGGGGACTGCCCTGCTGGAGAGCAGCACAGGGGAAAGGGACCTGGGGGTCCTGGTGGGCAGCAGGATGACCATGAGCCAGCAATGTGCCCTCGTGGCCAAGAAGGCCAATGGCATCTGGGGGTGTGTTAGAAGGGGAGTAGCAAGTAGGTCGAGAGAGGTCCTCCTGCCCCTCTACTCTGCCCTGGTGAGGCCACATCTGGAATATTGTGTCCAGTTCTGGGCCCCTCAGCTCAAGAGAGACAGGGAACTGCTTGAGACAGTCCAGTGCAGAGCCACAAAGATGATTAAGGGAGTGGAACATCTCCCTTATGAGGAAAGGCTGAAGGAACTGGGTCTCTTTAGCTTGGAGAAGAGGAGACTGAGAGGTGACCTCATTAATGTTTATGAATATGTCAAGGGTGAGTATCAGGAGGACGGAGCCAGGCTCTTTTCAGCGGCGTTCAATGACAGGACAAGGGGCAATGGGTTCAAGCTGGAACGTAGGAGGTTCCACAAAAACATTAGGAAAAACTTTTTTCAGTGTGAGGGTGACGGAGCCCTGGCACAGGCTGCCCAGGGAGGTTGTGGAGTCTCCTTCCCTGGAGACATTCAGACATTCTGGATGCATTCCTGTGGGATCTACTGTAAGTGATCCTGCTCTGGCAGGGGAGTTGGACTAGATGGTCTTTTGAGGTACCTTCCAACCCCTAACATTCTGTGATTCTGTGAAGCAAGATCGAGTCCTGTGGACTCAGATGGACAAAGGGAGATAGAAGATGAGATACAGGAAGAGAAATTGTGGGTTTAGGCATTTGTAAACTCTTTCTTTACTTAGCTTAGGGCATGTTCATACCACAAAACAAAGGAAAACAAAAAGGTTGTTTCTGACTTTTTATTAGTTTTACAATAATTATAATAATTGCTTTAAAAGTCACAAGCCAGGAAATTCTAAATGAGACAGTGTAATTATAATATATAACCATAATAATGCTTCCTTCCATTACTCACTTGGGTATTGTGAGGCTTAATTAGTTAGTGTTTGTACAGCAGTAAAATGCAAAACACCATACAATTATTAATTATTTTTCCTATTTCAGTTCTTCAGTATAACTGATTATCTTTCACAAGGTTCTTAAAGTGGATAGTTTAAACAGATCTGTATAAAGTGAACTGTATTTTGTATCTGTCTTGCTGGTAGTTGGAGTGGCAAATCAGTGTTTAATTGCATCAGTATTTCTCATGAACACGCTGACACTGTGACAATGGATTTGACCTAGAAATATTTGTTGATTATCACATTTCTGGGCTTTGCAACAAAACTGAATTGTTCTCATGGGAGCCAGAGACAGATCTCGTGGAAATAAACAGAGAACGAGTGACACAGACTGACAAACCAGCATATTTAAAAGGGAGGAAAAAAACACATATAAATGGTGTCCAGTCAGAATAAATAAAACTTTTTGTCAAATATTCAGAATAGGAAAATATCTTATTTCTTCTTTTCTGCTATATAGAGTTCAGTGAAGAAAAACTTGGTTAATGTGTAAGTCAGCAATGTATAAACAACAAATAGAGTTAGAGCTCAGGGAATGTGGCACTGTAGACTAAAATATGATGATCTGGAGGTCAAGGGAGTCCCAAACGAGAAATGGTACAAAACCAACTGCTTTATAGACTGTAAGAATCAATCTGGGTTAGAGTTTGAAATGGATTTAAGTTAATTTTCAGGGATAATTAGCACCTTTGGGGATAGTACTCAGATCCTGTGAGTTAAGTCCAGGAAGTTCTCCACTAGATTATTGCTTATTTAGTCATATTGCCATTGAGCTGCAGCACAGATGTGAGGATTGGGATTAATTTTGCTATCTGAAGGCTAATTTGACATTTAGACTGCGCTAACCTCAATGGAAAGAGAGGGCCATTTCATGAGGATTTTTCCTTTTGTCTGCCTTACACAAAACCATCTTCATTTCTTTACCAGCTGATGGACTGAAGGAGAGTTGTCAAAGGAATTAAGCTGATCTTAAACATTTATTTTTGGAAGAAATAAATGATGTTATGGAAATGCCATTCTCCATTCACTTATAAAGGGATTCTTGATGTCTTTTAGACTTAGACAACTTAGATGCCTAAGATAAATTACATCTTACATGTGCAAAGTTTTAGACCTCAAGTCTGTAATGATGAGCACAGGCACAACCCTCCAGTGTGCTACATGCCAGCAATGCAGAGGATACTTAAGCACATGTAGCAAGGGACAGTCCTCATCATTCACCAGGGTGATTCTCACATCCATTTGTTTCAGTTTGTAGACCGTGTTAGGTTCCTTCTTGCTATTGGTACTACAGAACTAAGAAGCTTCAGTTGTAATCCAGATGTTTCTGTGAGCATGTTGACCTGTCAGACACAGATTAAGATGGGCATTTTTTAAGCAGAGATGAAACGCTAAGCAGTTGCGTTTTCATTCACATCAAAATTTGGATCAGTGCTTTTAAAAATAAGTTTTAATGAAAAAAAAAATGGAGATGATAGGAAAACCCAGTTCTATAAAGGCAGCAAAAGTTTTACAGTTGACTTTCGTGAACCCATTATTTAACCCATTAAATGAAATGGAGTGTGGTCTGTTTTATTGATGATCATATGATAGTTAAAATACTAGAGTAATCAATACATAAAACCGCTCATAATTAAATATTGACTTGTGCTTTTTAACATCAGCCTCTCTATTATTTAGGTTGTGTCAGGCTGATTGGTGTTGTATTCAAGACTGTATTTTGTTTGGAAGGAATTTTTCTAATCTAATACTGCCACTTACTCTGCTCCCAGCCAATTTATGAACATCTGCTTATAGCAGGCAAGACCTTTCCACTCCTGCAACCGCGAGAATTTCCATTATTGCATTTACATGTGTCTCAGCAGCTGCTAAGCAACAGGGATGTGTTACCTGCCAAAGCCCGGATCCAGGTCTGTAAAAACGATGGAGAGAAATACATGTGTGTAATATACTTAAAATAACAAGTGAGGAATGTTGTTTTGGGAGTAGGTAGAAATGGGGAGGTGTAAGAGAAGTAGAATTCCATTCTAGAAACATGTGAAGAAGGGTATTATAGTGTGTTAGAGAAAATCTAAGGGAGTCAATCAATTTGTTATATTTAGGTGGTCTGTTCTTGGGAGCAAACTCTTGATGGATTGTTTTTGCTTTGCTAAATCTTGCCACCGCATTAGGTCTATATGAAATGTTAGATAATGGGGAGCAAGGAGTAGGGAGAACATCAGGAAGAAAATTTAGTTGAATGATTATAGTATTCCTAAATAGACCAAGTTTGATTCATAGTGCTTTATATTGTGGTTTTGCTTCTTCTTTTAAAACCAGATGTATTTATATTTGGATAAGAAATGAGTCAGTCTCAAATGCTTTTCAAAGACTGAATTGACTTTCTTTTCTGTTGGTGTTTTTGGTCTCATGCCTCTGGCTTTGCAGGGTGGAACTGTTTCTAAGAAATGGTTTGAACGTTAGAAATGCTGCTGCAGCTCTTAGCATTAGCACGGGTGCATGATGTGTGGTGCTGTACCAACACAAACATAAAGATGGTTTTTACCTTGCAGACCTTATAGTCTGCATTTAAAGAGGAGGTGGTAGATGGGGGAAAACAAGGCACAAGAATAAGTGTGAATAGTGAAACAGTACCAAGAGCCCCAAGACTCGCAACCCAAACACCAGCTGACCATTGTCAAGCTTTGGATAGCCACAGACAGATTTCGGGAAGACATTTAAGAGGAGGAAGTACCCTGCAATGGGTGCACTGGGAAAAAAAAGAAACGTAATGCTGCTGCTTCTGAATCTGTAGACAGTTACAGGCAACATCACGGCTGGAAGTGAAGAACTGGCCTACATTTGTGCCATGGTACAGTGGAGAAGGAGGTACCATGAAGACTGGAGGTTGAAGTGACAGGACAGGTATATGAGTTTTGCAGCAGTGTTGGCGTGGTGTTGACAGTGGGAAGATTAATTTTTGTAGGACAGAGGACATTGTCAACAAGCAAGTTGGAACTATTGGGACAGAGAAAACGTCAGATTTCCATCATGTATAACAGAGGTTCTGTATTGTCCTTTAAAGTTAGTTCATACTTTTCCCTGCTTTTGAAAGCATTTTATAATTCTTTAAGGAAGTCCCTCCTTTTGAATAACACTGCAAGCCAAGTAACAGATTTAACTGTCTTTATTAAAGCATTTAAGAGAAGTTTCCTAAAAAATGGTTACTCTCTCCTTTACTTGAAGACACAGTCTGATGAGAATATAACATCATAAAATGTCATTTTAGACAGGCAGTTTATACATTAAATTCCTGATACTTTTTTTAGTTTCCTTGGTTGGCTTGGAAATGATATGTATGTAAACCCTTAACACTAGAGTTGTAATAAAGCATTTTCATGTATATTGCTTGTACTTTGGTATACACTGTTTTACTAACAAAACTGTTGAAATTAGGCAAGGGGACTGTTGTGACATTTGAGGCAAAATATTTAGGCTGTGAAAAACAATGAAACAAAATACTATGCAGAAAAATATTACTAACACATTTATGGCTTTGGAAGACAAGAATAGAACAACTGAATTTGTAACATTTTTAAAAAATTAGGACTAGTTTATCTTTCTGCAATAAAACTGCACTACATTTTTTGGAAAAAAAATGATAAGTGATGTGGAAAAAGTGACATGTCAGAAATCAGATTAAATCTATGTTTCGGTCTAACTGAACATAGGTATTTTTAGTTCAGCACTCAGGTAACTATGTCCAGTTTAGCTGTATTTCCCCTGTCAGCATCACTAGTAGTAAGTCTGCAATTTATCCATTGGGATTTGTGTATTTACAGTCTGCTGGGGAAGAGTCAACACCGTGTATTCCTTCCTCACCTCCTAGAGCTCTCTGAAGGGGTAGGTGGGCATGGGTGTGAAAAATCTGGTTGATACCATTTCCTTGACTACCCAAAGAATTTGACAAAGCCACTTCACCAAATGACAAATTACCATCTCCTAGATTTCTTCAAGTTACAGAAATAGGCCTCTCCCCAGGATCACCCAGAATAAGGATCTCATTTCAGCTCTCTGCTTTGAACCTGTATGAAACCTGTCACTACTGCATACAGAGGACCGTCATCAAACATGGACCCTTCAGATAACCCCAGCCTTTGCAACTGTTCACTATAATATCCATGCTCGATCTTTAACTGGATTGTCTGGATTCCTGTGTCTCACAACGCTTTGTTATTTTTGTTAAATATAATATGTTAATACTAATTTTAAGTGCAACATATTCTCAGCCTTAACTGTCTTTTCTTCTGGGGATGTATCTGAAGCTGTAAGGAGAAGCAATAGTTATCACATTTGAAAATCTTACTGCTACGCTGGGAGCAGTAATTGATATCTCACAGAGTATGGCTACTTTTTCCTTTTCTCATGTGTATTATGATTCATAAAGGGAGATCTTATTACTTCTTGAATAGCGTGCCTGAAGGGACCAACCTGAAGTGCTTGGAATAAAGAGCTTGTGTCATTGGCACCAGTGGAGAAAAGACATGGGAAGAAAAACAAATGTCTAAATAATTTGATTACTTCTCATGCCAGCACTTCCATTAAAGCTCTCACCTGGGTTCATGTGTTTTAACTTAACTGAAAGAATTTGAGCTAATGTACCAAGGGAGGAGTTGAAATGCAAGATAAGACTAAGACTAAATAGCATGGTGGGTCACAAAAGACTTGTAAGTAAACCAAAACCAAAACAGCCAAAAAAGACATGTAGGCATGATTTAGTGGCAGACTTCACAATGTTAGCTTTACAGTTGAACTTGATGATCTTAAGGGTCTTTCCCAACTTAAATGATTCTATGATTCTGTACAAAACACACCTGGATGAAATCTGTCAAGGCAACCACTTACTTTTCAGTAACCCTGCTGAGGGTGGAGGGACTGTGTCCCTGGGTTAACTAGCCAAGAGAATGAAACCCTTAATCCCACTGATTTTGGATGAGAGCAGAGCCTGTACTGCATTAGCTCTGACAGCAGGGAGCCGTGTTTGCCGATAGTTGTGCCAGCAGCTCTGCTCTCAGTGACTCCAGCTGGGACTTCCCGGGGGACAGGGATTATGTTATCACTCCTGAACCAGCAGCTTTTGAAACCAGGAGCGTAGGTCAGATCCAGAGAAAGCAGGTGGTCTTTATTCCTGTCCTCTTCAAACCGTCACCCCAAAGCATCCTTGCAGACAGCTGTCGTGTGTTGAAGGAGTAAGAAACAGGGCTGTGAAGCTGGCGATGCTGTTTTACTTATAGATAAAATAGTGGCAGTTTGTTGATAAAGTGGTCTGCTGGTAAAATAGTAACAGTCTACTAATAGAGGGAGAAGTCAGAGTCAGATGGACAGTTCTGCTAACAAATAGAAGGAAAAAAAAGTGAAAAAGCTGTGATGGTTTCAGTCAGCTGTCAAAACAACTGGAGAATCACACATCACTAAATTAAGCAGAAATAAATCATTGACTGATCTTCTGAGGCAATTTTTGAACTCATTAAGGATATGTCTTCCTCTCATTGGCTTAATCTTTAAGAAACATCTTCCTTTGTATAGGAAAGCACTTTTCCAGTGCCTGGGTTTGAGCCCACCCAACTGGCAACTGCTTGCTCACTCCTACCCATCTCCCTTTTGGGATAGGGAGAAGAAAATTAAACAAAAGGATTGAGGACTGAGATTAAGGACAGGGAGGACTCACTCACTGCTTACAGTCATGGGTAAAAACTGGAGTAGACATGGGGAGAAAAGTATCAATTTAATTTAGATACAGAACCACCACCAGTTTATCAATCAGTTAGATCTTAAATATGTCTTACCTCCACCCCTCCCTTCTTCCTGGCTACCTCCAGCCCTGCCGCCAGCAGCACAGGGGGGCAGGGGATGGGGGCTGTGGTCTGTCCTGTATGCTCTGTCCATGCTGCTCCTTTCTCCTCAGGGAGAAGACTCCTCACAGTCTTCCCCTATGAGAGAAGATCATACTTCATCTGCCTTTGCCAAGAAAGAGGGACCTCGGATGGATGATTTGGTGCTAAGGTCCACGTCTTAAGCATCCCTGTTTTACACTCTGGCTGCAGAAGTGAAATCTAGGCTCTAACCATCTGCATAAAGGAGCTGAAGCACTTCCAAAAAGCTCCTAATTGCTTATGAATGGTCTGGTTTGGAAAAAGTGACATGAATGGTCTGCATAGAAGGAAAGTACCATTGGGGATAGTTTGTGCAAATTACATGTGCACAAGGGATCCTGTGTGTACCAGCATAATGTAAATGTTAAAGAAACTAAAAATGTACCATTGACCCAAATGGACATATTGAACAGGAGATAACCTTTCTTTTTTTCTCTGCACAAGGTGTTTGTCTAATGCCTGTGCAGTGGGTAGGGCAAGCTGAGACACTTGAGCCAGTATTTTCAGGCAAGAGCTGACTCTGCCATGAGCAGTGGCCAGGAGGAGGTTTTAGGTTAGACATTACAAATATTCACATGAAGCTGTAATACCCTCATGGAGGAAAAACACCAACATGCACTGAAACTGTCTTAGATATCATAGAATTCACATGGACACTCGACTGTTAGATACAATGTTGAGTTTCTCCAAGTCTGATGCTCAAGAGGTTATCTGTCCCCAGTTTTACACATTTAATAGCTCATTCGATACTGTGCTTAATAATGCAACTCAATTATTAAAGAGTTTAATAAAGTATTTGATATTAACCAACTAAGATTATGAAGCCTATGGAAGCAATCAAATTCTTCTTTCCCTCCCATTCTCTTAATAATTTAAAATAAGATAAAATGTGTTACATTATTTTTGTCTTATTCTGATTTTTAATTTATTGCTTAAAACCTAGTAGATTATAATTAATAGCGTTACATGCAGATTTTTATCAACTTCCCTGTCTATTATAATTTGTGAATCAAGACTTCAGGTATGCACTGCAGACTATTTTCATGGCTTTTTAGTTGTGATATATCGCCTAATGTTCCAGTGATGTGATACAGTGATTGTATGTAGAAGAGGACTTTATATTAATACAGATAGTAGCTCTTTTCAGTAACTGAATTTTCTTAAATACACGCAAGCATTTTTGAAGCATTGACATTTATCTGGGGTTCATGTCTGCTCTTCAAGGAATGACCAGTTCAGTGCCTCAGACAGCATCATGTATGTTCACAGAATCACAGAGTAGTTGAGGCTGGAAAAGACTTCTGAGATCGTTAAGTCCAGCCTATGTTCCTACCCTCCAGTCACTGAGCAACAGATGAAATCTAATAACTTCCCTCCCAGGTGTCCCCCATCAGTGATATCTTGAGCAGCATCACTCAGTTCATTACTTGATGAGCTGTAGAGTTTGTATTAGAAAATAACTGCTTATAAATACAGTGTAATTAGGGCTTACATAGAAATAATGTTGGCAGGCATTACCATATAATCATTTAGAAGCCATGACCTTGCTAAATGACTTTTTTGCATGACAGCTGAATTTAATAGGTGCTTCACTACAACACATCAGTCTTTTAGTAGAGAATAATCTCTGTCCCTTCCGTTGCAAGACATTAAGTCTGGTAGTCCGAATGCACATCCAAGTTGTAAAACTTTTTGTAAAACTGCCCAAATGATCTTTTCTCAGGTTAGATCATTAAAATAATCTTCTTTCTTTCTAATCTCGGATGATCAGCTTTAAATCAGGTTTGGGGGTAGGGCTTCCATTTGCCTGTTGTTATCAGCTAGTGGTGATTGTAGTGAAATTAAAAGTCTCTAGAGCTAAGCTGTTAATGCCTTAAATGATTGATTCATTATCACTCTTTGGAAATGAGTTTCTCATGGAAGGGACCTTGAGAAATCTGAAATCTCTGCATTGCAGAGGACAGGTTTCAAGTTAAAAAACCAAAATAACCAAATAATGAAAAAGAAGGTAAGTGTGGGTGTTGCAGTTAGTAGATTGCTGATTGCCGGGAGCAGTCAGAAGGGCAGGGGCTCTAAGGAGTGACAGGGGAGGGAGCGGGAGGGTCCTCTGTAGTTGGGCAATGTCTCAGCTTCTGAAATAGAGCTGGTACCAGTGAGGGTGATGCACTGAAGGGTCCCCTTTATATGTCCTTGTCCTTAGGGACAGCCTAAACATGAAGGATGAATAATGCCAGGTCTTGGTGCAGTGGGGAGGAAGGTGTTCCTCCTTCCCGGTTCCCTCATCGTTCCTCTGGTTGGCTGTGCAGGACTGACTGTGGTATTCCCTTTAACATCTGAAAAGGCATGCTGTTGTTTCAGATCAGGTTAGGGTGAGGACTTGTGAGAAAGATTAAGTCAATTTGAGCAAAACTCTTCAACACGGAAGAGTCCTTGACTGCACAGCCTCCCTCAGTTCAGAGGCTGGATACTCTGGGGGACGTAATTTGCAGAATGAGCTGTGTCAGCTAGGTCTGCAGCAGCAGCAGCATGGCTCAGAACTGGGCTGCCAGTTGTAGCACCTTTCAAAATGAAGAGCTCTTAAAATGCAAAATGCAAGAAATTGATACACACAAGTCTTTAGATTACAGTATGCTTGAGGAAGTAGTTTCACTTAACGCTGAAAAAGCCTCTGGGATACAATCCCATTTCATCCAACCTGTTTGCAAATTAATTATGTTAAGCAGGTTCTTTTAATTACATTGCTTGAAGGAAGAGCAGCAGAACATGTAAATTCCATAAGAGAGAAAGCAAAGGTTTCCACTGCCAATTATGGAGCTAAATTCGACAAAGGCAGCTGTAGCGTGATGGGGAGGGAAGTCTAGAGAAACTCCTGAACGCCTCATTTTTCTTTTCACCAATGTCCTGCAGCACTCAAGTGTACCACACCGGGCATGACGTTTCTTCCAAAGTATTAAGACCTTCTGTTCTGCAGCTTTTGTGACACAACAGCCTGTAACAAGTGAAGGCACTTGGCTCTTGCTTGGGAAGGATCACAGCTCTCGTTTGACTTGCACCACAGTGGAAGTCTGTACGCTGTCCTGAAACGTTTCTCCTTGCTGGAGGTATCTGAGAAAGCCAAGCAAGAAGTGGCAGGTGCCCCATGTGTGACATACACCACCCCCACCTAGCGGTTACCTTACAGCTTGGTGGATAGCTGGCTGGGATGCACTACGCAGATTTATCCTGGGAATTGGGAAAACTGTGACCTGAGGCTGTTCTACCTCAGCACATTTTTGTATTCTTTATATGTTTAAGGAAAGTGCTCGAAAACAAAAAATTCTGTTGTTAAGCCTGTCCCTGTTTAATGGCTGGAGAGCTGAATGATTAGTTTAGAATTTGCCCAATTCTGAAATGCAGTATGGAAGAGCACGGTTTTTTATAAGAAACTGCTGAATGCAAAATACTTGGAAATGTGACTTTTGCCTGTCACTTACGCAGTTCCAAAAGCAAGCGGGGAAGTTTTAAAAGGAAAACGCATTAAAAAAAATAAGCATGACTCCTTTCTTGGTGTGTCTCTTATGCTGAGCAGATAAAACAGCACAGAATCACAGAATGTTAGGGGTTGGAAGGGACCTCAAAAGATCATCTAGTCCAACCCCCCTGCCAGAGCAGGATCACCTACAGTAGGTCACACAGGAACGTGTCCAGAAGGGTTTTGAATGTCTCTAGAGGAGGAGACTCCACAACCTCCCTGGGCAGCCTGTGCCAGTGCTCTGTCACTCTCACAGTGAAAAAACTCTTTCTAATATTTTTATGGAACCTCCTATGTTGCAGCTTACCCCTTGTCCTGTCGTTGGACGTTGCTGAAAAGAGCCTGGCACCATCCTCCTGACACTCCACTGGTGGTTGTGAGGAAGAAGGATTTAAAACCATTGTTTCTAACTCTAAGCTATTTTTTTTAGGCATATATTTCATTTGTCATTTTTTAAAATAGAACCAGATAATTTGGCTATTATAGTATCAAGAGGCCATTGTTCAAGGTAGAACCTAAAATATCCATGCAGAATGTCAACTACATATTTGAAGAGTCATCTGGTTACAAAAGATTGTGTTCAACTCACCTTTTGCCATGTTGGAGTCTAAACTAGTTACACATTGGGGATCTCCAGGAGCCACCTCCCGAGAGGAGATTTCATCCTACCTGTTGCAAGCATCCTCCTATTTTAAGACAGTCTCCTGTTGTTTTTGATAAATTCTCTTCAGTCACTATTGAGGGAACTTCGATAACTAACTTAGATGGAATACCTAGGTTTGAGCCAGATAAAATGAGATAAATCTCATCCCAAAAAAATAAAGGCATGGTTATTATTTGCTCTTCTGAATCAAAGTTGAATTTTTAAATTTAGCCTTTGCTAAAACTAAAAAAAATAATATTTTTTAGTTAATCAGATTTTTCTGTTCCAATCAGCAGCTGAGAGGATCTGTCTTGCAAGCTGTAAAATAATCTCTTCTCTCACTTCCTGATGTCAATGTTAGCTATTTCACATGGGCTTTGGAAATACAGGCCTTTTGAAAAGGCAGGACTAAGGGTTTCTATTTCTTGATCATCATTTCTGGGTGGACCCTTTATTGTGATTATGTGAATTACAACATCATTCTTTACCCAGGCTTCACTTCTCTCTTGGCACACTGCCGTGACTCTTATGAAGGACCCTGGGCTGAGGAGCAACATGGGTTGGTGAGATGTGGCCAGGTGGGCTGCTCCTGCACTCCATGGTGTCCACCTCAGAGACAGCAGAGGGACCAGCAGTGTGCATCATAAACTCTTTTTGCTGGACCAAGATATATTGAGGGAACTCGATGTGGGGAAAGATCCCTGCTAAGGTCATTTTCTGTGTCGTCAACCTCTAAGTGTGTTCAGAGCTCCTTCTTCCCTCTCAGACTCTTTTTTGTGGCCTTGGTCTGCTCTATTCCTTCCTTCCCCCGCTCCATGTGTCTGCCCTTTTATCTGCTGCTCCGAGCTTCTGTGCTGTTCACATTGAGAACACCAGGGAGAAGCCCTGGGCCAGTGTGAACTGGTGTAGCACTAGCTCTTCAGTGGAGGCACCACTGGGGAGCTGGCCCTTGATCTGGGAGCAGAGTTCGCACAGCTCGCTTTGAACTGTTTTTTTGCTTTCTTTATCCTCTGTTGCCTCACAAAGATTTATTACCCTTAAGATATCTCAAGTTGACACTAACAGAAAATGAAGCTTTTTGGGAAGAGGGTAGAAGTCCTCTCTCAATGCCCAGTCAGTCCTTGACCTTCCTGCCTAGACTTTTAACAGCATTACATTTCTAATGATATGCTTTATTTTGCAGATACCACTAGCAATTAAGGCAGGACCACCATCTCATTCTGCGTTGCTCCCAGACAGCTGTCAGATATTAATGACCAGAGTTTGCTATGACCAGAGCTGGATTAAAACTGGTGACCTACATGTGAAAGACTTTGTGTCTCATTACCTCAAGCAATTCAGCCCTAGATGCCTTTGACATGTAATGCTGTTTTCTGGCTTGCTCTTATTAATCATGTTTGGCGCTATCTGCCTGCTTTATTCAGAGAAACGTCTGGGGATTGATATGCCATAGTTCTCTTTCTCATAGCCCACACAGTTTTCACCCATCCTAATTTTTGTTCACTCTGATTGACCCTAAGAGATCTAGAAACTGGATAATAACCCTGGAGTAAGAAGATCAAAGCTTTTTACATTTAGGTCACTACTAATAATCCAGTGGTGGTCATTAGAGCATATGTTTAGCAGCTCATGTAAATTCTTTCAATCCCCTTCCTCGTGGTCTCAAAGCCAAATGTGCCTTCATTTCACTGGCACTTCTGGTGACTTCAGAACTAATTGAGAAAAAATCTGTGAGCAGGGCATCTATTTGGGATTTGACCCCAGTTTAGTAATCTGCTTGGTGACTGCACTCATTCCTGTAAGATGAGAACCAATAAAGATCCAGTGTGGAAAAACGAAGATGCTCCAGGCTGTCAGTACAGTTTAGACCCTGCCTTGCCATGTGCTTCCATTCTGAGGGAAGATTGTTGGTGTGGGGCTCCTACAGAAAGCCTGCAGCTGCTGCGTGTTTCCAGAGAACACTGAATATGAAGAAAGAAAGGTTCTAGGCAGAGATCCAAAGCAGGGACGTTGCCAGGGTTCAGTCTGCATTTTAATCCGCTAGCATACAAATTTTCCAGACGAACTGGTTCAGCAATTCAGATGGTCCCACCCCGACTCCTGGACAAAGCAAGTGAGACACATGACACATACACGTGTAAGAGGGAGCTCTGTGGGCTGCACAGCTACTGCCAGATACAAAATACCGTGAAGGAACAGAAAAATGCTTTGAATTCTGTCGTGCATGCTTTTGGAAGGAGAGTGATGTTATTAGCAGTGAGATTGTCTCCTGAAATGGAAATACATAATTCAGTTTGTGGTTCAGTCAGTTCTATTAAAACTTGGTCTTTATTTCTGCTGTCAAAATACATTTAGAACAAAACCTTCAAGTCAAAGGCAGGAAAGATTAAATTGCTCTTATCTTTTCAAGTTCAACTGAAAAGGGATGCTGGTGGAAGGAGGTTCTGGAGGTAGAACAGTGCTGTAGCCTCTTTGTATCGTTCCCCAGGCACAGGAGGGACAAGCCTATAGGATCTCTGTGCAAGCTAGGGACCGTGGGGTTTCTCCCTTCCAATGTCATAAATGTTTCCAGTGAAAACGGTCACTATTTTCAGGGCCCTGGAGCTCTGCCAATTCCCTGAAGCTTATCTGGATGCTGCCTAACTTTTAGCAGCCTAGAACGTTGAGTTGTATTAGACACGGGGGCAGTATGGAACTGCCCCCCCACACCGTGGGGGCTCTTGCTAGGTCCTTCATACTTCATACTCTCCCTCAGCTTTGGGCAATCTTTAAGTAAAGCTGAAAACCTGGCCTCAAATAGTACAATGTAGAGCAATGAAAGCAGTATTCAAACGCAAATGACTAACTGGTAGGTAATTGGTTGGGGCTTGTTTGGAAACATAACACAGACATAAAAGCCTCATCTTAGCTCATTGGTTGGCCTTGGCATTTGTTTCTAATGCCTAAACGCAAAACCTAACCTTTCCATGGGGAATTTGGAAGAAGATCAGATTCACGATCCAAGGTATTTAGAAACCAAGATCTCACCTGCTTTACATGGAAACTGTAATTCCTGGGCTTTTTGGAGCAGCTAGAAATTTGCCTGCCCTCTCAGGAGTGCACTGTTTGCTCTCATGGCTCGAGAGCTGTAGATGATTCAGCGGTGCTAATTCTTGCCAATATCCGAAAAATACTGTTTCTCATAATTGTGTCTGGACTTCTTGGTAGTCTTCCTGGGGAGAGTTACGTGCTTCCACACCACGCGGCACGAATAGCAGATTGACACATCCTAATGTCTGTGTGTTGTATAATTAATGTCTGTGCATTGTATAACTAAGGTCTATATGTTGTGTAACTGCACTGAAGCAATGAGCTTTGTGCCTTCTGGTGCCAGCTGTGGACGCGATGTCCGTGTGACTCTGCAGTGCATGGGCAGCCACACTGGAGCTCTCGGTATGTGTCAGACTTGCTGTGCTTCTCTGGGCACTCAACCTGCAAATGCCAGGTGGCCCTATATCTGGGAATTTGAGTTTTCCTAAAGGCTACTTAAAACAAATATTCCATGCTGTTTTCCACCCCGAAGTCCCACGCAGGTGAGCCCAAAAAGCAATAAAAGTGGTAGGTCAGGTATGAAAGTGGTAGAGTTGGTAGGTGGCCTTTTTATGTACAATCTCACAAGCTCGTTTGTTTTCTTGCCTTGCTTTGCTGGTGCTCTGGTGTCCACCTGTGTGGGTAGGTTGTGGGATTAGACTGATGCTAGCAAAGCACTTTGGGATCACTCAGCTATCTGTAGGTGTGAAAACAGCTCTTATTAAAATTGAAAACCTGTTATTAACTGCACATCTTACAAATTGGTATAGCTGGCTGAATCTACAGATTGTTAGCTCTCCTGAGGCAATGGGAGCGTTGATATCTGTCAAAGGAAAAAACACAAACCAGTATGCTGTGACTAGAAAATGTACATTGCCCTCTTGTGAAAACACAGCTCCACTGCAGCAATAGAAATATCAAGGATCCATTTTTAGCTGAAGAGTCAACATATTCTGCTGCTCTACAAATACAGCACAGGTCAGTCATTGCTTTAGACTGACGTCTCAGAGAGTGTGCTCATAGGACAACAGAACCAAATCTTTCCTATTTATGTACACAGTGTAGGGAAAAAAACAGCTTTTTTTTTTCCCCCTTGGCTCTGCAGTCATTCTGGATTTTAGTCACTTCATCAGTGTGCTGAACTGTACTGTCACTGTACCGCTGTGACAGCTTCACTTGTATTCCAGCTTCATGACAGGTCGCAAACACATGATACTGTGACCTCAAATTCGCCTCAGTGCCACACCATCTCTTTCTCTCCCTGACATTTCACATAAGCAGTCAGAATAGTTTGTTATAGATTTCAGATATTTATGATTTTTTCTGGAGAGGCAACAGGACTGTCTAGTTCATTAATAAATCTAGAAAGGTTGTAGGTGCATTGTCATTAAAAATGGCATAGGGAAGTAGCACTTTATATTTCAGTTGAGAATTAAAATCTTGTTCTTCGCTGAGCTGTTCATGTATTCAGCCTGTTGTCATTCAGTTCTTCATAATCCGAGAAATGACAAAGTGCTCACCTGGAATGGGATTCAGGTCATGCCTACTGTTGGGAGATATAACCAAGTCTTGGGATATATCGCCCCATCAAGATCATAGAGTCATAGAATCATAGAATCATAGAATGTTTGGGGTTGGAAGGGACCTCTAGAGATTGTCTAGTCCAATCCCCCTGCCAGAGCAGGATCACCTAGGGCAGCCGCACAGGTACACATCCAGGTGGGTTTTGAAAGGCTGCAGAGAAGGAGACTCCACAACCTCTCTGGGCAGCTTGTTCCAAGAGATGCAGCATCTCTTCCCATTGATAAAGAAGAATGAAGCAATGATGTTTGAACTGGTGTTTGTCAGGCTGACTGTTAAACTGAATGTGACAGAACATTTAAACGCAGTGGCTCACAAAAATATTTTTTCAGCCAACAATGGTGCCAGAATAGAGACAGTATATTCATGGATGACAAATGTAGGTACTGTGGTACCAATTAGATATCAGGACTGTCCACAGCTGAGTGGCAGAAATCTAGTGAGCCAGACATAAACATTCTTTGGGATGGGGCTGGAACGAGTATTGATGCTGACAGCAGGTGGAAATGGTTAAATTTAAGACCTGCTTTCTCTGCCAGCAGGGCCTTATTTAGATTGAATTGTGGCAGTTTTCTTCATGAATAACCTGAACAGCTGTGAAAAATGTACCTTTTTCTTTGCTCACTTTGTGTGTACTCTCACTGTTACCTAAATGAAGAGCGCCAAAACCTTGACACAGGGAATCTCCAACTGGCAGACCTCTGTGAAAATACCACTGAGCTCTGGAAGCTTCCCCAAGAGTTGATGGTCTGCTTGCACTCTACTAGTAGAGACTGAGCTATCCAAGGTACAGATTTTTTAACACCTGAGTAAGAAAGGAAGAACTGAGCTACCTCAAAACAGAGCTACCTGTGACTGACCTTCAGAGATTTTGGTGCTTTCAGAATTCTCTCTTCAGTGTACTCAGACAACCCAAAATACTGCTGCTGACTGCTAATGGTGTTTGCTTGGGTGAGTGCTTAAAATGTTCAGTTTGAGAGCTCTGGTGCCATGTTTAAGGATTCTACATTTCTTCTCATGCATCGTCTCTGCCCAGCATCATGGCAGGTGCTGCTGGTAAATCTGCCCTGGCAGCTGAACTAGGTGTCCTCTGGGCTCCTTCCCCATTGCAGGAAGAAACGTCAGTGCTGTGTTTTTTAGTTGGACCCTATATCCCAGCATGGAAGACAAGTTTCTCCATATTTTGACTGCACTGAAAGTCACTGGCACTCATGAGCTTGGTGGGCTATTATTTTTCCTTAGACATGTCCAGCCCAACACATTCTATGTCCTGTCTACGATATATTTCAAATTTCTTTTCTTGTTTAACAGGGACTACATACAATTCTCCCACGTTTCTTGTTCGGTGACTGTTTGTTACATCCTTAGAGACTGAATTCCCTGACTGGTTGTTGAAAGTCTTTGCCTGGGTGGTATTATCACCCTTACGTATTTCACTGTCACTGAGGAAAGATGCAAAGAATTTGGACACTTCTTTACAAGGAAATCTGGTTGTAGCCTTAGTTATGAAGATGCTGCCACCTCTCCATAAAGATTTCATGCTATGAGAGGTAGGGCTTTGCCCTATTTTTATGAGAACATGAATTCTAAGAGAGACGAAACGCCAACTCTGTCATATATTTTAAAGTAGGATACCATATGTGAAACTAGTTGCATTCTAGAAACAGCTGCCTTAAGAAAGTGGTTTTTCATTGAATGCCTCTTGTAGATGATTTATGAAGTGTTTAGAGGCTTGAAAATCCTTTGACCATCAAAAAGACCCTTTAAGCCAGGATTGTGTTGAGAAAGGAATGCAATAGGAGGACAAATTCAGAAGAGTGTCTGTGCTGGACAAAAGCCTACCTGTTACTTCTGTGATAATACAGCTAGTTCAGAGAATGCTTTCTTGTTTTGTTCTTGTCTTCTTGTAAAATTGATTTTTTTTTTGTTTGAGAATTTAACAACTTACTAGAATTAGCTCGTTGTTTTTCATACTTAATTACATCTGGTATGAAATGTGAAATGTGTATGTGTGAAATGTGTCATTACTGTTCCTCTAGAAATAACTCATCTCTAGAGAGCATATATGCAGTCAGCTCACTGAGGAGATAAGTCAGGAATTGTGCTGTATCTCCCAGCTGCAAACTTCAAAAGAATGTTTTGGGAAGTGGCATCACCAAGGGACAGTGTTCCAGGGAGGACCCCTCTTGGCGACTGTAAACTAGCGTCCTTCTGGAGAGCAGTTGGTAGCGTAACAGTTTGGTAATGATTGCATAGCTTATTGCTCAAACATTAATGTCTATAGGGTTATTTATTCATCTTTATTGACTCTGGGGTACAAGAATATTAAAGATTATGTGATCTCTCGCTCTCATAAGATAAGAGCTAACTTACCATAGGCACGTATGACTAATCCTCCTTTGAATTCTCATCCCAATAGTGAACTCATTTTTTGCCATTATTATTGTTATTGTTCTGTGCTTGCTAAAGACTGAAGAGTTGTTGTTGTGTATTCATGAAAGCCTACAACCTGATTTATTTAACATGTTTACCAGAGTACTTGGGGGAAAAAGTCAAATCTATTACTCATATTCATTACTCAGTGTGGAAAAGCAACAGTTGTTCCCGAGCATGAGCTAGTTTCCATAATTATACTGCTGGGCAGTTCAAATTGCATCACTCTATATTTTTGAGCATATTTTTGAGGTAATGTTTATTAATGGGAAACACTGATTTTGATACATCCCTCTAGTTATGCTTTGCTGGGTCTATAAATAGACTTTGTATCGGCTCCTTGCAAGTGGATTTAGTTGGGATTTCAGGGATTTTTTTTTTTTTTGTAGCTGAGGGGAAAAATTCAGATGGATCCAATTTTGCAGTTAAATTGCATTCACCACCACAGTGAAGACATGGGTTTTACATTTATCATGCTCAGAATTTTATGCACAGCTGAAGTGATACAGGTATCTTCAGTTGGTCTGGTGCAGAGGGTAACTTAATACAAAGGAGAATGTGTAACTACTCTGAGCTTGTGTCAAAAATAAAGCAGCAAGGAATCAACATTGGAGACCTGTATTGCTTAAGCTTATTTACTGTGTCTTCTTTTGAGCCGACTCCTAATTATGTTATTGAAACTTCAGTTATGGTAATGGTGTCAAACAGAGCATACAATCGGATATTCTGGTGTTGGAAGAATGGGGAAACATAGTAGCTTTCTTTTAAGCGTGCATGTTGATGCATCTTTTTTCTAGAATGGTTTTGTTCACCTTTTCAAAAGGTTCTTAATTAAAGGTAGCTCGTTCTTTGCAGATTTTAGAACTTGTTTTACACTGTCCCTTTGTATGGTCTTATTGGATTCTAGTTTTAAGTCATTTATAGAGTAAGTATGTGAATAATAAAATAATAAGGTCTTAAAGGAACCAAGTGTCAGGTAATACCTGTGGTTTATTCTAGGCTTGCCCACGCTTCTTCTTAATTCCCAGGAGGTGACACAATAGACTGCATCATTCCTTTCTCCCTTCCCATCCTTGGGGAGATGCATTGGATCGAGTCCCCAAAAAATGTCTTACAAGCTCCTTACACTGACTTTTTCTCTTTTCTCTTTCATTTTCTTCTGTGTTGAGCTTTAGATTTTATACCAGCAATGATACTGTTATTCATATGGAACTACAAATGTGCATAATGCTTCATATAAAGAAACTCTATTTTTTTAAACAAGTCAGTGACCTCAAGAGTGTTGTCTTTCAAGACAGTTTTTCTAAGCAAGAACTGATTTAGTCCATGCTTCTGATATATATCTAAATCTAAATATATGTATATATAGTTATATACAATTATATATGCTTAACGCTCTGAACTGGAATGCTGGTATTTCAAAATTTTTATATACTAGTAGGCTTGTAAGTCTTGGCTTGACCTTTCAGAATGTTTGTGTTATGAGAGAAAGTCTAGATAGGGAAGAAGATACATTATATCACAAAGCTGAAATCTTAGAACTGCACTGTGTTAAGAGTCCTTTATTATTATTATTCATAAGAACAGAATTGAAAGGGTTACAGAAGAATGGATGTCCTAAGTAGGACCGTACAAAGTTTTCAGAAGGAAATGTGGAAACCTATCTGCTCACAGCTGCATTGCAGAAGAAAAGCTTTGAGACAGGCCTTGTAGCAGTTAGAAATGTGGAACCATTGCAATTCCAAATGATTAGAAACTTCAATTTAGTACAGTTCCTCTGTGAGTTGCTGGATTGCTTTGAAACTCAGAACTGAAAATAAAAGTCAAAAGGATATGCCCAGGGACAGCAGGGCAAAAAAGGATGTTGCCAGTTCATTGCCCACCTGCCCTTTATCTATTATGCTGCTATTGCTACCATCCTTCCTGCATCTCACCTCTGACTTTGGGGTCCTTCCCATTCCCCTAGCTCTTCTCCCTTTTGCCCTGCATTGAGGCCTGATTCTGTAACACAGAACTCCTGTCAGGTATCTGTTTGTGTGCCCAGGTATTAGGGACAAGTGTTGCATGGACTCCAAGTAAGGAGATGTCAGGATTTACTTCGGTCGGTTCCCATGTGGGTTCCCTTAAACATTTTTGGGTACAACATGAAAAATAACCGCTCCGAGTCCATTGCCTGGAGTTGGCTGGGCACAGAGGGATGATGTGCGTGCTGCTGCCCACTGACTGACCTAGAGACTCTGGCTGCTGTCTGGTTATTTATCCTGTTACATGTGCTCCTATTAGGACTGATCTGCTTGGAGATGGAGGCTGGAGTTCCCTTTTCTAGCCTGTCATGGCAACAAGCTGCAGGGCACTCCAATTTTGGGGACAGTCAGCCCTTCCCATTTTATCTCTTTGAATACTCAGTGCTTTTCTCAGCAGACCAAGTTCTCTCAGCGTGCTCATGGTACTATACAACTTTCCTCTTTTTCACTCCTTTGGTCTTCCTGGGCTTCAGGTTGTAGCTTCCTTCCAGGGAGGGAAGGATTCATGGACTGCTCTATGGCCAAAGGTTTTATGAACTGGAAACGATATCCAATTCCACCAGTTCCCAGCTCTCTGAAGTGAGCTGTGCGTATAAGGGAATTGATGGTTCTTCTCAGAAGTTAAAGCTATTTGTTGGTAATTCCTGAATTACGAGGTTTTGCACTCAATGTCAAGAACAGGGTTAGGGTTAGAGTAGTAGTTTAGCACTCACTGAGATACTGAGGTTCAAATCCTCAGTTCTCCACTCCCAGCTCCAGCAGTTTTCCTTCTCTTTCTGCAGTTTCTTTTCTGCAGTACTGAGCTATAACAACTCCATATGTATAAGAATTTTAGGATGACATATTACATAAGTATATGAGACAGTCAGATATTTCGGGCACCAGGTTTTTTTCTGCAGTTCCATCTGTGTATTCATAAGAAGGTTGTCTCAGACTTTAGTGACTTGTGTTTCAAATCCCTTTTTTGGCTGGAAATAACACTTAGTGATGCTTCTGTGGTCTCATTATTTTGGGAAATTTGCACTAAGGACTTTGCAACACATCAGGCACAACATTCAAGTTAATATCCTGAACCTTTGGAGCCAAAACTCACTGGGAAAATAAAGCCTTCTTAGAAATGAAAAGGAGTCAGGTGATCTTTAGTGAGGGAAAAAGAAAGGAGGGGGAAAAAAAAAAAAAAGAAAAAAACATGTCCCAGATCAGTGTATTCTCCATCTGGTATGTTCCCAGATTCCTGAAGAGATAAGATGGTGTCAAGTGAAAGGAAGTTGTAATTAGGCTGGGGCGTAGCTACAGCACAGCAGGATCCAGACATTGTCATAGCCCTGTTCTATCGCTGACCTTGGGATAGTGGAAGACTGTGCCAAATTTAAAATAAATAAAGTGTTGCAGTGCTGCTGCTCAGTTAAGAAATATCAAAGAGAAAAAAACATTTAATCAGCGGTAGTCATGGTGTTATGCACTAGCAATACTAATTGTTTTGATGACAATTCTCTCTGAAGATTTTTTTTTGTTAGCTCTGAGTAATAACTGATGTGCTAGTGTATTGACCTATAGCACTGCCACAGCTCCATTAAGTTTCTTATTGTCCAAATCTAATCAGAGAAAAGCTGAGATTGAAAATCGATTCATTTCCTCCTAGTTAATGACTAATTCCCCACAAATGTGAATATAGATATTATATTTTCAGGTTTAAAGGTTTTCTTTGAGGTAAACCCTACCAGATGGATCTTTGAGAAGAAGCAGCGTGGCTTCTCTTTTTCCATTCATCTTTCTCAAACCTCGTGGCATATGCTATTTTTTTTTTTTAATGTAGGTCTTGCTTTATCGTAGCTTGTGGTGTGTGCCTCTTCTGTGGTCTCTTAACTTAGGCCATCTCACACAATTGCAGAGAACTGGTATTGATAATTCAGGGTCAGCTTCTAAACTCTTAAATACTTCTTCTCCGTGTGCTTCAGGTTAGCTTTTCTGCAGTAGGAAAAACATCTGCAAGACCGGGTGACAGTCCTTAACAATAATGTAAGACCTAGTCACAGTCCTTGGAGGTCTGGGTAAGACATAGACTCTTCTCTGATCCCACTTCAGCCTGCACGAGTTGTGAATTTTCCCTGCGAAGGGGAGAAATTACATTTCTTGGCTTTTCTAAATATTTCTTCTTTATGTGAAGAACTAACAGCCGCTCGTAAGCCTTCCCATGTGTCTATGCATGCATACATGTTCACAGCATTAAAGCTACTGAACAAAGACATAAGCAGTAAACATCTATGAGGTTTGGCAGTTCTCCCCGGTTCTTGCTGGCTGTATGACTCCCACTGCAGCAGCGTCGGAAATAGTCGCAGGTTTTTGTTGTGTTTAGCCTCGCGCACCTCTGAGGGGGGGTCATCTCATGAATTTACATGTGGAGAGCTGAGACCTGGATCTAAATATTCATTTAGACTCTGATCTTTGGTAGCCCTTGAGATTAGCCTTTCCAGAGGCTCAGCCCCTCGGTTCAGCTGCTGCTGAAACTTAGAGAGCCCTGGCCGGGGATGGTGCCCACTGCCCTGGCACCCTCCGGCAGGCTGAAGCCGGGTGGCTTAAGGCAGTTTAACTCGGTGGGATATTCCCACCTTACACTGCAGATGTGCTTAAGAGTGCAGCAACAGCAGACTCAGCACGTCTGGGGGAAAAAGACTGGAGAGCTTTTACCATAAAGATTAGCTCTGGGACAGTATAAGGGTTTGTTTTTTTCTTATGTTTTTGTATTACTCCTGCTCTGCAATCAGTGCTTTATCCCTGCCATCTTTTATTCATCTTGCTGCAGAAAATACTGTGCTGGTTTCTGCTTTGCAGCAATATATTTTGCCAGTGTTGAAAGGTTCAGGTCTGTATCCTGTCAGTCTGAAGCCCAGATTCATGTGTATCAATCCGTTGTAATCCTGTGGGCTAATCTCTTCCCTAATACTCAGCAAAACATAATCGCGCTCATTTTTTTTTGGCTGACTTGAGAGAAGAACTTCATTCCTCTGAAGGAATCTGGCTGGTAAAAGACACGCAGACCTGCAGTACTGGGTTGTGGCCTTGCACGCTCTGATTCTGCGTTTTTCCGTTGGGTCAGCCCAGTGGACCTTTTATCTGTATAAAGCCCAATAAAAAGAATAGAGCAGAGCCAGAAAATGGCCTTTCTCCCAGATACTGAGCAGAGACTCACATGCTGTGGGTGTGAAATGCTTTGGTACGTGTATGACAAGCTGAAAGGAGATAATAACCCTTCAAAAGCTGAATGGGAGAAGAGAGAGAAAAACAGGAAAACTCATAATGTTTTGCTCCCAGTAAAGACAGCTGTAGCAGGAATGCAAAATGAATCTGACTTCTGAAGCAGCGTGGCTATATTAACATGCAAAAGGAAAAGAATACGTTGATGCAGTCACTTCATTGTGTATTCCATCAACAGAAGATGCAGTCTTGCATGTGGACAGGCTAAATATCATCATCTACTTTGATACTCTTGCTGTTTCTTGAGTTGCATTAGTGCCTTAAAGTAGTACATTGAGCCTGTGTTTCAAAAGATGCATACTCTGAGGCAGTAGTTCCTTTTTTATTAATTTATATGTATTTTGGAAGACAGAGGAACTACAATTCACTAAGCATGAAGAGAGCTTATTAGGGCTATGCTTGTTCTTTCCAGCTTCATCTGCAAAATAGAAATAGCTTAGCAAAAGAAATTTTTAAGCTAACTAGCCTGCTAATACCCACAAGATGTGATTGGGCAAGACTCTCAGCTTTGTTATGTGCTCCACAAAACCCTGCTGCTATTCCAGCGAGTTTTACATGCATCATTAACCCACGAGACCAAAGCAACCTGCCCTTTTTCTTCTGGCTGCACCTGTGGTTGAGCAGAGACCAGGGATCCCCGACAGCCCCATTAGTGCAGCATTTGCTTCAGCTCTTGTGGAGATCAGTGGCATCAGTGCTGTAGCTGGGGGTGAGCTGTTGCGAGAGCTTTTAGACCTCTCCTAGGATTTCTCAGCATAACAGAGTGAAAATGGAGGGTGACGAGGAACAGAGGAGAAAGAGAAGGTTGAGAAGAAGCTCTCCATCTGTACCACAATTCTGAGTACCATGTCTGGATCTGTTACAGCATGAGGGCCGGTTTAGCTCAGTAGGTTGAGCATGGTGCTTGAAACACCGAGGTCACGGGTTCGATTCCCGTTCGGTTCTCACGTGTGTTGCCTGACCTAGTCGAGAGGTGGCGTCCCTGCTCACAACAGGGAGGTTGGATTAAAATAATCTGAGGTCCCTTGCAGCCCAGGCCATTCTATGATCCCACCTCTAGCATACTGCAGAAACATCACCCTTTGGAATTTCAGTAAGGATATTAAATCAGAACTGTCACTTCATTTTCAATGCATATGAACAAGAAAGCCACAGACCTTCCAGAGGCATGTGATGCGCCTTTCTCTGCTGTTGTGCTGTTACTCTGTGGCTGAGAACTGGGAACAGGGCAGGAACATCTGTGTCTCTGGGACCCAAATCCCTTAATGTTGGTTAAATCGTTAATGGAGGCACACATAGCTGCTGAAATTACTTCTGCTTCTGTGGAGCCAAATTCTTGGGTGCTCGTTCATTGCCTGTTTTGCCTCTGCAGTAAACTTCTGCGTTGGAGAGCTTTGAGACTGAAATCCTCAGTGGTTATCTAAATGCATCTAAATGCTTTTTATTTAAAGGGCAGCTGGGGATAGGAACCACAGAAGGGCTTCAGTAGAGTAAGTTGTAGTTAATTGCCTCTGGGAACAGATTCTCCAAAGTCTAGACAGAAGAGTTGTGTGAGAAAAGCCCTTGGAAATGCACAGCCAAAACATTTGGTCACTTTAGAGTGATGGAAGACCTAGTGATGGAGGCAGTCACTTAGTGCCCTTCATTGCCTGTGTTCCTTGGTGGGTTTTGCCTTGGTTGCCTAAAAGCCATTGAGGGTCTGGACTTGGATAACAGCATTTGGGTATGTTTCAGTTCATTAAAGATCTCATGCAATGAATAGTAACTCAGGGAGAACCTTTGACAGAACTAGAAAGTTGTAAGGAAATGCTTTCAGGTTTAGCGTGAAACGAGAAGGCTGAGAGGGGATCTCATTAACATATATAAATATCTGAGGGGTGGGTGTCAAGAGGCAGGTGCCAGTCTCTTTTCAGTGGTGCACAGTAATAGGACAAGAAATAATGGGCTTAAGTTAGAACATAGGAAGTTCCACCTCAACATGAGGAGAAACTTCTTTTCTGGTAGGGTGACAGAGCCCTGGCACAGGCTGCCCAGAGAGGTTGTGGAGTCTCCTTCTCTGGAGTCTTGCAAAACCCGCCTGGATGCGTTCCTGTGTGGCTACCCTAGGGGATCCTGCTCTGGCAGGGGGATTGGACTATATGATCTCTGGCTGTCCCTTCCAACCCCTAACATTCTGTGATTCTAAGAAGTGTCTGACACCTAACTTGACCTCTTCAGGTGGCTCTTCAGAAAAGCCTCCGTTGACCACAGAGCGATGCACGACACCAGTCCAGGGTGATGCAGTGGCTCTCACACCGACAGACATTCCTGCTTCCTGTCCCATCATGCTTGGCCTTGTCCTATCCCGTTGGTCCCCTCCTCATCAGTCGCCAGCATCCTTGGCGGGATGCTCGCTGCCAGCCCTCTCCACTGCAGCACTGGGCGTGGAGACAGCTCATGGCATTTCACATTCATGTCACAGGCTTTACTCCGGAGGATAAGGGTGAGACATAACATGAATGAGGGGAACGTTGTACCTTATCTATTCTTAATCCCCACATCCTCAGGAAGTCTTGATAATGTGTCTATTTCAAAGGTGTATCTGTCCAGACCTGCCCTTGAGCTGTAGTATTCCCAGGGCAGTCAAATCTCTTCCAGCTGGGTCTTCTGTGCTGCTGTGCTTACACTCGTCTCATTAGTTTTCAGGTTGAGGCAAAGAGGTGCTGGCAGGCACAGGCTGCAGCCCTGCAGGTCACCGTCATGTCAGAGCAGCACGACCTCCCGACGGTCACAGCCTCTTCCCTGCTTCAGCCCTCAGCAGAGTGTGCCAGAGCTGAGCCCCAAACGGGGTGTCTCGAGCTCCTGGGGGAGTCGGCAGCTAAAGCTGCCTCTTCCATCTTGTTCAAGCCTGGAATACAGGAGCCCTGTGCCACCTCCTGCACTTGAACTCCCACCTCGGTGCTGTAAGCTGTGACCTTACAGCAGTGACCGAGTTGTCACCTGAGCACGTGCAGGCAGTGTGTTCAGTTTTCTGCACACTGCCCTAATTTTGGTATGTGTATATATATATTTATAGCAGAATTTCCCTTTTAAGAGAAATGTGTCTCAGACATGGTAAAACAAAGCATTGCCCAGGCCAGTCTGTAGATTCGCTCCACCCTGCCCTGTCAGTGGAGGAGAGACCCTTCTTTTTTTGATCTTCCCCCATCACTGGGGAATTTGGGGAAGTGTATAGCTTTTGGTTTTGTTTTGTTTTGTGTTTTTTTTCTTTATGTGTTAGCCATATGCTAAAGCTTTAGCCATCTGCTTTAGCATGTGCTTTATGCTTTTTCGCAACTCCCTCCCAAAGTTGATCTGAATAGAGGTGTCTGTGAACAGCATCAAGTCAAAGATGCTGAAGCATCTGCAGCCAAACAGAAATATTTCTGGTAGTTGATCAGTTTCCCCAGGACTTTAATTATGTACAGTTTGTAGATGCTATTTGCTGGATATTCTTATTCCAGAACTCTTTGAAAGCACCAGAAAGGTGTCCAAAAACACTCTGGGAGCTAATAATCTGCAAGACAATCTTTTTCTCCAAAATTTAGAAGCAGAATAATAGGGATTATTTTTTTCCCTTCCTCTCTCCTTTCCTAATTGGTCTGTAGAGATAACACTTTGTTCACACACCAGCATGTGTCATGTTTCTAACTGGTCAGAAAACACGCAGGCCAAGCGAGAGATGCAACTAGGGAAGCAGAAACAAAGGAGTGACTGATCAGTGTTTGGTCACCCGTGGAAGCAACTGCTGTAAAAAAAAAGCCCAGGCAGGTACAGTTTGTCTTGATTTGGGGATGAAAAATGATAAAGCAGGAGACAATGGCTGGTGTTAAAGAGCACTTCTCAGTGGTGCCATTGCAGCAGAAGGGAACTAGATGCTTTCATATGTAGGTTGATCACCTGGACAAAGGTTTGCAGAGAAGGCTGAAGGCACTGACTTGCCCAGTGGCTGTAGCCTCTGAAAATCGCAGTTGTGTTTCTTGACATGTTTCTCAGGCATTCACTGAGCTCATGCCAAAGTGCCATATGAGGCAGACTAAACTGTATTTGTCTTCCAGAGATCCCTGTCTCTCATTGGCACTTGGCTCAGACTACTCTCAAAGTCTGTGCCTTTACACCTTGTTAAGGCCTCACTATATTTTAATAGTCAAATCATATTTTACCAGAGCTGGCTTCTTTTACTCTGTAATTATTTTGGTTTTCTTTTACTCCATTTCTTATTTATGAATCATTTCAAAACAGGCCAATGGAAGTCTTCAAGGAGTTTTTTAAACAAGTTTTGACAATGTTTTTTAGTTGTTCTGAGCTAAAAGTAATACAAATCAGGAAGTACAGACTGGAGAAGACTTTATTCAGTCTCTAAAGGACTTCTTACTGCATTTGCTCCCTAGAGGGAGGCAAACAGAGAAGGGGGAGAAAGAGCATCAGTTCCATTTGTTTACCTTATTAGGCAGTAAGTGCCAAGGCTTAGCTCTGAGCAGCCCCCCTGCCTTCACAAAAACTCACTGTCTTGTCTGTGACGAAAAATTAGGAGGATGCTTTCCTCCCTGCTGTGTGAGGTTAATGGTATGATTGGCACAAGAGGTAGTCACAGCTTATGCTCCTCTGCTGGGAGACTGAATGATATGTTCTTCTTTCTCCAGCCATAGTTTAGAAATGGTCTTCGGCATCTCCAGTCACTGACCACTCCTAATTTCTCACTTTGTTCTTGGGCTCTTGAGTATTCTTGGGTGTCTACCACTTCTCAGACTTTTTTTTTTCTAGATGAGGTTCTTCACTGTAGTTTAGTTTTTGGTCTCACCAGTACATTTGTACCATTTCTCAGTCTGGATCATAGGAGAAAATACCTGAATGCATTTTGGTTTTCTGGACAGTGAAAAAGACAGTCCCGTTTCCCTCTTGCTACTGGCCTTTCTGTTAGGGAAACTGTGGAGTGACAGAGCCACAGGTAGAGTGGTCGGACAGCATCTCCAGCTCTTAGCAGAAACACTTGGAAGACTGTAAAATTTAGTAGTATTTTATTTTGTAACACACACGTCACAGGACACTGATCAGTACAGATTTACGAAGCAAGAGAATCGTGTTTTCAGCTTTGAGCAGCCAGCAAGCTCCCAAAAGTAGAAGGGGGCGAGCTACAGGGCAAAAAAGTCACTTCTTAACTTCGTACCAGTGCTCTGTGAGAGTCTCTGTCTATACACACAAGTAAAATTAAATATCGTCTATGCTCACAGCTGTAATTGGTACAGAAGCTGGGGGAAAGACAGGTCATGAAAAAGAGGTAGCAGTGAGCAGGATTTTCAATAACCTGCAAGTAACATAAATTTTGGATAACAGTTACATAACTTTGTTCTGACACAGCCGAATGCAGGACTGTGAGCAGTAAGAGCCTTTCCACAGAGGAAACTTTGGCGGAAGGTTGAGGTTTGCACTAGAAGAGCAATTCAGCAAGGTCTGATTGCTGCAGTCACAGTAAGAAAATCCATATATCTTTGTATGTGTTTAGAAGAGCAATCATGCTGACTCTACTGTAGCCCAGAAAAAATTCAAAGGTCAAAACCAGGAAGTATAGAAAGAGATGCAACAGTACATTGAGGTATTTACAGCTCCATCAGTTTAGGTTGTCAGAAAAGGGGGCTGGGTTGAGTCCAGGCACGTAAGTTACATTTTCAGAAGGAGACGATACCAAATGCCTCTTTCAGCTGCTGGAGAAGGGGCATAAAAGCAGTGGGTGGAGATAAAATCACAAGCTCTGTTAACCTGGACCTCTTCAGCAATGCAAAGGTTATTCAGAATTGTGTCCGAAGAATTTATATGAGAGAAAATAGTAGGTTTAAAGGAAACTTTTGGGTTAGGACCCGTTTGGCGATACAGCAGTTGCTCCTGACATGACCCACACGGGCACATCATGCAAACAGCTGGCAGCACACTAAGTTCTGCATTTTTAGGGCAAGACAGTATCCAAATGGTCATTTGGCCTCCTTGAAAGAAAAACAGCAAAAGCTTTACATCTGTATTTAATCAGGCAATTGGTAGTGCCCATTTCTGTATATGCTGTGAGATCCTTAAGATCCTTAAGTGTACTGTTCCAGAGCTTTCACAGCAAACCACAACCACTGTCAGGGTACAGTGGAAGTTCTGGATGGGGAAACAGAAAAATGTAAAATCCAGATCCACTGAGGTCTTTCCTTCAAACTTAGGTTATTAAGTGCAGTATTTAATACTACTTGGAATTTTAGAAAGCACAAATAAGATTGCTCTCAGATTGGGAATAATGCACGTTTATATTTTAGGAGCATAAAAACCTCCATGAAGTTGTGCTGAGAATATAGAAACAAACGTTATTTGTGTACAGTCCCTACACTGTTGGTTTAAAACGCCCTTTCTTAAGAGGATTGTTTTCTTGAGTCTGGGCCGCAGAAGGAACAACTACAGTCACAAATGTCTTAAATCATACATTTCCCAAAGGAAAAAAAAAAAATCATCTGAAAACCTGTATGTTATGGTCATTTAAAAAACTTTGTTAAGGCACAGTCAGTTGCAGTGTTCACTGATACTGGATATGGAACTTGAAAAGCATTGCTCTGAATTTTTTAAGCAAATCTCATCTTATCTACTTGTGCTGGTTGACAGAACATATGTTCCCTTTTTTGTGCTATGAGTGGATTGCTTTTTTTTAATAAATGAAGTTATATAACAACAAGCCCACACATATACTTGGTTGCAACATGTCAAGGGCTGGTTACTCCCAGGCAGAAAAAAATACTGTTAAAATGTACCTTGGTTGCTATATTTCGTAATCAGAGAATATTACGTGCAATTTCCCATTTGCACCCAACTTCTTTTTAAAGTTCATCTAGTCAATTTGGCTTTAATTAGTGTTAAATATATTTGTAATATAGTTTGCAGTAAGCTAAGCGATTTTCATAGAAGTCATTATTACACTGTAGCTCTTACGGAAGCTTACGTTGCGTATCTGGAGTTTTGCGCAAAGCCCACCAGCAGCTCTCCGTGGATGCCTCACTTTGGTGTTCTGCAGGCAGGCACATGGCTTGCTCCTTCGCATTGCCCACAGTTCTATTTCTTATTGTATTTTGCAGTTCTTTCCATACGGAGATGCTTCAAAGTTTGCCCAGCATGCCTTCCGAACCTTTGATAAAAACGGAGATGGGACCATCGACTTCAGAGAGTTCATTTGTGCGTTGTCCATCACCTCACGAGGCAGTTTTGAGCAAAAGCTAAACTGGGCCTTCAACATGTACGACTTGGATGGTGATGGTAAAATTACAAGAGTGGAAATGCTGGAAATTATAGAGGTGAGATTGATACGATGCTCAAAAACAACGTCTGAACATTGATAAAATTTGATTACTTATTCACACACCCTTCAGATTTTAAGCACAGGAGGGGCTGTACTGTATCACTAAAAGCACACGTTACATACATTCATTTTACTCATGCCTAAGTGGTGCAAGCACACTAAAATTTTAATAGATATAAGCTTTGAGAATTGCAGACAGCACATATACGTATATAAGCTTTTAAATATCCAGAGGTAGTTTTATTTGGGGGGGGTTTGTGCTTTGTTTTTTTTTTTGTGGTTTTGTTTCTTTTTTTTGTGTGGAGGTTTTTTTTGGTGTGTGGGTTTTGTTTGTTTTTTTTTCTGATGAACAGTTTAATCATAAGAACAGCACAGCAAAGGAGTTACAAAGCCCAGCTCAAAATCACTTGACACCCATGAAATTACTGGTTTGTAGCTCAAGTAGCTGAAACCTTCCTGGCAATTAACTTTAGATGATTACAGAAATTTACAGGCATAACACCACACTAATTTTAAGTGAGCTCTCACAGATGGTCTTTAAGATGACCACAGCATATAACGGGAAGGATAAAATTTACTGCCCTTGTCATCTGCTGGCTACTTGCCACAGCAGTTAATACCAGATTTTGCTCATATATACACATAGAAAGCTATTAAAAGGTGATGATTTCTAAAACTGATTACACAGAATTTATGTGAATCTTTCAATGGAGTGACTAAAAGCCAAATAAACAGTTGATTGAGAGAACAGGTTACATCAGTTTTGCACTGTGAAACAGAAAGCCAAAGAAATTCATTCCAAGATGCAACCACCGAAATAAAACTCCATCTGAAGAAAGTAAATCATAGAACCATAAAGGTTGGAAAAGACCTCTAAGATCAAGTCCAACCACCAACCCAGCACTACCATGACCACTAAACCATGTCCTGAAATGCCACGTCTACATGATTTTTGAACACCTCCAGGGGTGGTGACTCCACCACTTCTCTGGGCAGCCTGGTCCAGTGCTTGTTTTTAGCATATGGGCACTGGATTCTAAGGAAAAAAAAACAACAACAAAACCAAAAAAAAAGCCTTTGAGGAAATGAGCAGTCATTTTATTGTTGGAGGATCTTTCCAGAATTTGATCACATTGAACAATCGGGTTAATTCATACATTTCATTTTCCATTTGGTTTCTTTCCAAAGGCCATCTACAAAATGGTGGGCACTGTGATAATGATGAAAATGAATGAGGATGGTCTGACGCCTGAGCAACGGGTAGACAAGATCTTCAGTAAGATGGATAAGAACAAAGATGACCAGATCACACTGGATGAATTCAAAGAAGCTGCAAAGAGTGATCCTTCCATTGTATTACTCCTGCAGTGTGACATTCAAAAATGAGCTTGTGTACAACGACGCGTCATAGACTGCACAGAAGTTTAATGTTCCATTCAGTTTGCAGCTATTTCCACACACACAAAAATTTGCTTGGACTACCTATAAATGGACTTGCTTCTTGTGTTTGAAACACTTGTGTGCATGAGAATGTCATTTGCTAAAGAATTTTAAAAGTATATATTATAAAAATAAACTGCCACAACGTGATGTGTGCAATGTCATTTCATAACAGCCCTATTCCTCTGAAGCCTGTGCAGCAGTCCTGTGCTGCAGTGAATTATATTATTTATTGTTCATGTTTTACTGATGCTAGCTCTGTGTCTCCTAGACTGAGTAATGTTAGTGACACTGAATTCCCATGGTAATGTTAACTGTTTATTATAAATCATGTCACCATTCTGCTGTAAAGTAGTACTGGACAGACAGAGGGGAAGAGTTCCTCGGCTCTTAAGTCTGATCCACACATGTGCTTGTATTGTCAGTGGATATAAATGTACTTCATCTGCATGCCTTTTAGGTTTGCCTTAATTCTTACCTCATTTGCATCCCTTCAATCTGGAAAGAGCTATGTCAGAGGAATGCAGTATAAAAAAAAAAAAAAGAAAAAAGAAAATCCTGCTAAAATGATCCCTTTAATTAAAATATATATAAATATATATATATATAATGTTTAAAATATTGTTTTATTGGAAGTTTAAAGGTTTTATTGGAAGTGTATTGATCTTTGCCTGAATTTTCAAAGCTTCCACAGAGGTTGCAATATATATGTCCCAAAATAAATTTATAACATTTGACCTTTTCCCCTAATTCTTATTTCATGCCTCCAGCACGGTAATGGAAAAAACAAAGTTCAATCTCTTGAATTATTTGTCACTGTACTATCGGGAAATATATATTTCATTATGAAAGCATGAAGAAAACATCTTTGCACTCAATCACTCCAAGAATCATATGATACGGAACCAGAAGTTGTAGTTCTTGTATTTACCAACAGAGCAGCTGTTTATCCTCTAAGATGCCGATGCTAAGATTTCACGTTATACCTACTAGACCTGTGTTACGTAGCTTTTTAAGTTAGCTGGAAGTTAAATAGAGTTTATTTGCTTGACCTAAACTTGGTCTTCTAATGTTTTTCCCTCCTTAAGTAAGAGTCTTTACTCTTACCATGCCACTAACCTACCACAGGTTTAATATAAGCAGCCATGTTAAAAATTACTACTGATAAATTAACCATAAATATGATGATTGAGAAGGGATAGCGAGGAGAACCCACCTTCCTCCTCAATTCTCTGTGCATCACACAAGTTTATCTCTAGCCTGTGGCAAGTACAAGTCCTGCACAGACCCAGGAAAACATCAAAATGCAGAACTGCAGATTCAGATCTTCCCTACACCACATTTCCCCGTTGTTTTAAATGGTTGCCTGCAGGTTACAAAACAAAACAAAAGTAACCGTCTTACAATTGCATGTTTGGTATTTCTTCTTTACCTTATGAAGAAATAAGACTCTTTATAGCTAAAAATCAAACAATAAAACATGACACAAATAAAAAAATTCTCTGTATTTTCAAATTTAACAAGTGAAGCTCATCTTCAAATTGAGGGGAAAAAAAAACCAAACAAAACACAAGAACAGTTTCAGACATGATTTTGATAACAAACACGGTGGGGGAACACAGAATCCATTGTTGCCACAACTACAGCCATCCTCTCCTATTTAAGTCTCTTCATATTCCTAGCAAACAGCAAAAAGTAGAAATTTCAACTACTTTTTTTAATATCAGAATTTGACTGAGACTACACAGGGAACAGTCTTAGCAAATCAGAGTGGCATACTTTGTACATCTGGCTCGAACTTGAAAACACACATTCTGAAAGCACTGCATACTTCCAAGAATGATATGCCCATGGCTTCCACTTTGGCTTAAATTACTTGTAGAGAAGCTGTTGAATACCCCTGGAAATTTATGCCTCATTGGTTTACACACGTATTAGAGAAGCAGTACCTCGTTCTGCATTTCCTTGCACCTTGAATTTATGAAGCTGGACAGGTTCCATTTATTTTGATGCGGCATTAAGCACTGCACTGCCAGCCAACACGGCCAACGGCTCCGACACGCTCACAAAACGTAACGGCAGCACCGCAGCTCTACCTGCCCGTGTGTCAGAGTAATCACAGAATGTGTTGGGCTGGAAGACACCTTTAAAGGTCGTCTAGTCCAACCCCCCTGCCATGAGCAGGGACATCTTTAACTAGATCAGGTTGCTCAGAACCCTGTCAAGCCTGACCTTGAATGTCTAGAGAGATGGAGCCTCCACCACCTCTCTGGGCAACCTGTTCCAGTATTTCACCACCCTTATAGTAAAGAATTTCTTCCTGATATCTAATCTAAATCTACCCTGCTCTAGTTTAAAACTATTGCCCCTCATCCTGTGGCTACACAGCCCTGTGACCAGCCCCTCCCCAGCTTTCCTGTAGGTCCCCTTCAGGTACTGGAAGGCTTCTATAAGGTCTCCCCAGAGCCTTCTCTTCTCTGGGCTGAACAACCACAACTCTCTCAGCCTGGTGCTCCAGCCCTCTGATCCTTTTTGTGCCTTCTCTGGACCTGCTCCAACAAGTCCACGTCCTTCTTGTGTTGGGGCTCCAGAGCTGGACGCAGTGTTCCAGGTGAGCTCTCACCAGAGCAGAGCAGAGGGGCAGAATCATCTCTCTGAATCTGCTGGCCACACTTCTTTTGACACAGCCCAGGAAAACTCCTTATTTAAACTACCAAGAATAAGACAGCTTTGAGATCTCAGGAGGATCACTGCAAAAATAAGTGCATCCAAGCAAATGCTTCAGTATTTGTTTATTCAGAACTAGTCCTCTATCATGAAAACAGTTCTTATAATAAATACAGAGTCAGGCACACGTTTTCATCAAGTACAGTGGTAAATTAGAACAAATACAATACGATGCTTTAAACCAAAGACCAGATTTGTTGCAAACGGCTCCAATGTATCAAGTAAGTCTATAGAAAACTTGGGAGAAAGCTGAAGCGTTAGCTCAGTAGTAATGTGGTAATTTTCCTTAAGCTCTTTTCTCCAAACAACTCATTATAAAAGTACTGATGAAGATAAATTTCTGCCACAGGCTTCAACAAAAAGCCTGGCCCCATTTTGTCAGTAGCGTCCTGGCTGCTACGAGTCTGTTGGCCCGCTGCTGCCCAGGGCTCTCAGAAATAAACATCTGAAGCCTTTGAAAAGATCACTAGACTTAATTCCTGCAGTTAGAACGTGCTACAACTGCAGCTGGCTTGCTTTTGCTTCAATTCTTACCTAGCTTCCGTCTCTTACAGATACTTAGAAGTTTAATACACATGTGCGTAAAAACTGAACATTAAAGAATACAAAATATTGCACAGCAGCTACAAAAAAAAAAATCAGCTATTGCAATCAGGTTTATTGAAGAATTGCTATTCAGTAACTAACTGTAGAAACTGCAGATAGTCTCCATGGCTTTTGTATCCCCATAATGTAAAAACAAACAAACAAAAAAAAACCCACCAAAAACCCAAACAAAAAGTACATCTAAGGGCTGAACTCTAAAGAGTGATTGTTACTGAAGAGCTCCCACCAATTTCAGGTTCCTAGAGAAAGAAGAACAGGAGAGAAAAAAAAAGTTAATTTGGAGCAGTTTGAAAAATCTGGTCCTTCTTTCTCCCTCTTATCCCCAATAAATGGTTGTATTCATTATATGAAACAAGTTTAACTGCTCTAATACAGTTTCGGGGCAGGGTGGGGTGGAGGAGGGAGCACCCAACAAAAGGCCGGCCTGCAACTCTGTAGAAAACTTACTGTAGTATTTTCCAAAATGTTTACTCGACTTCATTCCCTCTATATTGAAAACTCTTTGATCACTTTAGTGTTATAATTAATACCTGCAGACTTAGTGTATACCTGCGAACTCGGACTGTGCAAGAATTTAGTTTACTGGAATTAAGAATTTCAAGTTTATAAAGCCTCAATTTGCTAAATTTTGCAAGCTCGTGTCCGAAGAAACTCCAACTCTTTCCTATGAACTCTTTAGGAAGAAATAAAAGCACTATTTCCCTGCCCAGAGAATACACTGCAAACAAATTTTTCACTTCTCCAATTATGAAAGTACACACTATAAATATTAGTGGGTTCTTATGTTCAGCTGAAAAAAAAAATGAAGCACATTTTACTGCATGTATTAACACACGCTTAGGAAATAAAGCAGAGCTAGGAAAATATAAACTTTTGAAATTTCATGCTAATTTTAAGTGCACAGAGACACTAAAACATTACCACAAGTACCAGTTCTCACTTTATTAGAATTTTATTCCACATATACAAAATATATTTCATCTTTTCCAGAAGAAAAAAACCAAAACGCAGAACAACTGATTAAAAATTTACGAGTTGGTAGTTAAAAATATCAACTGAACATTCAGGATTTTCTCATCATCGAAACTGTGTTTATTCTTGGTCTGTAAACATACAGGAACTCTTAAAAAAAGCAATAAAAAAATAAATACAGGAGCCTCTTCTTTTCCTGAGAGTACCTAACGAAAGAGCCTCTTATCCAGCATGAGGAAGGAATAACTTTACACATATCATTACACAATTGATCCTCAATCGTACGTCGTTTCCATACGCAGAGATACTTATTGATCTTCCTCTTTGTCATTCCTATTTTGGAAATTCAATGTTCTTTGGCCTCTTTCAGGGTCTTGCATTCGGAGGATTCGAATACGGGAACTCATAGGCAGAGAACTAAGAATAAAGCATGCATCACTTAGACAGCGTTTCTTCACCAGGAATTTCAGTATTTTCATTTGATTCTTTCCATTACATACTCTCCTTTAACTAACTCTTTGACAGTTTTAAAAAACAGTGACATGGGGTGAAGTTCTGGCTTCACTGAACTGATGATACCGGAGCCAGACTGCAGTAAAAGCACGAGGTAAAGACTGATTTCAAAGATGTGATTGCTAACAATTAGCTTATCTTAATTATGGAGAAGCTGCTTTTGTAAAAGAGACTCCAAATGAAATAAAGATCGAACACGGTTCACATTTGCTTTAAGGATCCTGAAGCAGCACACCCTTTGTACATGTATCATCACTCACAGAACAAGCAAAGTTACTAAAAATGCATTTATACAGGTTTCTCCACTGATTTTCCTAAATGCATTTTTTTTGTGAAGGTGCCTCAGTGCTTTTGTTAAATTAAAGGTTTGCTGAACATGCAACATGTAACAAAACATAACAAAAGCAAGCTGCACTTGAATTATTGAACTTTTAAACAGTAACCATACAAGAAATTCCTCACACGTGTCAGAAATTCCCCACAAAGCATTTCCACTTAAAGAACAACAGAACACCATTATTTGACTTGCTATAGATGTAGTAAGAGATGACAATTAGGAGCAAATCAACTGCATTTTGAAAACTGCTTAATTATCCTCCACAGGCTTCACTGATCACTTTTGGCTCATAGAAAAGAGTTTGCTGCACGAGGGCAGACGGCGACTGTCCCCTTAAGCTGGGCACGGCTTTACCAGGGATTTACATAAAGGATTTTAAAAAAATTGGGGGCTACTAGATTAAGAAAAAGAAAACAAAGGAGTAAGTTATCAGTTTCTAGATCAATGATATTTAAAAAAAAAAAACAAACCCTCAGTTTGCAAACATCTTGAAAGTGCTGTAGCAGTAACAGGAAAAAAGGGAAAACGCAAAGTCTTCTGTTAATTTGGGGAGGGCCTACTTTCCACAGTAAAACATTTCAAAACGCTGCTCTGCTTAAAGATAAAACGATTCAAGTCCCACTGAACTCTCACATTAAGAAACATTCTGTAAGAAAGTGTGAAAAAAAGAAAATCTATTAAATTCCCAGAACAATGAGCAATGAACTGCTTAATTGCTGGTATTCTACTGCTACAAACGCCAAAATCTGTCTTCTCGTATTGACTTTTTTCAAGTTTTACTGCTTGCAAGAGAACTTCCTTATAACTCTTGTACCAAGAAATGGTACCAATGTACCAAATGTACCAAGAAATTCTTACTGTACCAAGAAATATAATGCAAAAAAGTATTACCTTGTGCTTTGTGGGGTGAGTAAAATGAACTGTCGATGATGCTGAGAGTCAGCCTCCTTAAGAATCATGTCCATTGCAATTCTTCTGTTAACCCTGTCCTAAAGACAAAAGATTCAGCACGGAGTGATACTGACCGGGGACTTCCCCAGCCTATTACTTCATAAATTAGGACAAATGCTTAGGAATTAATTAATTAGAAAATACCTCAGTAGAAAAACTACCAGAAGTAATTCACACGCAATAAAGCTCAGCTAAGGAAAAGTCTAATGATTGAAACATAAGGATTAAATTCTAAAAGCTACTAATGATGGTCTGGAAAATTCTTAAACTCTTATTTTTTTAGTATATGTCGACAAAAGAAAGCTATTATTGGAAAAAAATCACACACTTCTACTCACAATGTTTTTCTATCAGTTTTGACATACGCATCATACTTCTTACTTCATAGGTACGCTGTGATGAGATGTTATTTCAGTAGGATAATATCTCCTATAAAACCCTGCCTCAAAATTACCTGGAGGGATTTAAGGGCTGCATAAAGCCTAAGACATCATGTAGCCTGCTTGTATTATTATTGGTGGTGGTGGTTATTATTATATTTTGAACACAGCTTTATGTATTAGGATTACTAAAAAAAAAAAAAAAAAGTGTGTAAAAGGAAGCTAGGGTTAAACAAAGCTCTGCTTCTCTACCTTGCTACACAAGCAAGCTCGGGATCCCCTTTGCAAATATGCAGATGGGGTCCTCTAGTGGTGGGTGTCCAGGATTACACCAAAAGCAACCACGGAACGTGCAGACAGGTTAGGGTTGTGCTTGCGGACACAGAGAATGAAAGAGAAATCCTGTGGAATTATTTATGGAATAGAAAATGTGGAATTTCCATGCAGGGTCTACAGTTCTCAGTATCCACGTCCTTTTCCAGACGGATGGATGAACCTCTGCACAAATCACTTGTAAAAGAGGACCTAAGCTTTGGAAGTCTGCTGAAAACTGACTCCTTGACCCCCTTGGATGGATCCTTTCTGAAATTCTTTTTATATGAAGTATACTGGTTTTATTTCCCTTCTAGATCTGTGATTCTCAGCAAATAAATCACTGGTGGGGGAGGGACACTGAAGGCAAAATTAAATAATCCAGTATCAGCTCTGTGTCTCACAAAACTAATTACTTCCTCAAACTATACTTCACTGCATATATAAATAAAGAGGAAATAGTAGATATTAAAAACAAATGGTTAATTGCCTATTCAGGGAAGCTGTACACAAAGATGAGGTTTATCAGTTTCATCTGACACCAGTATTTACTGTTCATTTTTGTGCATTTCTACATCTTGCAAAGATGCTACTACATAAAGCATGAAAAAAATTTCCGAGTAGCAACTGTGAACTCAATTGTTACACTTGCTCTGAAAAAAATCCAAAATAATCTCAAAATTGGTAGAGACTGAAGCACATGCTAAGCCCAGAACTGCCACAGCAGTCCACAGAGGCGACCTGTGAAAAAGAAAACAACTTCTTGGGGAACTAATAAAAAAAAAGTTGTATTTTTTTATGCTTTTTGTCCTGAGCTAAGGTTTAAGCATGTATAGTACCAGAGATGCTCATCGTTACGGCTGCCAGCTTCAGAAACAGAATAAGCTTCCAAAGTCACTAAGCAAAGTGAACACGATCCTAACAAGTTGTGTTTTGGAGGATTTGATTTTGGGGTTTGGAGGTTTTTATTTATTATTTACGATTAATTACAGTGCTTTAAAATCTAATGAAATACAAATAGCAACCCAACTATATCACTAATTTGCACAAATCAGAACGAGAAATGAAGTTTAAACCATACCATGTAGACATCAAATTCATCCAAGCATCTGAAAGGAGATTCTGTAATGGACCACAGAGAAAGAATGAAACAAACTGTTGAGAAGGAGCGTTCGCCTCCCGATAAGGATCTCACGTCGTTAAGGGCAGCTCTGTCCTCCTCTCGAGGCTGAACCTTGAAATCAAAATATTAGAGCAATTTTAAAACCCGAGATGGAGACTCAGTAACAGAATCATAATTTTAACAGCAAACACATTACACATGAACAGCTAGAGATCGCCTCAGAAGAATTTTATGCACTTCACTGCCATTCTGGAACACGATGGTTCCAAATCACTTAATAACATATTTTTAGGATCACTGCAACTTAAGGGAGTATAATTATTTTTTTTTTACCAGAATACATGAAACACAGTCAACAGTTCTTCGGTTCCCTTAATTATGATGACACCTTGTGGTGCTCCCCCTTTAAGATCAAACAGCATTTTCTTTTCCTGTTGGTTACATTACCTTTAACAAGCCAAAAATGAAAATAATTCTTTTTTTTTGCAGTGGGGTCTTTTGTTTGTTGTTTCATGAGCGGTTTTTTTTGTTGAAGGAGGGGAATAGTAGTGGTAGGGTTTTGTTTTTTTTCAATTTACCTTCCTTGACTAAACATAGATCGCTTGCACGAGAAACCTGAAACATCAGCTATATAAATAAAACCAAAATTTCTGATAAAGCCAGGTAATGACTTGACAACATATGGACCGAGTTGGAGTTCCTCAGGTACGCATCATCCTTCATCTCTTTAATTAGGACTGTGTCGACAGATATTTATTGTCACTACACATTTTTCCCCTAAATCCCACAGAAACAAAATTAAGTATCTCCATGACTAAATTGTTTTGGGATGTATGTTAAAAGATACACAGAGAAAAACATAATATTGAAGCTTTCAGCTGTTAAAAGTTGTTTAAACAACAACTAGAGTCATTATACAATCACACAAATAAAAGGCAAACTTCCTACCAATGAAACGGGAACGAGTAATTTTGAAAGACTGACTAGGATGACTCGCTAGTGGGTTCTTACCCTCAGCATAGGACTACAGCCCAAATTCACTCCATGTAATCTAGCAACCTGCCCATAGCAATATGGTTTTTGTTCTTGTTTGCTTTCAACAACATCCTGCAATTCAGCGTATTGCGTTTTGAGTGGGGAGAACAATTCATTCTACCCTTTGCAGGGCATGTCCTAGCATCTCATGTTAAAAAAAATTAAATAATTACATATTATGATAACTGAGGTAATATAAAATAACTTACTGTTATTGAAAGTGTCTCATTCTTGTGATCAAAAAGGATTTTTCCAGAGTAAGCTTGAGTACGTAATAAATTGTCAAAGGAGAGTTTGCATCGTAAAGAAAGGAGCCTTAAATCAAACAAACATTAGGTCAGTAAGTTTTAAAATACATGAAGAAGTGACAGAGTTTTAACAGTTTCGCATCATAATCTCAAATATTAAGCCCTGTTTCACTAATCACATTTTCCCAAATCAATTAATCTCTCCAGTGGGTGAGATTCCATACTGGAAATATTGGAAAGAATCACTGGCACAAAGTAACAAGGTAAGATATCCAGTTGTACAGGCTTTGTATTTTCTTGAAGTCTGTTTCAACAGACTGTCAACTTTTTACAGGATTCTTCCACAACTTCAACAGAAAACTAACACATTACACTCCTTTCCTATCCGGTATTAGGACTGCACAATACTGATAGTAAAGAATTTATGTGGATTCTGCTGTACTCTGGGAATTAAACAGTGTTGAGTATTAATTTCTCCCTCCACCTCTTCCCCAAAACCCTAGTTTACAATTCCTCAATAGACACTACATCACAGTTCCTTCAAGAAAGAACTATGGTTCTTTAATGCACCTTGAAGTGGGATTCATACTCAAATTTAGGTATTAGGAACAAGATTCAGTTTCACAGATATGGGCACCAAAAGGCAAGCATCAGATTCTGCAGGTAAATCTTATCTACTGCTATTTCTATACTTCCACCTACAAAGTTTGGGATTGTCCTGATCATCACGATTTGTCAGGATCATACAGGCAACCCTTCCAAATCCCAGATCACAAAGTCCGAAAAGCAGAGCCAGCACAGATATTTTTCAATTTCTGCTGAAGGGGATGCTAAACGATAAGGTCCTGCACTGGAAAACAGACCATCAGCCCTGTGGAAGGGCGGCCACCACAAAATCTGCATTGACAGGTATTGGATACACAGGGGCTGAAGGAAGAAAGAAGGAGTGTTTTCCCAGTATGGACACTACGGGAGAGAAGACACTGTCAAACTGTAGAATCCAAATAAAGACCTTGACATTTTTTTTCAGCACAGGACAGAGAAAAAGTCTTGGGCCCAGAGCAAAACTATAGGAACACAGCACCACTAACTCGAAAATGAATGACAGTCCAGATGATTTCAATTCATCAGAATCACAGAATGTCAGGGGTTGGAAGGGGCCTCGAAAGATCATCTAGTCCAACTCCCCTGTCAGAGCAGGATCACCAATTCTAGTATGTTGCTAATGTTTTACTGACCAAAACCAGCACTGGAAAAGAGCTGTTTTGGATTGGCAACACAGTTGAGGCCTCTAGTGTGAAGCAAAATACAGCCTCCGCTGATCACACTTTTTCCAGTCATCAAGCCAGGCTCCTCTGAACTGTGAGGCATGACAGCACTGGAACCGGGAGCAAGATTAGGTTAGAAAGATTGCTCTGGATACCACCTTAAAGATACCTCATTCTCACAGGTCTGCTCTACAACTGCCACCCTGGAATACAGGCACCTCCTTACATCTACATGTCAGTTTATCTGAAGCCTGAAACTACAGTAAAATTAACTCACCTTAAAAACTGCCAGTATATTTTGAATCTCTGTGTCATTATTTCTTCCAGCAGCCTAATAAATTTCTTTAAATGCTTTACTTTACTGTTTGCGTCCTCATATCTTTCCTTTGCATCATGAAATTGCCTGTTTAATTAACAGAAAAGTCCAGGATCAACACATATTTTAAAAAAAAACAAGCTGTTGTCATAAATGCTGAAAATCAACTTGATAATCAAAACATGGAAATAAAAAATTTCTTGCGAGGATCTATGTTAAAGTCAACAGCATTTGATGAGTCATGTAAGCCACTGTTCTCAAATAAAAAGCAGTAAAAACCTAAATTTTTATTTCTATTTTTAATTTTTGAAAGGAAATTCTTACAGCAAGGAGAAAGGATGACTGGGCTCCCCATGGTCAAGAACATCTGAGGTGAGTGATGCCTTGAAATACGCTGCAGTCAAAACTGCAAGTCGTTGCCCAACTTTTGCATTAGTTATTCAAACAAGAAGTTGGCATCACAGAGCAAGGTGCACTGTGTTTGCACCACGGAGTCATAACTGGGATAGCTGTAAACACTTAAGAGTGTATCTGATTATTGGTAACTTTGTGCATATATAGGACAGACACTGTCTAAAATCACTGGAGGGTATTTCAACACTCCTAAACTTGTTCAAGTACTGGTTGACTGAGCAATGTTTCCACACCTTCGCACACGCTTTAAGCACTAAAAACACATAAATGCATTTTAAGTCAATAAGAAAACTCCTCTTTCCTCTTCTTTTCCATCTTACTGAACTACTTCAGACATTAAAGATGACTTACTGTATTATTTCTTCTCTGTTTCCATGGCGCTCGTTTTCTGAACTTATCCTCTCTCTCAAGCGATTCATTTCTGCATCAAGACTCTTCACAGTTCTGCTGACCTCTATGCGCTCCGGGTGGATCTGCCTAGCTTGTGCCATTTTTACCTAAAGTAACGTTTGCAACCCAATTAAGTATCACATTTTTTAAAAAATCTGTTTAGTCTTCACGACAAGTATTTCATGCTACGGAAAAACAAGGTCTCCAAACAAGAACAATGGGTTTGTATCGTTCTTTGTGTACTAATCACAACAAACCTACTTATTGTTAATAATTGTACTAACAACATTTATAGGTAGTTATTTCAGTGTAACAACTGTATCCACCCAAGATCTTTAATATGGTCACAGTTTTTAAAATAAAACATATAAATAGGGAAACAAATTCACCATATTTAAATAGGACAGTCTTCTAAAAGCCTTTTTGGATGTGATTTCAGAGTTAGTGAATAAAGTTTAATTAGAAAAGTCTTCAAATGATCAGGTATGAGGTCTGTAGAAGGAAAAACTTGGCAGCCAGAAAAACAAAATGGTATTATTCAATTTAACCTAAACCACAAACTTTAAGGTTAGGTAATTTCAATCTTTTAATTGCAAAATACAGAACAAATAGTCTTAGACGGATAACCCCTAACTTAGCCGTCAAGATAGAAATGGTGCTCTGCCAGACAAAAAGACACCTTAATTCATTTATACAGAATTACTCGATTTAGGTAGTCGGCTTAAGAAGTAGCTGAGAGAACACTCAGTGGAGCTGAGTATTAATATGGTCTGTACTTGGTACATGTGGAACAATTTATTATTCGACAGATCATCACCATCCGACCTCAGTAAATAAAACAAACCCACACGTACCTCCAATTCTTTTTCTTTGGCAGCTAGTAAGTCTTTATGTCTTTTTATGCAAGCCAAGCGTTCTTTCTGTTTGACTTCATAGTGCTGCAAGCGGCGCTTACTGTTCTCCACTTCCGAGTCAGCTTGGTTTAATTCGTCCTGTTTGGAATAAATTGAGATGTGAGATGTTTGAGGTAGATTTCTAAGCATCTCTCTCATGTTTACTGACTTATCACAGGTAATCATGTTTTTAACACTTTTTTTTCTTCAATAAGACTAATTGTGAAGTCCAAGAGCTTCAACAGCAACTTATCGGAAAATCTATATCCAATTCTGACAAGCACATAATAAATGTCTGCAATGTTTTTAAGAATCATATCTTGAGGAGATGTTTTCATCTTTGAAAAAAAGCCACTCTTTCTCCTAATCCTTTAAAAACTACATCTATTTTTCACACTATAACAGTTTAAGAGTTGCCTCTGTGGTGTTCAGTACTCTTAATACCAAACAACATTCTTACATTCTGAACAAATCTATTTTCTTTCCTTACACAACTCTTCTTTTAAAATAGAACCTATCTTTAGAATTTGCATATTAGATACAATATAACTAACATACTTATTAGTCATCTTTCTTAGCTGTTTCCTTTCTCTTTCTTTTTTAATTTCAGCTGACTACACAGCAATATACAATTTAAGTGAGGCACATAAGAGATTCCTACAGTGATCCTTAAGTTTTTCCTCATGTCATCCTTTTAACAGTTTACAACACTGTAAACATGCTGGACTCTTATTTCTGTTTTTCACTTTCAAACCATTAATTCTTCTTGACAACATGAGATTGCCTTCCATTTGCCAATATCAAACTCTGCATGTCACCACTCTGCTATTTATCTTAAGTGTTGCTACTTCTCTGCCTTTTCCAGGTGTCTCCCGTAGTCTTGAATAACTAAAACTGTGTAGTGGTACCTTCTGCAATTATGCAACTTCATGGAACAAAAACTATTTCATGCAGAATTTCAGAATGCTCGTCCAAAAACTGAACAGTTAAGAGCCAGGTCCTACCAGAGACAAACAAATAAGCCAAAACAACAAGTGTGATGCACTAAAAGGGAAAGTCAAGGAAACCATTTTTGCTTCCTTTTCAGTCCATGACTAAAATACCTGGACACAACCCTTTTAAACAGAAAACCCTACAGCAACTGCACTTAACAATCAAGATCGCTTTCAAAACATTGCTAAGCTTATTTCTCGGCAGGCTCTAGATGGAAAGCTCTACTTCCATTTTCACAGGTGGGCCTTACACGTTTCAGGAAGGAGGCACAGTCTTTTCTCCTGCCTCCTTTTAACCTCATTCCCGTTACCACACAGAAGGAACAAATGGAGAATACAATAAGAAAGTATCGCTACCTTGATTGGACCTGCAATTTCTTCTACTTGCTGAATTTTTTCTTTCATTTCTTCAAATTTTTTTTCAGCTCCCTGGAGAATATTTTTCAATTCTTCCATTTTTCTGCTTTGTTGCTCCATGTCTTTTTTTACAGATTCCATTTTACCCTTATTTTCTTCAGCTTCATCTTCCTGTCAAAACATATTATTATGAGGAATAATAAAAGGAGACAAACCTTTGCAAAAATTACTGTATAAGATTTTTATTTTATGATCACTATCAGGATATAAGATTACATGCACTATTCTATAATCCTAATTAGAGAAAAAAAAATGAAGTGAGAAGAGAGCAAAGCAAGAAGGAAAAGAATGAAGTGAGGAGAAAAAAGAGCGGAGCGAGAAAGAAAAACAACAACAAAAAGGAGAAGAAATAGTACCAAAACCTCATTAAAAGTAAATTATGCCATTGCTATAATTGTAGACATTCTCTAAACTGTTATATTCTTCCACATTTATCCAACTTGTACGAGTTGAAAATCTACAGTGTTTGCCGATTTCAAAACACTGTTAACATTAAAAGACATTATTTCCTACCCTTATTAGACATAACTTGATAATCTATTCTTACTAATATACGGATGTCCACTGACTGGTGTTCTTCCATGTTTTCAAGATCTGCTATTTCTGCATTTGTTGTCCTTATTCTTATCTGAAAAGAGAAAGAAAATATTCTTCAGCTTATCTGAAGAGAAAAATTCACTACAAAAGACCTCTTCCCACTTACTTGTGGAATCCATTTTTGTAAGAAAAAACTTGTGAAAGTCACAGGCACTTTAAATGGGTGTTTTTGTATTTCCATTTGACATCACAATTGAATAAAATATGTTTTGTTTTTACCTCAGATGTTTATCTTCAGCAATTTAAGTCCACATGACAGGTTTTTTGCTGGTTCTTATGTGTAATTTACTTGTTATAACTTTATATAATGTGTATTATCTTACAGTGTCTAACTGTAAGATTACTGGCCACCAGAAATACATATCCTACCTAGTACTGGAAAGCAAAGAAAGAAGAAGAGTAGTTGTAAAATGGTTTATAAACTAAAATTAAGAGAACTTAAAAGTGAAACATTCAGCATATGAAGATGGGTTAAGAATATAAATGAAGAGCAATGAGATCCTGGGAATGAAGAGGCAAGGCTCAACAGAAATAAAGGACGGGAAGCAGGGAAAAGAAACTTGCAGCAAATATTGTAAAAACTTTCTATTGGTGTCAAAAAAGCAGTAGAAATCTGTGAGATTTAGCAAAAGAATTAAAAAAAAAAAAAAGATACTGCCCAGAAACAACAGCATATGCTAGGATTGATGTGGCCTCTATCATTCTGTCCTAAATAATGATAAGAGCGTACTACAAAAATAAACAACGGGAAAGTAAACAACAGAAGTAAGGATAAACATTAAAAAAAATAACCCACTCGAAGTATATTGCAGAAGACAAAATGAAATAGGGAAAGACTGACCAGTTCCTAAAAACTGTACCTGCAATTCTTTTTGGTGTCGTCGATGACCGTAAAGATGATCTTCATTCTGCCTAATCTCATTTTCAATGGAATATAAACGTTGTTGAGATGCTGCCAACTGTGCCTTTTTGTTTTCGATTTCTTTTTCCAAGTGACTTTATAAACAAAATGATATTGAGATACATAATATTACACAGATACCATTTATTACGCACATACAGAAATACACTAATAAAAATTAAATGCATGGCAAGACAAAGGGTAAAACTGTACTGCCCTCAAAGAAAACCAAACCTAACCAAAATAAACTGAAGCTTAACTGCATTATGTATTGGATGGTTTTAACAATCAATAAAGGAACACCAAAGCACTCACAGTTAATAACCAGCAGACAGCTGCTTGACGGCCTTAGCTCAATACCCAGCGGATAAACCATTAATGTAACTGGAACCATTGGAAATCTCTGCCAGCAATCTTTGCAAGGAGGCCAAACATTTGAACTGAACAGGGGTGTAACTTCTAAAAGCACTAGTTCATACTGAGAGAAAAAAATATTTTGACTGGGACAAAACACTTACAGTCAGAGAAATATAAAAATATAAAAATATTTTAGATAGTCTCATACTCTTCCTTCTACTACTGAGATCATGTCCAAAGATTTCCATAATCATTTTTTTCAGTATATGGTAAAACTATTTGAAATGTAAAAAAAATAAAAAAACCAGTTACTTTTTACTACTATATATAGATGGCAAAACTTTGATAGTGCCTATTAGATCTGCAAAAGAAAAGGGAAGCTTAACCATTATTACAGTAAAAAGAAAAATAATCTTAATGCAAGTCTTTAATGCAACTTTTGTTAGAAATGTATTAAATGGACTGATTAAGTCTGATCCTTGAATCAGTTTAATAAATTGCACATACTCTTCCAGATAAATGTGCCATTGCTTTAGGCTAAGTTCTGAACAGGGAGGGGAGGGAGACATTGTTTCCTTTTTAACTGGCCTACATCATTCCCCCAGAGCAACATTGGTAATGAAATGACTGTAACACTTTAAAAGTTAAGATAATCTTTGGATGAAGCTCATTATATGCTGGCATGAACCAAGTACAGTCAACTAAACTTAAAAATTTATTTCTGTAAACTTAGAACATTTGATTCAGTGTACACTATCAGCTATTAATTCTAAAATTAAACTATTTACTTAATAAGTCTGCAATATAATCTGAGCCTCAAAATAAAAGTATTCCGTTGTCACCGATTTGCTTGGTGACAGTTTGAGTTTGCAAGCTTTGAAATACGTTTGGTTTCTTAAACTATCATTCTGAAAGCAATAAGAAAAAAACAACATAAAAAACAAAACGGGGGCAAGGAGGAGTCAAGTTTACCATGAGTGAATTCAAAACCTTAGGAAACATAGATGCAAAGTTTAAAACCAGCAGGACTACGTGTGCCAACAATGCTCGTTTGAAAATATCAGGCTTCCTTTGCAGTAAACTATGCTACCACTGTTAAGGTATTAGTTTTTTCCAATAGCTTCACCTCCCACACCCTTTTTCAGCAAGGATAAAAGAAAAAGGAAGGCAGCCAGATTGCCTGGAGCAAACCTCTACTTGCTGGGCAGTATTTACATGCCACAAGTTGAAAAACACACAGGTACAACTCACATTTGTACCTATCACAGAAAGGCATTGAAATAAAGGTTTTCCAGAATTATCAGAAAGAAGGAAGCATGCGGTTGAGAAAGAAAAGAGAGAGTGCAGGGTAGTGTACATGCAAATAGACAATAATGCAATCCCACTACTCATGTCAACAAGTGCACTACAAGATGCTAACCTTACTTCTGCTTCGACATCTTTGCTGAGGAAGTTGGGTCTGAGGTAATCAGAAGAATAATACCGTCTCTCAAATACTTGATCCCCGTCAGCAGTGAAAGCTTCTCTACAGTTTTTGGGGGGCTGATTAAGCTGCATTACTTCACGAGCTTTACAGCTACTCTGAAAAATACAACGGCTTGATCACACCAATAGAAAAGCAACAATAATTAAAAGATACCAATTTCAAATTTATCTAGAAGTTCTCACACAAATAATTTTAATTTCTAATGAAAAATAAGAAATATCACAATCAAAGAACGAGGAAAAAATCCATCGTGTCAAGAATACGCTTTTCTTAGTTGTATAAGACATTTATGTTCTCAAAAACCACCCACTTAGTTCAGCTGCTCATTTCTATTATTCTATTACAAATTTCTCTGCATTGTAAATTCTGTAGTTTAATCAGTCCCTTACAATTTGCCATGAGGAAAAAATAAAGGAAAAAAAGTAAGGAAAAAAAAAAAAATCCCTGATCAAAAGGTCACCATGCACAGGTATATTTAATTATTAGAAGTGGAATACACACACAGGACACAGTCTTCCAAAGCAAGCTGTGAAGTACGTCAAAGAATATTCAATTATACTCAGTGTTACCCATTCAGAAGTATCATTTCTCCCACACAACACCCATTCAACTTCTTTCAGATTCAGTTGAAATTGGTCAGGTAGGGCTCAAAGATAATAATGTTGTGAAAATCAGAGGCTAGGTAGGGCAGAGGGGGAAGAAAAACAGTGTCCCTGTCATGAAAGGCTTGAAAGTTCAGCTGCTCCATATCCCGCTCAGTAACAGCCAGTCAGCTCCGCACTACACCGAGCACAAACTGCTTCTTTTCCAGTAACAATGTCAGAGGACAAACTGGAGCAAGTGAGTTTTGGGAGAAAATCAAAATCCCCCAGAAGTGAGCATCACTAGTTCTGCTGCTGATAAAACACCCTGCTCCCTTTAAATAAAAATATACACATATTATCTTTATTTTCGGATATTTTACTTGCAACCTTATCTGGAGCAGCAGGTATCTTTAGTAGAATCATAGAACAGTTTTGGCTGGAAGAGACCTTCAAGCCTTCTGTTGTAACAGAAAATCAAAAACCCCATCGTGACAGGACACAGTTCATTAACGTGTTTTTATGGTGATCAAAAAATAGATTGTTATCAAAATAGTATGTAAACTTAATTCAACAGCAGTTGCGAGTCATCTCATTCAAATCCTACTTAACAATTGATTATTCCTCCTTTTTTTATTTTACCAGACTCTACCCATAATCACGTCTCTTTGCACCCTCTCATCTCAAATGCTGAGGACACAGGGGCTCTGGTTGTTGTGGCAGGTGAAAAATAAATTAAGCTGTGAATGCCAAGTGGCAGCTGATAACACCACATTAAGAGTGTGGGGCTGAATATCCAAAAGGGAGTTTTTGTACTCTCAAGCACAAGCCTGCTACAGCTACGAGTGATACTCGGCTACTGGCTGGGGCTGTTTCCAAATTTGGTAACACCCAGACTACACAAAATTGACACCTCCTGACCTACCGATCAATAGCGACACGAGACAGACAGCATTAGGAGACTGATCACACACGCATGGACTATTTAGACTGAGAAACCAGACCACTTCAAGGGCCAGAAAGGTTGTGGTGAACATCCCAGAAACAAATAAGGAAGATCCTGGAAATGCTCAGGGAAGAGATCTGTGGAGACAAGTCACAGAATGCACTGGGCTGGAAGGGACCTTTAAAGGCCACCCAGTCCAACTCCCCTGCAGTGAGCAGGGACATCTTCCACTAGATGAGGTTGCTCAGAGCTCCGTCCAGCCTGACCTTGAATGTCCCCAGGGATGGAGCCTCCACGACCCCTCTGCCAACCTGTTCCCAGAGAAGGCCCAGGGACCTTGGCCAGTAACAGCCCAAACAGGAATCTGGGAGCAGTCACACAGCAGGAACCAGTAAGATTTTCTGCCTGTCCTTCCCTGACCAGGTAGTGTTACAGGGGAGCAGGGAAATAAATAAGCACGTGGAAATAAAGAGTAAAAGCTCTAACCTTACTTACTCTTAAATAAATCCCAGAACCTAAACCTACTATGGGATGTCAGTTTACTCTATTGCCCATGATAGAAAATAGTGTTGGAAGTGGGATACTGAGAGTTTATTGAATGCCAAGAGGGTCTTACTGGGAGCCCTCCAGTGGTTACATCATACCTGGGCATGTCCTGAACCATAACACTAAAACTGACAGAGTGGGGCCCTACTGAGCCATGAGGCTTCTTAGAGGGAGAAAAAAAAACAAACACAAAAATAAAAAATAAAACCAATATATCACAAAAAAAGGAAAAGCAACATCCAAAAAAACCCCAAAAATCCCCACCAAAACCCACACAAAAACTCCTTTCTCTACTTCTTTTGTCTATTACAGACACTATCAGTGAAGGTATCACATATGTTCCATACAAACAGAAAATGCTTTTCTTTAAAGACAATAGGGAGTGTAGAGCCTTACTTTAATCAGCAGGATTGTTTCTATACCCCTCACGTCAATCAAACAATTGGCAACCACTGCATGATCTATTTCCAGCCCTGTGAGAACTGATGGGAATTCTGGATGATGAACTCCTCTGAAAAGAAAACACATCATTCATAAAACTCACGAGATTCTTTAGAAGAAAATTATAAATAGTTCTTTTCAACTAATAATAATTTGAACCATCAAGATTGACAAAAAAGTTCAAACCATATCTTACCTCTGTGTAACATCATAAACGTTATTCTGAAATTTATTTACAATTATTTGAGGTCTAGATCCATGTGGGTAATATTGTGACATCAATTGCTGAAGAGCTCTTTCATCACTATGATTGTCACAGCAAAATGCCTTAACTAGGCCCTTTAAACAGCATTCAACAGCCAAGGTCAGTTCAGCATCTTTTGGATGAATGAAAGCACCTAAATAAACATAACAGACAAGGCCTTAGGAGCTGTGTTCCATAACAAAACATACAGAAGTGCATTTTTGACACTCACGGTTTCTTTTGTTGTGCTGTAGGGTTTTTTGAGTCTAAAATAAATCTTTCTTTCAAGAAGAAAATAAATAAACAGAAACAAGAATTTAACTAAAAGATAAAAAACTCTGCAACAGACAAGCCATCCTGAGAAGCCAGACACAGAATTTATCTTCCTTTAGAGACACCTATACATATTCGGACATCTACATTTTCTTCTAAGGTCTCTGACAGGTCACTGCTAACCTCAGCTAAGGCATCAATTTTATGGCACCTCAGCAGGAGTATATGAAGTCAAAAAATTGCTTATCAACAATTTAATACTTAAAAGGTGAAGGCAAAGGAGCAACTATGCTGCAATTTACACAAACATGAAGATTTCCATTATCTGTCAGCTACTTCTGCTTGGCATCCAGGGCTTGTTTTCCATCGCAGTCTTCTCTCCTAAGAGAATACACTTTTTTTTTCAGTAGCAACAGTTTGTGAAGCTTTAATTTGCTTAAAAAAAAGTCTCACTTTTCAAGTCCTAACAGGACAGTGCATCAAGACCTCAATACTTCAATGTACTGCCAGCTACAAACATGCAACAATATTCTTATAGTTTCAAGAAACATGATATAAAAAAGCAAGAAAGAAAATTATTACTTTGCAAGAGTTTTACAAGACTTTTTTTTGTTTCTAATGATTATAATTATTTTGTTTTAATTATATGTTTCAATTTCACTGTCTTCTACAAAGGTCTTCAAGAGAACACAGAGTAACCGTTGGTTACAGGAACTGATTATGGGTGTTTAAACTAATACATCAAGTGCAATAAGCATGTAGTGCGAGGGCCTGAATTGTAGGCCCTGAACTGAAGTTGACCTATAGATGAACCTCACAGTCCCACACTATATAGTATTAATCACATATGCAATGTATTGATAATCTACTGTAGCATCTGGTTTTTTATACATATATATATATGTATAAATATATACATATACATATATATGTATATATGTATATATGTATATATATATATATACACATTCCAATGCCAATCTGTAAAGGCTTTGCACAGTCAATGTGCAGTGGGAACCAGCAGAGCGATCTTTCTCTATCTGAAGGCCAGGTCCAAGGCTGGGAAACTGGCTGCCCCTTGCTTTGTTAGGAGCATGTTACAAGACCATGAGACCAGAGGCCTGGCTTTGGTGAGAAACAGGAGATTAAGGACCTAAATAGAGAGATAGACTCCCTTGTATTCTTCCTGTAGCCCTGGTCAGGCTGTGGGAGGAATCCAACAGAGTGGACAACCACAGATGTTCTCACATTTGAAGTTATGTAAGGTTGTTTATTTAGTAGTATAAAAGCTGGACCCTCTTGCAGCGACTTCGGAGACCTCCCTACGAGCGGACGCGCTGCATAGGACTTCCCAATTGCCGGGACAGTTCTCCAGAATCCTTGCTGCAACAGGGGTTCCCCAGCGACTGCGGATCTGGATGATGATATTAGGGCAATTAGTGATGGATTTTTCTTAATAACTATCGCTAACCCTATATAGTAATGATTAGGTGCATTACTCTGCTTATTCTCCTTGGTGCTTAAAACTAAAGTATAATAAATGTGCATTGCCTTATTCGTGTAATACTTTGAAATGGACAGTAAAATAAACTGACCCTTCTCTTGGTGTCCTTGTCCTTTTCTGCGGGACCCCTCCCGCCTCCCCAGGCCAATTAGCAAAACAAAGCAACAATTCTCAAATTAAGACAATAAATGACACCACCACCATAATCCCCTCCAGTAATCATTGTTCAGGTTTTCAAACCAAAGCCAAGAGTACTTTGTTTTTCTTGCTGAGATACATGCTAAACTGGCATTATTAGATATTATTATAGTCTCAAGAAACATCAGACAAAAAAGCAAGAAAGAAAATTATTACTCTGTAACAGTTTTACAAGACTTTTTTTACTTCTAAGTTTCCTGTTGTCAATAGCACGTGCACTTGCATGTTCTTACCCTGCAGTAAATGGAAAGTACTTAAATTTTTGGTCTTGACACTTAGATCCAGAATATGCTGAAGCCATTACTCCAATTCACAAACTGAAAATAGTGGTCACTGTCAGAGCCAGTCAAAAAAAAACTACTGAAACCAAACGTACCAAAAATATCTCAATTCATTCTGAGTTTCTCCATGCAAAACAACTCAAATTTGACAAGCCCATAAGTCAATCGCTGGACATCTTAAAAGAAATCTGTCCAAGAGCTGGGCAATGCCATCCACTAAGGAATAAGGAATAAAGCTCGGCTTGAATGGGCGTACACTTTGCTGCGTAAATAACTGGTTGGACGCCCGCGTCCAAAGAGTTGTGGTCAACAGAGTTAAATCCAGTTGGTGGCCGGTCATGAGTGCTGTCCCCCAGGGCTCAGTGCTGGGCCCAGTCCTGTTTCACATTTTCATCAATGATTTGGATGAGGGGACAGAGTGCACCCTCAGTAAGTTTGGAGATGACATCAAGCTGGGTGGAAGTGTCGATCTGCTTGAGGTTAGGAAAGTTCTACAGAGGGATCTAGACAGGCTGGATCACTGGGCCAAGGCCAGTTACATGTGTCTCGATAAGCCCAAATGCCGGGTCTTGAACTTCAGCCACAACAACCCCTGGCAGCGCTACAGGCTTAGGAAGAAGTGGCTGGAGAGCTGCCTGGGAGAGAGGGACCTGCGGGTGTTGGTGGACAGCCGGCTGAGCATGAGCCAGCAGTGTGCCCAGATGGCCAAGAAGGCCAACAGCATCCTGGTCTGTATCAGGAACAGTGTAGTCATCAGGAGTAGGGAGGTGATCATGGCCCTGTCCTCGGCTTTGGTGAGGTTTCACGTTGAGTACTGTGTCCAGTTTTGGGCCCCTCACTACAAGAGGGACATTGAAGTGCTAGAGAGGGTACAGAGGTGGCTGCCAAGCTGGTAAAGGATTTGGAGCGTGCGTTGCATGAGGAAAGGCTGAGGGATCTGGGCTGTTTAGCCTGGAGAAGAGGAGACTGAGGGGAGACCTTATTGCTCTCTACAGCTACCTGAAAGGGGGCTGTAGCGAGGTGGGCGTTGGTCTGTTCTCCCTAGTGGCGAGTGATAGGACAAGGGGAAATGGTTTTAAGTTGGGCCAGGGGAGGTTCAGGTTGGATCTTAGGAAGAATTTCTTTACTGAAAGGGTTGTCAGGCATTGGAACATGCTGCCCGGGGAGGTGGCTGAGTCGCCATCCCTGGAGGAGTTTCAGAGACGGGTGGATGTTGTGCTGAGGGACATGGTTTAGTAGTGTTGATAGGGCAAGGACAAAGGTTGGACACTATGATCTTGAAGGTCTCTTCCAACCAAAAACGTTCTATGATTCTATGCAGCCAAATCCTGATGCTTAGAGGGTGTGGGGGAGCTAGACGAGTGCACTGAAAGTTTACCACTGTAACTACTTAAAATAGCAAAAAGAAATGGAAAATGACAAAAAACAGTGTTCATTCTTTAAGAAGATAACTGTTCACTTCAGCAGCCATGCAATAAACCCCATGATGAAATACGCTTTTTTCAGCATTCTTACCTATAGGTCCAATAGGTTTGTGTTTAAAGCGCCCTTGCCTATAGGCTGCTTCAATGGCTTCAAGAAATGCTGGCGTATGTGGTCCAAATCTTTTCAAAGTATTTGTTTTGCTATCTTTCAGCTCTCTCAGCTGTTTCTGCTTGGCATCTAGTGCTTGCTTCCCATCACAGTCTTCTCTCCTAAGAGAACACAATATTTTTTTCAGTAGCATCAGGTTATTTTTAATATTTTAATATTTTTAATTTGTTTAAAATAATTCAAAGCTCTCATTTTTCAAGCCCTAACAGGACAAGGTGTCAAGACCTCAATACTTTAATGTACTGCCAGCTACACACATGTAACTACTTTTATAGTTTCAGTAAACATGAGACAAAAAAAACAAAAAGGAAAATTGCTTTGAAACAGTTTTACAAGTCTTTTTTGTTTCTAACCATTCATTTTATTTTACTTCTAATTACATGCTTCTATTTCACTGTCTTCTATAAAGTTCTTCGAGAGACCACAAAGTAACTGTTGGTTACAATTACTGATTATAGACATTTAAACTAATGCATCAAGTGCAATAAGTAACAATTCTCAAATTAAAGACAATGAATGACAACGTCACCATAATCCCCTTCGGTAATCGTTGCTCAAGTACAGGTTTCCAAATCAAAGCCAAAGAGTGCTTTGTTTTTCTTGTTCAGGTATGGGCTAAATTGGTATTTGAACCACTTACTTCAAAGTTTCTATAAATTTAACTTTATAGATACAATAATTACCCCTAAGTCTACCAAGTTCCTCATATCATGTTATAATTCTTGTGACATAATGTCAGGATGTACTAGTGTATTAAACAGCAATAAAAAATTTACATCATAACCTGCCCATAGGATGGTAAGAAAGTAAGACAGAGATTGTGGGAGGAAGAAAGAACAGCATTAAACTGACAATACGGTTTTATATCAGGCTTTAAATTAGCAATACCTTCCACCTTTAATGACAAAATAGTTTTCTTAATTTTCAAAAAGTTTATAAATTAATTCATGTTGTGCCAAAGACAGAAGTTTAGCAAGACCTAAAATAACCCAGGGAAAAAAAAAACACCTCAAAACTGAAGCCTAATATGTCAGGGACTGCAGGTGCATGCGAAAGCATCTTTTATTAACTTGCAACAAAGGAAAACAGTTACATTCAAAAAACAGACTTACCTAAGTCTAGACTGCTCTTCCTTGCACTTATAGATAGCCTGCTGAAACTGAGTCACCTGTTGACCAATCATTACCTCTTCATCATGGAATGCCTTTAACTGTTCCCTCAAGCGTGCAATTTTCCTTTGTCTTTCCAATTTTTCAGGCTCTGAAATCTGTTTAGCACTAGAAAAAGATCTTTTTTTATTATCAGTCTCATACAAAAGACTTATGCATGAGAAAGTTATGTTTAAGATTCTGTGCATTTCCAAGGTCTACAAAGTATAAATGATGTTTGGGGTTTTTTATTTATAATCACACAACACTCCGCAGTTAACGTTCCCATTACATTTATTTTAAAGTATATTTCTTTCATAGTACCATGGAAGCTGGAAAATATTATCAGCAGCAAAAAAAGAAAAGATTTTTTCCACCCAAACATCTTATCACCTTCTTGATATGCCAAGAAGCAGGACCAGAAATATTTAAACTTTATCATGGTTCAGTTAAATATTTAAACAAATATTTTGTTACTGCTCATTTTCTCATTAATCAGATCTCACTCCCCACATACTTGTACCTTAATAAACACACACCATAAACACTGTATCTGTATTTACCTGCTTTTCAGTTCTTCAATCCGTTTATGTAGTTGTTCATCATCTTTTCCCAGACGTTTTAACTCAGTTTTGAAACGATTATAAAGTACCTATGAAGGAAATAGGATACAGTAGTTCAAGAAATAAAAATTATTTCAAATACTACTACAGTTTTGAGGAAGTACACACTGAATAGCATCAAAACAGACAAAAACTTGAACCTGAAGAAAGACTAACACTATTAATTTGGATCATATGTATTTTGACATAAGTTTAATAAGCACCTGTGTAAAGATACACACTCCACAGCACCCAAACAGAAACTACTTGCAAGTCAGGCAGGAAATTGTAACTATTTTGAACTACACTATGGATTCATGAAATCTAAACACTGACAGAAAAGTACATACAGGCAGGGCATGGACAAGATTAAATTGGTATGAACTTTGCAAGTTCTTTTTGCCTACCTCAGCTTCATGGACAGCTTTTCTTCTTGCCTGCACATCAGCCTTCAAAGAAATACACTGTGGATGCAGGGCTTGTGCTTCTTCACTCACTGACAGTAACTTCTCTTGTATCGCTTTGTACTTTTCCTCTGCTTCGTTCACTTTTGCCTTTGGTGCAAAAAGAGAATGATGCACAAGTAGTAATAAAGAAAAACTTTCTTCGAAACCTCTTAATGCAGAATAAATATCGCTCAAAAGAACCCATCCAATACACCTCATTTACAAGTCATCGCCACTATAGATATGCTAATCTGAAAATTAATAAAGAAGCATATTCAGGAACGGAGTACCAAATCTGTGAAGTAAACAGCAACCTTCTTTTCTGACTCAGGACTCTTAATACAGTAAGTACCGTGATAAGGAAAGAAGTGAAAGCAGTATCTGGACAATGTTCCTTCAACACTACACAGACATGTTTGGCCACAAAAAAGTTTCAACTGCAATACAAATACATACTTTATCTTTTAACATTAAAAAAAAGAAATCGATGAAAAATGAGTGCCAATTCCAAAAGTTTGGAGAAGGAATTTTAATAGACTGGAAAGTTGAAAATAATGATGCCTAATCTTCTTCTGCAAAACCTATACTTCACATGTGAACCTGAATATTTGGCAAAATTATTCTTTGTTGTCACCTACAGAAGTCTTGACTACCATCCAAGGAGTCTGCTAAATTTTCAGATGTCTCCTAAAATCAGACACTGACCTTTTCTACAGAAAATGACACCAAAGGAAACCTACATGGCAGGTCTCTGACAGATGCTCCAACAGCACAGGAATAGGTATCGGCTAAGTACTTGCAACAATAAAACAGTTTAAATTACCAGTTACTGGCATATGCAATGCTAGTCATCTCACATTCCCAGCCAAAATATAATCCTTACCTGAAACAAAAGCATCGGCGTGACAACCACATTCCCCCCGCCCCCCCACACACACTGAACAACAGAAAACAAAATGTCGTAGCATTATTGTCTAATTAAATGTGGAATGCAAATCACAGAATCATAGAATGGCCTAGGCTGGAAGGGACCTCAGAGATCATTTAATCCAACCTCCCTGGCATGGCTAGGGACGCCACCTCTCGACTAGGTCAGGCAACACGTGAGAACCGAACGGGAATCGAATCCTGTTAGGTTTCGGATGGCTAAAAAGGGCTACAAATGGAGATGTTCTCAGCTACCTGTGAAAAGCTGAAACGGCCAGTTTCAACAGCCTACAAGCTAAAGGACAATCATAGTTTAAATATTTTTATTCCTGAGTCAAGGACCCAAAAGTGGAGTGACATACAGCTTAAGCCATGCGCTTACCTGACATTCCTCTAGTTTCTGAACAAACTTCTCTGTATTTACTTCTTCAGCTCTGATGCCTTCTTTGATTGGCTCTATTTCTTTTTCCATCTCACTTATCTAATAGAAGCATATAACAGTATATATCAGAAAGTCTGCAGTAGATTGGGAATAATTTAAAGTATCCTTCATATGAGGAAACATATTTTAACAAGACATTTACCACTGCCCATGCCATTTTATGTTTCAAATCTTCAAGACGATTTCGCATTTCATTCGCAAACCCAATCCTTCTGTAACGTTCCTTCTTTTGATCATAAATCTGCTCAAGCTCTTGAAGACGCTTCAAAAAAAAAAAAAGGTTCAATCAGAAAGTACAAAACGCTGTGACATAACACAAAATCTTAGAACAATTTAATTTTTAAATTTCATGTCACAGACCTAGCCAAATCAAAACTATGTGGTTTAATTCCTATAGTCGTTTTAGTGTTCAGACCTGTAACAATAATTACTTTAACTTATACATACCTTTACTCCTTGTTCTATCTGAATACATGTATTTTCTTTAGTTTTCATAATAGATGAATAATCTTCTTTCATTTGTTCCAGTTGAGTTGCTTTCATAAAAAACTAAAACGGAATAAAAAGATGTAAATGTCAGATTCAGCAAGTTACCTAAGTGAACTTTAAACAATCGCCATAGAAAGACCATGCAACCCAACCTCTGTGAACACTGAATGATACCCAAAGTAAAATAACTAACTGGTGGGGTAGTTCTTAATAATGACCTGACCTACCCAGCAGTGTTCTTTTCTTTGTTGTTTCAGAAGGGGTATTTCTGTTTCTTTGTGGGGTTTGTTTTTCTGTTTGTTTGTTTTTAATTTATCAATGCCTTTAGAAAAAAGAAACTTAAAAAAAAAAAAAAAAGGTTTTGCAAGTGGATGACTGCTACAATCAGACAGTGTTCTGGGTCTGGCTGGGGCAGTTAAGTTTCTTCATAGCAACAGCTATAGTGCTGTTTTAGATGTGACCAAACAATGCTGATAACACACAGAGGTTTCAGCTGTCCCTGAAGTGTCTGTACAGCATCGAGGCCTCCTCTGTTTCTCCCTCTGCCCTCCCAGTCAACAGACTGGCAGGGTGTGAGACAGGTTTGGAGAGGATACAGCCAGGCAGATGACCCCAAGTAACCAAAGAGAAATTCCATCCCATGCAACGTGACTGTTGTTTAACCCCAGCCAGCGAATCAGCCCCACACAGCCACTTGCTCGCTCCCCTCTGGGCAGGATGAGAATCGGAAGGGTAAAAAAGACAAAACTTATGGGTCAAGATAAAGACAGTTCAGTTGGTAAAGCAAGAGCTGTAGGCAAGCCAAGCAAAACAAAACAAGGAATCTATTTGGGAGACATCCCATCGGCATGCGGGTGCTCAGCCATGCACAGGAGAGCAGGGCTCCACAACACCTAAGAGCTCCTTGAGAAGACAAACGTCACTGCTCTGAACATCCCTCCTGCCTTCTTCACCCAGTTTTTTATTCCTGAGCACGATGTCACACGAGCTGGGATATTGCTTTGGTCCACTGGGGTCACCAAGCTGCCAGTGTCTCCTCTCAAATTCTTGTGCGCTGCTGTAAGAGACTGTGTTGGTCTTTTGCCTTGACATTGCCAAAACGAAACCACTGAAGAAACCAGTGGCATTACAACGTAGGGACTGCTAGGATATGGGTTTCCTGTTGCTGTACATGCAGTGAGTTCCAAGAAACTGAATATAAAGCAGATTCTGAGAAATTCCACGCACATGCCCAGACCCAGGGTCTACTTCTTGAGACCCCCCAGTGACGGTATTGGGCATGTGTACCACCGCCGGTGGGAGGCAGAGTTAAGCAAATCAGCTCATGGAATTTGCAAAGAAATCTCAGAAGAAACATAAATATGTAATGAGATCATACGATAAAAGTGAAAGAAAGGACTACTTTGTGCTGCTGTGTTCCTCTACTCTTCTTGGTTCTTCCTGTCTTTCTCCCGGCCAGACACTTCTCCAGCTCAACTTCAGCTCTTCCACCTTCTTCGCTCCGCAGACAGATCAGACTGCTGAAACTCCTCAGCTTTGTGGAGGTAGCTATAACCACTAACTTCTCCTTTTGTTTTCCTTCCTCTTTTTTTTTTTTCTCTCCTTTGCACTCATGCACTGGTTATCAGGTAAATAAAGCTTTCAGGCACTTGACTCCGTTTTGAGTCTTAATTTTGTTCCCAGGTATACGAGCAGAACCTCTGCACCAGTCCTGGACTGGCTTGCGACACCTGCCAGCCTCCTCCCTGGTGCGGTGGAGTGAGAAGAAGAAAAGGCCTTGACTCCGTGTAAGCACTGCTCAGCAGTAACAAAAACATCGGGGTTTCCAGCGCAAATCCAAAACATAACTCCATAATAGGTACTATGAAGAAAATTAACCCTACCCCAGCCAAAAACCAGCACAGTACTACTGAGCAATAAAAAGGGAGAGGAGAAGATTTAGGAGGGTTAGCCATCTTTTGCAGGAACTCGCTAAACAGTGGTCTACCCATGGGAAGTGGTGAGCAATTGCCATTGCATTCTTGTTTCATTTTGCTCACTTTCTCTCCCACCTTTTCCACAATTTTTATCTCAATTTTTCTTGCTTTTGCTCTTCCCTTCCTCTTCTCCCACCCCAAGCAGGGGGCAGCAGGGAAGCAAGTGGCTGTGTGTAGTGCCTAGCTGCTTACCTGAATTAACCCATAACAGGTCATGAAAATTAAGAATTTTGATTTCTTTTTTTTCCTCCAAATGCCACCTCTAAAAATTTGAAATAAGTCTTTTTATGTCTAATCAAAATGTTAAATGACTTTTCTTACCTTGTACTTGTCACCTTCATTTTTAGACTGTAAAAAGTGCTTACTCATCTCTTGAGTTAAAACAGACACAGGATTATCCACCTGTAAAAATAAATTATTTTCATTTTAATAAAAAACTTTCATGTAACTGCACAGGCATCAAAGTGAGCAAACCTATCCTAGGCCCAGCAGTTCGGTAGAATTGCTGAGAAAGCAGAACCAGAAATTAAGATTTCTACTCCTCTGTCTCCTTTTTTTTTTTTTAAAACACAAACAAACAAAACAAGTAGCACACAAAAAAATTTTAAAATCCAACTCCATCAAGTACAAATTACAACAACAAAGACAACTAAGGAATTGTTTCCAGGAGAATAATTGACTTGTAGAAAGACAGCATCTGGGTTTTTTTTCCATTTATTCAACACAAACAGTATTAGGAATACTGCTTAATTTCTCATTATTTAATTGATCAAATTATTGCATTAAATACAATAAATTGCCATATATTCTAATGAAAATTTCCACAAAACAGAATCATAGAATCATTAAGGTTGAAAAACACCTCCAAGATGACCTAGTCCAACTGTCAACCCGACACTACCATAACCACTAAACGATGTCCCCAAGTGCCCCGTCTACACGTTTTTTGAACACCTCCAGGGATGGCGACTCCACCGCTTCTCTGTGCAGCCTGTTCCAATGTCTCACCACTCTCTCAGTAAAGAATTTTTTCCTAATATCTAATCTAAACCTTCCCTGGTGCAACTTGAACCCATTTCCTCTTGTATTATCACTTGTTACTTGAGAGAAAAGACCAACCCCCACCTCACTGCAACCTCCTCTCAGGTGGCTGTACAGAGCAATGAGGTCTCCTCTCAGCCTCCTCTTCTCCAGACTAAACAACCCCAGTTCCCTCAGCTGCTCCTCATAAGACTTGTTCTCTAGACCTCTCTCCAGCTTCGTTGCCCTTCTTCAGACGAGCTCCAGCACCTCAGTGTCTGTCTTGTACTGCAGTGCCCAAAACTGAACACAGTTCTCAAGGTGAGGCCTCATCAGTGCCGAGTACAGGGGTGTGATCACTTCCCTGGTGCTTCTGGCCACATTATTCCTGATACAGGCCCGGATGCCGTTGGCCTTCTTGGCCACCTGGGCACACTGCCGGCTCACGTTCAGCCGCCTGCCCACCAGCACCCCCAGGTCCCTTTCCTCTGGGCAGCTCTCCAGCCTGTAGCAGCTCCTCAAGCCTGTAGCATTTGCTGGGCGTTGTGACCCAAGTGCGGCACCCGGCACTTGGCTTTGTTAAACCTCACACAACTGATCTCAGCCCCTTGATCCAGCCTGTCCAGATCCCTCTGCAGAGCCTCCCCAAACTCCAGCAGATCAGCACATCCGCCCAATTTGGTGTCATCTGTGAATTTACTGAGGGTGCACTCAATTCCCTCATCCAGAACACCAATAAATATATTAAACAAGACTTATGCCAAAACTGAGCCCTGAAGAACATATATTATTTGAAATATATTATTTGAAAGGCCAAATACGTTGAGTATTTTAAACTTCATGTGCACTACTTGATCTTTATCAGTTAAGCAGCAAAAACACACTCCGATTTCCACAACAGTGTAAACTGAAACAATGAGGGAAAAAAAAAAAAGCTCCAGTTATGAAGGAAAAATTTCTTTACTGAGAGGGTTTTCAGGCACTGGAACAGGCTGCTCAGGGAGGTGGTTGAGTCACCATCACTGGAGGTGTTTAAGAGACAGGCAGACGTTGTGCTGAGGGACATGGTTTAGTGGTTTTGGTAGGGCTAGGACAAAGGTTGGACTCGAACTTGAAGGTCGCTTCTAGCTGAAAGTGTTTTACGATTCCATTCCATGAAACCTAAATATGCTAAAACTTCCATTAGCAGGACACATGACTCATGGCTCACAGAAGACAGCAAAAACTTATCTGTCTGGGACAGAATCTCATTCTGCACTCATTCTGCGGTATAAATTTCAATTTTCTTCCGCCATTGCCTTTCAGCTTGAAAGAACATGAAAGAGGCGAATTTCTCATTTAATAAAATGGAACAGTATCACTGGCTGCTGTCTTAAATTGCACAAAATTTAAACTCTATAACAATTACCTGTATATTAAAGTGATCCAGTATTCCTATGAGTTCCTCTTTCTTTGAAGAAATTAAGGTTCCTAATGATATAAAAATAAAAAATACCAATATGTCCAAATTAAAGATACACAATGCCTCAGCCTTTTGTTTAATCTAGTAGTGTTTAGTAAATGTAAAAAATGAGATTAGTATTTCTGTAACACAGATTTAGCCCGAAATGAAAAACACTGGTTGGGTTTTTAGTCTTTTTGATGTATTAGCATTTGTACAGAAAGACTTCCAATTAAAGCCCATCCTCCCCTCATAAATCCTGTGACAGAATTTAGGTAAATCAGCAAATTCAACAAAAGTCTCGAAAAGACTAAAGACTACATTCAACCTCATCACACAAACAGATTTTCATAAGCACTGTACAACCTCACATCATGTAGAATCTGAGAAAACTGCTTTTGACACTGTCAAATATTCATAGTCTAAGGTAAACACAAAAAAACCCAGAAAATATCATCCTTAAATGATCAATGAAGCGAGAAACAATCTTTTACTAATGTCAAGGCATTTAAAGCAATGAAACAAGCCACCACCAACCAGATTTGCTTTTCAGTTTATAACTTCTGCTTCCATCCAGATTAATGTGTTGATTCACAATGATAGAGCCACCATACACATCTGGTTTAAATGCATCTCTACCTTGGTTTCGCAATGTGATGGAAATATCTGCAGAACTAGCAAAATAAAATTATAAAGACAAATAAAATTAGTTCCAAATCTAAAAAATAACAATGAGAATTAAAAAAAAAAAAAAAAGGTCAGAACATTGTAATTTCCCACAGAAAATGTCATGTTTTGTACAGGTCACAACTGGAAGTCAGTCAGTATCAACTGAAACAAGACATATTTCTGTTTTTTGAGCCAAAACAGCATTGGAGACACGTGGCCAGAAAGGGTGCCATACTCTGACCTGTTCGCACCTTCTATGCTTCAGATAAATCCTGAGCCAAAAGCAAAGAGCTGCGAGAGCAGATTTCCCCCACCTTCCTTTGCCAGCTGAGTACCCTCACCTTTAGGTTGAAGAATAATGTTACTCTTTGATTGTTCCCAAACTTGCTTCTGCAGAAAATAGCTGCAGATATTATACAGCCATCCCTACTCAAAGTAATCTATAGCAGAATGCTTAAGGCATTCTCCTAGAAAAGAAGAGAAGTGATTTCAGATCTGAATTCAGATTTTCTGTTTTGCCAGTGAATGCTGAAACATGAAGTTGTTCTATGACAGGCAGGTACTGCCAAGCACCTCTGGAAGGAGAGGCCTGGGGCTCCGAGTTACAGCTTCTTGTAAATATAAACTCTTAAATCTCCTCTCCTATCTTTCGATTGATTCCCCTAAATATGTTATCCCCACTCTTGCAGCAGACATCAATTCACTTCCTGCATATTTAATAATCCACCTGTATGTCAAGACCTTTAGATCACACATTGATTCATGTCACCAGAAAGACAGAAAAAGAACTCACCTCTCTGCTCACAGAACACTGATAACTGACTTGCTATAATTTTTTTTTCTAATGAACTCAACTCTGTAGAATATCCAAGTACATTGTGGAAGTAATGCACAAGAACTAGGCATTATGCAGGACATAATCGCTATTTTAGCTAGTTCAGAGATAAGGGCAAACCGCTGGTAAATTACCGGCAAAATTTGTAAGGTGTTTTTTTGTTTGTAGTTTGGGGGGCCTGTGTAAATATGATCAATTCAGTGATATGTTTGTTATTCAAAACCAGTAGATCCAATTAAAAAAAAAAAAAGAGAAAACAAAGGTGAATGAAAAACTGATCAGCTAACCTGAATCATGACCACTGAGCAAACATGTCCAACCTTAAAATTAAAAAAGTTTTACTTACGTCTCCCCATCTCGTACAAACATTTTTAGTGAGGAACCTCTATTAGTTGCGGTGGCTTTTCCACCAAGTCCAACAATAAGAGCAGTTAATACAGAACTTTTTCCACCTGTAATAGAAACATTGATTGTTTTTTTAAAGAAGTTCCTGTATTTATCCAGTCAACCCATATTGCAGATTTTTGTTTAACTGCTTATGTATTCATGCACTTACACGACAAAATTCCATCTTTATTGAATAAATATTTAAAATAGTGCTAACTCTAGAAAAATACCTGCCACTTTTGAGTTTCTTCTTAAAAAAAACCGCACACACTGGACCGAACTTCTGTTACTTCCATTCAACCATTTGCATTCAGCAAGATGCCCTATCTCAGGAAAAAAGAATATCCCTTTCCTTACAAGCATACATAAAGCATGTATACAACCAAACACACATTACCATTTATACAAGTATCTGAAAGTTTTTAAGCTCTCTTTCAAAATTTATGTTTAATTTTTAAAATTCCCTCTCCAAAATCTCCTTCTCCTATAACAGTTTCTACGACATATACTCCATCTCTGTGCATTTAATACAGAACATACAAATACATGTAGTTGATATTTATATTTATGTATGATTTAGCTATGACAATATTCATACTTGTGATTTTTTTTTTGCAAATCTCCAAATACAAGACCCACATTTTTCACCAGCCTTGAACTACTGGGATAGGTCTAGGTGGTTTGCAAGTCCAAAAGTGAGTCTGTATCCATTTCTAAAAGATGGCTAGCAATTATTTTTCAAATAAAAGGAATATCTTATGAAAATCACAGAATCATAGAACCTTTTAGGTTCTTTAAGATCATCAGGTCCAACTGTTAACCTAGAGATGGCAGGTCCACCACTAAACTGTGTCCCTAAGCACCTCCTTTACAGGTCTTTTAAATATCTTCAGAGATGGTGACTCCACCACTTCCATGGGCAGCCTGTTCCAATGCTTGATAACCCTTTCCATGAGGAAATTTTTCCTAATGTCCTGTCTAAACCTCGTCTGGTGCAACTTGAGCCCATTTCCTCTTGTCCTATTGAAGTGATCAACACCCACCTCACTATAACCTCCTTTCAGTTAGTTGAAGAGAGCAGGAAGGTCTCTCCTCAGCCTCCTTTTCTCCAGGCTAAACAACCACAGTTCCCTCAGCTGCTCCTCATAAGACTTGTGCTCTAGATCCTTCACCAGCTCATTGCTCTTCTTTGGACACCCTCCAGCACCTCAGTGTCTTTCTTGTAGGGGCCCAAACACTGAATACAGTATCGTGTCTAACATTCATTAACAAAAGTGTTCTTCAATAACGAAATTGTTAAAAGTAACACTTACTTCCATTGTTTCCCGTAACAAAATTGAGATTTGATCCAAACTGAAAAGGCCCCAACATGGAATGGCACATAAAGTTCTTCAACTGGATACTCTCAATTATGCCAACCTCCCCTACGGTCTAAAGAATTAATAATTAAAACTGGTGCTATGTATGCATTTGAATGAGATACAATTTATCTTTTTTAAATATAATAAAAATCAAATGACAGCATGATATAAAACCTCAATGGGTACAATCTATGAAGAAATCAGAAGGGTTTTATAACACTATGAAAAGTTGCTTACTATAGAGCAGTTACATAGTAGGAGGAAAACAGTTACCAAAGCTGATCACTCACTCACAGTAACTTTCAATTCTCCTCATAACCAACTTATAATTAATACAATACAAAAGATTAAGATCATAGATTCTACAGTATTCTATTCTATAGAATACTGTAAATCAGCAACAAAGAGCATCACAGAAAGGTTTTTTTGTTACTTAAATATAGTATTTGGGAGAACTAATGACCCTGACAGTTAGTGGGGCATCAAGCACCTCTCCAGGAACCCTGCCTGCTCCAGTGTTTGATCACCCTCTCAGTGAAGAAATGTCTCCTAATTTCTAGTATAAATACACATGACATTATTTGTCATATCAGAAGTTATTTTTAAATAAATTCTCCATCCAATTAGAAACTATTACAGAAAATATGGTATTCCTGTTTTCATGTTTTATTTACATCAAATATGCATTTTAAACACTAGAGGGTTGTTACTGTTTTTTTTAGTCATTTGAAAGCATCATCTATGCAAAACAAACACGTATTTGGTGCTTCTTGTAGTAAATAACTTGTTTTCTAAACATTTTCTCTGCTACAGCCATAAACCAACTATATCATACTTCTAGCAAACAAGATCCGTCTCCTTTATCTGGTTATTTGACAACTTCAGCAGTATTCATTCTATAAACCAGAACACTTATTTTACGATCAACTATTATAACTACACGACCCAAAAGAAATAAGGTAAGAATTGCCTCATGCAGAAGTCCTCATCACAGACACTACCTCTAGGTTTTTTAATTGGCTCTGTTGAAGCCTACATGCAAGACTTGTACTTCAACATTAACCAAAGCTTTTTAATATAAGCTTTTTTATCTTCCTCACCGTGACTTTTTGAACAACTTACTGACTGCGAAGAGGTATTATTTTCAACTGATGACTGTAATCTTTCTTCTTCATTAGACTCATCACTACACTCATCTGTATATTCTTGTCTTGGTCTTTTACAGGATCCAGGCTTTGAAATACTTTCTTCCTTTCTCTTACCCATGAGTACTGAAAAATGAAAGTAATGAAAGATCGCAGGTTTCAGACTGTCTGATGAAAACACACCTACAGGCGGCAGCACAGTCATACCAATTTATTTAATTTTGTAAAAGAACAAAAGAAACACAACTTCATTATTCTCATCAAGCTGAATTTGTTTGTTGATTAACAACAAAAAATCAACCTTGACTCTGTTTTCCTTGGTGCACTAGACCTTGGGATATTTGCTACATTTTTTTGTTTAGTAACAGAGTTGGAAGATTGCGTTGTAAAATATACATGACTATCATAGTACGATCAGTAGCATCAATGTAGGTTTGATTAATGATCTGCGCAGCCAAAAAGAATATGTACTAACTCTATGTAGTTGACAAATGCCTAGAAAAATAACACGCAGAACACATAAAAGTAGAATAGAAGAAAATTAAGTTTCATAACATTGTCCCTGGGCAGTTTCTTGCACCTAGCCAGCCTGCTTTTGTGAGGCAGTGTAACGTGATCACAGCAAATAAAATACTGTTATTTTAGTAATGTTGGATAACAATTCTCAATACAGTGAACATACATATACATCTCCTCTACACATGCATAAATAACGCACAAGCTTCCTGCACTAACATGACTGGTCAGAAACAAATCTTGCAAAAGTAACAAGATCTACTAAAGCTATGCAAAACTGAAACAACAGGCATCAGATTAGTCAAAACCTCACATTTTCTGTAACTAACCTTAGGGTATGGTTTTTATTCCCCCAAAAGTACCTATTACATTCTTTATACCTAGAGCCCCAAAGCACTGCACAAAACATGTAAGTTCACATAGTTTTGCCCAAAGTGGAGGCAGAGTCCTCTTTATACAAAGTTAATGTGTAGTCTTTTTACACATTAAGTCACTTATTGGTAAGGGTCCAAAACACTCCAAAAACTGACATCAGCTGCATAGTTTTGACATCAAAAACTTTCTGAAATGGCATACCTTCTACTCAGGTAAGTTTGTTTACTAGAATTTCATCTAGAGATCTCTTGCAGGAAAGACGGCAACAAACTTAAATGCATCTCATCAGTCTGAGGAAAATTCAGAGGTATTGAATGTAATTAGCATCCACTGCTATAGAAAGATCACTGCCAAATGTATGGTTTAAGAGTAGGCTGAGCTTATTTATGAAAATAAAAAAAATAAAAACAATATTTAAGAAAAACAAGCAAAATGGGCTAGATTGCAGGAAAGGGAAGAACAACCGGCACTGCAGACATCACACATGCAAAGTTGGAACCACGTGTCATGGTTTGAGATTTGACTGTGTGGAGACACTGGGAGTTTGAACACCACAACAAACACTTCTAGTCACAGGTACGTTTAACTAGAACAAGTGACCACTTCCTTGTCCCACAGGACAGATGGGACAATCCAGGAGAGAAGGCGGCTGGTCAGCCTCACGGTTACTAACAATCTCCTGTGCCCTGCAGGACACTAAAGCCCTCAGGCCCACTCAGTGCTTCTCTGTGGGTCTCGCTCCATGTTCTCTCTTAAAATGTTTTAAGATGAGTAACTTGAAGAACCTACAGAGAAATCAGTGAAATAAGGACTGTCAAACTACGGTTTCAGTCATAAAAACACATGCTGCAACAGAGAGGAGCATTTTTTCCTCCCTCAGCAGAATAATAAACAGTCTCAAGGCACCGATTCTACTGAAAATTAATGCAGGTAAAAAACTTTGTTACTTTAAAAGTTTCCCCAAGCATTTCACCACGCAGATCTGTACATCCGAGTCACTGTGGGGAAGGAGAGTGCTGCTTTGAGCAACTTCTTACTTGTGCCAGTTTAACGCTCTGGTCAAACTACAGCTCAGTTTCACTGGATGAAAGGTCAGACACCTCACAGCACCAAGCATCGCACACAATAGCATTTATAATAGCAAACACCACGGACATTGAAACTTGTTACCTCATTACAAGAAGTTGTTAATTTCTATTCTAGATATTAGTTGAATGCTGTGCAAAATACAGTGTTAATAACTCCCTCATTAATTTTCTTTGACACAGCAACTAAATTATGATGACAGAAATGGCATACACCTCATTCCATTAAGCACAACGAACAAAATCCAAAGCAAATGCAGAAATGCAATACAGTTCACATCTAACATTTTTTCAATAATTTTGTATGGCAAGGATTTCAGATCAAATACTGGATTATGATGTCTATTAAGTATTTATGAGGAATCTGTCATTTCCATTTTATGTTATGTAGTTTAACACCATACACATAAAAACCAAGGAGCAAATACACTTCATGATTCAGCTACGTACCTTTTGCCACGCTACTTTCCGTTTCCTACATAAATACGTCTTTATGCTTGAATTACTCAGACCAGGAAAAAGTTGCTCGTATGCTCTGGGAACTTATCCATCACACAGATACGAAGACAAGCATTTCTTCAGTCCACTGTTTCAATGATATCTGTCTCTATACAGAAGGGGGAAAAAAAAAATAAGTATCATATTTATTAATGTCTGAACCAAAGATCAGGGCTACTAGTTCTATCACTATACCATTTGGATATTTACCAAAAAGAGAGTACAGGAGTAGAAAACAACAAAACAACCTAGAAGAAAAATCACTCATCATCTAAGCATGATGAAGGTAAAGAACAGAAGGTGCGCACCCTGGAACTCTTGAAGAGCTAGTACTGGAAACAAAACTGAAAGTGGAAGTGAAGTTCACCACAGTAGCCTCAGGAATTATTAAGACAAGTACCAGCAGATGTAAAACCTACACTGAGTACAAAAGAGCCAGAAGGAAAGAGAAATTGACCGCAGTAACAAGGAATCCACTAGATATTTCACAAGAAACAAATCTTTGAAAGCTAAAGGAAGAAATAATCAACATGAAAACAATAAAAACCTCGAAGAAAACGACACATGCGTTTGAATTTTATCTTTAGATCATCCTGACATTTTTGACTGAAAAAGTTTGGTTTGTTTTTTTTTTACATTAATTGCTCCCAAAACTCATGATGCAAGACACCCTTAGTTTTCCTAAGTTTTTCACTGAAAAAGTAGTTGCTTTCTGTCTTGGCACCACCTACCATGACTTTAACAACAAACAGCTTGGGAATAACTATTCAATGCAAAGAAAAAGCAGCTGATCTGATCTAGCTGAAGGTTATTCAAACGTGCAAGACTATACTGGAAACAATACAACTGGTAAAAACATACATTAGTACAAAGATATGTAATAGATTAACAGGAAACCCATAATAGGCACTAGTAACAAATGTTAGCTGAAGGGGTTTTTTTAATGGACCAGGCATTGTATTTAAAAACTGAAGCCTAAATTTATGTTCATATTGCAATATAAAGTAGGACTATGTTAATGGAAACTCATTATGACAAAGCCAGAAACATTGCTAATCCAAATAAGAACCCAACAGTTTTTCAGAAAGTCAAACAAAATTGCTGATCTTTAAGATCCCTTCTGACCCAAACCATTCTGTGATTTACTAGAGAAAATGAACTTTACTATCATGGAACTTACGAGCATAGAGTTAGGAATAAAATCCGAAGCTATAAATTGGGAACAAATAAGGGCAAGCAGATCCAACTGTAAAAGCATTACAGGATCACTACAAATTATTACAAGCAATTATTGCGCATGTAATGAGAGCGTGAGAGAAAACTGCAACCCTCAAAGGTACTGTACGGAATTATTAGGACTATTACACGCCATAGTAGAGAAGTATTTACCCTGTCAACATCAAAGTAAAGGAACAGAGAAGCAACAGGCACTGACATTTAACATTTCAACTTAACGTTGCAGTTCCCACTGCAAAAGCAGTTCTGCAGCTGTCATCCCCTTTCCCTCCCTGGCTGGTCACAGGGGTCCTCACCCAGAGCAAACACAACCGACCTAAAACCACTCCACCAGCTTTCCAGTGTCCTTGTGTCAGCCTTGTGTCCCTGTTAAGCAGCAGCTGCCTCTTCACACTTCCAGTATCTCAAAGGGGCTGCAAGAAAGCTGGGGAGGGGCTTTTTACGATGTCGGGTAGTGATAGGACTAGGGGGAACAGATTGAAGCTAGAGATGGGTCGGTTCAGATTGGACGTTAGGAACAAGTTCTTCCCCACGAGGGTGGTGAGACACTGGCACAGGTTGCCCTGAGAGGGGGTGGAAGCCCCATCCCTGGAAGTTTTTAAGGCCAAGCTGGATGGGGCTCTAGGCAGCCTGATCTAGTGGAGGATGTCCCTGCCTATGGCAGGGGGGTTGGAACTAGATGGTCTTTAAGGTCCCTTCCAACCCTGACAATTCTATGATTTTTAGCAGCTACAAGGCAGCCCCCGCCTTTCCTCCCGTTGGCAAAACGGAGGTAAAGCCACCAGAGCAGACCTCTGGCGGGATGACCGCAGGATACAGGGGGAAGCACGAGGTGGAAGAGGAAGAAAAGACACGTGGTCTTCCGCTGATGACAGCACACTGCGCTCCACAACTGATGCAAAGACAGTAATAAATAAATCGCAAATTAATTCTAGCAGCTTATAACAAGTCGGAAGGGCACACTCACTGCCCGTTGTGCCCACACGGCGCAGGTTTCAGAGCCTGGCGGGCACAGCCCGGCCTCACTGGCGGCGCTGGGCGCCTGTCCTGAGGGGCTGTCCCCACGCCAGAACACGCGGCTCTGACATTCCCGACTCCTCTCCAAATATATCCCCAGCCAGCGCATAAAAAAACGTCTGTGCCACCCCACCTACACATTGGAAAGGCTCCGCCTGGCCAAGAGCCGCACAGGCGGCGGCTCCACCCCCTCTGCAGGGAGGGAAAAAGGAAAGAGAGGGCAGAATCTTCCTTCCCCAACTTGTGCCTCCAGTGCCGCGGGTACCTGTCGCTCGGCCCAACGCTTTCTCCGGCCGAGCTGGAAGGATCCACTCGCCTCCCAGAGAAGAGACATCGGTCCCTCGGCGGCTGGGAAGGCGGCAGCCGCTCCCCGGCCCTATCCCGCCTTCCCGCCGACTCTCACAGCCGCCCCAGCGCGGGGAGCGCTCCTCCCGCCGGGCAGCGCAGCCGTGGCCCCACAAAACCACCTGCGAAAGCCTCCCGGCACTGACCTGACACCGCCCGCCGGAGAAGGGAGCAGATAATGCCGTTACACCGGGACCGACCAACCTTCCCGCCACCCGCCGCTGCCAGCGGGCAGAAGCGCCCCCGGGCACCCCGGCACCAGCCGCCAGGGCCCCTCACCTCACACCGGCAGCCAGGGCCCCTCACCTCACACCGGCAGCCAGGGCCCCTCACCTCACACCGGCAGCCAGGGCCCCTCACCTCACACCGGCCGCCTGCCCCTCGCCTTGCCTGTCCTCAGCGCCGCTGCCGGGAGGGGCCGTTCCAGCCGCCGCACGGTCAGAAGCCGGGGAGGTGCCGAGCCCCGTTACGGCGAGAGGGCCAGGCCGGGACCGGCGAGGCCACCCGGGTGGGACGGAAGAGCCGCCGCGGGCGCGGCGCCTGCGCGCTCCCGCCCCCTCGCCCCGTGGGGGCCGCTTCCCGGAGCCCGCCATTTCCCAGAGGGCGGAGCCGCCATCTTCGAGAGGGCGGAGTCGCCGCGGGGTCGGGCGTTGCGTCCGAGGTTCGGGTGAGCGGCTGCGGGAGGCTCCTCCCAGCCCCTGCCCAAGCTGGAGGCGACCGGGCGCCGCTGTGTGGGCACGTACGGGTCTCCCTGAGCCCGTTGGGCCTCAGATCGGGGTGTAAATTTCTGCTCTAGAGTAATGGTCTTTCCATGTCAATCGAAGAGATATAAATGTTTGGTCTACTCCTTTTTGAAAGATTGATCCTGGAATTACTGGAAAAAACATATGCTCTCTGATATTGCTGCTCTCAATTTAACTGTTATAGACCAAATAGTTATTATTTCCCCCTTGCAAAATTCCACCTGTCAGTGATGCTGGTTTGCATATGAAAGAAACTGGCATGGTAATGATATCTATGAGTCTGTCTAATACCACAGCATTCAGTCACTTCAGGATATGACACACTTGTAATGATAGATTTGAGATTAAAATTTGATATAAAAGATTCAATGTGGATGTGTTTTGGAAGCAGATTTTGGATATTGAATTTTTTTTTATTAGGCCTTTTACATTTGCTCACATCTTTATACTTATAAAAATATCTTTCTTATCCTTACATGGTATTTTCTTGGGATTTTGTAAAGCTGTTACAAGTTCATAGAAAACAACTTCAACCAAAGACAGCAATGTAGATAAAAAATTTAACTTGAGGGTGAGGGAATAATAAAAGGTGGCGAGAAAGCTAAAACTATTCATAGGGTAGGCTGAGGGATATAAAGAAAATGTGTGAAGAAATCGGGCTTTGCTAATTCTGCACGTTATGGAACACCATGCTTTATTGCAGAAACATACTTTTGCAGTTTGGTTTCTTCACATCAATGGGAATTAACTGATGTTTGTCACGAAGGGACCTCAAAAGATCATCTAGTCCAGCCCCCCTGCCAGAGCAGGATCACCTACAGTAGGTCACACAGGAACGCGTCCAGATGAGTTTTGAAAGTTTCCAGAGAAGGAGACTCCACAACTTCTCTGGGCAGCCTGTGCCAGTGCTCTGTCACCCTCACAGTGAAAAAGCTTTTCCTAATATTTTTATGGAACCTCCTGTGTTCCAGCTTCCACCCATTGCCCCTTGTCCTGTCAGTGGACGTTGCTGAAAAGAGCCTGGCTCCATCCTCCTGATGCTCCCCTTTGACGTATTTATAAACATTTATGAGATCTTTATTTAAAGCCATTTTAAAAGAGGTGAGTAATTGAGGGCTGTGTTTCATTATCTTTAACGCAACAGGAGGAAATCTTAGCCACATTAAATACAAGAAAGAAATTTTTTACACAACAAATTTCAATAGGATGTTGAGTTTTGAAGGAACACATGCCTTTAAAATTGAGCCTTCCAGCATCTGTTAACTATAGTTTTAGAAGAGGGACAATATCAGTTTGAATACTTTTCTTGTTTGACCAGTTACCGTGCACTTTATGCTGTAGTAAGCCACAGTTATGACTGAGTGTTTATTAGAGAAATTCAGCTTCCTTGTTGTTTTATAGTGTTAGTATTGATACTTTTTTTTCCTGTGTTTTTGAAGTGGTGTGCAGAACTATTTTCTAACCTATGTCTATGATTTGATCAACTAGCTGGATCATTAAGAGGATGCACTTACTGGAAACCTACCGAATTCGGCTAAAAGAAGATTGTGTAGTTTTCTTGGTATAGATGTTTAAGACAACTCTGACAGCAAAGACCTTACATTCAGTATTTTTCTTCTTCATTCATTGTTGCAGATATTTAATAGTGTTTGTCTATTAAAAATTTTATTAAGTAGAATTTATAGATGCTCATGGCTGCAGTAGATTGAAGGTATCAATTCACGTTTTATTCTTAAACTATATTTTTTTCCTGAAATTTGTGAGAAGTGTATGTATCATAGGTCTTATACTGTGGTCCAGTCTTCCTAGGCTGTTAGACTAACAGTACTGTACTTTTGTGTCTGATATTGTTGGGGAGTCAGGCGTCTGTTGAGAGATGTCTGTGTTAGCTTAGTATTACAGCTTGAGTAAACAGCATTGCTTCACAAAGATAAATTTTCTTTGTTATTCTTCTTTTGAAAACATCCTGAATAACTGTTTAAAGTATAAAGATTTTTGTGGAGGAGTAACCATTAATTGTGCTGCATTCAAGTCTTGTAACTAATACTTTGCTCTTTGATGGATATTTCTTTTGACTGTTACAGTAAATTGTATTTCTCCTAACATAGTGCTTTTACTGATGTAGTGTTCTATAGGCAGTGTAGCAGTAGCAGTTTTTGTATATCCTTGTGTCTGAGAAAACAGCTGCTAATAAGTGAATCTAATTCAGCATTCAATCTCTTTCCCTTTGGATTGCTTCTTTTAGTTTCACGAACTGCTGGAGTGTTTAGGTGTCCCATGGGTTTAAGCAGCCAGGGGAGCAGAGGCAATGTCCATGGGAAAGAGGGCTCCTTACAGTGTTCCCCTTCTGTCGCGTGGTGTCTGTCTCATGGGAAGCAACCCTCTCCCTCCATGTGAGTCCATCCCAACTTGGGGTTGCAGGTTGCTTCAGATGCGTCTTCCACTCCTGCTTGGTCTCTGCCCCTTGGCATGGAGTTCTCCACGTACCACTGCGTCCTGGATGTTCTTACTGCCATCAGTCCCCTCAGCTCGCAGGCAAACATCTCTCTGCCATCTCACTCACTACTGGGCTCTGAGGAAATGCTCTGCTCCAGTACCTTTCTCCCCTTCTTTCCTCACCAGCCACGTTCACAGAAAAAAAAAAAAAAAAAAAACAACAAACCTCTCCAACACAAAGACAGGACAGAGGTAAGATAACTAGAGAAGACAAGACTAGAGAAACAAAGAGGAAGAGGATGTGGTCCAGTAGGGTGCCCTCTTAAATACATTGATCGCAGAAGCTCTGGTTGGCCTGTCCTTAGCCAGAGGTGGGTCCCACTTGTACCTGGGGCTGGGGAAAGCTCTCAAAGTTTTTGAAGAGTCATCCTCCACAGCCCTCCCCCCACTTCCAAAAACCCTGCCAGACTCAAACCCGTGAAAGGAATGCCTGTGTTCTGTCTGGTGAATCTAACAAGAAGCTGGAGGAAAAAGTATGTTGGGGTTGGAATTCTAGATAATGTTCATCTGAAAGACTTGTTGAGCAAATACTTCAGTAATTGGAGAAAAACAATATAGGAGAAAAAAGCACTGTGAAAATAGATTTTTTTTTAAAAGTAATTCAAGTTGATGAAAGAATTTGGTTTTATGGTATCATGTTTGGGTTCTGTCTTGACCTGGTACTTTTTTTTTTCATTCATCTTCCTTGTCATTTAACACCAAAAATGAAAGTGTCCTCAGTCTTTCAGGTGTACTCTATTACGTATCTAAGTCAACATAAAAAATAATTTCTGTGTGTGTGTCTGTCAGGGGCAACTGTTCCAGAAAATTTAAGTACTTTGAGTTGTTGGCTTATGTGGGTTTTGGGGTTTTTTTTGCTTTGTGGGGTAGGACAGGTGACAGTGTCCTGTGTTTTGATTCATTTTAATCTTATGTTGTTGTGTGTGAATCTCTTTACCTTCCAAAGCTTCAGTAGTTCCTTTAGTTCATGTCTAATATGCTAGGTAACTTTTTTTTTTTTCTTTTCTTTTACTCAAATACCGTATTAAAAGTGTTTACATGAACTTTAAAAAGTTCCTTTGACTTTAGAATCATCCAATGGTTAAGGTTGAAAGGGACCTTGAAGATCATTAGGTCACCCCGGAGCCTTCTCTTTTCTAAGCTGAATAACCTCAGTTCCCTCAACCTTTCCTCATAGCAATGGTGCTCCAGCCCTCTAATCGTCCCTAAACCTGCTGGTCACACTCCTTTTGATGCAACCCAGGACACGGTTGGCTTTTTAGGCTGCAAGTGCACGCTGTCGGCTCATGTTGAGTTTCTTGTCAACTAACATGCCAAAGTCTGTCTCCTCAGGGCTGCTCCCAATCTGTTCTCCGCCCAGCCTGTATTTGTGCTTGGGATTGCCTCGACCCAGGTGCAGGACCTTACACTTGTCCTTGTTGAACTTCATGAGGTTGATGTGGGCCACCTTTCAATCCTGTCAGGTCCCTCTGGATGGCATCCCTTCCCTCCAGCATGTCAGCCGCTCCGCAGAGTTTGGTGTCATCGGCAAACTTGCTGAGGGTGCACTCCATCGCACTGTCCATGTCTCCGACAAAGATATTAAACAACACTTGTCCCAGTACCAATCCTTGTGGGACACCACTCATCACTGGTCTCCACCTGGACATTGGGCTGTCGATCGCAACTCTTTGAATGTGACCACCTAGCCAGTTCTTATCCATCGAGTGATCCGTCCATCAAACTGCAGTTCCTGACGTGACTTACACAGTCACTAGCATGGGATAACATTAGTGTTGCTACACTTTCTCTTCAGGCAGTAAGCAGTAAAAACACCCCTTGGTTTCTTTTAGTTTCTTTCAACAGTTGATGCCTGTCCTGGTTTTAGCTAAGCAAAACCAGTTCAGTTTAGTGATATTACTTTTCAGCTCAGTATCCCCTGAGAGACTTCACTTTCTGAAGTTAACAACATGTTTTTGCAGACAGTGTCTGCTTCTAGAAGTGATAATGCCTGAAGTTTACAGCTACTACTAGAGATTGGTATGCAGAAAGAGTCTTGCTTATGTTTATTCCTATAGTGACCAAGGCTGCTGTTGGATCCTGTTTGACACACTGGGGATGCTGGGAAGTCAAACAGGTCACAAGGAAGTAAAAGGTCACACCTCAGGTGAGTAACAGACAGGACAGGTGACCAACAAGAGTATTCCATTCCATGTACATCATACTCAGTATAAAGCTGAAGGATCACAGGGGTTAAGCTCTTTTCTTCAATGGCTGGCATCCAAGGAGGACTCTGTCCAATCTTCTGCCTTTGATCCTGATCTTGAGTTCCTGAATCCAGCTCCCTTCTGCTGCTGAGCCTGGGACTTCCCTGGTGCTGCCTGCTCTGCAGCATCAGCGGGGGTTGCTGTCAGTGGGAGAGGGAATCGAGTTCAATATCGGTTGTATATGTATGTATATAGTTTTTTTTATTACTATTGTTTTATTAAAGCTGTTTAATTTTCTTTTCCAATCCATAAGTCTCTTTGCCTTATTCCATTCCACTTTCCATTTTGCAGAGGGAGAGGTGTTAGAGAGCATCTGTCACCGTTCAGTGGCTGGCCCAGCCCTAACCCTTGACAATACTTGTGCTTAAAATTTGTAATTCCAGAACTGTAGTTATTCATTTGGTATCCATGCACTATGTTTAAAATGTTAATTGCTGCTGGTTTTCGTTTGATTTGTTTGTTGGGTTTTTTTTGTTAACAGACCCCTCTTACGGGATAGACCCATTTCCTGCAGATGTGGGTGAATGTGGCTATGCAGTCACAGCTGAGTGTGACTTAGGGCAAGTCCTTCCCTGATGTTACAGAAAAAACGTGATAAATTTGTCTTGCAGGATCCACATTTTGACTCTTTACACAGGAGAGTCTTGGCTGTGGCAGTCGTTGATTTGGCCAGTGTTTCTTCTGGGTTGTGATTATCTTCCAAAGGTAGGCAATATAATTATTAGGTACTTACACTGTCTTGAGAAGCAATTAACTATATCAAGGGAGATGTGTGCATGCTGACGAAACTATACAATGCATGTTTACCAAGATCTAATGGGAGAACATGCTTTGTAAGTCACTGCAAATTTTATCTGTGAAGACTTAAAGCTAATCAGAATAGTTAATGAACATTAATCTTTAGGCCCCTGTTGTGGTTTGAGCCCACCCAGATGCCAGCAAAGAAGCACACAACTCCTTGCTCTCTCCTATCCACCTCCTTTTGGGGATGGGGGGGGAAAAATTCAGCAAAAGTCTTGAGGATTGAGATTAAGGACAGGGAGGGTTTGGCCACTGCTTATGACCATGGGCAAAAAACCAGAGTAGACTTGGAGGGAAAAAACATTGATTTAATTTAGACACAAAACCACCACCAGTTTAGCAATCAGTTAGATCAGAGTAGGATGGTGAGAAAATAAATACAACTGGATGTCAAATACACCTGCCTCCATCCCTTCTTCCCAACTACCTCTTTCCCATCCAGCAGCACAGGGGGGCAGAGGATGGAGATTGCGGTCTGTGCATTGTCCGTGCTGCTCCTCCCTCCTCAAGGAGAGGACTCCTCACAGTCTTCCCCAGCTCTAACGTGGTGTTCCTCTTGTGAAAGACAGTCCTCCTTGAACTTCTTCAGTGTAAATCCTTCCCACATGGTCATGGGTCTTCCCGAACTGCTCCGGTGTGGGTCTCTCCTGCAGGCTGCAGTCCTCCCAGTGATGGAGTGCTCTAGCATGGGCTTCCCTCAGAGTCTTGGCATGCTTTGGCCGTGGTCCTCCATGGGCTGCTGCGTCCTGGGCCATTCACCACCATTAATCCTCTCAGGCTGTAGGGCCTCAGCCTGCTGTCTCCCCTCAGGCCTCAGTGAAATCTCTGCTCTGGTGTCCTTCTCCTTCCTCACCAACTTGGTGACTGCATGGTTGCTCCTCTTGCCGCTCCCTTCTCTCCAAAACAAAGAACACAAAGGAATGGAAGTTGCCCAACAGGTTTCTCCTCTTAAATGCATTGATCACAGACATGCTGACTGACCTCACCTTGGCCGGAGGTGAGTCTGACTTCTACCTGGGCTGGGGCAAGCTCTGGAAGCTTCCCGCAGGAGCCACCCCTAAAGCCCCCCCACTACCAGAAAACTCCACCAGAAAGAAACCCAACACAGCCCCCTTAAGTACTGAAAAGCTACAGTAAGGGCTCCCAGAGTCTTCTTTTCTCCAGGCTGAAAAATCCCAACTCTCACAGCCTTTCCTCATAGGAAGGGTGTTCTGTTCCTCTTATCATTTTTGTGGCCCTTCTGATTGTTTTGAGTCCACTGAATTTAACTCTTCAGTATGTCTAGGGGTTACTACAAAGTTCTGGATTTCAGTCCATGAGCTAGGTTCCAGGAAAGGAACCGCCAGGATTAAGTTGGATGGGGCTCTGAGCAACCTGACCTAGTCAGTGATGTCCCTGCTCGTTGCAGGGGGGTTGAACTAGATGGCCTTTAAATGCCCATTCCAACCCAAAAGGTTCTACGATTCTGTGAAAATATTTGCTGTTCCTGTCTATTATCCATAGTGATAGTCCCTTTTCCTATAAAGGAGATGCATAGTGAAGACGTAATAATGGAATAACTATCAAAATTAAGCAAACAACTTACTGAACAGGAGGGGAGGATTTCTTTGGGTTTGTGTTTTTATTGAGGTTTTTAATTGTTTTTTTCAGAAAATGCTCTTGCACTTTCCTTTGTCACCTCTGAAAACTGATTTTGTGTAAGTGCTTGAGGTCTTTGAATATTAAAAGTTATTTCTGTTGCCATAAAGCAACTCCTAGTCAGTGAAAACTTTTTGCTGGTTTTCTTCTAAGTTCTAGCTATTTGACTCTAAAATCCGAAAGATCTGTCTTTGTTTTGTCTTTCCAAGACAATTTTGGAAAGTTTCCGTTCTCTGTCAGTTAACTGGCAAGAGTGTAACCAGTATTTTATATTGATGTCCTGTTGCAGATAGCAAGAAGGAAAAAATAACAACACCCCTCCACCTTTTCCTATTGTTTTGTACTACTTTCTCTACTTTGTTTTATCTGAGCTACTATTGAGCCTAAGACCATTTTATGTAGCTCGTGTGCTACACTGGTAGTACAGCTGTAATGTCATCTTGTCTGACTTCGGAACTTGGTCAAAAAATTATTTTACTCAGTTTATTCTCAGCATCTGGGATAATTTTTATCACTTCTGTACATGTTATGAAGTCAGTTTTTATGAAAATCTGAATACTTTCTGTTTGTTGTCATGCTAGGCAAGCTTCTTAATTGTTTCAGACATTAGCTGTCTTCTAGCTCTTAAGCTAGCAATGTATGTTGATGCATCGAAAAGGAAGTCATAGGGACTGATGAGAGAATTCTGCTGATTTTCAGTTGGGTTGTGGATCAGGACACGAGATACCAATGCTTTCTGTGTTTGATTCAAAACAACTGCAGGCAATATGGTAATGTAGCTTGATTTCTCAAACTTAGTATGTTTTCTTCTGCTGCTGGATGCAAATAATGTTTTGTTTGGGTTTTTTTTATGGAAATATAATGTGGTTTTTCTTCCATCTCTGAGGCTTTGTGCTCACTTTGAATAGGGATAAAAAATTAGATCAGTACACCAATTCTTATACTGCTAAAAGGTAGTAACATATGTAGTAGTTTCTTTTCATTTCGACAACACCCGCTTTTTCTTACACTTTCTTTCTGTTTTGTTTCCTTGGATCTGCACGTGAGATTTAGGTTTGACCTTCTGCTCAGGTTATTAGCAGAAGAGTAATTGATTTCTGTGATTCAAAGTAGCAGCCTAGACTTGGAAACGAGCACCTGCAGATTCAGTCATGGTATCTGATTCCTTATCAGACCTATTGACTGGCGTTCTAGTATGTCGGATGAAAGCATTGACTTATGGTTCTATTCTGCTACACCTTCTTCTCAAAATAACATTTTCATTCAGGACTTCTACATTTAGGAATATGAAAATGGCCAAGTATCCTGTTACTAAAAATGGGTATGCGAGAAAAAAAACAAATAAGTATGTAACTACTTTCCCTCAGAATATTTTCCCACTATTCAGGTTTCTGTTACTCAGGGATTTTCTGATCCAGAGTTAGTACCTTCTTATTCTGTCAGCCCCCAATATACATATTTTATTTTAATGATCTAAGCTTTTTTTTTTAATCTTTCAGCATCTACAGTGTCTGTTGGCAAATCTGAACTTCACTGTGTGACAGGAATTGTGACTTATTTTGACTTCAGTATCTGATGGTTTCATTTCTCAAATGAAATCAAAATTCCTTCTCCCCTGACAAATTCTTGTATTTCAAGAAAGTTGGTAGCTTTACTATGTTTCTTATCTGCTGTTCAAAATTTTGTAGACCTTAATTTTGGGAGACAGGATGACAGTCAGTAGCAATGTGATGGTATCTCTTCTGGGTTTATGTGTCATAATCCATTATGTTATTGCAGTTAAGGTGTTCTACTCAGTGTTGTCTTTCAAAAGAGTGGAGAGACTGGTTGAGACTCCTTTTTAAATGGATTGGCTAGATAAATTACCAGCATTTACCTTGATGAATAAATTAATTGACATTCTCTGTTCCTAACAATTTCTAGTGTTTCAGGAGTTTAAAAGACAGATCATTCATGTTCTAGAAGATTTCTTTTGTTAACAAGTATTTTAAAACATAGTGATGATTCAGCAGGAGCCTCTTCACGTGTAGGAACCTATTAAACTGGGGTGTAGATAATGTTTTTAGAAAAAACTCATAAAGACTGACTCCCCTGCTCAGTTCATATTTTATCTTCATGCTCTTGTGCAGAAGATAAAACGACCCTGTCTGGTCATTTTGAAAATTACTGTCTATGGCAACGGCTTTCTCTGTGGCATGAGTTGAAGATATCAAACTGATGTTTGCAGGAGTTTGCATTGTGGCTGTCTGTTACAGAATAGCTTTTTGATTTCTTGTTACTCCTCTGAGCTGTATCATTAAAAAAAAAAAAAAGCTCCAGTACCAAAATTTTACTCTGTAACTTATACAGAGAATAAAGTGTGGGTTTTAAAAAGTGTACTAATTTCACTATTGTAAGAATATTTTTTTCTCTAAATCATTACAAATTAGAGTATTGAAATATGTTTTCATAACATAGATTGTTCATTTCCTGTTTAAACAAAATCATTTAATGGGCTTCTTTTTGTTCTTACAGGATGGTCAAGACATGTTAAAAATGGACTTTCTTGCTTTGAAATTGAGTGGCAAAAACCAGTTTGGTCTGGTTTCTGTGTGCATTATGGAACAAAACGCTTAACAGAAAAGGAGAATAGCATGCTTTGAAGAGGAGAAAAGTTTGATAACATTATGAGGCAATGCAATGTGGGCAAGATTGAAGACTGTTCTATGAAAAGAGTAGAAAATGTGCATCAAATTTCACATACCCTGAAAGTAAAAGCAATGCTTCAAAAAAAAATCTACTTAGGAAGCAAGGGACTTGGTCTTCAGGTACTTTTCCTGGAACGTGTTAATAAGAACTGAACTCTATATTTCGTGTCTTGTTTCACTATGTACCTGAAGCTGTGACTGTTGATTAGCTAGAATTTTTTCTGTGCTGACAGACTACTGCTGTTAGTATGCCTGTTTGTACCAGGACACTGGCAGAATGAAAAAGACTTTATGTGTATCTGAATCTCAAACATTGTACTCTTTGTTTTCCTATTCCCTACTTTGATATGTGTGTATATACGTCTAATGCGCATTCGTTAATTTTTTAGAACATTATGTTGATGCAAAAAATGAGCTTATGGAGTTGCTTGTAGTCACAGTTAGTGATCTTCCCTCTCAAATGAATGTAAAGATCTTGATGTGGAATTCTTTCTGTGCAAGACTCCATATCAGATATAAAAACTTGCCCAGAAAACACACAAGAGAAGTACCAAATCAAAAGATCTAGCATTAACTGCAGCTTCCTGCATCACAGTTGTTTGAATGCCAGCATCAGCAGCTGCTCTTCTTCTGACTGCATCACCTTACTCACTCTTACAGAGAACGTGGGCTGAGTCATCTCTGTTGCCTGCACAATTCACTAAAAAAAGGGATATCGTCCTCTTCCTCTATAACAGCTGGTCTACAACTGAGCAGCACTGATTGGGAAGCACCTTCTTCAGCGCTTCAGCAGTCCACAGGGCTGATACCCATCATCCAGCAGCTGACTTAACTACATGTATAAAACACTCGCATCTGCTAGCTGGTGAAACAGTAGGAAGTAGCTTGGAAGGTTCTGATGCTGTGCAGTCTGATCAACATCATGCTGATATTGAAGATGATTTGGTTTCCGATGATGCTGTGGGACAACTTCAGAAGTGATCTTTAAGTGAGCAAGTACTTAAGAAGACTTCCATTCCATCAAAGCCTTTGTTTTCTGAAGATGTAGTCTTTGAAGTGTTTTAAACAAAGGGAATATTGAATCCTGATAAAGATTATGTCTTTTCGTTGTGTCAGTTAAATAAACTAGTGCAGGAAAGTAATAATGTGCTACCAGAAAACTATGCAAGGGAATCCAGTGAACACGTTTATCAAGATCAGTACAAAATATCTGACAGCCTGGCTGAAATGATGCAAAAAGGCCATAGTATAAGCAGTTCAATATCTCTAGCCTTCAGTGCACAAACAACAGAGTGCAAAATCCTTCCAGTGTCTCAAAAGCCAGCAGATGTAACTGGCTGTCACATGAAAAAAAGGAAAGCTTGTACTCATACTACTTGGAAAACTTCTTTTAAAAAAGAGTGTGTGTCAGAATAAATGTTCTAGTGAAGATAGTGATGATGGGAACATGAGTACAAATCTGATTTATGAGCAGTAAGAAAGGCAACCAAACCTTGTCAAGTTTAAAAAATGTTTTACAAAGAAAAGAAGTAATGTTGTTACTATAGTGAAAGAACAAACAGTGACTCAGCCCTTTTAATTAAAGTGAAGAAGAAAAAGACCATTTTTTAAAAATCTGGTAATACTTTATCATTGGAAGTATCTACAAAACCATCTTCTGTTGGGGAAGTTAATTGTTCCCAAAGTCCAGAGCAACCGATTGGGAGGTCGGGTTCTGGTCTCACAGAAGAAGCCAACAGTGCTGTTGTGCCTTGTGTGTGGGCAGACAGTCCCCTATCCCTGTCTGAACAACTGAAAGAAAGAATCAATATTAATTAGGTTATCCAAAAAGTAAGTTATGATAACAATTAACTCTGAACCTTCAGCTCTTTCAGGGTTCTTTCTCAAAGTTTCAGCAGTGTGCTCAATCAGTTCTAAGTGGACACGGTTTTGATGACTAAAAAGTGCTGTCTAATAGCTCATGCTGGTGCTAAAGTTTGAAACTAAAACGTTAGCAAAAGTACTGAATGGTTAATTATAGGCAAGGACCAGTTATTCTGGGCTTGATTACGTTCTGAACTTGATACATAAGCATGAGGATATAGTATACAAGGGAGCAAGGGTGTTTTATTTGTGATAAAGTATTTTCTTCTAGCCACTCATGAGGATTTTGTGTGCAGCTATTAGTCCTTCTGATAGGAAAAACAGTCTTATTGGTGCTTGCACTGCTGTTTGATATTATAATAAGACAAAGTGATACAGCTTTTTGCAACTGAAATTTTCCATTCTGCTCCACTAATTTAATTTTGCTGCTTTTAAAATAGATCATCAAATCCTGGGATGCTGATTCTGTTGATTAGCTCTGAAGGACCAGACAGAGACACATAGCAGATGTACTTTGTAAGGTTCCTAGATTTATATCTGCCATATCCCATAATTAACTGTTCTTTCAGTATGTGCATCTTCCAAAGAATGGAATAAGCCATGTAACAATATTTTGGTTTTGTTGCTGTAATACCTAATATTTAAAGGAAATTTGATGGCTCTTTTAATCAAACATTTATAATTTGGGCCATGTTTTTCTTAAGAAGATAGAAAGTCCCAACTAACACTCACTTTTACTTAAAATGAATGTTAAGTTACAGAAAATCAATACCTAGTGATGATATTGGAGATTTCTTGAATAGTATGGTGTAAATCTTTGATTTTAAAGGGTGAACCTGAACACAGTTGCATTTTGAAGGTGTTCTCCTATCTCTTTAATATAGAAACAATTTCTATTCGCGCACAGGAAGAGAGTTGTCTTCAACAGCTCATTACAAAATGTCTCTTTGCCTGTGTTTGAGTGTTCATAATTCTTTCTGTGGACCAGCCAAAGGAAGGCCACTCCTGCCAAGTCACAATGTTAACCATAGAAATTTAGAATATCTGTGTCTTAACAAAAATGTTGATTTTTCTTCATAAAGGCCAAAACTTTAAAAGTTAAGAAACTAAATGTGTTTCAGCAGGTGTGTTTAAGGAAGAAATAGGTAGTCTATAGATAATACAGTCTGTAATTAGACAAAGTGATAGTTTCTTACTTTCGAGTGTGGGCAGATGGAGAAACTTTATTTATAGCTGATTTTCCAAATGAGCAAAAAATCCAAAGTATTGGAAAGTTATTTTTAGTTTTGAAGATAGTCTCTCTCACCTGGAGACTAAACCATACAGCCGATGTGAGAAGGTAGCTAGAAGAACAGAATTGCTGAGGAGAATAAGTGGCAGTCACCTGGGGACTGCAAATGGAAGGATTCCTTATACCGTAGTCAATAGCGGAGAAGTTGGATAATTTTTTTGTGAAAAAAACATTTTTGGTTATGTACGATTCTTTTCCCTGCTGGCAACCCCATGCAACGCTACGGGCTTGGGGAAGGATGGCTGGAAGGCTGTCTGGCAGAAAAGGACCTGGGTGTTCTAATCGACAGCCGGCTGAACGTGAGCCAGCAGTGTGCCCAGGTGGCCAAGAAGGCCAGTGACATCCTGGCTTGTATTAGAAATTTTGTGACCAGCAGAAGTCGGGAAGTGATTGTCCCCCTGTGCTCAGCACTGGTGAGGCCGCACCTTTGAGTATTGTGTTCAGTTTTGGGCACCTCAATGTCGTGGGTTGACCCTGGCCAGCCGCCAGGTACCCACACAGCCGCTCTCTCACTCCCCCTTCACGGCTAGACGGGGAGAAAATATTTCCAAGGGTTCAGGGTTTGAGATAAGGACAGGGAGATCACCCTCATTTACCGTCCCGGGCAAAACAGACTCAATTTTAGGGAAATTAAGTACATTTATTAAGAGAACCAATCAGAGAGGAGTAGTGAGAAGTGAGAAAGAGCAAAGAGATCTTAAACAGAACACCTTCCCCCCATCCCTCCCTTCTTCCCAGGCTTAACACCAATCCCGGTTTCTCCACCTCCTCCCCCCAAGCGGCGCAGGGGGACAGGGAATGGGGGCTGCGGTCAGTTCGTCTGACGTTGGTCCCACCGCTTCTTCACTCCGGGGGAGGACTCTTCACTCTTCCCCAGGGCCATTGTGGGGTCCCTCTCACGGGAGACAAGCTTCATGCTCTCTTCTCCGCGTGAGTTGTCCCACGAAGGGCAATTCATCACAAAACTGCCCAACATGAGACACCTCACGAGGGGCAGCCCACCCCTCGTGAGTCTGAGGCACAGTCCTCTGGAGGAAACTGCTCCAGCGTGAGCCACCCGCAGCGTCCCAAAAGTCCCACCGGCCAACCTGCTCCAGCGTGGGCATTCCTCTCTTCCACGGGCTACAGGTTCCGGCAGCGCCTTGCTCTGATGTGGGCTTCCGACAGGCTACAGTCCCCTTTCAGGCATCCAGCCACACGGCGTGGAGTCCTCTACACGCTGGACATCTACGCGGTGATCCTCACGGTGGACATGTGCACCTCGCCCATGGGCTGCAGGGGGACAACCCGCTTCACCATGGTCTTCACCACGGACCCGGGGGACTCTCTCTGCTCCGGCGCCTGGAGCTCATCCTCCCCCCCCTCCTTCTTCACTGACCTTGGTGTCTGCACAGATTCTCACTCCTCCATCTCTGTGCCAGCTGTTGTGGCGCAGTTCTTTTCCCCGTTCTTAAATATGTTTTTCACAGAGGCGTTCCTCTGCTATCACCTTACTGATAGGCTCAGCCTTGGCCAGCGGCGGGTCCCTCTTTGTAGCCGGTTGGCATTGGCTCTATCAAACTTGGGGAGCTTCTAGCAGCTTCTTGTAGAAACCACCCTGCAGCTCCCCCCGCCGCCGCCAAAATCCAGCCAGGCCAAACAAAAACAGAGGGATATCGAGGTGTTGGAGCGAGTGCAGAAAAGGGCAACAAAGCTGGTGAAGGGCCTGGAGAATAGACCTTACGAGGAGCGATTGAGGGAGCTGGGACTGTTCAGTTTAAGGAAGAGGCGGCTGAGGGGGGACCTCATCATGCTCTACAGTTACTTGAAAGGACATTGTAGAGAGGTTGGTGCTGGTCTCTTCTCACAGGTCATTAGGGGCAGAACCAGGGGGAATGGGTTCGAGTTGCAACAGGGCAAGTTTAGACTGGACATTAGGAAGAAATTCTTCATGGAAAGAGTGGTCAGATACTGGAACAGACTGCCTAGGGAGGTGGTTGAGTCGCCATCCCTGGATGTGTTTTAAGTGTTGCTTAGATGTGGTGTTGGGTGACATGGTTTAGTGGTGAACTTGTAGTGTAGGGTTAATGGTTGGACTCGATGATCCCAAGGGTCTTTTCCAGCCTGTACTGTTCTATGATTCTATGATTTTGGATACTGAAGGTTGGAATTGAGAGTTTTTGAATCTTCATTATTCGCTTTTTTGTTGGAGACATCGTACAACTTTACCCTCAGTATATGGGTTTCTGTGCTTTAAGGTTTTCTTTAGAACTGGGGAGCTAGGGCAGTTTTTGGAGGTTTTTGTGTTTATTTTCCAGATCTGACTGGAATGACTGCTTTAGTGGATGGTTCACTGAAAATCCTGTGCTGGATTTATGACAAGTTCATGTTTTACAAATGATGGAAATGAAAAGTGAGATATAATGATAAGATTTTAAGAACAGCAGAGGGAAAAAACTAAGAAAAGAAACTATGTTGCTGATTATTGCCACAGATTAATCTCATATCATAAGTACAGTTAAAGCATGAAAGGCAGAAAACATACTTCTTTTTTTCATTTGCAAGGCATCTCCATTTTGTGTTAGTTTTCTGCCACTAGTTTAGAAGCAGCAATAGATCTGAAAACAAGTGTATAGGACGCCCTATCTCATTTAGGCTGTAACTGCTCACTGCAGCAAATAAGCACAAGAACATTTATTGTTGGGGGTGTCTGTTTCTTGAATTAAAGTTGTGATTTGTTACAGAAAGGAAATTACAGTTTTTAAAGTGTTTCAATTTCTCATCCTTCTGTGATTTACTCAGTCTAAGGATTAGTAAATTTATCATTAGTAAAATGATTTTTGTTCTTTAGAACAGTTTTTACCATGCCAAAGCTGACTGCGACCTCTCACACTTGGGAAGATGATGTTTAAATGAATTGGGTGCACGTAGCCTAACTTTCTTCTGCAGGAAATACTACAGGATAACACTAGGCCGGCTGCGAGTATACAAGACTGTGATGCATCAACCCGACAACCTGAATATATTTTCATTTATCATCTGCCCTGGTCAACCCAAACAAGCTGTATCAGGGTACTTCATCGAAAGTAAAAAGAATATACCTGCTATGGAGGTGGGGCAAGCGAAGGGTGCATCGTTCTTCAAGTGATTTTCTGAAAGTGCTTCCGCAGAACTGCTGTACCAGCCCAAGTACGTTACCTGGTCTATCACTCCTAATGGTTGGCATCCCTCTAGCTTGAAAGATTCCTACAAGAGATACAGAGAAGATCCATAGGTTCTTAAAAGCATAAATATTACTATTTCCACTTCCAACTAGATGTTTAAATACTGCTTATATGTAGCAAATTTATTTAGGGTATCTTAACAAAGAGAAACATTTATTTGGCATTCCTTGTGATTGCAATTCACTGTTTCCGATCCACACGGAATCAACAAGAAAGGAAAATAAATACTGTTTAAATCCGTGTAAACAGTATTTACATATACATAGAGAGCTACAAAAATATAATGTAAAAAGCCACAGCCAAACCACCCCTCTATGTGTGTATATTCCACTATCAAGCCATGTGCTCTTAGTTTTTTCAGTGGAAGATATAACTGAGATACGGATCATCATCGTCAATACATACAAACACACTCAACAACAGGAAGAATCTGTTTTCTTTGCATTTACCAGTTTTTACTTCACTGATAGAATTGATGAACTGAGTAAATCTTTTGCTGGTTAACAGTGAAATTTCCTAATTTGGGAAGGGGGTTGTTTAGCTTTGAGGATTTTCACAGGCTTGGCTCTGTGCTCTTGTGTCAGGAAAGATGCTTGGAAATACAGTGGTAAAGGAGACTAATGGCAGCTGTTACTTGAGACAAGATAGTCTTTTCATGTCTAAAAAGGTGTCAAACCCTGCCATATTATATCAGCAGATAAAAGGAGACTGCTGGTAGAATATCATGGAGACTTGTTATAAACCTAAGTGCTACTGACAAACCAGTAAACTCAGTGCTAGATTTAGCGCTTTTTCCTTCAGGAAACAAAACACTTTAACTGTTTCAAGAAAACAAAATTACAATGGGTGACAGAAACACTCTGCACAGTTCTCTTGCTCACATATTATGCATTGTAGCTACCATCAATACTGAAATTAACTTAATAAGATTAATCACGTATCAAACTTTAAAAGTTCCTTAAACCCAAGCCTTGTCTCCACCCTCCTCCCAACTTCCCATCATGGTGTTGGAGAAATTTTGTCACTTCAAAGACTGACCACAGCTGGGGAAAGGGATGTAACCTTTGAAAATTTGGCTCCATAAAAGGAGCTACCTGTACAAAAATTCCACATAGTGGATGTTTAAAGGGAATTAGCTGCCTTACTAAAGTACAGTGAAGGAAAAGAAGCTAACCAGAGATGTTTTTAATGCCAAGATAGTGTAGAAGTAGCTGTCTATTAGCATTTATATTATTTCAGTATCTTATTTTAAAATGCGATTTGCTCTGCCAGAGCACCTCCCCAGCCACGCTCGTTGTCCTACCAAACATTCTTGACTGCAGTTGGATCTGTGGCAAGCTGTGGGTGGTCTTTAGGATGGGATGTGGTGGGCCAACCACGAGCATGGTCTCTTTTGGATACATTTGCTGGCAAACTTATTAAATGAACCCTTACGTGCTGTCTCCTTCCTCCATCCCAACATCCCAGTGCTGCTCTGGCAGTGATACCACATAGCACATAACGGACAGACAAGATAGCCCAAAGCTTAGAAACCGTCCAAGTTTTATCTGATACAAAAACATGAAATTTGTGGCCTCGTTTCAGGTGAAATTCAGGCTGCCTTGCAGTCTGACATGAGTGCCAGGTCTTGGAGCAGCTTTAGCCTTTAAGCCTCTCTGTCGCTCAGCCCACTGCGGTGCATTGCAGGCATTTGCTTTGAACCTTTTTGCACTGGTGAGCTAAATTCACTGCCCGATCGGCAGCTGTGCTCAGGCTCAGAGTCCCCAAAGCCTCAAGTTTGATGGAAGAAAGGCCTCCAGGAGTTACAGGCACACACGCATCTGTTGTACAGGGGCTTTAATAAGACTTTTCATCCAGACTGAGGTGTTGCTAGTTTTCGTAATTATTGAATGGCCCCTTTACCAAGTAAGACCTGCAGGTTAGAAATGTGAGAGATAGTATCTTTCTTCTAATTAGTTGCAAGGCGGATGTCTCAGTATGACCTAGGAAGATGCTGCTGAGGAAAACAGCATCTTTCATTTGAGATACTGCTGAAGGAACAGACCATTAGCAGTTCACAGATGGCAGCACTGGGCCAGTTCTATCATTTGCATTTTTTCTATGCCTAAATTTTTTGTGTGATTTAACTGTGGGTAAATCTTCCAGAAAGCTTGCTTAGCCATAGAGGCTGCCACTCTCTGATATTCTTTTGAGTTTATAGAAATCTGAAAGTTTCCTAAGAGTAGGTAACCAGAACTACTGCTTAGTAGACTTAACCAGAACTCTCCTATTCTGTTAGATAGATCAGGAGAATATGAGATGTCTTTTTCATAGATGTTCTTAATAAATAAAGAATTTCAGTTGAAAGCAGAGAGAATTGGTTCAGTGCCCTTCTTGGTCCAGGAGGATTTCTGCGAAAGTAGCCACACCACTCAGTTATGGACACAGAGCCTTACAGAAACATGCGTTGTCTATGTTGTGTGACTTTTTCTCCTTTGTCCTTCACTGATATTTTTAAATATCTGGCCAATTTCAATCAAATTTGATGGTTTCAGGGCTGTAAGTTTTTTATAATTGCTCAGGGAATTACTAATTTGTGTTGTAAGTTTTGGAGTAACCTCCTGAGGTAGCCCGAGGCATGTGGTTCAGCAGCTTTGCCTTTTTGCAGACCCGTGCCAAATTGCTGTCCTCCCCACGTCTGGCTCCCACCATAATTTTTAGTAAGACATGTACAGCCCAACATCTATTTCTGCTTCTCTATTACTTTTTTTAAGCTGAAAAGAGAAGCTTTTACAGTGTGGTTTCAGACCGTCGCTCTCTATGCATTTATTTTGAACATCATGAAATGTGTGGGATGTTCTTACCATCAGGTCGAAATGAAAGTGATGGGATTGCGATCTCCAGGTGCAGATACATGTTCTGATGTCTGCTGATAGGCTGTCGTCAAAGAGGATGGCACTCTGTTTTATGGACTTTGCTTACCTTTCTAAAAATTCCCAATCTTATGGCTTGCAGAGCGCTTAAAATTTGCATCATAGATACTTGGGAAAAAATGTGGTCTTGTGATTTTCTGTTTGGGATTTCTAAAGAAATAGTATTTTCAGTTGATGGTATATTTATATTTTCTCCCAGTATTACTGTCAGTTGCTGGATGTTATGGTTGTAAGTACACTGATTGTAAAATCTCACAGGATATATTACTCTGTTGTTCTGGTTTTGAATATTCTTTCTGGCAATACATAAAAAAACCCACTAATAATCACATGGTTAAGAGGTTCTCAGATACAATGTAGAAAGAGAACAGGATACACAATGGCATTTTCTATTTTTGTGTTGTATTTCTTCAGCTACAAATGCCAAGTTTTATTCTATGAAAGTAAAAACAAAAACAAACAAACAAAAAGCAAACTCACTTATCCAGCACCATCCACATTGCAGTCTCTGGTGTTAGTGATTTTGAAGGTGGGCTGGAAGGTATCCTGTAATAGCTGATTGGTTTCTGTGTAGCAACCTAGCAGGTTTGATAAATAATTTTTTAAAAGGCATTAGTCCTTTGCTTGTTCTGTGATCTGTAGCCCACCGTGGAGGTCTTACAGCTACGACATTCCTCTCCCTGAAGAATATAACTCTCTAAGATAGGCCTGTGGTCTTGATCTAAACGTGCTTCAATTTGTACACAGAACTGAAAATGTGTCCAAGAAATTTATAATAGTGGTGTGAATCTTGCAACAATTTCTTAGTGATATCATATTTATTTTGTAAAATACCAGCAAATTAAGTCTGGGGTTTTTTTCCTTTTTTTTTTTTTTTTCTCCTTTTCTTTCCTGTTTTAAAAACGAAACCACACATTTTGTGCTGGGAGGCCATGAATTAGAGCTGCAGAAAAAATGACTGTCAGCAATCGTAAATGTAGTCCAACTGCCAGGCCACTTTCACCACAGAAGCCCAAGTCTTGGAAATGCTTTGGCACAACAGTGAGTGTGACATCCATGTGGATTTCTATATAGCCACATATAGCCCTCTTGTAGGAACTCATATGAACTTGTTACTTGCCCCCGAGGAAAAGTCCCCTGCTTGTATATTTTGTTTAACTGATCACATAATTCAAACTGTAACCCAGGTGGGTGGCTGTGGAGGAAGAGGTGTTTCACAGGGGGAAATATATTGAAACTCTGACCAAGAGAAAAGCCCTGGTACAGATACCATTTACCAATGCAGACATTCTGGGGAGTTTCACTAGACCCAGCCAAGGACACCTTGTGCAGGCGCTTGCTGAGCTCAGGGTTCCCAGTCAGCTCCCTTGAGACAGCTCCTTGTCCATCCTGACCAAGAGCTTTCTGATCAAGGCTTATCCTCTTTCTGAGATCGGGACAAAACTCACTTAACAAAACCCCTCTGCAGTTGTTTGTTCAACAAAAGAGTGCTAGGATTTTCCCCTCTAAATAAAGATTAAGTAGAGTGTGGTTTTTTTTTTTTTAGTTCTTGCTTTTCTAGTCAATTAGATCAATCAAATATTCTGTATTGAAAGTATTTATAAAAACACTTTAAGAAAGTAATTATGTTTTCTAAATTAAGAATGAGCATGGCATATATCTGGAGAACATACAGTTAAAGAAATGCACATTAAAATATTCCCCTAAATGTAATTCAAGCTCAGAAGCCCGTTGAAAATTGTTAGTACATAAATCACAGAAGCTCATAGGTTGGCTGTTAAAAAGAATGTCATATTGTAAAGACTCTTTTAATAACCTATTGTCACAGATCTCGGTTTACCTTCAATAGCAACATTATGTGAACACATATTTTATTTATGGATCATTTGAAGAATATGTTATGCAGATATTCTGGTTAGGGGGCTATTGGACCATTAGCCAAATAAATCTAAGGGTAATAAAACTCACAGGGAGATAAATGGCTTGCTTTTTCTTTTTCTTTTCAGGCACTTCAGGCTAATTTAAGCCTTTCACAGAATGGTGATAATGAAGGATTTGTTCTCAGCAGCGTTATGGCAGGTGATTTGCATTTGAAAGTTTGACACATTTATAGGCCTTTGATCTTCTCCCTGCAGTGCTTGTGCCCCTGGCCAGACACCTACATACGCGTTTTGCCAGGTGGAAGATCTAGGAGCAAAAGTAGCTCTGAGAGTTACGCTGAAGATGTACACTAAAAAAAAATAATTATATGGTTTGTGTCCAGAAAATACCCTATTGCTGAATTTGCATGGCCTTTATATAACACAAGACCAAATATATTTGAACTTCTTTTAATAGAGTTTCTTATAGACTAGAGAAAGTCCTCATGGAAGGTTTTAAGGGAATAGAGCCTGCTAAGCCATGAAGGTTGGCTTCTGTAGATTTGAATTTATTGTTGAAATGGAACTTGTTACTATAAAACATTTTAAGAATTTTGGCATGAGAAAAGACTTTGACAGCTCTGGGGCCATTTCTGAAATATTATTTATATTTTTGCTTTTCTATTACAAAAAATAAATTAACTCTTTGGATAGGAGAGATGTCTTTGGGCTGGAAGAGGAAGCCATGAAAAAAATGAGGGTGTTACTGCACCATGAGTGTTTGTGAGTAAAATCAAGTCTATGATCTAGGCTATATAAAGGATGTTCTTATTGGTTGCTTATTTCACAGCAAAGTAAGAAGGGAGTCACAGGATTTTGGAGAAACAAAGGTGAATATTTGAAACAGCACTGTTGTATCCCTCATGACTGTCTAAAATTTAATATAATCAGTTGATTGCTCGGCTGGATCACAAAAGTTAATTCCAGATCTGGGAGCCAGGAGCTCGTTTATTCTCATCTCAGACTTGATTCCAAAGGTAGGCTGGGTTCACTAGTTAAAATACGTGCATGAAATTCCTTCCTGTGCCATAAGCAAATTTTATTTTTTAAAAATGAATTTATTTTTTTTTCTGAAAGAAGACAAGGCTGGCTAGGTTTCCTGGAGGAGGACAGCCTATTTGATCTCGGGGAAAACTCAGAAGGGTGGGGGTATCTTGCCAAATAGCTGGCCTCAGGCTGTATGTTGGTTTTGGGAGGGTGCTGCTCGCCTCCTCTCAACATTCAGCCTTTTTAAAGCTATATAATGAGTATTGATTAACCATTGTCTGAAGTACAGTGAAAGTAGAAGGTACTACTTAAATTTTAGCTTACTTAATATGCGTATTAATAGGGAATCCCCAATAACCCTTTAAAGTTACTTTTTTTTTTTTCATTTTACCCTCTCCGTTGAAAGATGCTCCTTCAATCTAAGAATTGACTTCACATTGAATGTACTTGAAAAATCCTGTTACATTTTGTTCTTCAAAAGAGAGCACTATCCATCTGTGTGACTTTGCATTCAACTCATCACAGAATGTCAGATATCAGATAAGAGCAAAGAGATTGATGAGCATGCACCCCGGCCTGACAGGGCAGGTCAATGTCATGGAAATTAAAGTTTTAATTTTCTTTCCTTTTTCTTTTGTTTTGCTACAACCCATTTGCCAGTATTTACTTTACAAAACCATTTCTCTCAGGGCTTAGCTGGCTTAAAGCAATGTTACATGGAGAATTTAGATTTAATTGCTTTCTGAGATTGTCTCCATTTTATACAGTATTTTGTAATAGAACAGTTTCACAAGCTTTAAGTTGACCGCTGTGGTGGGCATCATCTGATGCCCAGAGTTCTTCTGATCTCTGCAAAGAGGTAATCCTGCCCTGACACAATCTGTATCTAAGGAAGGGAGAGGTTTGGAGGAGCAGAAGCAGGAGACAGGGCCTCTTTATGATCATGCATGCTGGTAGCAGGGCTGATGAGGATGGGACACTTGTGACCTAATTTTCTATCCATGTGATTGTGCTGCTTCTCCAGACAGTGCTTTAGTGTTCTCCCTGCTTTGCAGCAAACTGTACCCTAAGACAGCAGATTTTTAGCCAGGACCAGCTGCCCTCCAGATGTGCATACCTGCTGTTGCAAGATTTACCTGGTTATTCATGCATGCACTGATTTTACACATCCCAATTACCATTAACTAAGGAGGAACTTAGAGAGGGTGCAAACCAGATGTCTGTGTTTCATCAGGGTGACAGGGTGGCCAGCAGCATGCACTTAAATGCGGTCTTAGAGTGAAGACAAGCTAAGAGCTGGTTTAGTAATGTCTTTTCCCTTCTAGCTCTACATTTTACCTTCTCTGTCTTTGACCTAAAACATTTGTATACTTGACTTACTGGTAGGAGTTTAGTTATTTTTCTCTCTCATGTGCTTCAAAATAGAAATTAAAATAATATACGAATTTTCTAAGCAGTGGTGGCCTGAAGTGAATGACTTCTTGCAACTTTACAAACTTAACTGTGCCCTTGTGTGTAACTACACACTGTAACTGTAACCACTGTAAATATTTATTCAATAACCTGTGCTTTGGATTTTCTGAAAAACGTGATTCAAGTGTATCATTAAATGTTTCCTGCTTCTATCATTATCTTTTTCCATGTAACTGAGCAGATAAAAGGAAGAGTATAATTTATATGAACAGGGGGTGTTAAAAAGACATCATGTACTACTGTCAGTATCAAGAAGTAACAAAAAGAATGAGAGACTGAAAATCAAATAGATAACAGCTTAAAGAGAGAGAGAGAAATAAAAAAGAAGAGAAGAAATAATATTTAGTCATAGGTAGGACAAGTTAGAGGTAGCAAAACTGAGAAGAGGTGGAAAATAAAAGCTGATCATTAGCCAAAGAAAGGGAGCAGGGTCTTCAGTGGTGAAGAATGCAGACCTCTGAATCATGCCCTTGTCACCCAAACACAACTGTCCAAAAATCTAATCAGGCAAGAAAAAAAATCGGTGTTTTCTCTCATGAGAAGTACAGCAAGAAACCTATAACAAATCGTTGGAAAGACAAAGGCGTGTAACACTCTGAAGTTGCTGGGTTTATTGTCTCTCTTTGTTCCACTGTGAGCTTCTGCAAAGTTTGGTTGCTCTTCTTTTCACTCTCTGTCTTGGTTTGACCCTGGCTGGCTGCCAGGTACCCACACAGCCGCTCTCTCACTCCCCCCTCACTGCTAGACAGGGGGAGAAAATATTTCCAAGGGCTCAGGGTTTGAGATAAGGACAGGGAGATCACTCTCATTTACTGTCCCAGGCAAAACAGACTCGATTTTGGGGAAATTAAGTGCATTTATTAAGAGAACCAATCAGAGAGGAGTAGTGACAAATGAGAAAAAAGCAAACATCTTAAAAACAGAACATCTTCTCCCCATCCCTCCCTTCTTCCCGGGCTTAACGTCAATCCCGGTTTCTCCACCTCCTCCCCCCAAGCGGCGCAGGGGGACAGGGAATGGGGGTTATGGTCAGTCCATCCCACGTTGGTTCCACCGCTTCTTCGCTTAGAAGGAGGACTCTTCACTCTTCCCCAGGGCCATTGTGGGGTCCCTCTCACGGGAGACAAGCTTCACGCTCTCTTCTCTGATGTGAGTCGTCCCACGAAGGGCAATTCGTCACGAACTGCCCAACGGGAGACACCTCACGAGGAGCAGCCCACCCCTCGTGAGTCTGAGGTGCAGTCCTTCAGGGGAAACTGCTCCAACGTGAGCCACCCGCAGCGTCCCAAAAGTCCCACCGGCCAACCTGCTCGAGCGTGGGCATTCCTCTCTTCCACGGGCTACAGGTTCCAGCAGCAACTTGCTCTGATGTGGGCTTCCGACGGGCTACAGTCCCCTTTCAGGCATCCACCCACACGGCGTGGAGTCCTCTGCATGGTGGACATCTACGCGGTGATCCTCACGGTGGACATGTGCACCTCGCCCATGGGCTGCAGGGGGACAACCCGCTTCACCATGGTCTTCACCACGGACCCGGGGGACTCTCTCTGCTCCGGCGCCTGGAGCTCATCCTCCCCACCCTCCTTCTTCACTGACCTTGGTGTCTTCACAGATTCTCACTCCTCCATCTCTCTGCCAACTGCTGTGGCACAGTTCTTTTTCCCTGTTCTTAAATATGTTTTTCAGGGGCGTTCCTCTGCTATCACCTTACTGATAGGCTCAACCTTGGCCAGCGACAGTTGCCTCTTTGGAGCCGGCTGGCATTGGCTCTGTCAGACTCGGGGAGCTTCTAGCAGCTTCTTGCAGAACCCACCCTGCAGCTCCCCCCGCCACCACCAAAATCCGGCCAGGCCAACACAATACACTCTCCCACCGGGTAGTTGCAGTCAGTGGTAAGGTCTCCTCTGAGCCTTCTCGTCTCCAGGCTGGACGGACTCAGCTCCCCAACCTTTCCCTGTATGTCACATTCCCCAGCCCCCTTGGCCAACTTGGTGCCCCTTCCTGGGGCTTGCTGCAGTCTGTCAACTCACTGGGTTCCCCAGGTCATTTTCTGAGAAGCTGCCTCCTGACCAGTCACCCTGAGCCTGTGCTGCTGTGTTGGAGTTATCCCGCCCAGGACAGGGATTTGCACTTGCTTTCCTTCCACCTCCTGAAGCTGCTTCTGGATCATTTTCTCCAGCCTCTCCAGGTGCCTCTGAATGGCAGCTCTACTGTCCAATGCAAAAACCACTTCCTCCATTTCAGTATAATCTGAAAAGCTCTGTATGTGCAACATTACCTAGTAAAAAAAAAAAAAAAAAGGAAATTATTTTACTCGAATGGATTCATGGGACTGCTATAACGCTGAGTTTATTTTGTTAGGCAAAATTCATGGAAACATTGAGAGCAAATGCAAAAGAAGTCCCCAAATTAATATGCCATTCCTGTTCATCGGGAGACTGAAGGATAGACTTATTTTTTTTCTGTTATTGAATGTGATTAAAATTAAGATTTAGCAGCTCACCAGGAAATTTATGATTGCAGTTTAAAATCAGTGGTCTTCACCCACGAGTTAACCACGTGCTTGTGAAAAGTGGCTTGAACAGGCACATAGCACTTCATGTCAGAATATGAAATATGTGAGAAATAAATACAATCTTTAATCTAACACTTGTATGTGTCTCTTACCCAGCCTATTGATCTATTTTATAATTATTAAACTGAACGGAATGCTGTGCCCAGAGCATAACTTCATTTAGCACCGAGATAAAGCATGGTTTCTGTTAGCAGCATGCAGCAATTCTGCACATCAGTGCTAGGACATGAGAGGAAGAAATAAACAGATACTGGTGAGGAGGTTCTTGGATGAAGAGGAACAGTCTGAGCTGAAATGTCATCACAGCGATTGAAAACCAGCTCTCTTCACAAATGCAAGGCTTCAGCTGTGCAGCTCAACCAGAAATAGTCATAACTGAGATCTTAATGCAATTTTCCTGACTAATGGATTTTTTTTGTAAGATTCACCTGGGTTTGGAAAATTCATCAGGCTGTAAAATTAACCATTTTGAGCACAGGGCACAAAAGCCCATTGTAATAGCAGGAAAGCAAGAGTGCAAACCTTGAACTTCCTCTGAGACCCTTAGGTGCTATCACAGGTTTTCAAAAAACATGTGAAATCACTGTCACGCATGGCAAAGGCAATCATCAAGCTGTTCATGGGGAGAGTAAAAGAAACACTTGGAGATATACTGTACTTTATTAACTGTGGATGTATGCTTTTGTGTATAAAAGGAGGCACTGATGATAATCTTGAAATATTTGCAACAGGTAACCCTCTACCTCTCCCATGAAAAACTGAAATACGTCCACTTCACAACAGTAGACTTTTTTTTTAAAAAACAGTTGTGAATGTTGATACAGTTAATCTGCACTAAATGATAGTGGCATTCTCCTACCGAAGCAGCTTCTATTATTTTAATGTTATCTGTTACTTCTCCTTTTCTGAGCAAAATGAACCTTATTAGGCTCTCCTTCCTCCCCCAGCTTTGCCCTTTCCTTCTGGCTGAAGTAGCCAGTAGACATTAAAGACCAACCACATAGTTGAACCCCCTTTCAACTTCTGTTAACAGGGGTATTAAAAAGACATTCCTAAATATCAGCTGAAAACCACTGGGTAATAAACTCCCTACTTAAAAGGTGGGTAGGTGTAAATTCCACACGTAGGCCTTTTCATCTGGGAAGCCAGTTGCTTGGAGATCAGATGTTTTAAATGCATTGTGGACCTGATGTCACTTGACAGTGGATGAAGACTACCGCTATTTGGAGGATCAAATACTGACATTTGAAGATATAAAACAAATAGATCGGTCCTGATCCTACCAGGGTAATGCTAGAGAGATGCTTGTCGCTACGCAAAGTCCCGGTGAAATCAGTGTTACTTACTTGAATACTTCTCCACAAGCAGGCTCTTAATGGGGCATTTTGAAGTTGTGCCCTTGACAACGTTAGAGGTTTTAAATGTTTATGGCAGGATTTTTTAACAGCACTAGAACTAGCCTATTTCTGGTCTTACTGCAAATGAATAGCATTTTCTCTTGTACTAGCCACAGGTTTGTTTGGCCAGAGGCAGTAATAACAATTAGATATTCCAATTTACATGTTTTTTATTGATTATAGTAAGGGTTGTGAGCTGCCTTTCATAGGCCTGGGTTTTGGATCGGTCCTGTTTTTCTTACTGCGTTCTTTCCCTCGGAATTGTAGCTGGCTGTATTCTTTGGCATATTGACTTCAAAAAAAAATATAAAATATGTATTTGTTGACCAGCTTGCTTCTCTGGAAGTCTTCTTTATTTCAGTTGAGGTTGGACCCAAATTAAACCACCCTCCATGAGTAGAAAGAAAGCTGCAAAGCCCATTCATTCAAAAAATTAAAAAAAAACAACCTCTGTCTAAATTGAGGGAAAGCCTTAAGGAGAGAAACATCGTCTGGAGGCTAATGTGGCTCTGGATAACAGATGTGGTGGATCCTTTCCTTCCTTTATTGCCAGCTGGAGTGTAAACTGAGGTGTTCGACACTATTTTTCAGAAGTGTTGAACACCTGCTGCGTCTGCTGAAGTTAGTGGGCCCTGCATCTGCTCACCCCATGTTTTGTATACGGGCGACTGAGTCCTCATCCGTGCCTCTGTAACACAGGACGGTCAGAGCCACCTCCGCAGTGAGTGGGCAGCTGATACTTGGGAAACTTTTTGTTAAATAAAAGATGAAATGACTTTAAAAGCTTCTGAGAGATAGGTAATTTTTCATGGTGCAGACTGCAAGAGGAGGCTTTATTTTCTAGATGCCCTACAAGGATATTAGTGTGATCTGCTTCTTGTCAATAAAGACTAGACTTCTGTCCTCATTGTAAAAGGCTGACTGTTATGGGATTGGTGTTGAAACGTTTTTATCCATATTTACTCCGTTTCAGCCTGCATTCTTCACATCCAATGGGATTTTTTTACTTATTGTTAGAAGTCTGTTTCTCCTACCAAACTCACAGCTTGATGGAAATATGCTCTAATATATATGTAAAAAGTAAAGCGGTACTTAACTGTACACAAAAATGCATTTGTCTACTATACTTACAGATAACAGTGGTTATCTGGACCACTTATTTTAAATTTCGGATCTGAATCAGACACATATGGAAAGTGGGTTTGTTTTTTTTTTCAAGTGGAAAACATTTTGCTCCTTCCATGCTTCTCCTCCCTTCTGCGATGAGTTGGGAAATATGAGCAGGAAATCTTTCATTTTAAAGATGAAAATTGAGATGTTAGCCTTCATATTACAGAATAAATTACTGAATTGAAAATCAAAACTATCAGTCAAGCAGAAAATACCTTATAATTTTTTAAGTGTCAATTAGTATTCCATTGGTGTTAGCTTCATATCTCAGTACCCTTCAATGGTTTGATAGTACTGGCAGACCAAAAAGGAAATTCCTAAAATTTGTGAGAGGATGAAATAAAGTTTGCAAATACTATTTTTTTTTTTTTTGTCTAGGAAGGTGCCTGAAATACTGGACTTTCTTATCTTTTTAGTGTGAGAGCATCAAATACTCTTAGAGCACTGAAAAATAAACCTGGTGTCCAGCCTGTAGCCAAGCCTTCTTCTTCACGGTACTTTTTAAGGCCCTGTTATGAAACAACACTCTGAACTCTTCTACCATTTCCAGTAATTTTTGCCTGTTATAATTGTCTCTACTTTGCAAGATAATTTCCTAACTGAGAGTTCTCATACTTATGGAGGGAAATGTAGCACTATCCAACACTAACTAATCCAAGAACAGCCTTGAGACTCTATTGACTTCCATACAGGGACTGTGGAGGGAGATTCTTACATAGCTTCCCGATTTGGCCAAAACTGAAGCAGTATTCCTGTGAGTACATTTTGGGAACCTGGGGGCTGTGGGTAGAAATGGGTGGTTGATCCTCTGGCTGCATCTCTACCAGTCGAGAAAATAGGTCACAGCCTCTCCTTTGGCTCTGAAGACACATGTTATGGCAAAGCTTGCTTTCATATGCAATTTTCATATTCCACACCATTTGCTCACCCTTATGCCCTCCGTGACATCCCTCGAATCACAGTCAAGCGGTGTCTGGGATATAACTAGGTGGGTCCAAGCTAAGATAGCACCAGAGAGGGAGCGTGATGGTCATATAAAAGGATACACAACTACAAGGCAGTTTTCAAGCATGAGCATTAACGCCGTGTTATTTATTAATATAGAAAAGCCTGGATATTTTTCTTGTCCATCCAGCAGTTTATAAAAACATAAGCTTGTAAGTTACAGTGAATTTTCATGCCACTAGAGCAGTTGTCCACATACTCTAATATCCTGCCTTGGTTACTCTAAGCATTTACCCATGAGATAAAAGAAAATATGTAGCTATTGCTGTAATATGCATTCCTTTTCCCTGCCTAATCTCATCTGAATGCCTATGTATAAGAATATAGAGATGAAGTCTGACTGTGTTCATCTGTCATTTACAGCAAAGACATCTTGGACATGCACAAAATCTTTACCTTCTTGGTGCCTGAGCAATACTGTTTATGATTTACACACAGATTAGAGGTACAAATTAACTGGAAACGTGTATTGTTTATAGTCAGCAAACAAGTGACTTACTGAAATTTTTGCTTCTAAATTTGACTGCATTTGATTCCAAAATTTAAGCTGAGCAGAACAGTTTATATGTATATGTATATACACTTAATATGTGTATTTTAATATATTTATATGTGTATACACACATATATTTGCAAGCTCTTTTTTTCCTGCCACACCCAGACAGAAGTTCCTCCTTTTCCACCTTCCCCTCCTGATTTTGTCTTTTTGCAGATTTTTGATTGTTGTGTTTACCAAAAAACAAAAGGAAAGACAAAATGAAAGCAGGGCACATGTCAAATGGAAAAGGCACTAGAAACACAAATGTGGGGAGGAAAAAAAAAGAGTACGAGAGAGATTTTAACTAGGAGAGAAACTAGTCCCCTATTTATGCTAAATTAGACCTTGTGTCTAATTTGTGGCCTTGTGACTGTTGTCCTGGTGCTCAGTGGAACTCACTCAGTTCACTGAAGTCACAGAAAATACCTGTCGTTTGTCTTGCATGAATTTTAATTTGGAACAGGCATTTGTGATTCTTATGACTGTTACAGCTCACTTTCCTTAAAGGAGTAAAGCAGAACTCAGAATATGGTAGGGTAACCATAAAACCCAAGTAATCCTGACTGTGGGGAGCTGCATCCCACTTTTCTGCATGGGGTGGGTGTCGTCGTGGTCAAACTGTGTCAGGCTGTGTTCAAATACGAAAATCCTTCATGTTTTGGTTCTTTCTTATTCGTCTCAGGATAAAATCAGTAAGTGTCCCACAAGCTGCTTCCCAACGTTTTGATCCCAAACTCATAAAAATTCACAAAAACCTTCCTAATGACAATGGTGATTGTTGAACTGTTTTGTTTTTTTTTTTCTCCTGTGTGGTTGTAGTGAGGATTTCACAGTCAGAAAGAAATGGTGCATCCCAGAAAGCTGCAGCTTACTTCAGCTCTGTGCCTTCCAGGGGCATTCCCCCCTTTTTTTCAGAGTGGAGCATGGTGCACACAGAGACCATCACACAGCAGGAATCTCTAAAGCAAATCCTACTTTTTTTTTTTTTTCCTCCAGGTTGGCACTCCTTCTCCACTTCTTTTCATCATATTTTATATTTTGTTTTCATTGTGGGCTGACACAAAGTCATGGCTAGCAGCTGAGCTGCAGAGCTCAGTAGTTTTGGACAGTTTTCCTGGCTCTCCTACCAATTTGCCGTGTGATTTTCAGCAAGTTACTCCTTGCCTCTGCTTATCTGTTTCCCCAGAGTAATAGAGATCGTTAATCATCACTCTAAGCTGGTCTGAGATGAAAAGTGCTCATTATTAATGTTATTAAAGGATATATATTTTCACTTGAGCTTCCTTACATGTAACTTCACTATTGCGTTGAGTCAGAGTTGGAAAAGGGTTTTCTTCTAGCAGAAGAGTGTATTCCTAGAGGTAGACAATTTTACAGAAATAGCTTCGAGTCTTCTCTTACACACATCTAATCTGTATATGACTTTGAATTAAACTTCTACACAAACATTTGGTTAACAGTGTTTATCACCATTTATTTCCTAGGCTTTTTTTTTTAACTACATTTTCTTATTTCTTTTTTAATTGAGACTTTGACTTAAGTTTACAGTTGCAGCTTTCCTTTCTGATTTCCCAGGCATGAATTAAAATAGCAAAAGAATCTATGGACTGCAAGGAATGCATTCCTGGTCTTTCCTCCCTTCTCCTGTTGAAAATCAAAGCGATCCAGAGAGAAATTATAATCTAATGAGAGCTATAATGTGCACAAAGCCAAACAATCTTTGACTTTCACGATTAAGATGCAGGTAATGAAAGGTTACTTTGGCAGCAGTCAGCACAGATGAAATCATGGCTGTAGTGCCACCGCCTTCCAACAGCTACACAGAAATTAGGTCTTGGTGGCTTAAATTCTACGTTTGTTTTAGTGGCCGTTATCTTTAAATTCTATGTCTGTAAACCGCTTTGTAAAATTGTTAATTTTCTTTTTCCTCTCTCACCACTTCTCCCCCCAGCTCAACGTTACGTGTAGATGCGCAGCCTTAATTGGTTTAGTTGCGAGAAGATAATCTTTTTTTTCCTCCTTTCTCACTGTCGCCTGTTAGTTTAAAGGCTTTTTAGCTGAAGGTTGATAATTATCATTGAGAAAAACCTAGCACATCAGGAGTTCATTTTCCATCTTAGCACTTGTGGCGGGCCTTTGAACTCCTCTCACCAAACCCACGTTCCCACTCTGTCACTTTCCTCCCTCCATCATAAAAAGGTCTCGGCAGTCGGCGGCTCCAGCCTTTGCTGCCGGGCAGAGGGCACTGCTTCTCCCCAGCGCTCCTCCAGCATGGACAAGCTGCACGAGACGTTGGTAAACATGGAAGACGCTTTGGGGTCGGAGCACTCCGTCTGCTTATCTTCCTGGGACTGGAAAAGCACCGCCGGGCCTTTCGAGCTGCACCCCGTCTCTTCTCCTCACAGCTTATCCCCCACGCCCTCCTTCGAATCCTACTCCTCATCCCCTTGCCCTGCAGCGGCGGAGACCCCTTACGGCAGCGGCGGCAGCCTGGTGGGCTACGGCCTCGTGGACTTCCCCGCCGCCTACCTGCCCAGCCCAGGGCAGGCTCGGCTGCCCAAGGGCACCAAGGTGAGGATGTCGGCCCAGCGCAGGAGGAAGGCCAGCGAGAGGGAGAAGCTGCGGATGAGGACCCTGGCCGACGCGCTCCACACGCTGCGCAACTACCTGCCACCCGTCTACAGCCAGAGGGGACAGCCCCTCACCAAAATACAAACCCTGAAGTACACCATCAAGTACATCAGCGAGCTGACGGAGCTGCTCGACAGCGTCAAGCGGGCGTAGACCCCCACCAGGAGTAACCCACCCCGGCATGCTCAGGGTCTTTGCAAATGAAAAAAAACCAGCAAGATTTCTTCCTTGCCAGAGTGCGGCGGCACGGGGTGCGAGAGGAGGGAGAGCGAGGGCCACCGCTGTGCGTAGGATGCGATGCTGGAAGGTGATGTAGGATTGCCTAAAAACCTGAGCTGCAGATTGCCAAGACAGAAGGTTTTTTGGGGGTTTTTTAGTGTCTTTTTTTTTTCCTTTTCAATAATAAGCTTCTGAGAAATATTAAACCTAGTCCAGTACAAAACTAAAACAACAAAAGAAAGCCAACTGGTCTTCCTAGAATTTACATATCGCTGTTCTGACTGATCTGCTGTTTAATAAGGACAATAGTAAATCCATAAATTTTAAACCGAATTTTAAAAAAGTAAATGGCAACAAGACTATAATAATACTGAGTGTATTGATTTGTAGGCACTTTAATACTAGGATGTGGAAGAACATGTATAGTTAGTTCAAGTATTGTCTATTTATCCATGTTTCCAATGTACCTAAAAATCGAGAAGCTAAATAATAGCGAGAACATCTTTGCTCATAAACAAATAAATCAGTGTCATAGTCTGTATCTTGTATTACATATCTTATTACTAAAATCTAGCAATGATGGCTAAATATTGGAAATTAAATATAAGCAAACTGATGTTTTGTATATATAAATTGCTGTTAAATCCTATCTTCTTTATTAATATATACAGAAACATATATCTCTATTTAATGTATAAAACTCCCTTGCTTCAACGCCTGATAAATTACAGAAGACATTTTTTACATCAAATTGCAAAAGCAAATAAGATTAGGCTGAGTTATCGTCCTTTCCTTCCTCCTTTCTGAGATGAAATAAACTGATTTAGGTGGTGCAGTTTTATCCTCAAAGTGTACTGAAACCTAGTATGACTGCAGTAACCGTAACATCTCCTTGTTAAACGCTGTCAAATCAGCTGTTTCCTACAGCTAGTAACAATCCTGTAAAATACACACATGAAACCCTTCAAAAACCAGATGAATAAGGACATAAATCTTAATTTCTTTGACTTTCATCTGAAAGTATGATACAGGTCCCACCACACCACCAAAAAAAAATGTAGGCTGCTTTGTAAATCTGGTTGCAGACGGATTTGTAAGACTTGGCTGTGCCGAGGCCAGCAGTGCACAGGGAGGAGCAAAACCCAGGGCTGAGTTGTGCGGAGTTAATTATGTCTGATTAACCTTATCTCCACGGGAAAATGCAGCGGCCAGGAGGGAACAGGCCTGTCTCACCGGGATGGATAGATCAGCATCTCTGTGTGAGTTTAACTTTGTGGATACATCCTGTAGGAGAGCATCGCAAAGCTAAAACTTTATTACATCCTTCTTTTTTTCCCCTTTCCCTGTTTCTTTTTGTTTGGAAGGAAATACACTTGTCTTTGCACAATTTTTTTTTTTTTTAATCCAAGCCTCAGCCTATGTTGACTCAGTGTTTTTCTCACATGGTACATGCGTACTGGGGCAATCAGCGTGAAATCCTTCAGCGTCCCTTCAAATTTATGCAGGTAACACTGTCACTCAAAATGTAACCACATTTAAGCATACCCCATATGCGTTTGTTTTGGTTTATCCCATGTTGGATTTCTCACAAGCTTTAAGGTCTCAGCAAGAAAATAAGTAGAAAAAAAATTTAAAGCACTGTAAAACTGTCAAACTGGAGAAAATTTTATGTACATGTGAGATGGCAACATCAATATCAGCATAGCATTCCTCAGTGTAAACCTGTGCAGTTGATCCAGATTTGAGCAAAGATTCACATAGACAGGGTCAGTCTGGATTGTGTTTTGCAAGGGAGTGAAATTGCACAGAATTATAACCAAGAGCTTGGTCCCACATCCTTTCTCAAAGACTCTCATTACCACTGACAGCTACGAAGGGATACTTGCTCACCAGCACTGCTAAACATACAGGAAGATAGTACTGTCATTCTGTGATGAATTTAAAGACCGTCATCGTTCACAAGTACAGTGTCTATGCTTGGGAAGAGTTTTAACCTTGATGATTCTTAAATCTTCCACACCTGAAACTACAGGTAGTGACTATGCTTTTCAGCTCTTTAGCTGGGGAAGACTCGGGTCATAGTCAAAGCAGAATAACAGGGAGTTAGAAGGATCCACTTTTGTCGCTATTTTGTTGATGACCATGGCCGGTCATTCCAGCATTGTTGCCTCAGTTTACCCCTCTACAAATGAAGACTCTGACAGCTAACATTTGCTGCTCACAAAGCTAAGTAATGCTGTATGCAGAAAGTGTCCCAGTAGGAAGTGCCCTGCAGATGTGAGGAGTGGCTCAGGGTCAGCATTTCCCCCCATCTCAGAAAAAGTGTCAGGTGAAAGCCCTGATTGTGCTGGGCTAGAGCTTTTTCGGTGCCTATACAGTTCCTCTCTCTCTCTGACAGTCCAAAGTGGAGCAACAACTTTAACCACAAAGGCAAGACTTTCAGTTTCAGAAGGACACTTTATTACTTCTGTGCCACTGACCTTGCCTGTGCACACTCCCTAGCTCCAGAATTCCGGTGCCCACTGCCATTCCTTTAAACACTTGGAGCTCCAGCACAACGTACCTGCATCTAAGCTGGCCTTAGTGAACTGACTATTCCCCCACAAAGCCCATGCCCAAGACTGAGTTAGTTTGTTAGAAAACATTTTACTCTTGCACTGTTAAATTTGTTTGATCCCATTTTAGGGGATCTCTCCTTCCACCTGCATGTTAGAGGAAAAAAAAAGGTGATGGAGGTGTATGAGTAGGAGGCATAGATATGTTCAGTAGCTGCCTGGGACTGGAATCTCCTAGGATCTGCCAGGTTTATTTCTCCCCTCCCAGAAAGAAGTGAATTCTTGCTCTGTCTGACACAGAACACCTCTATAAACCTCTCCTTTTGTAATTCTTCTCCTTGGCATAGACATTTCCTTCATCCAGAGGAAGCAGTCTAAGTTGTTATATCATGGTACAATCCTGCTGCTACTAAATGGTCAATATTATTTATTTTTCAATAAAAGAGAATACCATTAAGGTTCCTCCTGTTTTGTTTTTTTTCCTTTACTCTCAGGAATTTACAATACATAATTTACAATATGTAATTGGCTGAGGGGTGACCTCATTAATGTTTATAAATATGTCAAGGGGGAGTGTCAGGAGGACGGAGCCAGGCTCTTTTCAGGGATGTCCAGTAACAGGACAAGGGGCAATGGGTACAAGCTGGAACATAGGAGGTTCCACAAAAACATTAGAAAAAACTTTTTCACTGTGAGGGTGACAGAGCCCTGGCACAGACTGCCCAGGGAGGTTGTGGAGTCTCCTTCTCTGGAGACATTCAAAACCCTCCTGAACATGTTCCTGTGTGACCTACTCTGGGTGATCCTGCTCTGGCAGGGGGGTTGGACTACATATATTTTGAAGTCCCTTCCAACCCCAAACATTCTGTGATTCTGTGATGTGAAAGAGGATGGGATCTAGACCCCAGGATTGTACGTAAAGCCCATAAATCTATACTGAACTCCAACAGCAACACCACAATAATCCATACAACAGAGGCAAAGGGGAACAAGTTGCACAAGTTGCAAGTAGAACAAGTGAAAAAGTTGCACAAGTCACAGAAGTAGAGGACATATTTCACCTCATAAGCATCTTCTCTCAACACAATATGTTAAAAATCTACGTGGAAATAAAGCTAAAACAGCAGCCCAACAATCACTGGAAGTCCGTGACTGAGGAATTAAGTTACATTCCGCCTAAGGGATAGAGCTGTCTACCATCCTGAAGAGAAGAGAGTGACCTGGGATTAGTCCCAGACAGTGAAGTGAATTCTTCCTGCCCCAGGAGCTCTCCCTTTTCCAGGTTAGCACTTCATTGAAATTCCTAACTAACGTGGAGAGCAGAAATAAACCATCAGCACCAAAACTTAGTTTTTTTATTAAATTCACAATTTTCTCATAAAGAAACTGGTACATGAAATCATACTGTATGAGTAATATTAGTCAAAGCTGAAAGAGCAGCAGGTGTGGTCTCAAATACTGAAGAGAAAAATGAATGAACATTGTTGTCTTTTGCAGAAAGTGATTAAAACAGATCTTAGAATCTCAGGACAAACTTTGATACAGAAATTTGGCAATTTGCTTAAACTACTAGTCCTTCATTCTCAGTTTACTGATGAGATGATTACACCATCCTGCTGCTCCCAGAGTCAGTTGCTACACATCTAAAAAAAAATTAAGAAAAAAGACAATTTGCACTGAGCCAAAGAGAAGCAGCTGAGACTGTGCATATGCTCTCCCTGCCCAAGACACTGGAGAGCTGTGCAGTGAAGAGGGAAGCAGGCTGCAGGTGAGAGAAAAGATGAGCAAGGGGCACCAAACCTTAGGTGGGTTGACTGGACCCCACTAGCTGCTCTCCTGAGCAGCTCTTCACGTTCAGAGCTGTGCCCTTGCTTCCAGCACTGGGTGAACTGCTGAGGCAGGGTTCAGGTGTGACGGTAGAGACACAGTGCTTAAAGTTTCAGAAGAAAGAGAAAAAGAGAGACTTTTACCCCACAGCCATCTTAACGATTTTGTTAGGGAAGAAGAGTAAGACAGGGCAGAGCAGACAGTTACACATACGGATTTTATACAAGTTAACTCCTTTGGTGCCACCAGTCAGGCTGTTAGCACAGCTGGAGGGAGGAATTGCTGCTAACAACGGTATAAGAATAGGTTTGGATTTCTCATCATACCTCAAAGACCAGAGGCTGTTCTGGTGCAGCTAGAAGTACACGATGCTGCTTTCTTTATAGAATCATGCAAATGTTTAGTTTGGGAAAGATCTTTAAGATCAGCAAGTTCAACTGTTAACCTAGCAATACCAGGTCCACTGCTTAACTGTGTCACTAAGCACAACACCTACACATAGCAGAAGGGACCCCACAAGTAGGTGGAGTAGTAGCCCAGGATTCAGAAGACTTGTACAGCTTCACTCTCCAGGGCAAGCTTTCCATCTGAAGTCATGAGTGCGACAACTTCTCTGCACATCCTAGAAAAAGGGTGCAGCAGTGTGTTGCCTGCCATCGGCAGTAATACCTAGACAAGCACCCTGAAGATAAGGAGGCCCAATTCCCTCTTGGTGGGAAGAACAAGAACCTCAGACAGAATATTCCTCAGTGGTTAAAGGACGACATGTGGAAGAGGTTCCAGGGGCAAGCTCTGGCTCTACGAGCTGTAGAGCTTCCCCCACCACCCCAAAGCAGAGGGGAGCCTGGGGCTGCCCACCCGCCTGCACACACACAGCCCTTTGAAATTCTATGCTAGGGAGCACCACGTAGGTGCCAAGAGGTTTTATGGTTACACATTTGGGCTGCACATAGGTGTGCTTGGGGGGAAGAAAGCCTCCTGCGAAAGGGCTTCAGTCAGTTCCTTGTGAGAGCTGCTTATTTAGTAGTTGCCACGGCTCCACATCCCCCCTGCCCAGGGATGACAGGGGACGTCCCTCCAGCTCTGCATGGCAGTAGCTAAAATATCCCCCACAACAATATAGAAGCAGCCCAGGTTCTAAAGAGCTGGTATGTGACTTACTTCTACTCAATGTATTTGCCATACAACCAACAAATGCTATTCGTGCATTTAACAGATGAGAAACTCAGTTGTGAAGTCTCAGGTCCCAAATAAGCAGTTTGTTTTTAACAACCTGTAGAAGTTGGGTCCGTTTGAACTTCCCTCCCTGATCAAGCCCCTGACTTTTTGCTTTTTTGCACAGCAACGTGAGCTTAGGCTTGCTTTGTTTTCACTACACTGAGTACTGTAAGGAGACCAGTGCATCTTACTTGAGCATCAAAATCTTTTCTTTCAAAATACATGCCTGTCTGGGATTGAGGAATTTACCTAACATTGTATTTAGGCATTTATGGACTCATATGCATGAATTAAAGCAGAAATTGGGTGGGGGTGACTAGCCAAAGACTCAAATATACTTGTGGCAGAAACCAAAACTTGAGCCAAAGCTTCCTAAATCATGAGATCGCTTTCAACACATCTTCCGCCAAAAACAAGTGTATAGCATTTTCTCTTTTACTGAAAACATTGAGATTTAAACACAGAAAGCAAAGCAATATAACAAAAGAGAAAGTTAATTGGGCAAGAAAATGTAAATACCAGTTTTCTTAATTTTTCGATATTAATATTAATTATCGCTTCTTTAAATCACCAAAGCAGTAGAGTTCTAAAATACCAGCCATGTCACTGAATATAGATGACAGTAAAAATGAGAGCTCTGTGTTTCTCTGACAGAAACAAGGAGGCTACTTGTAGCACTGCCTTATTGCCCATTATTCGAAATGGAAATAACTGTCTGCAGTACATTTCTGTTATTGTTACTATTTTCCTAGGAAAAACAAATCACACGAGACTTCTCTTTTCCCTTAGACTTTTATCATTCACCTGTTGAAATTGCAGAAGACATTAAGCATAAACAAAGAAGATTGATCTGCTTTCAACTTGTGTTAACAGGGATATAAAAATAACATCCCAAATACCAGGGGGAAAAGCATGTGGTCATAAAATATCCACTTAAAAGGCAAAGAGGTGTTGATACAACACTTGAAGAGGATTTTTTGTCTTTTTTTATACATATATAACCAGGAAGGCTGAATTTTAGTATAAACAGACACCTCTGAGGTGAAGAGAGTATTACTGACATGTCTTTAAAAGATTTTACTGATATTCAGGTGGATTTTGTGTGTCTCACATGCTGTTGGAAAATCTGACAAGAAGCTTTGCATAAATTCTAGTCCAGCCATGGAGGGGAATCGCCTTGAATTTTCCCATATATCAAAAAGGTAAAGGACCACCTTATCTATTAAGACTTCTCATTTTGCAAAACAACACTAAGCAGAGCTTTTAGAAGAGCTGAAGAGTAGAGCCACAGTTTACCTTGGCCTCAACAGATAAAGATTCTCAAGATACTGACCAGTTTTATGAAAAGAAATTAAGGTGCCTTAGATGAGACTCTAAATACCAGCTTTGTATTCTTAAGTGATCTTGTCCTCAAGTCTTGGTGTGAAGACAGGAATCAGAAACCCAGGAAGCCACAACCGAGACAGAGTTAACAGCACTGAAACAGGCTGCCCAGCCTCATACTTGGGTGTCACCACAGTTCCAATTTGCTACATTTGTTCCCTCACGAAGGGACAAGGTGGCTCAGGCCACCCACGGCAGCCCACGCTGTGCTGGCAGGGCACTGTCATGGCAGATGAAGTTTGCCACTGCCCTATCTGGAGCAGTCACTGTGTAATAATCTCATTTCTTGGGAGACAGTGAGCATGATTCAAGACGCACAGGGAAGTCACCATATCACTTAAAGTGCCCATGCTTAGGTGCAAAACCCTAGCAGCATGTTACAGGTGTGTCCTTTGATTTCCCAGCAGATTGTGCCCACAGACTGGGGAACAGTTAATACTGAACCCACTGGGTTAACACAGTGGAAAGCGCTAACCATGAAGTCACTGACTTGTAAAGTCTGCTGTCAGGCTTACACGCTCTGCATTTTCCTTTTATTCCCATGCTGACATATTTACAACTCATTTCCCAGTATCACAGCTCCATGGCTTTAGTCTTCACCTACCACAGGAGTTCCAAAGCAAGACACCTTTAGCATGGTAGTCTACTTTATTGGAAAAGAGTGCTGATGCACAGCTGGGGACTTGACATATCCCTTATCATCAAGCCCACACAGATTTTAACAGAAATGACAGTAAAAGTCATTTACTAGAGATATGCTTTGCAGGCAACTGAAAGAGAAGCGTTACCAGCATGAGATTGCAATTGTAGCACAAAAACTGTTTAGTGGGATCCCTATAACAGGTATAGTAACAAAAACTTTTAGACACCGTGCTTTTTGACAAAGTGCAAAGAGATTCACAAAAAATAGTTTCTAGCTCAGGTTAGCCTTAACAGAAATTTCACATAGTTTGATTTAATGTAATGTAGAGTTAAAAAGCAGACACACCTCCGGTATTGTATCTTTAGCCCTAAGAGATAACAATTCATGCTAAGCAATAGCTTTTCCTTAGAACAGGAAAACATAATATCACATCTGAGCTGTTTTCCACAGCACTGTTCAGATTCAAAGAAGAAACTAAGAAATTTTCCTCCACTAAAATAAAGAGAACAAGAAAATCTGGCAGGAGCTTCTAAGCATCATGTTTTCTAGTAAGGAAGAATCATTAACATTTTGTGGATAGAGTCCATGTGTTATTGTTACTGCTACAAGTGTTTATTAAAAGCTTGTCTTCCGTTTAGGCTGACAGTTTACTCGCTAAGCAGTCACTGATGCTACTTGTGAGTGATGTCCCCTCATACAAGGAAAGCAACTTGACATTGCAGACTCGCAACACTTCTGTGAGATCCACAGTTTACAACTTTTCTGTCAATAGCCACTACAGGATCAAGTATGTTTGTCCCCATCTTGCTTTGAAGAACGCTTTCTCTTACTGACATTAAGGCTCCTGCAATCCTTGGATCATACTGAAGCTTAAAAAAAAAAGTCTCAGAGTGATTTACAGCTGACTTCACACCTGTTGCCACCTTCCTCCCCTACACCAGAACAAATGCTTCAAACTACAAAGTGACCAGACACAAGTTTTGGACACATTAACTGAGCAGACCAGGTCAGATGCAAGTCACACAAAAAACTAAGAAGTCAACACTGTAGAGGAACACAAGAGCATGCTGACTTAAAGATACATCCATACTGGTTAGCTGATCCTTTTCTCAGTAGACACCGTCAATGAATTTTCTTAATAGATACTCTAGGAGACCTCTTCACTTTTAAGTCTAGGCAGGTTGTGCTTGCTTAGGCCACCTAACTGCAACTTCATGAAACTAAATAGTTCTCATACAGTCTCTCTCAGAAGTCAGTGTATTCACCTGCAGGGAGAAGAGAGCATACAGAAATGCGTTATGTTACAACAACGGCATGCTTCATATTTCAATAGTGTAATTTAAAATTAACACTAACCTCTGCTAGTTGTTCTCCTTCCTGACAAGCACTGCTCCAGATGATGTTTGCCCATGGGGACGTGGCTCTGCACTGCGATCTAGGGAGACATTTCAGCTTTATAAGCTTCTGTACGGCACACGCTAGGACCAGGAATCTGTCATCTTACATAGCTTGTGGAAGGCAAGTGCCACATCGCTGAGCAAAGATTCAGGAGTAACTTGAAAAGTGCCCATTTTCTTACCCCGTCTGTGTTTCCCAGGATTGCATCTCCTAGGACAGGGAAGACCTGAAGGCTGTTGGGTTGTGCTGCAGATCACCACGTTGCAATGGAAGTACAGCTACAAGGCAAGAATATTTATGTCTAGTGGACTCTCATCTGGCAAACATCAAATATGCGTACTAACCCCAAAGGAGATGGACTGAACATCACCAAGTGGCTAGTCCATATTTAGTAGTCTTATAGTGTTATGCCTTTGAGGAGGTGGCTGAGAGCCTCAGGCAGCCCCTGGCCAGCTGAGACCTTGCCCAGCACTTGCTGTGTGCACTGCTCCAGGCTCACACATTGGGACTGCCAACAGCACATGACAGACCACAGAGGCATCTCACCTGCTCCTGTAACAGAGTTGTGCCTTGTACAAAGGTGAACATTCTCACTTCAAATCTCTTTAGGTGCTGAGGAAATTTTACTCTGAGGCTACAATTAACTTCGTGGAAGACAGTTGTGTAGGAATCTTCACTATTTTCACACCTTTTTGGGAAAGTGAAAGAAATGTATTTAATTTAGACCTTCATCACTTCAACCAGATCTTTAAACAAAGCAAGGAGGTGAAACAGAGGAACTTCCCTCTGTATTTTCCTCAGGCCATAGGGGTATAGGTAAAGCCTTTTTCATTCATGATCCCTGCCTTTGGCAACAGAGTCGCTTCTTGTTCTTTCTTTCCAGCTGGAAACTGCTATCTAGAAGCACTTCTGGCCATCCCCATGACCTTCTGCCACCAGAAGGCACAGTCACTGCACTGACACCAACAGGCATTCCGCAATTCAACAGTGATTGCTCATGAGGACAACACAATACATCCAGGTCGACTTCTGTCCTCCTTTCTTTCCATCTAAGTGTAAATTGTCTCATGCTGAGCAGTCACCACATACAGGAGGGAAATCCTACTTACCCATTTATAAGGAGAGGCCACTGTGGAAGTTTATCCTGACTTTGGGAGTTGGTAGCCCAGCAGTCATCCAGGTGTAGTTCTAGTCTCTCATCTTTAGGCTGAAGCAGTTCAACTTCAAAATACAGTGCCTCCCTCAGGTATTTTACCACTGGATATTCTGATTCCTGGTAGGGCTCTGAATAGGATTTCTCTAGAAGAGAGTATTGATGTTGGAGTTTCCTTTTTACAGACTAAGTGTTCACAAACTTTCTGTTTCACTCTTCTTCTACCACCATTTACTCTGGCACAGTAATATTAAAGTCTGGGAGAGTCTATGAGTGTCAACAGTTGGGGGTAGGATGGCGGAAGTGTAAGAACTGGCAATGAAAGTAAAGATCTGAACTGTATTCTTTAGCTCTAATGATCCAGAAGTACAGACATTCCTCCTTCTGCAAAAGCCCATTGGAGTAAGATGCTCATTCAAAACTCTATAAAGGTGCTGGGGAAAAGGTACTCTGGGGACACCTTATTGCAGCCTTTCACTATTTAAAGAGGGTCTATAAGAAAGATGGGGACAATCTTTTTAGCAGGGCCTGTTGAAATAGGACAAAGGGTAACGGTTTTAAAGTAAGAGGGTAGACTTAAACTGGATATAAGGAATTTTTTTTTTTTTTTTTTTTTTTTTTTTTTTTACAGTGTGGGTGGTGAAATACTGGAACAGGTTGCCCAGAGAGATGGTAGAAGCCCCATCCCTGGAAACATTCAAGGTCAGTTTGAATAGTGTTCTGAGCAACCTGGTCTTGTTGCAAATGTCCTAACCTCCTGCAGTGAGCAGGGACTAGATGACCTTTAAAGATCCCTTCCAACCCAAAGCTTTCTATGATTGGGGGAAAAAAAAAAAAAAAAATTAAAAATTAAGAAATCATCAGGACCACTACAGTCAGGGTTAGGATTTGGTTCAGGCTTCAGATGGTCCATTCTGTTGCATAGTTACTGCTTTACAGCATTACTGCACGTATCCTCCTTTTCTGCCACAGGTTGTGATTATTTTAGTTAGTGCTAACTCTGCTTAGCAACACCTGTGGCCCTGCTTGAGCAGAGTGAGTGGACTAGATGACCCACAGATGCACCTTCCAACCTCAACTGTTCCATCATTCTGTGGGGTGTAATCATAAATATTACCTTTGAAAAGTTTCAGTGAAAGAGTGAGAGCACCAAACCCTGGCTTAATACTGGGTGGTGGATTCTTCTTTGATTCATATTGGACATCAACAATCTGCTTGATTGCATACCAGCATACAAATTTTAGTCTGGGGGAAGAGGTTTAACATTAAATTTTTAGAAATCAAAATACTTTGGTCTACATTCCACTAGGAGATGATGACACTTACTGGTATATTGGTGTATCATTGCCAGGTCTGAAATAGAGTACATCATTTTCATATGTCATAGTTGTGCTATTGAACTGAAAGATAAATATTACAAACAAGTCAGTTACATTACAGTGTACTTTGGCTTTGACACAATATCTGCATCCCTTCACTTGGCTGTCAGATTACACTGAGCAGAATACAATTAGGAATGGCAAGAAATTACCAGCCAACAGCCCTATGTCTACTGAATGAAATTATCTATAGCTGGCAGCTATGCCATAGTCAAGAAGAAACAGTTTATTAGCTAACAATACCATATGACATAACACTCTACAAAGAGGATGCACTTGGCCTGAAAAAGAAAGATGACTTTTTTCCATTGACAGAATCAATGCCTAGCATGAGATGCAACAGAGAAGCAAACTGCATTTGTGGTCACCTGAGTTTGTGCATAATCTGACTTGTCTATTATTTTGTCTGTCTTCTATTTATGTAGTACATAGGTGGCAGGAGCAGGACCCACTCCAGTCTCGGGCCAGGTAGTCATTGGCAACACCTAACCAGCTTCTGCAAGGCACAGGAGTATCTCTCAACAGGATAAACTCACATTCAAGTCCATTACTAAACAGTTCATAGGTGTCAACCTGAAGGCTAGTTTCAGAAAACACCTCTGACCTTGAAAACCATTTTTACCAAATAAAAACTTATGTCCAACTGAATTTAGAAAAATTCAGAAAAATAGTGTAAATGTACTACTTAACAGAAGTAATCTGTGACCTTTTTGCTGTTTTTCAACTCAAATTCTGCTACCTCTAGCAAGAAACCTACCCCAATGCAGTGTAAACTTGATGTGACAAAGCCCTTACCTTTCTACTTGTTCCACAAGTGTTCACACTGAACCTGAAGGTTGCAGTCTTCTCTGTCACTAGACTGGGTTTGCACCGTCTGTCCCTCAAGACAAGCAGGCTGGTGTCCAGGTCTGCAACTCCCACCAATTTTACTGCAGTAATAACCACAGTGCCATTGGGCAGGCACTCTGAAAAACACATTTTTCATACAAATTGGGACACAAACTCCTTTATTTGGTAGCCTAGCACATCAAAGACTTTCTGCATGGATTCACTAGCAAGTTTTTGGGCATCTTACAAGGATTAAGCTTAGAGTAAGACTCTCTCTAAACCAGATGTCTTGTTTTCTTAAAAGTAATGGCCAATGAAGAGTGCACTATGTGGACAAAGCTGGTGATTTCATGATATCTTTCTCCTCTTGAGAACTCTCACTCCCAAAAATATTTTTTTTAGCCAAGACACAAAATACGTTCAATAGCAATGAGTAGCTTTAGAGTGACTAATTTATATGTTGATCATCCCTCCACTCTGCCAAGAAAAGCTCATCCAATCCTAAAACCAAACACAAAAATCCTTTAAAAAAAACCCAAAACCTTTAGGAATCTGGAGTTTTCCACCTCCTTACCCCTACTCCTGTACTAGAGAGAATAGTCACTCCCATCTGTAGTTTGGCTGGCCTTGTAGTATATTACTGGGTAGGAAATCTGACAGGCAAATAGACTATAACACAAGTATAAATTCTAGAAACGTTCCAGATTGCACGGACTTGTGTGATTTAGTTATGCAACTCAAAGAGCATTAACAACTAATTTCCAACATGTTATTACGTATTAACTCTGAAGGTGAAAATATGCAGGAAATGGAGAAGTCCCTCCTATTAGCCGAGTTGACACCATCCTTCAAGGTTAAGTGGAGTGAAGCCTTTATTCCAGAGATATTAAAATCCTAGAGATGACAATCACAGGTTAAACAAGAAAATAGACACTGTTCAACTAAAGTGTATTCAAAACCTAAGAGCGCAGATTATGACAAGCCAAAGGTAATGGTGCTTGAGCAAAATCAAATCCACATGAGATTTTTTTTAATCTAGAAGCTCATACAAACTTTTTCAGTCTTTTTGAGATAGAGTGCAATACAAACTCCATTGCATGTACAGTTGCCATTAAAGATTGCCTTAAAGTGCTTGCAGAATGTGGGGTTTTTTTTTGGCTACTTCTGTCAACATTAACCAGGGGAAATTAAGGTGTTCTTCCAAGGGCAGGAAATGGTTCTCTATTAGTCCTTTGAAGGCTACCTCAAAGGGAAGTTTTATTTCACCTTCAAGGACATAATCTATCATATTCATATCTTGCAGATAGAGCATGCCTTTTAATTACTACAGGTTGGCATCCTTACCTCATAATTCACATGTGAAGAAAGGAAAGGGACAGAGATTGCCAAGTGAGTGCCATTGTCCCTCAGGCTGTAGTTGTACTTCTGCGCAGCCTCTGAGGTCAGATGCCAGTCTGAGATGAAGGCTAGCCAGTTTTGGTCCACATTCCCATGAGTGATAATGAGATGAAGATTCTTCCCATCACAAAATCCTGTTGCACTGGGCAGTACTGTAATACAGTCACCAGTCAGCCAACATGCTACCTGCTGTCACAGCTTAATAGGGCTGTTTCAGACTGACAGTATCCCTGGCTGAAACTAGTCTAGTCAATAGCTGAGTTCACAGCCAGCTTAGTACAGTTTTCTACAAGTTCCAGTAGTTTACCTGCATCTTTAACAGCTGACACTGTTATGACTGGGACAGTAAAAGTCTCTCTTGTTGGATGGGTTATGAATGTTAGCGTGACATTCAGGGTGTATGCTCTCATGTCCGGTCTCATGTACTAGGAGAATGACATTCAAAAATAAAAATCACCAAGTAATATCGTCATTTCTATACCATAGTATGCTGTAGTATCTGAGGACACACCTCTTTCTTAATGCTTGGTGCATCAAATGGGACTTGTATTACATAGGCTTTGCTTCCATTAGGATATGTGATCTCATTTGTTAGATACCCATGCTGAACAGCTTCAAGTACAGCAACAGTTGTCCCCTCTATGGTCACATTCACAAGCTCTACATCAGAGAGGAATGTTCCCACTGTCACATTCATTAGTCTCACGCTCACATTTGAGTCTGAAAAGGAACACAATAACATTAAGGTTTTGGTAATGTTAAGAGCTTCAGTAAACTCAATGTTAGGCTACTTACTGTTGGTTATATCAATTTCTACTTGTTCAAATGATGTTTCTATTTCCTTGATGATAGTATGTTTAGTTATTCCCCATCTGTTATCTTGCCACTGATGTTCCAAGAACAGGTTGATGGTGTATTTTGCCCCATGCTGTCCATTGTTCACGGAAGTCTAAAATTTAAAATCAACACCATTTAATATAAGATGATTTTATATTTATATTTATGCTGTGTATTGTAGCATCTTCATTGTGATGATAGCAAGACATTGGAACAGGTTGCCCAGGGATGTTGTGGAAGCTCCCTCCCTGAAAGCGTTTAAGGTCAGATTGGATGGGGCTTTGAGGAACCTTGTTTGGCAGATATCCCTGCCCATAGCAAGGGGGTTTGAACTAAATCATGTTAAAAAGTCCTTTCAACACAAGCCTTTCAATTATTACAGCTCCAGACAATTGTCCTTCTCAGCTCAGGAATCGTGAATTCTTAAGTGGCACTTGCTATACTCCTATGAGTTTAGATAATTGTCAGAATACTTCCTTCAGAAAATTTCCCTCCCACTCCCAAGTTTCAAAGCAGCCAGGAATTATTTCACCAGTGGAAAGACTCCTCCTGCAACTTGGTTTGAAGTTCTGTTGTTAAAACATTTGCCCGGGGTTCAGTTCAGTTCAAGCAACTAGATTTGGTATATAGTCTCAGCCCATCACAATGTCATACGGTCTGGTGGACAAGCGGGTTGTTCTCATCCTCTTAAACAGTCTGTGTAAAATACAGAGAACCTACATATGCTTTACATTCCAGTTAGACTGTTTCCAAGGAGAGTGACATTAGGACTAAAAAGTGAAATCTCTATGCTAACCTGAGGAAGGAGACAAACTGATAGTTCTGTATAGGATTCTATCCATTCTTGTCTGTAAGAAAATAAATTCTTCATAAAGTGGTGTTTACAAGAACTATCTTTGGACAGGGCTTTTGGGATTTTTTGTATACCCTTTCTTTACCCTCATGCTCCACCATTCATTTGAAAGGAACACGATGAAGAGTTATTCTTCCCCACAGAAGACAAAATGCAAAACTAAACCCTCCAAAAAGTCTGTCTGGCACCTAACATAAGTCACTAACCTTGTAATAGCCACCTTCTGCACCTATTGGTATCTTCATCTTTATTTCATTTAGTTCATTGGATAACACGTATTTCCTGGAAGCCATTTCTTTGGCAGAGAGTTTACGCAGATCCACGCCGGCTTCAACAAGCACATCCTTAAAGCTAGTCACTCCAGCAGAAAGCAGTTGAATATATTTTGGAACAGTCCAAGTGATTGTTTTGTTAGTGTAGTCCACACCATCTTAGGGACAAGATATGAAAGCTCTCAGCTCATCAAGTTGTAAGCTGGTCCCATTTAAGCACTGGGGTAAGCTACCCTGTTTCTTACCTACAGGACATGCCACAGTAGTGTCCACCATGAGGATCATCCATCCCTGTTTGTAAAATATACTCGATCTCACTGCAGAAAAGGTAATTCCCTGATCCTGTAGGAAGGAATCTGGTTAGACCTGGACAGCCCTGCAGCTTGCTGGGCCAGAAGTGAGCATACCAACCTCAACCAGCTGAATTTGCTCAGCTGTGTATGGTATTCGCAGCAGAACCCTGGTGTCTGTGGTGTTGAGTCCATAACCTGCACTCCAGGCATCACTCAAAAGCAGAGCCTTTTTTTCTTCTGGCTGGTGAAATGCTATTTGCCATATTGAGACTTCTCCTGCTTTTGCCTACTCAGAGGAATTCAAGAGATTAAACATGCTGTTCAAAGTAAAATGTACTGTATTGAGTGATTTATTGTATGGAACTGCCCAGCAGCTTTGTCGCCTTATTCTAAATAATGCAAGTGAGATACCCCTCCAGTTTCTCCCCCTCACATATAGGAAAAAAAGCTTTCCATATTAAAAGCAGCAGAGATTAATTGCACTGCTTACACAGGGTCCAAGAAGGAAAAAATCCTTTCCACAGATCACTCCTGGGCCATAGGGTCTCAGATACAGGTTTTGTTGCGCAGATTCCTGCCTCAGGAAAACTTCATTTCTAGACTCTCGGAACTCAGTTTCCATTTGTTCCTTGGAGACATGGCTTACAGCTGTGTTTCTAGTGCATACGATCTCTGTACTAAAACTACTTGGTACAGAGGTTCTGCTCTTTCTATTTAAGTGCTTTTTGAAAGGACATTTTGGTACTGTGTGGACACAGAGTGGAAGGATGGCTGTGCCAGAATCAGCATGAGCTTTTACTAAGAAAACCTGTAGTTTTACCTCTGGAAAAGCAAGATTCCAGTCCTCTGATTCATCGTGAGTAGAATCTTGTACAGTCTGTGGAACCTCCCTCCTAACAGAAACCTGGAGGGAAAGAAGCCTTGTGTTTACTGGTGGCACTTGTTTCCCTCTCTTCAACACCCTAGAAGTATTTTTCAAGGGAAACTAATATTTCTTAGTGGGAGGTTTCCTCCCACCAATCAAAAAATTATGGCATAACATGCCATCATGCATGATGCATTATCTACAGTCCACTTGATTTCAGCTTTTTTTTCTATCTATTTCCCCTTTTCTATGTCCACTTAAGGACAGGAATTTGTTCTTGACTCTCATGTCCTCTTCCAAGAGGAGTCCCTTTCCCCCTCTTTGTATTTCTCCTCAGCAAATTCAGTAGAGAAACCTCTTTCAGAAAGTGTATGTTTCTGTTACCTCAGATAAGATTTATTAAGGCAACATTCAGTGAGTTCAATCCATTAGCTTAACCTTTTGAATAGCATTTCACAGCTTTATTGGCTATTCATGCTGGCAAGTAGGCTATATAAGCATAATATAAATGCATCACTAAACTCAAGATGCATGCTGTACATTCACTAGAGAGCTGTTCATGACAGGGGCATTCAAATTCCATTTCCAGTATGCATTTCTAGCATCTAATCATCTTCAAAGAGAACATCTTCCAGTACTTACCTCCTTACCTTAAGTACTTCCCCACACGTATTTCCAGTACTTACCTCCATGTAGTTACTTTCACACACTAACTCTCTCTGACTCCATGGACCATAATAACAACTTGCAGTTTTCAGATGAGTTGTAGCATTTTTCATATCAGGATGATGAGATGTTTTGATTTGTATAGTTACTATGAACACATCTTTCTGCATGGACACAGGGAACACTTGCTCGTTAGTCTGATTTTCCCTAGTTAGGCACCACCTATCCTTGTGACCCAAAAGTAAATTACATACCCCACCCACCAGCTTCTGCACAGAAAAGCAACTCTATAGCTCCAGATCTGGATTAAAAAAAAAAAAAAAGCTCCCTAAAATATAACTGATCTTGTGTTTTATGACATAGTAGCAGTGAGAAAGCAACATAAACAGACGAAGCTCTTGAGCTTTTATTGTAACATGTCTCAGACACTAAATATTAGAGCAGATCACAACACAGCTGCATCACAGAATTCCCCATGCTCATCCAAAAGAAAAGGGTTATCCTTCAAGGGCATAAATTATATACTTTGTGTGTTTTTCTGCAGGCCGTTCAATATGTCAATACCATGGAATATTCTCAAACCCTTGGATACATTTGAGGAGGATTAAATTATTTTCCGCTAACAAATGTTTAAGACGTTATGAAAACTCAATACCTATCAATACTTTGACAGTCTTTCACGTAAAGGCCGTATAAAGCAGCCCTGTAGTCAAAATGCCTATAGCAGACTTACCTCTAAGCGAGAATGGCAGCTTAGTGCAGAAGCACGAAACTCAATGTTACCCCAGTTGCGGTGGGTTACTGTATAGCCACACTGTGATGCCATGGCCTCATCGAGCTCCCAGGCTGTGCCAGACTGATCTATAGGCAATTAGTGAAGAGCAGTATTAGTAAGGATAGCACCTGCTCTGCAAACTCCCTCAGGGACCTGCCCCAGGACTCAGCTGACCCTGCTCCAATGGAGCCCAGCCACCTACCCTGGGCTCAGACCTAAAAACTGCAAAGTGGTGAAAGAACTGTAACAAAGTCTATAGAAAGTAAAAAAGGTAAAATTACAGACAGACTGGGACAGGGAACATTAGCAGCTCAAGGACTGAAGATAATTTTAAAAATACATAAGAAGTAAAAATCACCAACTTTAAAATCCTAAAGTGACAAACACCCCCGTAAGCACAGAACTGCCCTTCAGGTCATTGGGGTCAAAGCTGTCAGGACTGGCAGATGATGACAGCCAAGCAATATCAAGAGTCTGATGCAGCTGGCACAGACTCATTTTTTTCACTGATGCCTGCCTGGCAAACCCTCTTTCACTTCAGGGGTCTTACCAAGATGAACGTACTAAAGCTTAGCTTGGACTTTCTAGGCTACAAAACTGTATTTGTGGTTGTTTCTTTGGTTTAGTTGTATTTTTTTCCTTCCAAAAAAAAAAAAAAACCAAAACAAAAACCCAAAACCAAACCCTCCCAAAACTTTACTTTCAATCTCAGTTACAGAATTCCCATCTTTTTGTACTGATGAAGATGCCGAAACAAAGAACATATATTAAGCTGTTTTTCACACAAGCTTAACATTCTGGAAAGATGGATGTTATGGTTGTCATGGGCTATATCTAGTGAGACAGCTAACTAGCATAGATTGCTGATTAAATGCTGAATTTGTATTTTATGTATACAATCTTACACCTGAAAATATTTATAACCCAGAAGTTATCTCACTCTGCTCTTCTAGAGTACTCTGTAGTGCTTTTCACTCAAATGCACTATCTGTTGACTACTAGGCCCATAGCCAGGGGACCCAGCTAATTTTTTTTAAACTTCAGTAAGAATTTATACACCTCCACCAAGTCCTTTAGCTGTAAGCAAAAGAGGAGGAAAGTCACTAGTGCAAAATTAGTAATCTAGTGCCAGGTTCAACTAATGAATTTTCAGAGTAGTCTGTGCTGCTACTGGGGAACATTTTTACCAGGAAAGAAATCTATCAACATTAACGTGCCTAGAAACTACCATCTGCATTTCATTTTGAGTCAAAGATAGCAATATCAAGTCTAATAATGGCTAAGTTATCACACAAGTCTATAGGACAGGTTATACAGAAATAAAGGTAGCATTTGGCCTTATTTAAAATGAGGTCCAAACTACTAAGCTCTATGATACTAGAATAACTCAGGGAATTCTAGTACAGGAGGACATTGGCGAATTTTAAACATACTATCACATGCAATTGCATCTCCAAGTTCTTCTACATCAACTTACCAACGACGAAAAAGGATAAGTATTTGTCCTCAAAGTATTCTGCACTCAGTATTATAAGCAAACTGTTCCCCAAGCACTCCAAACTCATGGGTCCTGTGTTGAACACATTGAAAAGCTAGTAAGTAAGGGATTAAAGGCGACATACACATAGAAATCTGTTACTTTCCAGATTGCTTAATGAAGTCAGTGCTGTGACATATCCCAGTCATATCCCAGCATCTCTGGTCAGGAGGTTTAAACCAGCAATACTTTCAGGACAAAAGTCAGCCCTGAAATTAGTATTCCAGTAGTACCTGTCTGATTAGCTGGCACTGCTTCCTGCAACAACTAATCCTGGAAACAGGATTTTGGAATGGCATCAAAATACTTAACTGGCTGCCCCAATCTGAACAGCTTAAATGGAATAAAACAGATGAAGAAAATCCCCTCATTCTCCTGAAAAGAGGAAAAAACAAACAGAAAAAACACACTCAACCAACAAACCCCCACAAACAAACCACAAAGCCAAAAAAAAACCACCACACAGACCTATTCAGAAAAAAAACCCACAAGCCAAGTCTGGATAGCAAGCTGCCACATCACTTCCCATCAGCCTGCCCTGTCTAAGTAGCAGAAGCCAGTCAGCTCATGGTGTGAAAGAACTACACAGAAGCAGAGAGGACTGCTTGAGAAGCTCAAGTCCTGAGCTATTACTGCTGCATAAACCAAGATATGGCTGCCAAGCTGTTTAAAGGCAGGAAGCAGGTACAAAGTGCTCTAAATGCAGGGCTAGAGACCAGAGAAGACTTTTTGTTAGACATATTTTTAATAAACTGGGATTTGTTTTTTGAGACAGAAGTTTCTATGCTGTAGTGAGCTAATGCCAACTAGGCTTTTTATGGTAATGGTGCATTTCAAGAACTGAGAGGATCCTTTTTGCTAGAGAGTTCAGAGCTATAACCTTGAGGTAATCATAGATGCAACTCCCATGTCAGAGACACTCATACTATGGAACACCAGACAGATGATGGCAAGCATGACCTTATTCTCTCCGTACTAACCTGATTCAGTGCAGAAGCTGTATAGTTGTTCCATGCTGGATAAAACCTCCTCCAGTATTTTTTTACTTTGATCTTTGGTAGATACTAACATGTTTATACAGCACCTGCAGTGAGCGGGGCAGACAGGCCTAGAACCAGCACTCTAACTGCTTTTCTGCGACCAGCTCTGGTTTATAAGGATGAAGTTATACCAAACAACAGTTTTGTTTAAGAAAACTGTTTCTTTTCAGGCAAATCACTGATATCTTTACAGTATTTAAGTGACCTTACATATTGCATGGTCAGTGACAATAACCAGGCTCAGGAAAACAAGACAACAGCAAAGTCCCCATCAATTAATCAGTGCTTGCTACCGGAGCAAGGAAAGGTAGAAACATTTACTTAATAGGATAGTACATAAACCTGAAGAATAGTCATAAGTAGTTATCAATATCTACCTAGATGTTTGGAGTTTCTCAGAAAAATGAGCAAGTATGGCTGCCAGAAGACCTTCAGACTCTTCTGAAACACACACACACAAATGCAGATACTACCCATGAAAAACTTGAAAACAGCCATTTGAAAGCAATTTACAGCAGCATTACCTGGTCTCTCCTGCATCCGTATTTCAGAGGTTAATACCCCTACTAGTAACAACCTGTAAGAGAAGACACAGATTAGCAGCAGCTTCAGCTGTGACAATAGGTTGCTAAAAAACTTCTTGTTCATGAAGTTCTGATCTGGATATTAAACTAGTCTTAAGTTTATAGCTACAGGTCCAGGCTTAGAAATTACAAAATGGGTTTTCTTTAGTCACCAATGGAAAAGTAAAGTAATCTAGAAAAACTAATATTTTTTAATAGCAAGACCATTTCTGTTTAGCAGCCATGAAGCTCTCACCTCTGCACCAGACTCAGCTCCATTGCAGTTCAGCTCAGCCTCTACCTGTGATACTTTTCCATTATAGTCATACAAAGGAAAAAAAAAAACCAAACCTTCACCAGCTTCTCAGAATCTTGAGTGAAATAGAAAGGCTGCCACCTTTATACAGATGAAACTCATTTCCAGCTGTTTACCCTCTTAATAGTGAACCTGTAATCCATCTCACCTGTGCATTTGCCTTACTGATTAAGTATGCCCCTACTTAGATCCCTAGGTCTCCCTGTTTTGATAGCTGCCAGTGCCTAGTTACCAGGTTGTCAGGGGTCAGTAGGGTAACTGTGCTGTTCTGGTAACCTATACAGCAGTTTGGTTTTTTGTAGTTATTTTCCTCACCCTGTGTGGTGGGTTGACCCTGGATGGATGCCCAGTGCCTATCAAAGCCACTGTGTCATTCCTCTTCTCAGCTGGATGGGGAGAGAAAACATAAAGTAATACTTGTAGTTCAAGATAAGGACAAGGACATCATTCACTAATTACCAGAGTGTTTCCTAATGAGCACTCAGAATTGCCTGCATCCCTTTCTCTCTCTTTAATATCTAGGCTAATCTTATATCGCAGGTTCTGTTGTCCTAGGTTTATATGTGTAAGATTTCGGGTTTGCTCCTTCCTTCGCATATGTGAAGGCTCCGAGAGTAGGAGAGCTGGAGGATTTATTTGTAATTAACACCGATGTCCTCGGGAGGGAGCCTCAGACTCTCCAACCGGGCGGCTCAGCCCGGTCCCACCGCCCCTTCCCGAGAGCGCAGCCTCCGCACCGGCGTTTGCTCGCCTTGTTCTTAAACCTAACAAAGATTACACGGGATCGGCTTAGGCAGACGTGTGCATTTGTGCTGCTTGTCCCGACTAACCTTGCTGCACCACTCCCACATCTTCAAGCGTGTCAAAAAATTAATGTAAAAAAGGTTGCTGTGTTCGAAGATGTTGGATGCTACCCCAGAAACAAGTGTTATCCCTGACTGCTTTGTGTTGCTGTTGTTTCCTTCTGAAATTTCCTATATGATAAATTTTTAACTTTACAGGGAGTTTTCCTGAGAAACACTATCCACCAGGGATACTATATAAATAACAGAGTATAATAATAAACGTTTTGTTTATTATAAACGTGATCCGGGAGTCAGGCTTAATTACTGGATAGCACATCCCTGTTTATTAGTGTTGGAGTGGAGACCATTTGAATTATGGCTTTATTTCACTGTGCAGTGTGTTTTTACAATATTACAAAAAGGTTATTACACTTTTCCAGAACTTGATTTTGGGTAACACCAGGGAAGAGCCTGAGATTTCCCCTAGCTTGCATCAAATCCACTTGACATTTAAAGCAGATCTACCCTATTGAGAAGCCCATTGCATCAACTCATGGTGACAAGGTCGCTCATGCATTCCCCTTCATGTTTCAGTTAATCCTTCAACCTGCCAATGCTCACATGCAGGCTGAGGTTATGGGGCAAAGTGGCATCCTGGAGGTGTCTCATTCACTTCCTGCAGTTTAAACAGGATCATGATAACTAGCAACCATACACAGGAATGGGAGGACAGTTGCAGAAGTCCTGCTATGAATCAGCCTCATCATAGTGGTACTGAAAACATTACCCATGTAGTTTACCCACACAATCATGGTTTTTTTCGGTTTCCTTCTTTTTCTTTCTTTCTTTTTTTTTTTTTAATCAATCAACTGTAGATGAATTGATTAATTCCCTGACACATTTATATTTCTGGGTTGGTGTAGTATTTTTCCTTTTTCTTTTTTTTTTTTTTTTTAGTTATGTAGCACATGTTTTCTTGGACCATAAGTATGATTCTAGGTGTACAATAGCACAGATAGTTTAACCAAAATGCGAGAAGAAGTCTTACCTGCCACAATTTTAATATCTAAAGAATTTTGGAAATTTAAAAGGACTTACGCAAACTCCACGGCCAAAATGTCTACACTGACAGACAAAATTTTCCTTCTTGCCTTTCAACCACTATCACAGCAAAAAGAGGAAGAAATTATGCAGTATTGTGCACACTTTCAGGGGTAACAATGATGTGGAACTATGTTCTGGTATCAATATATCTTAATGTTACCAGCCTTTCGGCTGGTAACTGATAATTCTCCCACAGCAAACAGCAACTGGGCAGTAGGATCAGGTCCTGTAGTGCAATGACCCTTGGATGAAGGAAAAAAAAGGAGGTGAATACAATCTAATACGGCTATCTGTTAAACATATCCTGAAAGCTATTTTCACTGCATGCAAAAATGTGTGATAAATTAAAGTCAAATCATAGTTCCTCTGGGATTAGGTAATAGATAATTCTATGCTAATAGAAATAATAAAACTGAGAGAGATTTTATAGTCTCACCCGTATAAAGTGACCCTTGTAAAATGTCCACCAGGAAATGTATTACTAATTTTGTTCACAGGGTTGCAAAGCAGAATAATAGATACTCAATCAACTATCTGCCTCTCTCCGTTTCCCCCTCCTCCCATGAATCTGTTCCTAGACAGTGTGTTTATGTGCTAGCCTAATCCAAATATTTTTCATTTGAGAAGAAATGGGGAGACACAAACCACACAGTTCATCCGTAAGTGATATCTGCAAGAGCAGACACATTAGATCGAATGAGGCCATTAACTAAAACTCAGCAACTTATGCTGGGCTGTCTCTGCTGCAAGATATGCATCCTCTGGGGATACAAGGGATTTCTTAAGTCATCACTGACTTGATTTTCAATTAGACATAGTCCTGCTATGGAAGTAGATGCAGAGCATGCATGAAGCTGTGCCTCCATCCCATCTTCTCCTGCTCTCCGAGTGTTGTCTCCTCAATGTGGTGGTGCAAGAGCAGTGGATGCCTTCTCCTGAAACGGGACCATGACCTATGAAGTTATGTGTGAGATCTCCTATAACAGAGAATACCATTCTCAAAGTTTGTCTGCATCAATAAAATGGAGCCAAACTGAGCAAAAGAATTACACAGGGAAGTAATTTGGCCCTCAAAGTCCAGTGAGAATAGGAATTTATATGCAGTGGAGAGCAGTTTGTGGAAATGTCTGGAACCAAATGCAGAACAATTTAGATGACTGTGATAGCACAAAAGCGCTTTGTGTAGACAATTTAAGACATCTGCCCATGGTCCAGACATCTGTGTGCAATGAATACCAGTTTTGAGCTAGTTCTTTATTTATCATTTGGTGATGTCCATTAATAATTGCTGCCCTTGTACAACCCCATCTTTGTCTATACATAGTTACATATGGTTACTTGACAACTGTAATAAACAAGGAAAGAATTGCTTGTTCTTAAATTGAAAATACAATCTGTGATCTAGTTCTATTTCAAGTATAGACAAATACATTTTACTCTTCCCTCCCATTCTCTGTCTTTATTTGAAGATGCTATTGCACATTTATATCTCTCAAAGTAACAGACATATAAACTAGCTCCTGTCATGCAGATGGGTCACACAGGTTTCATATTTGTAGCTCATCTTCAGTTTCAATCCTCCTGCAATATTGAAGAACCTGAAATGCTCAGGCCTGTGCTCAGAAGCAAGGATTCGTCTCTTCAGACAGGTTTCTTTTCTTTGGTAATTACCAATATTTTTCTGGATTTATACTCACTGTTTCACTGATTCAAAATCTTATCTTCTCTCTAGGTAAAGTCTTTGAGATCTTGCAATCTCATTTACTTATCTAGTAAGTAAGTCTTTGTTGCTATAAGAAGGAAGGAAATTTTCTTTGGTGCAAGACCATGCACCAGTACTAACTAGACTTTTTAACAGCAGAGATAGCAAGTGAAAATAGTGTGCAATCATGAGCAAATAAACAGATTTGTTCCATCTGTTCAAGTAATTCCGTATCTTACTAGCAGTCAAAACAAAGTAATATAGAACTAAAAGAAGAGTAATCTTCCCAGTCTCTTTATAAAATTTAACTTTTAAATCTAATTGAAATTTATTTAAACACAGTTTAATGCTTGTTTATTGAAGTCTGTAATGTTTAATGTTGCAGTTTTAAATGAACAACAACCTGATCCTCTCTGATTTCAGTGAGCTTTGTATGAGGCTCTCAAAGTTTGGAGGATGAGGTTGTCTGTGTTCCCAGCACACAGTAAGCAGTAAAAAAACCCTTTTTTATTGATGAATTTATTTTGAAATTTGGAAGTGTATTCAACTGCATCAGTGTTTATCTGCATTGCTCTGCTTATGGAGCTACATATTGCCTGTGGGGAAGAAGATAAATTCAAAATCAGGTGACACGTCTCTTCTCCCTGAAATGGGCAGATGTTCGGCGTTAAGTTAAAAGTCTCCCAGCACTTTTCATAATGGTTAGGGGACAGCTCTGGCTTTTTGCCAGACTTTTTTTCTGTGAAAACAGATTCTAATCATAAGGAGCTAAACGATGAATGACCTTTACGCAGGACCGTGAAATATGTGGATAAGGTCTGGGAATATCTCCACCTTGTGCAATGGATTGTGTAAGGAACCGGTCAGCCTGTTGTATATGAATAACGTCAGAGAGGCAAAATGGGCTTAACCTCCAGTCTGACTCCACAGCAGTCTATGGAAAAGACTATGCTAAAGAAAAGCCATGTTGGCTTTTCCAACACCCCCTTTCATCTTTTCCCCTCTTATCTTGAGCAATGAGACAAATTAGGAATCAGTGCCATGAATTAGAACATTATACTGAAACTGGGGCAGTTTGCTTTGGATTTTCTATGTGACTTTGGAAGTCTCATTAGACATTGGTATCTATATCCACCATTTATAAGTCAGGGTTGATAATCCTTCAGAGTACTGTTAGGCAAAAAGGTTTGCGAACTGCTCATATGCTACAGAATACATGTACCAAAAAGGCCATATACGTGTGGAAGATTATTTGTAGTTTACCATAGAAGCATTATTTTGAATGAGATCAGTCTAGATTTACGCTGCCTTTGGATAACTACGTGGAAAATTGGCCCTAAATTAAGCACAGAGAAGAGAGGTTTGTGACCTAAGGAGATACTACTCAAATATTTTCTGTGTTTCATATATTTCTGTTAATTCCACAATAAATGTCACTGAACATTCATCAGTTCCAGTCAAAAAAATGCCATTATGTCCTGGTAGTAAGTTTGACATTTGTTTTACTCCCAAATAGAGATAAAGAGCAGAAGTAATGAAATATCTAGCAGAAGAGAAAATTTGGAAGAACTGAACTTCAGCATGGAAAAAAGAATTCAAAAAAAATTCACTCTGGAAGAATCTAGGGGCTTTGCTTCATCTGCTTTGATATTGGGCTTTGCTTAGACATCTAGATTGACTTCTTCTCAGTGAGGGTGATGGAACACTGGCACGGGCTGCCCAGGGAGGTTGTGGAGTCTCCTTCTCTGGAGACATTCAAGACCTGCCTGGACACGTTCCTGTGTAGCATAATCTAGGCGTTCCTGCTCTGGCAGGGGGATTGGACTTGATGATCTTTCGAGGTCCCTTCCAATCCCTGACATTCTGTGATTTCTTGAGGTTCTGTGGTATCATTTAGAGATTATAGGCTACAAGTCTTTACAGTTGGACTTGATAATCTGAAAGGTCTTTTCCAAGCTAAATGATTCCACGATTTCACTGCCCTCCACAGTAAGCTGAATTCCCTTGCCAGACTTCCCCATCTGCGAAGCACTCTAGTGTGGGCAGCAGTCTGTCCCATGTCCTAGGAGGTGTTATATGGTAAGAGACTCCAGACCATGGTGAAGAACAGGAAATATTTGGCAACGGAACCACAGCTTCCATGAGATGCCATGGTAGCTGATGACAGTCTGCCAATACTAATAATTTCAGAGTCGCATGGACACTTAGTAGTTTGGCAGTAAGTTGTGGCAAGTTTTAATACAGATACTGATGTCATCTTGCTGAAAGGAATTACTCTGAAGTAATTACTATTACTGCTGAAGGGGTCAGGGTGATGCTGAAATCCAAAGGTGGTTGAGGGCTGTGGAAGTCATCTTTTTCCAGTGCTAATCAGAACAGCTATGACCCATTCAGGCATAATAACATACTCTCTCTGGGTCCCATTTTTATTTAACCTTGACTTATATGTCAAGTTTTGCTTCTTAATTTCATTTTGCTGACAGAAAACATTTATTCACTAATATTTGAGCGTGGTGGGACACTGGAACAGGTTGCCCAGGGACGTTGTGAATGCCCCATCCCTGGAAGTGTTCAAGGCCAGGTTAGACGAGGTTTTGAGCAACCTTATCTAGTGGGACATGTCCCCACCCACAGCAGGGGACTTGGAACTCCACGGTCTTCAAGGTCCCTTCCAAATCAAACCATTTCATGGTTCTGTAATTTCAGAATTTGAGTCAAATAAGAAAAAATCACAAATTGACCCTTACTGATTTCATGTGAAAACTCAGTATTTTCTACTGAAAATACCAGCCATTCTTTTTGCCCCCATTTTACAAGAAGCTGCAGAAACTGATTCTTAAAAACACTCCAAAATTTATTGAAGAATTGATTATCTGATTATAATCTTACTGTTATCACAGGAAACTAGAAATTTTTCTTTTGAAATCAGTGATGACCAGTTAGGACAAGGCTGGTGTAACATGACCCATGATGTAGCTCTGAACAGGTTCTGGCTGTATTTTGATTATTCAGTTGTAGGAGGAATGTAAAATTGGAGATTTTTGAAGAGTTCAGGAGTATTTTTAGCGTAGCTTAGTGAAAACTTGTTTCTTAGTTTACTTGGCTACTTTCAGGACAGGCTATGGTTTGACTATGCATTGCCCACAGTGGCAAAATTACCCTAACATCTTTCCTGCTTGGCTCCCATGATCTGGTAGACCTTTCCTATGAGGATAGGAGCATCATTTTGGCTATTTATAGGGCCATGCTGTGGACTAAATTGACCAACTGCAGTACTATTAGAAGAAAAAAACACTATTTTTGCAGTTCTCCTAAATCAATGCTGGCAGAACTGGAGGAGCTGGGTTGTTTTGGCATGGGGGAGGGACCATGTGTAGAGATCACAGTATCATAGTATCACAGTATTCTAGAGATTGGAAGGGACCTCAAAAGATCATCTAGTCCAATCCCCCTGCCAGAGCAGGATCACTTAGATGATGCTGTAGTGCTAGTCATAAAAGGTTTTCAAACAATGTATTTTCAGCACAGTAGATGTTTTGACTACTTCTACCACTTATTGCAGAGACAGGCAGGATCTGGCAACTTTGAACAGCACAAAATGTGACCTACTCCTCTCTTGAACCTAGAAGACATGCCTGTAGCCAGAATGCCCAAGTGAGGCATATGTAAGATGTGATTCAAGCACGTACGTACTAGAGAGGCCTCCTGAAAATTGTGGTTTAGATGCTTCCTGTCATTGTCTGTGTACAAAACTACTGTGCTACTGTGCTGACCTTGCAGGTCCATTTGTACGCCTGAGCTTACAATATTGCCCAGCAAGAACAAGCCTAACAGGAATCACCTGACTGTAAGAGCGGGAGAAAACCATGAGGAAGAGCTGGGGAGTAGTTGCTTGATTTTTTATGGTACAGTTGCCATAACCTAAACATTTAAATATGCTGTTCTAGATTATAGGCATATTAGAGGCAAGATTACTACAATTTGAGAATAATATCATGTTTGACTTACAAATATGTTTTAATTTTACATAAGCTGAAGGGATCTCCTTTCAATTTTACTTTTAAAGAGCAGCACTCTGACATCAGTATAGGTGTAACGATCCAGCTTTTAAAACTATCTGCCAGCTTGATAATATTGTGTATTAGTCCAGTAGATCGCCCAGGACTGCTTTTAGAGCTCCTGTGTATAACAAGTGAATCCTGTATGTTTGCAGAGCAGTTTTCTTTAAACTCCTTTGCAGTCTCTTTATAATGCAGGAGTGGGAAATAATGCTGATGTTAAGCTGATTTTCTTTTGAGAACACACTATGTGCTTTGAATGACTTTGGCTCCTTAAGGCAATGGGTGTTGTTCTTTTCTCTTTCAAGGCAATGAGCAGTGGCTCGTGTTAAGAAAGTTTCAATAAAATAACAGATTCTGCTGCAAGTACTTTAATTCAGATATCTGGAAAGATACAAGTGCTATAGGGATCATCCAAAAAATTGTCATGTACCTGTAGGGATTAAAAAGCTCATGTTTTGACATTGGGTTAGAACCCTCAAAATTCATCCAGATACACATTTTCCTGAGTTGTGTACTACTTATTGCATTTGTACTAGGGGGTGCTACAGAGCCATTAAATTTAAGCTCACTGTGGGATTCATACATGTTTCCAGTTAAGCAATCAGGTTGCTCGAGAGCTGATTTATACTTGGCTCACCTGTTTTTACTTTGGTAAACCCAGTCTCATTAGATGCTTTGCTTGCATTTATGTTCATCTACTGTTTCCACATTCAAACTGGGCATATAAATATATATTTGTTGCTGAAGGAAGCAGTTCTTAAAGCATCTGATTCCAATCATTCTAAGAAAATGGATGTAGCATTAAAAGGGCTTTCGATCAGGGTAGCTACTCACGGCTTCCTTTGTGCAAATGTTAAATGCTGCTACTTTAATTTGGAGGTTTTCCACATTTACTTGCAGTGGTATTCTTAAAAATCTCAAGGCTGGAAAGAACTTTACGAGTGCATAAATCCATGTACTTAGTAACCCACTGTTGCAGGTGATCCTCTTCACAATAATTTTCATCAGCTGATTAAAACTCTCTCCAAAACCAATCAAATGTGTTGCTCCCCTAAACTCTCTAATGAAAGAATGTTCCAGGTCATTATTTTCTTGACATTTGGAAATGTTCTAATTTTTATCCATATAGTGTTCTTGAGCAGTTTATATTGATTTGTTCTTGTACCAGCACAGCTCTTGAGCCTAAATTACTCTTGGTTTTATTTCTCATTTTCAAAAGGAGAACTCATACTCATTGTTACTCTTCATTTTGTGGACTGAAGCAACCTTATCTTTCTCATTCTATCTTACACTTGACTCTCCATTCCTATGAACTTCCTAGTAGCATATTTTTCTGGAATGCCGATGATCAGAATACAGATGAGATTTCCTCAGCACTAGATATAATGATATGAAAGTTTCTCTATTTCTACTGAAAACATCTTGGGGGTTTTATGGTCCTGTTCTGTTTATGACTTATAACCATGCTGTGACCAATTACTTTAATAACATCTTTCTTTATTCTTTCTAGTCAAAACTCTGAGCAGATGAATTAAGCAAAAGGCATATCTCCTTGCTACATTTGAACTGCTGGATGTGGAATTATTCCCACCTTTAAGCAGCTCAAAACTGTATCATGTTATATGCCCTGATAATAAAGCTATTCTAATTGTAGCTTCCTGACATTCAGAAAACTCCCAGAAAGGACAGAGAAACTCCACAAAAAAAGGTATGTATAACGTGAAAAGTAAGCCTGACTTAAGCACTATTTACCACCAGTGCAGACTGTGTCCTGTTTAATCATTCTTTACTGGACATTGGACTTGATATAAGTTCTAAGCTGAGGTTTCAAAGATGTTAATTTTCTGGGTTTAGGGAGATTTCTGGGGAGGCTAAAGAGCATAACAAGCATAGCGCAATAGAACATACTGTTGTTTGATGGAAAATTAACAGCCAAAGAGGACTTTGGTAAAGCAGGGCTTTGCAGCTGATAGCAAAGCAGCATAGAAGACTCTATTTCATCCACTTTCTCCACCCAGTATCCAAATTTTTAGTCAGTATACAGACGCAGTGATGAGGATGATTATGAATTCTTTTGAGGGCAGAGCAAGCATTCCTTCTCAAACATGTTTCCTCTTGGTTGTGCCACCAAGAATATGTTAGTGTCTAATCTGCAATGGGCTGTGCATTCATTTTGTTGGTGCTGCCATTTTGGTCAGTGATTCTTTCATAACTGCTAAATCACAAAAAAAAAAAACCCACATGTAAATATTCTTTGTCTTAACCAGAAAGCAATTTCCTTGTTCTATAATTACACAGAATGTGATTCAGTTTACATTACTTTTAGTCCTCTGATTTTAAGTTTTTAGCCTAAGCCATTAGGCTTAAGCTTTTCCTGTGCTCAGATGAAAATGAGCAGGTATGTGTCTTATCAGGTATGTGTCTAATATACATGGAATAAATAATTTCTCATTCATAAAAGAAAGTCCTGACTGAAGACCTAAGCTTTGAAGGGATGCAAATGAGTCAACTTCCTGTCATTTTACTAAAATGCAATGTTTCTAGAGCTGAAAGACTTCTATATTGACCAGCTTTGGAGTTTATATGGCTTTTGTGTCAGTGGTCTACCTCCATATATTCTTCAGAACAGAAACTTTCCAAAATGGAGACAAAGTTCTTAGCTTTTAGTGCTCTATTTTTTTTTTCCAGAACACATTAAGTAAACACAGGATGGTAATGAAGATGTAGTAGTCCCTTCATACTCTCCAAAGATTTTATTTGGCTAACCCAGACCCACAAAAATGCAATGACTCCTTTCATTATTCATTAGAAGAGCAAAGTGGAATGTGTTCAGTTGTAAATACCCTTACATTTCAATAATCAGAGCTATATGCCTGTATAGCAATATTGATTCCTGGCCCATTTTTCTCTTAAGTATTGAAGGAAATCTTTGCAATTCTATCTTTCACCCACACAGCCAGTGACTGATGGCAAGTTGGAGAAATGGACAAGCCAAGGTCTTCAGAGCTAAACAGAAATGCAAAGTAAGGACAAATCTCCAAAAGGAAAGAAAAGAAACTAGAACTAGAAGAAAAAGTATTGTAGATTTGAAGAGTAGAAGAAAACAAAGTTTAAAACTAAATTGAAAGGCTGCTATAGTTTTAATATTGGTCTATTCATTTTAGTATTACCTTGCCTTTCAAACCCTGGTTTTCAGTTTCTTCTGCCTTACCTGTCTTACCCTATCTTCAAGATTTCTTACTTTGTACTTGATTGTTTCATATCTACTCAAATGAAGATATGTGCCTGGACTGAGGTTCCTAAGGGACTACGTTAGTAATGCTGAATAGTAGTAGAAGTGAAAACCAAGAGGAAAGACAGCAAAGGATAAATAAAACAATAAAGAGAGAGAGGCTGAAGGAAGAAGGTCCCACCTTCTATTTCATCTTCCTAAGCACATACCCTCCCCCAAACTTGTAGGAGAAATGAAACTATTACGTATGATCCTTCTTCACCATTCTTTAGAGACATCCTTTTCCCACTGAAAGACCTTGTCTTTTACCTCTGTAACTATACTTTTCTATTAATTTTTAAAATGTGTATCACTGTAAAGCCCAGTGTATGTTGTAAGCAAGAATTCAGCTGTGAAAGACAATCCAGATTATATATCCAATGTGTAATTACCATATTAGAAGCCTGTGTAACGAGAGCTGTTGCATTCAGCATTTCCACGAGTTGTCATTTATATATTGTGCTTCTGAGGCCCTACTTTAGACCTATCTGCTACAGGTTGTATTTTAATTTCAGATTAGAGTTAGGAAGGGTAGCAAGAGTTTCCTATCTACCTCAGTGAATAGCGATTCAGTAACTTGCTGTCCATTATCTTCTATTAAACAGGCTTTTCTCGTAATATGTTTTCATAATAAATGGGAAACATACCTTACAGAAATGGAATATGTTTAGCACACAAGTACATTTGACTTCTCTTCCTAAAAAATGTGTCAATAGCCCGGTAACTAGGTAGTAGCTGGCACTGATAAATTTCTTTCTGCTTGATTGAAGATCTAGTGTGGTTGACATATTCCTAGAAACATTTACAGCTGCTTTTAAATTTTAAAGCTTGCAGTATTCTCCTCTGACTATGCAAGCTTTACTACCAAACTCAGCATTAAAAAAATCAGTAAAAAGCTATGGAGCTATAAGTTCTGCTCCTGGCTCTGCAGCAGATGTAGTGTTTCCTTAAGCTACTGGATCATACTGCCTTATAAACCCTTTATAACTCTTTATCTTTCTCTTGATAATACTTTGTTATCATTAGAAATATGCTATTTAGTATATATATATATATATATGGTGAATTGAAAGGGCTATGTTTCATCATATGAAGTTATTATCTCAGGCTAATTAAGGAGGGGCCCTATCATTTACAAAGAAAGTTTGTCTTCCTGAACTAAAACAACAAAAGTTGGAATTTCCCACTGATTTGCTTAAATCAAAAGAGCATGGACAGTCCCCAGATTTGGAACACAAAAAACAAGCACAGGAGTGCGGTTTCCAATCTACCTCTTGCTCATGAAAATGTAAAAACTTAATATTACGACAGTAGTTCCTCTGATTTTTATGAGAGGGAGGACTGTGAGCCTTTGAGCATGTAGTGCAAACCCCATGTAAAACTCAATGGAATGAGATAATTTGCATCCAGCCAGAGGGCAGAGGAAACCCGAGTCCTGCAATTGACATAAGTCAATGGGAGAGTGAAAAGCTGTGATTCGTGTGGGTGGTTGTGTGGCAAGTGACATCTCTGTGTGCTTGCTGGTGTGGTGGCTGTGGATGTACTCAGTGAGTATTGCAGGGACTGGAAGTGGTGCTGCAGTCCCTGTCCCATGTGCCCTCCTGCCGGCTGGAGTGGGTGGGATTGCAGCAGGCAGAGCAGATCAGTTTCATCTCTCGTTGACAGAAGAATTGCCATTCTAATTGCCTTCTTTCTTCTTTCCTCCCCAAGAAAGTACCTAAGGCAGAGTTCCTCCCACTTTGTCCCACAGCTGTGTGGTTTAAATTATGAGCATTTGTGGAGGAAGAGCATCAAGTCCATTTCCCTTTAATAGGGTCCCCTTGGTGTAGCTGCTGACAGAATTTGGTTGAATGAAGGCAATTCAGGGAAGAAAACAAATGGGGGGGGGGGGGGGGGGGGGGGGGCGGGAATGGCCAGCCTCTAGGGATGGCAGCATTACACAAACACCACAAACTCATGCACAACAGTGCTCAGGGCATTGTTGTTTCCAGTTTAGATTAGCCAGTGGCAGCTTGGCATTGGATCGACTCACTGCATGTTTCAGAGAGCCATAAAAAGGATGTAAGCTGGTTTATGAGGGGGCTCACAATCCCAAGCCATATGTTCACTAGTGAAAACTTTTCACTCCATTCACTCTACTGGTGAAAGTCTTCTCATCTTCAGAGAGATTTAAAGCAATAGTTTTTTTCTTGAGTTAACTTATTACCAGCAGCTTTGAAGGAGTTAATCTTTGTAAAAACTAGTCTGGACACTCTGTAATGAATTGTTCCAGAATATAGATATTTCTAGTTGACCTTTGGCTAGAGCACAAGATGCTTGGAGCCAGCCTTATATGTGCCACTTTCCCTAACAGTCTTTATCTCACAATCCTTTTTAATCTGGTGAGCAACAGTTAACACTATTTTGCAATATTATAAACCACTGCAGTGGGATGAAAATGGTGGTGTTATAGCCTAGATTTCCCTTCATGTCTTTTCCCCACCGCCAGCAGCTAAGCTCATGCCCACTATAAACAGCTGCCAATAAGTTTTCCTGCATCAGGAAACTAGAAATGAGCTCTTTCCTTTTTCCAGATGAACGAGTCAAGCAAATTCCAGGGCATGTTTTCAAACGAAGATGCAAAAACCTGCCAAAAACCTCAAGTCAGTCCTCTGTGTAAAAGCATGATCATAGCTCAGGGGAGTTGCTGTGTTTTAGTGGAAGCACATGAAAAACTGCTTTGTAAGGGAAGATGTTCTTTCAGACAGCTCAGTGCTCAGATGCTGCTCATGTGAAAAGAAACCATGATGCATCAAATACAAAAATAAATGCAATTCCTAAATCTTGTGATCTTTCTTGATGCAGATAAGAAGAGAAGACTTCTGGATCTGCAGGGCACTGGAAGGAGAGAACTGGCTTTTCTAAATGTGCTGCCCCCAAGAGACTGGGTCTGTGGTCCAGAAAAATGCAATGAAAGATCGTGCTGATGTAAGGAGCTGTGAGTTATGGTAATGCAAGTTGCAGCTTGACAGACTTGGTCAGAAGCCAAGACAGCACGTTTCTGCCCTCCGTGCCAGGCAGAGTAGGACCATGCGAGGTACCCAGCGGACACAGCAGTGGCTGAGGCCAGGGTCACCAGAGTCACCAGGCGTGTGACAATGAGCCCACTGCATCCCTCTTTGCCACTACAGACTGCACCAAGTGTTACAGAAACATACGTACCCTTGCTGCCCAGAGAGCTGCTGCTCACCTCCCTGGGCAATTTCCAGCATTTCACATTCTCATCTGTGATGACCTAGGTTGTGTAACCATCCGATGGGCTGCTGTGCTGCAGTATCCTTTCCAAAGTCAGTAACAGTATTTCTGCAGGATCTTTCAAATTTTATGCCGAAATCTCCAAATGACCCACTAAGATAACCTCATTTATCTTCAGGAAATATTCTGTTCACATTCTTGTATTTGGACAGTTCTGAGAAAATCATTCTGCACTCAGTGCATTGCTTTCCCACAAACTTTCTGTTACTAAATGTCATTCCATGCAGGTAATTACTTTTGATCTCAATATACTGCTGGTTAATTACGTTTTTTGAAGAAACATGCAGCAGAAATGCAGAGTGCTTTGCACAACATTACAGAATCACAGAATCACACAGAATTATTGGGGCTGGAAAAGACCTCTGAGATCATCAAGTCTAGCCTATGTCTCAACATTGAAAGGTTGCTGTAATATCTGGACAAGACATTCTGCAGTGATTAAAAATCCTATGATTAATGAAACAGGAAGGCAATGAGCAATGAATTCATTAATGCAATTATATACCATAAATCCTAAGAAAAAGAATTCTTTCCGCTTAACAATATTGACTTAAGGGAATACCAGTAAACACAATCAGAGAGAAGAAATACATTATCTTAGGATCCCCACTCTCCTCGAGTCTTCACAGCTAAAGAAACTTGTAAGACTTCAAAATTACTTCCAGAAACACAGCAACACGGTGAATATTTATGTTGACTTTACAAGGCATTGAATTCTTTTCCTTAAAACAGGTAGTAAATTCTAAGGAATACCCAAACCACAAAGACCTCTCAAAACATGAGAATTTTCTGCAACATTTGTGCATTATTTTTTTCAGGAGAAGATTGATTAGCAAAAATAAATTGGCAGAAACCGTTACTATGCAGATTTTTTTTTTCTTTTCCAAACCCCGCAGTTGGTTATGATGATGTTGATGGTTTAGAGGACTTGTTAAATGAAAAGTTTGGAAAGGTTTGCCAAAAGTGCAGAAAATACTTTTCCTTGTGTCAAAATTTGTAACGAAGGAGTAAACCTCCACGTTCATCCTCGGCAATTTTAAAAACGATACCAACGGAATAGGCAAAATGTTCCGTTCTCGAAGATTGGCGCGGCTGTGCTCTGCAGTTACGCTCGGAGCTGGTCTGGCTTCCCATTACCCTCTGCCCATTTGACTACGGCAGAAATGAGCCTTGGTGCTGACAATACTTTGGGGCATAATAGGGAGAAGAAATCACTTCCCTCTGCAGCATGGGGAGCCGGGAGGGGGGGACACACACGCTCCACACCTCACGCTGCACAGCCGGCAAATAACTCCGCGTATTTGCCACTTCAGCAAATCAGCGGGAGTACATCGGGAGCAGATCAATCCCGCTCGCCTTGTCATTACCCGCGTGGTACTTGGCACCGTGGCTGCACAAAAGCGGGAAGGCGAAACCCGAGCGGCTCAGTTTGGGGGGGACCTGCGGCGGACGCGGAACTTGCTCCGCCGCGCTGCCCCAGCCCCAGGGGCAGGAGGAGGTTGCATCCCACCCGCACCCGACGGCCCGGTCTCGGCAGCATCCCCCTCCCCAGGCCGGCTGCCCCTCTCCCCGCGGCTTCCTCCGAGCCGTGGGAGAGAGAGGGAGCAGCCTGGAGGTGCCCGGTAGGTGGCTGCGGGGGACGGCGGCGCAGCCAGGTCCCCACGCGTGCTCCGGACAGGGTCCGGGTGGGTGCGGGACAACCCGAGGGCGCTGAACGTCCGTGGCCCTCCCGGACGCGGAGCGGGACTCTCCGGGTGCGCCGCGAGGCGCCGCGGATGCGGTGCGAGCAAAGTGCGGGGACTCTTCGGGACAGGAGTGGGACCCCCGGGCGCGGTGCGGGATCCGCCGGAGCAGGCTCCCCGGGGCGCGGGAGAGGAACTTTTAGGGAGCGCTGAGCGCGACGGCTCGGGCATGAGCGGAACCCCCGGGCGCGAAGCCGGGGGAGCCCCCGGTGGCAAGACGAGCCCTCTCGGGCACCCTGGGGCGCGGAGCTGGACCCCCCGATGGCGCTGCGGGACCTTCGAGGGCGGAGGCAGCGCGGCTCCGCCCGCCCCGCCGGGACATTGCCGCTCTTTGCGGCGCCGGGACGGGAGCGGGGCGCCGGGGCGGGGGCCAGGGGATGCCCGAAGCCGGGGTGTGGACTCGCCTGAGCCCGCCCGTCCGCCGCCTTCTTTCCCCTCCCACCTCGGGCCCCGCGGTGCCGGCCGGCCGGCCGCGGCGGCCCTCAGCAGCAGCTCCAGGTAGGGAGAGCCGCCCGCTCCGCTCTGCTCCGCCCCGGCCCGCGGAGCCTCTCGGGGCGGCCCCGGGACGGGCTCGGTGGCGAGGGCGTGTACCCGGCTCGGCTCGGCGCGGTGCTGGAGGTGCGACGGTTTCTCCTTGCGGTGCAAAGAGCTGGTGGAGGAGGTGGAGCAGAGGAGGAGGACGGGGGGATGCAGCCTGGTGCTGGGGGAGACCCGCGCGGGCTCCCTTGCCCCGCCGGAGTCTTGCCCTGAACTCTGGGGACTTGCAGCCCCTCTCCGATCCCCGAAAGGAGGCGGCTCTGGGGAGGGGGAGGCGGCGGGGACCGCTCCGGGCCCGCCGAGGGGACGGGGCGCTGGCAGGGAGGCAACGTGGGTTTTCCTGCCGACTTCTCCGCGGCTGCTTTTTAATGGCTTGTGCGGGAGCGGATCAATAGAGATGCCTCTGAATCCCTTTCGCATTGCAGAGCTCTGCCTTTCCTTTTAAAAACACATTTAGATAAAGAAGCAAGCTAGATTTAAGCGGCTGCGGATCACTACAGTCGCCTCTACGGCCAAAGAAATCCGGGCAAAGTCTCTTCTCTCTGCATGGCCGATTTAAACTTGGTAAGTTGGAGATAGTTCACCTGATTTTAGATCCTGGTGGATTTCGGAGGGGGTTTCTCTCTTTATAAAAAGACTTCTCTATTGTGCCACTGTAAGACGGAGGAAATCCTCACTGCCCATTTTTTGGATTTTCTTGCGAGTGAGATAGCCCTGTGTCAGTGCTGTTTCTCTTTTGCCTAATGCAAAGCACAACTGCCGGTTATTCTCGGAGCTGAACTCAGAGTGTCTGCAGGGGAAGGTAGACCTCAAGATCTGAGCAGCAGCATCGTATTGATTCCATTAGCAGAATTTACAGATCTACCGACAGATCCCTTTTAACACAGTCACTTTCCCAGAATTAAAGTTCTCCTCAGAGCATCTGTCGCTGGTCTAGGCCAACAGATGGCATAAGGTACTCAGGATAACATCCTAAGAGGACAGAGGAGGCAAGAATACACTTGGTACAAGAGCTAGGATTTTCGGAGGGTATGTGTGAGTCAAATTCTGTGTGTTCAACTTGGAATACCTTGAGAATGTTTCATTTTCAGAGGCATATCCTGGGCCATGCATTCTTATTTTACCTGGTCACAACTGCAGCATTTGCCAAAATCCTTTTCTTCTCTAAGCAGTTAGGGTTAAACCATCCCCAGTTTTGGTAGCATTTGGTCAATGTTGACATCTGAAGCTCCTTAGGAAACAGAGGTCGCTTTTCAACTTTGTGAGGTGTGTTTAGTACCTGCTGCTGGGGGTGATGGGGGGGAAGATGCCCATTGCAGCAGTGTTGAAAGTAGTTATCATTTGTGATAAGAATTAGGGGGTTTTATGGAGAACTGTATCTTCTTCTTGTATTCTACTTTTCTAGATCCCACTGCTCAAAAAGGTGGTACTTGAGGGAGTGGAAGGCAAATCAATCTCTAATAACTTAGTTTCTGTATCTGACTTCTGTTGAGATAGCACTGTGGGTAGACAAAGATGATTTTATGTTCTGAAATTGTGTAAATAAATTGTATATCGGTAGATAGCTAAATGATGATAAAAGGGCTTTAACTTATAGTAATTATAGCTAGCTTTTATATGATGCTTGTCATCTATAGATTTCAAATAATTTCTTTTTTATAAAGAGGTGCAGTACCAGTATTTATTTAATTGCAGGAATTGAAGGATAGGAAAGGTCCAGAAATAGTATCCAAATTTCCCAAGTCACAGTTCTTCACTTGTCTGTTAGACCTTCTTTATAGAGGCCCAATAAGTTGATCTTAAAATAAGAAACATCTGTATGTATTTATAGCAGAGGACATTAAAGCTCCCTTTGAAGAGATCTTTCTTGAACACCATATCTAAATGTCTATGTCTTGTTATCAGTCTCAGCACTAAGGCAACCCACAGAAATGGTAGCAGCTCTTCACGTTTCTGTTTGTGAGTGTGGACAAAAGAAAATCAATGAACAGTGGCTTTGAGCAGAACTGATGCAAACTGCAGTGTGATCCCTAGCGTTATTCCTGAGACAGGTGAGGTCAGATGTTTTCCTAAACCATCCTTTGTAGAAACAGAGAAGTCCTGAAGGAGGTACATTTCTTTGCTCACCCTTTTTGGGACTTAACAAATTTCCCAGGGCAAGAAGAATATAACCACCTCAAACCTGAACAGATGATAAATCAGTATTAAGCCACCAATATTACCTTAGCTGTGCAATTACAGCTACAGGCAAGGTAAAATCAACTATAAACACTCAGTGCCAAGACCATGGGCCGGGTTCATCCTCAGTGCAAAATGGGGTTCAGCACTGACTGAGCTGAGCTGCAGAGGCACCTTAAACACATATGGAGAGCGGAGACAGAGAGGCTTTCCCTGCTTAGCAGTGTTGGTGCATCTGCCAGAGGTGTGTGCTCTTTGTTCTGGCTGAGCAGTATCTTCCCTGGCAGTCCATCCTTCCTCTCTGTTACTTGAAAACAGATTGTGGCCATGCTTGCTTATTGTCTTTCTCCCACAATCCCTCTCTAGCTAAGCCATTTGTTTGCAGCAAGCCTTTGTCTAAAGGCTCTTGCTTTAAAGAACTTGTTTACTTGCTAGTGGAGCACGTATATTAAAAAGATCTGCCCAAGGCTAATGACTAGAAACAAGGCTCAAGTCTCTAAACTCGCATCGTTCCCTGCCTTGCAAATTTTCGGTTACGGGATATCTGCCAAGGACACATAATAAAACAGAGCCCATGAATAAATAAAATGTATTCCACTAACCTGTGGATATTTTTTATTCTTATCTTGCATTTGCCCCATCTCTTTGGTCTTATTTTTTGCTCTTCATCTATTTTTTTTCTGTTTAGCCTCTTTCTCCCTTTTAATTTATGGGATTGTCTTATTTTCTTCCTGTGTTACTTGTTACTACATCCACAGAAAACCAGGCAGGATGCTGCCTGACCGCTTTTGTCTTCTTCTGTGTAGAGGGTCAAATTCTCAGCTGACAGAAACTGTCCTTGACCTGTTTTGGTCAATGGTTGTGCACCAGCTGATATCAGGTGACTGTCTACTCCAAGGTGTAACCCCAGTATGCTGCTCCATTCTTTACCATTCATTCTTTTTTATACCCCATTTCCCTCTGTCTCCTTTTATTTTTTTTTTATGTTTTGCTGATGCTTCTTCCCTTTATACTCTACTTTCCGTTTTATTCAAATATGTTCTATTCTGTCTTTTCCTTCCATCATTCATAACGTATCTGAAGTCCTAACAGTAGTATGTTAAACTGCTGTTGTCTGTCATTTGTGGGTAACTTGCCCATTTTTTCTTACAAGGGAGTTCTGTGTGTGTTTTGCTTGCAATGGTTTTCTTTTGTTTTGTTTTTCATTCTGCTCTAGAAGAGATGACTTCTAAAATATTTACCTTGCTTGGGGAAGAAGATGGTGTTGACCATGTTGGTCTTTAGTTTTCCTGGTTTCGGAAATGTTTTGGTCATGCTAACCTGCCAGTGAAAACCAGCAAAACCATACGGAAAAGCTGGAGTGTGGCTGGTTTATAAAACACAGGTTATTTGTTGAGACAGAGAGAAATTTCCTTCCCCTTTTTACATTTTTGTCTTTTGTTCATCAGCTTGGACAAGCAATTTAGATGCCAACTGATATCTTAAAAAGAGGTTAATTCTTCCCTGTTTTTAATCGTTCCAGCTCAGTGCTATTCTAATGACAGACTCAGAGCTCAACTTGTGCAGGGGATTGTTAGTCTTCTCTCAGTTGTCCCTAAGAGCAAAGCAAAGACAGAGGCTTTATGGACTTGGGAATGTTGAAGTAGAACATGTTTACCTGTTACGTGATGTTGAGCAGGTCACTTCTCAAGTCTCAGGGTCAGCTTCCAAAGCTTGGAGCTCAAGGCATCCACGTCACAGCACTTTCAAGCTAATAAAGTGCTGTGGCATTTACGGACAAAAACTGTCTTGTATGTAATGGTCTTGTAAAACTTAGTAATTTGGTGCCCCATATAGGAGACATTTTATATTTCTCAGGTCTTTTGTTCTTTTTCTCTGAGCCCAACAAATTGATTACTGCTGGTCGGTAACTACAGGCAGGTTGCCTGTGGGAGGCAGATAACCAAGTCAGGGATGATGGCTTTGATTTGCATGGAGGAGGTAAGACACAGGCTGGGTAGTTTGATAAAAGTTGGAAGCACTTCTGATAGCTCTGCTCTGCTCCTTGCTTCTCTTCTGCCTCCTCTCCTTGATCTGACTAGAACTGATGCTGCTTCTAGCGGTGTTAACTGCTGGGAAGACTTCAGCTCAGAAACCTCCTTGATATCAGGGGAGATCAAACCGTAGAGGGCAAGGGGATTCTCACTCTTGCTTTTAGTGAAAGAATCAACCTCATAGTTTGTGAGGCGCAATGATAAATCTACAATATTACTTTAGCTTACAATTATTGTTAATCAGTATGTTTAAAAGGGGGGTGGTGGAGGATCAGATGTGTCCCAAAGAAGACTCCGTTTTATTGAAGGTTTTATTATATCTTTTATCTTCCTTTTTTTTTTTATTAAAATTCGTTAGTTATCTGAATCACTGTAACTGCTGATTTAACTGGATTATATTTCCAAACTGCTTTGTAATTTTATGAACTCTATTTATTGCCAGATGAAAGAAGAACAAAAAAAAGCCATAAGCTAGGTTTTTATTTTGAGAATAACTAACTCATTACTGCAGCACAAATTTGAATCAGTCCTCCATACTTTAGCCCGAGCTAGTGACAAGCATTCAGTGATGGTTTCAGCATGACATTTTAGTGGCAGATGCCTTTTCCCAGACTAAGCTGTGGAAAAGGACACTGCTTTGTATATTCCTCTTTAAGCTAAGAAGATCTGTGTGTCTCCCTTTCCAGTGCAATGTTTGCACTGAAAAGGAGAGCCAGTGTGGATCAATACTGCTCTTTTAATTCACCCATGAAATTGGTAAAAGCTTGAGATGAACAAGGGGTATAGCATGAGTCCTTGCTGATATTTTAGCTCGGTGCCATTAGTCTGGAAATAGTAATGGTATTTATGGTCTCATTTTTTGTTAGCTGCTCTTTTCAGGGAGTTGTGATTTTGTTTTACTATTTGCTGTGTGTTAGACCAGGCACAGAGCAGTTTTACCAACTTACTTCAATTTGTTAGGATGACAGAGAAGTACAAAACTAAGGACAAGTTAGATCTTTGGGTGTCATAGTATAGTTGACACATTTAAGAGTTATTGTGGGACATATTGAAACCTGTGGATCTTAAAAATGAGAAAAGCTTAATCTACCAGCATTTGCTGCTAGCCAAATTGCTTATCCCTGGCTCTCTGAGACGCTCCATCCACCTCCTGGCCATGAAGCCAGTCCTTTCTGAAGCCTTCTGTAAGTGCTAGAGACTGAGGATGTGTTTCAGCCTTCTTAAGCTATCAGTTGTCCTTGGAGATGAGCAAAAGCTCCAGTTCAAAGTAATACATAAGCACAAGTATATTCATTAGCTTATGAGAAGTCCAGTGTGACTTGAAAGAGACTTTTTGGTTGTACATGTTGTTGTGTCTGGACTAATGCGACCGCTGGGCTCACTTCGGGTTGTAAATTAGGTTCAGGATTCCCACAGACGATATAAGAGGTGCAACCACACCAACAATTAGAAATGTAAAAGTTTTATTGAGCAATGAGTAATAAGCAACAGCTAATGAAGGGGTTATGAATACTGGCTTTGTATTAGAGACAAGTAGAATGGTTAAGAGAAAGGGCAGAGAAAAGAGGAAAAGGGAGAGAAAAGAGGAAAGAAGAGGGGAAAGGAGATAGAAAGATCACTGCCCTGGGTTCCAGCATTGTCCAGCAGCGTTTTTGGATCCAGGATGATGGAGCACTACCTGTAGCTCTGTAGATTGTGTTTTTATAGCGTTCGACAAACCTAGGCAGCTCATACAGGTGGAGTCTGTATTAATTTCCATGCAGGTGCTGTGGCATCTTCCAGAGGATCCCCCAAATGAGTCGAGGGAGTTGCGTGGGGTGTGTGTGGGGGGTCTTCTAGGGGTCTCTGGTAGTCCTCTGAGGGTCGAGTTCTCCTGTAACTTGCCTGACTGCAGGCGTGGTTCGACTATCACAGTGTTCCATTGATATGGTGAAGCCAATCAACACAGAAAGGAGACAGAGCATCCCTGCAGGGGCCATTCCTAATCTCATCAGGCCCAAGTGGCAAAATAAAATAAGGACTCTGGCTGTTTGAGACATCCTTCTTTACAGTGTCTCAGAGATATCTACCTCTGCCTGCAAACACTGGGCTGAGTCTCAGCCGGCACCTCCGAGAGCTCCTGGCCCTAGGCCTGAGACTTGGATCTTAGACAATCAGGCATGTTTCTCCAAGTGGTAAATCTTACTGATTTCAGCTGGTATCAAGTGTTTATACATTCAGATACAAAGTCTCAACTTTAATGACTGTTGGGGTCCCTGGGGCATGTGAAGAAACTGCTGCACAAATGAAGTGAGAGGCAGAAGTCATTGTTCTCTCCAAAGTTTCCCCGAGCACATTTTGAAGTACTTCATTCAAACACAGACCAAAAGAAAGAAATGTAATTTCAGGTGTCTTTTTCTTCCTCCTAGTAAGTTGTGGGTTAGCTCGGCTGCTAAGGCCAAACAGTTTTTTTCTTAAAGTGGTTCTTAGTGGTTCTTTGCTTCAAGCAGCAGCTTATAAAGGGAAACTACCAACTAAAATCAAATATATGTTGCTCTTAAATTAGTTTCTTCCAATGCTCTGCATATGCTTAATTAAATCAAATTCTTTCTCTGAAGATATGTAGTTAGGGTCTTAAATCTTCCTCTGGACCTGTTGGCATGAGCTTCTTCCATATTGTGGTGCCTTTGGAATCCTTGTGGCTCGTTGTAAGAGTTTATGAATTTGTCTGGCTGAAGTTTAGCCTATCAAAAACCTAAGAAATCCCTGATCCTGTTAGGGTCTTCTGCAAACCCTCTGCTGATTTTGTGGGATTAGAATTTATCCAGCCACCTGTCTTCTTTTTTGTTATCTGGACATTTGTATGGGTCAAATGTTAGAAGAGTATATTTGTAAAAATAAGATGTGAGAAGGAAGGAGAGGAAGGATTCTGAAATTCTTCTAATTTGGTTTGGCCTTTATATTCTTTTCTAAATTTTCTGTCATTGGAAGGCAATAGTAAAAATTACACCTCAGTAACTTTATAAGGCCTGACATTGGTTTGAGTAAACAGTTATATTGTTATGGAATGTGTAAACATATGTATTAATATTGTCAGAATCCAGCCCATGCACTTAACACCTATAGTACCTTGTGAGTTGTGCCAACATGTGGTATTATTTCGCATATGTAAATCCAAGTGTTAGTAGCTACTCAACACTTCCTGAAAAAACGGTGGGTAATAATACTGACAGATGCCAAGATGAATTGTATTGGTAGGACTAGCGCTTATTTGGTGAAAAACTTACTTACTGGCTGATCATTTCTGTGTACAATGACAATGCTTCAGCTATTTCTATGAATATTCAGTTGAACAGTGGTACAGTGATGCAATTTTATGTCTCAGCATGTCATGTACTTGCTTTATACATTTTCTGGCAATTCTCCTTTCTTGCTGAATGCTTTGTGGGGACAGCCAAGCTGAAGTGAGCGGCGAAAATACCTTTGGTTTTTGAGGACTGAGATGGCTAATACTACACTGATAGGCTGACGGGATACCGTTAAAAGGGTTTTCAACATCCTGGATAAATTCCATCTGGGCTCCAGTAGCCCCATGCAACAGTACATTTTGGAGGGCTGACTGAATTGCAAGTAGTTCTGTAGAGAAGGACATGGGCATCCTGGTAGGCAACATGTTAAATGTGAGTGAGCCCTCACAAATGAAGAACAGTGGCGTGGTTTAGTGGTGACCTGGCAGCTCTAGGTTAAAGATTGGACTCGATGATCTCAAAGGTCTCTTCCAAACAAAGACGTTCTGTGATTAGCAAGGCTGTAGCCAGCAGGTCCACAGAGTTATTCTTCCCTGCTTGGCACTGTGAGATTGTGGCACTTCTGAAGGACTGTGTCCGCATTTGGACTCTGCACTACAGACATTGACATACTGGAGTGAGTTCCACCGAAGACCGTGAAGATGGCTGGGTGTTGGAGCATGCGGTATACAAGGAGAGGCTGACAAAGATGGGTTTGCTCAATCTAGAGAAGAGAAGGTGCAAGGGAAAACTTACTATCATCTACAGTTAGCTGATGGGTAACTTTTCTCAGAGATGCACAACAATGAGATGCAAGCCAGTGAACCTAAGCTGGAACAGAAGAGCACATGATTAGACTTTAGAAAAAATATTTTCACCGTAAGAGGGGTCCAGCACTGACCCAGGTTGCCCTAAGAGTTTGAGTACTCAAAACTCAATTGGCCCTGAACAGCCTGCTCTAACTGGACCAGGTTTGAACATTGAGTTGGACAAGGTGACCTTCACAGGACCTTTCCAACACAAATTAGTGCACGATACCACTTTGAAAGTCAAGAGGAGGGGTGCAACAAAGTGATGTCCAGTATGGGAGTGCTGAAGATGTGTCCCAAGATCTGAGTGTTCCAAGAAATTGAGGCTTCTAGAGGTCTAAGTATGCATAAGGCTTATACAGTGGCTCTGCACAGTGTGTATGTCCCCAGAGCTCGGTCTGCATCTAACATTTCTGTAGCACCATGATACAGTCTATTTCCCACTCTGAGATGGTGCCTGATGGACAAAGCTGGCTGCCTTGACCTGTAGTGTGCTGGACCAGCTGTTCCCAGTGCTAGCTGGAAGGCTGTGTCCAAGTCCTTTCTTGCATCCAGGGGTTTCTGTACTTGAGAAAGTCTATCATGCAGATGTTCTCTCCTGCTGCCTCCGCATGTCCTTCCTTAGTGTGTGGCCTCATGTCACGCATGCTCGCACATTGTAAAAGTTACTTGGATGCTTAGAAGTGATTGTTGGATCGAAGCAGACTACAGGACTTGCGTAAGTGGGATCTGGAGCTCTGTTTCAGGGTTGTCTTGGGTCAAGAGAGTTTTCTTTTTAACGACACAGACTGCTTAACTGAAATTAATATGCTTCAAACACAAATGTTTTTACATTTTTTGGTTGAAGGTTTCACCCGAAATATCTACAATAACAAGTGCTTGTGTTCTTGTTGCCTAAGAGACTCTGAAAGTATCTTGGAGAATTTCACCATGGTAAAGGAAAACCTTTGTTATCTCTGAGATTTAGGTTTTTTCAAAACCTAAAAAAATAAATACCATGTAACTAGCTACTCAGGCTGCCAGATAAAATTAGATACATAGCAAAGGAAGAAACTGAACTGTTGCAGAGAACTTGTAGATAGCCTGTTTCTGCTGTCTATCCTAAGTAACTCCGTCCCATTCCAAATTTACGCTAAGTATATACATCCATGGGCCTGAACGGCAGTACAGTATGCTTAATTAGATGTTAGAAAAATAATTTTGGAAGGACAAGGGCATTTAAGCGCTGGACTAGATTCCACAACCTCTCTGGGCAGGCTTTATTGTGTGAGATTAAATAAACATCAGTCAAAATTTGTTTAGGAATAACTGATCCTGCCTTGAGGTGGGGAGCAATTGAATTATATGGCTCTTCAGGGTCCATTCTTGACCTAATTTCTGCAGTCAATAGTATATTACTAACGTAACCGTTTTGTTTATGAATAAAATAAACCCCAAGGTGACTGAGATTCATCCATAACAATATTGTGGGGAGAGAATCTTTTTAAGCAGCTTATCCCAAAGCCAAGACTTTAGAGAATAAAACTGTAATGGATTCAGAAGTCCTGGGTAACCAACGGGGTGGTTTAGCACTGTGCCATTTGCAACTGAATTGTCCTTTTAGCTATTTTGGTCCTGTGGCTGAGTGGTAGTGAAGGTGTGATTGATAGCAGAGGCAGGACTGATTTCACATGTCTCCTGGTATTTTTTCCTGCTGTTGTGTGATGAAGTTCAGGGTTTCATGTTCATAGGTGTCTCTTCTCAGCATAAGGAAGAGAAGCCCTGCTTTACGGGGTGTATAGATTTGTCATTGTTCAGAACAACTTTTTCATTCGGCAAAGCTGACCGTTGCAATCGGACTTTGTGTCATTTAGAAATATTATCTTGCTTCTAAAAAGAAAAAAAAAAAGAGAAAGTTTAGGAGGAGGAAGAGATAATCTAAAAGCAGAAATGATCAACAGTCCTGGGGTACCAGGAGTCATCTCTGCTAGGAATTGGAGGACAATTCTCTAGACTCCAAAGTGAGAGATAAAAATAACTAGATTTCTTTTGAAATCAGAAAATATATGATGGACTAATGAATAGAAGATTTTGAGTATCAGGTCAATCTTCCTGTCAGTGAGTTAAATCTTAACTCTCTGTTCCCCTTCCACAAGAGATAAGAATATTCTGAATTTCACCAAACTCTGTATTCCTTTCTGTAACATGGAAGTGTTATGGTTTACAGTAGGTGTAATTCACCTGTGTGCAGAAGCTTGTGAACTGTTGACACTTTTCTTGAAAACTCAAGAGAGCCTTAAATGATTCATGGGCCTGTGTATTAGTGAAAAAATAGCATGTCTAATTGTTTATCCCTCTATGTTAGGCCTGCAGGGTTGCAGTGGTGGAATAGATTGTGCACTTTGTCACCTCTGCTGTTGTAGCCTCTCAATGTAACCGCTGACTTGAAACTGCACTGCAAATGCAGGAATAATTTAGATTTTCCACTGTAGTTAAACATTCTCTCTCTCTCTCTTTTTTTTTTTTTTAAATAAAGAAATATTTAAAAATGTCATATTTCCAGAAAAAATGAGTTTGCACAGGATCATTAACCGGCCAGTTGAGTAGTTTGGCTGGGTAACAGCAGCAGCCTGCAGGTTAAATGGAGGCTACTGGACCTGCCACTGAGTCCATTTAGTGACTGTCCTTTCTGTTTGTGAGGAAACTCCTATAAATCACTTTTTTTTTTTAATTACCCGCTGTAGGGCTAGTCTGTCAGAATGCATTTGACTGCTGTCTCTGGACCCTGAGACAAAAGACAAGGTGTATATATATATATACCTGGTTTGGTATGTGATAGTTGTTGAAGGGACTGTGAAGAGGGTAGTGGTGTGAGGGGGTGTGGGCTGTGCACGTTTGTGGACAGCTGGTCTGCTGTGTGACCCCTGGCTGCGTATCTGCATCATCTTATTTGCTTAGGTAATTAACCTTTCAAAGCCAAACTACCTCTATGATTGAAATACAGTTTCACTGAGGACCTCTGTAGGCTCTAGACTAAGTAATGATGAAAGGAGAACGCGGAATTATTTTTAAGAAATGTCGTGATGTATCTTTATTCCATGTCATTTTTTCCTGTATGGAAAAGTGTCTGATTCTGGAATCATGTATCAGATGGTTTTTGTCCACTAGTGTACTACAAATTACCACAATAGGTATAACAATAGGATTTTATGTTCATCGTTCTTATTGGGAAGTACTTGAATGGAAACAACAAAATGACACAGTGGAAAATAAGGTACAGAATATTAATTTGAGGAAGGGATCTGTAGAAACTACCCTTATTGCAGAGATCCTTTGAGCTACAAGTTACAATGTTCACTTGAAACAGTACTTCTTGTTTTGAAACTGCTCTTGGCAGGTGTCATTAAGGTGACTTTTCAAACAAGATTCTTGCCAAAAATTTGACCTGGAGAGAGACAATTTCTTTTGCCATCAAGCCACAGGAATACTGCCCTGGTCGCAATAATGTATGTGATCTTCTCATCCTTTAAAATATTTCTGTGAACTTCAGCAGTTGGGACAACATAGCTCAAGGAAATGCTTAATGTGGTCAGGTGTCTGTGGAAGCCAACAGCTGTTGTAGCGACAGCATTACAACTCTGCTTAATTGGCGGGGATTTACGGGTAGATTTTCAAGCCAACACATTTTAATCAGTCATTTCCACTTAGTGAAGGTGGATAATGATCTTTTAATTTATATGAACAGATTATAAATTGCAAAGCTTTTGGGAATGTTGCAAAGTGCAAGCCTTGTTAACTGCCGTAATATGTGTTACCTCCAGCAGCTTTTCAGGTTGGAGAGAGAATACCTTTTTCTTTTAATCATTTTATAAGATGACATTCTGATAACTGGTAAGTGGTGTTAGATCTTGCTCCCTGCGCTTTACATGTACGAGAAAGCAATTCACTTTACAGCGTGCATTCCCAAATAAGCTTCTGTGATGTTGATGCTACATCTGTTGTTTTCTTTCTTTCGCCTTTCTCATACCCACCTCTTGGCATATACTCAAGCCTTGCCAGCACCTTCATAGTGAAAATGAACACAGTTTCACTTTGGGAGGATTCATTTTACCTAGTAGTAGCCACATGCAAATTAGTCACTTTATGACACCAGTCATTTAGGCTGCTTATCTAGTCAATACAGAGATGGACCCCAACCTCATGTGATTCATTCCAGCAGAAAAAGTGTGCCTAAACTGAGTGGTGTGAACCGTGGGCTGTTTATTCTTGCTTGTGTTCTTTTACTCTAAGTTATAATAGCTCCATTTCTTCCTTATACAGTCTTTTGGAGGAGGTGGTGTTTTTTTCTTTTTTTTTTTTTTAAAAAAAATACACCTGTATTTTACCTTGAAGACTGTTTTTCCACAGGCACAGATATTTAAATAATTTTACATTTTATTGTCAGCATGGCTTCTAGCAGCTACTGTTTTTTCCAAATGATGATAATTTCTTTCTGATCTCTATTTTATTGCAAAGTTGCACAACCATTTGGTGCAAGTTCAGTTTCTAAAACGATATGATGATGTCAGTAGAAAGGTACCAGGGTGAACTTAGCCAAGTAGGCTTACGTGGATGTAACATCAGAACAAGGTTTGGCCCTGAATATTTCAACTCTGTAGTGAATGGAATGACACGCTTCACTCATAAGAGAGAAATAGCAATATGTTTGTTGATATAAAACAGTGGTTTAACACAGTTTGATAATAAACATGATAGCAGTTTAACAAGGTTCGATGGCAAGGTTCACTTGATTATTTACTGCGTAGAGGACAGAGTTGGGCAGAACTATCAGGAAGAGCCTCCCATTGAGTCACGAGGCTCAGAAGGGACCCCCTTGTTTTCCAAACTCCATCTTGGAGAGGAGTATAGGTGTAGCTGGTTCCCATCCTAGTCCCAGACTTGGTCAATGGTTTGTGTCTAAAGGATTATACATGCACAATCAATACTTTATATCACTTTCAAAGTATAGCATGCTATGAATCACTGAGAATCTGTGTGGCAAGGAATTTCTCAACTTCAAGGAGTGACCTCGAGAGGTGTCTCTGCTCAAGGGGAGGTCCTGGCTTGCAGTCCACTGCCACACAGGAGACGTCAGTGGGCCTTGGGCTGTCTACTATTTGTAGAATGAGACAATTGACTTACAGTCATATTTACATAGCAACTACAGAAATTAGTCTGTTCCAAATTTGGCTTGAGTCAAACACTGACCAGCACCATGGTTAGGTGAGCACATTGTTCAAATTAGCCCTTGGCTCTTGTGGTGTTATCTGTCTCCCCAAATCCACTTTGAGCCATGTACAGCCATCACGACCAGTTCATCCATTAACAGCCACCACTGGTGGTTATCATTTGAGCAAGGTTACAGGAAGTAGTGAGGGCAGAGCACACCACCACAAACTCCGACTTTGTTTACCTAAGGTCTTCCGGGAGGTTCTACTGAATCTGCTTTAAGAGAAATACAGTTGCATAATTCTATTATTTTCATGGTATTTTAGTGTCATATTCTGGATAAAGGATATAACTGTCAATGGAATACAGAAAATAAATTACTTCTGAGCAAATAATTTAGCTGATGAATTTATCCGCTTTGCCTCACAGAATGTCCATAAGCACAGAGAGCAATTTCTTCAGATGATCTTGCTATTTGTGATAGATCTCTTTCTTAAGTTAACCTCTGCTTCCACAGACTGTTTGCAAATGATTTTTCATTTAACTGTGTCAAATACTGCAAAGGAGGGGTGGTGGTTACAGCTTATATCACAATGAAAGAGGCTGAGCCAAGTAATATTGCCCTACAATTTTTCAGGCTTAATTATGTGTGCTAAAGCAGTTATTACTGACCAGCTGATAGATAATAGCTTAAGTCATACTAACTGGATTTCAGTCCACGTCCTTATTTGTGATTGATCAAGTGAATTATACATGTATTTAGATGTTTTACTATGCTCAGTGAGTCAGAAAGCATAGACAGTACATTTAGGTGGTGTATTAGACAAGTATTTGCCCTACGATGAGTGGTCAAACACTTAAAAGAATCAGTAAAAATGGTGATCCTGAGCTGAAGTTTGTTGGCATCATATCCACAGCTTTATAAAAGTACTTAGGCATTTAAAGGTGCATGTGTGTAACTAGAGTGACTTGTTGAAGCTCTTAACTGTCAGAAAATCAGCAGAAGTTAGAGCTCAGGTAGCTGTCCGCATCATTAGGAGGCAAACTCAGGTGCCTGGGGATGGCTGGTGCCCAAATAAAACTCTTTAGAGTGAATATGCTCAAAACTCAATTTTCTAAATTGAAAGCTTAAAATGGAAGTCTACCAAAATTATCAGATTCTTTGGGACAAAATATCCCTAACCTCTGTGAATAGTTTGTAAAGTTACAGAGATTTCTGTGCCCTTTAGTGTTCACATCAGTACCGTATCCCTCTTGACTTCAGTGTGAGCAGGACTAGGTCCTTTCTGTTTATATTCTTTCAACTTAGGAAGCTCACATTTCAGGATGGTTTCCTATAAGTCTTGAGAGGTTTATGAAGTGCTGCTGTGTAGGAAGCAGGAGTTGAGGCTGTAGACAACGTAGCTGTGAAGCACACTGGTAGAAAATCTGTATGGATGTGCTGTCTTTGAAAATTTCAAGTAGCAAACACAACATAGTCTATCCAACTGTAAATCTATTCAACTTTATTTCCATTGTGCCTGTATAATCACAGACAGATTAATGCTAAAAAAAGCTGAAATTGTCCTACTTTGGAATTACTAGTAGCTGAGGTGCTATCATTCTCAAATGTGCAACAAATCAGAAAAGTTATACTGAGGCTTGTGATGTAGGACCTCACAGAATACAGGAACTTTGTGTAAAGAATGTGTGAAAGATAACTGAGAAAGAGAAACTTTGCTGACAAGTAAATTTGTGGTATGGGGACCCATAAAAGTCTTTCAGGGGTTCGTTCCAGAAGAGATTGGAAACCACAGCACTTTGGGCTATGTTATACATCTGTGGCATAGCTTGCTCAAAGGGACCATATATACAAACTCTGTCTCTGTGACTCTCCTTTTGTGAGCTTTAGGGATTTCACAGCGTGCTAAAAGCCCAGAAATGTGCAATCCCCCTTCCAAGCCAGACAATGGGCCTGTGGCCTCACCAACAATGTCTGACTGCAGAAGCGCTGGCTAAAGCCCATCTCCAAATTGGATTGGGAAGAGTTGGATCCTGTCGTTTTGTGTTTTATTCTAATGTTTGTATCCTTTTCACACAGCTTTCCTTATGACTGGCTTTTATTTAGCCCTCAAGCTCAACATTTGGAACTTCTATTTGCTGGGGTTTTTTCATCACCTCGGAAAATAATGTTGATTCTTCCAGTAAGCATGTTTCTTTTGTGTTTTGTTTCATAGTCTATTCTATATGAGTTCTTATCCAGTAGCTCACTGAAACAACTGAAGCAATTAAAGCAACCAACTAACTAACATCTGGTATGTATTTGCTTACACTCATATACTCTCTCCAGGGCAAGAAGTGTGTGCTTTGGAATGGTTGGCAGTTTATTATGTTATATACGAATACTTGTTGTTTACAGAAGTTCAAAGAGGTTAATGTAGCACTTCAAATTGAGGGTTGCAAAGTTTGTGGTAGCTCTGTGTTCTTTGGATGTTCACGACACAGGCTTTGGCACTCCAGGAAAACATCGTTTCCAACTGAGCACAGTTTCTACCCTTGAGTAAAAGAGTTGGTTAAGGATTCCCTTGAGTAGACAGCATGTTGTGCTGTGACAGAAGTTGTCATCTGTGCTCTTTGCCCTGTGGCTGGAGTCTGTTGTTTAAATGCCACAAATTGTTCTGATGGTGCCCAGCACAACAATGTCCTGGTCCATGGCTCAGGGATCAAGGTCTCTGCAAATCGACGAAGACATTCTTCAGATCATGAAGCTCTTTTTGACATAATTATCATTAAACTTCCCTGTACATTCTAGCCCTAATCTAAAAACCACTTAAGAGTAGTATTATAGCAGGTTCCGGATAATGATCTTCCTAAGCAAGGTCTATTTATTCACTGTATCTTGCACAAATTATGACTACACTGCCCTCAAAACAAAGCAGTAAATTGTTGCTCGCTGAATTTATTATACAGAGCAATTACATGGAGGGACTATTATGAATATCATCTGCATAATCAGTATGGGTTTATATTGCTGTCTCAACAGTAAGTCAGAGTCTAGTGTACTAAGGATTTGCTGAGCACTAAATTCTCACTTTACTTTTTTTTTGAATAAAACTTGCTTTGTTTTTGTTACAGTCAAAGTGCCCCCAGATAATCTGAGATCTTGCCTGGTTTTTATAGTAGTACATTCCTAGTGCTCTCATCTTAATGAATTGCTGAAAGTGAAGTAGAGATTTTATTTACTGAAATTAGTTAACAAGTAGAGCCGTTTTAGTTTTGAATATAGTTTGACCTCCAGTCACCCCAGTCCATGAGATTTATTTTTTTAAAATTTATGGTGTTGTAAACCACAGCTTGGCTCTAGATTATGAATGAAGTGTGGTGCTGTTTATCAGCTGAGTCCTACTGCCCTTCATCTGTGAGTAGAGATCAGTGCTTTTATTTTATGTCTTAAGCATTCGTAAAAGCTGAGCCTTGGGAAATACCTGGAGAAACTGTGTCTTCTAGCTATCATTCTGTTAGCTACTAAATACCTGCCTTAAATCTATGTCTTAAAATCACGTATGTGTACACAGTTTATCGTGATATAAATACTGACTATTCTGTATCTTACTTACTTAGAAAACAAGTGTCTCATACAGTGCTTTCCCCATCCCCCTATGTAAAATTAATATTTAAAACTAATTTGGATTTAAAGTGTTGTTTAAAGGGAGTTGTAATGTGGCCAGAAAAGCAAATGCTTTTTCCCATTTTTAAAATCACATTTTTCTTTCACTGTGTAGGTAAAACTCACTTTGGATAGAGATCTGTTTGTGCAGAATTAATTACCAGGGCAAATATGTAGGTTTCAGCATCTCCTGGGCCTAGTTGTTACACACAAAGAGATTACTGTGAGATTTTCAGTAGCTTTGATTGGAGTGAGTCCCAGGAAGAAGCAGAATATGTGAGGTTTATAGCATCAGACCCTGTGATCCTGCCTGTATGAGGGACTATCAAAAAATAATACAAGGAAAATAGAAAGAGAGAGCAGAACAGAGTAGATCTTTAGTGGTATTTGTGACAAAATAAAAGAAACCCTTGCGTGTTGGTAAGTTGCAAGTGAGGTGAGTGAGAAGTTCATGGCTCAGAAAGGCCTCCTTAAACTCCCCCTAAAAAGAAAATTAAACCCCAATACACCTTAACTCAAGCCCTGAAACCCTGCCACCATGAGCTCCCAGTGATCTATTTCTCAGTTCTCACCTTGTCTTGAAGGCAAGGAAGTGGTAAGAAGGTGACAGAAGTCTTTCCTTCATGGAAGCTGCAGGGAGCTGCCGCTGCGCTAAATAGCAGATGTTCTCCATCAAAGAGAAAATAAATCACGGAATTTTACAGATACTATGAAACTGTCTCAGCTGGAGGGATTCAACTTCTGACTGACAAGCTCTTCAGCTCTCTGGACAGTTTCACACTTTACCTCCCAGCATGGATCTGTATCTCCATTTCCTGCTCCTTTCCTCGGCATTTAATCAGAACTTTGAACCCAGTTTTTAAGGCCTTTCCCATTTCCATCTTTTGCTGTAGTTAACAAGTGGCAAGCACAACATTATGCATGAGGGTTGACCCTGCTGTGAAGCAGGATGGGGTTGTCTCCTTTTAGGTCTTGCTACAATAAAAAGAGGTTGGAAGCTCTGTAGCAGAGTGGATCCCTGCAAGGCAAGGAGTCTCTCTGGATCCTCCCACTTGGGCCAATAGACTCAGGAATAGTAGCTGGAAGATGGCTTCACCTCCGTGATGCAACTAGTTCAGTCAACTTGTTTTAAAAACAATGAGGAAATCAGTTCTGTGTTAGATAGAGGTGCCTGAGAAGTTGCATAGTGAGTTACTTTAGGTGACCGGTAGAGCTGTAGCTAGCAGTGGCGGAGATCCAGAGTTGTCTCTATTCAGCATGTTCACAGGTGATTCATATCAATATGAATTCAGGGAGCGGAACTATTATGGCTCAGAAAGAATTATTCAGTTAATACAAGTACATAAAGCTAAATGAAAGCTGAATTGTTCTAGCTGACAGTGAATAAAAATTGTTGGGTGAGGTTAGGTTTTTCTTTTGCCTCCTGGTGGTGTAAAGTGGAACTCGTCCTAGAGGCCCAGAATCCCAGCCATCCACTGTGGCGCTTATTAAAGTCCACAGAGACTCCTGTTTGAGGAAAATGCCCAGATTTCTTTTATGTAGAGCAATGCTGGTGCTCCTCTCTCATGTTAACATACAGCGGGGATACGGCAATGGTCCATATGCTACGAACAGGGACATAGATATGATGTTAATGACCTTCATTAACTGAGTCAGGAGACCTTAATGACGAGCAAAAAAATATTCAAACCAGAACATTTCACAACTTTGAATCGTAATTGCTGCTATTGCAGGAGACACTGAAGGATGGACAGGTATAGAAATTACTATCAGTTCCCTGAGTAGCTTCCCCAAACCATTAAAGAGCACCAAGGTAATTTATTTGCATGATATGTGTCCATCTGTTAGGACTGGAGAATTACAGTGCTCTCTTGTCACATTCAAAATAGTTGACTTCCATATTAAATTGAAATGTTAGCCTAGTATACATTAACTAATGCTTAAGTGTCAGAGATCAAAAAACGTTGCTTTTTTTTTAATCTTGAAAACAACTGTTCCTCAGAAGGAAAGCAAGAGTTAATTTCTTTTGAGAAAGTTAAATTTTTTGCTAGTAACTATATTTGCCTTTTTGAATTCAGTTTCAGGTGAGTGATTTAACTTATAGTAAAATATGAAAACATTTACATCTCCTTCTGTCTATCTGCAGGTACCCACCCAAGTAACACCAGGTATTTTGCTGAGGCAAACTTTCTGTGGAAGTTCCCTCTCTGGAAGCTCCTGTTGTATTGAAATGGCATTTCAATACCAACTTCTCAGCATTACCGTAGTGGATGTGGCCATGCTGTGGCAGAATAAGAATTGCTTCTGGAACTGGCCAAGGTCTTAAGAGGGTTGTGGCCCTCCAGGTGAGTAGAAAGGCAGGTGGAAAAATATCTTGAGGGAGTGCAGATACCCAAATACATCATAGACAAAATTCAGGAGTCAGGATTTGGGAAGCCTCAAATGCACATCTGATATATTTTCAAGAATACACAATGCTCTTCTGTGGATTACTCTGGAAAGAAAATAATTGATATAACAACAGAAGTTATTGCAGTCCACATTCAAGTGGGCAGCATTGGAAGTAATGGATTATAAATTGCAACATCATATAAATCAGTACAACTCTACTGAAACCATAACTAAGAGATACCTGCTCTTAAGCTTTGTCCTAAGTGTTTTCATGGATTGACAAGTTTTCTGTCTTTAAACTAAAGAATGTTTACATTATCAAAGTAAACTTATTTCATGACTACTTATTTCAATGTGATAGTAGAACAGAGATTGATTTGCTAACAATTTAGGCATTCTTCCTCCACACTAGAAAAAATTAAGGAGACCTAAACCAGATCCTATTGTTTTAAAATTTACTGAAGCTGTATCATACCATCAAACTGATATAAGCTTACTTTTGTGAAGTGCTGAATAATGGTATTCACAATTTCATTACTTTTTTTTTTGTTGTTGTTACAGTATTTCACAGTAACTGGAGCTGGAAAAAAAGAATGTACCAGCAACACTGACTTAAAACCTCTAACAATATCTTATGTTCTTTTCAGGTTCAATGTAATCTTGGGCACCAGCAGTGGAACTCATCTGTCCAAAATGGTTTATGGCGAATTTTTCCGCAGACCTGGCAAAGATGAAGAACTTATCAATTTGAATGTGGGTGGCTTTAAGCAATCAGTGGATCAAAGCACCTTACTCCGATTTCCCCACACTAGACTTGGGAAACTTCTCAAATGCCATTCAGAAGAGGCTATTCTAGAACTGTGCGATGATTACAGTGTTGCAGACAAGGAATATTACTTTGACAGGAATCCTTCCTTGTTCCGTTACGTTCTGAATTTTTACTATACGGGCAAACTTCACGTCATGGAGGAGCTTTGTGTCTTTTCCTTCTGCCAGGAAATAGAGTACTGGGGCATAAACGAGCTGTTTATTGATTCCTGCTGCAGCAATCGGTACCAAGAAAGGAAAGAGGAAGGTCCTGAGAAAGACTGGGATCAGAAGAGCAATGGCAGAAGTATAGACTCCTCTAACGATGATTCATCCATATTTGATAAGGAACTGGAAAAGTTTGACAATCTGTGTTTTGGTGAAATAAGAAAGAAGATCTGGGTCAGAATGGAAAATCCTGCGTATTGCTTGTCTGCCAAGTTAATTGCTGTGTCATCCTTGAGCGTTGTCCTGGCGTCAATTGTGGCCATGTGCATTCACAGCATGCCAGAGTTTCAAAGGCTGGATGCCAATGACAGGGAGGTTGAGGACCCTGTGCTGGAAGCTGTGGAGATCACGTGCATCATCTGGTTCACTGCTGAGCTAGTGATCAGGCTCATCACCGCTCCAAGTCAAAAGAAGTTCTGGAAGAAACCACTGAACATCATTGATTTTGTCTCTATTATCCCATTTTATGCCACATTGGCTGTGGACACGAAGGAAGAAGAAAGTGAAGATATTGAAAATATGGGGAAAGTGGTTCAGATCCTGCGGTTAATGAGGATATTTCGCATCCTGAAACTGGCCAGGCACTCTGTGGGACTGCGGTCTTTAGGTGCCACTTTGAGACACAGCTATCAGGAAGTCGGCCTTCTGCTTTTGTTTTTGTCTGTTGGGATTTCTATTTTTTCAGTGCTTGTTTACTCAGTGGAGAAAGATGATGACTCGTCAGAACTGCACAGCATCCCCGTTTGCTGGTGGTGGGCAACCATCAGCATGACCACTGTTGGTTATGGGGACACTTACCCTGTCACGCTTGCTGGAAAGCTTCTCGGCACCCTATGCATTATCTGTGGGATACTAGTGGTATCCCTTCCAATCACTATTATTTTCAATAAGTTTTCTAAGTACTATCAAAAACAAAAAGATATTGATCCAGACCAATGCAACAATGATCGCAAAGAGAAATGTAATGACTTACCTTATTTTAACATTAGGGATATTTATGCAAAAAAGATGCACTCCTTCATTTCTAGCCTTTCTTCAGTAGGAATTGTAGTCAGCGACCAAGATTCAACAGATGCCTCCAGCATCCAAGATATGGAGGATGTTTATAATATGACATCTTTAGAGAATGGTACAGGAAAATGAGTTGAATCACATTCTCTTCCCTTTGTTTCTCTTTTGATTCTTGGTAAATGTGGACTGAAGAGACTTTGGTGAATTTAAGAGCATTTAATTCTCAGGGTACATAATTCTCAGCCATATTTGGACATTCTTTGCTCTGAGGATGCCATAAAATCTTCATTGTTTATATGAGGCTTTAAAATACGCCTCACATGGTGGTTTAGTTTTTACACAACTAATGTAATGCATTTTTTGGGAGAAAAAGTCAGGAAAATGGTTGTAATTGGTTGTTTTTCCCCTGCAGCAATCAGATATTTTGTACAGAATCTGCTTTTATAATTTGCTGCTCTTCAAGTAGAGATATATCACAAACATGTACAAACTATCACACAAGTCAGTGAAGGTTTTACCTGTAAATACATCAGGAAATAGAAGGAATTATGTACATGTAAAACTGCACTCACCACATCTATGTAGTCTTTGAGTTGGGAACCCATTTCCTGAGTTGGGACAGAAAATATATTGGTACATATTGCTTTTACTCCATGGAAGCATAATATTTCTGACTTTCTTCCTAAAAGCACAATATATTTTTAGTTTGTTAAAATAAATTACTCCCATTGTGCCTGTATTTTTCCCAGTGTCCAGCATGGCCAAACTGTATCAGGTCCTAAAGAGTCAACATCATGAGTCCCAGGATGAAGCATCTGGTATAGGCAGGACAGGAGATTGTACCATTTAGCCACCTCTTGTTACCCTGAGCAATTCTGATATCTGACGGGGATCCTGCTGTGATTCAGACCACCCCATTGGCTTCCCCAGTGGCTTTGTTTTGTGGGTACTGAAATAAATGTCTGTGGTGGGCTTTAGAAGTTATTGCTCCCTGCTGTCAGCACTGCACCTTTGCTGGAGGTTACTGCCTCGCTGGTAGGAGCAAATGTGAGCAGCACCTTGGCTGCACTGGTTCTCGGTCCAGGGCTGTAATGCCAAACCACAGAGATGTGTGGATGTGCTCCCCTGCCCCATATATCGCCCATCAGTGATGCAGGGTGGGCACTGCTTGTGGGCACTCTTATATGAAACTATTTCAGCTCCTTTCTTTAAAGCTCATCTGTTGGTGATGGCAGCTTTCCTGGTTTGTACTATGGGCTGGAGCAGTGCTCACTATCTGGCAGGGTGCTGCAACTCTGTGCATCCCTCCCCTCTCCAGGGATTTTTTTCTGCAGCCAGATAATCCTGCTCTGGTTCAGACTGAATCTTCTAGGACTATATAACAGGAAAGCTAGTCCTTGAGCCTAGCATAAAGGAGTGCTGGAGCAACTTGAGGACCTTATGGAAGTCTGTACTGTTTCTGAACACTCATTTTCTTCCATTTGTCTTGCGGCTAAATTAGATGCTGGGGCAATGGAGAATCGAAGATACTGTGATGTTGATATTTTCCTTAAAGAGAGGCTTGGCTTTTTTTCTTTATTTTTATTATTTTTTATTATTATTATTGGGCCAAATGCTGAAGCCCTTACTGAGTTTCTTCTCAGGCAGATCAGACTTAGGGGCTGACTTAACGACCAAGTGAAACCCGAAAAAGGCAAATAACTTTAACCTCTGCAGAGGGTTGTTTTTTCAGGTGTCTACCAGGTTTTCTATTGCAAAATGCATCAAGTAGATGAGGTGCACTTATATTTGCTGAGGCACAGAACTCTAACCTCTTTGTGAGATGGAGAAACAAAAAAAACACTGTACCTCAAAAAGAGGTGTCCCTCAGGACTACTGTGCACCAATGTAGTGACGTGAGACTTAAAGAGAATATTTTGAGCTTTGGAGAAACTTCAAAATTTGACTTATGACTTGCTGAGTGTCTTAAATGTATGTGATGCTTCACAGATAATTAGGGTTATTCTTCCTGTAGGTTGTGCAGGAGTACCAAAAGGGAAAGTTTGCCTAAATGTGTTTTGTTCTTAATGAACAACTAACATTACAAAAATGCAATGATATAAAATATTAAATGTGTATGTGCATATGAATCTAGTAGGAACCAGCAGAATAACAGCATGAGAATTACTTTCTGTGCAAATAAACTCTCTTGGTAGTCTCCATATAAAGATATATTACATTGCCGCTGAAGTTCAAAAGCAGTGAAAAATATTGTAATGCAACAAAAAAATGCAAGAAATTTGTATTAAATCATTGAAAAAACCTACTAAACAATCTCATTTTATATAAAAATAATTACTCAAGGATTACAGAGTTTACAACTTTTTGTGTTAAATTTGTTAATTTGGCACTAGTAATTTGTCATAAAATTGATAAGTTCTTGATCAAACACATGAATCAATCTTAAGGCTCTGACACTCTTTAAGTTCCTTTGACTTTTTTTAATGCATAGATACAGCGTGCAGCAAAGTGGAACATGTTTTGCAACATATCAGAAGGTAAAGTACATATCCATGTGTGTTATTTTGATTCCTGTGATGAAATCTCAGCCTTTTTCAAAGCAGTGGTATCTGAAAAAATGGCTTTGTTGTTTTCTGTTCACTTTTACATCTTGGTTTTACGTATGTATAACTGAGAGCAGGATGTGAGCTGTGTTTCATGCCAAAAGATACATCCCCTCAAGGCAGAACCGCAGTCCTGTCACTTGGACTGGTACTAGAGAGTGTCACAAGTTTTGAGTGTCAGAAGAAAGCACATGAGAGCGGCTGCTGAGATACTGCATGTTCTTCCTGCTAGTAAAAGTTTTCAGAAGAATTTACTAATTGGGGGATTGGTCTGTTCTCCCTAGTGGAGAGTGATAGGACAAGGGGAAATGGATTTAAATTGCACCGGGGGAGGTTCAGGTTAGATATTAGGAAGGATTTCTTTACTGAAAGGGCTGTCAGCCATTGGAACAGGCTGCCCAGGGAGGTGGTTGAGTCACCGTCCCTGGAGGTGTTTAAGAGACGGGTGGATGTTGCATTGGGGGGAATTGTTTAGTAGGTTGGTAGGGCTGGGACAAAGGCTGGACTCGATGATCTCCTAGGTCTCTTCCAGCTGAAACTATTCTATGATTCTATTCTATGATTCTACTAGTAAGAAATAAACGTGAGGTGACGGTTTCTTATTTAGTCTTCTTCCTTGATCTACAGTTACATATTATCGATGTGTAGTATCAGTGTCAACAGAAGGTAGATTGTCTGTAGTTTTGTATTCCTCAAAACACATATTTTTCTCTTTAAAAATGCTTTCTAAATTCTCTTCACCTGGCTGCTCTTGTTTCAGACACCAAAGCACAGAAAAGGTTACCATTTAGATATGCATCCTATTTTGCCCAGAAGGGATTTGTTTGTCTTCACACAAAACAAGTTTACTGACACTTTACTAGTTTCTTTGTCTTGGTGGCAAACGCTTCCTTTTTGATATCCAGTTTTTCCTTGGTAGCATCTATTTGCAGTGATTTTCCCTGGTGTAGCATGTGAAGACCCCACTGCACTGCTGAGCTGGCAGGGGCGTCACCCAGCTTTCCCCAGCTCCTGCCTTGCTGGGAGCAGGCTCTGTCACTGCCACCATTTTTCAGGGTGTGTTAGAACAAGGAAAAGGCCACTCTAGCGGAATGAGGAAAAAGAAATGGGAGAAGATAGGGAGCTGCCATTCAAAAGGAATGACAGAAAAGCCTGAAAGGATCTTAGAAGAAAGGAAAAGAGAAAGAAGTTAACGAGTCCTCTCTTGTCTTCAGTTTATTCCTTGTTTTTCTCCACCAGTGTTTTTCTTCACTTTCCTCCACCTGTGTCTCACATCCCCTCTCACTGCCACCCTGGCCTCCCTTCCCATCCAGCCTGTGGCCCAGCAGTCTTGTTCCTGTCCAAGAATTAGGGTCTTTCTGAGCCTGGAAAGGCGGGTTTCATCCACTTGGATGGCAGCAGGCAGAACTTAGCAGGGATGAAATTAGTGAGCACTCCTGCTGTGTATCTGAGCAGTCGTTAACACACTTACAGGCTGTGATTTTTTTTGTTAGAAAAGTCACAATGTGCCTCAAATCAATGAATGTAAACACGAGCTAAATAAAACAGCACATCTGTGTCAGCCACGTAAATGAAATATCATTTATGAGTTAAGTAGAAATTAGTATCAGGCTCCGTAATGTGAAACACCACAATTTAAAAGCAGACTTTGTGCTGATTCCCATGCAAAGGGGTTGCTGTCAGGGAATGCTGAGATGATCAGGCAGATTTGACTGGCAAAGGCAGTACCTGGGCTTGTGGTGTGCCAAGGGCTCCTGACAGGCTGCTGTGTATTAATACATTTATTCATTTCCACACATTCCTAACATCTAGAGCAGGTGGTAGAAAACCACTAAGCTGTGGAGAGTTTTTCTAATATTTTTTGATTAGCTGACAGTGTTTGTGAAGCTGCTAATATCTCTTCAGCCAGCATTCCTCAAACAAAATCAGGATAACCCTGTGCTAGATGTGCAATTTGTGGCTGATAGCAGTAGCTCGGTCGCAGATGGTAAATATTACTGTCTGGTGCTCTATAGCTGCAGTGCTGCTGCTTTTATTTCTGAAATGTTTGTGCTCTATCAATCAAGAGACAGCAGATGTCTTTAAAGCCATCTCAGCACTTTCCTGCTGCACAATAATCACGGTGTCTTTTCTAAGCACAGCAAAATGTCATGACTTGCTGAAACCTCTTTTTTAATTTCATGTGCAGCTGTAGTTAATTTTCCATGATGAACCAGTGGTCCAAGCACAATCTAGCGGAAGAAAACATCACTGTGTTTCTATTGACAAGGTACGAGACTTTGTTATTGACTTCCCCTCTGGGCACTGCCCTCCCACCCCACTGGAACAACTAAGGTGGTACGAGGAGTGCTAATTCACTGTGGTATAGGTTGATAGCTGTTAAAGGTAGTTAACAAGTAAAAGATAGAGCTCCTGAGGGGTGGATATAGTTTACATGTAATTTTATATATGTCTTCTGAGCAGAGCTCATTTAGATGTTTCGTATAATCAGATTAAATACAAAATATGACAATTTCCCTGAGAAGCCACCTACATCTATATCTTTTTAATGAATAATTGGAGGGAGCAGCCTTTGCTCAGTGTTTTAGCAGATTGAGGGCTGCAAGTAAAGGGCTCTCTCATTCATGCACACATCAGTTTTCTCCAAATGTGTATACCAGTGGCGGAGAGAGAATTTGCAGCATCCCCAACAGGCCCATGAACATGTTGAGGTCAAGGAACTGGGTTACCAAGATGAGGGCTGGTGGTGGAGGAGAACCTTAACTGGTCCCGAAAACAAGTATGCATCTTCATGTGGTGGTTTATGAAGGTAATCTACTCTCACTGTTTCTTCAAAACTATCTCAAAGTGGAACTCAAGAAGGTATTGCATTACAGTAGTTTAATATTTAGTTACTTTCTGCTGTTTAATGACAGATATATTGTCTAAGTCACCTGTTTTTTTATGGCATTCATCTCTATTTCCACTGCAAATTCTGCTTAAACTAATGTGAATATGTTAGAGATTAGTATAGCCCAACTTATTGTCATTACCCTAGGATGTTTTATGAATCAGCAGAGACAGAAAGGCATCCTGGGCAATGTTCTTTTCCCCAACTTCAGCTATTGTGTGGCTGGTCATTTGGGCTCTCTCTACACAGAGAAACAGCAGACCTCCTTGAGAGACATCACATCCTATCTATACAAAGGTCCTATCTCTAGATGAGTCCTGTCTGAAGATGGCTATACAATAAGCCTGTATGATTTAGGCAGGTTAGATGTCTGACCTTTAGGCAACTGAAGTTAGGTCTGATGAGTGTTAGACAATAAGAAGCAGGGATGTGATTGTCCCCTGGTAATGCCATCTTTCCCCTCCCAGCACTATGTTTAGGAAGGACTGTGTTTCTGATGTAGGCATCTGAGCTTGGGTGACATGATGCCAGACACAGAAATGCCTTCTGAAACCTGGAGGCTGGTCAGTGATAGCCACTGGTTAAGGATCAATCCAGTGTAATACAGCTAAACCCAGCTTCCTGCACAAGAAAATTTGCACTCTTCCTAAAAGCTTTGCTAGCTGTCAGAGTCTGTAATGACCTTCAAACTGAAGTTTCGTCTTCCGTAGTAATTAAAAAAAACCCACATAATAAAATACCAGAGAGAGCAAACTGGTGTTGGCAAAGAGGCAGGCACAATATGCTGACAGTACTTCTGTGCCCCAAATTTGCATTATTTCTTGGCTTCCTGTAAGCCATTACAAAATATTCTTACTGTGCCATGTGTTATAAAATCTGCCCCGTGCATTAACATAAATATAATAGTGGAGCCAAGTCCTGGAAGTACAGCTGTGGAGCTGCAAAAAAAAAAAAAAAAAAAAAAAAAAAAAAAAAAAAAAAAAAAAGCTTTGAGAAATTCTGTGATTCTATGAAATTGCAGAAATATTGTTTAGCTGCAACTGCTGTTATAATGTTGCAGTTGCCTCAGTGCTGAGGAGTTTGAAACTGTGTGCTTCCCTTTCCTCCTTTCCTCCTTTCCTCCTTTCCTCCTTTCCTCCTTTGCATACTTAACACTGAGCTCTTCTTGGCTGAACATAATAGGTTGAGAAACCCTTATAGCCTTGGGGAGTGCTCAGCAGACCCTGGGGCTATTGGATGTGGGTCCCCAGAAAGAGATAGAACTGGGTGAGAAAATACTGAGGTCTGTGTGAAGCAATCTTTGAATAGGTACAATAGGATCACTGAATTTGGTGTTGTCACCCTTCTATATCTTTAAGAAGAGGCCTGGGAGAAAAAGTAGAAACAGGGAAGAACTTGAAGCTTCACGTCTCTAGCTGCAGCCATTTGAAACCTACTCTGTGCTGAGTTCATCCAACGGCTTTTACTGAATCACAGGTAGAGATTCATATATAACCTTGAACCTACTCCATGAGCTGGAATACGCTGTTTTCCCACAGGCTTTGAGCTGCAGGTACAATATGTCCTTTTCTCTAAGCCAGTTGCTAGATGTGATGCTGTTTTTGCTTTTCACGCTGACTGGAGTTTGGATGCTTCTGAAGTGTTGCACGTGCTATAAATCATCCTTGCAGCTTCTACCCCATTTTCTAGAAACCTGGAAATTACAAGTCCAATACATTTTGACATCATCAGATGCCATGCATTTTGTAGAAAAGGGGTTTTCCCTGCTCCTCAACAAAAAACTCTTGTTTTTCGGAAAGTAGTGTTAAAATCTTGCATATTTAGATTGCAGATCTTTGGGGGGAAAAAAAAACAAACAAAAAAAGAAAAAAGAAGTAAATAAAAGTAAACAAAAAGAAGTAAATAAAGAAGTAAATAAATAACTCATAGTTCCAAAATGCCAGCTGAATTCTCACTGAATGCATCAGGAATTCCTTACGAAACAAAGGGATGCTGGTGTCTGGCAGCGTGGCTTCCTAAGCCTCCTGTGTGGAAAACAAACCACAATTTTTCTTATTCTTCTAAATATTTCAGGAGGGGGTGGAGTAAAAATCTTGCTATTCTGTTGGGATGGACAATGTTGAATGAAATGAAGGATACATTAAAGTTAAGGTGGTTAACACTGAGTATGACTTTTTTTTGGTAAACATTCCACTTTCCTTAGAAACATTTTTTTTATATATTGTTTCAACTTCTTTTTTTTTTTTTTTTTAAAGCAAAAACGTAATGTACCAAAACCACCAAGATATTTTTCCTTGCTGGATATTATTACGATTAAGTAAATTCTAATTATAGGGTGTAAAGAGAAGTGGCTGGTGGGTAGGATGTGGGGAGTGCTTGAATTTTTTATAATTTATTTTGTAATTATGTTCTTATGCCTTTGGCATCGCACACTTTTGCATTAGCATTTTTTTTGTGTTGACTGAAGAATAAAAACAAATAGTAGAAAATTAATATGTCCCTGCCTATAGCAAGGGAGTTGCAACTAGGTGATCTTTAAGGTCCCTTCCAACCCAAATCATTCTATGATTCTATGATATATCTGGAGAAATTTTTTAGATAATTGAATCTGAAGGAAAAGATAGAGTGCAGCATTTCAATCTGGAATTAAATCAAATATACTGTTACAGGGCTTGAGAATGAATATAAGAATAAACAGAAGCATTTCTAAGCAACATAGGGATTCATGTATAGATATGGTACATTTAATGTATCTCAAGCCAGAAAAGTAAAGTACTGGCAGTGTTCAGTGAATGAAAGGTTAATAGAAATTCAGATATTAATCTGCTTCTGTTCTAGTTGCAGCTTTTGGTGCAGTGATGTACTCCTGGCCTTTAGACTGCCTCTGTAAATAGGAGGCTAGTTTTTTGAGTATTTTTTATATCTAGACGTATACGAAGTGATTGGACAGCTGTCAAAGCGTTGCTGTGCAAGCTTTTAGAAGTCTGGCACCAAAGGTAACCCCTGTTAATCTACTGTGCTGGCACTTGCCGAGGAGCTGCATTCCCGGGCCGTGCGGCGCATGCAAAGTGCCGATGTTGGGCAGCGCAGCGCGAGCGTGTGGGTGGGAGCATGGGTCTTTGCCAAGGGCACTTGCAGCAGAAATCTTGGTTTCTGTTGGCTTGCTTTCACTGTATTGTCACCTGTTGGAGACTTCTATGTGCCCCACTTAATGTTTAATCCCAAGAAGTCTTAGAGTATCTAGAACGGGTTTAGAAAACACAAGGGTTCCTTGAAAGCAAATGCCAAGACAAGGGAGAAAATGTAGCTCAAAGGTGTTTTTCCCCGGTGTTTCTGCCTTGTCATATGAGTAAAGACTGGGCAGGAATGGGGGCAGCATATCAAAATTTAGGTAAAAATGCAATGTTCAGATTTTCATATGGCCTCTCTGTGCTCATATGAAAATAAGTGTTGGAGGAATCTGAGGACTGGGGTACAGAATCTGCACGCTGTATGCGCCACAGAGCTCTTGCATGTTCTGTGCTCAGGGAGATGTATGGGAAGAAGATGACATCTCTGCGCCAGTGGTTTTCTGCTACATAGCTGCACTGTATGGACTGCAACCTTCTGTGCCCTATCCACCATGTCCTTCTCAATCCACTGCCAGTTTCCCCAAGTACTAAAATGCATTTTTAGCCCTAAAATCAGAGGAGAGATGCAATGAGAGCAGCTGGAAGGAGATGATGGAGCAGGAAAAAGGGGCTGATGGCAAGAGACATGTCTGTAGAGAGGACATGCTGCAAAGATGCTTTGTTAGGAAATCTTACTTCCCACATCGTGAAGCTTTTCCTCTCCTCAACTTTGATATTTTGGAATGGGGACTCACCTCGTGGTGTTTCTTTTCCTTTTGATTCCTTACTTTATAACATCCAAGAGTGCTTTGGCAGGATGTGCCAGGCTGTAATCCATGCACTGGTCCCAGCTATTCAGTAAATTAAAAGAAAGGGTCAAGGGAATGAGGTTAGGATGCTTTGTATTGCTAAAATCCTGTTTTCCATCGTGTAATTTCAGTATCCATTTCTTTTAAAATGCAAATGACTTCGCCATCACGAATCTGGTTCACAATCCAGAAAAAACAACTTGCAATAAACTTTACTTGGGCTGATTGATTATTTATTTTAGGACGGAGGAGGAAAAGGGAATAAAAATGCACATCTTTTTGTGTGGTAAAAAAGGCAGGCAAAATATTTGAATAATAACTCTTCTGGCCAAATAATTCCACAGTTATCAGTGTGGTATTTGTTGGATGAAATCATAAAAAATAAACTATATATCCACTTGAGCATGAAAAAAACAAGGACAGGAAAGAAAAATTGCTCTTTCCTGTCTCCGAATCCTTTCATGAAGATTAAGATACCTTTCTCTTGGCAAGTCATATGATGAAGTACTTCTTAATTAAGTGGTCAAAAAAGTAGCTGAAGAAGGAATTTGAAATCTAAGACAACTCAGTGTGGAAGAAACCATCTCTGTGATCAATTCTGTCAGTTTTCGATACCTTAATTAAAAGTCATCTTTGGCAGTACGAAGGCAGCTCAAGGGCTGGGGAAGTGGACAGCTAAGCATCTCGTTGTGGTCGCTTGGGAACAACTGAAGTGCTCAGCAGCCCATCCTGCTTTCACCAGGAAGAGAAAACAGGAATTCTGGACTTGTGCAAAGCATTTGACACGATCCCACACGACATCCTTGTCTCTAAATTGGAGACATGGATTTGACAGACGGACTGCTCAGTGGATAGGGAATTTGGTTGGATGGTCGCACTCAAGGAGTTGTTGTGAATGGTTTGGTGTCTGACTGGAAACCAGTGATGAGTGGCAATCCTCAGGGGAAGGTACTGGGACCAGTGCTGTTTAACATCTTTGTCAGTGACATGGACAGTGGAATCAAATGCACCCTCAGCAAGTTTGTCGATGACACCAAGCTGTGGGGTGCAGTCAACATGCTGGGAGGGAAGGAATGCCATCCAGACAGGCTTGAGAGGTGGACCCATGCAAATGTCTTGAAGTTTGACATGACCAAGTGCAAGGTCCCACACCTGGGTTGAGGCAATCCCAAGCACAAATACAGGCTGGACAATGAGTGATTGAGAGCAGCCCTGCAGAGAACAACTTGGGGTTGTTGGTGAGTGAAAAACAGAATATGAGGCAGCAACGTGCACTCACAGCCCAGAAAGCCAATCACATTTTGGGCTGCATCAAAATAAATGTGGTCAGCAAGTCAAGGGAGGTGATTCTTCCCCTCTGCTCTCATGAGACCCCATTTGTGGCACTCTGTCCACCTCTGAGGCCTCCAACATAAGACATGGAGCTGTTGGAGTGAGTCCAGAGGAAGGCCATGAAGATGATTAAAGGATTGGAGCACCTCAGCTATGAGGGCAGGCTGAGAGAGTTAGGGCTGTTCATCCTGGAGAAGAGAAGGCTCCAGCGAGTCCTTCCAGTACTTACAGGGTGCCTACAGGAAAAATGGGCATGGACTCTATCAGGGAGTGTAGTGATAGGTCAAGAGGTAATGTTTTCAAATTGAGAGAAAGTAGATTTAGATTAGGTAGTAGGAATAACTCTTCTCTATGAGGGTGGTGAGGCACTGACACAGGTTGCCCAGAGGAGCTGTGGATGCCTCATCCCTAGAAGTGTTCAAGGCCAGGTTGGACGGGGCTTTGAGCAACCTGGTCTAGTGGGAGGTGTCCCTGCCTATGGCAAGGGACTTGAACTACATGATCTTCAAGGTACCTTCCGACATAAACCATTCTATGATTCTGTTGCAGTGCGGGGAGACATGGAGCCTTGGGCTGGCTCAAGCAGATCGCTCTTGTGGTGGAGACTAGCAGCTTTTGCCTACAGAGGACTAGGGTCTTCCCTTGCAGCTCTAGTTGAAGTTTCATATGATGCTGTGCCAGCCATTCTGTCACCCAACATCTCTGGTTTCCATCACATCTTTTGCCTCTCTTTCTGACATTTAAACTATGTAGGACAAGAGTTGTCTCTCAGTCTATATATTCCTTCCCTGGGGGGAGTGAGATGGTCAAAAACAGAGTGATGATTTTGAAGAAGACCTCATGTTGCAGGGTAAATGGTCACCTAACTGTGGAGAAGTGGAAAAAGTTGAGGTGTTGTTGGAAGAACTGATTTTAGTTTTGGCCAAGTTGTTTAAAATGAACTGTCTTTAATGAAATATCTAAAGAAAAAAAAAAATATGTGTTAGTATGAGGTGGGGGAGGGGATATAAACATCTCCCGTGCTTGCCTGTCTTAGTTACATAAAAAAAAATAGTATAATTTATTACAGCAAACAATAGATTTTTTGATTAGGTTGCTGAACTTTTTGGGTTTTTTTTTTAAAAAAAAATCCATAATTCAAGAAGATCCTTTGAGCTTTTCCCCTTTGACTCACTGTTTCATTTGATTTGAAGGGTTAAGTCTTTTGCATCTAATTAAATTTAGTCTGGTTTGACATTAAAAAAAGTTTCACAATACAAAAGTATTTTTTTAGAATATGTTGAAATGAAACATTTCAGCGTCTTTGGAAACAAGATGCTCTCAGAAAATTTCACAATGAAATATGCACTGTTCCAAAATCCCTCCTGCCTTTTTTGTTTTGTTTTTGTTCTGTTTGTTTGTTTTGTGGAAGATTCCCACCAACTGTGGGCTGGATTCAGAAATAAAGTCGGTCTCTCTGTCACAGCCTTTCTCAATGAATTTTCTATTCACAAAAAAAATTGTTTTCATCCAGTTTTAGCTGTATTCTTTGGAAAACGCTTAGTTTCCTTGGAGAATTCAGATGGAGGAAAAATAAAAAAAAAATCTGTGTCACCTTTGTGCTTGCTGTCGCTGATCCATTGCCTTCCCTTGACATGTGTGGCACTCAGGTGGTGATTGGTAAGGTGAAATGAACTGTCTAGTTTGCTCAAGACAGAAAATACAAAGTATTTACAAGAAAATCACATCCTTAGAAAGGAAGTGAGCCCATTTTAACAGTTTATGAGAGTTTCGTTATGAAGAGCAAAATCTGAAAACTCATGGAAAGCCTGGTGGGTTCCATCTGTTCATGTGATTCCTTTGACAGGAATCTAACTGTGAAGACTGGTTTGGGAGAAATGTTTTTTTTTTTTTCTTTTAAGTACTAGTTACAAATAGATATTTATGTTCTTCTGCACTAATTGGTGAATATGTTTCAGATGAAGCTCTTTCCAGTAAATAAACTAGCTTCAACCAGTAACTGCTAAGTGGCTGGTAAGCAGAAATAGTGTACTAAAAATGGATGGGTAGGTTTGAGAGAGAGAGACTGTTGTGATATTATTATTTAGTATTTATGCTGTTTAGTCTATGGAAGAGAAGGCTTGGGCAGTAAGAGCAATCTTAATGTATGTGAAAGTCTTTTGCCAGAAGACAAAGCGTATTTTTTTTCTGTACTGCTGAGGATGCAAAGGAGCTGATCTTGAGCCAGGGGGAGTGAAGATGAAGGGTTGACAGTAGAAGTGGCTCAAGAATTTGTCCTGCTCCCTTGCAGCCCTTTGCCCAGCCCCAGCTCCAGTTACTCATTATCTCAGTCGTGCTGATATGAATCTGTGCAGATTGCTCCAATGACCCAGGTTTAAAAACAATAATAATCATTCTCTTCCGAGTGGGTGGAAGGGAGCTGTGAGCCTGAAAAGTTCACAAGACCTTAGATTACTGTCCTCTTTTTTTTTTCAGTGCCTCCATAGTTTTGTGTACAGTCCAAAATTTTGTAAAACTTATTAATTTGTTTGGGATGGGAGAACTTACTCTAGTGAGAGTCCGACTCAATGGCTTCAGTAAGGACTTTACTAGGCTGCCTATCTGTGTCACAGAGGTGTCCATGGCCTGAACACTTGGGGTGTGGTGAGGAGAAATCAGCTGGATGACGGGACACAGTCTTGTACATTTGAATGGATGCTGAGACTCTGTCTTGGACTTCAAGAGAGAAGATCATACCCTCTCTAGTGTCAGCTGATATTCTCCCATTATCTTACTGATGGAAAAGAAGGGAGGACCTTCAGGGAGGAAACTGGGAATACGTGTTATTAGAGAGTGAAATAACTTTTTGCTCAGTAAAAGGGTCCTTGGGAACATGACAGAGATACAGTAACAGTCTGCCGTGAGCAAGCGCTAAGGCTACTATCACTCCTTGTCATATTTGTCTAATTTTTCTTGATATAGATCATTTTGGCATGTGAGTACTATGCAGATGTGATTTATCTTCCCAGAAGGACCCTTGTAAGGAGAAGTGCTAATAATTCTATTTCATGTCTGATTTTAAAAGTCAAAGTGCAAACCAGAAATATTTAATCATCTTATTTGTGATCTGTTTGATTTGTCATGAATATATTTGCATAGAGTACTGGAAAGGTTTTTCTTGTGTGCTTAGTATACTTGTTATCATACAGCTCTTAATATTTTAATTATTTAAATGGATGTGAGTGAAACTACTGAAATGAAATCCTGCTCCTTACCTACAAAAAGCATTTCATGTCAGAAGCAACATGTTTTTATGCCTTTGAATTAATCTTTTTTTTTTTTCTTCCCCTCTCTGGAAACTTTCTTCCAGAGGAAATTTCAAAATCCTACCCTTCCATTGTGATTGGTAATGGCTTTTGGTTTTGTTTCAATTTCCATGGCAACAGGAAATTTTGTTTTCTGACAGGCTTTGCACACAAAAGTCTGATTTCTCTGGGCTCTTTTGAATACATCAGTTTGCATTTTTATCCCTGCTAGTATTTTGAGTCTCTGTCCTTAACTCCTTGACTCCATTTAGTTCACTGAAATTCTACCTGTTTCTCTTTAGACAGTATAGACAGAGTTTTTTTCATATTTTCTTAATTTTTCAGATATATTTTGATTCAATGTGCTGATATTAGAAATATAGCTACATTTTAAACTTAGAATGGAAGCTCAATTATTTTCTTAGGGGGGCATTATAACTTGTTCCAAATAATTCCATTATAACTTATTCCAAATAATATAACTTATTCCAAATCTGTCTTCAAGGTTGTGGAATATAGCCTCTATCATTTTAAAGCCAGGATGTAACTTTTTTTGTTATGTTTTGCTTACATTCATATATCCTACTGTGTTTGACGTGCTGATCAGCCAGTCCATGGGTGTGATTGTATAACAGCTGCATAATCATTAAATGTTGTACTAAGCCTCCTGCAATTTTGAACACAATATTTCAATTAATTTCTGAATAGGTGCCAGACTAGTGTGGTTTGTAAAGATTCATCATTCACTGTATGAATGATGAAATCTCATTGTATTTAACACTGATCTAACCTGTGCCACCAAATTTTTTATCATAGATGCTATAAAGCTTCAAGATACGTGGTTTAAATTCAAGCAAACTCTTCAGTTTGAATGTGAAGGAAGAATGGAAGACAGTCAGGGATATGGTAGTTTTATTCTTGTTGTTTTTCCTACCTGTTTAACTCCTTCCAGAAGTATTGCTGAAATAAATTACATCTCTGTGTTGCACAAGCAAGCGTTTCATCTGCGAATCACATTGTAAATTCTGTTGTGCCACTCTAAGCTCCGCCAGTTTTTTTGCTCAGCTCTCCAGCTGAGGTGGCTCCTTAACTGGAATGGAAGACATTTCTAGTAAGTCCCAAAACCTCTCCCTACTCTTTGACCCTTCTCCATAAAGCAACGTAAGGCAGCACTTATAGGAACTGTCTGTGCAGATCTGCCTCTCTTTGATTAAAGGAGAAAAGAATCAACAATCCTGATGTGAGTTATTGACAGCAGGATAAAGCCTGGAGTGAATTAATGGGGCAGTGCAAACCTTTGGACTCTGTTTTGCGGCCACAACACTTGGAGAATTTTACAAAAGAACTGAAAATACTCATGTTCATGAATCACATCTTCTGGGGAGAGCATCTTCAGAAGACAGCTGGGATCCTTGGTAAATGTTTCCAGCTGCTTCCTAATTCTCTATGTAGTGTTGTGCTGATAGAAGGTAACTTTCATTTAATTAAAGAGTTTACAAGACCTAGCGTCCAGCACAGTCTATTTGGGTAGTTATATATAGTCTTTTTTCTACAGGCTTTTGTTATATTCATCTCTGCCTTTGGCATGGTTGCTTCTTATTAGTAATAGATCTTTATACTATATAGACTTTGTTGATGCTTATACAATTGAGTTTTTCATTAATGTTGAGATTTAAGCTTAATTGTGACTCTGCACTCTTGTTTGGAAGTCATGACAAAACTGTTCCACATTTTTTTGTCATCAATGAAATATAGTCAGCTTATATTCATTACCAGCACAGATATTTATAACTATATCTGATTTTTTCCCCCTTAGTTGTTAAATCTTTTTTTTTTCTGAGAAAACTGCATAGGCTCTAAGTTTTGGGAAGATTCAATCCTTGTATCTTAATATGTACCAAGCAAACCTATCTTGTTGCCCAGCTGATTTGAGAGTTGTTTTGCTTCTAGATAAATATTTTTGAGACTGTATCTATTTATGACTTTAGCCGCTTGTGAATGGTTACTGTAGGTCATTTGTTGGTTCAGAAGTATCAGTTAATCATACAGGAAAGGGATCATGGGTGAAACTCGACGATTTCTTCCTGTGGGAAAGCGAGCAATCACTTTTGTTCACTAGAAAACAGTCCATGCCTTTGGAAATGTTTTAAATAATGTTTCTGAATTTTGAGAGTGTAAGGAATCAATTATTTTTTGCAGCAGCTGTCCCTACTCAGTCAAAAAACTTATCCTTTAATGAATATAAGAAAGCCATTTTCAATATCAAAACAAAGGTTAACAAAATATATTGCTCATTATGCTTAAGTGTGTAATGATTTTTGATGCTCATTTTCATGTTGACATATTCAGGTAGGAGGTGACCGACTAATTCTTAAACCCCAGAATTTTCGTTGTGTCCAAACCAAATGTGCATCCTTAGCAAATATTGTAGGCTTTAGAATAAATCAGAATAATTTGTATCAAAGCATCTTTATTTCTTCTAGATCCTTCCATAAAAATATTATTAGGAGCAGGCTAGAAGGCTGCAGCTCCAGATACTCTGAAGGGCAGAGACGTGCTGCTGTCAGCGATACAAATCTATGGACTTCAGATGAGCTTGGGCTGGAAGAAAGGTGGAATCTACAGCCCGGTCTGAGTTCTCTGGCAGGGCACGCATATAGAAGAGAGGTGAAGGGCTCTTCTTCTCCCAGCTGAGGAAGAGCTGAGTGTTTGCTCCTTGGAAAGCACTGGCAAACAAAGGCGTTTGTGTGGTTCTGGGCCAGAGAGGGTCTTACTGGAAAGCTGAAAAGTAGGTTTGGGAAGCCCAGGGAAAAGCTTCTGCCCGGTTGCGGCTGGGAGAAGGGCAAAGAGCAAGGGCAGAGGTCCTGGAGTGAGGCAATGGAGGGACCTCTTCAAGAACTTCTTCCTCTGGAAACAAACTCTTTGAACTGGCAGGTGTAGTCTGGAGCCAAGGAGTGACTTCATGAGTTAGTTGTCTCCATGGACAAGAAAGCTAATTTGCAATAATTTTACAACCTGCAGTCTTTCTAGAACTTCACAGGTTTGCTGTCATCTGCACTAGAACTGCTTGCTTTTCACTGCTGGTACACAGACCGTCAGGAATTTACAGAGGAAAAGCAGAGGACCAAAGGAGCCTGAGTTGTCACTTACTGGTTTTTAATAATCCCTGTGTTAGAGGCCCCTCCACTCCTGTTTCTGATCCTTGTGGATGGGAGATGTCAGTAAATCTGGTTTTGGAAAGGTTCTGTGTTCTAGGTCATCATGGTTATTAAATATTGAAGCTGTCCCACAGGACACATTGGCCCTTCCAGGGGAGAGGGGTGATGGCTTATTTTAGTCCTGTCTGGAAAGCAAAACCAGATCTACTGTATTTTTATATTCCTGTTTTAATGAAGTTTATCTCCAAATCTTTTTTTTTTCTCTTTTTTTTTTTTTTTTCTTTTCTGAGTTAGTGTGGGATAGAAGCACTCTATTCAACATTAGAAAAATACTGGGTTTGTTTACTTTATTACTTTGTGACTGCTGGCTTTGACAAAACCATGAACTGTTTTTATCTGTTCAGCAAATTATTTCCATTCATATGCAGCCCCGGAAACCTGCTTGAGTCTTGGAAATGCATCTGGTGCCAGTTTCAAATTGAATTGTCTCGTTTTTATTTGATGTGAGTGAGTGTGGACACATCATAATTCCATTTATGTGCATCACAATCAAAGGAGAAATCACTCGCCCCTTGCCTCCCAGTCCTCTCCCATTCCCAAAACAAGTTTTGGTACCTCTGCACTGTAACTGCCTGTCTGTTTTAAGTTTTCTGAAGGATATTTACAGCATGAAAGAGCTGTGCATGGGAAGCATATCCCTCCTTCTGTGAACTCGTATTTGTATGCTTAAGCTTTCCTTGAGAGTACTGAAGATGAATTTCATTACTGATGCTGTCAGTGAACCTCTCTTTATGTCCAGTGACTGCCGTTCTTTGCAATCTCCTTTTAACTGGGTAGATAATAGTAGGATAATAAGAAGATACTTGACAAGAGTCTGTTGTTTGGCTGTGACAGCCTTTTCCATTAGTTAACAGTCGTACTTGTGACCTTCCCAGATGTTCCCATTGTTAGGAAACTAAAAATGGTCAAACCAAGCTGCAGAGTAAACAGAGATTGGAAAATACCTCTAATAGACACTTCTCTGAACATCACAGGTATTCTGGGTAACAGAAAGTCTGAAGGTACATAATATTCATTAAACACCACCGTTGTAGTCTAATTGACTGCAATTAACTTTTGCCCTCAAAACACAGGGCAGAGAACCCCACTGAGCTTCTCCAGAAGTCAGAGTTGGATGGGACATGGAAAAAACAGCTGGCAGCAGACAGGCACTGAATAAATGAAACCTCGTTCTGCGCTAGCCAGAGTCTGAGCTGTGACAAGGTGGTGGCAAGGCAGGAGTCGCTGACCTCTCTGAAATCTTTTCGTCCTGTCCTGAGCTTCCCATCATTTATCAGCCATGGTAGCTGTTTCATTTCATTGCAAGAGAAGGCATTTCCTTTAAAATCTATTTTGACAAGTGCAATTCCTGGTAGAGTGACTGAGAGGCTGAGTGCATTAACTGATAAATTGGCTTGGGAATGCCTTATTAGCATAAATAGCAAGGGTGAGATTCAGCACTGGCTAATGGGTAATCCTTTTAAACCTCCTCAGTCTGACATACTTCCAGCCTATGACAAAAGGAGATAGAACAGAAAGAGGATAAGTTCAGAAACCTGGTGAATTTGGTGATTATAAATGAATTGCACAGTAATACATGATTTTGTTTTTCTTGTATACATCTCAATATAAGCAGCAAAATAATTGCTACTTAATGTTTTTAAGCCTAGATGAAACATATATTTTAAGTTTGTTATACGGATTGCTTCACTTAATAACATTTATTCACATAATACGATCGAGTAAACTTTTTCTCTTCTCTGCTTCCTTACCTCTGCACTGCAGGACCTACAGAATGAACTTCAGTAATTTGCCTTATAAAGGCAGTGGAGACTTGGTGTATGTCAGCCTTTAAAATTTTACAGATTAATGTGATTTCTGCAAGAGGTTGTGGGCAGTGTTTTTCCATGTTCTCTGTGAAAGAGAACAGTATTATTTTCAGAAAAAATATTTCAAATTACCATAGTATTTACTTTTCATCTGAGGCATCCAGACTTTTTATTAGCAGTACTAAAATATTTTTAGAGACATATACTCCTTTATGAAGCTGATTTCTAGCTGATCTGTCTAAGCACAGAAGATGTTATGAAACAAATTATTAACAGCCTGCTCCAGAGGGTCAGTGTGCATCATTAGGCAAAAAAATAGACACAAAATAACTCTTTAGTTATTTGAAGATGGACTAATGTATCTCAAACTCACAATGAATCTGTGACTGGATGTGGAACTCAACTATTTTCTTATGTTTTCCTTTGAATTATTGGATAGGAACAGGAATTGTAGAGCCAATAGTGAAAATTCAATGCTTTGTTTAAAAATAATGTTTTACAGTGATGTCTCGCCTTCTGTGGCCGTGAAAGAGATTTTTCCTAAGCAGTCTGATATGTTAGTGCTCATAACTGTAGTTTCTGATTATGATTGTTTCTTGGTGCTGAATGAGGCAAGAGATCATAAAATCAAAATGTAAAGCTTTTAGCTGTGCAGTCGACTAGCTGGAAATAAACATCTTCACTACACTGGACAGAAGCTGGACTAAGTGACTTATTCATCTGACTGAAAAATTGGATAGATTCTCCCAGAAGATGGCAGTGCACCTATGACAGTGTCTGCTTTATGAGCCATATCGTTCCTAGCTGTTGTTTTTTAGTATTGAGTGCAATAACAAAACAAGTAATGAGCGCAACTGCAGTTGGTGTGGATGCCGATGGCGCTTTTGATCTTGAAATCTGAAGTGAGCACTAGTAGTCCACAAAGGCCTGTCCTGTGTGAATGGAGATGGACTGGGTGCTTTTGGGTTGGCAAATTTTTCAGCATTTTGCTGCTCTCACCAGCGTGATGAAGATCCCCCTTCCATGGGAGCCATTCAGATAATCCTGAGGCAAACCCCATTGACTACAAACAAGGCTGTCAAATGTGTCTGAGTTCTTACAGAGTGATTTCTCTCAGAGAAAAGAAATGATGTATAATAGTTACTAAGAAATGAAATAAAAGATGAGATTTGAAAACCTGGCCATGTTACATCTTTACTGTTTCTCACCAAAGAATGTCTTCAATCAGATATGTATCAAAAGCAGATGTTCAAATATACCAAAAGGGACTACTTCTGGTTTAGTTCTAGTCTAAGAGCAATCAGTAACTGTATATTTAGGGAAAGTTCCAGTTCAGTTTCCAAATCAGGAGTCTAAGTGTAGATTTTCAAACATGTAATCAAACAGGACTACTTAACCTTTCAAAAATTGATCCACTCATTATAATTTTATTTATTTCAGAATTACCAGTAGGGAATGCTAATATCTCTTTTTAAAAATCCATCTTAATCTGTAGTTTTAACTTGGAAATAAAACCAAGTAGCTGTTTTGTAGTGCTTGTCTTATGAACTGTTTGATATACATATTTGCATGTATAAGGAACTTCTTTTTGTGATGTACCAGAACTAAGAGATATTTATAAAGAGTGCAAAGGGAAGAGAGGGGGCTTTAGACACATAACAATGCTTAGGTGTAAATTTTGAAACTTAACTTTGCCATCCATGCTCTGTCCTATCCAGAATTACTACCGTAAGATAAAGAACATGTAAATATTTATTCTCTGTAGCTTAGTCTGAAAAAAAAAGTTATGTTATGGTTTATTTATGACCATTTATTTAGTTTTCCAAACAGCAAAAAATGCACTAGCAGTAAAAAAAAAAAAAAAAAAAAAAAAAAAAAATTGCAGCTGTTTCTTTAGCATAAAGAAGAGATGAAAAACAATTGTGTGTTCTTGTTCTGCAGTCAAATATAATTGCATATTCTTGTCCCACTGCTAAGACACTGTGGGTGCTAATTTTACTAAAGTAACATAAACTGCATCATTTCCTTTCCAGAAAACACAAAACCAGGCAAGATATTAAAATTACTTGCTTTTATTTTTTTTTCTTCTGGTTTTCAATTTTCTCCTCCAGTTAGCTATTGGAGATGCAAGATACATCGAGTTCTTATTTTTTTTACGTATCTGCACTCAATTTTGAAAGTGTTTTAAAGTGTTTGTCCTCCTCTTACAATGAGCATCTGTAGTCTCTTTAAGGGCCCATCTGTGGCTGACTCTGTCATGGCCATAAACTCGGTCAGGCAAAATCTTCCTCAGCTCCTGAAGAGACACGGCAGCACCTTCTCATTCAAGTGGCCATCGGATCTGCCTAGCCCATCTTTAACGGCCAGAATCTCAACCCGTGTGTTGTATGAAGGGGGCAGCAGTGACAGATTTGACCCTGTCACCCATTCACCAGTAGTTGCCAATACAACCTCACCACCTAATAATCCCCCTTTCGTGACTGGCAAGCATCCTTCTCCTTTGTCAGGGGAGGGTTTGTATTAAATCACACACTTCTCACCTGATCTCCTTCTTAACATCGTTTTTCTGGTGCTTGCACAATTTGCAGTGCTTGTAGGACTGACTGAGCTTTTGGGTTCTGTGCAGCTGCTCCTATCATAACTCTTCGCATGTGCTGCTGCCTTTGTGTAACCTGGATATGCGGTGACATGTAAAAGATACTGCTTGCTATTTCCTTGCTCCTACTGTTTGAAATCTCAATAAAAGTGCAAAATATCACTATACAAACTGCAAATATCTCAGCTGACTATTCCACAATAAGGCAAGCTACCTCAGCACCAATAAAATGTTGATATTAATTTCTTTGTGTATTTCTATTCTGTGTTTCTAAGTGAATTCTTCATCTGTAATCTCACTGCTTGAGGTAAAACCAACCTTGTTACTTGGTTGAGAACAGTATTATTCTGGGCCCAATTCTGGGACACTTACGCAAGCAAATGCCATTTATATTAGAGGCAATAAAGACCTTGAAAATTAAGGATCACAATATGTGTCTTATGGTAGGGTCAGTGGATCACAGAGTATTTTTTTCAGTTTATTTTGTGAACTGCATGTGATTTATAAATAAAGCTGCTCCACTATCTATAATTAAACCATTAAAGCTATCTCCTATCGTAGAATCAGAATCATTTATGTTGGAAAACACCTTTAGGACCATCAAGTCCAACCATAAACCTAGCAATGCCAAGTCCACCACTAAGCCATGTCACTAAAATACCTGATCTACCCACCTTTTAAATACCTTCAGGGATGGCGATTCCACCACTGCCCTGAACAGCCTGTTACAGTGCTTGGTAACCCTTTCTATGAGGAAATCATTCCTAACATCCAATCTAAAGCTCCCTTGGTGTGACTTGAGGCCATTGCCTGTTGTCCTGTCACTTGTTCCTTGGGAGAAGTGACTGACCCCCACCTCACTACAATCTCCTTTCAGGTAGTTGTAGAGAGTGTTGAGGTCTCTTCTGTGCCTCCGTTTCTCCAGGTTGAACAACTCCAGTTCCCTCAGCTGCTCCTCATAAGATTTGTTCTCTAGACCCTTCACCAGCTTTGTTGTCCTTCTCTGAACATGATCCAGGATCTCAATGTCTCTCTTGTAGTGATGGGCCCAAAACTGAACATGGGATTTGAGATGTGGCCTCACCTGTGCCGAGTGCAGGGGGACAATCAGTGCCCTGCTCTTGCTGGCCACAGTATTCCTGATACGGGCCAGGATGTTGTTGGCCTTCTTGGCCACCTGGGCACAGGCTGGCTCATGTTCAGCCGGCTGTCGACCTGCATTCCACCAGCTTTCCAGCCACTCTTCCCCAAGCCTGTAGCGCTGACGGGGGTTATTGTGACCCAAGTGCAGGACCCAGCATTTGGTCTTGTTGACCTCATACCATTGGCCTCAGGCCATCAATCCAGCCTGTCCAGACCCCTCTGTAGAACCTAGGGTATCATAGGGTATTATGATTAAACTTTTCGAATTCATCTACGTAAGATACTGAACTTCATCTGACATTCTCTTTTAGTGCTATGTGTTTTGAGGGGGTTGAAAGGGACTTCATATCCAGCCACATTTTTGCTTGTGTGTGGGCTGAAACAAGCAGGACACAGAACAACCACAAACCATGGCTGAAATGCAAAGGGTGAATCTACCTTGCAAAATGGAGAATCTTTGAAACAGCACCCAGGCAGAGGCACAAGCAGAGCTCACACAGGCAGCAAGGCAGGCCCAAGGAGATCTTCCCCTGCTAGAAACCATGTGATATTTAACCTGCTGTTTTTCTCATGTTTAACCTGTTGTTCTCTCTGAGGTCCCAGGTCTCTCACAACAGCCTTGATTCGTTCCTTCCCATAGCAGGGCAGGGATGTGAGAGATGCCCCCGCATCTATCCCAGGCCTCTGTAATCTCAAACATGGGTGTGCTGCTTGTTGAGCACACATGGCAAAGCAGTAATCTAGCGTGATGCATGTTTTCCAGCAGCCCAGCTGCAAGTTGCTTAATTGTATCTACAACCCTCCTCACCAATCTTCTATTACGTTCCCACAGCCTGCCTCATATCTAATATGTATCTGTCTCTCTCCCAAATGCTTTAAGAAGTTCAGTTCATTAGACACATTGAAAATGTGTAAACTATATTGGAGTCTTTGTGATAGCTCAGTCACAGCTTTGTTGTTAAGACAGGAAAATAGGGAAAGCTACTTGCAGTCTTTCTGTAATAATTAACTGTAACTAATAGCCTAGTGTTTGCAGTGTCCCCATAGGAAGTAGAAGAGCCAAGTCTGAATTTCACTCCAGTCAGAGTGGTTTCAAAATGCAGCTCCCAGGCCAACCCTCACCTGAAAGTCATCCCTCTGTTGAAACCATGTCAACAGACAACAAGAAAATGGGTGGGACAGAAGGATAACATAGTCATCTTACAGGCATCATAAATGACTAGAACTTGACTGGTTTACACTGGCTTGTCCACAATCCTCTTACAGTCCCTCATGGTGTTGTAGGCTCACAGTCTGCCACTCCTACACCATCTCACTGCCAACCAGCTCAAGGTAGTCCACTGCATCCAGCATCCTGCAAACCGGTCTTCTTATTACTGATGTTCATTTGATTGCAGATCAAGTAGTCTGAAGATCCTGGAAAGGAAAGCAAATTCTCACACAATTAACTCACTCTTTTTAGTACAAAATAAACTCATCCTGAGTAATAAACTCATCTGGTCAAAACTTGCCTCCTAGATAATCCTAAAGGATTTCATGGAACTGCACACGTTTCTGTTGATCCAAAACCAGAGCTCACTGAAAACAGCTAGTTTAAGAACATGGGTACTAGTTTGGCTGATGGCTGGAAGGAGAGTCAAGTAGGTACACCAGGTGTTTTGAATATATTCTTAGAATGCAAGTAGAACACCACACATCATTAAAACTGAAAGAGGATATTGTCTGGATACTGTTTATGGAGGACCTGGCTATATTTGGGAAATCTTACAATCTGTCATTACTCTTTTCATAAACCCCTCCACCTGTCTTTTTACTGAAGGCACAGACAAGCATCTGCTGTGCCATCTAGCCTTGGAAAATAGCTTTTTGAGTAGCTCCTATTTAACAGACAACACATTTCCAGCAGAGATCTGAATCTGACTTTTTCACGCTCAGTTCTGTATCAGAAGTTTCTGTTCCAGGAGGGCGGGGTTTCCATAAGGTGCTGAGCTTTCCTCTAGAATCGGTGTACTGTAGAGGAAAGAGAAGGCTTGGTATCTACACATGTACACACATTTCTCTAAGAACTGTGGAGCAAGATATTCAGATGTTGTAGAAACAGAAAATCCTGTGAATTTTTTTGTGCTCAAGAAGAATCTTGCTGACTGATGTCAATAAACTGTATGACTTGTCAGGTTAGATACAAGTAGTAGAGTAATAGCACTGAACTTGTGTATTGACTATTTATTTTTGATCTCAAACTAGTTTTGTCCTCAGCACTGGGAATCAGGTCAGGAAGATCTGAATAATTAACATAGTCAGTGAAGTTCAGTGAATAAGCAACTACGCCTGTTGTAGACTTTCAATACACTTATATTTCCTTATTGCCACAGAGAGGATGTAGATCACAGAATCACAGAATCACAGAATGTTAGGGATTGGAAGGGACCTCGAAAGATCGTCAAGTCCAATCCCCCTGCCAGAGCAGGAACGCCTAGATTATGCTACACAGGAACGTGTCCAGGCAGGTCTTGAATGTCTCCAGAGAAGGAGACTCCACAACCTCTCTGGGCAGCCTGTTCCAGTGTTCCGTCACCCTCACTGAGAAGAAGTTTCTTCTCGAGTTTAAGTGGAACCTCTTATGTTCCAGTTTCAGCCCATTACCCCTTGTCCTATCAGTGGTTGTCACCGAGAAGAGCCTGGCTCCATCCTCCTGACACTCACCCTTGATATATTTGTAAACATTAATGAGGTCACCCCTCAGTCTCCTCCAAACTAAAGAGCCCCAGCTCCCTCAGCCTTTTCTCATAAGGGAGATGCTCCACTCCCTTAATCATCCTAGTTGCCCTGTGCTGGACTCTCTCCAGCAGTTCCCTGTCTTTCTTGAACTGAGGGGCCCAGAACTGGACACAATATTCCAGATGGGGTCTCACCAGGGCAGATCCTTCAGTTCAAGTGACTACAGTGCAGTACTTCTGTATCTAGACAGCTCAGTCCTTTGAATGGCTGCTTTAGGCTTGAAAGATCACTTTGAATTTGTGCCTATATCTTTAGGGTCATAAACAACTCTCAGGAAAAGATGATTTCTTGTCTTTTCCTTGTGAATCACCTTCAGATTTCCATAAATTAAAGTGCAGTTACACTGCAAGAGGAGGGAATACTGCATTGTGACAGAGCATTTTTGGTCTGAATTTCTGTGTGTGGACCTGCATTAATATTTTTCTGTAACAAACTACCAATTCCATCTTTGAAACCAAAAGTGCTGAGCAAGTTTTACCATTGAAAAGGAGTGCAATTCCATTTCTCCACTTAGAATTGAAAATACAGAGCTTAAGAAAGGCAGCTTATCAGAACATTCTGACTGGAATACCCATCACAGCAAACAGGGATAGTTTTTACTTATTATAGCTTATGTTTTCTTTGCATGTACTTATACACATACATGTACATGTATATATACATAAAGTGTATATGTATTTATGGGTATCAGTGTACTTAACTAGCCTGAGTAAGCACACATAGGATAAACTTCTTAACAACATTTTCAACTATTTCCCTCAATTTCATGTAAATAATTTGATGGTACAGGGTTTTCAGAGATTCCTTGGGTCACTATGAATTGTATAACTAAGTTGCTTGAGTCCATGATGGTCCTATTTCCCAATGTCCATGTATACAGTGTTCATTATGTGTCTTATTTTTTACACATAATGTGTTAATAATTATAGGTACTGGACAAAAAACATTTCATTGACATTTTTTCGTCAATTGACAATATTGTATTGATACTATTGACAAGAGATGTTTGGGAAAGGAAGAGTTAAGAGAGATACAAATTTCTTTTTTTTCATTATCTAAAAGAAATTCTGCAGCAGAGCTAGGATTGAACTTGGTGAAGGTCAGGTTCAAAAACAGTCTTATAGATCTTTATTTTTTCCAAGTCCTTTTCCAAATCCTTTTATAAATAGTGTGATCCTTTCTACTATGGCTTTATATACCTTAGGAAATGAAGAGAAAGAAGTCTGTTACATTTAGCAATGATGCCTCAATAGATGTCAATGTGTATCTGTAAGAAAAGTGTACCCGTTGTGCAGATCTGGTTTGATTAAAAAAAGAGTGGAGAAGATGTGTGACAACCTTGGACAATCAACCTCATCTAACTGGGCCATCCATAGAGTCTTTGTGCACCAGACACATTGGCCTTAAGCCAAAGCTGCTATTTTCTGAAGGGATTTGATTAACATCACTACCCCAAGAAACATTTTGTCTCTTCTTCACAGAGTCTTAGGTCATATCAGGCACTGGCTCCCAACAGTGTTCAAAGGGTTTTTGTAAACATCCAGAACTATTTTTATGACTCGACTCTTGGAAGACAGAAAAATGGGGGAGGGAAAACAGATGAGCTCCTCTTCTATGACTGAAACTCCTGCAGTATCCAGTCCTAGGAGGAAATCCTTATCCCTGGGAGGATTACTGGCTAACTCTTATCAAATATTTCCTGTCTGTGACCTTAGATAGCAGCTAGAAGATAAGGACCCACTATTTTATGAGGTGAGTCATGTTAGATTTTCTGCCTTTTCTCTAAGAGGTTGCCTGGGATGAGCTGTGGTGACAGCTAACAGCAGCAGATAAACAGATGATTGACCAGTGTTTTCAGAGACATCAAGAATGAAGAGACTGGTTCTCCTTTCATCTCCCAAACGCAGCTGGCGTTTCTTAGTGGTAGCCATAGAGAACTGCAGAGGTGGACAAATGGGGAATGAAACATACTGTTAGTCTCATGAAGTTGTTTTCTGTAAAGCAATCCTTAAATCCTGACTGAACAGGTTCTAGCAGATGACACGTTTCTCCTGCTGTTGTGGGATTTGATGCACTGTGCACGGTACCTGTGAGTTAGGTGGTACACATCACTATCGCGTTACCTGTGAGCTGAAGAATAAAACAGAGTCAGCAAGTAAGCAATGCCATTGATGTGTACAACTCATGCCTGTGCTACATATAGGCAAGCTTAAGAAGGAAATAGATATTTGTGGTTTTACAATAGTTCTTCCAGCACAACACACCACACTGATTTTCATGTGCTTACTACACCCCTTGCACGCCCACTACACCTTCACGAGTATTTGGAAAACTTTCCACAAGTTTTGAGATAAACGGTATCTGATACATAATAACTGTGCCAGTAAACTTTGTACATCTCTTTTAATTAGCAAGTCTGCTTAGCAGGAGGGCTTTAACCATAAGATTTGTTGGGATGCCGCCATAACCTTCTCCCATTAACGCTTCTTGGGAAATTGCCTTTTCTGTTTCACAGGATTTAATTCCCTTTGTAGCATGTCTTGCCTCTGTTAGCACCACTCTTCTATTGCCCTTGATGTTAATGCACACTCGGTTAACACCACAAGTGAGAAGTGTCTGAAACTGACTTAAGGATGCTACAAAAGAAGGTGTAAAAGTATCTTAAGTTGTTGTTTAACAATCTTCAGTGAAAAGATCCTTCTACTAGTTAGCTCAGGGACTCAAAGTCATGACTATCAGGTGCTATTTCTGGCTAGCTTATGTGTCACTTTTGGAAAAAACAATTCAAGCACCTGCGAAAAGCATGCAGCGAGTCTGCAGTGTTCGGTTTGCTGTTTGAGATGGGGGAGGCTGGAGGCAGTAAATGACCTGTAGCATCACTGAGAAGAGGCACTTCTTTTGACTTCTCTCAAAATGTAAGAGGGAACAATAACATTTCCTAGCTCACCGTGGTCTCTGTAAAATGTGCTGAATTCCTCCAATTAGGAGTTCAGTATACATGAAATATAATTAACTAGCTTTATAACGTGCCTTGAAATTCTAGGGTGATTCAGTGGTTGTATTTAAAATAATGTGTTTACTGCCTTCTGAAAATAATGTCTGCTATTATGTAATTCTTCCTTAGACATTTATGCGTATGTTTGCTGCTCTTTTCAAGTTATTTGGACTATTTGTGTTTGTGGAAAATAGAATTCCCTGAGAATCCTCCCTTTAGAAATATAATCACTTCTGTGTTTATATATATATTAATTAAATCAAATTAATACAACTATTCATTTTCTTGAAGCAATCTAGATTTTTATAATGTTTTCAATTTTCTTCAACATCACCTCCCATTCCCTCATACATATATCAATTTGTAACTAAGTACTTTGGTGCAGGAAACTTAAACTATTTCAAGACATAAACATTATTGCTATTTGCTTGGATTACAGAAGATCCTGGAAATCGTTTTTTTTGTAGACAAAAATTTCTTTGCACTAAGAAACTATAAAGCCAGAACAAATTACGTTCTGTGCTTTTAAGTGCTTGATAGACAAGTTGAAAACAGTAACAGTTCAGCCTGAGAACATAGTCAACTAGTGAAAAGTAGGCAATAAGCAGAAGTTCTCAAGGTGGTTAGTAAAGAAGCTTGAGAAACTATAAAGGAATGAGGTCTGGTATGTGCCTTCAGTGATAAAGGGAGATTTGCCATTGACTCCAGTGCTGTAAGGGCTTTATCTTCATATTTGGGAAGAAGTGAGCTTAGCATAGTCACACATGTTCTGTTCAAGAGGAACCCAAAATCACAGATCCCTTCTGAAAAGTCTTGATTCTATTATCATAGAACCGTAGATTATCTTAAATTGGGAGGGACCTTAAAGATCATCTAATCCAGCCTCCCTGCAATTATGCCTGAGGAGATGTCTCTGTGAGACACAGGGCGAGACATTTACTGTGGCCGTGTCGCACTGTACGTGTGACACTGTGCCTGCCTGCAGCCTCATGTACCTCTGTGCGGGTACATTTGTGAATGTGTTGCTGTTCGCAGCCAGGCACCATGTGTAATAGATGCTGCAAAGCAGATTTCTGTACAGCTGTCCCTGACTGCTTTGCCAGCTCCAGCACAACTGCAGTCGCAGGGAGAGCTGGGCCTTGCAAGAGGGGTCAGAGTGGAACGGGAGGGCAGTTTTGGTTCCCCTGGGAGAGAAAGCACTTCGAGGCATACACTGAAAGACACAAAATGATGATGTATAAATGTTAGTTTAGGGGACTGTGGGCCGTCTTTCAGCACAGGAAAAGGTAAAATGCCGGAGTATTTACATGCATCTCTTTATATGCCACTTTAATTACCTGCTTCCACTTTCATAGCCTGCAGTAATATAATGAGTTGAATAGATTTGATAATAAAAGTAGCTGTGGAATTTATTTTGAAGGATAATACTGTATTTTGTGATGGTAGATACTAACAGCTATAATGCATCTCGTCAAAATATTTTGAAATTATACATCAACAGTGTCAACTGACTTCTGCTATTCATTTTTCCAAGTGGGAGGCAACTTTTACCACAGCCCCCTCCCTTTTTTAAACCGTATTTTAGTTTTGAAATGAGCATTAAAACCATCTGGCTCATAAAGAGCAGGCAAATAACATTTCCTCATGACTGATTATGCAGCATAACCTCAGGTAAGTGTAGCATGACCAGTTAATTGAAAATTGCTTTCCATTTAGAATTTACTCTGTGCTAGTCAATGATAAATAATAATTTCATCTGGCTCATTTCACATTATACACTTTAAACACTCAAGCCCCTTGCTGACTTAAAAAAACCCAAAGCTATTATTCTCTATTCCATAACTATTCAATGCTCTTTTTTTTTTAGTGTTTCATTCTCCTATTTTATTAGCACATTTCTACTTTTGAATTGCACTTACTCATATAGATGGGGGAGACAGCCTATTTTATCTATGCTTCCTTATTTCCCTAAAGATTGTTCCTTATTTGAAATACAACAAAAGAATTGAGTGAACTCTTTGACTTGACTGTAGTGGAGTAGGTGCTCTAACCTGCAAAGGTACATTGTGTTTTCAGAACCAGAAAGATCACGTTAGTGCCTGGGCGTCGAAAAAAATAAACTATGCAAAACAATGAAACTGAGAAATGGATGTTGCAAAATTTGTGTATTTTATATTATCAACTTCAAACACTTCATGGTGGCCTGGACCAATTTTCAAGTCAACTGAGACCAAATTGCAGTCATACAAAATGCCCTGTCACCACATGAAATGAGAAGATGGAATTCTTCAGATTGCATTTCATCTAGGGACTTCAGATTAGCTTGTGACAAGACACAGGGTGACGTTTTCCTCTCAAATCTAGCAGAGCTTCTTTCTGCAAATGTTGTTGCTATTAATCTAGTTATTGACAATTCTAGTTATCGGTGACATTTAAATATTTATGTGACTGTAGGAGTTTTATATCTCATTTCTTCTTTCTTTCTTGTTCCTTGCATCGATGCATTCCGTTTTTCATTTATTTTCAAGTAGCAGCGTAAGCACTTTAGAGGCACAGCATGCATAACTTCGATATATATTCATTCTGTAAGTAGCTTTATGGCTCTACTGCAATTATTTACAGTAATGGGTGTTCAGATATTAAGGTACTGGTTTTGCTTTCCATTCAGTTTGTTGCTGACGACTGGTGGATCGGCATGCAAAACAGGAAGCTCAGCTCGTGTTCTTGATTTGAGCTGAGCTGAATTTATGTCACAAGATTAGTGAAAGGAAAAAAAATCTAAAATTCTGATTCCTTAAACTGTCTCAGTCGATTTACTGCAATATATAGAAAAAAGACGGACAGAAAATCACAATATCGGTAGTGATTTGCATTTGATGGGAAACGGTAATAGCTGAAGAGCTCAATGCAGTGATATTCACATCAGCCGTTACATCCCCTTCTCACCCAATGTAATCAGAGCCCTATGTAAAGAGGCTCATTACCGTGAATGTTCTGACATTAAAGGTTGAGAAGAAAGAATGTTAAGCTCCCTTCCTCAGACATGACATGCTTCTGTTTCGAGCAATATGTATAGCTTTACTTTTTAATGAGGTACATCATCAGGTTTGTCTCCCATACGGATATGTGAGCTTCAGACATTCAGGTGGAATAGACAGACAAAAAATAAAAGATCACAGTAATAAATATTTTAAATTACGGAAGACGAGAAAGTATTTCAGTGAGCAAATCTCGTATTTTTTGCTCTACTTCTACATGAAACATTAGAAGTCTACACTAGGTGTCAGATTCTCCATACTGTTGTACCTATGTTAAACTAAAAGGAGCTTTTATAAATGGATTTAAGCTATCAGAGAATCACGAGTCATCCACACTGCTAAAATATTTCTTTCTCTCATAACATTAATTGCTTCATTAAAGAAAAAGTTGAACCCTAATGTTCTTTTTCTAATGTTACTTTTACTTAAGAGGTCAAAGTATGATTTATTGTGGGATTTCTTGTGGTTTTTGTTGTTGTCGTTTGTTTGGTGGGTTTGGAGTTTTTTATTAATACTTTTTTCCCTGGTATTTAGGAAACAGATTATACATTGAACACGAAAAAATTTTTGCATTTACAAGTTTTAACTTAATTCCTGGCTGCAAAGCAAGAGTCTTGGAACATATGACATTATGATAAGAATCACCATCTTGAAGATAGATGATCTTGGCTGCTGCAAATGGGATAAAAACAATGTGGTAGATATCGTTAAACAAAATATTTGAAATAATTTAAAAATATTTAAAAGAACTATATTTCTTCTTAAATTTAACAAGTGTTAGTACCTGTACCAGGAGCAACATTCCATCAATATTCCACATTTCCTATTAATCTTACCACTCCCACACAGAAAAGAATACTCTCCCACAGGTTTGAGCACAGTCTGTACTGCTGCTTTCTTCAATGTTTTTGAAAAGTAGCTGTTCTTGAAGTTTTTTTCATTTCTCAGTGACATATCCTGCCCAGTAAAAGCTGAGGGAGAATTGTGAAAGTCAGTGGTTTTGATGCAAATCTCATATCTAACTGACTGCATACAAGGATCATATTCTATATTAAACAAATTTGAAGAGAAACAAAACCAAATATATATGCACATTTCAGTAATGCACGGTTACCCCTTTGCTTAATCTGGATTGCCTTAAAAATCTAAAGCTAATAAATTTAGAGATCACAGCTAGTTGCAGACGAAAGACAAGTAATTATACAATTAGTATTTGTGTAGTAAGACTTTAGAACAGCAGTTTCTTAATCACTGAAAGTGTTCTGGGAAAAAAAAAAAGCTTTGAGGGGAGCTTTGCAATTGTATAAAGGTATTTTGACATAAGGGGCACAGAAATCTGAAGGATACAGATCTGAGAACATAACTGCCAATGTTGTCTAAGGAGAGAGGAATGTTCTTGACAGTGAAATAGGGATAGTAATTAGCACAGGGAGATGGGGTATAAATAGTTATAAATTTGCAGGACCTTTTAAAAATCAATGGTGACCTCTTCCGGCTCTTGCCTACCACTGTCTGAGGAGAGTTCTCTGAAATAACTGGTGACCTGGATATTCAGTGCCGTAGTTGCTAACAGGATCTTTCAGGAAAGTACAGCCCTCTGCACTCTGCTGTGGAGGTGAACACGACTCTGACGTGGGCGCACGAACTCTGAGGTTGGTTTAGTCACTGAATTTCGTCTGGGAAATCACTTCACGGCTGCTTCTCCTCTGTCCCTTCATTGCCCTTGCACGGCTTCTCTCCACCCCCCACACCATAACTATTTAGATAGTAAGTAGCTTGTTACAGAGGCTGTTGTCAGCTTATCACAAGCGATGTCTTCTTAGACCTTTGTTTTATCCTTAACCCTGCCACATACCACGTGGGTGACCATGGCGAGTTGGATCTGATTATTTGTCAGACAGGAATGATGATACCAGTTCTCCCTCTACATTACTTTGAGACTGGGAATTGGCATATTAATGTATTAGTTTAACTATTAATAGAGAGCAACTCTATCTTGTTTAGACTTGCAGTATCCCTTTAAGTGTTTTAGCTGACTGTCAATCTTTTGTAGCTATTAGCTCACCTCCTATTAAAAATACTCCAGAGATCATAGACCAAATATGAGTAATGGATAGGTCAAACATCACAACTACTTGGTGGTTAATTGGTAGCAGAAGAAGTATTCCTAGATTAACTCTCTCCTATTTCAGACTGCAAACACAAATGCAAACATCACTCAAGAAAACAGCAATGAAAGATCAAGGCTTTAAGAAGGAAAAATTTCGATGTTGACACAAGAACCTGAAACAGAGCAGACCTAGATCCACATTTGAAAATGAACTGCAAGGACTCTAAAAAGGACTGACACATTTAAAGGACAAATTGCAATTCCCACTGAAATAAATAAATGAAAACATACATAATTTGTTTTTACACATTATTTTCAAACACATTTGCACATAAATTTCAGAGTAACTTAAAAAATTACTTTTAGGTAGTGACTCTCTAAAATACAGCTCTTTAAAATAAACCTCCTTTGCATGTTAGTGACAGAATACTGATGCAACACATTCAATTGCTGCTACCACGCTATTGAAACTGGCAATAAAATAAATGAAAGAAGCTCAATTTTCTGCTTAATTTCAAGACATTAAAATGAATGTGATTCTTCACAGTACTTTCAGCAGAGACTTTGGTCCTTGTAGGCAAGAGTCATAAATCATCTTCTGCTCCAGAGCTCTGGAACACATTTCAGATCTAAACATTTTGGTCACATACACTAAAGCCCATAAAAGAAAAAGTCTTTAATTCACTTTAATGAAAAAAAAAAATTGTGAACTGGAGGATCACACTTCAGATCAAACCCAGTGAATGCAGGTATTTACTCAGTAATCACTAAATAGATTTTAACTTATTTGAGTTTGTAGAGGGCATTAAAAGACTGTAATTCTAACAACGCTCTCATTATTCTATGTATTCTGATTACGCAGGACTGTCTTTGTGCTTATAGTCAGGAAGAAGTGCCCAATGAATAGTATGCATAATCAAATCTGATACACAAAGAGCCTTATGCCTGATTATTATTTTATCATAAATATTATTTGCACACAAATATTAGATAAAAGACATCTTCTTGCTTCAAAGCCTTGAATAAGAGTAGGATTAGAAGGGGAAGAAGAATTTATTTTACCTCTGAAGTTTCATTCCTACACATATGGCTGTTCCTATGTTTATAAATATATCATAAATCACAGTGAATGCATAATCCAGGACTTCTGACCAAAACCACAGGATTTTCATTGTTGGTGACTTTATTAATTTTTCTTTTTTTTTTTTAGAATGAAAATACTGGAAAAATACCTGAGAATGAATAAGTAGGAAATGAAGAACCCCCAAATCTAGCTGCTGGCAGTAAAAAACTTACTTGTCACATGGTATCACATTTGGTATGTGGGCAGGCTGGAAGTTTTGCAGGAACAACCGATAAACTCGTCGGTCTCTGACTTTTCAACTTTGCTTGCGCAGCTGCATGTTTATTTTGCTATTTATATCTCAACTGCGACTTGGAACATACTCAAAATATGGCAGAAATTCCCAGTAAAATAGCTTAAATCAGATAGACTGTCTTCTAGCTTTTCTTACTTAAAAAGGGGAAAGAATCCTAGAAGAAATACAACTTGGAGATGTGCACAATCTTAGTTTGACAAAATATTGGTCTAACTTCAGATTAGAACTGGACTGGACTGACAGGTAAAAATTTAGTTTAGAAGAGATTTTTTTTCTTCAGAGCACTATTCTTACAGGTTGCTTTTCACATTGGAGACATTTATCAAGTTTGTTTTGAAAATGTAGGACCTAAGCCTTGTTCTTAATTTCAGGTCCTTTAATAAGAAATAGTAAAATTTAGTTTATACGCAGGCTATGTTTCTTTGGTCACCCAGCCAGAATGAGTTGGAGGTATTTCCTTCCAGACCCTTTCAGCATTTTGCCATCACTGAGGACTGAGACGGTGATCTCTTGTGAAGGGATGCTACCTTTGTTTCCTCAGTTCAACCTAAACATTCTTAACACACACATTATGGTTTATGAATTTTGCATTTCTTTGAATTTGTCATTCCAATGCAACCACTAAAATAAGTGTTTATACTTCAAATTGAAGACCCCACTTTAAATAGCACCATGCAAAGGTAAGTTTTACAGGAAACATTTTTACCATCTATTCAAATTAAACATTAAAATAATGATCTACAGCTGTGGATAAGAGCTTCTAGGACTCTGAAAGACAAAGCTGTTCCTCCCACTTCTTCCCTCACTTTATTCTTCTGCTTTCTTATTTTGTCCTTTGCTTTATTTTCCAGCCTTCCTGCTTCCTGGTTGAAAGATAACTTCATTCTTAGTTTTCTGTTGGATCTCTGGGCTGATCTAATTTAGCATCAGCAAGAGTCAGACTTCAGCAGTCTTGAGGAAATTTTCATCCAAGAATCTCTTTAACAGCACAAAATCTTCTTAGTTTTCAGGAGCTGTTCCTAAAACCCCACCTATAAACTGAAGTGTTGTTCTGCCCTGAGATTCTGTCTTACATGAGTCCTATTTAGAATCCTTCAACATGCTTTGCTGCCTAGTCCCTTGAAAGACTCAATCCAAGGTATTCAGAATATACCTCTGTTGTCTCTGTTGGAACGAGAACAAAATCATCAAATACTTTTGTAAGAATAATGGATTGGTTAACAGGAAAGAGAAAGAGAAATCACTTAATTAGTAGTCCACTTGATTCAGATGTTAGAGGTAATTATCATAGAATAGTTTCAGTTGGAGGAGACCTTCAAGATCATTGAGTCCAACCTTTATTCGTTCACGCTGGGGACAGGTAAACCCACCTTCCCATGAGCTCTTTATGTTAAAGAAGTTCAAAACTATTCATCAGGACACTATCCAAACTAGAGATGATCTTAGTGTCTGTCAGACATTTCCCCTTTTCCTTGGAGCCTTTTTGTTGTGCAACTGAGCAATGAAAAGCACTGGACCAGACAGAAAACACAAGCACAAATCTTTAATATCGTTATCAGGAAATTTGCCTAAAAAGGGTGAGTTGTGGATTTCTGTTCTTGTCCCAAGCAGTGTTTATGTACTAAATGTTAAACAGCCAGTGAATAAAATAAACAAACATGGTTGAGAGCTGGGCTTGGAACCTGTGACTTAATCTTGAAGGCAGAGGGCTTCACTGTCGATGACTGGCCAAGCTAATCTAAAAATCTTTTCTGCAGAAATTCAGGACATCCTTACAGAGAAATGATTTCTATCTTGCTGTCCAAGATTCTTTGCCGGGAAATGATGATTTGGCAATATCCCTGGCCAATAACCCTCCCCTGATGTGTAAAAAGGAGTTTGTGTGCCCAGCTTAAGGCTGAACCTTGCTTGTTGAGAGCCAAGGACTTACGCCTGCACCTCCTCAGTGCCAGTTCCAACACCTATGCTTGGTGTTATATCTAGACAGGGCTATTCTCTGGTTTGGAGACTAAGGGTCAGAGCACTGCCTGCCTTATTGCTGTTTTACCTTTCAGAATAGAGTGTTTACAGCAAAAGTGACTGTTGGGAGTGTCCAGCAGCCCATGCTGGTTTACAAAGTGTGTCCAGAGGCTTAAGCTGTCTGGGAGGCTTAAACGCCAATTCGGATCATTCTAGCAGCTTAGCCATGTGGAGTCAAGTTCCTCTGCTTGCGAACATTCCCTTGCACTGTTTAATTTATCCTTTTAAACACAGCAATCTATCAAAGTCACGAGGGAACTATCTCATCCTATTGCTAATTTGGGCTTATTACACTAAGCAATAGCTGGGGCTCCGGCAGCAGACACTGTTCCTCAGCAGCCTCTGCTCTTTGTGGAGTAGGCACTGACCAGGTAATGTGGAGCCTCTTGGGAGAATCTCCACAACCAAGAAGGATGGAAACTTTCAAGAGAAAGAACGAGAGTGAATCTGTGAAGTAAACTATGCACATCATGCATATAACTGAGGTGTAAGCCGTCTTCACTCTGGAACCAGAAGTTCTTGCTCTGTTTTCTTTCTTGATAAAAGTACTAAATATTGTTTTTCCCCTTGGGTCTCTGATTGCCTGCAGTAAGTAATCAATTCGTGTATAAAAACACCATTGATCATCCTAACTGTCTTTTGTTTTCAGCTTTGAATAGAAAAGATCTGTTTGGGCCTTTTCAGGTCCTTTGCTAATTCCAGTTCCTTTTTAATGTCATTTTAATTAATGACTGAAGTATTACAAAATTGCTTGGAAAGACCATTTCTCATTTGGGATGACAAAACACACCAACAAATCTTTGGCTTATTTGGAACTTCTTGATGCAAAACCATCGCAGAATATTAGACTGTTTATTTACAGTTCAACTATGTATTCAAGCACTGACATTTTAAAATTTTGGCCCCAGTGTGCCAATGAAGCAATTTACCTAGTCCATGGCAAGGCACAGTTTTGTGTTATAGTGCAAAGGCATCAGGACTGAAGTGGAAATTCACCCTTTCTTCATTGTTCTCAGTTGGATAGAAGTAGATTAACAGCAGGACCTAATGAGCCATGGGCTGGTGCACATCTATGCCTGAGTGACCCAACTTTGACTGTTACAACCAGCCTCCTGTCAGTGCTCTAAATCAGGGCAATATCACTTCATTATTGCTTTTAATGAATATTAATGCTCTCTGAATTAGCTATACGAGCCGGGTTTAGCTGGCATACTGCAGAACTGTCAGATGTTCTGAACAGCAAATGTAACGTATATCTTACATTACCATGGAAAATCCTAGATAAAAATAAAACTCTCATACTGCTATTTATGTTATGTATAAGAATGTTATGAATGTATGAGAATGTTATGTATAAGAATGTTAAGGAAGTTCTGTATAAGAAGAAAACATCTGTCAAGGAACAGAAGTTATTAACTGCTTAGCACATTTCTCTGCAAGTCAAGCACTATCTGTTACTGTTCAGAGGATGTATACAGCTTATGAGCAAGTCTTATCCATCGGCTGGCTGACAAGCATGACTCAGTGTTTGTAAACTCTTTAGTGTTACTAGCTATATGATTTACATAAACTGGTTCCACAACTTTTTGGCTGTAATCTGTAGATTCCAGACACTGACTAGACTGTTCATTGGGACCTGCTGTGCAATATATTAACAGCAATGTACCTGCAAAAATCTTATAACATTTTGGGAGCAGGTGTAAAAGTGAAAGTAGAACTATCGTTTATGCGACTGCTATGTGACAACAACATGATCTCGGGCTTTAATGAGTCTTGCTATTCCACCTAGTAATGCTTAATTATTGATAAGCCTTGTAGTATGCAGAGCAAGGGATGGCATATGAGATCTACAGCACTTGGTTTAAAATTTATTTTGGGGCAGTAAGGTGAAGGGTTAACTGACACACAGTTTTGCATAAAGCTTGTTTCCATAGGAAAAATGCTGGGTACTCCCGTTTTCTCCCTTTGCCTTGAACTACCCTAAAACTCTTCATTTCTGATATATTTGCAGGGTAGACAAGAAATGCATGCTGAGAAAATATGCAGTTGTATGAATCTGACAATATGGTTTGTTTTATTCTGGTAGAATTGCATTTTCTGAGGAGACCCAGTGGGAGTGTCCCACTAGTTACAGGAGATAAACTGTTCCTTTTAGTTTTCTTGAATATAGTTCTAGGCAAATCTTACAGCAAAGATTAAAAACTTACAATAAATATTATACCTAATATTATATAATACCATATATTTAAAAAAAAACCACAACCTGTTAAAAAGGCTTAACATGGTCCTTCTATCATTTCTAAAAGTAATGCATTCCATAAAGGAATGCTATCTATTATCTTATTCACTATTTATATATCTGAATCAGTCACACAATACATTTGCCCTTTTTCTTTTCTTTTTTTGTTTTTTTCAAAAGGCAAAAGTTTTGTTTCTTTTTCCCTTCTGGTCAGATATTTTGGTCTGACATGTTTCCATCAGAATTCAAAAATAAAAAAAAATAATTTTGTCTTTCTGGCTTTTGTTCAGTTATTAAGTTTTTCCACAAGAAAGTCACCTTTGCGACTTGGTCGATTCTTAATGAGTAATCATTCACACCACAGAAGCCACATGTTCTTCTTTAATCCTCTTCTTATATGCAGTTGCACAAAAAAGGAAACTTTACTGATACAGTGGCAGGACATATCTGAATCACATCTCTACGATTGCTTCCAAGTCCTTCAACCCAGTAAGTTTTTGGATATGCTTTTCTCTTCGGTTACTGCCTTGTGGGTGTGGCTGCGTTGGGTTTAGCAGTTTCTCAGTGGACATTTGTCATTTTTATGGTATATCATTTTTCTTTTGGATATGAGGATTGCATTGTGATTTCTAAACTATTTGTAACCAATAAGCTTTTTTTTTTGTTTTTGTTGGATAATTCTTCTAAGGTTACAAGGATTCCTACAAAAAGTACAAAATCCTCTTTTAATTTCAGTGTTGTTTATCTGCATCATCCAAGATAGCGAGCTGAATTTTAAATGTATATGACGAGGGAGAGGAATGATGAATTATAAAGTTCACTTCCTATTATAAAGCATATTTAAATGCAGAAGTAGAGCTTGAATTTACTAGCTAGGGAAATTACAGCACAGCTATAAGCTAATTTTCTTGTATACTACTTTATAGCTTTGGAAAACTGTACAAGATACTGAGGGAATTAGTTGCTTTTGACATTCAGAACAGGTGTCCTTTTTGAAAGCTTCATCATTCTGTATATATTGTCATAGGTGTACAAGGGTTTTGAGAAGTAGCTTAAAGACAACAGGCCAGCCTCTCCTGAGATAACCTGCCATGAAACCACTTTTTATTTATTAGTACCATCCTCTCTTACGTGTTCTCAAATCTGTATATCACCATGTCATAAACCAAACTGAATTAGTCTGAAAATTAAAGGATTTCTTCAATTCTTCACTTTAATAGTACAATTTCATCCTAAAAGGAATTTATTGATGAATAGCTTCCAACTTGTATCTTTTTCAAACTAAAAGTCTCTCAGAAATTTTTTTGGCTCAGTTATAATTTCATCACCAGTGTAGCTACATTACCTTAAATTCATCCTCCATTTTAAATGGAGGATGTATCAAACAGCAACTTTACTAGTTAAAGAGAATCCCACTCAAGATATTGACAAATCAAAGACTACAGAGGTCATAAAACTCTTACATTTCATTTGATAAACATAAACTATGAGGAAATGGATTTATTTTCTTTAGAGAAAAGAATGTTCTTCACAATTTCCATGTCTGGAAAAAGTGGTTACAAAGGAAACAATGACAGATCATTTTCCATGTCTCTCTCTCCTAGAAGAAAACAGCAATTGACTGCATTTGCAGTAAAGATTTAGATATTAACTAATGAACTTTTTTTCATCACATTTCCTGTGAAGCTGTGAAGCTGTGAACAGCTACCGAGAAAGGTTGTGGTATGTGTTTCATTGGATGTGTTTAAGTGTATAACTCAAATATAAATAACCCATAGCACAGTACTAAGACTCTGTAAAGGTTTTTAATAACAAAAATGCAAGATGAGTGCTGGGCTATGAGCAAGAGCCCCTTAGGTTTTGTCATATGCAGAGGTGAACAGCAGATGAACTGACCAACTGGACCCCATCCCACCACGGTGCATTCATGTCAGATGTCCTTTGGCACGAGTTTGGGATCGGGGTCACAGAGCAAAATTATTACTGTCCAAAACCAGACAGTGGAAGACAGAAAAAGATGTGAAGTAGTATCCAAAAATTGTGTGTCACCTTGAACAAGACACAGCAAAAATTTATAAGTGAGTTAGGCAATGAACCAGCAAATGGGACCCTAGTGGGATTTTTGGAAACACTTAGACACAAAGTGTCTAATTTTTCAGTTGAAATTAGAGTCTGGGGTGTTTTAAAAATCTCACTTGGGCTATATGTGTCTATAATGACAGTGATACCTTAAAAATATGGCCACTCAGCAGGCCACTTTTCTCTAAAATCGTAATAATTCCAATAACAACAGCATTGTTCTCTTGCGGGGTGTCTCTGAATATAATTTTGTTAAAAAACAACCCTGAGAACAGTGCTGTCCAATCTCAGCTCCACTCCAAAGGAGGTCATGGAAGCAGCTTAAGTCAATTATTATGAAAAGGATATTTCAGCAAGATGACTCAACAGCCGTGTTTGACCCCAACATATTTAATACTGCATCTAAGATACAGCTCTTGCTATGACCTCTGGTTTTTAATCTGATCTAAACTTGGGACAGCATTTAGCTTCAGGATAATGTATCTGACTTCAGGTATTTACATGCAGGTTATTGCACATGAGCTGGTGTTGAGTAATCAGTGGACACCTAGACAATACTCTCAGTGGAGTCCGGAAGTCTGTCCTGCTCACCCAAAAAAAGAAAGCTACCTAAAATTAGGCACTTCCTCCTGTTTGAGACGTTTTTTGACTTCCAAAATGTCTACTATGAGCTGGCAGAAATGCCCAAGTCTTGTAGGAGATTGCATACCCTCAGTACCCTTGCAGTGTCTGAAATGACACTATTCAGCTATGTTTGGGCAACTGACTCTCCCCTGTATCTTGGGTCAGATGAATACATCTGCAGACTTCAGTGACTGGGCCAGGAGCCCAAACATCTCTTGATGTGAGAAAAACCCTCATGCAAACAATGATTTCAAAATCTCAGTTTGACCTGGAAATCCAGCTATGGTCTAGTACACAATACTGTATCCTACTGCAAAATGGAGCTGTCTTACATAGTTATATTTTGGGTAAATAACTGTGTCATGGGTTTAGATACAAAACTTATCACTGATCCACAACTCTGAGCACTGTTTAGTAAAAGCATATCCTTTATTCTCAGCAGACAGCCCTCTCCGTCCATACAAGAACACCAGTTTCAGTTTGTTCTGGCTTCTTTCCCTATCTTGTCAGGAAAAAAAATGTCTAGCAACACTTCTCTAGACTGTCACTCTCCAATATCCCTCTGGTCAGTACAACGTGCTGCTTTTCCATTCCCTGCACATTATCAGTCAATCTCTAGCCTGAAAACACAGTCCAAGTTAGGCTGAAAAATTGAATACATTTACTTGTTAATATTTCGCAGACTTGCCACCTTTATTGAGACTTTTGCCCCTCACAGAAGAGGTTAAAATGCCAGATATTTCTGTCTAGAAAAAAGCAATATATAATTTATGGCAAGTATTTGTAAATTCTCTTTTCCTCTTCATTATTTTCTTTGTTGATGTAATCTGATTACCAGAGACAGGAAAGAGCAGAGACTTTAGCTGAAGTAACTATCATAAAGCAGTGGTTAGTGGGTAGCAGAATACATAATTTTCTCCTTCCTGACAGAAGTATCTGAAATCTCCTCTATGTGTGCTCATTTAGCTCCTTGCCTGGCCATATACCAAGGCGACCTGTGCCATTTTGCTCCATTCCTGCAGAATTGCAGGGAAACGTTTTGGTGCTTAACAGACTCTGAACATTGTTTATTCCCCATGCTTTGGCCTCTTTTATTTTCCACAAACATTCCTCTCAGAAGACAGAAGCAGCAGTTAGCCAGCCTTGGACGTGTGTGCAGCTATTAGAGGCACTTCTCAGACAGACGCTTGGGAAGATCCCTTCTTGTCTGACCCTTTGGCCCTGCATTTATGCTGCAGTGAATGCTATAATTTGGGATACTTCACTGGTGATGCAGAGAGAACAGGTTTTTCTCCTTTCCTTTTTCTCTATAGCTGTTTTTCTTAGCATTTTTCCATGACTGATACAAAGATGTTCTCAAATAGTCATATTTTTCCTACTGGTAATGAAAGATGTACATGCCAAACTGACATACTTGATGGCAATTATCGGCTGACTAATTTGTTTGCTGTAGAGCAAGATTGTTTTGTTTACACTGAACTTTTGGTATCTCAGTTTTCCCAAAGGAAAGGAAGGAATAGGAAGAGAATAAGTAGCATATAATCCTGTGGGGACACTTGCAGACTCATATCCTTATTGCAATGAGCCACCATTAACCTCAGTTAAATACTACTAATGCTTTACTTTTAGGAGAGCTGCTGCTTTTAACAGATCGGGAGAGACACATTTGTGTCATGGGCAGAGTAAAGTCACCAGCACGAAACTAATATTCTGTACTTCGAGTTGATAGGGTGAAGGAAGAATATGGTCATGGATTTCAGAGCAAACATCAGTTTAAGACTGGAAATACTGGGTATTGAGTGTCCCCCTGTCACAGCCTACTCTAAAGGTCTCTACAGAGAGATCTACTCGAGTAAAATTATGTTGCACCCAGTTTGTGTGAACTCCCATTCGTCTGTATCTTAGCTCACTTGGTTGAGCATGGTGCTGAAACACCAAAGGTTGCAGGTTCGATTCCCGTTCGGTCCTCATGTGTTGCCTGATCTAGTAGAGAGGTGTCCCTGCCCATGACAGGGAGGTTGGATTAAATAATCTCTAAGGTCCCTTCCAGCCTAGGCCATTCTAGGATTCTAAATTTGCTGAGCTCCTGATTCAGCACTGCAATTAGAGACTTTTCCTCCTGTTCTCTGTCTGGAGGCCTTGCAAGAGATGTTGAATTTTGCTGTCGTGCTATTTTGTTGAATCTTCTTGATATGAAAAAGACCATTTATAAGACAGGACTAGGGGATGCTAAATGTGGCTTTTAGCACCTTTTTCTAAATGGACTATATCAGCCTGCTCTATTTGTCCAGCACATTCAAAGGCATCATGCTTGTACATACGTGAACACTAGTCCCACTTGTTTTGGACAGGACAGACTGAAATAAATTCCAATCAAGCGACCTGATTTGAAATTTGTTTCTAAGAGGAGAAAAAAAACAGAGGAGAAAAAAAACCAGAGGAGATATTACTTGATATTGCTTGGAGAATATTAACAGAAAAAAAAAAAGAAAACTCAAGTGTGTATGATGCTGTTATGATAACTATTGTTATCTTATAGCATGGAAGACTTGAATTTGCATGTACTCATCTTTGTGTAAGCTCCACCTTCTATCTAGTAAGATCAACTTTCATTTACCTATTTAAACAAACACACAAAATAAAAACCTGAAGTATCTCTCAAGACTGTAAATTCTATTTGAAGGAAAGGTGAAGCACTTAATAGAACTGTCTCCTATATGTCTGAATTTGGGGCCATAACATCTGAAGTCCAAGAAGACACTCTCCGTTAGAGAAGTGCTTCATCTCACAAAAAACAATTGTGTTAAACTTAGATGTTCAGTCTAAGCTATGCACGTAGCTCCCCAAGGTAACTCAGGTTAACAATGAGCCCAAGGGCATTGGAAAGCAGTGGATTGTCCTCTGGAGTTTCTGAGCTCTACAGAGAGAGAATCTGATGACTGGATTTCACTAGATGACTACATTCAGGTAGCTAAGTTAGGCAGAAGGAATCCCATTCCAACATGCCTCATCTTGCTGCAACAGCGGAGATGAAATGGCATTATAATGGTGGAAATGTCTTTAGAATCAGTCTTAGGTTAAAGGCAGGGTCAAAAGATTAATCACTATCCTGTAGCTCTTAGCTTTAACTCTGAAGCTAGGGCATATTTTCAGACTGTAGATAACACTGTGTGACAATCAATGATAAATTATGAGAATTTAATGGTGACTGCTTTAAATAGACTACCAAACCCAAAATATTCGTTTATTTATCAAATGAACTACATGTGTCAAAAATATGAGTGGGCCATCAATTAAACTTCTGGTCCAGTTCCAGCACTGTCAGGGAGCATGTGAGAACCCCAAAGAAGACAAAGTAGTCCCTGATGTTGTTCCAGAAAATGACTGACCTAACTTACTGAAAACATTTTAAAAATATCTTCAGGATATTGAGGAATAATAATTGTGTCCATTGCCTCAACAATAACACTTAGGAGAGTCTAGACATATTCAACATGATAAATCCTTAAGATTGGTGGGAAAGCTCAAATCATAAAGAATTTTCAGTGGAATAAATTAATATTTTTCCACTGAGCATGGAAAACAAGTAAGTTTACCAGCCTGGTCTGTAATACACAACGGTTGCCTGTGGAGTAACACTCGATATCATAAGGTCTACTTGGATGACACTCAGTATTCACACTGAAATATGGCAAAGATTTATTTTAAGGCTAAGGTCAAGTTCTAGGCTAATACCCTATGCTCCCTGTCAATATTTATGAACATGATTTTTCACTGATTAAAACTCTTCAAACTATCCATCTCATATTCAAGTTAAAACCCCTAAAAACTAAAAAGCATGCCTGCAATTATGATGTGTCTTTAGAAATAGCAAAAGAAGAGGCTAGGAGATTAATTTGGGGATAAGCATAATGTTTATGGTACAAGAAACATTCCTTCTCCTAATGCAAAAATATTTGAAAGGACTTACCATTTGATGAGTACTCCGAAATGAGAACCGTGGGGAAAGAAAAGAATCGTGTAGAACTGCAGTCTCAGTCTTCAAATTTAACCTAATTTGGAAACCCAGAAACTATTAAAACTGGTGTTGGCTTTGCTTTCACATACCAAACATGTCTTGCGTAATGACCTCTGCCACATCTCAGAACCCTGATCAGTAGTTTTCAGGTCTTGTGAGTCACAAGAGACACGACAACTTGTTCTAGAGCAACTACTACATTTAAATCTTGCATAAGTTGGGATACTGACCTGCGTTACATAACGTATTTGTTTCAGGAAGTTTCAGAAAGTACAAATCTTAGAAGGCAGACATAAAGTGTGGAATTCTGACCTATCATTATTTTAAATTAGGTTTAGTAAGAGATTCATGGATGTTCAAAAAAAGGTAAGATTTATGACACAGGGTAACAGCATGGCACAGAACGTAGCATTTAGTCTTAATTTTAGTGGTGTAGCTTTTCATAATCTTAGTGAAGGCAGAACTGGACATCTAGCAACTCTACCTTCAATGAAGAAATGAAATCAAAACTCTGTTCTTCAAGTTTATTTTAGAAGGTTATATGATAGTCTTCAGGAATAGGGATTAGGATAGTGAAAAAGACACCAGTGAAAAATCAGAAGACAGAGGATACTCTAAAATGCTAAATGAAATGCATATATTTAAAATAATAAATATTTTACGATAAGAGTTTTCAACATGGCCAAATTAATGGCTTTAAAATATTAAAATGCATTGGGACTAGGGAGGAGAAAGGTGTTTTAAATATAAATTTACTGATTATAAACCTAAATTCAGAGGTATTTTGCAGGCATTTCAGAGGCAGACAAGGACAGGGAACAAGAACGTTGTCAAAGGTCTTTAAAGCAATTGCTTTTTGATCTCAGCACTTAACTGAAAATTCAAGAAGTTGAAGGTTGTTTCAGTTGTTCAGGATGATTCTTTGATGTTAATTGGGAACAAAATGTAAAGCCCCTTTTCTTCTGAACACGCTATGAATGAAACAAGAGACAGCATCTTAGTAAAATGAATACACTGCTACATGGTATTTTTAATCAGGGCTGGTCCCCAAATCCCTTCTCTCTTAGATCCATTTTCTAGAACTTGTGAAGACTGTGATTTTATTTTTTCTTTATTCCTTTTTGACATGCACTACGTTAAATTGACAAACATTTTGTTTTGTATAGTTTCTACTCCACTTTGGTCCACAGGTTTGTGCCTAGAGACCTTTACTGGGGTTGTGATTAAACCGCACTGGCAAGCTGCAAAGACTTCTCTGCAGAGACCAAAGCAGAGAAGTACTACATTCACCATTTTGAATTAGGTTTTGCCAACTCACCATGCTACTATAAACTTGACACAACTTGATTTTTTTTGGAGTGGCTAATTCCTACTATCTAGTGATTGTCAGTGCAAAAATTGAAAATGTGAAACTTTCTTCACTGATAGTTCTTCAAGGGAAAAGGGAAGCTTTCTATTTCATTGTCAAACACCATCAATTTCCAGACCTGCAATATAGGAAATCTAGAATGTGGCAAGTAGAGTACTTAGAGGCAAGCACATGGCTCAATGCTTTGCAAAATCAGAGCTGAAGATATTTGTAGAGTACAACATGCTGTGCTTAAAGGAAGGGAATAGATTACTTATATTCCAAATGTTTGCACAGTTTGAAAAGTGTTATTGCATTAGCCCTGTCAGCATGACTTACTTTGTTGGCTGCTCTACTCTGTATTGCTTTTTCTCGTACTTTCAGCATGTTTGTGCCCTACAAGAACTTAATTTCAAAATAAATCTTACATTAATTTTATATCATGAAAAAGTTCCGTGCACTTGCTTTAGTTGCAGGCAACATTTAGGTAAGCATTAAACTTCTCATTTTCTTAACTCACCTGATTAATGTCCATTTGGTCTCTCTAGCATCCTATCGAATCTTAGTGCTGAAGTGACAAAAAATAACAGTGGTTGACCATGATACACAAAAAAGTGCAATAATGGAGTGAGATTCACCTCTGTATTTCAAGCCTTTGCCCAGAAATCATAGCTCTTACTGTAAGCAATGTCATGAACCCTTTCGTTGTGTCTGTAAAGTTGGGCAGATATACCTTATTGCATTTCCATTTTCTCTGGTCCTTAGCTTTGCAATCTGGCACCATTCCAACTGTCTGTAAGGATGAGACCTGAGCATGACCATACACCAATGTGCCCTAATTTGTTTTGGAAGGAAATCTGGATGTATGGACTGGCAAAAACCATGGACTTTTCTAATAGGTCTCTTGATCTGTATAGCAAGGTCCATGGGCATTGCACAAAGTGCACTTGTCCCATGGTGCAGAGCACAGAATCACTGAATCATGGAATGTTAGTGATTGGAAGGGAGTTCTAGACATCATCTAGTCCAACTCTCTTGCCAGAGCAGGTTCGCCTAGAGCAGGTCCATGCGTCCAGGTGGGTTTTGAATGTCTCCGGAGATGGAGACTCCACCACCTGTCTAAGCAGCCTGTTCCAGCGCTCTGCCACCTTCAAAGTAAAAATGCTCTTCCTTATGTTTAGGTGGAACTTTCTATGTTTAAGTTTGTGCCCATATTTCTTGTCCTGTTGCTTTGCACCACAGAAAAATGACTGGCACCCACAATTTAAGTATTTATAAGCATTGATAAAATCCTCTCTCAGCCTTCTCTTTTCCAGACTAAAAAACTCCAAGTCCCTCAGCATTTCTTCATAACAGAGTTGTTCTAGTCCACCTCTGTAGCCCTTTTCTGTACCCTCTCCAGAAGTTTCCTGTCTTTCTTGAACTGGGGAGCACAGAACTGGACACAATATTCCAGATGTGGTCTCTCCAGGGTAGAGTAGAGGGGGAGGAGAACCCCCCTTGACCTGCTGGCCACACACTTGTTGATGCACCCCAGGATGCCATTGGCCTTCTTGACCCTAAGGGCACATTACACAGTATCACAGTATCACAGTATGCTAGGGATTGGAAGGGACCTCAAAAGATCATCAAGTCCAATCCCTCTGTCAGAGCAGCAACACCTAGATGATGTTACACAGAAAGGCATCCAGGCGGGTTTTGAATGTCTCCAGAGAAGGAGACTCCACAACCTCCCTGGGCAGCCCATTCCAGTGCTCTGTCACCCTCACTGAAAAGAAGTTTCTTCTCAAATTTAAATGGAACCTCTTGTATTCCAGCTTGATTCCGTTACCCCTTGTCCTATCATTGTTTGCCACCAAGAAGAGCCTGGCTCCATCCTCGTGACACTCCCCCTGTATATATTTATAAACACTAATAAGGTTACCCCTCAGTCTCCTCCAAACTAAAGAGCCCCAGCTCCCTCAGTCTTTCCTCGTAAGGGAGATGCTCCACTCCCTTAATCATCCTAGTGGCTCTGTGCTGGACTCTCTCCAGCAGTTCCCTGTCTTTCTTGAACTGAGGGGCCCAGAACTGGACACAATATTCCAGATGAAATTGCTGGCTCCTGGTCATTGTGTTGTCCACCAGGACTCATAGGTCTTAATCTACTGGTTGAAATTACTGATCAAATGTACATAAGTCACAGTGGTGTCTTCAGTGGGAATATTAGATAAAATTGTACTGATGTTTTCCACTTCCACAACAAAGCATTTACACATTATAATCATTGTTGCTCATGCAGGCTGCTCAGGAGTTGACAGCTGTGAGAGCACAATAAGCTTCTGTGAAAGATGAATGAACTAGTGCCACTCACGCTGGCTTGGTGGCAGAGGGTATGAGAGAAACAGGGAGCCTTGCAGAAAACTGGAGGCGGGTCTGTGCTGTGCATGGATGAGTGTCACTGGTCACAAGGGTGCAGCATGGGCCGGACCAGCTGTCCTGATCAGGGTTCTGGAGATGCTACAGCCTCCGGTGTCTCTCTGTGGGTTATAGAGCTCCATAACTGAAGTGACTAGATCAGGTGCAGGTAACAGCCCAGTTGTGGATGTACTGAAACCAGATCAGAGCATAAAGTCCATCTTATCTGCTCTGAGCTCCTCCAGTTGGACTAATGTCCACTGGTTCAAACTGGCTCAGACAGACCTCGCTCTACAAGCTTCAGTCATAGCATCACATACCTGATCATTGTGCCTAGGTTTGAAGACCTAGAATAACGTCCTGATAGGGAGATATTGCCATTAATTTCTTTGAGACTCCATAGCTAGAAGAGTTCATAGTTTCATCCTTATTGATGTTGTCAGTTTTTCCAGATTACAACAGAAGCAAAAAAAATATAAAAGAAACTGCCTATTTGCAGTACTAAGTTAAACTGATGGTACTATTTGTTTCTTCAGTACTGCTTTTACTAGTGTTCTTTGAATTATGCCAATCATTTTAATGTCTTACTGGAATATAGTTAGAAGTTCTAGGGAAGTAACTTAGAAGTATTTATTTGTTTTCTTTCCCTTTAGAAACTTTCCAACAAAAGAAACAGCTAACCAAAAATCATTACTCGATTCTTCAATAAGTAATGTAGTATTAACCACAACATGGAGATTTTTTTATAAGAATTTATAGCTTCTAAGTGTATAAATTAAGTTATATTTTTGCAAAAAAACCCTAAACAAACAGAGACCTTTAATCAGTTAGCTGTAATGCCACTTCATTTTTTAAAAAATAAATATCTTGGACACTAGTCTTTCACAGACTGTTATAAATACATACTGAGACCAGAAAAAAATGAATCTTGTTCACATAGCTTGCGGGTTAGACAACCTGTCCTTGCAAGACAACTCCATATGAAAGCTGAGTATTTTCCATGAAATAAAAATCACAGGATAATATCCCCTTCAGACTTTCTCAAGGAATACCAAATTACATTAGAAAAGTAAATTCTGTACATGCACAGCCAAGATCTTATGTGACTACAGAAAAGCTGGGAGTGAATGAAGTCTCTGTTTATGCTTTCCCTGGTGGTCTGATTTTGTTACCTTGTTAACAGTGCTTTGTCTTTTAAAGCCAGAGCAAGGAAGTAAAAATTCCTGTTCCAAACATGCAGCAACAGACTTCGTCATTCACATCACTTTGCAATAACAGCAACGTAAGTCAGCAGCCGCGTGCACAGACTCTAGTCAAAATGAGTGGTAACTTGGGACCTATGAATCACAACTCTCAACTTTTTCAGCCTGGGCTTTAGCAACTTGCTCTTTCTCTTTTAAGGTACCTCCTGTGCTTTTCAGCCAAATCAATTTTTTCTCCTTCTTCTTTTATTTTTATTTTTATTTTTTATTTTAATTTTTATTTTTATTTTTTATTTTTATTTTTATTTTTATTTTTTGATCAAACACTAGTTGAAGACAGTTACAATGCAAAAACTTGTTTCCATCTTTGCAGTCAGAACATTAAAAACAATTCCAACTTCAGAGAAATAAGATAATTTCTTGACTCTCAAATGAAAGATAAACAAAGTAATAGCTTGCTTAGGAAGACATTGAAACCCAAGTATAAAGCAGTAATGTTCATATTCCACAAGATAATTTTCATTCTCATAGCTAAGATCAATATTTTCTCCTGTCAACTTTGATAAGAATAGCAGATGAAATGCCAACAAGCTCCAAACTATCTTATAATCAAATACCAAACTCAAGTAATTTAATAATCCTATTCCAAATGAATCAGCTATGTTTGAAACAGCTATTTCACTCTAGGCTCTTCATTTGTGGTGGGTTTTGTGCATTATTCTAAAGTATAAAAAAAGCTGCTGGGAATCAAATTCTTCCTTTCTTTTGTTGCCCACACCAAAATTTAGGCACTCTGCTGTGAATGGCTGTGCTGAGAGGCTTACAGATATGATACCAGCTTGGGGATCCAAACGCCCCAAAAAAACAAAGAGAGGATGGGTTTGGCGGGGGAGACGGAACATCCCTAGGGATGTCAACACCCCTAAACAAGAGATGTTAACACTGAGGTGGTTAAGCCTCCTTGTGTCAGATAGTACTGAAGCTGCCCAGGTGGCCACGTAATTACAGTCTGATCATGAAAATGGAGAGTGTAGGGGAAATCAGACTCCCCACAGTACACAGCAGTCATGTCCCTGCTCCACACTCTATTCCGCAGAAGGGACCTGTTATTACAGCTGGCTGTTAGTTTTCTTCATACAGTGGTTTCCAATATCTTTTGCAAACTACAGATTTTCTGCCAGCAAATTGACTTTTTTTTTGCCAGACAGATGAATCTTTCCTTTGAGTGAGTCAGAAATGGCCACCCTCTAGCTGCCTCACTTTTGCTCAGCCCCTTCATTCAGATTGATGTTGTCTTCCTTCCCCCTGGTCCTGATGATGTGCAGGAAGGCGATTGCTGCTGTATAATGCTTAGGCAGCTTGTGAGCAGGACACCAAGGACTGTGCTCAGGGCAGTGACACAGTTTGCGGAAGAGGGAACACATTTTGCCTGCAGATGGGCAGAGCGTCCCTGCCAGGGAGGTCACCAGGAATCACCTTTAGTTTGTTCTGCACTGAATCAATTTCCATGTCTGTAACGTGAACAAAATCAGCATTATTCTCTCGCTGAAGGAAGTATTTATCGGACTTATTTAGTGCTTTATCTAGATTCTTGTCTCCAGTTTCTTCCAGGAACTGTAGCTGTTTGTGGACTCAGGCAGGGTATTTTTAACAGAGTTCCATGTGTCCAGCACAATTCTTTCAGCAGTTTCCTGAGCTAATTCTGAAATGAGAGAGAAGGAGAGATGTTTCAGAATTCACAGCCCCACATTATGCTTTTTTCTCATTGTCAGGATACTGATCTATGGACTTTGCAGAGAGACTTCCAAGGATCACAGCACTCGGTGCAGTTGCGTCCAGAGATTTACCCAATTTTGAGCTTTGTTCTGTAACTCACACATATTTCAGAAGTATAAGCCTTATTTTGATTGAATAATGCCCACTGAATCACTAAAATTTTCTTATTGCTAGAAGAATATACCTCATATGTGTTCTCTTTTTTGACAATCATCTTCTTGCAATTTCTCTTTATTGTATTTTAAATGATGGGTAAATGTGAATGTTGCAAATTCAAAGTGGTGGGTTAGCACTCACCTCATGACACTGTGTTTTAGAACAAAGTTACTGGGGCAAACTAGAGAAAATCAAACATAAGTTCTGGCTAGTTGTTCCTCAAGAAGCCAAAACTGAACTGTCAGTGAATTGTTTCTATTCTAACAGCTTCTGATATATAGAATCATAGAAACAGAATTATTCTACGCACTACACATTGTAAATAGTAACTTCTTTTTTTTTTCTTTATTTTTTAATACATACCCTAAAATATGTACTCTAAAACTTTAGGTCATAATTATTAGAAGCTTAAAAAAGTCACCTAGTTCATTTGAAGCAGAAAGCATATCTTGAAATTATCCGTGTATTTATAGGTGAGGAAAACATTAGACTTGTTGAACTGAGTATTGTGCAGAAAGATTTACTGGATGTTAATTTAAGATCAGAAGTTGAGATCACAAAGCAAGACTTTCTAAATATTCATTATGGCCTTCTAAATTGCAATCCTTCCATCAAGGTTACACAGTTTATTAAATATTCATAAAACAGAGACCCCAAAAAAATTCTAATTGCAAATAAGTGCAACTGATGTAGATTGAATTATTTATGATTCCATTTGTTAAACTAAGACAATAAAAATTGATGAAAGACATTAAGTGGACCAGAATTTAAGGTAAATTTAGCACAGCCTATTTTTTTTTCTCTGTGCTTTCTGATGGATAGAACCTCTTGGCATTTACAATACATGTCAAAAAGACTGATTGTTTCTGTCTGTTTTAATCTTAATGAAATCATCATTACCATGTGATATACTGACATTATTAGTAAGTTTTAGGTGTCACTACAAAAAAAAATTAATAAATAGCCTTCTCATATTTAGGGAGAAGTTCTCAATGTCAGACAACAAAGAGTTTATTACACTGACAAGCAGAGCCTGAGCAGCTGAATTTCAAAATTATGCCCCTACTGCACGGTCCGGAAAGAGGGGGAACCTGCTCCTTGTTGAGGACCAGAAATGAAAACTCACGCATGAGTGACCTGAAACTGGGGGCAACTAAATGTCATCTGGTAATAACAATGCAGGGGAAAACTACTCGGCTCATTTGGTTAAACCAAATCATGATTAAAATGAGTTATTGATTTAGTAACAACATTTAACAACAAGCGAACTATAGATTTAGAATTAATATCAACAATACAACAAAAAGAAGCACAACTTTAGACACAAAAATGTTAATAAACACCTACAGGTTTTGAAATTTCCTGGCATAATAAATTAAAAAAAAAATGTTTTAACAACACACACACATTTTCCTACAGCCTGTGCGGGTTTCAGGCCCAGGCACCTGTCTCAGGGGCGCAGAGTGCTGCAGTACTGTGAGAGCCTGTGTTTCTCCCTGCCACCTCGGATGCTCACAGAGGGTGAACCCCTGTGAGATAGCACCTGGGAGTGCCTGCTCACCATCTCCAAGGTTGCACATGTGCACTCGGTGGGTCCCTGCTCACTGACCCTGCTGCCCATCACTGTTTGGGTGCAGTTGTCGCAGGGGAGGATGCTCAGGGTGGTGACACCATGGGGTGGCTTCTGACAGCACCATATTGAGCATTGGTTGTTTCTCTGTGACTACATTGATCTCTATTCTGCACCCCCTCACCCATCCTTTCTGCTGTTACAGGTTTGTGAGCTTTGTCCTCCTTTTAAAGCTGACTGCTTTGTTTCTAAAGTCTCTCTGCAATTGGTGCCTTTGTCTTTAACATTTTTGAACAAATACTTTCTCATCAGTTTTGGGTGCTCTGTTCACACCTGTGTACACCCACTCTTCTGTTCTAAACAACTGTGTTACACATGTCATTCTACATTACGAAGAGTTTGGACTACGTGACCTGCCCTGAAAAACACATTGAAAAAAAAAAAAGGTGACATGACTCCATGACCCTTGAAGTCAGTCTGTGAGATGTACCTACATCTCCTTCCTTCCAGCTGTATATACTGCAAGTGTTGTAAAGCCAATAGTTCTGTGAGCCATAACCATCCACGTGACAAGCCCCAACACTGTAAAGAGGCTTGGATTCCTTTGCTGCCAACAAAAAAACTGAAGGGGTCTTTCTGCATCTTAAGATCAGGGAGAAAGTCCAGAGGAATTGCTAACTTACAAGTGTCTAAGTTTTAGATGATTGGAGTTAGGGGATATGGACCTTGACCTTCAGACAGTTGGAATAAATGTTGTCTAAAGTAAGGAGGAATAAATTTAGGACAAACTGACACATACACATCTGATGAAGAAAATGTAGCTGCCAAAAATATTTTTCACTACCTAAATAGCTCCACTTCATTGCAAACTGTGTTAAAAGAGTTAATAGGGCATAGGACAAGTAAGGAACATTAATAAGATAATTAATTATTTGCATCTCAACTTCGACTAGATAATATCCAAATTTATAACTTGGATAGAGGAGATAAGAGCTGGTGGGTAGAGACAAGGAAGGCAAACCCCTTTCCCTCAGAAGCAGCCAAATTTCTTCAGCTGCACTGAGCACGGAAGGGACATGTACAACCTGATGTCAGTGTGAACTGTGGTGTCACCATATATATATATGGTGTCATCCACTCACAGATGCAGAATTAAGTTCCTTGTTAAAGATTCGCACATGAACAGGAAGATTCCCAGTCGTTTCAGTCAACTCTATCGTTCATAGTGCCACTGAGTGATTACTCATTCCCTTGCACTCAGAAATTTTTCTTTCATATATATCCTGGGCTAGTTCTATTTTCTCACTGGTGTACTTTACATCTGAGACATGACTATCTATTTAATGTTAGATTAAGACCACAACTTCTGGTTTCGTATTCCAACCAAGAGTGTGTAAATCTGTAATTAAAATGAATCGCATGATGTTTCCTCTTCTTTTGTTACCCTTGAATTCCCATGACTAAAAAGTTTAAGAATTTCTAATTAAGAAAGATAATATACTCACTTGGACTAATGAGAAGTGCTGCCAAAGGCTGCTACAGACATAGCACTTGAACTGAATCTCTGAACAAATATTAATTTGTCCTATGATATGAAGATCGAACATTTCTATCATGCAGGTTTTTTAATGACTGATGGAATTACTAAAGAAACTGAAGGTTATCATACGAGTGTCTCACGTCTGATGCATTTTCTCACGCTGAGTACTAAGCTCTGGCCAAAGTAGTCCATCTAATACCAGGTGTTACATGACATAGGTTGACTTTTACCTTTCACATGTGCTAATGAATACAGCCATGGCATGAGCAGAACTTAATTACAATGAGGCTACTACATCCCCCTGTAAGTGGGAATGGTTTGAGCTGAAGGTCAAGAAAAGGAGATGAGTGGACACTGGATTGGTTGTTGTACGTCTAGAAGGGACAGAACTGGGAAGACTGTGTAAGGGCTGGGGAATCTGTTAGCAGCAAAGTGCCTTGAAATTAGATGATGAGGTGTTAAAGTCCCATTATGGTCATGCAGATACTTTACGAAACATCAACTGAGAGTAATTCACTTAGATCTGCAGTTCTCTTCCAGCTTCTGTAACACAGTTAGAAAAACCTACTAGTGGGAGTCAGTGATCTATGGAGGCATGTCCCTTCCCTTATGACAGCAAACCATCAAATCCAGGGGATTCAGAGCTGGGGACCTTCTTTAATTAAACTCTGGATGATGGGAAAGAACAAATACAAATTACAGTATAAAAAAGGAACACAGCAGAGATCTAGTATTAAAAGATCCAGTAATAAAAGATAAATCCAGACCTGCTTCCCAGGATAGATTCTAAGTGAAAACTGGATTTCATTCTCTCAGTTTCACAAGTTTACAGTATATTAGAGAAAGAGCTATTTCAGTTTCACAAATCTACTCTGTATTACAGAAAGAATTACAACCTCTGATATTGATTTAGTGTCGTGGTTTGAACTGGCTGCCTGGGCTGGCAACACATGGTCACTCGCTTACTCCTCCGCCTACCCCTGTCCCCACAGGAATATGGAGGGAGAAAAAATTCAACTAAAAAGGCTCAAGGATTTGGATTAGGACAAGGAGGGTTCATTCACCGCTCATGGTCATGGGTGAAAACCAGAGCAAACTTGGGTAGAAAAGATAAATTTAATTTACCACCGCTAGTTTACTAGATCAGAGCAGGATAGTGAGAGAAAATAAATACAATCCGATCTTAAGTATACTTCCCTCTCCACCCCTCCTTTCTTCCCAGCTACCTCCTCCCCTCCCATTGGTGCAAGGGGTTGAAGGGGTGTCATGTGGCTGACCATTATTCATTTTCCATGGCAGTCCTTCCTTTTTGGGAAAGAGGGCTTCTTGCAGCGTTTCCCTGCTGCCACGTGGTGTTCATCTCACAGGAGGAAATTCTTTCCCTTCACGTGAATTCTTCTCACCAGTGTGACATCCTCCTTGGGGTTTCAGGTTGCTTCAGGCACATCCTCTGCTCCTGTGTGGTCTCTTTCTTCCCCACACATGGGATTCTCCATGTGCTGCTGTATCCTGGACATTTCACCACCATTAATGCCCTCAGCTCCCAGGCAATCCCTGACATCTCACTCACCACACGACTCTGAGAAAATGCTCTACTCCCGTGCTTTTCCCCCGCCCTTTCGCACCAACCTCGTGTTTTTCTCTTCTCTCACCTTCTCCATTCTCTAAACACAAAAACTCCAACACAGAAGACAAAGCACACATAAAAGGACAAAAAAAAAAAGAGCCTGGCCCAACAGGTTTCCCCTCTTAAATTCCTTGATCACAGAGGCACTGATTGGCCTGGCCTTGTCCAGGATCGAGTCCAACTTTTACCTGGGCTGGGAAAGGCTCTGGAAGTTTTACAAGAAGCCACCCCTATTCAAATCCGTGACATTTAGTGTTTGGAATTTTTTTCATGACACTCCACAATTCCCTTTTAAATCATTGTAATGCATTTTAAAATAATGTAAACGTGTCATAATTTTTTAAAAGACAACTTGAAGGTATCTAAATCACAGAAGTGTGCAAGAATAGCCATCACTGTCTTGGACAAACACAAAACAATACTGAAACTCACTGTTTGGTGGCTGAGGAATTGGTTCAATGATTGCACACAGAGAGTGATGGTGAACATATCAATGTCCAGATGGAGATCAATGAGAAGTCCCTCAGAGGGTCCGTACTGGGACCAGTGTTGATTAATATCTTCATCAATGACATAGATAGTGGGATTGAGTGCACCCTCGGCAAGTTTGCCGATGACACCAAGCTGTGAGGTGCATTTGACACACTGGATGGAAGGGATGCCACCCAGAGGGACCTTGACAGGCTTGAGAGGTGGACCTGTGCCAACCTCATGAAGTTCTGTAAGGCCAAGTGCAAGGTTCTGCACCTGGGTTTCACACAATCCCAAACACAAATACAGGCTGGGTGATGAGTGGATTGAGAGCAGCCCTGCAGAGGAGGACTTGGGGTACTGGTAGAAGAAAGGCTGGACATGAACCAGCAATGTGTGCTTGCAGCCCAGAAGCCTGCATCAAAAGAAGCATGGCCAGCAGGTCATAGGAGGAGATTCTGCCCCTATAACCTCTTCTAGCCTCAGAGGTCCACCGCTCTATCCAGACTAGTCTTGGGAATATTTCCTGACAAGTGTTAATTTCCAAATTATTTCTAAGAATTGCTTGCGATGATGTTTAGTGCCGTGAACCAAATATGTGACAAGACTGCTCCAGTGACTTCGGAATATCGATGATCAGGTTCCAGCACTTGGGCTTGCTACGCACGGTGATTAATTTAATAGCACATGTTGCCTTTTTATACCATACAGTATTTCACTTAAATCCATATCTTCAAGGTTGAAGGACACCTTCCTGCCAAATTCTAAAGGAATTGCAGCACTTTAAATACATATTAACAATAACATCTATGTGTGTTCTCATAGAATCTTAGAATGCATTGAATTGAAAAGGACATTTAAAGGTCATCTAGTGCAACCCCCCTGCAGTGAGCAGGGACATCTTTAAGGAGATCAGGTAGCTCAGAGTCCCATCAAGCCTGACCTTGAATGCCTCATCTGGAAATGTAAGTGGAAGTCAGGGTTTGCAAGAGCTACTGGAACACAACTAATAGTAATGTTATCCTGGATGACCACCCTTGATTCACTAAAACTTACAAAAATATGACTCCTCGCTGAAGGCTGACACTTTATTAGAGATCCATTAGTAACAGGAGCAAGTCCCATGGGTGACTGTGACATGATGTGAATTCTCTGTCTGAACTAAAATCAGCCTCTTAGTCGTAGTTAATTTTTTAATTTTTTTTTCTAGCATACTCCAGGAAGAATGATGCAATTATGTTGCTTTTTTTTTTAGTGTCTTTTTAAAATTTTTTTTTCTGCTGCTGTTCTTTTGCAAGGTTCGGATTGTGGAACCACTACAGAAATTCTGGGAAACTGCATTGTGGCTTGATCACACACTCTTTAAAGGATGGTTGTAGCTGAAGCAATCTTTTTCTTTACTTTTTTTTTTTTTTTTCAGTACATGAAATATGACTTTGGAGAGGAATTAGGTAGCAGGGGAGGGCAGGGAAAGGGAGAAACACTTATAATTGTGTCTGTGTGAGTGAGAATAAATCTCCAGATTTTCCCCCATTATCTGTCACATACCAATAGATTGTACTCTAATGTAGCTGCCAAAATAGATATGACATAGGATAAATCTGTCTCAACCAAATCATGCAGCCATTGGGCTTTTCTACAACAACCACCTGACCAGGTTTGATTATTATGATCATTGTTATATAGTTCTGTTGGTATTTTTTATTGCTGGAAGCATACTGGACTGAAACGTAAAGTGTTATTGAACTTGCAGTAAAACTGAAAATAATGTTTCAAAAATAGGCTGTCTGAAATTGAGTGGGCTTTTCTGCATCTTTCAGACAAAAACCAGAAGCACAAATTCTGAGATCTGTAAACTGCCAAAGAAGAGAATTGTCCAGCCCTTTCTGTCATATATGGACTAGAATGGGGAGCAGAATGTTAGTCTACAAATTCCTTTAATAGGTGAAAAAGCACTATTTTTTTGTATATCTATATGTATCTAGTGCAGTGTAGGGGAAAGGGACCTGGGAGTCTTGGTGGACAGCAGGATGACCATGAGCCAGCACTGTGCCCTTGTGACCAGGAAGGCCAATGGCATCCTGGGGTGTATTAGAAGGGGGGTGGTTAGTAGGTCAAGAGAGGTTCTCCTTCCCCTCTACTCTGCCCTGGTGAGACTCCATCTGGAATACTGTGTCCAGTTCTGGGCCCCTCAGTTCAAGAAAGACAGGGAACTGCTGGAGAGAGTCCAGCACAGGGCAACTAGGATGATTAAGGGAGTGGAGCATCTCCCTTATGAGAAAAGGCTGAGGGAGCTGGGGCTCTTTAGTTTGGAGAAGAGGAGGCTGAGGGGTGACCTCATTAATGTCTACAAATATATCAAGGGTGAGTGTCACGAGGATGGAGCCAGGCACTTCTCGGTGACAACCACTGATAGGACAAGGGGTAATGGGCTGAAACTGGAACATAAGAGGTTCCGCTTAAACTCGAGAAGAAACTTCTTCTCAGTGAGGGTGACGGAGCCCTGGAACAGGCTGCCCAGAGAGGTTGTGGAGTCTCCTTCTCTGGAGACATTCAAGACCCTCCTGGACATGTTCCTATGTAGCATTATCTAGGCGTTCCTGCTCTGGCAGGGGGACTGGACTTGATGATCTTTTGAGGTCCCTTCCAATCCCTAACATTCTGTGATTCTGTGATCTATATATATCTATACATCTGCTTTTATGTAGATTGTGATCTTGGGGACAGAAGTGTTATGGAAGGGAAAACCCTTTTGTTATTACCCCTTTTCTTCTGTCTTGCTGAGCAGAAATATCCATCATCATGGAATATTCTCTTAATGAATGCCTTCTCACCTGACTTTGGAGTAGGCTGTAAGGAAATTTATATAAACTTTCAGTGGCAAAAAATGTCTATGACTGTCATTTTGAATCATCCTGTAGCTAAAAATATAACAATAGAACTGGAAAAACATATTCAAATGGACTGCTTAGGTTAGAAATAGTAGCTTGCCAAAATGCAAACTTATCATGGGAACACGTTCATTTCATTCAAATGTTGAAGAGGAAAGGGTTTTAAATATACGAAGGAAATTATTTCCACTTTTAAAGAGTTTCCGTTCAGATTTAAAACCACTGAAATTAGACCATTTCTCCCTCCCCCTGGATCTGAACAATAACTCATTTTTTAAACATATAATGAATATTTTCACGTATATTACACTTCTTAACTGAATTTCTATTTATATGAAACTTTTTATGTTTCTGCAGTAATGTAATATAAAAGGTAACTTTGGAATTTTTGTGGAGTAAGTCTTCTGAAATCTGAGCCCTGTTGCACAGTTCAGCACGTCCCTGCTGCTGAGCGCAGGCTTCTCCCTGGAGGCTTTACTACAGGGAGTACTGACGCAGGCAAATATTTACAGTGTGAATACGGATAGTCCAGCCTCAGCCCTTTGTGTATCCTCCACTCCGAGTCAATTGAATTAAAATGTAACTTCCAGATCTTTACCACATGAGAGAACTACATGAGACACGTTTACATGAACTGTTTCCCACTGGGATAGTTACCAAGATACAATTAGGAGAAAATCAGATGTATGCAGGCTGTTCCCTGGGCCTCCTGGCCACTTGAGTACTCTCGTAGCTGCAGGACAGGGGTGTTCTTGGAGGGGAGGCATCACCAGCTAACACCACATGCCAGCTCCGGGGATTTGAAATGCACAGGGGTATTTCTCACCTGTTTTCATTTTAAAATACAGATGAGATTTTTTTTGAAGGTGATCTGAAATAAATACCAAGACTTTCTGAAGCAGTTCGTTGTCTCTCTTGAGCTGAGGGGCCCAGAATTGGACACAATATTCCAGACGTGGCCTCACCAGGGCAGAGTAAGGGAGGAAGGAGGACCTCTCTTTACCTACTATCTACTCCCCTTTTAACACACCCCAGGATGCCATTGGCCTTCTTGGCCACGAGGGCACACTGTTGACTCATGGTCATCCTAGTGTCCACCAGGACCCCCAGGTGCCTTTCCCCTGTGCTGCTCTCCAACATGTTGGTCAGTCCCCAACCTATGATGGTATGTGGGGTTATTCTTTCCCAGATGCAAAATTCTACACTTGCCCTCTTTGAATTTCATAAGATTTCTCCCCACCCACCCCTCTATCTTGTCTAGGTCGCTCTGAATGACAGCACAGCCTTCTGGTGTGTCAAACACTCCTCCCAGTTTTGTGTCATCAGCAAACTGGCTGACAGTGCTCTCTAATCCCTTGTCCAAGTCATTGATGAATATACTGAACTGTTTGAGAGAGTCCAGCTCAGAGCCACAAAGATGGTGAAGGGAGTGGAACCTCTCCCTTATGAACGACTTATCCTTGGTGCCATCTCAAGGCATATCAGGGATAAGAGGGTCATTAGAGACAGTCAACATGGCTTCACCAAAGGGAAGTCGTGCTTGACTAACCTCATAGCCTTTTATGAGGATATAACAAGGTGGATAGATGATGGCCGAGCGGTGAATGTGGTCTACCTTGACTTCAGTAAAGCATTTGACACAGTCTCCCACAGCATCCTTGCTGCTAAACTGCAGAAGTGTGGTCTAGACTCTCGGGTAGTGAGGTGGACTGTGAACTGGCTGAGGGGAAGAAGCCAAAGAGTTGTGGTCAATGGGGCAGAGTCTGGTTGGAGACCTGTATCCAGTGGAGTGCCTCAAGGGTTGGTACTGGGACCAGTATTATTCAATATATTCATCGATGACTTGGATGAGGGACTAGAGAGTACTATCAGCAAATTTGCTGATGACACCAAGCTGGGAGGAGTGGCTGACACACCAGAAGGCTGTGCTGCCATCCAGCGAGACCTGGACAGGCTGGAGCGTTGGGCGGGGAAAAATTTAAAGAAATATAACAAGGGTAAATGTAGAGTCTTGCATCTGGGTAGGAACAACCCCAGGTTCCAGTATAAGTTGGGGAATGACTTATTAGAGAGTAGTGTAGGGGAAAGGGACCTGGGAGTCTTGGTGGACAGCAGGATGACCATGAGCCAGCAGTGTGCCCTTGTGGCCAGGAAGGCCAATGGCATCCTGGGGTGTATTAGAAGGGGGGTGGTTAGTAGGTCAAGAGAGGTTCTCCTTCCCCTCTACTCTGCCCTGGTGAGACCCCATCTGGAATACTGTGTCCAGTTCTGGGCCCCTCAGTTCAAGAAAGACAGGGAACTGCTGGAGAGAGTCCAGCACAGGGCAACTAGGATGATTAAGGGAGTGGAGCATCTCCCTTATGAGAAAAGGCTGAGGGAGCTGGGGCTCTTTAGTTTGGAGAAGAGGAGGCTGAGGGGTGACCTCATTAATGTTTACAAATATATCAAGGGTGAGTGTCACGAGGATGGAGCCAGGCTCTTCTCGGTGACAACCACTGATAGGACAAGGGGTAATGGGCTGAAACTGGAACATAAGAGGTTCCGCTTAAACTCGAGAAGAAACTTCTTCTCAGTGAGGGTGACGGAGCCCTGGAACAGGCTGCCCAGAGAGGTTGTGGAGTCTCCTTCTCTGGAGACATTCAAGACCTGCCTGGACACGTTCCTGTGTGGCATAGTCTAGGCATTCCTGCTCTGGCAGGGGGATTGGACTTGATGATCTTTCGAGGTCCTTTCCAATCCCCAACATTCTATGATTCTATGATTCTATGAGGAAAGGCTGAAGGAGCTGGATCTCTTTAGCTTGGAGAAGAGGAGGCTGAGGGGTGACCTCATTAATGTTTATAAATATGTCAAGGAGGAGTGTCAGGAGGATGGTGCCAGGCTCTTTTCAGCGGCGTCCAATGACACGATAAGGAGCAATGGATACAGTCTGGAACATAGGAAGTTCCATAAAAATATCAGAGAAAACTTTTTCACAGTGAGGGTGACAGAGCACTGGCACAGGCTGCCCAGGGAGGTTGTGGAGTCTCCTTCTCCAGAGACATTCAAAACCCCACTGGACGCATTCCTATGTGACCTACTCTAGGTGATCCTGCTTTGCAGGGGAGTTGGACTGGATGATCTTTTGAGGTCCCTTCCAACTGCTGATGTTCTGTGATTCTGTGATTCTGTCTAACTTTACTGTTGTCTTTTGAATGTTCCCAGGAATCAGAAAAATGTCCAGAATTCTATCAATATACTGATTTTTTTTTTTCTTTCTGTTGTTTCCCTCTCCCTTTATTGTATTATATTCCCTGCTTAGCAGCTTAGTTCATGTACTGTGCTTTTTTTCAAAATCAGTGTGGTGGTAAATAAATTTCAGGAACCGTCTCTTTGCAAAAATGGAAATGATGATGCTAAGCGCTTTTTGGTGAGTAGACCAACAGTTAATTTCATTTGGCTGGTGTTAATGAGTCAGTAGAAAGGAACCATACACATCTCCTATAGACAGCCCACAGGCTGGCCAAAGCCACTGAACATGCAAGGCCGTCTGATTCATCAGATGCTCACAAGATTGCTAAATCTGATACAGTGACAGGAAAAAGAACAGATGGCAGCAGCTGGAGAAGACATTGACACCACCAGTAGCAGCCTGCAGAAAGCCTGATCAACTGTGTTGTGGGGCTGGATCTGCAAGTCCTGCGTCTGGGATACAGACATTGCTCACTATGGTAGAAGTTTCTGAATGTCCCCCAGGTTTGATTAAACATGTTATGGTAATTTCTAAAACATAGTTAGTGTGACAGATGTACCAAGCAAAACTTTTCTAGCTGATGTGATACTAAAGCTGGCCAAATTTCATTAGCCATCACCCTAAATGGAAAAAAATCCCTCTCAGGCAGCAGGAAAACCTGCAAATTGTTGAACTACTTTACTTGCTGAGGATTGATTTTTACTACTAAGATTTTATTTATTCTTTGATCCTACATACAGAGATAGTCTGTCTTCAAATATGCAGGGAATGTCACTGCAAATGATGACTCTGTGCTACATTCAGAAAATCCTGTCTTATGTTTTTAAATCCTTTCCATTCCCTACAGTGTGTGTACCATGCCTTTCAAATGCCTGTTATGAAACACTGCTACCATCTGATGAGGCACTTGAGGGAGTCCGAAAAGAGGATGATTGTTTTACTCAAACTGGTATTTTAAAAGCTCGTAAGCCAATTTGCACCTGCAACTGCATATTTTGAGTCAAAACCAGCATTTGGTCCAGCATTCTGCCATGGAAATTTTGCATACTCTCTTTAACCTTCCAAAAAATGCTCTCCGTCTCATAAGGCAGAAAAGTTAGAAGGCCATACAAATCGACCTTAAATGTAATATTTTAATAACTAGAAAGAGAAGCAACACAGTTATATTTAATAGTGCATGCAGGTTTTTTGCAACGCATAGACAACATTATTCTGTGTTTGAAAAAACACCCGTGGAACTGAAGCTTTGTAGAAATGAAGTCCCGGAGGTGATGAACAAAAAAATATATGATATGTTAGCTCATCTAAACAGAAAAAGCAACATCATTCTCACATTCAATTGTTGATCTTAATAAAAGCAGTGAAAACACAGAGGAAGAGAGGAGCTGGTTGCAAAGGGAGCTGTTAGGGCTGACATACTGCTTCTGAATTTCAAGGTCCATTAACTTACTATCAAATATAGTGTGGCACCTGCCTTGGCATCTGGCTTTTCAAATCTATCTCTAATGATCAGAGAAATTGAATATAAATTCTGCAACTACTGACAGGTGCTTTTGTTAAGTGATATGCCTCAAGGATATTTATCGTAGGAGTTAAAAAAAAGAAGTCTCCATTTGTTTGACCTACTACTCCTTTCACTAAAAACTTTACTATTGAAGAGCTGATTTTGCAAAAACCTGTTTAATTTGCCATGCTGGTTAACATTTTTTTACAGTCTGAAATCACAAAAAAAACCCAAAACAAAATGCACCTTTGTATACATATGGATAGGTCCTAACTGTGATTAAAATTGAGATGCTGCTGCATGGCATATTACTGGACCCTTTACAGCATGTCCTCCTCGTTTTCACCCACCAGCTCAGGAACAACTCTGCATCTATTTGTGCTGCTTCTGGACTCAACTGTTCTGTCCTCTTCCATCTAGATTTATTGGTTTGAATTTGTTTCTTGGAGATTTCTGCATTGTCAACCTCAATGGCTTTTAATAACTTGCCTTACTGCCTGGAAGGAAGTCTTAAATGCCAGTTTAACGGCTTTGGGATAGTACATACAGGATTCACTCTATGTTCATCCTCTGCCAAGACTTCACCATGATAGATATTTTCTGCATAACTCCCTACATAATATTTAGTTACACATTCAATTATATTTCTTTTATCCATATTCAGAAATAGGTAACTCAAAATTATGTAGATACTCTCAAGGAAGCTAGGCAAATATGAAAAGAGACATGGAAAAAAATATCTTCTGAATATCACCTTCAAGAAGTGTTGAGATAGTGTTTAGATCCAGTGCTTGTGCATTTAGTGAGGTTCAAAAAAAAGTATCACCAGCAAAAGTCTGATCCAGGTTAAATCAGGCAAAAAACTTAAAACCACACTCTGCTGCAGTTTCATTTATTTTCTATAGGCTCAGCGAGACAGTTCTAGTTCTTATGCTGTCAGGATTGTGTTATCAAGGTTGTATTTGTTATCGCCCAGGTTAGAAATTTTGTTTTTATTCAGAGTATTTCCACAGTTTTTCTGTCACTTTAAATTGTACAGAAGAGGTGACACTGGAAAAAGATTAGAGTCTATAGTTCATGGAGGGAGGGGCTGACCACCTGAGTGGAGAATAAGACTGTGGTCAGAGGATGTAGGGAGGCAACTAGAAAAGCTAAGGCCTCCTTGGAATTAAACCTTGCAAGGGAGATCAGGGACAACAGAAAGGGCTTCTTCTGCATTGCAGATAAAACTAACACTAGAGGCAATGTAGGCCCACTGCTAAATGAGGTATCTGCCCTGGAGACAGAGGATAGAGGGAAAGCAGAGTTACTGAATGCTTTCTTTGCCTCTGTCTATAACTGCTGGAGACTGTCCACCGGAGCTTCACTCCCCTGAGACCCCAGAGGAAGTCAGGATAAAGCAGGAGTTTGCCCTGGTTGATGAGGACTGGGTCAGAGATCAGAAATCAGAAAGTTGTGGTTAATGGGGCAGAATCTAGTTGGAGGCCTGTATCTAGTGGAGTCCCTCAGGAGTTGGGACTTCAATATATTCATCAACGGCCTGGATGAGGGAACAGAGTGCACTGTCAACAAGTTTGCTGATGACACAAAACTGGGAGAAGTGGTTGACACACCAGGAGGCTGTGCTGCCATTCAGGGAGACCTGGACAGGCTGGAGAGCTGAGTGGGGAGAAATCTTATGAAATACAACAAGGGCAAGTGTAGAGTTTTGCACCTGGGAAAGAACAACCCCATGTGCCAGTATAGTTTGGGGGTTGACCTGTTGGAAAGTAGCATAGGGGAAAGAGACCTGGGGGTTCTAGTGGACAGCAGGATGACCATGAGCCAGCAATGTGCCCTCATGGCCAAGAAGGCCAATGGCATCCTGAGTTGTATTAGAAAGAGTGTGACTAGTAGGTCGAGAGAGGTCCTCCTTCCTCCCTTACTCTGCCCTGGTGAGGCCACGTCTGGAATATTGTGTCCAGTTCTGTGCCCCTCAGTTCAGGAAGGACGGGGACCTGCTTAAATGAGTCCAGCACAGAGCCACGAAGATGATGAAGGGAGTGGAACATCTCTCTTATACCTTATCAATATTTATAAATATGTTAAGAGTTAGTGTCAGGAGGACAGAGCCAGGCTCTTCTTAGCAATACCCAATGATAGGACAAGGGGCAATGGGTGCAAGCTGGAGCATAGGAGGTTCCATGAAAATATTAGAGAAAACTTTTTTGCTGTGAGAGTGATAGAGCACTGAAAGAGGCTGCCCAGAGAGGTTGTGGAGTCTCCTCTGAAGACATCCAAAACCCACCTGGACACATTCATGTGTGACCTACTGTAGGTGATCCTACTTTGGCAGAGGACTTGGACTAGATGATCTTTCAAGGTCCCTTTCAACCCTTAACATTTTGTGGTTCTGTGTGATTCTGTGGTTATAAACCACAACTAATCAAACAAACCCCACCAGGCCCAAAAAAGTGAGCAACATTTACTCTAGATCATATTTCCAGTTCAGTTTGCCATGACCCCATGAAAATACTTGTCCTCGAACAGGGAGAAGCCAGTGAGGTTGCCAGATAACTTCTGTTGCTGCTGTTAGTTCATGCTGGTTTGAAGGGACCACAATCATGACCGTGGATTTAGGGGAGTATAAGAGAGAGCAGAAAATGTAAATATTACATGCACAAGAGCTTTCTTCCTCAGAACAGCAATTGCTTAAATTTTAGGATGTTTGCAGATCTCTCCAAAATTGCATGTTTTTAATGAGTGGTGTGGTGCTAAGTCAGTAGGGTGTTCTTGAACAATTGCCTTTTTCATAGAATTTCCAATTAAATAAACATACTTTTAAGCATTCTTCTGGCAAAATAAAAGCAACAATCTGTTGAAGATTTTCATGAGGTTGGAGTCCTGGGACTGCAAAAACATTTTTTCTCAAGGACCTGATTTCCATTGTCATCTGTTCTCATAATGACCTGTGAGAAATGAGAGAAGCAATTAGCCAAGCATAGGGAAATTAAATTGGCGTAATCAGAAGCCAATCCTGAATGTTGCAAATGTTCCAGAGAGCAATCAAAATGAACATGGAGGGCAGAGACAGAGGAAGCTCCAGTGTTAAAAAGAGAAGCAGTGATCTAATTTGGGTGAAGCTGTGTTTATTGGCTGCAGTCATGCCAACCAGAAATGCATTCTTTTTATCTCTGATTTTTCGAATAATTTGCTTGTTACTGATTATGAGGAGTAACAATAAAATCTTATGTAGAAATGCATATATATATGATAAGTTTTAGTGAGTTTTAAGACTTTGTTGTTAGGATATTTCAAAGTAAGGGTCTATGGCATGCACTGTTCAAAGCAAGAGGAACATAAACTTTGTCTTACTCATCTGTATTTGAGATTGGTGACAAGCAACAGGTGACTTTCTGAAAGCACATAGTTAATTTCAGTTAGGAAAGTGATAGAAGTAAGTTTTACTCAGGAAGATTACCAAGGCTGAAGTTTGTCTTGAGGAGAAGTTAAATCCAAAACTGAAGATGTCATACCATAGTTCCATAGCTTCCAAAGAAGGTAAGAGATTTGCAGGTGGAAAAGAATTCCACCAAGAAATGTGTGCCATGTTTTTAGTGTAACACATTGGCATCTGTGGATGTGGAAATACAATAGTTCTTACTCTCAAATGAGCATTTTGGCATTTGGGGTGAAACTGTCAAAAACACCTAACCTAGCTGTGATCTTTGCCAGACTATAGTTGAGATAGCCAAGAAATGCCTCTTTCTACCAGTAAATTCTAGAAAACTCAACTTTTCCTTACAGACTTGGAAATCTGTTTGAAAGCCTGAGAAGAGCAGTTCAGTAACTGTCTTGATCTGACATCATATATACCCTAGGAACAAATGCAACCCACAAAACCAGAAAGTTCAGTCTGCTGGTCATTGCTAGTGTTCTCCTGGTAGCTGGAAATCATGACTTAAGGTCATTGCTGTGACCAGCTGAAGCAGAGTTTCAGACAAGTTTTTCTAATTTAGGTAAAGTGTAAGCACAGCATATTACCTTTTCTAGGTTGTTTCTCCACCAGTGTCTGCCTTTCTGCTTTTGTTGAATACTCTGCTAGGCCATCAGCTCAGAAGTCATCATTCAACCCTGGGATGGTGCAATCTTTCTTTCCCACCCCAGCAGTATCTGTACTAGCGGGAAAGTCACATTGACGGAGGGACAGGGATTCAGCAGCTCAGCTGGATGTGGGAAGTCTGCGATCAAACAGCTTCCACATGCAGAACACAATTCGGTTTGAAATGAAGTGAGCCTTTAAAACAATCTGGCTGCTGATTTCTTCAAGGTACAGCTTACTGACTTAAATCACATGTACAGAACAGAAAGATCTTTAAAAAAATATATTTCATTTTTTCTGCCATTCACCATGACTTCTCTCTTTTCTTCTCGAGCAGATTCCCCTCCTAACATCACAAAATGAGAGCAAGATTGTTCATGAATTTTAGACACATGAAGGAAATATATTGATCAGCACCTCTATCTGCATAATGCCTTTTAAAAAATCAAATAGCTGTGATTGAGATGGAACATATCTAGAAAATGACATTCAGCTTTAAACTTAATATTCAGTAAAATAAGTGTCTCCTGGTATCTTAGTTAAATAGTCTCACAACTAAAGTATTATTCATGAATTTACCCAGCTTCAGCTGAGCAGCTTCACCAGATTTTGCTAGGTACTTTCTGGAAAAAGATGTAATCATACTTCTGTTTCTTCTCTTGGAACTTTTACATGTCAATGATGCTAAATTTCTCATTAATCAGATATATGAATGACTTCAACCTGAACCTTCTCAAATCTCTCAAATTCCTGCTTGAATTGCAAATGTAAGATGTGAAGCAAGTACTTCAATCATAGCTGTGCCAGTCTCTAAAACAGAGGGATGCTATACTTGCTAGTTCCACTTATTTTACTGCTTATACTTACAAGACTGAATTAGCTCTTTTGCTCCCATCATTGGCAAATGATTAAGGCTCACGTAGGCCTTAACAAGAGAGAGAAATCCATGCTCTTGACAAAGCCTAAATTATAAATGCCTTCATATATGACCTTATACGTGTCTCTTTTGAAAATGGAGTATGAAACAGTAATTCTGCCTTTTATATTATTTATGTCTCTCTTTAGCTCACAGACCTTATCAGTAATGATTTTTTCATTTGGTCCAGGGTAATGATGAAAATATGTAATCAGCTTAAGCAATATCCAGTCTTCATTGGAAAGCACCAGAAATGCATCTAGTTACAGATAATTCCATTTAAAATTTACACAGTGAAAAACACCTGCTAACTAAATTATGATATACACTTTATAGATTTTATATAGATTTATTTTTAAACTCTAAATACTGCGTGGTAACAAAGCCTTGTTTGCTGATAAGCAACAATTAAATTTGTTTTTTGGAAGCCTTGTTTAAGAAATGTACAACTCTAAGCAACTCATTGCCATCTGGCTTGCTGCCAAAAGGCCCTAGAGGGACTCTTCTATTCTCCTATCAGTATTAGTCAAAGATTATTTCAAGATTATTAATAACCCTGTCAGTGTGAACTACTGGCTACGTATATAATATCTATCTAAAGATGGTTTATGGCTGCCTGTTTTCTAAATACCCAAACCAGAAAGGAACTGAATTGTATCTTGCCAAGTAACCAGCTTTTAGACAACCAACTCTACAGTTGGCTCTACAGTGTCCAGGGAAGAAGGACAATGAAAACAGACAGTAGGAAACAAGTGAAGATTGAATCGGAAATGTTTCTCGTCTTCTACATTTTGGTACTACTCAAAGACTTGAGTTAGGTACCTTGTGATATTTAGAATGACCTCAAGCAGGGATAGGATAGAGAAGAGATATCCTTCCCCTTTCCAAAAGCTGTGTAACTACAAATTTCACAGCCTTGCAAGGAAAAAAGTAAGAGGAAGGATGACACTAAATAGCCCTTCAAGAACAAAAAGCCTCACAAATCCCAAATGTTTAGACTAGATACAAGGAAGAGATTTTTTTACAGTGAGGGTAGTGAAACACTGGAGCAGGTTGGATGAATTTTAAAGGTTCTTTCAATCCTAAAACATTCTATGATCCTATGACTCAGTGATCCCTAGACTTAATTCTGCCCTGGGAGAGGTGGATGCAGATTGTACAGGCTGAAGTCTCTGCTTTAACTACTTCAGAGCAGGACTTCGTGGCTGACCCTGCAAAGAGTGATCAGATGGTCCTTCTATTTTCCTCATGGCACAGAGCAGTGAGGTTGGAGATGGGGGCATCCTTCATGTTCTTTGACATTTGGCATTTTGCTGGTCTCAGATTAGTGTTGCTTCTGCACTCTGTTTAGACCAAAATCAAGAAATCTCTGATTTTAGGAGAAGTCTTTAGATGTTACTTTTTTTTTTATAAAAAGGAGAATGTTAATAAAATCAAACTAAATGTATTGACTTTACATAAACTTCTTGTAAAATATATGTGAAAAGACAAAATTGCTCCTTGCAAACAACAGCTTGGTGGTGTTTTACTGATGATGGTTTCTGAAAATTTTATGTCATGAATAACAGATTATAAAAGTCCCACAAGCACGACTTTACACTCCATCCTCTATTGTTTGTAGTACTGTGTAATCAATAAAAATGCATGATTTCATGACACAAATATATTTTCATGGCACAGGAGTATGCTTCTGTTTACCAAAATTTATTTGTGTTCAGTATTCATTATCTCTGACCTGAAAAAACTGTAAACTACTTTCTTTTAACTCGGTCTAATATCTGTGGATTTTTGGTGTTTTTTTCTCCTCCTCTACAATGTCCCCATGGGAATCCCTTCACTTACATCAGGAGGTAAAGAAAAAGTCAATAGCTCCCATTACAAGTAATGGGAGCCATTGATTTAGTTGTATAATTTATAAACTGAATTAGGAACTAGATAGAAACATTCCTGACAGCACTGCACAGGTGACTGTATAACACGTGGAGGTAGAGAATATGCTGATTGCATGAAGCCCTGAAGTTCCCTAAAGCTCACTTAGTTTGGGATGGATATTTTTTTCCTTCTGATTTCCTTTCTGTCACACAAATCTGAGGACAATCTCTTCCAGAAAGGATTCCCTGATAGTCAGAGACATGGATCCAGTAAACCAGTCATGCAATCCAGTAATTCTCCAGTTGAAGAAATAAACTTGTCACATTGAACCTCTCAAACAAGATATCTTTTTGTGAACTTTCTAGGTTTAACACAAAGAGATCAATAGCTCTATCCAATATCTGAGGCTAGTGTAATGCAAATATAGTGCAACGTTAGTGGTACTACACAATGGCTTCTCTGAATTCATCTCATCTACTTTGAGTACCTAAAATTTAGCTAACTGATCTAAATAATTTCTTTAAACTCCATCAGCCCTTAGTAATGAGAGATATATGTTCAAAAAAGCAATTCCTCTAACCTGTCAGACATTTGTTTTGGGATATGATAAATCCTTACCTGAACCTACATATTTGTCTCTGTTGACTGGAGAGGACTGCAGACTACTAAATTAACGTCTTAGCTTTAAGTGTTGAGGTTATGTAAGAGCAAAAAGCCAACACAAATCAGGTTTTATTTCCTCTCATGTAACTGTTTCGTATTTTTTAACACTTTATTAATTCTGGTAAAATACTGGACAATTTCTTAATACCAGGAATAATGAAATTCTATATTATAAAAGTTTCAAAAGTTTATAATATCTATCGGGTATTATTATCGGGTTTTCCTTTAATTAAATTTTGCTAGCTTGCTTGAAAACTTCAAATAGTTTAGAAAGGCATGGGTTTCCTTTATAGAAAGTAATGGAAGCTTCCAACATCATGTGTTCATCTGTGTATGCTCAAACTTCATATCCATTTTGCCTTTAATTTACCCAATGCTGAAGCAAAATTTATTTGTTTTCAGTTCTGGATTATTCCCAATACAGTTCTTAAGGACAATCACAGCACTTTCCATTCTCCAGTACTCCCTGATAATAGCAGGTTTTAAGCAAGTTTTGTTTTTATTACCTTGGAACTTTCTGAAGTCTTTCATCTGGCTTTTCAACAGCAGCTGTTCATCAATTTGTTTTAGCACTTCTCTGTTAACCTCTTTTCTGACATTGCCTGTATATTACTTGTACAAGTTTGAGGAATATACTTGAGCAAGGCATCCTGAGATTAAGCCTGTCATAAAGAAATTTCTCTGCTTCTCTATAATCATCTCTGTCAAGCAGCTATCCTAAGAGAGGTAAAGTGAGGGTAAATTTAATGGAAAAGTTATTCACCTGTGAAAGTTAAGGATTTTTTTTAACATGAACAATGGAGATCTCTAAGCTTGGCACTAAGGTTGGTGCTAAGAAACAAGATCTAAGTTTATAACAACTTTGTGAAAACATCAGCTTAATGATCATTAAGAATCAGCAAAGCAAGTGGATTAGTATTTTAGAAAAGTAATAGAGAAGAAAACAGCACCTTATACCACTGCAGAAACACATTATGTGCTCACATATTAAATACCGCTCATCCTAAGTACTTGCGTCTTAAATACTTCTGTCTCAGAAAGTCTGTATAGTAAAAATGGGAAAAAACCCACAAAGGATCATAAAGATGACTAAAAGCATAGACTGAGACTGTGAAGAAGTTGTCTGGGGGAGGCAGGGATAATAGGATATAATAAAAGTATTTTCAAGTTCTGTAGATCCTGAGTGTCATGCAGAAAATCAAGAAATGCTTAGTAGATTCAGCTGATTCCAGGTGACTGGTTTGAAACTTAGATAAGAAGGTTATGTTCCATATGGTGTATAGTTTAGCTACTAATTCCATCGCCTGGGGTGTTATATATGCTAAATTTTTCATGGGTTCATGAAACAGTTAGAAAATTCTCTAAAAGATACAAGCTGTGGCACAAGAAGTTCCTGAGTTACAAATGGCTGGAGGCTGGGACTAAGCTTTGGCCAAGCTGCTGATTTGTGCTGCCCTGAGAATCCTCTGTTGTTGGGCACCACTGACAACAGGCCAATACCTGTATTTATATCCAAGCACTTGCATCTTTTTGCTTTCCCAGGTACAAAGTACACAGTTATTACATGCTGGTTTTCTATTTCTGTATCACTAGGATATAATAAAAGGTATCTAATGCTTTTTTTATCCCTCACTCCTCAGATTACTTTTGGTTTTAAATTTTGCAATTCATCTATCATTTACCTGAGTTGCTGTTCCATTATTTTTTCTAGTACGGACATCCATTTGGCTCGAGACTTTTGTTATGCTTGAACCCTGATCATCTTTTGCCCCAGCCTGATCTGTATTTTTCCTTTCATCTGTCAAAGAGTGTTTTCCTGTCTGTGTTGTTATGGAGAGAAAATCAAGCAGTTGCTGGTTCGTTTACTCTGTTTGCTCCATAACCCCCTCAAAGTAAACTGGTAATCTGTTGTTATTTCTCCCAAAGCCAGCTCTTCTCCAGACTGAATAAGCCAAATTTCCTCAGTCTCTCCTTATAGGCCAACTGCTTAGCTCCCTGCCTAGCTTAGTGGCTCTACGTTTTTCAATAAAGTTTTAATAAAAAAAAATTAAATACCCCCTAAGTTAATGAATGCTTTAAGAATAAAACTTATTCAGGATCATATTAATGAGTTACTTAAAAGTTTCAAATTATCTATAACAATAGCCAGAAGATAACAACTGCAGAATATATCTAGGAAAGAGGTATTTAAAAGATAGTTTAAACTAGCAAGATATCTTATGATCATCCTTACATTTTATTCTTTTTCTCTGAATGAATCCCATAACCTCCTCAAACTCTGCATTAGCACCCACTTTTCCTGTCATACCTTTCTGTACTGATGTCTATCTTAAACACTATACATCCTATTACTGGATTGCTTTCCATTGCCTACAAACATCTGAGTCCCACCTTAAGCTTGGTGTGCAGAGGAGCTCCGTACTGAGTCCCAATATTGTGCTACCAAAAAAAATGGGGATGTTTAGACTGGTGTCAGCCACGTGACTCTGTTCACATGTACAGACCACAATTAATGAGTTCAGATATGAAGAACTACAGCTTCCATGTGCTACAAAACCCAGCATGAAATCCAGAGAAACTGCTAAGGCTCTTGCATATCCACCCTGACATAGATGTGTTGCTATGAAAGTGTAAGTATGCTAGATGTTCTGGACAGGGTCACAGGTGTTGAAATTACAATTCTAACTTCACGGAAAAAAATGTTTTTAACTTGAATGGGACTGTGACACTTTTTTCTTACACAACTTCTGTAGAAGGCAATGTACGTTTACTGTATTTCCTACAAAACTGTAAGTCACAGCCTGTATTTGTGACTCTACTAAAATTATAAAGACAATTACTTCTGAAGCAATATTGGGCTAAACTTTGAAGTGTTTTGGATGATATCAAGAACAAGGCTTTGCACCTTCGGACTCACAGAATTAGATGTATGATGCATTCTTGGGGTTTTTTTTGTGTGGTTGCTTTTTGGTTTTTTTCAAGACAGCATACTGCCAGACTTAGCTATACAACATAATGTAGTACAAGTCACAGCACTGTAATATTAGAACTTCAATATTAATTTTAATTCTTAGGAGTACATCAATGTTTATAGACTTTTTTATTAATAAGCTATCTTTTACCAGTTATACCTTAGAAGCCTGAGTCATGGATTCTCCATTTGTCAGGGAAATGGTCACAATACCAAAGAATAAAATATTACTCTATTACTAGGGATGCTCAGAAATTGCAGGACGATAGATTTGATCATAAAACGTTAGTTTACTGAAATTAAAAGTACAACCAAGAAAAGATCTGGTTTTCACTTTTTAACATTTTTGTTCTCCTTTTCTTTATGTAGTCTATAGGTAGATCTACATCAGCCGAAGAGCCTGAGTTTGATGCAATGTGATCCCTTGTATTAAACTATTATTACGAGCACTGGCAGGTCTGTGATCCCTGTGAACAAGTCTCTCTGAAAATCATAGGCTCATAGAATCATAGGCTCGTAGAATGATTTAGGTTGGAAGGTACGTCTGGAGGTTTTCTAGTCTAATTTGATGGTCAGAGTAGGTTCCTCGGTGCCTTGTCCATGGCTAATTCTCCAGCATGGTCTAGAGTTTCAGACGGTCTGGGGCTGAGGTAGTCTGTCAAGCCAACCTGTTGAGAAGGTAAGAGAGTTTAGTGATATAGATACAAACCATTCACTTCAGGATGCCTCAGAGACAAAGTCTATTTGTCCAGTCAGATAAGTTTTCTTTATCTTTAATAAAGATGTATGAATTCACAAGGTAACTCATCTCATCTGTCCTGGACATGTATCTAATAGCATCTTCTGCCTCGCCTTCTCTTGCTTTCCCCCTGTGATATCAAACTAGTTTGATGTAAATGTCAGGAAAGGATAAACTCAATGGAAAGGATAAGCTCAGTGGTGACGCTACCTCTACAGGACAGGTTACTTTTCCTGATATCAGTGTTCAGGTCTTCATTGAGCATTGGCTCTTCATTATCATTACTAGTAACAGTCCAGGAAATAAGCATGCTGTTTCTGAAGAATATAACTTCTGGAGAGGTCTCTATTAAGTTCTATTTAATCAGACATTGAGAGGAGAATTCACCAGCCAAAATCCACGCAACATTTCAGAAAGGATATTTTACAGCTTTTAGTGTCCAGGGACATTCTTGTGATCTAAAGACAGTTCTGAGAGTTGATTTTCCCTGTGTAAACTTTTTCACAGAAAAATAATGTTGCTTTCTATTTCAACTACAATATTTTTTTTTAATCTATTTATTTCAATAAAATGCCTCTACATAAGAATATGACAAAGGACAAAAGTTTATGAATAAGGAAATTATCAAAAGTTAAAATTCTCTTTTTCAATAAGTCATCAACAAAAATGCCATGAATCCATCGTTCTGTTCTTGTTAGATTATAAAAAAGAAATCACATTTCTTTCAATATTGGAAAACATACCATAAAAAGTAAATAAAGCACATTCCTCAAAGGGATATTCTTTGAGAGAGTGTCATAAAATGTTTGCATCAACAAATAGAACAAGATGATAACATTAAAATTGTCAATATAGATAGTATATTTTCCTGACGTGTTGAAAATATCAATGTTGTTATAGGTATAAAGATGAAAAAAAAAAGATAAATACCATTATGTGCTTAAGCTTAGGTATCCAGAGCATAAAGGGGTCTAAAAGCTGTAACAATCAGGCTATAGAGCTCAAAAGTTTTGGTCATTCATTTTTAAAGTGCACAGCACTGACTAGGCATTCATCCTTCACACACTTTTCACACAAAGTGGGATTGAATTGTATGGGATTGACATGGGATTTTATGCAAGCTGGAAGTATAATGGTTGTAGAAAGGCATTGAATGAAATCATAGAAGAGAAGGTTATAAAATAAAAAAGCAAACAGTCTGAGTGTCATCTTCAGCTCAGGAAATCCCTAAATTTTTGAGGGGGAAAAAACCATTCCATGCTCTTATTCTGTACTCTCTCTCCAGCCATCCCTAAACTGCTGATGTGTATGGATTCTCAGATGGATGTGTCTCCAGTGTTGCCCTTTATATTTTATGTTCTTATACTCCTATGTCTATACAGGAATTTAGAAAGATCCGTGAAACCATGGTATCATGATTTCTTGCCAGGTTAAAAATACGTTGATAGTGAGTTAGTACTTCAAGAAGATGTGTTGTCCAGAAGTAGAAGTCTCAGAATTCAGACAAGATAATAACTGCAGTAAAATTTGAAGAATATGAAGAAGTCAGGCCCTTACTAAACCATATCTTCAGATTTCTAAGCTAGAGTCATAGTTTTTAAAGTAGCTAACTTTGCTCCTCAAAGCACAAACTTTGTACAGCTACATCTATACTGACCAGTACACCAAACACTATCAGGACTGGCTTTGTGCCATGGTCTAGGCACATATTTAGGCTGCAGAACAGGGCTGTTGAATGAAAGCTGTCTATGGGAATTGTTCCTGACCCGTGCTAACCATGATTCAACCCCAAGCAGTGCTTGAGGAGAAGTAGTCCATCCTGAACAGAGGGGCACTGAGGCTGCTCCAACAATGTGGTGGTTCTGGCAGATGTCTCCAGTGTCTGCACCCACACTCTGCTACCATCTAATGGAATGCCACAGGCATCTTTGTGGATGTCTGCATATTTGACATATTTGGTAAGGGTTGAAGTATACAGGTTTGCTCTAAGGCAGTGCGTTAAGAACAGCTTTGAAACCTAAGTTGATTTGAAAAATATAGATTCCATATTGACCTTTTTATATGCCCTATGGGTAGGAATGATCACATGCCAGTCTTTTAATTTTCCTCTATTTTTTTTTTATGGAGAGTTACAGTTGAACAGTTTGTGACTATCAATTATAATAAAGACAGAAGAAGATGAGCTAGATAATTGAATATGCATTATTACAGAGATTGAACTATACTGTGGTTGCTACAGTGGGTTGAGTCTGTAGGTTAAATTGCTTGATAGCATTTTACAGCTACTGATTGATGACAGTACCCTTTTATAGGATTTCATTTGTGGAAGCATTAGGGGCTGTTATGTGTTAGCAATACTCAAAGCTGCTCCTGCAATGCGGTGGCTGAGAATTCTTACAGGAAATATCTAAATAGTTTCCTTTGCTCAGTACTACTAGGGCACAGTAATTGTTCTGTGAGTGTTTCCAAATAATCAGCAATCCTTAATTTGCCGTATTGCTCTTGATCAAATTGTTTCCAAGTTATAAATTTATTTAATTACATGTGCTTTTATACATTTAATGATTTTTTTTTTTTTTTTTGTAATTTAACAAGCAATTTATAGTTTCTGGCTTATTTCTTACCTGCAAGACAGAATGCTGGCAAAGAGGCAGGGGAACAATTATGGTTCATCCTTGCTCATTGGCAATGCAGCTGTGGGTAAGCAGATTTGCTGCTAAGCAGCCCTGCTAAGGAAAGGACAGAGAACTTCCATCTTATGTGGAAGGTGTTCCAAAAGGTCAAGGGAAGCAGGGGATGATTGCCGTTAAAACACCCTCATGGCTATGGCTGGCTAAGACTCGGGAGTAAATCATCAACATCAATCTTACACATATTTTTCAAATGCAGTCACTTAGGAAGGCTATATTACAAAGCTTCAAAGTGACATGTTTTGGCAACATTTTTGGAATTTTAAAGACAAGAAAGACAAATACTCCTTAACGTACCCCATTGAACAAATTTGAATGCCATTAAAAATGCAGCTTCATATAAAACTTTTAAGAAGATACCTCCAAAATGACTGCAAACCCTGCAGTGACTGACAGTGAACTGTGCTAAAAGAAATCAAAAGGCAGGTCCAATAAACATGTTACTGGGGCATGAAAGGAATAAGTAACTAGTTTCTATAAAAGCTGAGGTTACTTCTGGACCAAACACTTGATTTACTTACCTCAAAGAACACAGCTTTGTTGTGACAACAGCTTTTAGGGATGCATACTATTTGCACAAGGATCACGTTTGAGCTGTGAGCTGGTTAACTTAATCGGCTGCATTTTCCCCTCCAGGCTGATCCAGCTTGTTGGAACGGATCATATATTTTAACAGCATGGATGGAAAATAAGGATGAACAGACTGTGGCTGTTTCTTATTTACTAGAAGAAGATATGGTTATGTTGGCATCAGTGAGAGTTCCCTATTTACCCTTTATGTGTGATTTGCAGATACTAGCAAGACGGTAGTCTGGAGGCATTCCCCACTGGAGTGAGCAGACCCAGCTGCCACACCAGGTAAAAAGCTCTATAAGTAACTGTTACAATATAGTGGTCAGGGTGGGTTCGTACTGCAGTCAGTGCTGTGGCTGTACCTTGTATAGGCATATATCTGAACTAGCTTTATTCGGGTGAGGGCTGGTAATAATTGCAATAAAAATGAAGTAAAGCGAGTTTTAAGATAGCTTAGAAAGCCAAGACAATTCTCAGGATCCCCTCTAACATACTATGCTGCTGAATGCTTTTTGTTATTCTCAGTTGCTGTCTGCCATAGTAACGATATTCTTCTTTAGACAAAGTTATGCAAAGCGTGAGTGCTTCTGCCAAAGGTTATGTGGATATGTGGGGGAAGACAAGTTGCTGGAAATGTAGCATTGAAACATTGGATCTGAGTACAGCAAAGGTACTGCTGTAAGGCCAGTGGCAATTTTCAAATGGTCATCGTAACATATTTGTTTTTAACAGCTGCAAAGCACGCACTTCACCAAACTCTCCAAGTCTGTAAATATGCCCCAGCTTGTTTCCTGAGAGCTGCCTTAACATCGTCTCTAACATCCAGTTGCACAGGCTGTTTGCTGAGCAGTAGCAAAAATCTAAAGCGCATTCACGCTCTGCATAGTAAAATCTGCCTATTCACTGCAGAATAATAATATCCTGGTTGTGCATCGCAGCATTTTCTAGAAGAGGAAGCAATGAACTGAAATCTGGTAATCAACAAGGAACTGAAGCTTGTAGTTCTGCATTCATCTGCTGCCAGTGGTACAGTGATGATGATTAGAGTGGGATAGCTCTGCTGCAGTCAAGGCTGGGATGTTTTATGATTACATATTAAAGAAATAGAGACATACAGATATTTTTTTTTCTTAGAGAAGTGTTATGTTCTCAGCTTTTATCGTAGAATACCTTATTCACAAGAGCTACATTTGAAGTGGTTTGGTGTGCTTTGGTAGAAAATGGTTGTTAAAGTCACAGTAGTGACCCACTGTTAAAAATTTTCTCCAGTCCTCTTCCTCTTCTGCAGTATCGTCTTGTCAGCTTCTGAACGGTGTTGGCTGTGGGTAGCTCTGAGGACAGCTCCCTTTTGCATCCAGACATTCCTGTCCTTGACTGCAGCAAACCTGCAGACTCTCTTTATCCTCAGTCAAGTATTTTTGGCAATACAACTCTGATCTGACATTGAGCAAAGCCAGGTATTTTTCTGTACAATGAAGTGGGAAATATACTTTCCAATGCCCTCAGGTGTTTGAAATGCAACAGCTCTGCTAGACAAACAGGGACAAATACTGTTTCTGAAATCCTAAATGAACTGGAGACTGTTGAAAGTTGCCATTGATTCCCAAAAAGCTAAGAGCACACTCTGTGACTATCACTTATGTGTTCAACATCAATAATGTACTTTGCTTTGTAAGGTAAAACAGCTCTTGGAAATCTGCAGACTTTGTTGTTTTTTTCATTGACTTCAGTGGATATTGGTTTTTGATAGCTAGGACAGGATAAGTGCCCTGGAGAGGGAAGTTCGGAAAAAAAAACAGCGGTAGTGGTTTGACTTTAAATACAAAATACCAGAATTTTAAATGAAGAATAAATGGTTTAGAAAGAGGGCAAGGATGGCATGATCACTGCAGTAAGCCACAAAAAATAAAAATAAATAAAAAATTCATTGCCTGCTGGGAGAGAACAAAGGTACAAGGACAGAGAAGTTGTTTTTAGTACAAAAGAATATCACAATCATTAAGGGAAAAACTACTACTATTATTAATGACATCAAAGGAAAGAACATAAACCTAAAAACTACTGGGTTCCAGATGTTCTATTCTATTAGTTATAGCTAATTTTTAAATTGTGTATTTTGTAGCTTCTTGTGAGTCATAAACACTGATGTGTACATTTTGAAAACAAGGTGTTATACCTGAACAATAATTATTTTACTCTAACGAAGTCTCAGTGACAGAGAGACAAAAATACAATATGTGCAAGACTGTAAAGTTGGATGATTTTTTCAGGAAAATGCAATGCAAGTATCAGAAAAAAAATGTACTAGGTGATTTTTGCAGTAAATTCCAAAACATGTAGTAATCATTTGAACTATGTGCACTTCATTAAGAAGTGTATTTGAAAAGAAATTGAAGTGGTTTCATTTCCTAATTTGATGCTTTTTCTATATCATTTTTAGAAGTCAGATTTTTAATGAAACTTTATTTGCCTAATTGAGCTTTGATTCACATTGATTTGTCCATCTCCTGCACTATTACTATTATTATTATTTATTGCATATTTTCTTAATGTTCTAAGTATTATGCAATTACAAAACACTACGAAAATATAAAGATGTACAAAATTATTGCTACAAAATCTTCTTTTCTCTAGATGTTTCAAAGAAAATTACTGGGGTTTATCTTGTTTTTGTTTTTTTTTTGTTGGTTTGTTTGGGTTTTTTTTTTTTGTTTTTGAAGGACAACAATTTAACATTTGTACCTGACCTACTGTCAAATGGGAATCAGTTTCATCATCATCAGTGTTGGATAAATCTGTGAAGGAATTCTGTTACACTGAAAGGTGTGTAAAAATCGGATGTGATATCCTCTTTTTATATAGAAATAAATACATATTTCTTATATATTAAAATCTTTATAGTGAAGTGCAATAGTGCTGATTCTTCAGTAAGACTCTTTTTGCTCTGCACGTGTATAGCACTGATCTGCTTATCACACTGTCGTGTATATCCTTATAAAGGAAGCACAGCTGTAAGAGCCTCACAACTAAACTGAAGTCATAGGCCTTTTTGGGTATGTGTAAATAATGTTTGAAGCAGTGAGTGCTGCCACAAAAACGTGTGTCATATGAATTCATCCTGGGATAACTTTAATAATATGTCAGGTAGATATGCAAAAGGACAAAATGAACATTCCTCAGTGCCTGCTGCTCAGTTATATGCAGCAGGAGGAGTACGGCACTCTTCGAGGCTCAGGGAGACCTTGTCACAGCACGTGAATGTGCAGCGACATGCATGTGAAAAGTAAGGCACACAAAAAAGCAGCTTAGGCTGCAACCAGTCTGGCTTTGCAGGTGAACTCAGCCTTCCATAGCTAGACCAAAATGAAATGTTTTAACATGGTGTGGAAGTAAGGCACTTTTTGCCTAAACTTTATTTCTAACCGCAAGGCAACCATCTTTGTTGAATCATTGCAAGAGTGCTTAATTCTCAGAAATTAACCTTTCTCACATCATGTGATTTGGGATAATTGTCCAAAATTATTTAATTACCTATATAGCATTGTTCCCACACCAGAACATCGAGAAAGTTTCCAGGACATTGTGCAAGTGGTATGTAAGGAGCTCTCCCTACAAAGGTTTCCAAGGTAACCTTAAGGGTTGGTAACATTAAGGGAGCTTGATGTTCTAACTAACTAAAAGAAAACCACATAGAGCGTGGGATGGAGTGGAGACACCATGGTCAAGCTCTCTGCACACAAAGGAACCTGGAGACATCGGAGAGCCAGTAAACTCCACATTTAGTATCCTGGACCAAGAATCTGTCATCTTTTGATAGATACAGTCCTTTGGGTGAACTACACTCATTATAATCTCATTATAATACCAAAACACACCTCCATCCCAAAATCTACCTGCATCCAAGGTGCCACCATCCCTCACTGAGTTTGTGCCTTAAAATTTTATAGTCTATACCTTTAAAAGAGAAGCGAGGAAAATTTACACCAATCACAATAAAGACATTCATGACTAGAGTCACTCAAGCTCCACCTGAAAGGTAACAAATAATATAAAAAGGCCCAAGAGGGGGAGGAACTTTAGGGAGGATACCATCACGGTTAAGGAAGATATCACCACTGTCAGAGGAGATACCATCATGGACATCCTCTGACTTCTAGGATAAGTCAACGACCTGAGCCTCTCTTATTCCCCATAGGGACGTCTTTGGGTAAAATTCGAACACTTGGTGTCACCAAGTGTTCCCCCAGGATACTTAGAAAATCTCTATAGAGTCGCTCATGATCTGACATGTTTGTAATCAAGTTATGCCACTGACACATTTGCACGTGTTTGCAGACAGTCACTATAATCAGCAATCAAAGCGAATTTGTGTATCTGTTGCTTCTATAAACTCACACTGACCGTGTGAGTCCCTGTTGGCACCGGCACGCTGGGTTTGGCCATGTGCATTCATGAGGGAATGCCACCACTCTCGTGAAGGCTGGCCCTCTGGGTCCAGGGGTGCTGCTAGATCGAAGGCTCATTGGTGCGGTGCTTTAGTAGTCCAGAATATTAAAGCTGAATTGGGCATCGCTCAGAACCTCAGCCTAGCCACCCCCAGTCCCTCTGATATCTGAGGACAAGCTGGAATGCAAGGCGGTTTAGCTTCTGCCAAACTGTGTTGCCCCTTTTGATGTAACTCATAGCACCAGTAACTTTGTTGAGCCAGCACAGCAATAAGGACCCCATTGTACTACGTACAGGCTCATAACAAACAGAAGGAGATGGCAATCTCATCACAGAGTTGGCAACCTGAGCCTTAAGAGGTGTAGAAAACCACCACCAGGACAAAAGCAAACAATAAGCTGCATGAGAAGTAGTAGTCACCAAACACCAGGCAAACAATTTTTAGCAGGTTTGAGAATAAAAAAGTTTTCAAGAAGGGTCTGAAGAAGCAGCAACAATCATGTGGAAGGCAGCAGATCTACTTTGGACTTTGCCCTGTTACCTCATTTCAATTTATATTGCAGCTCTCCATAAGCACTCGTATTTCGGTACCGGGAGTAAGTCACTTACCATTCCCAGCAGCAATGGGCTGTGATTATTTAGCAGTTTAGAAAATGGAGATGTTGCTACCTGTTGTGTGTTTTCAAAGGAACAGCCAGTCCTCAAGGTAAGAATATAATTGTTGCACAGAGCAGAATAGAGTCACACATAAAACTGTTAATTTGAAAGGACATTGTTGCTTATAGTAGCCTTGAAATACAATCTGTGTCTGAACAGCAAAGAGTTTTGTAACATCCTTCGTGCAGGAAAGGCCTTCATGTGTGTTTTCATAGATTTGAGTACCAAAGGTTCAGAATCTTGATCAGGACTTTTCATGTTAGTGTAAAAGCAAGAATTTGTACTTGGAATCTAATTACAAAAACAGTACAAAGCTTTTCCTTGCCTGATAAATAAAACAGATCTTCACTGCTGAAACTGCAGAGACAATGCATTACAAGCTGAAAATCGACTGACAAGAAGTTTCTATTATTTCATAAGTTTTAATCTTAATGCTAGGCATTGCTCAGCTACTAAAATATATCCTTTCATTTCTCCTCCTCTCAAAAAAACTGGAATAATCCTCTTCTTTCTACTTCCCAATAGCCTAAAGGTCAAAAACCTTGTTTATACAAACTTTCCACGGTCTGAGGAGGTTTATTATATCAGGAGGAGGTTTATTACGTTAGGACAACATTGATATGTTTTATGTGAATTTGCAGAAATGGATGTTCTCATTCTCCCAGGGGCAATGTTTTACGTGCCATAAATGAGAAAGTGCTACCTGGAGTCAGGCTGTGCTCTTGCATTCTTTGCCACAGGTAGAGTTTTCATTATCAAACTCTCTCTCATTTGTTCCTACTTATTTAATTTGCAAAGTATGGAAACACTCTGGAAGAATGTGGTGTGCAGAAAGCAACCCTTCAGTGCTTCAGTGGATCTTGCATGTCAAGATTTGACCAAGAAAAGTCCATTTAAAGGTAAGGCTACTGCCTCTGACTGATGGAATCACTGAGCCACAAATTGCTGGAAGGTGTGAAGACATAATGATCACCATCTAATTGCTCATTTTTTTTAATGTGATTTCTTAAGCATCCTTGGCCATGCTCAAAGACATAGTCTTGATGAACCTTGTTTTTTATGCATTATTTCATTTTATGTCACAGAAAATTGTGTTGAAATAAATACTATTCAACTTTGTATTTGAAAATTTGTCCCATATTTGAGTAAGAGCATTAATCAATACACTCTAAATTGGCTTTAAACCATTTTTTTTTTGAGCAGGACAATATAGCTAATGAATCTGAATGGATGAATAATGGATGGAGCTCTCGACTCTGTTCTTTCTGCTGGCTAATACCACTAAGTCAAATGGCATCCTGAGGTATATTAGAAGGAGTGTGGCTAGTAAGTAGAAAGGTTCTCCTCCTCCTCTACTCTGCCCTGAGGCCACATCTGGAATATTGTGTCCAGTTCTGGGCCTCTCAGTTCAAGAAGGACAGGGACCTACTTGGGAGAGTTCAGGGCAGAGCCGCAAAGATGATGGACTGGTACATCTCCCTTATAAGAAAAGACTGGAGGAGCTGGGTCTCTTTATCCTCGAGAGGAAGAGACTGAGGGGTGACCTCATTAATGTTTATAAATATGTAAAGAGTGAGTGTCAGGAGGACAGAGCCAGGCTCTTCTCAGCGATGGCTAATGGTAGGGCAACGGATGCAAACTGGAGCATAGGAGGTTCCACAAAACATTAGGAAAAACTCTTTCCCTATGAGAGTGACAGAGCACTGGAACAGGCTGCCCAGGGAGGTTGTGAAGTCCCCCAATCTGGAGACAATCAAAACCCACCTGGATGCTTTCTGTTGTGACCAGCTCTAGGTGATCCTGCTCTGGCAGAGTGGTTGGACTAGATGATCTTTTGAGGTTCCTTCTAATCCCTAACATTCTGTGATTCTGTGATTCTGTAAAATTCACTGCTGTATCATCTTGGTAGTAGAATCTCTTAGACTAGTTTCTGACAGTATGGGCTAGATACCTGGAAATCTCATACGACCAGAACTGTGCGTGTACCGGTCCTCTGTATTCAGAGTCCAGTGTGTCCTGGACATGTTAGACTCATATTTAATGTTGTGTTCATTCACAGATGTAGAGTAGCGCTGTTTCCTGGCCATATCAAATGAAGCAATCATTTGCGCAGGCAAGGTTGGTCTAAGATGTGGAATGTAGCTGAGATAATGTCACCAGACATCTACAGTGTTTTGACCTATAAAGATACAGTTATAAAGCTATAAAGATACAGTTATTTATCTGCATGAATGATAGAAACGCTGAAATAGTAATACATTAACCACTAATTTGTATTGTGGAACTAAAGTGGGGGACATATTTTCTCCTCAAGTTTATCCCAAGTAGTGATCAGAAAAATGAAGTTAATACAAACCAAGCTAAATAGACACGTGATTAATTTCACGTAACTTTACCATTAAAGCACTTCATCTAAGCTCTCTGGTTATTTGAGAAGTCAGTTACTACTGGAGAAAAATGTACTCTATCGTAAGAGAAGAGTGTTATGCACGTAAAATGAGGAACGCTGGGATTTCTATTTCTGGCCACTGGGTAGAGGGAAAGGCTAAACGACTCCCACGTTAGATACATCTTTAGATGTTAAGGTTGAATGAGATGTATTTATTCAAAAACAGAAAATAGTTTTGGTTAGCAGCCTCAGAGGAAACTCATATTTTCCACAATTATACACTTTACATAGCATGAATGTGAACTATAAAAACTAATAAACTCTTACTCAGAACAGAAATTCCTGACCACAATACTTTGACATGAATTAACTCTGTCAAAGTCCAGAACGAATATTTTCTGTTTTGAAATTTGCTCTGATATTTCAGTGGGATTTTGCAACTGAACTATGACAGTTTGCATTTTTTAATACAATCTATAGGTTTTATGTGAAGTGTGATAGTACTTGAGCTGGTCAGGATATTTTCCCACTAGTATTTAGGAGAAATTAATATTTCATTTGTTTCACTGGCACTTTCCTTTGCTGACTCTGTGATACAAAAAAGGTAAGGCATTTTTCCAACAAAGTGCTGAAAAAATTGAAGACTTTTATTTGAGTCTTTTTTTTTTTTACAGATTATTTCCAGTTAAATTTTATGAGAACCATGAGTAAATATGAATACACATTTATACCATGATTTTCAAATTAAACCATATGAAGGCAAAATCACATTTGGCAGTCCAAATCTACTTTTGCTACGGAGCTTTCAAAGGTTTGATAAACTGTGATGGATCACTGTATGATATTGCATATAGCTCGTGAAGCGCGGTTTTGAGTTACAGTATATTTCCAAGGTTGAGGCTGGCTGATAGCACGTTAATAAATCCTGCGCCAAAATATGCAGATGGGCTATAAGGAAGGTGGCCAACTGCCTGAAGTCCTACAGCTCTTGTATGGCAGTGGAGTGCTGCAACGTGAAAGTGCAGAACAGAAAGTGTTCGGGCTGGCTTAGGAAAATGGATGAAAACTATTTCTATAGCTTGCTGGTCATCTTCTGAATGGTTGTGCTTTTTTTTGCATGTGCAGACTGTCTATGGCTGTTGTTTGCATAACTAAGATAATTTTTAGTAAAGAAGAATAGATGTGACTTCCATATACTAGATATGAATTAAATGTATGAGCTTTTTCTTAGCAGTGAGAACAAAAGCAGTCACCTTTTATTTGCACTTCTTGCTGTTCTTATTCTTCCATTTATCTAGGAGTTAATTTTTAAGTTTTATTTTTCCTGGAAGCAACAGTGAATGCAAAATAAACATGTTTAATCATTTTACTGTACTATGTAGTCTATCATTTTCTAATATCATCTTTGTAATCAGAAATACAGTATACATAAGCATTAAATTGCTGAGGAAAAGATTAAAATACAATAATTTATTAAGTCAGTTTCCTCCTTGTTTGTACCGGTTTTGTCTCTCACTGTCGCGCTCTAGTGTGGCTTGGTGGGGAAAGGGACTCCATCTAGTAGAATTTCTCCTTTCTTGGAAGCCTTCTTCTTCCCTTTGTCATTACATTAGAGACAATGTTATGGCTTCTTAGAAACAGAAGCTCCTGTGTTTGCATTCAGTTTTTCCTTTGTCAGCACAAAGAAACTAAAACATTTTTCATTGATTTAGACTAGATATTAGGAAGAAGTTCTTCACCATGAGGGTGGTGAGACACTGGCACGGGTTGCCCAGAGAGATGGTGGAGGCCCCATCCCTGGAGACATTCAAGGTCGGCTTAGACAGGGCTTTGAGCAACCTGATCTAGTTGATGTCGTCCCTGCTCACTGCAGGGCAATTGGACTAGGTGACCTTTAAAGGTCCTTTCCAGCCCAAAACATTCTGTAATTCTATGTTTCTGTGATCTACTTCTCCCCATCTTGTGCTTGAAAACATTTTGGCATGAAAAGATGTGCTTATTCAAGGGAGGCCAACTTTCAGAGAAGCCTTAACTGATCCGTAGCAAATGTGACTAATAGTTAGTGTCCACACTAATGCATTGAAAATAGTTTCTGTGGACGAAAATTTGAAAGAAGCATCTTTGTTTGTGCTTATTGCATAGAATTAAATTTCCAGTAGGACATACTTGGCACATGTCCAGCACTTGGATGGAATTGCACCAAATGGCTTAAGTTGATAATGCAAATCCTTTCATTTTCTTTGTTTTGTGCATAACACACTCTTAGAAAAACCATAGCATGTTATTTACTAGTGGGAAAGCAGCTAAGACTAATATATTTTGCTGTCTAAAAAAACCATAAAGACTGTTTGCACTGACTCCTTGATAGCTGTAGGTTTTTTATGTGGATATTTTCCTTGTTTAGTTCTACTTTAAAAAAATCTTAAAATGTTTTCAGTTTCAGAGGCAAAGCCAAGTTTTAGCTCAGAAATGAAAAAAACAACAATCTCATACGTTACCAAGAAAAACCCTAACAAGTGTTTCCTTTCCATCTTGGGATTAAAGCATGAATTAAGAGCCTTTGACAACTTGTATATCAAGTTTTAAGCTGATGCAGTCTTAAATGGCTGAGTTATTGACCTCTGAAAAATGGTCTCTGTAATGGAAATACTGACAGCATATAAACTAAAGCTATGCTACTGGGGAGGGGAGGGAAGGAGAATACTGTAATTACTGGTACATGATATTCTTCTACTATTGCGTTGACAGATCAAACCCAAACAAATCAAACACAAATTTGTCATTTCGAAAGCCTAAATCCACAGCCGAGCTGGTAGATACCACACGAGGTGTCTTTATTCTTGCCTTGTTCTTTTTCTTCTCACACCCTTGTGTCTTCCCTTAAATGCTTAAGTGAGGTGCACAAGGTTGCCAACTTCTAAAGCAACTAAGGTTCTTGGAAAGTTTTATTTGGCTTCCTTAAAACTGGATGGCACTGAGTGCAGCACCTGAGAAGGAAAAAAATGTGATAGGAAGGAATGCACAAAAGAAGCAATTGAAAGAGAAGGACAAAAAGGCAAAGAACAACTTGTGGAGAAAACAACGGAGTACTTGAGAAGTTCAGAACAGTGCAGTGATGAATGTGAATTACAGTAATTTTTAGGATATAATCTCCCCCCTGCCAAAAAAAAAGCAATTTCCATTTGAAAAATTATTTTGAAGCCCAAAGTGGATTATTAGAAAGAAAATATAAGAATTTTTTTTAGAATTCTTTAGGTTCTGGCTTTTTAGGAAAATTGTAAAAGCAGAAATTGTATAAAGTAATAAAATAACAAAATAGTTATTTACTTCAACACTAATAAATCTGTATGTTTCGCAGTGAAGTTTTAGCTGATTTCACAGAATTCTAACTGCAGTATCTCCACAAATTTCTAAGGCTTAAAACTACAGCAACATCACCTCTGCATGAAGAAGTTTTTAAGAGTCAAACTGATGGAGAGTGTAACATACTCTTCGAGGAGCCAGCAGATATTTGTTCTGTTTTTGCTCTTTCTTTCAGGTTCCCATTGCTGGGCTGGGTGGTCTCAGTCTGACCAAACATAGCTGTTCTCATGTTGCTATGATCTGTTTTTCACTCTTGCCTACAACGAGCACATTTTCTTCTCTATTACTCTATTACAGACTTTTTATGTAAAAACACTAAAAACATTATAACGAGAAATAATCATAATAGCAGCGATATCAAGTAGCAAAAGAGGAGGAGGTTGACATGAGTAGATTCAGAATTTCTAAAACTGAGCATCAGCTGTAGTTAGGCTTCTGTCCATCCAATATTAATCTGTAAGGTCTCCTGAGGAAAAGTCAACAGTTAAAAAGGTGAAAAATGTAGGCAACCTAAAGAAACTTTCTGCCACACAAAAGGTAAAATAGAACAATAATGAGTCTAAGGTCTAAACATTTTGTTCCAAAAGACTCAAGGATAATTCAAGAGTTGGTAAGATAAATATTCCTGTTGTACAAGGACAGTGTTGACAAGAGTGTCTATATATTTTAATAGAGAGTCTTTGAATCTAAAGCAGAGATTTAGACTGACCAGACCTCTGCTGTTGTTATTTTCTTTTCATAATGGTCTACCTGTTTTGGATACATGTTTTATCAGACTTAGAATTATGTACTATGCACATGTCTTGACTAGAAAGAATCGTTCTGTCTAAATTTCACTACACTCTAGAGTTTGGAGGAGAGAGATCCACATTCAAACTCTATTCCCAGAGGGCCCTGTTCTGGTAATCATGCATATAATGCAAGGAATAAGTGTAAATATCAGTATTTTGACTACAAAATGCTGGTACAATAGCAGAATAATCTAGAAGTTAAACTAAGTTTTAACTCCATAGGTGACACCTCTCCAGCAAGAACCCAGATCTCCCACATCTAGTAAGTTACATGGAAAGAGGACAATTCTGAAGGAAGTTTCTAAAAGGATAGTGGCATTTCTAAACACTGAGCTGGAAGTGACTTCAGGTGCAAAACTACACTGAGTCACTAAATATCAGAAAATTTTAGGAACAGTTTACTGTCATCCTCCATTTTAGATCTAACCTAAGGTTCATTTAGGAGCTTAAACACTTAAGGATCTCTGTACAGGCACTGAAGATAGCTAAATGTCATAGAATCAGAGAATGATTTAGGCTGGAAGGGGGTGCTGATGATCATCTAGCTCCAAACCAGGGGTTGTCCAGGGCAGGGACACCTGCCACCAGACCAGGTTGCACAAAGCCTCTCCAGCCTGGTGTTGAACTCTTCCAGAGACAGGACTTCCATAACGTCACTGGGCAATGTGTTGCAGTGTCTCACCTCTGTCACAGTAAATGTATCAGACCATTAAAAATTGGCACCAAACACTAGCAGTACCTCTTTTTCTTTTACCGAGGGTGACAGTCCTATTGTCAATATGTGAGAGTATCAATTTGGGGACATCTTTGAACCTTCTAATGTTAGTGGCAATGAATTTGATCTCTTGATTTCTTATACAGTCAAAATCTGGAAAGCTTCTTAATGTATCGTCATACAAAAACACACATCTCAACAGTCATCTGGCAGTCTTTACAAGTACTCAGGCTTATGTCAATTGATCATTAGAAAGGTAGAGCACATTACCAAAGGTTGGATGGCAACAAAAACGACTCACGGGAATTTTGGAGTGGATGAAACTAAGTCTTCTCTCAGTGTCTCCTCTTTGACAAAGTTTCTGTTGAATATTTGTATCAATAAGAGTCTAATACAAATGATTATATCACAAGTGCCTGCAGTGTCCCAAAATGTAAATATCAGTCTTTCTAATCAGTGGATTTCTGGTTTGTTTGGGTTTTTTTTTGGTAAAGCCAAAGACTGTATTGTATATGACAAAAAGTCAAAGTCAGCAATAGGGAAATAGTAGTAATAAACCCTGGAAAGAGAGTAATCATATTGGACCTGACAGCATGAACTGGCTGATGACCTAATTCATACACTGTATCTGTTTCACGGGTTTTCCTTCAGACTACCTCCTGTCTTTTTCTCTGCATCAAGTGCTAATTCATGGCTGGAGCAGGCTTGTTCTATTCCTCTTTGGCTGGTTTAATCTGAAAGGAATCCAATTTGTACACTTTGAGACCTCTCTGAGTTCACAGACAGGATTCAGAGGTTTGCTTTTGTCTTGGGTTTGTGTGGCCAGGTTTTGGTAGCCGGAGGGCTGCAGAGGTGGGTTCTGCCAGCAATTGCTGGAAATTTCCACCATGTCTGATAGAGACAACGACAGCCTTCTCCAAGACGGACTCACCACCGGCCAAGGCTGAGCCCATTGGTGATAGTGGTAACACCTCTGTGATAACATTACACAGGAAAACAAAACCCGTGTGCAACAGCGTCCAGAGAGAAGAGAGAGAGTATGTGAACGAAACAACTCTGCAGACACCAAGGTCAGTGAAGAAGGAGGGGGAAAATGTGCTCAATATGGGGAGCAGAGATTCTCCTGCAGCCCGTGGTGAAAACTATGGGTATTTTTTCTCCCCTTTATCCAGCTGAGGAGAGGAAGAGACAGAATGGTTTGGTGGGCACCTGTCATAGAGCCAAGATCAACTGACCAGTTTTAAAAATGCATTCCTGATCTGAACTAAATGCTCCTGTAGATGTCAGCTGTGTGATGTCAGCAAGGTGTCAGAGTTGTGCGCCTCTCTCAACCTTGCATGCAGGAGGCTCCAGAGAGTTGAGAAGATCACTGTGACTGAGAAGCTGGCTTCCCACACTCTCTGCGGGAACTGTTGATGTGGATGAGGGCCAAGATGGGTGCTGCTGACAGCTGCAAAAGAAATGCAAATGTCCTTCTGGCCCTAGGCAATCGTCCATTAAAAGCATGCATCAGGAGCCTGATATGCTAATTCAACAAATGAGGGAGAACAGGATTTCTTCCCCAAAACAAACTCATTCCATTTTGTGCATCTTGTGTTGATAAGGAATTAATTCATGTAAGAGACATGTGATGTCCTAGGGTGAGATGTCTCTGTCACTCCCACACACTGGTTCAGCAACAAAAGCAAAAAGGAAAATCATTTAATTCCTAATTAGAGATTTCCACACTGCAGCCACTCTTGGCTATGGGTCAGGTTACGTCTCACAAGAACGGTTGTGCTGCTGAAGAGAGATGATTTGAGATGTCCCTGTACTTGACAATATTAATTTGAACTTTCTGACTTCTAGGATCCCATTATAGGTTGGAGTAATGCAGAGACAGAAGTTACCTGAGGGCTACATGGGCTAGTAACTAGGTCTGTCTTTCATCCACTTGGTTTAGGGGCCTCAGTTGAGCTTCTGTAGTCTTTTACTTTGTTCATAGCAACTGCTTCTGCAACTGTGTATTTGGAAGGCTTCAATAAGTGGTGCTGTGAATAGTGCAGATCGAAAATTGAGAGTGAAGGAGGCCCAGTTTTTATCACAAAACTAGTTTGGCGTTTCAAGCGAAAATACTTGCAAGTTTTGTCACTGTCAATCTACGATACTTTGAGCAAAAAAAACTTAGCTCATCCATGGTTTTATTTCTCTATGTTTGCTTTGATTTTATAAAGGCTCCTGAAAGGGCTCATATCTCCATGCTTCCACAAGAAAATACAGCTATACTCACAGTGAAGGAATTCCAGGTAAACCATCACAAACCTCAATCCCTTCCTTTCCCCATCCCAACAGTAATTCTTCACTATAATGATTACAGTTCTCTTTAGTGCCTTCAAGACCTTCTTCAGTGGAAAAGTCTGGTGATAAAATGGGTTTTGTAGCCTGCCCTGGAGATTATCACATTCATGATACTTGATTTCATAGACAGGAGCAAATTCTAAGTTTGTGTCATTCTGGCGAGTAAACTTCTTCCATACACAATGGAGCTGTCCATGAGATGTTTTGCTGACATCAGTTCTCATATGCCTCAATTTATCAAATATCCACTGGGAAGTTATTATGGGAAAGCACAAACTTGCCTGTATCACAGATAAAGAATTTCTCTGTTGCTGAATTAATTACTCTCCCAGTAAAGTTTATGGTCTTCCAAAATCACCTAGGATGTGGTTATCAGTCAGCTGGATTTGATGACCACTGTGAAAAAGCATTTTCAACCCTTTACATTGTGAAAACTGCAAGAAAATTTAAAAGACGTGTTGAATGATGAGAAGTTATTTCATAATGGTGATGACTGTATCTGAACCTGGAAAACATAATTTATTGTGCTTTTGAAATGAAACTGATAAAAATTTTACGATTGCACTCAATATTATTTTAAACCTACAGTAGATTACACCTAGTTACCAAAAAGGTAGTTCCTCATGCACATCCCTTGGAGATAAAGTAGAACTAATCGATTGAGTATAATAAGAGAAGAGACAGATTTATCAGCTCACTTTACTCAACTGGCATGATTTGTGGTTAGGACAGAAAAGTTTAAATTGGGAAAAAAGTTTTTTTATGGCTATGTTCTGATCTAGACTAGAGATAAAGAAGCTTCTGCCAATATATTGACCTGTGAACTGAGGCATCCAATTTATTGTGTGCATATTTAGACCTTAATTTATTACAAATATATAGCTAGGGCTTGCTTTCTCCTGCTGGAGTCATCAGCAAGAGTATTTCCCCTGAAGAACTCCTTGGGCCTTACACCTTTCTGCGCTATCTGTGACAAGATTCCCGTCTCATGAAATCTGAAAGTATCTTTCCATTGACATCAGTGACAGTTACATCACTTCCTTAAATCAGCCCTAAGTAAGTACAATAGCCTGCTTCCGATCCCCTAAGTGAATTTTGTGTGTATAAAGCCAGCAGATCATTGCACAGTCACTCTCGGACCATGCTGCAACTTTGGCAGGATAAAGAAATCTTCTGAATGTAGCTACTTCAAGACTTGTAATTCATGGGCAGGTGGAGGTATCAGGAATTTAATATCTTCTTGTAAACTGAAACAGTACTGAAGTATGATTTCTGGTTCTGTGACCAGAAGTGGTATGGTCAGGCTATATATTACTAGACTGTCTTGAGGCTCAAGATGAGGTCACTGCTTGTAAACTGCCTTTAGGAATGGTCTTTGATTGGTGCCAGTTCCCAGATTGCACCTAGGGGTCATCTGAGAGACTGCCCATGTCAAGACGGTGTAGGAACTGCTCTGTCAGCGTAAAATTGCGATGGCCAAATTGCAGCTCTCACACCTCTGCCTAGTCTCATTTTACTGATTAACACAGATGCACCCAAAGGACCTTAGGCACTGTCTGTAAGGGCAGCTGTATGCAAAATCTCTGCACCCTTTTAAGTGCCCAAAATCCCCTGTGGAAAGCAGTATGTGAACTCAGGGTGACACGGTACGGCTACCCACAGCAGCATGGATGTGGCACTGAACCGGTGTGGCCACATTGCTTCTCAGCTGGCCTCGGTTTTGCCTAGTCTGGAGCACAGTCAAAGCAAGTCCACTCATCTTTCCTTGCTTTAGTGAGAAGAAATGGGTGGAAGATGTTTGTGCCTGTGATATCATTAGTTGTGGATTTGATTATACCTGAAAAAAAACAGCACAGACAGCTGGGTTGGTGTTTGCAGTCGCTTGGTGTCACCCAGCTCTAGTCAGTGACATAATTTCTGTTTGGCACTGGTGTGACTGAGATCAGACATTAGTTTAGCACAAAGCTTGAGAGCAAGGAGAAACATGTTAAACTCTGGCAGAACCCCTATTGTCACCCTAAATTCTAATAGGGTGTTACCAAACTGATAGGAGGATGATTATCATCAAAAGCAGAGTTCAGATTTGAAAAATAACAGTGTTTAAATTTTATTAAAGGGCAAGAAGTTCCAAATTTAATCTTCATTCTCTTTAAGTTTATATGACTGCTAAAATGGCATTCTTATTCATTTAAATTACAGTCATCTACTTGCCTTATTCTGGTGGTTTTTTTCAAGATTCATTGTGGATGTGAATGAATTTCTTCATAAAGGTGTAAATTAAAATCAAAAACGTATATAAAAGAAGAGGTAATATTTCATCTTAAGGGAGAATTACATGAAAAGAATCAAAGTCTTGTAACATACTTAATTCCACCCAACTTTTGTCGGAGTTAAGGAGGGAAATAGTATCTATGCATATATATACGTGCACAAGTAGCCATATTGTGACTATGCTGTGTGATGGATCCATCTTCTCTAGGGAGTGTTCTCCATAGAAACCTGTGCTCTGTATTTGAGTACATGATATGCATTGATTGCAAAAGAGTGCATTCCACTGAAGATTGTTTCTCAGGCTGGATACCTGAATTCCCTTAAGAGATGCTACTCTTCTTCCAAGTGAGTATGAGCATGAAAAACGTAGTGAACACACAGTTACAGATTCCCTGTGTTTTATTAGCAATTTTTAAGATTCAAGACAAAACAGTCTGTGATCCTCAGATCATACATACGTCAGGCAGTTTTGCTTTTGCTAAGCCCAAGTGATAGTGGACAGCAGGATGACCATGAGCCAGCACTGTGCCCTTGTGGCCAGGAAGGCCAATGGCATCCTGGGGTGTATTAGAAGGGGGGTGGTTAGTAGGTCGAGAGAGGTTCTCCTTCCCCTCTACTCTGCCCTGGTGAGACCCCATCTGGAATACTGTGTCCAGTTCTGGGCCCCTCAGTTCAAGAAAGACAGGGAACTGCTGGAGAGAGTCCAGCACAGGGCAACGAGGATGATTAAGGGAGTGGAGCATCTCCCTTATGAGAAAAGGCTGAGGGAGCTGGGGCTCTTTAGTTTGGAGAAGAGGAGGCTGAGGGGTGACCTCATTAATGTTTACAAATATATCAAGGGTGAGTGTCACGAGGATGGAGCCAGGCTCTTCTCGGTGACAACCACTGATAGGACAAGGGGTAATGGGCTGAAACTGGAACATAAGAGGTTTCGCTTAAACTCGAGAAGAAACTTCTTCTCAGTGAGGGTGATGGAGCCCTGGAACAGGCTGCCCAGAGAGGCTGTGGAGTCTCCTTCTCTGGAGACATTCAAGACCTGCCTGGACATGTTCCTGTGTGGCATAATCTAGGCGTTCCTGCTCTGGCAGGGGGATTGGACTTGATGATCTTTCGAGGTCCCTTCCAATCCCTAACATTCTATGATATGATTCTATGATTCTATGATATGAATCAAGAGGGAAACAGAATATTCTCTCTGTCCAAATACTTAGGACTCACGGTAATTCTTCAGCACAGCTTTCAAAACCAGCAGTACTAACAGTGAAGCCCTCATTAAGAGGGGAAAAATTCCAGTGGTCTGAAAACCAAGTCAAATCCTCACTCAGAGTTAATTGACTTTGCTAAATGGAAGTCGGTAACACCCAGTTGATTAGAAGAATCTGATTCACCATTTAATGTGGAAGAGAGAAAGACAGACATTGGATAACTAGAAGAGTTTATGCAGTATAGGATTTCCTTCTCCTGAAATACAGGGAAACAGGTAGCAAATCTGGACATTTGCTCAGTCTCATGCTGTCTGCTAAAGGCCTGACATATCCAATTAAAAATAATCTCCCCTCAAATTTCTTGAAGAATTGATCTTCTGCAGCATTTTTAGGCGTTATTTAAACCAGCTAATGGGCTGATATTCACCATGTGCTTGTGTTCATTTATCCTTCGTGCTGTTTTAAGTTTGAAAGTAATAATAAAATATATACTGTGCCAGAGAGACGACTGAGTGAGACAGAGCGAGACAAGATTAAGACTGCCTTTCGAATTTATTAATATGACAAAAAATTCAAATTTACAAAGCTGGACAGTTTTAGAATGAAATTCTACAAGATAATCAAGTCAATTTTAGACAAGTCCATTAAATTCTCCAATAAATTATTCTATGATAAGCTCTGTGTCCAGTGCAGAAACCCTGTCAATGCACTAAGTGGTAATTTAGGATTTGACCAATGAAATATAGATTCTGAACCCTACATAAAAGACTGCTTATGCATACTATATAGGAAAAACATCTAGTAGCCCTCACGACAAAACTAGAGCCCAAGTCTCACCATTTGTTACCTTCAGATGTTTATACTATAAGCCCAGTAAACCTCAGTTTCTTTTTGCAAAACAGACTTGCTGGGGCAAATGGTACTCATATTGCAAAACAGCCAGTTGTATTCTCCAGGTACAGCTAGAAAGTACAGATTTGAATCCTCTTCAGGCTGATGAATCATGAAATTCACGAAAGTATGAAATTCATCCTGAAGAATAAACTTCATCCTGAGAAGATGGATCAGCCAGTGATTCACTGCATACAAGGGAGAACCTCACTATCCATCGCCAGAGCAGGCTAGCTCTAACCTCTCTTTTAAAAGGTAAAACTTAAAAAATCTTAAGTCCAAGAAAAGAGTGTGAATCCCAATCTCTTGTTGGCACATGGTTTTCTGTAAAGCAGAATTAGCTCTTGCGTTCATTCCATGGTTCATAACGAACCATCTCATGAAATTCAGGAAGGACAACAGATTCAGCAGCTTTTTCCTTCTAAATATTGAGGTTACATAGCAACGTCATCTCATAGTTTCACTTTATCTTCCATTTTATTTACCCAGGAGAGATTATTAAAAAGGTAAATATAATTCGGGCAGAGTTCGGATGCCCTCTGGTGCCCTAAAATATCCTTCCTGGCCTCCAGTTAACTTCACAAAGGGCTGGAGTTTCCCCAAGGGTCTCTGGCGTTTCTCCTGGGATCTCCGCTCCAAGATCTTGGTTGTTCTAGCATACTTTGCATAGCACCACATGATTTTTAGAGACCTAATTTGTTCCCTTTTGTTCTTAATGATGTTTTTGATGAGATGGTAATACCTAGTAAATTCATGTACAGGACTTGATAAATTTGCTAGGACTGAATATAATTTAAGACCATGCAGAAAATCACAAAATTGGCATAAGAACACATTTATTTTCCTTTCCTTCTTCTGGTGAGAGATGAGAAGGAGTACCTCAGAACCAAGATATAAATTTTTTCTTGTCAGTGAAAGCAACAGGCTCTGCTAGTTAGTGAAAAAAAATAAATAAGTCCACATTCAGTTCATTAGCTATGATTCAAGCTGAAGGTGACCTGTAAACCACCTGAACCACTTTTCTGACAAGAAGTTTTTATCAGGCTATCTAATCTTCACGCAGTTTAACACCTTCAGCTCCATGTGGTCTCGTTCTCCTAGTAATCCATTTTTAAGGAGAAAATCACTCTTTGATTGTTAAGAGTTATTATGGAGATTTTTTTATAAGAAACAATGCATCACAAAATTCAAGTAGAGTAAAATCTTTGTTGCTGCAGTAAAACACACAGGAGAGAATATTTCACCAGTGCTACCTTCAGACATTGTGTTGGTTTTTTTCTCAGAATAAAACATTAGTTTCTCTATAAAGCGATTCCTGGAAGAGCTGGCCACGCAGAATGCAATGTTTCACTCTGCTCTGGCAGGAGGGACACAACCCACTGTTAGTGCTCGGGCTCTACTTTAATTGCCTTCCTGGCATCAGTCCCAGCTGTGCTCCACCCACTGAACTCTCAGGACCTGCTTGTGGAATAGGCTCTCAGGACCTTGTGGAACAGCCTTGTTAAACCTCCTGGGAACCAATTGAGCACATTCTTTTCTTTTTAACCTCTTATTAATGAAGGGACACAATGCTTTTTCTTGATCGTTTTGCTGCAGTCCTCATGTAATCCATTAGGTTTGCCATTCCCTGTGCCAACACTTTGTTTTGGGGCTGAACAAATGATCTCTATGGAATCAGTAAAAAGGGTAAAGCCATGGACCTTCTAGTTCTGTATTTATAGGCTAACACTAAGCTTGAGCATGGAAGAACCTTTGTTCACCACCCAATAGAATAGCAAAAACCTTTTTGGAAACCGAGGTCAAACAGCAATTTATTTCCTCTATGCATCCAGCTATGCAGATGTGTCTGTGTAAGATACCAATGTGTAAATATTTTCTGGTTACATGAATCTGTATGGTAACTGTACGTGTAGAAAAATAATTTAAACTTTTACAAAGACATTTTTGTCTTTGCAATCTGAGGAACAAACAACATACATCTGCTTAGGTATAAATCTACCAATGAGAGGTAAATAAGTATCTGTCTGATGGGAAAAAACCACAGATTTATTTTTTTAGTGTCACAAATTATTACTAAGCTAGAAACTGAGGTGGTGTAAAGCACTGCTTGAGCACACAGGCACAACTGCTGAGTGCGATGCTTCAGAGCTCTCTGATGGCTGCTGTGCCTACTCCATTGTGATGTACCCGAATGAAAAGTGACCTGTCCCTCACCTCCATCTGCTGGCAAGAAGGACAATGCATGAAAGCACTCTGAAAAGTGTAATTAATGTTGCAAAGCTATGTACCACATTCCTTCTCTCTCAAAGCTTAAATTCTAGTTACTCTCTGTACATACTCTGCTGGTACATACACACTTAACCTGTCATTCGACAGAGAACACCATGTTAAGTGAATAAGATGCTGTTTCCACATTTACAGTGGGGACAAATTATGTTTGAAGCCCACATACTCATGATGAAGTACACCCTTCAAACTACTTTCCTTCCCCTGTCTTTAACAAAAACCTCCAAATATATGCTAGGAGATTCAGATTCACATTCTGAATATTTCAGGTTTTGCACTACTGGCGACTCCAGCTCTCTTCATTGCAGAGATTGGAGGGCGATAGGAATCTTGTTTTGGATTTTACATTCGATAGTTTGAAATTTATCACTCTCTCTCATATTGTGTAAAGATTCAAGTATTAATTTAAATCCAGTTCGAGTTAAGATCTACTAAAATATAATGTGCTTATGCTAATTAAGCACCTTAAAACATTCAGAATATTGCCTAACTAAAGCAATAATACATAAATGATTTCTTTAACATTAAAAATCAAGGTGCTAGCTTTGTCCATTCATAGTGAATGGTCATATTTAATTTCTTTTTAGGGCCCATGGAGTTATGGATGTTCAGTTTAGCTAAGTGGTTTCTAACGTGATCTTCCTCCACCTCTAGTGTCCATGATATATGAGAGGTAGCTTTAGCTGTGAAGACCAAAGCAAAGAAAGTATTCAATAACACTGCCTTCTCTATCTCTTCTGCCACTAGGGCACCCACCTCTTTCGTCAGCAAGTCCATATTTTCTCTAGTCTTCCATTTTCTATTGATATACTGAAAAAAACCACTTCTTGTTGTCTTTGATGACCCTTGCCAGATTAAATTCCAGGTGTGACTTAGCTTTGCTCATTGCATTCCTACATTTCTCTGACAGCATTTCTATACCCTTCCTAAGTGGCCAATTTTGTTTTCCACATTCGGCAAGTTTCCTTCTTCCATTTCATTTTTTTTCAGAAGATCATTAATCATCCATGCAAGTATCCTGCCTTCTCTGCTATATTTTTTATTCATGAAGAGAGAGCTAAGAATATGTACATGAAAAGTTATGACAAGTCCGCTGATATGACATAACAGAGTCATCTGTTTGAGTGTCTGGACTGTTGAATTCACGAGCTAGTGGCTGCAAAGTGTTACTATCCTGAGAAAAAATAATTATCTAAAGCAAAACTAAGACTATGGACCAATTCCAGCTTCCAATTATATCACCCTTTGAGGGATAAAAGCTGGAGTTATTTTGGCTTCTCAGAGCTTGATGAGATTGTGAAATTAGTTCATACACGACCAAAACTTTTATTCTTGCTGAATACTCTTGCTGAGAGTTTTAGACACTTTTCCATTTACATTTCTCAATTCTCTTGATATATTCACACATGCTTCTTTCTTAATGCAGCTGCTCAATTGACTATCGCAAATGTCAAATTTATAGTCTTTGCATGGAATGAAAATTAAGTTTTTCCCCTATGCTCACACAAGTGTTTCATTTATGGTGCAAATGAGTGAAGATTAAATTGCTAAAAGTGATCTAAATAACTAACATATATAATCCCACATCCAACTCATTAAACCCAAGAATAACATAGCTATAATATTATTGCAGAAGTTTGGCAATGGGAAGTAGATTCTTGGTTCCAAGGTGGCTGATGGAAATCGTCATATTTTTTAAATGAAACGTTGAAATCAGGCAGTAGTGCCAGTAACAACGTAGCAACGTTTCCCTCTCGTATCATCCCTCTGGGTTTGAGCAAGACTGTTCACCTAGTCACCTGATTTTTTTCATGAACAGAGGGAAGAATCCGGATCTCAAATTAATTATCAGTCTGATTAAGCTTTTCATATCCTAAACCTGGGGGACTGTCAGTACCTTAGCAAAAAAAGTAATCATAACTAGGAAATTGCACAGGTTTTAAAAAGTAAAATACTAATTCGAAGGTTATGGTTCAGCTTTGGAAATAAGCTCAGTTAATTCAGTCCCCCATCATACCTAGTTGGTGATTCATGTCAGTTCCTTTGCATTTAAACAAGGAATGCAGGGATTCAAGTTCAATACAATTTCACTTAGCAAAATACATGATCTACAGTCAGAAATTTTCATGGCAAACTTAAGTTATACCTGTTTTATTGTCACTGGTTATGACTTTCAATTTAATTTTAAATTCCCTTCATACAAGAAGCACTAGATTCTTAGCACTGGATTCAGAGCACTGGCACAGGCTGCCCAAGGAGGTTGTGGAGTCTCCTTCTCTGGAGACCTTCAAAACCCGCCTGGACGCGTTCCTGTGCGATCTGCTGTAGATGATCCTACTCTGGCAGGGGGAGGCTGGACTAGATGATCTTTTGAGGTCCCTTCCAACCCCTGACATTCTGTGATTCTGTGATTCTGTGATTCTGTGATTCTGTGATTCTCTATTTCTGTGACTGAGAAAAAAAAAGGCCATATTAAAAAGAAGTGGTCCTTAAGATTTATATATCTAAGAAAAAAAATCATCACTGTAAAAACTATTTGTTCTGAGTGTGATGCAAACACTCTGAACATGGGCTTGGGGATTTTGCTGGATATAGTTTGATTTCCCTTGCTTATGTTCTTTGTTACAGCAAATCATGTTAAAAAGTCATGGGTCCCTTTGCCATCAGCAGTAAGAACTGCAGTGGGAACAGCATTTGAATCTGCTGGAGCTGAGCAGCTAAGCATCAATAATCCTACTCTGTCAGGAGCAGGAATTAGCAAGAGACAGGCTCATGAACTGGGCAAAATAATTTCTGTTCACTAACAGCTGATGAGCAAGTACTTGCACACCGAAAGTGCTCACCTTAACAGTGTATTTTACCCTATATATTTGAAGGAAGCTGCAAGAAAATTGCTCAGGGAGCAAAGAGAATTAATCAGAGACCATATTCTGCAGCAGTTGATCACAATTGTTTTTTTTATCACACTAAAATCAGTAAGGATGAGAGAGGACAAAGTTCCATTTTAAAATTATTTGACTATCATGATACCTTAAATGTCAACCTGCACATAAGTTTATTTCCACAGGACAATCTAGGCAACAAGACACCATTTTTATAATAGGATGACATTTTGTACACAATAATCAATCAATAATATTCAGCATAAGCAAGAGGACCTGGGGAACTAAGATCTTATAATAGCATATTCCAAGAGAAAAGACCAGAATTTTTTAGTTGCTTTACCTCTGTGTTATTCACGGTTGACATAACTTTGAGAATGTAGCTACTACTCTGTAAATGTTTAGTCTTTTGTGTAGCAAACATCCTTGCACACACAGAGAGCTTTGATTTAGGGATTCTCAGAACAAGTAATTGTGATTTATGAAAGGATTTAGGCTGTCTCAAAGAATAAATTCAGCTCAGTTCCAGAAGATGCCATGGATTCCTCCATCACTTAAGACAAATTTGTCCTTTTCTCTAAACCAGTAATTAAAGTAGACAAATATTCTGAATTAGAGCTGAATATTATTTTTTGTTTTGTTGGCAAATCTTGCATGTACTAGAAAGGCAGACAGGCAAAAAATATCTGGGAATTTAGGAAGAAACAGATTAATGTTGGGCCCCCAGCTCTGAAACCAAACATTTTTATTTTTTGTTAGATTTATTAAGTGTTATAGGTACTGTTCACGGAAGAGAAATGATCAAATAATGTCTTTTTAATCTCTAACTTAATGGTTAACGTACATGATTTCCAAATTCTGAATTAATTAGTAAAAGCTAAAAATGATTTGACAATATAACTTCTCTGATCAATGTTTCCTCAAGAAATTTGAGCCTAAATACTCATGGATGGATACTTTTACTTCTACTCTATGCCGTGAATATGATACTCAGAGTTTGACTATCTCTTCATGGAAGAGGCATACCATCTGAGTGCTACTTGGTGATGGAAATATTTTACAAAATTTATAACTGATATAGGCTTAAATAAGAAAGGAAATCCATTTCAACTTTCATCAGAATCAAAAATGGAAGTACAAAAGATCATTCTTGCATCCTGACAACCAAAAGTATTGGAAAGAGTCCTAGGAAACCTATATGAATGTTTAACATAATCTTGATTAATTGTCTAGTAATTTTATTTTTCAGTAATGGATTATACATCATTGGTTTGGAGTTAGCAAAATACTGTCTTTGTAGAGACGGACATGACACATCTGTATGGTGATCAAAGTGGCTCCTTTATTATACAAAGGGTGTGCCTTTTATACATAGTCAGAGGTAGTAGAAGAAGGTAGCGTGGCCTTTGCCTATAGGTTAAACACTTGTTGTTCAAGTTCTAATTGGTTAACACTGAGCAGCTTCTGGCTGGGCTCATCCCTCCGGATCTTGAGGGTGAAGGTTCCACAAACGTGTCCAAACTCCATACACATGACTTCCCATCTCAAGGGTACACTGGGAATTTGTCAAGGTCAATGTCTTCAACCAATGCCAGGTTCTCAGCAGTCCAGCTGCCATCCCCCACAAAATACAACATTTATTTTTTGTTCAAAATGTTCCCCAGTGCTCCTTTGGACAGTATATCATGGTGAGATCTTAAGGTAAAAGCAGTGTTCACAGTTCCTGCATTTTGTAACATTCCAAGTGAAGGTCACTGATCTGTCCATCAAATCCTTGCTGAAATACTTGAGAAAGCAAAAACTCTAATAACAATAGCCTTCCACGTTTTTATACAGAAATGTCAACTTAGTGGACAGGAGATCTTGTAGTCATTACCTCAGATGCCATTCAAGTGAAAAAGATAAATATCGTATCAAGGTAGGTATTTCAGTCTCGTTGCCTGCATTTGTGTTTGGTGGCTTTGTCATATCATCATAATGCTGATTTTTAAAATACACTTGTCCTCCACACAGTACTTTATGTGAAGTGAACAGTATTGTTCCATTTTTTTTCTTCAGTAAGAGAGAAAGGACAGAGAAGTGATTTGCTCAAGGCCACTTCTCACATCACAAGAAGTGAGAAGTATCCTGATGATTTCTAAGCTCCTGATGATTTCTAAGCGCTAACCTTTAGCCAGTCCTTTCCCACTGCAACACACGACTCACTGCATTATTTCCATCGTTCAATTGTTCCTAGTGAAGTGAGCTGTGAAACAGAGCCCCAGATCCTTTGATATTTTCAGAGAGGTTCTATCTATCTTTTTTAGGTTTCTGAGTTTATGAGACATTTCAAAAGAAATAGTTTTTCTTCACAATATTTTACTAATATGAAGAAAACTAGATATAGTTTAAATCTACAATGAAGAATAATTCCTACCGAATTCAGGTGATTTGATTACGATCTAGCAAGAAGGCTGAGAGCTGGAATAGAGTTCAGCAGTCCAAACCACTAAAACATCTTTTTTAATGAATTTTACTTTAGTTAAAAAACTCTTCACTTTTTTTTTTCTTTGATTGAAGTTTGGACTTTGCATGGTGGGTCAAAGACTAATGGATTTTTAAAATAATAATAATAACATCATTATTGTTATCTTCTATGATGATGATGATGATGATGATGATGTTATTATTAAGAATCCACTTTTTAAATACCTGAAAGACATCCAGGAACTGTCAAAAACCTTGGGACCAGAGGTTGAAACTACTGACATCACCTCATGACATGAATCAAAAAAATCACGATCTTTCCTTATGACGCAAATCCCTGTAGATAGCATTGAAAAAAATGCAACTGGTAAATTGTATTGGCATTGGCAAATAAAAATGTTCTTCTTGGTAGAGCCCAGTGTGTCACATCTGGACTAATGCGACCCCTGGGCTCTCTCCAGATCGTAACAGATTTGGGATTCCCACAGACAATGTAAGAGGTGCAGCCACATCGACAATTAGAAAATATCAAAGAATTACTGAGCGATGAGTAACAAACAACAGGTAATGAAAGGATTGTGGACAGTGGTTTCATATTAGAGAGAAGCAGAATGGTTAAGAGAAAGGAGAGAGAAAAGAGGAAGGGAAAGGAGATAGATCATGACTCTGGGTTCCAGCAATGTCCAGTGGCTTTTTCAGATTTAGGATGGCAAAGCACTACCTGTAGCTCAGTAGGTTGTGTTTGTTAAGGTGTTTGGCAAAGCTAGCTCCCTTCTACAGGTGGAGTCTGTATTAATATTCATGCAGGTGCAGGGGAGGCAGGTGGTTGGATCTTCTGGGGGTCTCTGATGATCTGGTGGTCTCTGGTGGTCGGGTTCTCCTGGAACTCACCTGACCATAGTTTCACCTTTCCTTGAGCATGTGCAGTTCACCTGTCACATCACTCTATTGCTATGGTTAACTCCCATGAAGACAATCAACTCAGAAAGGAGACAGATCATCCCTGTAGCGGCCCATTCCCATAATCTGCTCAGGCACAAGTGGCAAGATAAGATAAGGCATCCTTCCTCTTTATAGTTCCCACACAGTGTTAGGAGCAAGTCCCAAAGGCTTCAAACTTCAGTAAGGAAGGTTTAGGTTTGATATCGGGAAAAGTTTTTACACTTGGAGAGCTGTGGAATCCTGGAACACATTTCCTGGAGAGTCTACGGAATCTTTATTCTTGGGTGGTTTTCAAGACTTGGCTTGGAAATGGGAAAATATGTAATTATATTAATTTTATATGACCTTTTTTTTTTTGGAGTTTATCAAATCCTACTGATAGCCCAATAACACTCACCCAGATTCTATCAGCTTTGTCTCAAAATTGACTCAGTTTGCATCCTGTTACCATAAAGCTTTGTCAGGCAGGGTTAATTTATGGAAACCAGGCTAAATGGTAATGTTTACTGGTCAGTAACTTTGCAATCATTTTTCAAAATGTATTGGAAGTTGGTTGGATTGATATTGGCCTGCATTTGGCAAGCCATTCTTGTTCAGTGGACATATAAATATAGGTTTAACTTGAGAGGTTTAAGTTATATTGCATAACATTTAAAAAAAACCCTCCAAAACAAGCCCTTTTGATCCAGGCCAAAGAATTATTTTAAGTATTGCAGCATCTAACTTTGACGTCCCTGACTTGCCATGAAATGAATTGCAAACCTGCCTGCAGAATGAGAACTGAGTTGCAGTTCATCTCCTCAGGGTGAAAATGACCAATCTGAATATCCTGTACAAAAAGCCAGGAATCATCTACTAGTTGTAGGGAAGCACTGAGAACAAGGATGTGGTTGCATTACTGTCCATCCTCGTGTCTATGTTTTTGAGTTATGCTCTAAGGTTATAAGACCAACAGACTGCTTTGGCAATATAAATTCTTAGCTATTTCCTATCTGAAGAAAGTTTATGACTTCAGTTGCATAGATTATTTTGTCATGAAGCTCTCAATTATGTTGTATCATATTGGCAACAGTGCTAACATCAAAGAATTTAAATTTGGATTTTTTGAAAAAAAGTTGTTGAAGTCTGAAACACAGTGGAGAGACAAAAGCTTTCATTCACAGAAACCCGTTGTGTTCTCCCACAGGTGACTGAGTCTTGGAGTGGCTTGATCTCTATATTGCAATATATTTAATTCTGATGTTTCTGCTTACATTGTGTGCTTAATATCAAACAATCTCCATCTTCTTTAACTACATAACAGAGAACAAAAAAAATCTTCTGTGTTGAGATTGTGGGTGGTTGCTGAAGGACAGATATCTTAGTGAGACAACCGTAGTGTAGTTTCATCAGTCTGGTCCATTGAGATAAGGTAAAATATTTAAGAGGCTTTTCCAAGCCCCATGCATCCCTTTGGGTCTCTAGTGCATCCCTTGGGCTCCCTGTACCCTTCACCTTTGACATGTTTTTCTGCGCATTGAATGCCTTTATTGAAGGAAATGTAGCTTTAACCAATTATATTTAGGAACAGCTTAAGAAGCAATGCTCAGACATTCATTCTCCATTGTACATTTATACAGCTAAATACACCGACTGAGATATCGAGTACTTTATCAGTAGACAGTAACTGAATAAAAAAAGAGGATCCTGGGAATGTGGGTAGGACATCAGAACTCCTCAGGTCCTAGCTGAGAAACCTAAGCACTGGTCATAGATGTTGGTTTGCTTTTACTACCTCTCTTCCCACCATCTTTGGGAAGATGTGATTGAAGTGAGCCTTCTGTCAGCTGAAGACCTGTGTTTCCCCCTCTCTTTTGCTAGGAAAATGTAGACTATTATGTGAAACAGGTATTATTTCAGAATACATTTTGTATTTGATTTCTGCAGAAGACTTATCCTTTTCATCCACATGATCTCTATTTGTATCTCTATGTATATTTGTAGTTAATTGCTGTAGTATCAATTAGTCCTCATAAGATCAGTGGTATGTTTGCAAAATCACTTTGCAAGGGCAAGGTCAGCTCTGACAGAGCTACATTATTTTTTTTATTTACTTCTAAATTTAGGCAGCTGCTTAGGAGAGGTATTTTAGAGTGCAGTTTTGTACTAGAGCTCCTAAGCATTGCTTCAGATACTAAAATTGCTTTTATCTCCTGAACCGAAGTGACCTATCCAAGGTGGTGCAAGCAAGCGCAGAGGAACAGTCCCAGTGCAGGCAGGACCAGTGCTGGCACTTGACTTCATACTCGGCTGCTGCCTGACCCACAGTAAGTCTGAGTTCAGCAGCCTCTGAGTGCCATTCGTTACTCAACCCTGTACCATCTTGGTTTTAAAAAACAAAGACTTTAGAAAGCAAAGACTTTTATTTCTTGTAAAGGCACTGCTAACTGCTCAGTTACCTGTCCTGAGCCTCTTTGTTTATATCTTTAGATTAATCAATACTTTATATGACAGCTTATAAAATATTTCTTGTGGTAATGGGAAGCTGAAATACAGCAGGCAAACAAATAGTGAATTAATTGTACTCCGGAAACAATGAGATTTTTTGCTATTAGAAAGGAGTTGCTCTTGAGGAGTCCAGTTCAGGTTTTTTTATTCACATTTGATAACTTTTTCTCATCTTGATGTTGGAATTCACAAGAGGATTTCCGGGACAAATTCAGGCATAAATGTCTATCAAAAAAAATATGAGAACAGTCTGTTGATATTGAGGAGGCAAGATTTTGCTTTAAAAACTCATGAAGTAAGTATGTAAGCAAACATTCTTAATAAAAAACTATTTTTAAAGTGCTTAATGGCATAGTAAAAGTGGCTTAATAAAACTGCTCAGGGAGACTTGACATTTACAGGGCTTTTCTGTGGAGTGATATATAAATAACTGTCTTAACTAAGATCATCAACCAAACACCTTTGCACTTCTTTGCATCTGCAATTTAGCCATGTGAAAGAACATATAAAAATAGATGTTCTCTTTAAATTTATTTAAAGAGTGCTTAAACCAGTGCTTAAACCTATACCAAGAAAATAAATTAGGATATTAATGTTTAACATATTTCTTTAAGTATCCTCAGTATTCATCACTCCTATATTTCAAAATGAGAGAATTGCAAGGTTTATGGTGTTGAACAGATATCTGGATATCCTGACTGTCTGGTTGCTGTTCAGCATCATTTCATGGGACTTTGCATCTGCAAACACCCCAGAGTGTTCTCCAATATGTGAAGCTGATGCAACTTCCGTCCCTGTCACTTGCTCCCCCTGTCTTGGCAGGGTGTGTAGGTGCACAGCACTACCGGCCTTCAGCCATCTCTGAGAGGTACCAGGAAGTACCAGCAGTGTGCTCAGCTTGCTCCCTGAAATGCTTATACACCAATGCACGCAGCATGGGGAATAAGCAGGAGGAGCTAGAAACCTGGGTTCGGGCAGGAGATTATGATCTGGTGGCAATTACAGAGACATGGTGGGACAGCTCACATGACTGGAATGTGGTCATGGGTGGCTATGTCCTTTTCAGGAAAGACAGGCCAGCCAGGCGAGGTGGTGGAGTCGCTCTTTACGTGAAAGAGCAACTACAATGTCTTGAATACCATCCAGGCATGGATGAGGAGCAAGTTGAGAGTGTATGGGTTAGAATTAAGGGGCAGGCTGGCAGGAGAGATACTGTCGTGGGTGTCTATTACAGGCCACCAGATCAGGGTGAGGAAGTTGATGAGGCCTTCTACAGGCAGCTGAGAGCGGTCTCACAATCACAGGCCCTGGTTGTCGTGGGGGATTTTAACTTCCCTGATATTTGCTGGAAGGACAACTCAGCCAGCCAGCCACAGTCCAGGAGGTTCCTCCAGTGCATCGATGATAATTTTCTGATGCAAACGGTGGAGGAGCCGACTAGGAGAGGAGCACTGCTGGACCTCATCCTCGCTAACAAGGAGGATCTGGTTGAAGCAGTAAAGGTTGAGGGCTGCCTTGGCTGCAGTGACCATGAAATGGTGGAGTTCAGGATCTCATGTAGCAGAAACAAAATAGCAAGCAGAATTGCAACCCTGGACTTTGCCAAGGCAAACTTTGGATTTTTCAAGCAATTACTAGAGAAAATCCCATGGGCAAGGCTGTTTGAAGGTAAAGGGGCCCAAGATAGTTGGTTAGCGTTCAGGGACTGCTTCTACCGTGCTCAAGACCAGAGCATCCCGACACGTAGGAAGTCAAGGAAGGGAGCCAGGAGACCTGCGTGGCTAAACAGGGATCTGCTGGGTAAGCTCAAGGGCAAGAGGAGAATTTACAGATCTTGGAAGGCGGGGCTGGCCACTTGGGAAGAATATAAGGCTGTTGTCCGAGGATATAGGGAGGCAACTAGGAAAGCAAAGGCCTCCCTAGAATTGAACCTGGCGAGAGGGGTCAAGGACAACAGGAAGAGCTTTTTCAAATACGTGGCAGATAAAGCTAACACCAGAGGCAATGTAGGCCCACTGATGAATGAGGTGGGTGCCTTGGTGACAGAAGATACAGAGAAGGCAGAGTTACTGAATGCCTTCTTTGCCTCTGTCTACTCTGCCGGAGGCTGTCCTGAGGAGCCCCGTTCCCCTGAGGCCCCAGAGGAAGTCAGGGCAGTGGAGGAGTTTGCTTTAGTCGATGAGGACTGGGTTAGGGACCAATTAAGCAATCTGGACATCCATAAATCCATGGGTCCAGACGGGATGCATCCACGGGTGCTGAGGGAGCTGGCTGATGTCATTGCTAGACCACTCTCCATCATCTTTGCCAAGTCTTGGGAGACGGGAGAGGTGCCTGAGGACTGGAGGGAAGCAAATGTCACTCCAGTCTTCAAAAAGGGCAGGAAGGATGACCCGGGTAACTATAGACCGGTCAGCCTCACCTCCATCCCTGGGAAAGTGATGGAACGACTTCTCCTTGGTGCCATCTCAAGGCATATCAGGGATAAGAGGGTCATTAGAGACAGTCAACATGGCTTCACCAAAGGGAAGTCGTGCTTGACTAACCTCATAGCCTTTTATGAGGATATAACAAGGTGGATAGATGATGGCAGAGCGGTGGATGTGGTCTACCTTGACTTCAGTAAAGCATTTGACACAGTCTCCCACAGTATCCTTGCTGCTAAACTGAGGAAGTGTGTTCTAGACTCTCGGATAGTGAGGTGGACTGCGAACTGGCTAAGGGGAAGAAGCCAAAGAGTTGTGGTCAATGGGGCGGAGTCTGGTTGGAGGCCTGTATCCAGTGGAGTCTCTCAAGGGTCGGTACTGAGACCAGTATTATTCAATATATTCATCAATGACTTGGATGAGGGACTAGAGAGTACTATCAGCAAGTTTGCTGATGACACCAAGCTGGGAGGAGTGGCTGACACACCAGAAGGCTGTGCTGCCATCCAGCGAGACCTGGACAGGCTGGAGCTTTGGGCGGCGAAAAATTTAATGAAATATAACAAGGGTAAGCGTAGAGTCTTGCATCTGGGTAGGAACAACCCCAGGTTCCAGTATAAGTTGGGGAATGACTTATTAGAGAGTAGTGTAGGGGAAAGGGACCTGGGAGTCTTGGTGGACAGCAGGATGACCATGAGCCAGCACTGTGCCCTTGTGACCAGGAAGGCCAATGGCATCCTGGGGTGTATTAGAAAGAGGGTGGTTAGTAGGTCGAGAGAGGTTCTCCTTCCCCTCTACTCTGCCCTGGTGAGACCCCATCTGGAATCTTGTGTCCAGTTCTGGGCCCCTCAGTTCAAGAAAGACAGGGAACTGCTGGAGAGAGTCCAGCACAGGGCAACTAGGATGATTAAGGGAGTGGAGCATCTCCCTTATGAGAAAAGACTGAGGGAGCTGGGGCTCTTTAGTTTGGAGAAGAGGAGGCTGAGGGGTGACCTCATTAATGTTTACAAATATATCAAGGGTGAGTGTCACGAGGATGGAGCCAGGCTCTTCTCGGTGACAACCACTGATAGGACAAGGGGTAATGGGCTGAAACTGGAACACAAGAGGTTCCGCTTAAACTCGAGAAGAAACTTCTTCTCAGTGAGGGTGACGGAACACTGGAACAGGTTGCCCAGGGAGGTTGTGGAGTCTCCTTCTCTGGAGACATTCAAGACCTGCCTGGACATGTTCCTATGTAGCATTATCTAGGCGTTCCTGCTCTGGCAGGGGGATTGGACTTGATGATCTTTCGAGGTCCCTTCCAATCCCTAACATTCTATGATAAGTAACATTAACTCATTGGACAAGACGGACATTTGGAAAGGGAAAGTGTCCAAGAACATCAGGGCAGCACTTGCAGTGCTAAAACATCTGGAATGTCTTATCAGAGCATAACGTGCTTTGGTAGGCCAAAGTCTTTTTGGACAGCACCCGCCACTAAAACTAGTCAAGTGTCCTGTATGTCTGCAAGACAAACATGCCAGGAGTGGATCGTTAATTTATTCATCCCTATGCAAAACTCTCCAATCTTCCCATGATGTGAAGTGAGAACCGCATTAGGGGGTATCATTCACTGAAGAACTTAAGTATACACTTAAGACTATATCAGAACAAAACTGCCCATAAAACCCTCAAGTAATACGCTGAATGAAAACAAACCATTCTAACATCTTAAAGAGGTCAATTTTAATCTCCTGTCCACAATTTAAATTATCAAAGATGATATTTCATGCAATTCCTAAACTAGGTCATCTATTCTGTTTTTCAATCTGTGTGGTTGGATCTACATTTTCTTTTGGCTTTATTCAAGTTAATAATAAATTTTAATAGTGGAACTGCAATTTTTCATTTGGATTGTCATAAGACAGCTATAGTGACATGTTTTAGAGTCCCATCATGCAGAACATGCTGTGCTTTATATTAAAGAATATAGAACTGCATTATTATCATATTGTTCTATATTATAATATTATTATATATGTTACATATTATATATCATATTGCTGTATACTATTAGATTATTAAATTATGATTAATAATTATATTAAATAACAACAACAGCATCTAATTTCTCCTGCAGGCATCATAAACAGTAGGGTACCATCAAATCTACTTTTTGTGTCTCTGAACTTCATTCTTCAGTACAGAGATAAATTAAAGTACCTGATAATATGATCAGAGGAATTGTTCTTCAAATGTTGGGTTTAACATGCAATTCGATTTTGTAGAAGAATGTAAGCAGCATGACATTGATCTGAGGCATACTATTATAGTCCCTGAAGCTCTTTGATTATTTGTTATTATTTAGTAATCAGAATCAACATTTCCCAGACAGCAGGTTTTATTGCTCGCTCTTTATGACTGTAATTCACTATGACCTTTATTTATTGCAGTCAACTTTAGCAGGTTTATTATTGTTACTAGAGAATGTACCTGAGTTCACAAGGCTCGTGGGTCCAGTTCCCTGGTTTTTGCAGTGATTTACTCCAGGGAGGTAAGTGTGTCTGCCACACATATAAGATGGGAGGCAGGTCTTTTTGTACTCAAAAGGGAACAATGAGCAAAGCCAAAGTCAAATTTTAAACTGTTACTGAATCTGAGAAATATAATGAATTCACTGAATGAAGAGAAAGGAACTATATACTTGCAATTCACATACAAATGATTTTATTGCCATGCGTCAGCTGTTTCTGAAAATCTCCATCATCACTAGAGGCAGAGCTTTTCTCAGTTATACAACTTTAAAAGGTGTTAGTCAAAACCAGTACGTTTGCCAGGAAAATATCACTGTTCCCTGGGAGTGTTAGAAACAAAACATTTTTGCTCTCATCTGCATTTCTGCTGTTGCTAGTAGGTAACAGCTTTTCAAGTGTGTCTTTCAAAATACTCTCCAGCCATATCTCCCCATTGGAGTAGATAATGCAGCAAAAAGGAGAATCTTTTTATCTTTATTTTTTTCCACTCCATAATTTTCCAAGAGATTGAAACTTGGAAAATGGAAAAAATGCTCACATAAGATAAAGGAAAAAATCTGACTCTGTTAAATAATATTACAATGCGGATTTCAAAAGCAAAAAAACAGTGAAGGGAAAAAAATAAGAAAAGGAGAATGTAAAAGTAAAAAGCTTCTTTTTTTTACCAATTTTCTTTTTTTTTTTATGCTGAGTTATTGGAATTTCTTTCTGTGACTCAATTTTGATGAATTCTTAGGAAAAGCTTTTCTTAATAATAAAATAGAAGCAGTACTGGATACCTTGTGAAAAATGTTCTTCATTCTTTAGTAGATCAAACATGCATTATTTAAAATGTCACTGATTTATCAGCTAACAAAGCCAGAGAATACACCTCCCCACCATTTTAAGTGTTCAGCAGAACACTTCTAGAGAGCTAAGAAATCTGCCCTCCTCTGATATGAGAGACGGGAAAGCCAGAATTAATAAGCGAGATGTGGAACATTTTAGAATGGGCCCAAGTACAGAAAAAATAGATTGCTGTTTAAAATATGGGGAAATGAAGGTCATTGGTTTGTCATTTGGTATATTTTTTTCATCTGTACTAGCAACATGAAGACTGAAATTACTTATCCTGGGTTTAGTTGTGAAGATTGCAGTTTGAAAGGGAAAAATGCCCACAGATCTAATAAGCATGGCTCTATAGATCTTGTTTGATTTGTTCTTTTCTTCATTTGTAAAGATTCATGTTATTGTCTGATAACAAGTGAAGGCTTACTAAAGGTGTAAAAGTATATGAAATCCAATAAAATCTGCTAAAACTAGCAGTATGTATGTATCAACACCATTTAATCTACTCCACTGAAACAACTGCTTGGAAATGAGGAAACTTTGGCACAAATTGTCTATTCTGGTAATTCATGAAATCTTGAACATCATCATAAACTGTATTGATACACATTAGAGTCCTGTTTGCCTTTTCAAGTCACAGGCTGACTGTTGAATTCACATTTGGCTGTTTATCAGTAACATGTTTAACACACTGAGATTCTGTTGGCTTAAAAAGAAACTTTAAAAATAATTGCATATATATTCTTAATTATTCCACTTTCCTAGTCCTCTGTGGCCTGTGGATAGCTGTGACTTGAGCAGTGTTTGTATTGACAGGAGATTCAGCCTTCCAGCTATCAATGTGCTTGTTTTATGAGGTTCTTGTGCTGAACGATAAAAAGCTGGAATTGAAGCATAAAAGTTGGGTTTTGCTTCAACTCCAGTTGTACACTAGGATAGTATACCTGGGTGTAGAACTCAGTGTCTGTGAACAAAACCAGAGTATCCAGGCTGTGATGTGGGGTTCCCATGCATTACTTCAAGTGTGAAATCACAATGAAGGAAAGCAAACTGTTAAGCTTCTTATGTGCCACTGAAGTATAGTTTAGTTCTTCTTTTGAGTATATTTTTAATGTTTCATGTTTATTAATTTGTATGGCAGAAAGTGACATATTTTTTCGTTTGCTTTTGGCGTATGGAGTGGTCTTAGGGAGTTTGTAATAGGCCTTTTCTACTTTTTTTTTAAAAAATTTTTACATGTCAATTCTGCTTTTTACTTTCTTTTTTCTTTTTTTTTTTTTTAACTTGCCATCAGTTGTTTCCAGAATAGCTCCATCTCAATGTTTCTCTTTCGTATTCCTGTAGGAATCATCAAAATATCATCTTTGCATTACTGCTGAAGTCGCATAGGTGGAAGCATGTTGAGCTTTTGTAAATCGGCTGGGTCCTTCTAGAGGGTGACTCTCCATCTAGCTTTGCTGTCTGTCCTGAAGTCTAGAAAACAGAAGACTCAAAGTCAGTTTGGACCTTTCTTCAGTATATTCTTGCTAATATATAGCATGTTTTCTTGTCCTATATATTTACATTTTTTTTTGTGTATTCAAATTTATGGTTACTGTTTTATTAATCAAATTAATACCAATTTTAATTACTAAATTTTCAGCTTACTACGAACCAGATGGAATAAAGTTAAAGCATGTCTCTGTGTGCCTATATAATGTGTCCCTTATGCTAGATTTGAATAATATTACATTTCTGACAGCTGTTAATTTTTTTTTAACAGTGGACGAGAAATCCCACAGGTGACTGTTGAGCTTATGATGTGAAATAGGCATTTGGAATCTATATTCAGCTTTTCTAAATTGAAACATGCCAGAGGAAAGATGATGTGAGGAAGGAAGGTGGCAAAGCAAGTTTCCCATTACACCTTATGCAATATATGTCCCCTCACTGAAGTTCAGTATTGGACAGAGTACATATAGGTAGTGCAATATTGTTTTGAGGCAGACTTATTTTCTCTACATACTTTTCTGAAATCAAATGCTTGTGGGACAAAACCAGAAGTCTCCACAGTTCAAATAAGTGTCTGGACAGAAAAAACATCATGTGACCCCGCACTGTCTGGTCTTAGAAACAAGTCAACAACGTGTCTGGGAGAAATAACAAGATGGACATATGTTTACTTCATGTCTTTTTTCTCCAGAAGCTTCCTTTTTTTTCCGTCTTCTCCGTGTGCCAGCTTTCCCCTCTCCATCCAGCCTGTATCCCTACTACCTTCCTTACATACTGTAATTCTTCCAGATCATATTTTTAGTAGCATGAAGGAAAAAGGCAGTTGGTTGGATAGGATGCATTATATGGAATAATGATCTTTAAGGGTAAAGACTTAAAATTCTTCATATTCAAAGACGTGTCATCAATGCGGTGAGAAGCATAAATATATTGTGTATCTAGCTTATCTTCCTCATTTTCTGTCTGCATCACTAGTTATAACTTTCGGAAACATTGACTACAGACATAGAACGTGATTAAAAAAAAAAAAAGATGATGTATTGTAAACGCAGTTGAAGTTAAAAGCTTACATTTAAAAAGAATTAGCTTTTTCCACAAGTAAAAAAGGAGTTTTTGCTAACACCTTGGATTAAATAACTTATCCTGTGGTTTTGCCACTTTTCTGGTCTCTGTTAGAATGACAAAGTATGAAACTGAGTTATTTAAGATATTTCATAGGCATCTTTACTGAAGTCTCTGTTTTTTTAAACTTTATTTTCCAGCTTTGAAGATCAATTGGGTGGAGTGCTGGTGGGGGAGCTTTTTAGAATTTGAACAGCCCGCATTAATACTATTAAAATACTCGGGTTTTTTTCTCATGACACCAGAGGTCAGCAGCACAAAGTACACGAAAACAAACCTCCAAGAGTGCCAGAAAATACTTTTGCAAATAAAATCTATGAAAACCTCTGATATCATCCTGGTGAGCTAAAAGACACACAGTTATTTTCTTAAAATTTGAAACATTACATTGTATTTAAGTTATTAGTAGTGACACCAGGAAAACAGGCTTTCATGACCAATGACTGGACGGTAGAATTTCCTTCTGTCTCAGGTTAATGCAAGACAATTAGTACCAATTAAATTACACCTGATCCATTAGTTGCTATGGACTTGATCTACTGCAGATGTCTGAACAGTAAACATTTGGGATACCGAATCCAATATCCTGTTAAAAATGAGAAAAAGGGGTGAGGGGAAAAATAACACGAGTTCCAAATATTATTGCACAACCTGATATTTGAACAAACAACTAGCAAACACCACAGGGAGAAATCTTTTAAGTAATGCTCTGCTGGAGATAATTAGTTTTACTAAAGACACAGGAGATGAGATCAGGTAATACATGTTTTTAATGATAATTGGATCTTCCATAGGTTTCTTTCCTGAAATGTCTCAGTTTTGATTATTATCCAAGACAATGACTTATTTTGATTTAAAGTTCCTTCATCCCATTTCTACAATGATAACAAGAAGATGAAATCTTGTTCTGGGAATATTAAAATATGTTAAAAGGATTTCACATACTTTAACTTCATAGGTTTAGTCCATTATTCAGTATGCTATGCTTGGATACAAAATACATTTTAGCAGAAAATAAAAGGCAGCTTGAATTTTGCATCAGCAGTGAGAGGTATAGGTTGGGGACTGACCTACTGGAGAGCAGCGCAAGGGAAAGGGACCTGGGGGTTCTAGTCGACAGCAGGATGACCATGAGCCAGTAATGTGCCTTCGTGGCCAAGAAGGCCAATGACATCCTGGGGTGTACTAGAAGGGGAGTAGCAAGTAGGTCAAGAGAGGCCCTCCTGCCCTTCTACTCTGTCCTGGTGAGGCCACATCTGGAATATTGTGTCCAGTTCTGGGCCCCTCAGCTCAAGAGAGACAGGGAACTGCTTGAGAGAGTCCAGCGTAGAGCCACAAAGATGATTAAGGGAGTGGAACATCTCCCTTCTGAGGAAAGGCTGAAGGAGCTGGGTGTCTTTAGCTTGAAGAAGAGGAGGCTGAGGGGTGACCTCAGTAATGTTTATAAATATGTCAAGGGTGAGTATCAGGAGGATGGTGCCAGGCTCTTTTCAGTGACATCCAATGAGAGGATAAGGTGGGTTCAAGCTGAAACATAGGAGGTTCAGCAAAAGTATTAGAAAATCTTTTTCACTGTGAGGGTGACAGAGCACTGGCACAGGCTGCCCAGGGAGGTTGTGGAGTCTCCTTCTCTGGAGACATTCAAAACCTGCCTGCATGCGTTCCTGTGTGACCTACTGTAGGTGATCCTGCTCTGGCAGGGGGGCTGGACTAGATGATCTTTTGAGGTCCCTTCCAACCCCTAACATTCTGTGATTCTGTGATTTCCTAACTAGTCTGGACTTTTCCTACAAAACCTATTTTTTTTTTCATCTTCTTTGTGTTTAATTCAGGGCATTGATATCGTGTCATGTTTGCCATGAAAAGTCCAGCAGTGTTTAAGATAGATTATGGCACGTGAGAGCTAAGTAGTCAGTCTTTGGATTGAAAGGAGTAAACCTCATCTGCATGAGGTAAACAAGTAGCTCTGTTAGGACAAAGGCATAAATCTGAGTGGAAGACCTAGCCCATAAAAGAGTGCCATTCCATTAGCTTAACTTAAAGACCACAGTAATTTATCTTCTCTCTGCAGTGACATGAGATAAAATAATAGCAGAAAGGGGAGGCTCACAGCTCTGTAAATAGATTCTCTCCCGAAAGCCTGTTTACCCAAGGTGAACTTCTGGCCTCGTTGAAAGTAGTGGCAGAATTTGCCATCAATCTTATTCGTGTTTGGGAAGGATTTGAAAAAAGTTGGCTTGTTTTTGAGGGCCATGAAGCTACACTTGGCCCAAGACAGATTCAGCACCAGTGCTTTCAGCATTACATTCATTAGGCTTGGAACTTCTTTCAACACTGAAACTGCTGCACTTCATTATGATTAAACGAGGGCAGCTCCCCTATCATTGATCCAATTTAATGAAATTTAAGCAAGTGTAGCTTGTTCCTATATCAGAAAAAAAGGGTAAGGCAGAATAGAATAAAGCCTGTTGTGATAGGACAAGGACTAATGGCTTTAAACTAAAAAAGGAGAGACTTAGACTATATATAAGGAGAAAGTTTTTACAATGAGGGTGCTGAAACACTGGAACAGGTTGCCTGGAGAGGTGGTGCAAGTGCTGTTCCTGGAAACATTCAAGGCCAGGTTGGACAGGGTGCTAGGAAACTCGATCTAGATGAATACGTCCCTTCTCCCTGCAGGGGACCATCCCAAACCATCCTACGACTCTATAGTGATTTTGCATCTACATTTTATATGTTTGTGCATTGGGAGATAGGGAAAGTGTAACTAGAACTTGAATTTTTGGTAGAAGATGATACCTTCCCTATGATTCATTCTGTGATGATCTTTCAGCAAAATATTTTTACTAATACGAAAACTCTGCTGATCTGGCTAGGTAAGAATTGTGACCATTTAGACACATGTAGATAGGTGCTAAGTTTAATCCAAGGCTAAATTGCAAGCTGGCTGTAGTGTAGTTGTGAAGAATTCAAATTATGGCACTGGGACCTTTTCAAGGCAGCAAGCCTACATTCAGTTCTTTCCTCTACCAGTGAGTTCTTTCCTCTACCAGTGACTGGGTGGAAAACATATTCCAGGAATGGAGGGAATTTCAAAGGTTATAGAAACTGTAAAGTGAATGGCCTGAATTCTCTGTGACATGTTCTGACTGTCTGTGTTGTCATAGAGCATGCGTAAGATCTCTGCCTTCCTGAGGAGGCAGGGGCAAGAGAAAGGTTAAAAGTCAGTGGAAGTTCAGTAGCAAGGAAAAAAATTCATTGCAGCACGGACAGCCTGTGCCACCCACTTAGACCTCAAAACAAACCTTCAGCAGTGCATCTGTTTGCAGTCAGGTGACTTTTGGGGTAACATGAGACTTTATGCAGTGTCATAGAGGCAAAAAAGGCAAAAGAAAAAAGTTTTAGTAAAATAATCAGAATATTCTTATTTGCTACAGGCAAGAAAAGAATGTTACAGACTCTGTTCAGGCATCCCGTAGGATTGAGATGATGGACAGAAAATTGTATAAAAAAAAGTGACATTTGCACCTAATGGAAACATTAGGTTAGGTGGAATTCTGGCTTTGTTCAAGTTATTAGAAATTATGTTGCAAGTGGTGGTTTCAGAAATCTTTTAACTAAGATCTTTGTCTATAAGTAATGTATGAAGGCAATTGCAGATAACAACACCTATTTAGTCAAATATGCCTTTTAAATTATGCTTGTCCCAAAGAGCATTTGAATCAAAAGAGTGTAAGAATGGTAAAATACAAACATTGAAACAAATCCATCAACTTTTAAGTAAAACATTTTGCAGTAGCCAGCTCATAGCTCTGAAATAATGACCCAGAGATGAGTAAATTCTGATTTTTAATGGAGAGCAATTAAGACCAATGGTGACAAGACCAAGGCAGATGACTAAGAAATGACAATTTCTTTGGTCATTTTGAAATCCTAGAAGTACCATTCTGCCAATCAGTTTATTTCCAATAACAATGATATATTCTAATTAATACTTGATTTAACTGTCAAAGCAAAAATCTAGAACTAGAAATCAGAAAATTATATTTCAAAACCTTCATTAAGACATGAGGGAGAAAGTTAACAGTTCCTAGACATTTTGTACTGACTGACTGCATGCATGCTTAATTTGTTTAGTTTTTTACCTGCAAAATGAGAACTGTCAAAGAATATATTAATGTGTTTTTACGCATATAGTTCATTATTACTATCTGTCATAGGCAATTTACAGAGACATGAGATCAGGCACATTGCAATAGATGCCAAGTTAACACATTCAAGGCTGGATTCTCTCTTTTTGCTTGTTAAGTATCAATCACAGAGGTACAGTTGTCACAAAAACCAGTATGCATGTATCTAAGCAACTAAATAGCAGACTGCAGTTCACATTGCTGTGAAGACTTAGACAAGTGAAGGAGTAAATCATAAACATGTTTAATGTTATGACTTTAGTTTTCACCTTGAATATTAAACTGATGCTTATTTCCCATTAATTCTGTTGAAAGTCAAAAGCAAAATACAGAAGACACATTAAAAAAGACATTTTCAGAACATATAAAATAGGTGTTTGAAGTAAAAACATTGAACTACTTTATATTTAAGGAAAGTAAAATGAATGTTTTTATTACAAAAAAAATACTATAGAAGAAGCACAAAGGAAGACAGTCTTGAGGCATGCTATCTTTTTACGATTTGTTAATTGTTTGAACTTGATTTTAGAGGCATTTTCCAACCTTAATGATTCTATGATTCTACCACAATTATTATTCCATCTTATAATTGTATATATATAACATTTATATGAATGTGTATACATAGCTATAATATATATTTCTATACTTTTTATAACATCATATACATACCTTATGAAAAGTAAAGGTAACACATTTTTTTAAGGCACTGCACTTGTGAGAGTTCTTTTGACTAAAAGTTCCCAAGGCTTATTGTTAATACTTACAAATTGAGAATATTTCATTGCTAGAATATAGAAATTCTGTCCCAAGAAATGCACTAGAAATAGATTTAGAAACAAACGTCTATGTGAAAGAAAGCAACTGCAAATTTTGAACAACATGGCTACTGTGAATTATATTTTTTTCAAAATAAAAATAATAAAAAGAGTTGTATAAATGGAGCAACTAGCTAAGGTTCCCCACACAACACTAATTCCACACTCATTCTTCCCTTAGACTACTGAGTGAAAAAGACCATTTAGTGGCTTCTGTAATGCAGATAATTAGATTAGGAAAAGCGCATACAAGTGTTTAACACAGATCTGCAGAAGCAGGAATTTGACAAACATCTAAAAGTCTGATGAACAGTCCCAGTGACTTTTGTTAATATTTGCTCACAAATCATTAAAGAACTTCCCTGGGTATAGCTAAATGACTTAATACAAAACATGGTAAAATTATGTTAGAAATTAGAAGATAATACCAGATCAGGTTTTTGGTACTGCATAGATTTATGGTAGGAATTAGTCCCTTACAATCAGTTTTTGCTTAGTGTACTCTACATAGTTCAAACGAAACCTTTTTTTTTTTTTTTTTTTATTATAAAATCAATTTTAGTTGCGTGGGTGAGTATTCAGGAAATGAAGATGCACTGTTTTATTTTGAGGGACATAAAATTTTAATGATGGCTAAGATTTTCTTAATACTGGCTGGATGACTGACAAAAATCTATGCTGCAAAATAGAACAGATTTAAACCCATAGCTTGAAAAGGCCAAAAAAAGTAAGAAGAGTCGAGGGATTCCTGCTTTGTTCTCACAATGATGACTATCTGGTAATAGCTAGTGATTGATCTATACCATAAGATAAAATCAAAGTCATGATGAGTTATAGTTAAGCATTAATTCAATTCTTCGCGTTATGAATGCAGCTATATTTAGCTTGTTCTATAAATATTACCCTTAGCTAAATTTCTTCAGAGCTTTCTATAGCTATCCCTTAAGATGTACATTAATTGAAAAATTATCTATACATCAGGAAGGAAATTCTACAGCAGGGAGAAACCTAGTCATTTTTGATACCCTGGTACAAGAAAGCGTAAGAAAACATTAATAAAATGCTTTAATGAAATCTTCCTAAACAAGCTACCAGCATGTAAACCTTTCTGCATGCTACAGAGAGCATAAGGCACTAAATGGAAGGTGTCAATAACTGTCCTTTAATATCCTTGCTTTTATTACTTGAGGAAGTTATAAAAAAAAAAAAAGTGCATTCTCCAACTAGTGAATGTAATTTGTCTTTTTGGCCAGTGTTTAGTGTTGATTACAAAAATATGTATTAGTTAGGAAGAGCATCTGCTGTGGAGTAGTGGATGCACCCAGATAATAGTATACCAAAAGACTGGGCAGGTGTTTTATTTCTCAAGGGAGAAGACTTCTGCAGTGATTTCACAGTAAAAAGCAGCTCTTTTTTTTTTTAAAAAAAAGGAATCTTCTGAAAACCATTAACAATATACACAATTTTTATTTATGAAGCCATCTGCACTTGCTCTTGAAGTCTAAACTAATAATTTGAAAGCAATAAAGAGCAGAAAATATGCAATCACGCTTTATAGTCTATTTCTTAACAACTCTTAATTATATTGCTTCATTACTTTAAGTAAATTCTGAATGGTTTCTATGGTTAGCATAAAGGCACCGTTTTTTCACTGTGAAACTCTAAACTAAAGCTAATTCAATTCATGTTGGAAAGCAAAGGCTATAAAATGAAATAATTGGATGAAAAAATCAAAGACTGATGACTGATGAATTCCTCCTTGCATTAGTGTCCATTTTGTGGCTTGTAAACATTTTGCTTTTTCAATATTCTGATGTTATTGCAATATTTGGTTTGGTAACTCAGTTTTTGAATATTGCTTCATATATTGATCTTAAATACAAAATAGAAGTTTAGCATAAGTTAGCTGCTCAGCATGATTTTGAGTGAATTTTTGATACCTGGATCTCTAAAACCTGCTACTTCAGTATCAGGGAGTATTAGCTCTAAATGATGTTAGGCTGGCCACTGATTTTTATCCTTATCCATTCAGTGAAGTACAAAAGTGAATTGGTGAAAACTGTAAAAATTAATTTTTTTAAATATTACATATGAAACCCTGTGTCTGAGACAGAAGTTGACCTTTCATAATCTCAATATTCCATGTTCTCAGAAGTTTTCTTAGTACACTCCGATGAGATAATGGATACGGAGAAGGGTTGAGAGAACATTACATTTTGAAACACTGCACTGGTGTTTTCATGCCTGTTATAGAGTATATTTCATTAGCCGTAGCACCTTAAGACCAGTGGGCCAACCAGGGATTTCTGGTTCACTGTCATTTCAGGTACTCAACCTCTCTTGAATGTCCTAGCCATGCTGTCTCTCCCAGTACATGGAGAGGATCTAATCACATCATGTTGGCTCTACCCTACAGGGAAACTCCCAGGCTAGAGAGTTCAGTTATATTTCCTTCTGCATGTTAGTGGGGTCAGAACTGGACTCTGGACTGAACATCAGGCATTGACTGAGACATCCTAAAGTCCCACACTCAAATTGTTGGTCTTGAAGCCAAGAAGAAAACAGTGTTCATAGTACTCGTTACCCTAGAATACATTTTAGAAGAGCTTAGGTAGGAGAGTCATGAATACTTCAGATTTTGGGACTTGCTTTTTAAGAAAATAAAAAGAAAAACTTAGTATCTTTGAAACTAAGATGTGGATTAAGTCTGTTCTTATTAACCACTGATGGTGGAGAGTTGCCTATATATCCTGGAAAGCAAAGAACTATCACAGATAAAGGGAGAGGCAGGGACTAGGTGACAGAGGACTTACAGTGACATTCAAGATTAACAAAATATTTTTAACTGTCTCAGAAAAATTTACAGAGTGATATCTCACACATTATCTCACTCTCTAAATTTGGCTCATTTCAGATATGAATGGAGGAGAAATAGTACATCTGTGGTTTTATAAGAAACATTTCTCATGTCCTGAAACTTTGGAGTGCAACAGCCTCCACCGCTTGGGATGACTGATAGCTGAGCATTGCAGTGACAGATGTTTTCCCATTTGCTATTCATTTTGGGGAGTTCTGAAATTTCTAATTAGTACATGGTAACCTTCTGGAATCTGAAATGAAGAAAACTGGGTTATTTCTGATATTACTCCACTATGGGAAAATAACTTGTTTCTGATCTTCTGAAATGTTTAGAGGCATAATTGGTGAATGCTGGTGATAGTCACTGAAAGAAATAGGTGTAGAACTCTTTGCAAATGCCTGAAAAAACAATATGTGTGTGTGTGTGTTTGTGAAAACTACCATTAGCTTAAAAGATAGTTTCTCTGATATCACTGTGTTAGATGCTCTGCATTGCCTCAAGCTGTTAATGTAACCTGCTGTTAATTTAGTTACAAATCTTAATATTAGAAAAATTAAGAGCATCACTGTATCAACTGCTGAACAAATTGATCATGAACTGCAAGACGAAAAAGCAGATGACTGCAACTGGTTTGGCATTCTGAAGTCCCCAGTCTGTGTCCACTGAAGTAACAACAGGAAAGATAAAATTCTGCAAATCTGACAGTAGTTGTGGTTACTTAAAAAGTCAGAGAGAAAGCGTGAGACAATGGCTTCTGTTCTTTCTACTACATTTGATGGAAATGAATGGGATATGCAACAGGAATTTCATAGACTAATTTTAGAGTTTTGTGAAAATTTAGGAAAGCACTTTTTGAATGAACATTAACAACATTAGTGACACTTCTCTTTTTTTTCTGGCCGGCTTTCATTTGGGTCAAGTTTCCCAGAAGAGGCCTTTCCCATAGAAATTATTAATCACTCTGGTCACTATGACAATAAGGAAAACGGAGAAATAAATCAGATAATTAAATAGTTGCATTAGTATTGAACTGAGTATTGCACTGCATATTTTCATGGCAAATTTCAGTATCCGTCGTATCTGTGCCTGTGAGTAATGTCATGTCATTGCTCCTGGTGGTAGTTGCAGCCAGCTACGAAAGCTCTAAGCAGTTACCTCTTGACTTTGATATCTAACTCACTTCAGATTCACTTCTGTCTAGGGTACAGTACTGCGTCTAATGGATACTGCTCCACTGTTTTCCTACATACGTAATCTTCAATTTGTGTAAGGAAAATGAGTTTTTATTAATTGGACCCAATTTACCAAATAATTCAGACAGCACTGTCTGTTTGTCTTTTGACAGTATTTTAGTCTTTCATCAGCCTTCTTTAGATTTATGTTCTGTGATTTTATGATTATTTGCTGAATATATGAAACATCCCTAGAGTAAGAAATAGTATCTCCAGGATCCCAATGAAAATATTCTTACTTTGTAACTTTTTTTTTAATAACCTCTTTTAATCATTTTTTTAATCTATTCACTGGGGATTTCATTCACATTAAAAGAATTATTCTTTTTTATGTAGTTGTAGATTAATCGTCCCAAAAAAGACTCAGTACCAAGAAGTGTTTCTTATTTGGGCATCATTTTTGTTACCTTTTGTTAATTGTCTACTATCAAGTGGCATGGTGCAAAAAGAGAGAATCTGTAGAGGTTACAGCTCTGAGGACTTGTCATCTAGTTTACACACATTTCAGTGGTTTTATGTGAGGTAATTTTTATTGTGCACTGTAACTCCAATGTGGCTGGTACATGTGGGTTTGTTGGTGCATGGTAGGAACCAGTCCCAAGCATCCTCCAGTTTCATCAGTCCATAAGGAATCCAATCTGTGCACTGCTGTGAGATGAAAATCATGAAACGAGGCTGGATGCTGATTTGCTTCAAAGTTGTAAACCTGACCCTATAAAAAAATATCAACATAGACATTCTTTTCTTTACAAAACTAGTGAAATAATCTGAAAATTAGTCTGTTTGACACCATGGTCTCCAAAAGTTCCTGCCAGCTACCAATCTTTTATTCTTCGTATTCTAAAACCCTTTTCCACTTTCCTCATGTCTGATGTCAAGTTTAGAACTCTCCAGGTCATCCTGCTTGACCCTTCTAAGTAATTGCAAGACATCAACATATTTTGAGCTTTTTCTTATACTCCCAGAATTGTGGGGATTATCAAAATTAAAGACCAGAGATTCCCAAGCAGTCTCATTTAAAATGTCTTAATATAATTTATATTGGGTATGAAAATTTGAAAATAGTTTAAATGTATCAGATAATGCCTGGTATGTTATTAATGTCCTCAGAATATTTGTAAGTATTATAAAGTCATAAACATTTTTTTTTCTATTTGTTTCTTTATTTCTCTAAACAAAACAAAAACTTTTTTTACTCCTTTGGTAGACCTAGAATTTTTTCAGTTTCTTATGGACTTCAGCTCCTTCTCCTTTCTTTTTCAAGACACTGAAGTATTAATTTCCCCGGATTTTTCACTGATACCTTCAGTCTGTAATTTTTTTTTTTATTCTAACTGCTTTTTCTCAATACTTTTTAATATAACTAAATATATTCTACATGCAACCATTTCTAATTTTCATTTCAATTTCCTCTTTTAAGGATGTTTGTATTTTATGTTTGCCCTCCTCATTTTTGGAACCTTGTCATTTTTTCTTTCCTAAATTAACTTCCCTTAAGATGTTCCACTTTTTTTATCTCCATTCTTCCCCTTTCATTAAATTTTTCTTGTATGACTCATTGACTTTTTAAAATTTTTGATGAGTTTATAAATTAATGGGATTACCTCAGTTTCCAAGAAAAAAAAAGCTAAAAAAAAATTTGTATCAGATTATATTTGGTATTTCCATTGTTTTCCAAATAGAAACTGGAATAAAACTCTTTTAACAGTTTATAGAAGGGGTACTAAGGCTGCTGGTTTAGAACTGAAAGCCTCTATCTAACTGGTAATCTTCAACCCTGGTTCATTGTCTATTTAGTTTACCCAATTTTCGATGACAAAGGAACCAGATGGTCCCTGAGTGGAGAAACACACTGCATACATTTAACACCAGGTTTTCTGCATATACACTTAGATGTGTTATTGTCTTCATAATCAGTCTAAGAGCTCTTTTGCAAGCTGTGTTAAACACTAATGTTTACTGAATATATGTCCCGAGGACAACTCTGGGATCACCTCACCCTTCTGCAGAATTTGTACTCTCAACAGGCTGTACAGACAAAAAAAAATAAATAAAAAAATACCAACTTCATGTTTTAGGATTGGGGTCCATATATTTTTTTAATGTCTGTTGATATAAGTCTGTGAATTTTGGGAGACCTGGAACTGCTGGGCACACCATCGCACAGATGCTCAGTACATGCTTCCCTGTAACTGACGTATTTGTGAATCCAAACTTGACTACACCGACTGTAATGAAGCAAAGTTCAAACAGCTTCTGACTTGCACCAGTTTCTCAGTCCAGTTCTTGCTACCCTGTTATCACTATTATGATTCATCTGATCAAAAAGTGAGAGCTCTGAGCAGCTTGATCTAGTTAAAGATGTCCTTGCTTACTGCAGGGGGGTTGGGCTAGATGACCTTAAATGTCCCTAAGTATTCCATGATTCTGTGAAGTTATGACACTATGAATGTAGCCCAGACTAAGTACTCATGCTGCCCTTACAGTGACAAGTGCAAGCAAGAGGGAATCCATCTCGTGCCTTCTTCCAGCATGGGTTCGCTTTATGTGATTTTTCAAGAACTGGACATCTGTCTGGTCTTTAGGAAAGAAAACCAAATAAACCAAACAAAAAAAACCATCCAGAATGCCACAAAACCCTCAAATACCTAAAGAACAGACTTGTAGTTTTCAACCAGTTCAGATGCCTCCAGGCCAGAGTGAATAACAAGTAAATTTGCCATCTCACAAGTTCTCAAGTTAAAAGTAATTGTGAAATGATCATTTAATGAACTAAATCTTTGAAGTTAATTTGCGATTATACGTCTCTCAAGCAGAAAGCTCTGAACTCATTATACAGCAGATTTCAGGGCCAAGTATAGGTGCAGTTTGGCCTTAAAACCCTTTGGCTGGGAAACTGAACAAGAAAGTAAACAAACATGCTGGTCTTAGCTTTGGGAGTTATAGGCACATTTTAAATAGAATTGCCTCTAAACACAGCTGCAGAACTGAATCTCCAATGTAATAAAGCTGTCTGGTTTATGGCAGACATACATCAGCGCTGCTCTGATGGCTCAATCCGTTAGAATCACAGAATGACAATAACTTCTTTATGTATTACAAATAAATCATCGCTATCACTCAACATGTTTAGATAAATTGTAAATCATCTGCTGTAAGTTTTGCTTGAGAAGTATAAAGCTGTTAGAGTTCAAGAGTATGTAGAATTAACAGAGAAAAAAAAGTTGAAGATTTTATCTATTTCCTCCATTAGAATGTTTATTTCACTCAAGGGACTTAACCGCATGCATTTGGAAAATTAAAGTCAGAAAATTAACACTTCAATAATTTTCTCCTCCTACACCCAGACTCAACGAGCCATTGAACCATAAGCATATGTAGAAGCCTTTCAAAATGAGAAAAAAAAATCATGTAAAAAGTCTGGGCAAGATGCTGTTACTGGTGATTGAATCAAAACAGCCTCACTCTAGGCTAGAGTTGTAAATATGAGATTTTCAAGGCAAGCATTCATCTTGGTTTTAAGTACATTTATATTTTTGGACACATAAAAACGGGGAATTAGTTTGCCCCAATTTGCCCATACAGTTTTGTTCATTTAGATGACTGTGTCCATAGTTATTCTCTGAGATCGTCAAAGTGTAGTTGACAGAAGTGCCACTACTTATAAGTGAAGAATTGCACTTGGACTCACAACTTCCCATTCACTTGCTATTGATAAGTATCCTCCCATGTGGTAAAGACATGACAGGAGGTGAAGTAAGTGATGTGTATAAATATATAGACATATATATGTGTATACAGATGCAGATGCATATACATAGGCATAGACATAAAGCTGCTCATGTGTCAACTTGATGACTCGTAAGAATGAGGAAGGGTGGCATTTTTTCAGTAGGAATTTAGCTTCTTCTGCATATTCAAACAAATTTAGTGTTTTTATTTGATCAGCTGGGCACTCCATAGCTCCCCACATGGTACAAAATCAAAGTTTGAACTAGATGAGATGACTGGAAGGACTTTTCTCCGTTATCGCAAACCATTTGATGTCCAGCATGGATCAGATAATATTTTGGAAGATCTTTGAACTTTTTCTTCTCCTTGAAAACATACCTATGTTAATCAGATGTTATTTTTCTAAGATGTGATTTTCTTGAACTAATATTAAAATAAAAAAAAATAAATTAGAAGAAGTTTAGGAAAAAAATGTTTTCTTTAAAATCCAATATTTGTACTGGATTACCTGTTCCACAGTGCTAAATCGGTGTATGTTGCAAATCTATTACTTTCACCACTCTTTTTCAGCTCAAATTATGCGGTTCACAGACTAGTCTAGTTTGGAGAAGACTAGGAGGTCAGTGTGAGTCTGTCCACAAGTTCACAAGAACAGCCAGGGAACAGTTTTGATCAGCTTCCCACAAGCTGAAAGTTGTCGTATCCAAGTAGCACTCACAGCTGGGGAAGTGTGGCTGGTTTCCAAGTTGTTTCACTCTGCTTCTCAGAGAGGCTGGGATGAGACTGCAGAACCAGCTTGGTACTGTCAGCATGTTCTAACTGACTTGGACACGTTTGGAAAGATGATTTAATCAGTTAAAATTAGGCTAGAACTCATAAAGATGCTCATTACAATTCTGTTGTGATTCGAATTGCAGATTATATATCTTCGTCAGTGACATGGACAGTGGGATCGAGTGCAACCTTAGCAAGTTTGTAGATGACACCAAGCTGAGTAGTGCGGTTGACATGCCTGAGGGTTGGGATGTCATCCAGAGGGACCTGGACAAGCTCAAGAAGTGCATCTGTTTGAAAATTATGAGGTTCAACAAGGCCAAATGCAACATTCTGCACCTGGGTCATGAAAATCTCCGATACCAATACAGGCTGGGGATGAAAGGATTGAGAGTAGCCCTGCAGAGAAGGATACTGGTAGGTACTGGTGGGTGAAAAGCTGGACATGATTTGGCAATGGGCCCTCACAGCCCAGAAGGTCAATCACATCCTGGGCTGCATCAAAAGAAGTATGACCACAGGATCAAGGGTAGTGATTCTTCCCTTTTACTCTACTCTGGTGAGACCCAACCTGGAGTACCAGCTTGGCTCTGGAGTTCTCAGCAGAAGAAAGACAGGGACGAGTTGCGGCAGATCCAGAGGAGGGTGGTCAGTGATCTGGACAAGAGGATCAGGTGCCCTCTTAGTAAGTTTACAGATGACACTGAACTGGATGGAAGTGTTCTTCTTGAGGGTAGGGAGGCCACATTCATTGCTCAATTGAATTACGTTACACGTGTCTGTTTTATCCTCAATTCCAGACAGAAGTCTGAGCCTGCAAGTGACAAAGATGAAGATACTCATAAGCAGACTTCTTTGTTCCCATATAGCTCCCACTCACCATTGCTATGTCTCATCCGTTTTATTTTTCACCATGTTTCTTTTGCTAAATTATATCTTCAATTTATACTGCCAGAGATGGTGCTTTGTAACAGTCTTCTCCATAAAAACAATAACATAAAAGCTGTGAGCTCAAAGGAGAACAATGCCATCTCTGAATATGTTGAATGGATATGATGGTACAGAGTGGATTTTGTCAGACAAAACGAAGTTGCAATAACCATGCTGTGATTTGAGGAGAGGTCTGTTTGTATTGAAACAACATATATGGTTTTGACACAGCTTTAAGGAAGAATCAAGAAAGCACAAAAGGGAGGATGGTGAAAAAAATTATAAATGCTGTTGTTCAGACGTTAATCTTAATCTTTATGAGATTTCTCAAAAAGACTGGAGGAAGTTTGTTTTGGAAGGGAGAAAATCAAAGAATGTCAGTGAAGAGCTCGTGCTGTACTGCCTTTTTCAACTTAAAATCATTTAGGTTGAAAGGATCCTTAAGATCACTGAGTCAAATCTTTTCCATAGACAGAAATGTCTGTGCAGAACATTGTCTCATCCTGGCAGGGTCCTACCTCATTTCCTCTGATGTCTGTCAATAAATATCTACATTGAAAAACACAAATGCTTTCCTTAGTGCAGTAGAAATACTACTGAAGTTTGTGATTGCAGGTCATTCAGAAATAACCAAAAGGAAAAATTTGGTTTTAGTTGATTTCACCTGATAAAGTTTAGTACTGGATAAGGACATGATGAATAGGCTGGGGACTGTTGTGCAAAGAAAGATTATCAAACAGCCATTCTTTTGGCATACTTTTCACCCAATGTCTCCCAACAAGAGAGAAATATAAGAAAATTAACAGGCTCCACTGTCAGACACCTACACATAAACCCCCTCTCTCATTTTGTTTAAAACATAAAATATTTCTTGTCTGAAAGAGTCAATTTTCGTCTTAAATCCACAGGTATTTAATTGACCTGAACAGCCTTCAGTTTTTTGTATCTCTATGCATTTTTTTCACAGTTCTATTTGCCTCAGGATATGGCTCAGCATTAGAGATTACATCTTCTGAAACCAGGGCTGAGTTTTAGTGCATTAGATAAAAGAAGCTTTGATGATGGATTAACATCTGTAAAATCACAGCAATGAAATGAGATTGTCACTTTCCAGATTACATCTTCTGTAATGATCCCATACTTTTGGGAAAGTGGCCGTAGTGCCATCTGCTGTCCTCCTAAAGAGCAAAATATTTTCCTGGAAATTTAATTCTAGTGCTAAGGACTGGTTATCACAATGTATGAAATATAAGTTGTTAAAACTCAGAGAGAACTCTCTGCTTGTGTAATATCAAAGCTGAAGGGATTAGGAAAAAAAAAAAAGTATATTTTTTTTCTGTAATGAGTGCATTAATCTGAAAATCACAACAATTTGAGACTAATATTCATACTGAACATATCTATTTATGTGATCCCACTCACTTTGCATCTGTATCTTGAGTATCTGTGTTTCTGAAACTCTCCTGTTTGTCCACAAATATAATGTTGAAAAGTGCTCTGGTTTTGGCTAAGATAGAGTTCATTTTCTTCATGATTGTTAGTATGGAGTTACTTATTTTTTAAAAAAAAAAAAATGTGCTAGAAAAGTGTTGATAACACGGAGATGTTTTCATTATTGCTGAGCAGCACTTGAACACAACCAGGGCCTTTCCTGCTCCTTACCTCATCCCACCAGTGAGAAGGCTGGGGGTACACAAGAATTTGGGGGCAGACACAGCTGGGACAGCTGATCGCATCTGACCAAAGGGATTTTCCAGAACATATGACATCATGTTCAACATATAAAGCTGGGAGAAGAGAAAGGAGACATTCAGAGTGATGATGTTTTGTCTTCCCAAGTCACCATTAGTGTGACAGAGCCCTGCTTTCCTGGAGATGGCTGATTATCTGCCTGACCGTGGGAAGTGGTGGATGAATTCCTTGTTTTGTTTTGCTTGTGTGCCTGGCTTTTGCTTTACCTATTAAACTGCCTTCTTCTCAAGCCATGAGTTTTCTCACTTTTTCTCTTCTAATTCTCTCCTCCATCCCAGTGGGATGGTGGTGGTGACCAAGCAGTTGTGTGGGGCTGAGCTGCTGGCTGTGGTTAAACCACAACAAAAAGAAATGGAAAAAATCTCCAAAGTAGTCTTGGAGTGTTATGGAGAAATCCGGATGAAAGAAAGAATCATCAGGAGACACAATTTAAAGACAGACCTGTAAGAACCAGGATTGAGAGAAAGAGAGACACACATAACGTGCTCACTTTTCCAAAACTAGAAGCCAATATTGCAGTTTGGCTGTAGGTCTCATTATTCTTGGGTGAGGGTACAGGTTTTGGAATGGATAGAGAAGGACTATTGGTTAGGCAGTGTTATCATGAGAGCAAATGAACTATAGGCATCTGGACTAAGTTATTTGCAACTAGCTGGAGGGCTGAAGGTACTATATCAGCCCTGCCAGAGCATAGGTTTACGTCCATACAATGCAGATAGGAGATGATGATACCCATAGAAATAAGCTCCATTTACAATGTGCATTTCTTTGTCCAAGATGCCCTTCTGCCTTGTTTATTAATGGTATATTTTTGGAGGTTTTCATTTAGTATTTCTTTATTGGATTTCAATGGTCTTGCCAATGTTATGAGTGCCTTGGCAGCAGGACTTGAATTCTTTTCTTGCTATTGCTGATTTAGTCTAGCTTAGTCAGATGAATTTAATCATGATGGTGACATCTGGCAGTTTTGCAAAATAGAACCTATTAGAAGTCACTTTTTTAAAATCTGTCTGTTCATTAACTATGAACGATTACTCCTCTTTAGATCCTTTTAGCATATTCATAACCAAGATTTGCAATAACATCATTGTAATAATTTATCATAAAGTCAGATTGAATACACCTGAACACATACAGAATATGCATGCATCTTGATACATCAATAATTTTGAGGAGTTAAGGTAATTTATTATATTCTATTCGTGCTGCAAATATTATTTATTATTTAGTACATTCTATTTTTCAAGTTTGCTAAGATCAGTGTTACATATTATTTGGATAGATTAATATTTCAAACATCTTTCATCTAATTCCATATTAAAACAAGACACTCTCAATTTTGTCGTAAGTTAAAAATCATGGTTGTATTACACCAATCAAAAAAAAGCAACTGCACAGCTAGTGGAGTTTATGTGCCATAAACTATGAACTAATGTGTTATAAAAGGAAATTAGCAAGATACATTTATCAAAACTGGAAGGGTACAAAGTGAGGATTATGCCACTGTTTCTTCCATTTACTTTTATAGATGAAACACTATTTTTTAAAATATCCTGAAATTAGATGTCAAGTCTGGCTATCCCTGACAATCAGTAGAATTTCTGCCTTCTCAGAATTTGATGTGTAGTCATTCATCACCACCTTTGGAATATTATTACAGCTTCTTGCCCATGCTGTCTCCTCCAGCATGGAAGAGGTTTGTGCAATAGCATAGCCAAACCTCCCACTTCAAACACAATCATGCAATCAATAAGAAAGAAAGAGATAATGAAAGTGCTGTTTATATTTAGTTCCTGCTCAGAATTAAGCTTCCTGATCTTGGTAATTCTTGCACAGTATCTACCCTAATATCAGATACAGGTTCAGGTAATTAAAGGTTATACTCTGCATCCATCACAATGTGGGCAAATTTGGACTTTGTGGATTTCTCGCTCCTCCTAGGTATTGTAAAGCTGCTGTTTGGTCCTCTACAAGCCTTTTCTCAAAGTTAAAAATGACATTTTTCCTCAGCCTCTTTCATGCTACATGGGCTCTATTCCCTTGACCATTGTCTGAACTTGCTCATTTGGGTTTACTTATTCAATGTAAGTTCCATAATTTTGCTAGGAAATAAGAGGATTTTTCATAAGGAAATATTACTCTCTAGAAAATGAAACATTTTATAGGAATCTTCACATCAGTCTGAAAAACAGAGTCACGGCAGGCTTTTAAATAGCCTTATAAAAACAACTAGGAACATATTAATCTCTGTGACTCTCTGCAGTTTTTTTAGGGATTGATTTACTGCCATTCTCTCAGTTTTAAGTTGTCTTCCAAGATTAAGAACAAATATAATCTATTCTGCTAAGTGAGGTTAAGTGTAAACAGCAAAAATGACACAAATCCCATGGTAAAAGGTGGAATACCTATAAGTCCTCAGCAGTTATAGGTAGACATTAATAAATACTAAATACGGAACCATGCAGCACAGAAATTACTAGTAGGACTACACTTCACAAAATACGTATCAAGTAGGTAGATTTGCTTATGCACGTTAAAGCACAACTTACATTTTGCAGTAGAACACAGGTTCCTCATCTTTCCACACAAACACACATGCATACACATACACATGCAAATGAAAAACTTACCACTGACATAGTTTGTCAAAATAAAATCCTCATTTGGAGTCAGGCAGCACCTTTATGACTCCAAGGTAATGATTTACCTATGAATGTTTCAAACTACTGTTAAAAGTGTCCTGTTTGGTATTATTATTTATTATGCATTTTAAAGGCTTCAAAACTACACCCACATTGGCTACAACCCAATTTGATACCAGCTTAGAGTTTTCACAGAGCTGTTGCACTATAAATTCAGTATTGCCATGGGTAGTTTATCTGGTGTCTTCAGCTTTTGGCTTGTAATTATCAGTGGATTATTTATAATATTTTGGGTTCCTTTCTCAAAGTCTTTCTCCTCTATGTTCCCCTGCTCCAGGAAATTTTAATTTTTGTTATTATTTTTTTATTTTTATTTTTATTTTATTTTTGCTTTGAACACAGATGACATTCTATATGTTGAACTTGATGTTGAAGAATGCTATATTAAGTCACACTGTCATCTAAAAGAAGATATAATTGTCTTGACACAGTGCATAATTCTTCTTAGAACTGCATAACTTAGTGCAAAAAACATTATTTACTTTGTTACTTTATATGGATTAAAATCAGATCCTTAAAATCTCTGGTGACTGTGTGGTAAGTATGTATCAAGAAGTGCCATATAACATATTTTCTGTAGATTATAAAGCACCCTATTCATCACCATGCCTTAAGAAAATGTGAAAACCAAAAGTAAAAGTCCAAAAGCTACAACGATAACACAGCATAAACCTCCACATCACCGAAACAGAGGAGCTGGTCTTGTGTACACTTTCCTTGGTTTATTGCTAAGTAGCTGTCCTTGACTAATTTCCTTGCCCAGCCTGAAATATTTCATTTATACTCCTAAAATGTTTTGGGCCTCTTTACTGCATTCCACATCAGCTACACATGCAGAACAGAGAGGTTTCTTAATGCACTGCAGAGAACATGGATACTTTTTAGGTATTCTCTTAGCATCGGTGACAGACCTGCAAGCTTTTTTTGCATGGTATCTTAGGATAAACTGCTTCAAACCTGGATATTTATTTAGGCTTTGTGTAAAAAGTCACTAGAGGAAGATTTGCTTATAGAGAAAATCAGTAATTCTCAACATACTCTGAAAACGGGACATGAATATTAAGGGAAAGGGTTTAACACCTGCACAGTTCTATTTGCAGGCCAATATTAGTTCCAGAGATTTTCTGAGAGGAGAGGTATCAGTCACCTCCAAAACATGCTTCCCTTAACTATAGCTCAGAAAGAGTTCTGAGATCTACAGAAACCTGAAGTCATTATTAGGTTTGTACAGCTATAATTTAGATTAATATCATATATTTAAAAGTGTACTGTATCTCTTACAGATGATATTTTGCATGATTTCATCTGGTCTATTTTGTCCTACTGCTTAAGTAAACCCACAATCATTTTCATTGTGTCCTAAATGTCCTACATTTTTCTCAGGAGAACTACTAGAAAATGTTCAAGGTAATGCAATGGCTTTTTTGGTTTGTTTGTCTGTGAAACGTTTTTCTGTTTTGTTGGGTTTTTTACTTCTCAAATGTAATCTAGTAGAAGTCAAAACTTCGTGATATCAAATCAGGTTTATCACATTTTCTCAGGAAGGAACTTCACATCACAGCTGGGGAGGGTCAAATTCTTTCCAGCAGCAACGAGGACCTCCCTTTTCTTGCAGGCACCCCAGGGAAGTGTCCTACACACAGAACCATGGGAAACCCACGTCTGATTTGAGTTTTGCACTGTTAAGTGAAGTTGGTGATTTAAATCTGGATTATTCTCATACCAGGTAAGTGTCTTGCTCACATGTCTTGGATCACACATGAAAACCAGTCGCCATTTCATTGCAAAGGAGGAAAATAATGATTGTTCAAAGAATGGAAAAGTGGTTCTCTTACAGTTCTGCTGTAATTAAGTCTTGATTTTTAATACTTTTAAATATTTTTTAAATCAAAAAATCAAAAAAGTCTTCAATTTCTATGAAAATATAAATGCAGGACTGGTACTCTCATATAATTTAATCACAGCATTCCTTCAGTTACCATATATACCTATATATGCGTATCTATGCACATGTTCTTCTGGGTTAAATCATGAGCACACAGACCTTCCAAATTCATTGTCAGTCGGGTAATGAAAGAATGCAAATTTAGCTGTTTTCATTACTGAGATTAACAAAAGAGAATCCCAAAGAGAAATCTTCTAGCTTTTTATTAAATAAGTTATCAACTCACCGCCTAATAGCCCATTTGGGAATCTCTACAGTTTGCCACCAAAAATCATCCAAAACACAGAAATGAGGGGAGAGTGGCAAAAAGCTGTTTTAATGATTGATCCAAAGAGGAAAAACTGAAGGTCCCTGCATTCTGGGAAGCAAACTGAAGCAACATCAGTTGCGGGGATAGCTGCTGAGTAAAATGTATTTTGACATTTGAGATGTAATGCAGCTGTATGTTTAATAATCTGTTAAGTTCAGAGACTATGAAGAGATTTCTTTTAATTCAGACTTCACCTTCAAAGAATATTTTAATACGTCCTAGAAATCCCCCTTTTCCCCTCCAATTAATCTTATCACAAAAATCCTGAGGGGATAGTCATAGCCTCTCTCGTGTGAAACTTGAATTAAGAATTTCTTTTAATTTTAGATAGACAGGGGAAACGTTAAAATGGGAATTAGGCCACTTTCCAACAGTGGTTACATTCATAACCAAGGCTTTGTAAATGAAGCATATCCATCCAAAAACACAGTCAACATGTTGCTAAACAGTTGCTGTAATATGCACTTATATTTCCCATAACCATTTCTTTCAGAGATACTTTCAGGCATTTAGAAACAGCTTAACTGAGAAATATTTGTAACTTCTTATATATGATTTATCATTTTCTAATTTTATTAATATTTCAGTTGTCAGATGTATACAAAAGTGCCTGAGTGATAGCAGAGGAAATTGTGTTGGCTGAAGTTATGGCAGAATCCATCCCTAAATGCTTCATACTGCTCTGGTTCGTATCTTGTATTCTGTCACTGTTCAGTGCCAGAGAGTCAAATTTGTAGAGAGGGGAAGGGAAAGAAACCGCAGAATAGTAAGCACTTTTGAAACTCTCAATTCCACATTAAATTAATTACCAGGGCCATTGATAAACGATTCCCTGCACCAAACTTTTAACATCCTAGTGCAAAGCATCCTTCTTTCCATACTATCAGAAATGTTGTCCCAGACAAAACAGAGTTGACTCTGGGAATTTAATTTACTGTCAATTAACATAAACATTTGATTAGTTCCTTGCTATCTCCACAGGCAATTGATGAGGCACAGGATCTTGTGGTCAGTGCATAGTGGGTTCTTTTCGCTGCTCGTTTCTTACTCTCTTACTTGCCTGTGTCTTCCTTCTTCCTTGTTTGTCCTGCTCTAGCATGGGTCCTCCACAGATCAAAGTTCTTTCAGGGATGCCATCAGGTCCATCCCCCCGCACCTCTTGCCGCTGTCAATTTGTTGCTCCTTTCATTTGGAGTTTACCTCCTATTCTTAAAAGTGCTTTAAAGGCCATCCCTGCAGCTCCATCCCCAGCCCCCTCCAAAAAGCCTTTCAAATTTGTGCTCCATACAAATATTTATTGCAGCCTTACGCTTGTGCTTCCAGAGTAATCCTGTGACCGATCTAAGCCCAGAGTACCTAAAGATGCTGAAGGCATTCTTCATTCAAAATATATAGATTTCAACACTTATCAAGGGCAAAATACTTTCCCCAAGTTTAATTTCCAGTGTACATTATCATTAACATAAGTTCTTGGGACCTGAAATAAGTAAATAACATTCTTGTGATTAAAAATGTTATGAGAATATTTTATGACACAAAAATTTTATGGATGTTAGTATTAAATCACTGTCAAAGTTTTTTCTGCTGAGTAAGGCTTTCAAGAGTATAACACCTCTTGCCTGGGGAAAGAATAAAGATTACTTATTCTTCTTTCTGCTTTCTAAGAGAAACTTCTTTAAAAGGGAGAAATGGGAGAAATTGTTATGAAATTGATAATTAACTCTACAGGTTGCTTTCAATGTTGTTTCTTATTTAATTACAGGTTAGGTATCAAAAGTTATAAATTTTCCATGATTTGAAGGTTACCCATATGAAGTGAAATGCAGATTTCTCAGCCTATTTTCAGTTAAGCAGCTACTGCTAATTAATATCTTTTGCTGTTGACTGAAAGCACTTTATTTGTTGTGAATAAGAAATCAAATTGGTTTAATAAGCTACAGAGAAAATCATTTGAAGTTACAGTTTAGCCATTTTAGGGTGGGAAAGACTAATAATAGACAATATGTACTACACTGGAATACTTCGTATAGGTGAAGTGTTATCTTGAGGTTCCCCTGTTGTTAATTTGACAGCACTATATAATGCACCAAAATCATAAAAATAGAAATTCTGTTACAGTTGGTAATGTTAATTAGTTAAACTAATCTGCATATGCAGATACTGCCTAAGCAATTTGACCACACAGTGCATCTTTGTGACTTATGAAATAAAATCTCAAATGGATGACTTGTCACAGACTGGATGTGTGTTTTAGATTAGATATGACTTCTATAACAAATGTGAGGTTTTCCAGTTGCGAAGCACAAACTGCCAAGTTCTCATGCTTTTAATTAATGACCAGTTAAATAATCTTCAGTGTTTGTACAGAAAATTCTGAAATGACAGAAAGCATTAAAAATAAAGCATTCTTTAGTCAAACAGTTTACCTTCCCCATGGGACTTGCTCTGACTTAGTATAAACAGGGCTCTCTTCAGTGTAAGCGATCGAATGTCTTGTTTGTTCAACTGCAACAGGAGCTGTGGATGGTTCCTCACCCATGAGGGCAGGGCAGGGGTGGAGGTTCCCTTTGCATAACACCAGACTCCATAGCACTCAGCCACACCAACCCATGTTTTTTATTTCCTGGTTTTGAGATGATTTATAAAAGGATACCTTCTCATCACTGACTGGATTATTTTCAGCTCTAGAAAGGTTTCCATATGTACTCAGAGCATTGGTAAACTGGAGAACTCTGCTGCATAAAATCACATAGTAAAGATTTCCATGAAGACACTTAAGCTGGTGTTATTATATGACAAAAAGGGCACTAGTCATATTCAGCTTGCTTTTTTAATTTAAATTATTCACAGAAAAATTATTCACAATCATATTTCAGTACATTCTATCAGCACAATATTATAGGATCCTTTATGTGCATTGCTTGATCTTACTTTCAGAAGTATTTAAGCTTATGAATGAGTTTTTATTTTATTAAGATCATAATAAAAAGATGAGAAAGTATGTGGGTTAAAGACATCAAACAGAAGAGAAAATTAGAGAGAAAGAATAAGAATACATAGTAAGACGTAATTCAAAATCAAAGCTCAAGCTGATGATGCTTATGATAAGGTATAATGTAATAGCTCAGTAGGTTAAATATAATATTATAATAATTCAGAAGACCTAGGCATGGAGATCATAAACTCTTAACCTGACAGTTTAATATAGTTAATTGTATTCATAGTGTTATTCACTATGTTAATGACTGCATCCTTGACAGCGCTGATAGACATCTGAACATCTGTCCAGATATCCACATACAAAGTGTGTCTCCATTGCAGGAATCTGTCCTGAACACCAGCCATATGTTGATGGCCAAGGAAAAGTAAGAACAGAGTAAGCATATATAATGTTTCTTCCTAAGGGTCTCCCAGCCACTAGTAATGTTCGGCTCAGGTCAATTGTGAATTTAAGACCTGATAAAAAGACCATCAAGATAAAAAATTTGCATTAATTGCAATAGTACTGCTGAGGCCTATGGAGAATTTTAGTCTCCATTTAATTCTTGGAGTTCATTAAAGGTGATTTAGGGAGAAATTACTCATTACTGACTATTTCTAGATAACTATTTTGTTCTTGTGGGTCATGATCCTGTAAGTTATTTGAAGGTCAACTTGCGTTTAAAACTCTATTTTGTAAAGTCCTCTCCTCTTTCTCAGAGAAAGGTGTCACTTAAAACATGATTCTCTTTTAACTAAGGTCAGAGAATAAATTAATTGGATTTCTTCTCAGAATAGTCCTAGAAATATATGCCTTAAAATGCAATGCATTTTATGAAAAAAAAAAAAAAAAGTATTTTTTGGAATACATACTTTAAATTAATGTAGTTTCTGTGTCTTTGCCACACTGCAAGGAAAGCTATTTCCAAAATCAGCCACACTTAAGCCAAAGTTTTTTAAAACTCCATATGCAGTCTCTGGCTAACAAAGGGTGTCATAGAAGTCTTGAAGATTCAGAAATACATACTTAAAAAAACTCCCGGGAGTACAGGCAGATATTAGAAACAATGATATGTAAGACACACTGTTGCCTTTGGCACAGTAACTGCCTATGACTCGATTCTAGCAGAGAATCCCTCCCTTCCCATGAAGAGCCAGGTTGCACAAATAGCTCTTGTCCTCAGTCTCCAGCAATATCATAGAATCACAGAATCACATTATGTTAGGGGTTGGAAGGGACATTTAGAGATCATCTAGTCCAATACCCCTGCCTGATTAATATGTGTTAATCAGCATAGATTCAATGAAAAAAGAGCCAAAGATCCTCCAAGGTCCGAGTTTAGAGCCCAAGAGTTTTAACCTGATGTCGTGCGGGTAATACTAGCGGTCTGAAATATGGACATAACCCAAAGCTTTAGATATGTTTCCATCCATTTCTGCGAAACCATTTGAGCTGCTTGCTGTGATTACTTCAGCACGATGTGCTTTGCACCTCAGAAAACAGATTCTTCATACAGAAATGTACTTGCAGACACTGTATCTGCAGCTGATGGGAACCGGAAATGGAGCTGGGTGTCATGAGTAAACCAACAGTGCTTGTCTTCTCTGAGTTTTAACACTCATGACATTTACTCCTCCACACATCTGCATGCAGTGAGTGGTCACTCAGTAAGCAAAGAGTAAGTACTGTTTGAAACAGAAGGATGAAGCACTACACTGTGTGGCAGAAGATTAGAAGTAATGGTTTGTCATAGTTTGAGTCCACTCCTCTGGGAGCAAGAGCTACGCAGTCATTTGCTCATCCCCAACCCGTTCCCTTCCACCTGTCCTAAAGGTACTTGTAAACAGCAACAAGATTACCTCTCAGCTTTCCCTTCTTAAGAAATGACAAGCTTGTTTCTCTCAGCTTTTCCTCATACATTATATGCTTTAGACCTTGGACCATATTGATGGATTGCTGAAGTCCCTTCAGTACACTGATAATATTTTTTTTGCGCTTGGGAGCACAAAATAGGACACAGTACTCCATTGTATGCTCATCTAGGTGCCAAACACAGGGGAATAATGGTTACTCTCCTGCAAAAGCTGACTCATATACTGTTGGCCTTGATCACCTTGATCAGCTTGTAGTCAACCATGGTCCCTGTATCTCTTCTGCAAAGATACTTCCTATCCACCTGGCCTCAAGCCTGTATTGTTGCCTGATATTATTTCATCCTGGATGCAAGCCTTTGCTTTTTGCTTTCACTGGTCTTTATGAGATTCTTGAAAACCTGTTTCTCCAGTCTGTCCAGGTCCCTCTAAATGGCAGCCATTTCTCCCAAGTTTACTTACTGTTCTCCCAGTTTGGTCACAGCCACAAACAGTAATGTTGGTTCCATCATTGGCCCCTCAGAAACACTTCCAGTAGCTAACCTTCACCTCAGAAGTGAGCCTGGTAGATTTAGATAATAGTTGGACTTCATGATCTTGAAGGTCTTTGCCAACCATAGTGATTCTATGCTTCTATGATTCACTTAGACTTCTAATTGCTGACCATTGTTTTTTTGAGTCTGAAGGACCAGCCACTTTTCCATACCATTTGCTGTCCAGTCGCTTGACCTTTATCTCTCAGATTTCAGCAGAGAGATATTTTAGAGGAAACTATGTTGAGAACTTCACTAAAGTAGAGTCATCCACTGCTTCACCTTGTAATCTTATCGTAGAAACTAGTAAAAACTGTCAAGTATGATTTATACTTACTAAAGCCATACTGTTTTCTCCTAAACACCTTCTTAGCTTTCATGGAAATACATTTGAAGAATATTTGTTCCACAGTCTTCCTAGGAACTGAGATGGAGCAGACAGGCAGGTAGTACTCTGAATCCTTCTTCTTGCCTGTCTTGAAGACGGATGTGGTAAAATTTACCAGTCATTAGGAACCTCTCCACTTCATCATGATGTTTCAAAATGGATGAGAGCAGCCTCACAGAGACACTGGCTGGTTCTTTTAGTACTCTTGGGATGTCTGATCCCACGGTCTTGTCTTAGTCCAATTTCCTTAATTCAGTCATCTTCTACAGTGGGTTATGGATCACCTGCCCAGGCTCTGCTGCCTGTGTACTTGGCAGCATGAGGGTAGGTGTTTACAAAGACAAGTGTGGGGATGTGCTCTTCCCCACCTCACCCATCCCTCTTAAAGTGAATTTGAGGCGACAGCTAACACCAGAAGAGCCAAGGGCTAATTTGAATAACGCACCCACCTAACCACAGTGCTCACCAATATCCAGTTCAAGCCAACTTTATAAGAGACTAACTTCTGTAGCTTCTATGTAAATATGACTGCAAGTCAATTGTCTTATTCTATGAATAGCAGACAGCCCAAGGCCCACTGATTGCTCCTGTGTGGCAGTAGACTGCAAGCCAGAACCTCTCCTTAAGCAGGGACTCCTCTCAAGGTTACTCCTTGAAATTGAGAAATTCCTTGTCACAACAGATTCTGGTTAAGTAATTCACAACATGTTAAACTTTGAAATCCTAAATAAGTGATGTCAAGGACTGATTTCACATAGATAATCCTTTAGACATAAACCTTTAACCAAGTTTGGTCAAAGGCATCCAGACTAGGACAAGATCCAGCTATACCTAGACTCCTCTCTAAGAGGGACTTTAGAAAGCAAGGGCGTCCTTTCCGAACCTCATGACTCATCAGGAGGGTCTCCCTGACTGTTTTGTCAGACCCTGTCCTCTGCATAGTAAATAAGCAAGTGAACTTTGCCATTGAATCTTGTTAAACACATTTCTTATGAAACTTTGTTAAACCACTTTTTTTTTTTTTTTATATCAATAAACATATTGCTACTTCTCTTCTTTTAGTGAAGTGTGTCATTCCATTCGTGACAGTAAGGCAAAGGAGGTACTGATGACATAAGCTTTTCTGATGGCCTTTGTCATTGAGTCCCTACACCATTCAGCAGTGGACCCAGTCCTAAGGCAATTTCACCTAGCAGACTTGAAGACGCCCCGCACGGACTCCTTGAGTATCAGCATGAACTTTAAGTCTGTCCAGTAGCCATGCCTGGTCCTTGGCCCCTTACCCAGTTGCCAGCTCAGACATGAGGCCTTCCCAGGTGCAGGTCTCCTCCAACTCACAAGCTGGTCCAGCTTTAAGTTCGCTAGGAAATCCTACCTGCACAGAGCAAAGTCATGCAGACGACAGCAATGATGTGGGACTGTTCCCAGTAAGCAATGTGACACCTCTGTCCTCATTCAAAGTTTAAGAGTGTAAAATAGTATAGACATATACAGGCGATGCTTTAGGGCCAGGAAATGAGCCCAGGCACTGTTCAGGCTCTATCACAGATGCAGACTGACAGAATCTGACCCTAAGCATTCGACTTTTTTTGTTTTATTTATTTTAGTCACACCTTTACAATTATTTACTTCCCTTGGAAGAAAAGGTAGCTGAGTGAGAAGAGACTATATTATCTCTCATTCATTAAAAAAGTTTTTATAAAGTGGCAGCACTTCTCTTGCAAATGAGGATTTGTTTGAGTGCACACATCCCAGCTGTCAAAAATAATTGCATTTGATGATGTTTTGGAAACTGTGCAAATCTCCAGGGCAAGAAAATGATAAATTAGAAAAATGATACCTTGACTATTTCACAATAAATGATTTGTAACCTAAGTCTGAAATATGAGCTAAATTATCAGTGGATATAATCCAGCATAAATGCAAGGAGGAAAATGGAGAAATTCTACTTTACAGCTGTAAAGCATCACCAATTAACTAATTATTGTTAAATTTTTTATTACAATATAACTATCATGTTACCCTCTACTGCAGAAATTCACCAATTTTGTATTTAAAGTGGGTTGTCCTTTCCCTTTGACTCTGAGTATTACTTTTTTTCATATCGTTTTTGCCTGCACCTACTATAAATCTCTCAAATTGTAACTAGCATGACAGTGTTTGCCTGTCCTTTGCCTGAACAGGTGGCCATGTAGAGTGTTGAAAGTAAAAACTTCTTTTGCATTTATCTTCAAGGTTTGGAACCGTTCCTTAGTGCTTCAGTCGAACCGAAGGATCATCTGATTATTCACAGTAAGGCACTGTTAGTTCATTAGGAAGTTATTCTATAGTCCATTACATGTTGTCATTGGAATTTTTTTTATAAATAGTAAAACAAATAATTAGGCATTGTGAGCTGCTTTATCTATTATGAAGCCTCTTGCCTGTATCTATTACGCACAGTAAAATTAGTTCAGAGAGCAACAGAAAGAATATTTTTCTGAATGCCTTAAAGGAGTTTACAATCTTCGCAATCATATCTACAATCGTATCTACACATAGGGAATTAGAGGCAATGTAAGTTACAGGCAAAAGCAGGAGTTGAGTGCTCCACAGAGGGTGTTAAAGGACTGAAAATCACAAAACCCAAGCAAAATATACAGGAAATGAAAGGTCAGTTTTGGCACTTCGTGTACTGTCCTTATAAGAAACTTTTTTCCAAAACTATATACCTAATTTTCACTGTGCTCCTACATGGCTAAACCTCCTTCGTTGTAGCAGCCTTCTCAGCAAAGGATCACCCAGAGCTCCAGTCAGAAGCCATGTACCCATATGGTTTACTGTTTGCAGAATCCAGTTTGATTCTACTCACTGGCAGATCCAAGAGTGCAGAGAAGATAGGCACAGTCATTTTTTATTTGTCTTCCAGAAATCTTTATAAGTGGCAGACAACAGTCCTAAATTTTTGTTAGATTTTCTGGGCATTGAAAAATAACTTTTTTTCTTTTTCTCTCCCTTCCCATTTTTTTAAATTCTGACGCTTCAGGAACACAACTGTTGTCCAAAACACATTTGACATTTCATTTCCTTCATACAACTTTAATTTTAAAAGACAAGAATTTCTGATTCAGTCTGAACATTACCTATCTACATTTATTGCTTTTAATTTTATAAAAAGAAGAAAAACACAAAAGCAATTTTATCTTGTGTGTCAGAGTATATCACCTGAAGAGCATCTTCACAGGGAATGTGTCAAAATACGACATTACTAATGAAGTAGACAGGCAGGTAGCCTGACTTCATTTGTAGAACAAATTCTGCACATAGATCATAATAGATGTCAAATTCCTGTCTGTCTTAAATCATTCAAGGAATATTCTTACAGAAATCCAATTACTTTCTATAAAATGGAAGGAGCATCACCTTTATTAATGCAAATTATTAATGTTCCTGTAAACAGAGATCAAATTAAATCTTTCCAGTGTAGGAGGCTTCATAAAATCCCACCTAGCAACTGCATTAAAAGGCATGAATGAAGTACTGGTAAAACATGGGAAATGGATGGTCCTGTCGGTGAGGTTGCCTCTCATCATAGATGTACTTCTGCAATATCTCGCTTCTAGAGAGGTGGTTCAATATTTATAGAGAATCAACATCTTAATAGCATATCAGCTAGAAGTCAAATATTCTACTTCTTGCAAAAGGAACAGTCACGTCCCTTGTGTCAAGGGTTAGATATTTTAGATGTCAGATACGTTATAATTTCAAGTTACTTAGAAATGTGGATGTGTCTTATGACCCTGCTCTAGTGATGAAGTGGATGAAGAACTACCTTCAATTCAAACTATTTTCCTGGCCCAAGGTACTAGTAATTCAGATAGTGCCACTTGCAACATTTTGCCCATGGATCATTGAATGTGGATCTTAGACTTCAAGATCTTTGCTTTAAAATATAAAGCAATATCTAAAGCTACAAGAAGAAAGCACAGCACTTCACACAATAGCATTGGTTAATTCCAATATAACTAGCCTAGATCTGGAGGTTTTCATACCTACTGTCCTAAGTAAAATGCATCCTGAAAACCAAAAATTTTGTAAATTAGATTGATCAACTCACTGACTGTTTAGAGTATTTTGCTGTCAAGGAATTTTCTGGTTAAACAGTCTATCTGTCTGAGATATACTAAAAGATTATTTTTAGTCAGTGTCAGAACTGCTGTCACTTAATGGTCTTTGGAATTTCTCTGTTATTTGTCTTATCTCCCTTAGAGAGCTTCCATCAAAATGCTGACTGCTTTTTTTACTCCTTCAGCCATTTCTTGCACACTACAGCAATCACTATGGTTTTGCAATGTTTTACCACAAAATGCTCATATTTCCCAGAACTTCTTTTCAATTTCTAATATTCTTTTTCAGTAGAAACTAAGATTTCAAAATTACTAAACACATGAATATGTAGAGAATTAACAAGAAAGGCCAAGGTTCTCTTGGAATTTAGTCTGGCTAGGAAAGTGAAAGAAAACAAGAAAAATTTCTTCAAATATATCAATGAGAAAAGGAAGAGTAGGGAAAAAGTGGGTCCGTTGCCAAATGAGGAGGGAGATATGACAACAGAGGATGCAGAAATGGCAGAATTACTGCCTTCCTTGCCTCAGTCTTTACTCCTAAGGCCAGCCTTCAGGAATTTCAGTCGCTGGAAGTAAGGGAGAAAAACTGGAGTGAGTATGACTCTCCAGTGGTCGGTGAGGATTTGGTTAGAAAACTATTACAAAAACTGAAAACACATAAATCCATGGGCCCCAACAGGGTGCATCCATGTGTGCTGAGTTGGCTGATGATGTAGGTGAGCTGCTCTCTATCATTTTTGAAAAATCATGGGGAATAGGAGAGGTGTTTGAGGGCTGGAAGAAAGCCAATGTCACTCCAGTCTTCAATAAGGGCAAGAAGAAGGACCCAGGCAACTACAGACCAGTCAACCTCACCTCCATCCCTGGGAAGATGACGAAGCAGCTCATTCTGAAGGCCATCTCTAATCAACTGAAAGAAAAGAAAGTTATCAGGAATAGCCAGCATGGTTTTACCAAGGAGAAATCTTGCCTGACTAATCTGATACCCTTCTATGAAGGTGTGACCAAATGGGTTGACGAAGGGAGAGCAGTGTCATATACCTCAACTTCAGTAAGGCTTTCAATACTGTCTCCTATAACATCCTCGTAGGTAAACTTAAGAAATGTGGGATAGATGATTGGACTGGGAGGTGGGTTGCAAACTGACTCAGCAACAGAGTTCAGAGGGTTGTGATCAGTGGCACGGAGTCAAGTTGGAGGCCTGTGGCCAGTGGTGTTCCCCAGGGATCAGCACTGGGTTCAGTTTTGTTCAAGATCTTCATCAATGACCTGGATGAGGGGATAGAGTGCACCCTCAGCAAGTTTGCTGATGATACAAAACTGGGAGGGTGGTTGACACCCAGGAAGGCTGTGCTGCCATCCAACGAGATCTGGACAGGCTGGAGAGCTGGGTGAAGGTGAGCCTCATGAAGTTCAGTAAGGACAAGCTTAGAGCCCTGCATCTGGGGAGGAATAATACCAGGCACCAGTACAGATTAGGGGATGTCCTGCTGGAAAGTAGCCCCACAGAGAAAGACCTTGGAGTCCTAGTGGACAGTGAGTTGTCCATGGGACAGCAACGTGCCCTTGTGGCCGAGAGGGCCAATGGGGTCCTGGGGTGCATTACAAAAAGTGTGTCCAGAAGATCTAGGGAGGTTCTTCTCCCCCTCTACTCTGCCCTGATGAGACCACACCTGGGATACTGTGTCCAGTTTTGGGCTCCCCAATTCAAGAGAGACAGAGACCTACTGGAGAGAGTCCAACAGAGAGCTACAAGGGTGATTAAGAGGCTTGAACATCTCTCCTGTGAAGAGAGACTGAGAGAACTGGGGCTGTTTAGCCTTGAAAGGAGACAGTTGAGAGGGAATCTTATTAAGGTATATAAATATCTGAGGGGTGGATGTCCAGGGGAAGGAGACAAGGTCTTCTCAGTGGTGCCCAGCAATAGAACAAGATATAATGGGTTTAAGTTAGAACACAGGAAGTTCCACCTCAACATGAAGAGAAACTTCTTTTCTGTGAGCGTGATGGAGTGCTGGCACAGGCTGCCCAGAGAGATTGTGGAGTCTTCCTCTCTGGACACTTTTAAAATCCTCCTGGATGCCTTCCTGTGTGGCTGCCCTAGGGGATCCTGCTCTGGCAGGGGGTTTGGACTAGATGATCTGTAGAGGTCCCTTCCAACCCCGAACATTCTTTGCTTCTATGATTCTATGATTTATTCAACACAGTACTGTACACTCTTTGCTTCTGGAAAAAAATATCTAATCAAATCAAAACCACCAATAAATTCTGCTGCTGGACTTGTAGAACTAAATTATTTTTGTTATATTATGTAGCTAAAGGTGTCTCCTACATTTTTACTACTCCCATTTTCACTTTCACTAATAATGATGTGGGCAAGGGTCATGGAGAGAAGAGAAGAGGTCCTGTGGAGGAGCTGCAACTGAGGAGGGGAAGGGAAGGAGGAGCCAAGAGAAGGTTGGACATTTGAAACAAGGCTTAGAGACTGAAGGCAAAATAGTGGAGCTCAGTCAGATTTCTCTGAAGGCTGGATTAATTCTGGATGTCTTGTCTTGATTTGCTTCCTCATATCTGTTTTTTCCAAAGAAAAATTTAAATTATGCGTTGAGAATTAAGTCACAAGTAGTTGGACTATTCAAGAAAGAATATACTAGACTCATATTCAACCACCAGGATATTCTCTTAATGGTTTTCCATCCTTCTGCTTGGCTGGAAGACCATACTAATAGTAGAAGAAGGATCATATTTGTTCCTGCTTGTTCCTGTTACAAATGCTTCATCAATCTCTCCCTCAAACAGTGAAATTGCCTCAGTGATATCCAGAATATCAAGACTATTGTTCAAAGGCAAAAATATATACTGTTCCTAAATGCCAGCCAGTAGCTGAGTTCTGTTTTTATCTTAAACATTCCCTTTCCTAAATGCACATGTAACAAATATCTACTATTAGGAGTAGAAAAATGAAGTGCTGATAGAGCAATTTACATCTCAAAATAACTTGTCTGACAAGCTAGGGTCAAATTCATCCTCAGTAAGACTTCTATTGAGGATACGTGAAAGACTGGTTCTTCTTTCTCTATTACAGGCACCAAACAATATTACAGATTACTCTGAACAGCTGTCTTCTTGCTTTCTAATACTATTGATTTGTGACCACCTCAGAAGACACTGTCGTTGGTCTAAGACTTGAGATTTTGGTTCTTCAAATATAATAAATCATTATGAAAGAGACGCTCTGCAGTCTGAGACCAGCCCTGCAGTTCTAGCAAAGAAGCCAATCTGTGACTGCAAAAAAACCACACTCAAATGCATTAATCTTCCCTTAATTGAACTTTCTCAGACAAACCCACACAAAAATCACAGCCTTCATTATTATTGCACTGTTTTTGACTGATTCCACCTAAGCATCTCATTTTATTTTACTTTTACTTCGGTTACTTTTTCTCTCTCATATAAAATCATCTTTCAGCTTTCAATTTCTTCTGCAATTTCTCGCTAGAAACCACACTTTATCCCTGTTGCTAAAGCATGCTGTCTGATGCCAGCATTACAGAAAGAAGTCACTGAAGTTGTTCCAGGTTTTCTGTGTTGGTGTGATTCAGAACAGACTTGGAGATATAATCCCCACTAGACTGTATTTTCAATTATTTTGCTAATTTCTTTGCTAAGAAGTGAGGATGCTAGGTAAAGAGTGACTAAATCTCTACCTTGTATTAGCTGAGTGGTGTGAGATACTTGTGACTTAAGAAAAACACTGCTTAGCAGATGATCTGCATAGCCCTTCCCTGTTTATAGCTGGCTATAAGAATTAATCATCTGTTTCACAATAAACTGGGCAGGGAAAGAGAGGGGGAGTCCTGTTTTGCACAAGAAGGAAATCAAGGGGTTTTGAAACATTTTCATAAGAATAATGAGCATAAAATACCCCTTCTTCTCAGAGTAATCTACATGAGCTTTATCTCCCATATACCCTTAAATCATATCCCAGTTTCTCTTCCTTTTTTTCCCCTTACTATAAGGTCTTCCTCTGGTGTGAGAGACTCTGACAGGATATTTCTATCTATGCTGGTGAAGTGAGTTTTCCTGATGAAAACCATTTATGTCAAAATTCTTCTCTCTAAACTCACCTCAATTTTAAGAGTGTATAACTGCATTTGAGGTATTACTGAACTGAGTGCTCCGTTCAGAATTTGTGATTTTCATTTTGATTAATTATTTAATTTGTTTTGAGATTGATACCAAAGGACCAGAAATATTATTATGTGCAGTGCTATGAAGTAACTAGAACTGAAAAAAGGAGACCATTAATGTCTGACACACGAGATCCAAGATTGCATCACAAAACATTCCGTAAAATTTTTAATTGGTCTAAGATGAGAAATGATTCTTTTTACCTAAAAAAAGTTTAATATTTCATTCACATGTCAAATTTTTATGAAACATAGGGAGTCTTCACCTGCCACTCTCCAAGCTGTACAGACCTTAGTCGATAACTTTGCTTTGTATCATATTTTACCCAATTCAGTGACAAAAGTCAGAACAGTGATTCACACCAGGATTTCATAAAAGTCCCTTAATACAACTTCAAAGAGGTGTCAGACTCTAATTTTCAATTTCCACAGCGCAACATTTAAACTGAGTAATCTGTCATGATACAATAAATTCAAAACATCGGAAGTTCTGCTGTCAGGAATTACAGACATCCAGGTTAAACTCTGTGTATAAGAGCTGACACGACGCAGATGTTCTTCCTTTATTTTGTCCAGTGCCATTTTTTTCAAACTAAGTTTTTCTGAGCAAGTGAGCATTCAGAATCATGCAGAAAACACTTGTGTATTCTGTCAGAAGCTTGAGGATAAATCATTATGTTTTGCACTGCATCTCAGATTAGCTTTCTGGTGCCCTCTTAATTATATGGACATTTCTTTTAAACTTGCCTCTGTTTTCGACTGCTGATGTTTATCCCTACCTGGGTTTGAACTGCCAAAAAGACAAGCTAGAGGGCTGGGCGGCGAGAAATCTTATCAAATTCAACAAGGGTAAGTGTGGAATTTTGCACCTGGGAAAGAGCAATCCCATGTGCCAGTATAGGTTGGGGACTGCCCTGCTGGAGAGCAGTGCAGGGGACATGGACCTGGGGGTTCTAGCCGACAGAAGGATGGCCATGAGCCAGCAATGTGCCCTCATGGCCAAGAAGGCCAAGGTCATCCTGAGGTGTATTAGAACGGGAGGAGCAAGTATGTCAAGGGAGGTCCTCCTGCCACTCTACTCTGCCCTGGTGGGGCCACATCTGGAATATTGTGTCCAGTTCTGGGCCCCTCAGCTCAAGAGAGACAGGGAACTGCTTGAGAGAGTCCAGCGCAGAGCCACAAAGATGGTGAAGGGAGTGGAACATCTCCCTTCTGAGGAAAGGCTGAAGGAGCTGGGTGTCTTTAGCTTGGAGAAGAGAAGGCTGAGGGGTGACCTCATTAATGTTTATAAATATGTCAAGGGGGAGTGTCAGGAGGACAGAGCCAGGCTCTTTTCAGCGACGTCCACTGACAGGACAAGGGGTAATGGATACAACTTGGAACATAGGAGGTTCCACAAAAATATTAGAAAAAGCTCTTTCACAGTGAGGGTGACAGAGCCCTGGCACAGGCTGCCCAGGGAGGTTGTGGAGTCTCCTTCTTTGGAGACATTCAAAACCTGCCTGGATGCATCCCTGTGTGACTGTAGGTGATCCTGCTCTGGTAGGGTGTTGGACTAGATGATCTTTTGAGGTGCCTTCCAATCCCTAACATTCTGTGATTCTGAGAACTGCACTGAATGAAGTTTAGACGTAGAAGTAGAATTTCTGTTTCACACTCTTCAAATTCTGTCAGAGATAAGCAGAAATCATTTAACAGTACCAGTGAGGTATTGCTTCTACAAGGCTTTGACAAGACTCCATCTATTGGCTGGCAGGTTTATTATTTTAGAAGAACACAGCTTTAATTCTTGTGTGAGAATGACTAGTATCAGACCGTGGACTCACACATTCTCAAGATTTGGCTCAGCAAAGCCAATGGAAATTCACTGTTGCAAATCCAAGCAATTTGGCCTGAGGGAATTGGATAATGTGCTGGCATATTTTGCATTCTGAACTAATTAAAAATCATGCTTCTGAGAATCCATCAATCACACAACAGAAATCCCAAAGAACTGAAATCAATATGTGTATGAATCATGCTCTGTCATACTCACCTTTGTCATCATTAATAAGACTTCTTGTATCTTCAGAAGATTCAATCCACAATGTGAATCTCTTCAGACAGCATCTGCTCCCGAGTGTGTCACAGGGAAGGACTTCCATGCACTATACCAAATATTGAGCAAATTGTCAAGTGATTGATTATTTTGAGCCTTGAGAAGAAGCCAAAGACTACTTTGTTTTACATCTTGTTGATACAAATTGTCTTCTCTGTGCTTTTGATTTTCTGGGAAGAGATCCCTACAGTAAAAGTTGCTGTGCACATACAGTTGGAGATTGATTGAAAAGGAGACAAAGGAGAAAATATTTTAAAATCTAGTGGAGGGGGAAAAACAAAAAAGAAGGAAGAAAAAAATCCATTTGTCTCAGTGTTGCATTAAAAGGAATGTAATTTCAATATTTGTCTGGTGGGGGGGTTGGACTAGATGATCTTTGAGGTCCCTTCCAACCTCTAACATTCTGTGATTCTAAGATTCTGTGACTTTCATTGATTTGTCTATGGGAGTCCCAGCAAAGGACTTTCACTGAGTCAGATTCACAAAAATCAATATTAGCTATTTTATTGATAGTGACAGAACAGATTTGAGATTCCTGTTGATAAATTCACTAACTACAATAACGCTACTAATTAAGGTTAATATTGCTAGGAGAAATATTAATACAACAACCCTGGGGGTAACATTCACCGGGAGGTGAAAAGTTCGGCACTTACACAAAGAGGTGTCTCTGCCAGGGGTGGAGGAAGAGAATGCAGCCCGTTCACTGGTCCGTCAGGTATCATGGTTCTTCTCTCCCAATTTAACAATAATTTTCTCTGTCTTTTTATCTCCCAAATTACGAGATTTCCCTGCCCCCAGGTGATATGTAGCATGATTTGGGTGGAGAGATGAGTGTTATAGTCATATATTTTTAGCATAGTCTCTATCATCTTTGTTAGTGTATTCAGAGGTGTCAAATTTTATATACACTTCGTAGGTAATGAGGCAAATATCAGTCATTGGGCATGACAGCCTTTCAAAAAAGCCAAAGAACTGCACAGGTTCCTGTTATTTTCTTGTCTTTACTGACCAAAACCAGGACTGTCCTGCTTACACAGTGTTCCTGTGATCCACATCCTGTGACATCCAGGTGGGTCTCCACACCGCTGTATTGCACTAGAGATAGTAAGGTCAGTATTCATCCTTCTTTGAGCACAGGACCCTCACATTATTACCCAAATTCCACACTTAGTAAACTAGATCTGGTTCCGAAGAAGTAAATGAAGGCTAGATCAGTGATTAGGAGAATAACTGAAGAACAGAGTCCGAAAGTCTGTTGTGCACACCTAGACAAGATGATTGTTCTCAGCTTTAATATTTGTTTAGAGGTAAATAATGAACTGACAAAGCACTGCTTGTTGTTACAAGGGGAAAGCAACACTTCTCTTAATTATTTGTAGTGTTTTCCTCCTTTACTTGTTCCTCCTCAGAGAATCATAGATACAGTCAAGAGAAAATGCAACTTACGACTGCCTTCCAATACCTGAAGGGATCCTACATGAAGGCTGGGAAGGGACTTTTTACAAGAGTGTCCACTGATAGGACAAGGGGAAATGAATTTAAGTTAAACAGATTTAGATTGGATCCTAGGAAAAAATTCTGCAGTACGAGGGTGGCAAGACTCTGGAATAAATTGCCCCGAGAAGTTGTGGATGCCCCCTCCATGGAGGTGTTCAATGCCAGGTTGGATGAGGCCTTGATGTTGGATTAGATGATCTCTAACGTCCCTCCCAACCTAGGCCATTCTATGATTCTATGATACAAAATACAATTCTTCTCTGGGATAAAATGTTAACAGCTCCTTTGTGACTTTAATCTTTCTGAAAGTTATTTGCTTACCTCACTTTGTGAGGAGATGTATAGATCTTGTCCTAAATTCAAGAAAGTGTCTTTTCCTTGAGGATTTAGTATTTGGAGTCCTGAAAGTGTATGGAATGTACTATCTCTTTTATGAAGAAAGGTCAATTGACTCAGGTCTCTTTAGTTTGGAGACAAGAAGATTGAGCGGGGATCTTACCAGTGCTTATAAATATTTCAAGTGTGGGTGTTAGGAGGATGGTGCCAGTCTTTTTTCAGCAGTACCCAGTGACAGGACAAGAGGTAATGGGCACAAATTTAAACATAGGAAGTTCCATCTAAACATGAGGAGGAACTTCTTTAAGGGTGGCAGAGCACTGGAACAGGATTCACAGAAAGGTGAAGTTTCCATTCCTGGAGACCTTCAAAACCCACATGGACACCATCCCGTGCAATCTGCTTTAGGTGAATCTGCTCTGGCAGGAGGATTGGACTAAATGATTCTCCCAAAGTAAACCAAGATTCATTCTCCTCAGAATCGATAAATACAGAATAGGGATTTAGTACCTCTTATGCAAGTTTGAGCCCATTTCTCCTTTAATTAAGTGAAATAATGGGCATCAGTAATGTGAGTATAATTTTCCTCATCACAATTTAAATTTGGACTTGTTCACCGAGGTTAGTATCTTCCTTGGCTTTCTACTCAAGACTTAATAACTATAATAAAACATGTTCTTCAGTCAGGCACCAAAACTGGACCAGAATATAACAGAATTCTGACAAGCCATCAAGCGTATAAATAGTGTGTTTAGAAAGCGTTACATTTGCTGCAGCTCTGGGGTCCTAGTTGTATTCTGCTGCCCTCTCCTGTCACTTGTGTATCATTACAAAAATATAGGCTAACAGCTACATACGAGATAGTATGCACATAGTACATAGGAGAGAGTGACCCACCACAGTGACAGGTCTACTTTTCTTTTTAGGGCTAGTTCTGGTAGTGGGTCTATGTTGACCCAGTCTCTTTGTCTCTTCAGGCCTGGGCGAGTCATTCTCCTCTCCATCTGCCAGCGATTCCTGCAGAATGCCATATCTCTTCTGCAAGACCAATTGGGATAACGGGGGAGGCCGGGAGGGGATATGCCTGCTTCTCCGGGCAGGGACCTGCCTCCATTCCCCCCTATCTCCTAGGGCATCTTTTTCAGGGCAGCAAGAAGATGTGGGATCTCCTGCCTTCCGAGTAACCTTCCCCTCTCCCAGGGTTGCCAGAGCCTGGCTCCACCAGTCTATTTCCCTTTCACACTCCTTTATTGCCTTTAGCCTAGTGACTTCATCCCTTAGCTCAGCCACCATGCTGAGCAGGTCATTCACCTGTTCACATCTGACACAGGTGTTGTCTCCACTACTCAAGGTTTCAAACGCCAGGCTCTGGCACTCTATGCAGCCAGAGGCCTGGATACCTACATGGTTGTGTGGGGCCTCTGTCTGGGTGCCCACTTTTGTTTAATAACATCCTTTGGCCAAGAAACAACCATGGCTTACAAGCAACTGACACTTTGCGAGACAAGGGTCAGCCTTGCGGTGAGTACTCCCTTCCCGCTCACTATGCTCGTGCTCTAGGAAGGCCATGGCTGCTTTTGAGTTTCCCACCCTTCCGGGTTCCTTCCTGCTACGTCAGCCTCACGCCCGCTTCACCAGATACCCTCTAGGTTCTGGGTCCTGCGCTCTCTCTCATCTTCACCGTCCCTGGCAAAGCCCACTCCCACCTCAATCTCACTCGGCAATTCGGAACAAACAACCGCTGTTACCGCTGCCGCTGGCCGCGCAGTCCAGAGGGGTCAGCTGCTATAGAAAATATCTGAAGTACTGTATCAAATGGAAAACATTTGGTAAAATAATTTCAGTTGCACAGAGGGGGTCACTTATTTAATGTAATTTTGTGGAAAATATACACTTGTGAGAGCCGTAAAGTTATTCTACTGCAGGTCTGACAGCGTAAAATGCTTGTCCTGAAAGATCGTATCATGAAAACAGTATGTTTAGTGGAAGAGCACATGAATAATGAACTCAGCAAGGTTAACAGAAACAAGGAAGGAGTAAAATTTGTGGGATCACATTTGCCTCCTCGTGTCTTTCTGGACGCTGAAATATTCTGCCTGCAAGTAACCTTTCTCTCTGTATTTCACATAGAACCATAGAACGTGTTGGGTTGGAAGGGACCTTTAAAGCTCATCTAGTCCAACCCCACTGCAATGAGCAGGGACATCTTCCACTAGATCAGGTGGCTCAGAGCCCCATCAGGCCTAACCCTGAATGTCTCTGGGGAGGGAGCCTCCACCACCTCCCCGGGCAACCTGTGCCAGTGTTTCACCAGCCTCATTGTACAGAACTTTCTACTAACATCTAATCTAAATCTACCCTACTCCAGTTTAAAACCATTGCTCCTCGACCTGTACATACCACTGTGAACAGTCCCTCCCCAGCTTTCCTGTAGGCCCTTTTCAGGTGCTGGAAGGCTGCTATATCTCAGTTTCTGAATTTTATTAGTGCTCTCCCACTGTGGAGTAGAGACAATTTTTTTATTTTCTTTGTTTTCTCTGGTAGATGTTTCTGTTGCTTATTATGAAACTTTACCACAGTTTATGAAATAGACATCTTCACACTGAAATTAGCAATTCTTTCTCACTGCATGTGCATAGGTCTGTGTTGTCTATATGACCCAGATCTTTAGAGGTGGATGTCTCAGTACAACCTCTGGTACAAAAGGAAAAATTTTAGCCCCACTTCCATGGTAGAAAAATCCAAGAATTTCCTTTAGTTCAGTGGAATTGCTCTGGTCTTGTTTTCCACCATTTATGAAGCTATCTGTACGGAGAATCATTCCTCTTGCTCCTTCTTGCTTCCCATTGTAGAAAACAACTAAGGGATTGCCTTTTTTTTGGGATCAATGCAATTAGATGGATCAAGTAAAAAAGCAATGTCAGAAACCATCCTCTGGCCCTGAGTCTGAATGCACTGTATCTTCCTTTAATTCTTTTTATATTCATATTTACATTTATATTTTTATATTTATATTTGTATCTTCTGAAATAGAATACCATTTATTCTGAGAGAACCTAGCATGTTAGTATCAGATATTCTTCCCAGTTCCTACTGATTATCACCAGTTTAAGTGAGAGAGATGGGCCAATTTCCTACATGGTGACATCCACATTTTTGAGGAAATCTGCTCACCTTTCTTTCTTCCATGGACTGAAATCAGTATTCCATCTGTTGAAGACAGTAAAAATACTTCAATATGACAACTAGGAGGCATGAGAATTAAGTTTGTAAATTTTCCACGGTTTCTGGGGTGTCTGAGCAGCACATGGCTGGGCGCGTCGTAACAGACAGGTATTATCATGAGAGTTTTCCTTTCATTAAAATGGATTTTGCTTACATAAAAAAGAAGTCTCATAAATTATACCAGCACAATCATGTTGGTGTTACTAGTGTAATCTAATTCATTACATTACTGTCACGATATTACTGTTTTAACCAGTGGCACGAGAATCCTGGGCACGACGGGTGCCAAGCCTGGAGAACACCACTAGATGGAGATGTTTTCTCACGTTGTCATTCGCTGCCTGTAACTCATGTGCTGAAGTTTCTTATTGTATTTTCATTTTTTTACGACTGTACGTCAAGAAAGGGAGTTCTAGTAACTTTCGTATATAATCAAGCCTCATGTACTTGAAGTGTTTGTACATGACAACAAACGTAGGAATTAATAAACTCCAACATGTAGTTTAGACTGAAAAGAATTAATAGATGCTGCTGAACAAGTGGGCAGAAAAGACCGAAAGAATATCTGGGGCCTCCATACTTCTGTTAATCAAAATCGATTATTACTTATTTAGCTTCTTTTTGCCCACTGAAAATCAGCTTCTAGCAATATTTCTTATTCACAAAGCAGTTTTCAGCTCCAGAGCATTTATATTTATTCATGGCCAAAGAAACATTCCTAACCAGTGTGTGGTGTATACAGCAGTCAATGCTGAAGTGACAGCATCTGTCATATGAAGTTACAGCAAAAGTTTCAGACTGAAAGATGGTAGATTTAGATTAGACATTACAAAGAAATTCTTCACTGTGAGGGAGGTAAGATGCTGGATCAGGTTGCCCAGAGAAGTCATGGATGTCTCATCTCTCTAAGTGTTCAAGGACAAGTTGGATGGGGCTTTGAGCAATCTGGTCTAGAGGGAGGTGTCCCTGCTCGTGGCAGAGGGTTGGAAATAGGTGATCTTTAAGGTCACTGCCAACACAAAGCATTCTATGATTTTATGATCTGTTGTCTTTCTGCCCTCATTAGTATGCAACATTATGACAAGGACAGAGGCTGATTTAGAAATAGCTGAAAAACTAAAACAAATACTGAGATCCAGGAAGATGTGCCATTCAGATGAAGTTGGAGAAAAAAACAATCACAGAAGGGTTGCAGAAACTTGTTAGAATAGATTTCTTAAATTGTATTTTGAGTCAAAGTGATGTTATGAAGTTATGAAGTTTTTGCAAAGCGTGAGCTTATTATTCCCTACATGTGTTATCATTTTTAATAACAGCTTTGTGAGAAAAATGCTGAGTTTCTGCCTCAATTTTTCAGATTTTTCATTACTGACATTCAAAAATAGATCATGATTCTTAAAAAATCGTAGAAACATCATAGAATCATAGAATGGCTTGAGTTGGAAAAGATCTTAAACACCATCTAGTTCCAATCCCCTGCCATGGGCAGAGACACCTCCCACTAGACCAGGTTGCTCCAAGTCTCATCGAGCCTGGCCTTGAACACTTCCAGAGATGAGGGGTCCACAAAAATTACTGGTTGTACTCAAATTCTGAATAATTTAGTTTGAACACACGGAGATAGACATATGTCTGCTTTCCCCTTTGATTTGTGTATCTGTGGGGAATAGTTGCAATAACGATAGCTCTGTGTAGGTGCAATTATGACAGCTCTTTGTAAAACTACTACAATTAGAGATTCTTCCTATGACTGCTGTACAGCTGAGAGTCGTATGGGCATCGGTGTGAAGCATTTTGGTCCCCTTGCCCTTTTCTTGGTTTGTACTACAACTGCTGCTGCTGCTACCTGCACAGTACTTGGGCAATAAGTAATGATGACAGTTTCAAGCAGGCTGAAGAGGTCATTCTCTAATACCTCTAGGTCTTCTGAATCCTTCACTATATCCTGGTTCCAACAAAATTTTCCTGCTTAGCTGTACAGCTGCCCTGGCCACCCATTGCCACTCAAATTGCCTACAAATACATCACAAAGGGAATGTGAGCAGACCAGGAACCAAAATAAGATTTTTAAAAATCACAGTGTAAATAATGGATAAAATAATTGCACTACTTTCTTATGAGTTTGTTTGAGGTTTGTTTATTTATTTTTTCCTCTTCACGTATCAATGACCTAAAATTGTGATTTTAAGTTTGAGTCATAGGAATACTTACATGAGGTTGATGAAATATTTACTCACTAAAAGGTGTTTTGCCCATCTGCAATACAAATGTCGTAAAACATAAGCAATTTCTACAGCTTTAAATTTACTAGTTAGTGAACAGAGAGAGATCAGTATTTCATATCATACATAAATATAGTTCTACCTTTGTGTTAATAGGCAGAAAAACAGAGAACATGGTATTACCTCTACTTTGTGCAATTTTTTACTATTTCTTCTAAACCAGTTAACACAAATGTACATCCCAGAAGTCTCTGACGGCCTTTTTATGCCAGTAATGAGAAATAAATGTGTGTATCTAAACCCAGTTGGAGAAATTGTCTGCAAAGCATTGATAGCTCAGAAGCAAATTGGAAGCATAGACAGTGAATCTATTTGACTACATACAGAAAAAGACTTTATTCAGTAGCAATGGTAAAAAGTAATATTTTCCAATGTAGTTTCATGATTTAGAAGCCTGCTTTCACTGACATTCAAAATCCCAGCAAGTCTAATTGCTGAAGGACTTTGGTTAACTTTACTTTTTGCAATTCCCTCGCTTTAAGTGATTTTTTTGTCTTATATATTCTGTTATATTAAAACCTCTGAAACAGAAAACTGAACCAGAACAGAAACAAGAACTATATGTTTGCTCATTTGTAATTTCTCTGAATTAAGTTAAAAATTTACTTGTAATATGTTGTTCTAAATCAAAGATTCCTGCTGAGTCAGAAGGCACACAGTTTATAAATCAGACTATAAACATGGGTAAGTAAATCTGGGCAATATATAAAACCTCTGGAGTTAGCACATTTGAAACAGAAGCTTTAAAAGTAAACCTGTATAAATCAACTCCCTAAATCAAAGAGAAAACAACGATTTTTCTTGTCCTGTAGACCAGGGAAAGTTACTCCCCAAGCAACTTGTGCAGATAAAGGCTCTGTTTTTAATATAGGTTGATGTATTTATGTATGGAGAAACTACAGACCAAAGTTAAGCAAGAAACATAAAAACTCTAAGTACCAATCCAGAAACATTTTGACACCAAATAGTTTAACAGTTGGATAATTCAGAAGAATGTTTGGACAAATAGAAGGTAGGGAATGACCACACAGCAAAAGACAGTCAGCAAGGGAGCTTTCATCTACTATAAATTATGCACAATTTAATTAGAGAAAAGTCATTAGACCTAAAGAGAGTATTTCCTACCAGTTTATACAATGTAGCTTTTAAACAGTTACTAAACTTCCAGCATTAGGGACTGCACATTCATCCCTTCTTGGGAAACTTGTTTGTAAGTATTTATTTAAGTGTACATCTGTGCTGCGAGTTAAGCTCCGAGTTTGCAGAGTCTGGTAGGGCTTTTATTTCATTACAGTTCAGGCAGCATTTCAGGGACTGTGCTGGCAAATGAGGTGTTAATGATCAGACGGAACATAAAAGTGAACATTTTACACAGACCCAGAACACCACTTTATAAATCTCGTTCTTCTCCAGTTTCACCCAATAATAGAGTCAATATCTAATGAGGATATTTGCAGTGAATAAGGAGGGATTATGATAAAGTGATATAACTACTAATCAGTAACAGGGAAAATGTGAGATTTTAAAGGATCCAACAAAAGAAAATCCTTCAATATTTCTTTATGTTTAACAGTGAGCCATTGAACAAAAATACATCTTTTTAATTTGGATTTCACTTCCAGGATTCTTTCTGTCACTTTAAGGACTGTGCTATTTGTAGCGACGGTATGTATATATGTATCTATGTGCATACATGTTATATATACATTTTATATATAGCTGGCTACGCCAGGCCATACATTAATAGACCAGTCTGTTGAAACAACACCAACTTTTCAAATCTGTTTATGTTATACATCAAACGTTATCTTCAGTGTGAATCACGGGCTTTCTGCGATCTCCAGATGTAGCTTCTTTCCTTCAAAGCCGGTGATGAACCAGGTCTAAGCTTCATTTAAGACTGCTTTTTCATCAAGGACCTGCCAAGGTTGTTGTGCTTGTCAGAGACCAGGCACATAATGGAGCCCAGAAGGAACCATATGAGACCACAGGACAAAGTATACTCATTTGAGTGTATCTGGCTGCTGCACGAATTTACAGAGAAGATTAATTGAATTTGGAATCTGACTGTCTTTTTTTGGAAAAAAACCTGCAAACTCTTCCTCTTTGATAAAGATTTTGCTATAACTGGTGCTGCATGCACAATATAAATCACATCTCCGCTATCCTCTTTTTTTTTTTTTAAAATCCCATTTCAACAGAGAATTCTATATCCTAGTAAGGGAGAAGAGCAAGTGTCCAAGAAATCCTTTAGAGGCTTTGCTATTACCCTGTTTTATATGGAAGTTTCTGAGTAGAGGGTAGACATCCATATATTAAAATATATTTTCTCTGTGTGCCCAAGCATATATAGAGGCACATATACGAAGTTTTATGTGAATCAGAATTTAAGCTCTGTGTCTGAACTTTATGTAGAATAATTTGATATGTGGATTGCATTTGAAGGCACACGAGAAAAAAAAGTGAATGCCCATATTAAATCATTAAATGGTTTGATACTGTAGACATTTACTTAATTATCCCTAAACTGAAGCACCTGGAATGGAGATTTTGGAATAAAGGTAAATTAAAAAGTGTGAAAATGCATGTTTAACATATAAAAACAAAATCAGAGAAATAATACTTTTTTTTTTTTTTTTTTTTTTCCTGAGGAATTGTTATTTTCAGCTCCTACTGCAGAAGTGTATATCCTATGTAGAAATTATCATGACGAGACTCCTGATTTGGAAAAGAATTCCAACTCACTGCTCCTCTGGACATCAAGTGGCAAAATTTTGACCAAGATTGTATCAAATCTCTTGTAGATGAAGGTAAAGACCGTTCTGAATAATGACTTAAAATATTTCATAGAAAGTGATTTGGCATAAAGATATGACAGAAAACTAATGGAATCAGATCAAAAAGTCTTTCTTATTATGATCTCATTAGAATATTGATAATTCTGTACAAACTGTTCCAAAAAAATATTAGGAAAAACTTTTTCACAGTGAGGGTGACAGAGCACTGGCACAGGCTGCCCAGGGAGGTTGTGGAGTCTCCTTCTCTGGAGACATTCAAGTCCTGCCTGGACACTTGTGTGTGTGACCTACTGTAGGTGACCCTGCTTTGGCAGGGAATTAGAACTAGATGATCTTTTGAGGTCCCTTCCAACCCCTGACATTCTGTGATTCTGTGATTAGTGGCCATTTTAGTGAAATGGAATATGCTTCTCTCTCATTCCCTCCCTTGCAGCTGACTTGCCCACATTGGCTAATCCAGCCATGGCCAGCCCACTCAATGGCATACAATGGAACAGTCGACTGTGTCCTCTACGGTGCAGGTGATTTTACTATTCCTATCACTCATCCCATTTTCCTTACTTTTATTATATATGCATAATTTTGTGTTGTTTCTTTCGACCATGGACCGTGTTTTCTTATGTCCTTAAAAATGTTCGTAGCACAACATATTTCAGGTGTGACAGATTTTGGACCCCTTTTTCACATAAATAATAGTGATCAATAATGAATTGTTTGTGATACAAGATTATTAGATTGTAAATTAGCTTTTGATTTCTGCAGTCGTTTGTGCAACTTCTCCTATGCAATATGATGTAGCTATTCTCACAGCTGTATAAAAAGTCTGCCTTTCTGTACTTGTTCTGAATAAATACAAAACCAGATAAATTTTAATCTTTTGAGTAAAGAAACATTGGCAACCCCTGAGAAATAGAAAGAAAACATCCTTTAAATCAGGACCTGAGCCCATGTCGTTGAATGATTTATGGTGAAGGGAATTCGTTTCTGGAATCCGTGAACCCATTTAAATTCTCTAAGTCTCCACTATCCCACTGGAACTGACCGACTAACATTCCTGCCCCTCTAAAGTCCTTTGGAGCAGTCTCCAGTGGAAGTCTGCATGACTCTTCTCTCCTCTAGGTCAAGCCCTTCTCTCCCGCTTTACTGGCTGTCACCAAAAAAGTGGTGGATGAGGGGTGGAAAGATGCAGTCAAGCTGAAACCGCAGAACAATAGAGAAATTTCATGATGTGCTGGTAAATAAAAGGTCTATCCACAATTTGGAGAAGTGTACATGATGTGTTTGCAACATCTTTTTCATCAAAAAAAAATTTTTGTGTCTTCTCCATTATTAACAGGGTATAAACTGGTCTCCACAGATATGGTCCAAGCCTTCGTTTTCTCTTTGAACATATGAGAAAGATCACTTTTACCAAGGCTTTACATCTCCAGTCTGGTATTTAAGCCCTGTGCTTCTGATGGAACTGAACTACAAAGGACTTTTTTTTTTGTCTGAAGTTGTTTTTGGACCTGCCTTAGAAACAAATTAATGCAAAAATAGATTGGTTCACGTAAAAAATTACTATGCTAATATATCATCTTATTATAAGATGACAATCTGTGAAGAGCTTATAACAATGGGTTTCTGAGGAAAAGAAATGTTCTGTTGAAACGGTTAATTCCTCTTCTCCTTAGGATGACCAAGAATTTGAAAGAAAAGATTCTTCTCATACAGATTTGAAGATAACAATCTGGCCTGAGATTTAAAGGTATAAGTCTAGAAAGAGGCCCTTTCTTCTTGGCAGACTTCACCCAAAAACACCCCAACCACAAAGTCCTAAATCCAACACAAAGGCAAAAAAGGTCATGAAAAGATGAAGTAGAGAAGACAAGAACTGCACAAATCCATCTAGAACTGAAATTGTACTAGACATCTCTGGTAAACATTGCTGACATTAAATTTCCACTTCTGTTATTTTATAGTCTGAAATGGACTTAGCACGTATGTCAGGCAAACAGATTTCTGAGTGCTTATCTGAGGTGAACATTCACATATTTTAGGGTCCACCCTTCATCACCTAATATTCAAAATCTGTTGAATGCTAATGCAGACGGATAAATTTATATTGTACCACTGAAAACAAATGCAGCTAAAATTAGACCCAGGTATTTCTGCCTAGGTAATTTATCTTTATGAAGAACCATCTATTTTATTGGAAAGCAGTGGAAAAAAAAAAATCATGCGTATACATAGGCCAGGCCTCTATAATAATTTTTATCACCTGAAAGGGAATACAGGATACACAACTCCTACCAGCTTTAAAAGCTGAGATAAGACAGAGTACAATGTAATATAGCAGGAAAAGATGCAAAATGAAACTTGATAGACTAAAATTTTCCTTTTCTTTTCAGTATGAAGAGAAGCTTCCAAGAGTAAATAGAGGAGTTTTTAAGACACTCAAGTTGCTAAAAGTATATAGCTCATCAAAGAACGCTCACAACAGGCAAAGGGAAAGCAATCAGCCAAGCTCCCAACAGGAGACTGGTCCAGTGATGATGGCAAATGCAACTGAAACATAATTTTAACTTGTAGTCGGTCCTCTTCAAAACGTTCTATTTCAAGGTAAGGATTTTTCCCCAAAACTTGCTTCAACAGACAAGGGTGCTTTTTACAAATGCACCTAAGTTATCAGCAATATCTGACATTGATATGACATCAGGTGTCACAACAGTGAAATGTGACATCTCAAGCACACATAAATATGTGGACTTTTTCATTACTCTGTTTTCATGATTGCTTATCCAGATGTGTACAGTGGGGAAGAATGGAAGGTGGTCACAGAGCCTTCACTGTAGATTGCTCTGTGTGGGAGTTAAAGTGTTATCGTGGTGCTGGTGATTTTGCTCTGGACTTTATAGGTAGCCATCGCTTTTGATGGGTCTTCTGAAAAGATTTGATAGATCGGATTTCTAGGGGCCATGTTCTTGTCTGCTACTAAGTGGGGGATATTGAAGCCTACAGAAGAGCTATGGAAGAGTAGAAGTTGAGTAGGAAGCCAGAGTGGGATAGTGTAGGCAGTGGCTTGCTCATCGTCTCATACAGAGAAGTGGGTGTCCTGAGAATCTGAACATGGTCTTATAACATCTGGTTCATTATCTGGAGATCAAGAACAACAGGGTAAAATTGTTTGAACTTATTAATGATGCTAAAGGACATTGACCTGAACCGGACAGGACATAGGATGAGAAAGCAAGGGAGGACAGAAACGCGTCAGAGTGATGCATATAGTACATAGCATATGTATATGTATATATCTGCTTTTTAACAGTGTTGAAGAAATCTCAGAAGATTTGGATAAACATCAGTAAAAAGTTTGGATTATTATCCTGATCTTATCTGAATCTTAAGACTGAGCTGGAAATCTTACAAGAAACGGTTTTCTCACAGTATTTTAGAAAGTGCCAGACAGATCATAAATACTCATGGTATTTCAACAATTCTAGTTCCAGTCCTGGCTTTAACCTGGGAGAGTGGAGAGACACAACATGAAAATTAAGGGGAGGTGGGGAAAGAAATGTTGGCCTTTTAAATATTAGGAATCTTAACATATCTAAGGAAAGCAGTGGCTGAAGAGCTCATTCCAAGGATGAACATAGTTAATGAAAGAGGAGTTATTTAGTGGAGAAAGAGAGAAAGAGGAAGGGAGAGAAAGAAAGGGGGGTAGAGAGAGAGGCAGAGAGAGAAACAGAGACACACAGAGAGACAGAGAGAGAAAGACACAGAGAGGCACAGAGACAGAAAGAAAAAGACAGAAATAGAGACAGACAGACAAGGTTAGGAAAAGTAAAGCTTAAGAGAACGGTGAGTGAAAGGAAAAGAACTTCTTGATAACATTTTCTGTTTAGTTCAAGAGTTGTGTCCCAAAGGAAATAGCAAAGGTCTTACAGATTAGGACTTTCAGGGCATAAACCCAAATCCTTTGAAGTTAACAAGGATTCCACGATATGGAAATACAATACACACTAGTTGCTGGGCATAATCAGTGTTGCTTAGTACTAGAGAAACTAGACAGATGGCTTCCTTTAGAACAGACATAGTTATATCACATACTTCTTCCATAACTTTTAGCAACAAAAGGTATGGTTTTAATGGTTTCCATTCTAACCCCTTGCCTGAAGTCACTGACAGCTTTTTTTTGAGCTGTCTTTATTTCTTGTCTCAGATAATTAGCTAATAGCTGTTAGTTAGAAACTGCTTAATATCCAAGTACAAAAAAATGTGGAAAAAGCATTCTTCCAAACTTTTAATGAAGAATGACTTCAACAATCTGCAGGAACAGAGCTTTTCAGTCTCTCAGTATAAGACCCCTGAAATACTGTGGCTTTGACCTCTGCTCTGATCTGTGATTTGTGAGCCTCTAATCCCATGGAGATGAAGAGCCTAGCAGGATTTACTCTGCAGTCTAGAAGAGCACAGACCAGCTGGACCTGAGTCTGCCAACATGAAGAGATGCAAAGGTTAGCATTAAAATTGTACAGACATCTTTAAATATTACTGCAAATGCATGCTTTTCTTCGCCCTTAGAAAAGCTAATTTCCGACCAGTGTGAAAGGAACCACAGTTTCAGTAGTTTATTTTCTTCACCCTTTCAAACTCCTGTGGGTAAGTAATAGCTCAACAGCACAAATGTGAGTTACCCAATGATATTCATTCGGTTAAAGGCATAGCTGAGTGTCAGCTGATTTACTCTCCTTGTTTCTTCATCATGCAACTCAACTCTCTCATTGTAAGTCAGATGAATTGCTTATGGCATGTTCTGCAGATGAATCAGCACTAGTCATCTTGCAGCTGGTTTGTATTTGACATACAGGTACAGCATGTTTGCATGTAATTGCTAGCTAGCCAGCCAACGATGTATTTTTGGCGGGATCCTCAGGCAGATGTTTTACAGTCAGATAGTGGTCTTCATAAATTTAGCTGTCCACGTTGCCTTCCAGGTCATTCTTATCTGCCACGTGTAACTATGAGGGCCAGAGATATACCTGAGATATTATACCTAATATAAGTACAATGATATTAAAAAATATATCTATATTAACAATCCAAGAAACTATATTCAGAAAGGCTCTGTGTCTTGTATCATGCCACTACTGGAACTGTAGCACTCAGAAGATACTGCAGATGATGGCTAATAAACATAAAAATAAGTATTATCCTTTAAAGTATTCACTCCATTCTCAAGTAAAGATCTACTTGCACACTAAGTGTTCTATCCTAAAAAAAACCCTTTCTTGATAAAACTGATAATTAGATTTCTCATTAAGATTACATAGCAAAGATAATGAGATAGCTTAGATGAACATGGGTCTGGATACATTATTGTCAAAGTTTAACACTGGACCAGCCATTAAACTTTGTCAGACTTTGTGATCCCCTCACCATCCTCCCAGAGAAGGGTAGCAGGAGAACCAGGGAGAGAGACCAAGGTTGAAAAAGACTTGAATCCATATAACAAAAAAGAAAATAACACTTAAAATAATAATGAAGATGTTATACAAGCTTGCAAATATGTTCAAAGATATAAGAAAATATGTTAATACAGAATCCGCATCTTCCAGATGACAGCTAGGTCCCAAATGGAAAAAAAAGTTCCAGACTCAGCAGCAGACAGGAGTGTATCAGCCCAGAGTCCTGATGACAGTCCCCCAAAAAAACCCAAACCACCCAACAGAAAAAAGACCTGTGCTGCTCTAATCCAGAAAGACAGGAAAAAACAAACCTGTTGCATAGAATAGTGTTCCTCTACAGTGTGAAAACAGGAGGTTGGAACACCAGCAACAAAAGAGCAATCCTTCTACTACAGCACCACCTAGAGGCCCCAGGGCCCTTCTTAAGGACCCTTATGTACTGAGCACGTGGGAAGGAATGCTGTGATGGGTCCATTTGTGTCACCTGACCCATCCTCTCCTCCCCATAGGCACAGCTGCCCCTCTTCCCCATTGTGATTGCCACCTGTACCAGACAACTCTAGAGAACTTTTATCTTCTTGCTCTCAAACCAGAACAGTTATATTGACAGATTTACATTGTTCGAGAGTTGTACAACTGTACAGTCTTTTATAATTCAGGATGATCTTCAAGTGACCTCAGAGAGGGAACCTAGAGTAAACCAGAAGCAGGTTTTATCTTACATATCTTTAGGTGTCTAAAAACAATATATCTACTCAAGCTTAGGTACCTAGCTCCTACCTACAATCCACAAACAAAGAAACAACTTTCAAAGTGAAATTTACCTTATCTATATCAGGTATTTCCTTCAGAAAGGATGAAAGTATCCAGAGATGCCTATGTCTCTTTTCTCACTAGCTAGAAGATGAGCTTAAAGAAGGTATCTAAGTAAAGAACATATCCAATTAGAGAAGGTATCTAATTTTTCAAGCCTCTAAAGATGCCAGTCAAATGTTTTCAGACACAGTGCATAACTCAACAGGTGGAAAAGAAGGATGTGAGAATTCATCAATCTATTAAACTTCATACAACCCACAGGCTTACTCTGCCTTTTAGTCACTGCATTTTTTTTCACTGACTTTAAGCAACGGCATTGCTGCAACACGGGAGTAGAGTCATAGACCGATAGATATAAATCAAACTCCTACTGTTAGTTCAAAACTAAAGATGTATAAAGGGGTCTTTTTCTCAATATATATCCTCTTTCAGACAACTTCTTTCGATTCTTGATTTGGCAAATAGCTTATAGAATAACAAGAATCATACCTTTGTGACTGCAGTGGTGTCTTTAGAAGACACTCAAGCTGAGAAAATCTTGAGTTCTGCCACAATAAATCCTCATGCTTCTGTTGTTCCTGTCCTCCTCAGTAACTGATTTTCCCTGAAGCTGAAATAGGATAACTGGTGCAGAGCATGTTTCCAATTTGTCTCATGCAGGAGTTTTGTGAGCATCAAGGTCAGCAGGGCATATAATTTCTCTCCTGTATTTGTATTTGTGCAGTTTCTGTCCTGTATTTCCCGTAGTGCTACAGATCACGACCCTTACTTAAAACATAGATCCTTTCTTCGGAGCAAAAGTAAACTCAAAGTTGTTGCTCAGTCGCTGACAGTTGATTCTTTTACCCTGATTTTTATTAAATATCCCAGACAGACTTTCCTTCTATTAATTCATAGGGAAATCTGGCAGCAACCTCAGGCTTCAAAACGTGGTGTGACCGACAGGCAATCAGATGGTAAAGCAGTGCTTTTCATATCTGTGGTAACAAGAGCATGACCTTGTATTTGTTGGCCTGTTTTAGACCATGTATCACTTTGCTGTGTAAAACCAAAGAAGTTCAAAATAGTTTTTATTAAGTTTTTTTTTTTTTTCTTAATTGGTCAATTTAGAACATAAATTAGAATAAAATCTCTTCACCTCCCCCCCCCCCCCCCCCCAAACTATGATACTGATAGACACATAAAATCTGAAAAATCCTTATTTCTAAAATTAGATTTCTCATTAAGATTACATAGTAAAGAAAAAGGGAAAGTTTAGATGAACACGGACCTGGATACATTTTTGACAAATTTTAACAGACTTCTGCATTTTCTGCTACAGTGTTGCTATCTCTATCACCTGCTCTTTCCAAGGTTCAAACAAACTACAGACATTTAAAATACGAATACTGTGTTTCGGTCACCTTTGAAATACTCTTGACACTCTGGAAGTTGGTGGAAATATTTTCCAGAGAGACAGAACCAATAGCATTGGTATCTCACAGAGACAGGAAACCATTGAATACTCATATCCTTGATGTCCCCTGTGTTAGAAATTTCAGATGTCTGAAAATAGTCAAATCCCTCTGAAAGTGAGGGATTTTTTGTGTGTGGGTGTGTAATGAATAAAAAAATTGAATGAATTAATATAGCCAATCAAAAAAATCCATAGAAATTATGTAAACTTGTAGAGAAGGAAATTTTGCATCATTTTTGCAGCTATTTCATAATACTTACAATGGAAAAGGTAATCTTTCTGAAAAAAACTAGTAGACTTTATTTAAAGATTTTATCATCCTATGCCTTCATTGTTTATTTTTAACATGCAAAAATGAGCTGTGAATTGTGTAACTCTACATACATGAAATAGAATTACAGAATCATAGAAGATCATTAAAGATCATCTAGTTCCAACTCCTCTGCCACGGGCAGGGACACCCCCACTAGATCAGGTTGCACAGAGCCCCATCCAGCCTGGCCTTAAAAACTTCCAGGGATGGGGCTTCCAACACCTCTCTGGGCAACCTGTGCCGGGGTCTCACCACCCTCGTGGTGAAGAACTTGTTCCTAACGTCCAATCTGAACCGACCCATCTCTAGCTTCAATCCATTCCCTCTAGCCCTATCACTATCTGACATCCTAAAAAGTCTCTCACCAGAGAGTAATATCTTCATGTTTGAAATGTTAAAATGTGGAACTAAAACCACTTCCTATTTCATTAATTTGTGTGCCACTTTTATTCTTTTTGCTCGGGCATAACAGAGTGAAACCCTCAGAAATTCCTGATCCTATAGCATCAATAACCAATACAGTGATAAAAGTACCAATGCACCAACTGGACTTCATGAAATGAGACCAATAGTAAAGTTAAGGATTATCCGTTACCCTCTACAAATCACTTTTGACTTGTACTGACAATAAATGTCAGGAACTTCATAATTCTGCTACTGATACTGTACATCTTACTTACATACTACATTACAGAACACTGTATTTCCTATAGAAAATGAAACTTCAGGAAAATTGCAGCAACCAGTAAAATCCAAAAAGGAAAGCCAATTAATGTAAATGATATGGTTCTATAACTATAACTACAGCATTTTAGTGGGCAGATTTCCAGTTTGGAAGGTAAGTTGTATTGCTTCTGTTGAATATTTGCTTTTATGACTACAAGAATGCACTTACATCTCAATACAACTAATGGTTGACTGACATTAGTTGCACAACCAAGGTAAGGCTCATCTGATTGACTACTAAACAGTATAGAAAAGGTTACAAGGTAACTTTTGTTTCACTATCAGTACCTTGCCTTAAATAGTTACTTTTACTCCAGGGTTGCACGCATATTTTACTTAATCCAAGTAAAAAAAATCGTAATTTTTAGCACTGGAGATAAAGGTTGAATTATTGTTTGAAAAGCTACATTAAATAGTTAATTAATGTAATAATTTGTTAGCATTGTTTAAGTAGTCTAAGGAAAGGTCTCGTCAAGAAGCAAATGCTGCAAGACTGATTTCACAGTCTGACTACTGTTACAGTAGTTTAAATGGAATTCCAGTAGGTCAAAGTTTCCTCAGTACCTCCGTTCTTTTCATGTTCTAATTTCAACAATATAACTTAAGAGACTTTTTTTTTTGTTTAACCATCCTCATGGACCAATTCATCTGCAATTTGCTATACTTTGTAGGTTTAAAAGCCCCCACATGTCTAAGCTGAAAGAAAAAAAAAATTCTGGACACATCAATAAAAAGGTAATATAATTCAAAACAGCTGCATATAACATGCCATTATACAAACTGATACCATATTTTACCCCCGTTTTGTGTTATGTTATGTTAATCTTCAATTCCAACTGTAAATGTTTTATCTCAAGAGCAAATAAAGAGTAAAATTAATTGTGTTTGAGAACAAAGATACTTTTAACTATACTAGAATATCACAACTGTTGTACTACGGTTTTATCATATACTTATCACATACATTCTTAAATACTGTACTAATGATGAAACTGTGCTACTGGATAAAATTTATGATTGTACATTTAAAATTTAAATGTGATTATCTACATTCTGTGATGATGTATCAGATACAGAGCTAGAAAAGACATTATAAATCATTTAAGTCAAATATCTGATGTTCAAAAAATCTATGTAAATCGTACAAATTGTAGCATCTTTCTTTCATTATTAGTACTTAAAAATTATCTGTCTCTCTGCAATCTGAACTATGATTTGTTCAAGGAGTTATGGGTTAATTACTCGACATAAGGAAAATACTTTTTTAACTTTGTGATTTGTCTTTTCCATGATTATTCAACCACAAAATTGCACACTACGTATTTAGGAAAGACCTTTTCATGTTCCCATTCAATTCATCTGCAAAATTGCTATTGGCTTCAGTGCCTCAGACTTATAACAATTTAATCCCAAAATGAACTTTCTCTTTTAAACAAATGAACTGTGGCTTCTGGACTGAAACTAGCTTTTCATAAACCTTTGACTGCACAAATACTCAAGAACAGTGAATAAAAAATAGCTCTAACAGACTGAATTTATTTTTCTAATTGATCACATGGCTTATTTTGGTCACATGGCAATTTGAATTGTTTCTGCAGCTAGTTATTGAATCAAAGCAGGAGTTGTCTGTTCAATGCAATTACAATTTTATGGCTAACCTAAGCTTTTATTACTACATTTCCTGACACCAGCACCCCCTTATGATGTCAATGATGAGGACTTAAAGCTGCAATTGGTTTATGAAGGTAGAATCTCTTTTATTTACTCATTTTGCCAGGTCTGGTGGAATTGATTAAAAGATGACAGGCCTCTTCTTTGAGAACCTACAGTGCAAAGTTGGTGAGGGGCTCTCTTTCAAGAAACTATAGCAACTGCAGACCAAGTTACTCTGCTGTTACCTCAATCTCCTTCTTAGAATTTCCTTCACAGCAAAATCTCTCTCAGCCCCAGCGAGCATCACAACATGCATGATTTGACCATGAAGTCTTCAGTGCTCTGGTGTAATGCTTGTAGTCCTCAAGCCCTGTGGCTCATGAAGTATCCTCACAGTACATCGGGATTCCTCCTATATCTTGAACCCCCATAAGATACAGAAAGAAAGGTGAGATACTGTTCCAAACCTGTTTTTTTTTTTTTTCCCCCATATGAGAGGGATCTTTTCTCCTGTCTTTTCTTCTGTTTATAACCCAGCTGCAAATCTCCCTTCATGTGTTGAAACACAGGCATGTGGTCTCAACATGTGCCAAGCTGTAAATGTCCTTGTGATGCAGGATGGACTCACAGATGATTTGTGTATTAGCCCACAGAGGTCTGTGAGTAAAAGGCTGGTTTTCTCTGCTTCCCTCATCTCTACTGATATCAAAGAAATGTTTCTACCTCCATTGTGCAACCAAAATTGCAGAAGAAGTCTTCATTCTGCTGAATGTTTGGCTATATGCCAGGAGAAAGGCTATTTGTACTTGGAACACTGTTTTTAACAGACTGCTTATTGACTCTTGCTGTAACACTGTAAGAAATGCAATCTAAATAAATAAATAAATAGATAAACCCCGTCAAATAAACAAACAAACAAAACCCTCACAAAACTCCAAGCCATTTAACTAAATTCAGTGATTTTTTCCTTTGAAACTCACACTTAATGTTTGGGGTGGAAGAACTGTGTGCACATCTCTCTATAAAGAGCACCTAAAGGAAAAGAGTCCAATAACTTTAAATCATGGTATAGACAAAGCTTATACTCAAGTTAATCATCACAAACTGGCACAGAGACACATCCTTTTGTTCTCTGCTCTCACATTCCGAGATGAATCCTGTATGGATTTTGCTCACAAGAAATATTAAAACAGTAAACTTTTTTTCCCTCCACATTCCTACAGACCCATAAATAGGGTGGCAAGTAAAAGAAGTGTATGTCAGAAATGCTCCAGCTGTTCCCCACACCCAGTGCTCATTCCTTTTCCAGCGTACTCCTCATCCAATTTTCTTTGTTCAAAACACTCAATAAAAATACCAGCTAAAGTGAAGAAAATTTCTCACAGGATCTTATACGCCTTCATCTCACCCTCTTCTTGCTGCCACGCCCTAATGCAACCCTTTTCTGTTCATCTGTAAAAACTTCACAATACCACTGTGCAAAGAGCTGCTCTCCTTCCGACACTGCCCAGCTTCGCTGTCGCTCTGTCTACTGGCCCCCACAAACCACCAAAGTCTGGTTTTAAACTATCAATTGTTCTTGACGATGCTGTTTTCATCTTTTAACTCAGATCTACGAGGCCTCCAGCCTTGGTTTCCACATCCTTGATAAGCGACTTATCTACCAGCGAGCCCCTGTTTTTCTGACTGCCTCCTCCTCTTCCTCTGCATGTATCAGCAGTTATTCAAAATGAAAAATATCCAGAAGGAGGAGTGCCAAATGACTAATACTTATTTGAAATACTTATGCAAAGCAGAGGTTTAATCTAAACTTCTGCATCACACAGGCATCTGTCTTCCTTTTCTACACACTTTTGAAACCTGGGGCTGGTCCCAGTGAGGTACATGAGGATGACTGAAAAATACTACACTTCTATGATCCAGCTCATAGAGTCTTCTTCTTCACCCTTTTTAAGGTCACACATTTGTGCGTGAGGTGAATTGTGTTGTCTACTAATATGTGGAGGAGCAGCAGGTGGGGGAAAAGCAGTAAATACAAGAAAGAGGTTGGACCTCTCGGTGACAGTTTTCTGCATTAGTCTGTTATAGCCTGATAGCTTATGTAGACTCAGGCAGTTGGCGTCAAGGTCACCACGCTCTGGTGACCTAAATGTTTGCCTGGTGCAGATGCTGCTCCTTGCTGCTCCTTCACGAATCTGAGCTCAGAGAACACATATACACGTATTTACCCTGTGGATTGCCTTCATGAGCCAAGGTTATAAATCTTGTCCCACTTGCAGGAAGCCCAAAGGCCTGGCCTGGAATCAGAGCTGACAAACATCCAGGGCTGTGACTCAAACTATTAGGAGAAGTAAAGACTCCTTCTCAAGCCTGCGTGCAGCAGAAATGGAGGGAGAGATTTTGCAATTAAAAGCTATTCTTGGAGTGCTCAATCAGAGGCAAAGTTATGAATTGTTAAGTGACACCATGTTGTCCCAGCAACCATCAAAGCTGTTACAGTTGTCCAACACAAACACTTTTGCTTCCCTAGCTACTCCAGGCTGTGGGCGAAGGACGGTATCCAGCAGTCAGCTTCTGAAGACCTGGATTCACAGTGGTACTTCAGAAGCTGCTGGCAGCACTAAGCAGAGTTTAAAATTGGGAGTACAACAGAGTCCTAGGTTGTGGTTGCCTCAGCCCCTAGCTGAAGCCTCCACGACAATTCCTGTACATTGCTGGCCATTACAGAAGCCCATTGAACTGTGTCCTCCAGCACAGGTTGTAGAGCCCAATCTGTCAGTTTATGATGACTCTAATTTAAGATTTATGGTTGTCTGTCTGCAGAGTTCAGCCAGTCAACCTGAATAAAACAACAGTAAGCACACTACTCTGTAAAACTTATCTCCAAAGGAAAAGCAAAGACAGACAGTTTTCCTAAATCTTTTCCTCACAGACATGCTTGCCTAGAGGTGCTGCCATTGCTTGGCCTCTAGCCTGTAATTGAAGTAGCCCACTGAATGGATTTGTAGTGTCCTGGAGAAGTTCTTCAATGCATCTTCCTAGGGACATGAAAGAGACGGTATGACAAACAATGGACAAATCCCAAACCCTATGAACTCAGTTTGCTTCAAGTGGAAGTGGTGTTGTTCTCAGACTCCTTTTAACACCAAAGGTATCCCTCATGGTTAAGTCTTTCCCACAGCCTTCATCCTCTGGAAAGTCCTGGACACACCATCAGATGTTCATCATTCTTTAGCAAGTCAATCCAATCAGCATTTTGCCTATCAAAGGTGAGTTTGGGATAAGACATTATTATCGTTGATCTAGAACATAAAGATAACCTTTTCCTGAACAGAAGAGAGAGTGAGGAGTAAGAAAGGCTAAGGAGGGGCAACTCCAAGTCACCAAGTAATAGATACTCAGGGACACCTCTGTTTCTTTAACTCCTTGCGTATCATGCGTTACATGACATGATAATTTAAAAAAACAATTCTGTCCCAATGTAGTAGGTGAGTGGTAAAGATACAGAATATTTCTGTGTTACATGACAGTCTCCTCTCCTCAGGCTTCCTATCTGTTATTAGTGTTATTAGTGCAGTCCTTGATATTTCACTGTCTCTAAGAGAGAAATAAAAATGACTACAGAAGCATATTACAGATATATCGATATAGTGGTCAGAAGAAACATGGAAGACTAAGCGCACAGCATACGGCATGATGCTCTACTGGGTTATGACACGTGGCTGCAGTGCTCCTTAAGGAAGGGTTGCTAACAGGACTCGTGTGTATGGGGTCACTCTAACCTGCATTTTGATGGTGTATCAAAAGAGCATTTCAGGAGCCAGATGATCTTGAGTTTGCCGTCTCTCTTCTTTGCCATTTGCATTAAACTGAGCTTGGTGTTTCTCCCAAATGCTCAGTGTGCCAGGGTACGCTAAGCAAGCAGTGATCTTGAACCCCAGGTGCTGTATGGAGGTACTAAACTAGCACAGACCTGTTTCCTGTGCCAGGTCAATGTTCTCCAACCCTGAGGCCAGCTGGCACTGTCCTGGCACAGCCATACTCTCACTCATGCTGTCCAAAGAGAGTGACTGCATCCAAACAGCCTATGCAGGATTGTTGCTGGGCCAGGTTTAACTTCCACACTGTATTCACGAATTGCTCTGGAAAACTTTTAGTTGACCTGCAAGAAAATGGTTCTGAAAATTTAACCTGATGGATTAATGATGACCAGGGCCTGTGCTTGTGTCCTTAATTTGCTAATTTTGACATAAGCTGGTGCTGGGAACACAGTGGTATGTAATGCTAACTTATTCTCCCAGCATTACAGCGTGGCAAAAAAATACTATTCAATCATTTTCTTAATTAGGGCCTCAGGCCAAGAAGTTAGGACAGATGAACATAGACACTCTGGTTGAAGGAACAGTCCTTGCTTTATTTTTTATTGTGCTATTTGTTCTCTCAAGGGCCCTCTCTCCCTTTTGTTTTCAGCAGAAACTATTTAAAAGTTTTTCTCATACCTATCCTTTCTGCAATGCTGCTGAAAGGTCCAACTTTATCCCTACCAGAGTATTCATGACTTCTCACATCTTATAATTTGTGTAATATCTCAGTAAACAGCTTAAGGTCACTTCATAATAATTCAAATTTCTCCTGGAACCTGTCCTCCACTGATAAAGTAAAAATTAGTGCTAAATAGAGAAGTAAAATACTGAGATATTTCTTGTCACTGATGCATGTTTTCCTTGATCTTCTGAGCATTGCTTTTACTTGTCCTACCATTATAACAGTCATTTTTTCAAAGAGCAAGGCACTCTTTTTCTTCTACATATTGCTTACAGTAAGACAAGGTACATATCTGTGGCAAGGATATTTCAAAACAGTAATGCAAAAAATAAGTTAATTGGATCAATTATGTTGGTCAATTCACACAAAGAAGAATAGATTATGACATTTACAGATTAATCCTCACTTTATATGAAAAGTACAAAAAAGAAAAAAGAAAATGAAAACAGACAAGAAGTTAAAAATTATTAGAAAGTACTGAAAGAGAATTCTCTTTCCACGTTACCACTGTTCCTTACTTCCATTAATTTACCTCTTTCTAAGATATTCAAAGTTACAATAAAAAAGACTACATATATTCCTTTCTCTGCAGCTCATTTGTATTTTCCATGTGTACCCAAGACAGTAATTTCTGAATGTACAATTGAAAATGTACATTTCTCTCTCCTAGAGGTTATTGGGAGTTTAACACGGTGTAAAATAGAAAACTGAGCTCTAACTCATGTTCTCTTCACCTTGCTTCACCCTCCCAAAAGAAAAAAAAAATCAGAGTAAAGTGAGTTTAGTTTGACAACTCAGCTGGTTTGTTACTGCCTATGTTAAATTTGGGGGGAAAAAATGCTGAATTTACAGGCTTTGATAAAACAGTCATTTATTTCCCTGTCAGATATAATGAAAGTCAAATGAAACAGTCAGTTACAAACATACACAAAAGTATACTCTAAAGCTCAACACAAACACTCACATCAGAGTGGCTCTAAATAGCAGTAAAGTCATGTAAAGTTATTGGTAAAAAGGTTTAATTTACAACAGATTTTTGTTTTCACTAGCAGCTGAGGACATATCAAAGATTAACTTACAGGCTGGGTGCTCTTAGGTCTGAAGAACTTCAGACTTGTTGAAGTATCTGAAAAACATGTCAGATATTACCCGTTCTCTCAGTCCCTGAAGGACCTGGACACATTGTGGTTGCACTAAAAGCACTGAAGCTTCCTGAATGAGCTCAAGATCTCACTCTTGACAGGGTAGTGAAGGAAAGAGAGTGCATTTCTGTGCACATACTGAATCACAAAAGAGCAAATGTCCTGTCTGAACTTTAGTTTGACAAAGAGGAAAAGGCTGCATGTGAAAAAAACAACCAACTGCCAATTTACTGTTTAATAATTTTTGTTCATAACTGTTCAGTATTCAAAATACCAGTAAACTCACTATAGTGATGAGCATTAACTTCATTGCATAATAATAATGGGACTATTAGAGTTGTTGTAGGAGATTGTGTGGCATCCATGCAGCCTACTAATGTGGTGACTGCCGATTTAGGTTTTATAATGGGATTGTCTTTGTGGCCATGTATATGCATATTTACGTGTGATTTTAAATCCAACATACACGTAGATGTACATCTACATGCGTATGTGCTTCTGTACGTATGGCAGAATCCTCTACCAACTGTTAAGGTCATTTTGCACATCCTAAGCTGCATTTTTTTAACCAGTGGCAGTACATGAAGCATTCTTCTGAATCACAGGAACTAACTGCTGACAGAAGGAAGCGAGAGAGATATTTACTCTTGCACCAAGGCAAGAGCAGGCATGGAGAAGGTGAGTTATAATGTAGTAGGTGATTGCTGCTCCTTCACCTCCACATTGGCAAGTGAGATATTCACCCAGGATTTATAATTTTTATCTATTCTTGAGCTACTCACTACATTGAGGTAGACAATTATGAATTAAGGCCCCAGTCCAACCTTTCCTTGCACACTTTAGTGTATTTTCACTTGCTGCAGTAAAGGTTCTGTTAGAATAATGGAGCAAGAGAGTAAACTTTGATGCATAGTGGTATGGAGAAATACGAATACAAGCATTTAAATACAACATAAGGAATAAAACTAGATGTCAACAACTACTGTCTTAATGTTTAAAATAATGTAAAGTGTTCTTTAAAGTTGTCTTTTTTTAACAAAAAACCCACTAAGCCTTTTAAGAAAAACGACCCAACATTTCCATTTGGATGCAACTTCACTATGCAGACTTAATCTCTTCTGCTGGGCCAACATAATCCAAACTGACTTGTGAGAAAGGCTCACAATATTCCTTAGGCAGAGGGACAAAGGCCTCAAGATTTAAGTTGCATAAGATTTCACTGATAATAGCATCTTTGGTATCTGGTAACGAAAAAAAATCTGAGGCATAAATCACTGACTTTGTCAACATCTAGTGCAGGCTGATGATTGCAAGAAAAGATAAAAGCTCTGATAAATGTTTTGTTATTTATAAATGTAGTAGGCATGGTTAGGAGTTCTTTAATTAAAGATTTAGTGCTCTCAGTCCCAGGCCTCTTGCCCTTCTCTCCAGAAATGTAGATACATCTAAACCCCATATAAAGTCAAACATCTCTGCTTGGGTTTAAATTTAACATTGTTGCCTAGTCAGGCTATTGGTCTTTGTCAGATAGTGGGTTACATCCACATTTGCTGAGCTTCCAGATAAAACAACAGTATCGCGATGAAGCTTCCTTAAATACAAAGAATTAGTACACATTATCGTTGTTATTTTTAAAAATGGGCAAATACTGGAAACGATTACTGCCCTAAATTGCTTATTATAAATAACAGAGTCTTGTTTCTCTCCATTATAGATAGGAAACCACAAGCAACTGTAAATATCATCATAAAGCACCCTCAGAAAGGGGAAAAGTCTTGTACTTTAGCACTGAGGATCTGGGAAGCAGGATTGTATTCAAGTTCTGCTATTTGTTTCCTATGTGATCACAGGTGAAATGGTTTCACCTTGTCCTTGAGACAAACACAATTTCTCATTTGTAATTACACAGCCTGGCTTATCAGGGGTTCAGGACTGCAGAGCATTTTGACACCTCTGGATCTCACAGCAGAGGTGGCCTCTCTGGAGATGGTGCACCAAGAGGTCTCTGAGCACTGCTCAGGGGTGTTCCTCCACCACAGGCCAAAACTTTTGTGGTCTTTCTCATAAAACCTGCAGGTTTCTTTTGGAGGCTCAAAAATCATTGTACTAGACTTCCTATCACCCAGGCACAGATGTTACCCAGAAAACCGTGAGAATTCCGGATAAAGAATTTGCTTCAAGAATTCCACTCACAGCACAGTACGTGTCCAAATCCTGAGCACCCGTAAGAGCTTTGCTGTGAATCCAGCTTTCTGTTAGTGCAACACACGAAACACTTTGAATGCAGTTAGCCCAAGTGTACATAGAACAGTTGCTAAGTGCCAAAGCATTGCAGGTACCCCAACACTGAACGTGTAGCTCAAGGCATCCCATAGCAAATCCACTTGCAGCTCACAACAGAGATTTGCCAGGCAGTTAGTATCCAGTCCTGCCTTTCTGAGAGTCATGAGGACCTGGGTGAGAAATGCAACCATCTACCTCCACTTCAGCAGCATCTAATGATTGATACCAGTTCACAAGCATGAAGCTCCCTGATCCATCACCACATCCACACCGCCAGCAACAGGCTCCTTCCTTCCCCAACAGATGCTGGATTTTGTTTTAGCATGCCTTTGAACAAGCTTTTTCACAAAAGGCATTGTTTCTTTCACTGTTTTCTGCTTTACCTTTCTCCTCAGAAGTGGTTTCTGCCACTGCAGAGCTCAGAGCACAGGGAGTCACAACATTTCACCTCAAAGACATCTTTTCCTCCTTCAGGGGGTGATAGGATTCCACAGTTTATAGCAGAACTCAGAATTGATTTTAGAACTTGTTTCATAACTGATTCCTCCTTTCAAAAAACAAGTTGTGAGCCATTTCATACAAAAATATTGTCAGCCAGTGACTGAGCACAGGTACTGCTGGGATGGATAGTCTGGTATGTTCTTGCTTCCTGACCACCATACTCAAGAGATAATATTGAAGGCTCTACTTGCAGTATGTAGTTTGAAAGTAAGACCTCTCTCTTTAGATAGCATCACGCAGCATTAATCTGTGAGTACCTATGTTCTCATTATAGTCTGTGGAGATTAAGTCAACATTGTGAGTGGAGTTTGGAGACAAAAATCTCACCCAAAAGTAGACACTTGATGTAGACATAGACCTAGGGCAACATTCTGAGTTCTAAGCAGAAACCTAGGGCTATTTGAGACACCCTAACTTATCCAATCTATCTTCATAGTGCCAGCAGACACAACATGGTACTTTACAGAGACCTCTATTCTCTTAGAGGAGAAGCTAGAGAATAATTGCAATACTGTATAGTACCCAATTTAGAGAAATATATACCTACAATATAATTAAACCTGTGCTTTATACTTATGCATTGTATAAAATATATAAAAGATATACATACTAATACATTAAGTGAACTTAATCCTACCTCTAAATCTAAGGATCTTAACTTCAAACAAAATCATGTCCAAAGTGCCAGTTCTGCTCTCCATGCAGAAAGGTACTTTGATTTCAGTCCAACACAGTTCCGTAGTATTGATCTGTTGAGCTATATGGGAGAAATTCAGAAACTAAGAAATATGCTTGATATAAATGGAGTGTGCTGCAGATATGCCAAAATGTAGAAACTGTCCCAGAAAGATTTTGTGAGGAAATATATTGGTTAAAATGGGATGGGTGAATGAGGGAAAAGGAAGGATATTTTTGTGCAGTTAGATTACTTGGACAGTTTGCAAGAACTGTTTATGGTTAGCAATGAAGCAAAAGGGTAACTATGCCAACATATTAAATGTTGCTGTAAATGTGACAAAAATGATCTGTCATTGTAGCCAGTAAAAATTACATTTTAATTTCTTAATGTACTTAAAATGGTAGAAAATGAATATGCTAATTTGAAAAGTAAAGTGTAAAAGACAAGATAAAGATTGATTTTTCTAAGCTGTCCTCAGCTGTTTCTGAAAGTCCTGTCACCATTCTTGTCACAGGCAATGCTGAAATAAACAAGTAAAGATGTGTTCTGATGCTAGCAATAAGGACTGCTCTGATTTATAAGAAAACCTCTGACTTTGTGAAATAGTTTTGGCGTTACTGGTCAAAAATCAACCAAGTAAGGATAATAATTCCCAGCCAGGCCTTGACTAAATTCAGTTTAATTTAATTGTCAGCATCATGACCATTATGATCCCAGATCATATAAGATAGGACCAAGTCAGCATGAGTTGTCTAGGCAGTTCTCAAATATGGATCTCTCCTTCTTACCCTGAGGAGCTGGAGAGATCTGTCTCCTTCACTAAATCTGGAGGCTGCAGTTGTGACTTGTGTGTTAACTGTTTGCTAGCAGGTTTGCATCGGTTTCTTCCTCACTAGGAAGATGTCTCTTCAGATTCTTCCTTAATATAATATTTTAAGGGATCCAGGTTCCTTTCAACTAGGAAAAAAAAAATCTTATTCCTAGATTAAGAATCTAGATTAGGAATCTGACCCAAATTAGGAATCAGATCTCTGTGATTGCTCCTGTCAATAGCTGAACTCAGATGCATCAGAACAGCCATTTTCTAGCAGTGAAAGAGGAGAAAGAGCAAGGAAACCTGCAACTAGCTGTGATTAATTAATTAACTGGTCCACAGTAATTACATCAGTTTTGTTTGCTGTAGGACTATCAGTTACGAATCTTCATTCTACCCTCTGAATATACCGTAGTCAAATGCAAATGTCAAGAACTACCTTTATCTCCCCTACCTTCATTAAACCCTGATATGCCTTTGCACAGGTGCCCATGCATCTGCTTGCTGTCTGCAGGAACTCAAAACCCATCTTCAGGTAAACCAAATTATCACCAGAATCACCCACAGGGTGCTTTTTCATGTGGCTTTTCACTTCAGCACAGACAAAGAGATTATAAGAAAATATGGTGTTTTTCAGAAGTTGAACTTCCAACCCTTTCTCCCTCTCTCACTTGGAATCTGTGGCTGAAAGACCAAAGTCCACCAAGACATCCTTTATACTCATGTGCAATAATACAGAGGGTGGGGAACATTTCTTCTGATAACAGGTGAACAGATGTATACAGGTCTAATAAATGAATGGACATAGGGCCAATACATTTCAGAAAAGTTATTGAGAAGCAAGATCTCCTGCATTAATTCCTGCTTTGAGAGCAATTGAAATGGTTATATGCAACAGAAATGCATTTCTACTTTTTTTCTAAGATACTGACTCATGTACCACTAAATTTCTTATGATTTAGAAGTGAAAAACAGGTTTTAGATACTGGTGTTTCAGTCTGTTAAAAAAAGAAAAAAAGGCATTTCAAAAGGAGGAGGAAGATGAAGTGAAAGATCAGCTCCAGGGACAGTGATAGCAGTCCCTGTAATATTCAGATGCAATTTTATTCACCTTGGGTCACATCTGAGCTGCAGTGGGAGTTTAATCTCCTTCTGACTTGACACCAGTATGAAACCAGAACTACGCAGTCACTTTAGGTTCAGTGGTTCAAAATCAGTTTTCCACTAATAAACTCCCTGAAATTTTAGGAAACTCTAGAGACTTCTGTTCAGGTTCATGCTTAGCTTAAACACAGAGGTGGGTTCAACTTCAATTCAATCAATTTATTCAGAGAGTTACATTAGAATCTGACAGTTAAAATTATCCAGATTCATTATACAGAGACAATAACGGTCAGTAATTCAAAGGGGGAGAAAGCAAAATATCTGGCTTTCCAACTGAGATACATTAAGATCTAATAAACACTGCCAAGAAGGTATCCAGATTGCTAATCAAAATAAATCTCAGGATTACTCTGTTCTACAATGTTTTAAAGGAAATAAGTCTCTTCAATTCCAAGTCCGCATTAAAGCAGTATTTTGTGTTACAACTCCCTGTCCTTTAGTTTCACGGGACACCTCCTTAGCAGCCATCCAAGATGTGGCCTGCTGCTCGCCCGGGGACCCTGACAGTTCCTGGTGTTGGCATAAGAAAGTTGCTGTGGGTTCCTCTGAAACAAGTCCAGCTGGGGGGCATGTATAATTCCCTGCCTCTCCTCCAGAACGTCAGTCATGTCTTGGGCCTCTGTAGAGCAGATTGTCACTTTGTGTTTATATTTAATAACCTCGTCCCTTCCAGCCTCCAAGAAGGGAGATCTCAGGACTAGCACATTATCCTATAGCTCAGGAGGGTTGGATTTAATTTGCTTGATTCACTACAGGCATTCTCTTTGACCTGAGGCTAATCACTTTGGACTAAGGCCACAAGGGGATTTAGGTAGAACCCAGAGCCTCACCACTCTTGCTTATCCAATACCTAATTTTCTTCTGGTTGGCATGTGCAAAATTGCCTCAGTCCTGATTGGAGCCAGGCAATCTTTATGGAAGAATTCTTTGTTTGCTCAAAAATGCACTTTCGTGTTGATGGAAACTATCTGCAAATTTGTACCAGATTTGACCAATTGTTTCAGCCAAAAAAAAATATTGGAAATGTCAAGATGATTTGTTTGAACATTTTTAAGGAAAATATTTTTGAAGCTGTTCCATTTTGAATAAATAACCAAATATTCAGTGAAGTAAAACTAAAGCCTGACTCACCCTCATCTTAGGTAAGAACCCAAAAAGGGTCCATTTCTTGCTTAGTCTCAGTAATATCTAAAGGGATAAAAAAGGAATGGTTTCTAGAAGAGAGACCAAACATATGTAACAGTGCAGCGACTTCGAGTTCTTAGTGAGTAAGAACAAATTTAAGCCTTTTTTTTTATGATCAGACAGAAAACATTACAACTGACAACACCTTCTAGGCAAAAGCCTGAAGCATTGCTCCATTAATAGCAAAGATGACACTCTTTCATGTCTACAAGATGACTTAGAGATATTATTTTCAGATAATAATCCAAAACACAGTTTAGCATCTCTCTGTGTTTTAGAGATAAGTTTTTATGGGCAGAGACCTGATTTTTTCCTTAGTATTTCGTGTTGGCTACTTATTGTTCTCACTTGAATCAATTAATTAGATTATGATTGTTCACATTGTTTCCAGTCATGCACTTCCTTTATCACTTTTAGACATAGTATGGATGCCTAATTCAGAGCTGGAAAGTCCACTGGATGGAATGAAATGTGAAAAGTCGCTATTGTGTATTGTGAAGTCCCTCTAGATATTTACGCACTTGGTTGGTCTCTTTTATGTCACAGTTTTCTGCAGATAATTATTCCTCATCTCTCAAAGATGTTAAATGCTTGTATGAAACTTTAGGAGAGCCATAACTTTGTTGGTTGCCAGTATATTTAAGGCACAATTAATTCACCTAAATCTAGGTGTTCAGTGGTATTTGAGATGACCAGGTAGTTTCCTATCTTCTAGACTCTGCTGGGATAGATATGAACTTTCTGTGGGAACTATATGTCTGCCAATCCTATACAGAAGTATCGTGTTCCCAAGTATGTCTTGAATACAACTGAACTGAACTCTTAAAACCTTGAGGATTTTTCTTCACTGGGATCCTGGTGTTCAAAGAAAAAGTTCTTGCTAGCACCGTCTAACTTCTAAAGCGAAAATAATACCCCTGAACGCTCTGGAGGTCTGCAAACAATCTATGTGTTAGACAATGTAAGCTCTGTTCGTCAAATAGTTTTAACTTATTGTAAAAGTCAGAAGTTCTTGTTTTATTCTGAAGAGCCTAACAAATGATAAAGGAGCAGGGGGAAGGGAGACAAGGAGGAAAGTCAGATTATTGCCTTCAGTTTGTGAACTATCACAGAACATTTGGGGCTCCCTCCCGGGAAAGAGCATAGTAGGTTTTTTCCTTCCTGATAGCTAGTTCTCCCACTGCTATCAGTTTAGCAATTTTACTGTAGAAGATCATGTTTAGAATCCATGTATTTCTTGGTCAGTGTAGCAAGCATTTTTCTTAAACTGTCAAATAGTATAAAGACTTAGATTGAAATTCAAGTTTTCTACAGTTCAACGGAAACTGAGAAATTAATTATGTTGCATAGAACTAAACCGTCTTTAAGTTCTTAATTCCATCACTATTTCATTCTCTTGCATGTTTTCCATTTTCACAATCGTTTGATGGCTGAAAGTGATCTCCTTCCCATTTTAGCATATCCAAAGTCTTAGAATGCATCAATACGTGTATGCACATAAATGCGTATGCATGTTCATGCACGTGTGATGTCCATCTTTTGTTTCATGGCTTCTAGTAAAGCAGAAGGATGGTGTGTCCTCTCATAGGTAGAAGGAGCTTTAGAAGTTGCAAAACCTGACTTCCAGTCCCTGGTTCTGAGAGATTTATATTCTAATCATGTCTATTGTCTCCAGTACATGGATTCAATGAAGTGAGAGATGCTCTGCCTATAAAAATGTAGGAATAGAATCATACAGTACATTTTTCCATCTGTTAATAAAGTTCAACAGGCACCTGAGCAGAAAATATACAACAGTCAGGCTACTTATGTGTAAATATGATCTCTCTCAGTGACTTCTGTAAGCTCATAAACTTCATTTATCTACACCCCGTAAGCTATTTTCAATGAAAACTTCATTCTGCATGAACCCGTTCTAGGCTGCTTTTTCATAGCTGACGAATTCATAATTTCTAATTTTAAAAGCATTCAAAACTCCATAAGTTAATCACAGCTTTCTGACTTAAGATAAGGCTTGATGGATACCTTTTTTCCACCAAGTAGTTACAATCCCTTAAAATTCAGTTAACTTACTCTGAATTCACTGAATCATTTCGTTTGTCATAACACAGTCTTTTATAAACTTTTGTGTATAAATAGGGAAAATTAATTGCTTCTGGCAACATCAAAGTGTTGTTTCACTATACATTTAATCATTAGCTTTAAATGCTCCCAAACTAATGTTCCAAGACATTGTGAAGAGGTAACAAGTTCAAAGCAATGTGAAACATAAAGCAGGACTCCAGAGTGAGTTGAAAGGATTTTCTTTAAATGTATAAGAGCTTTCAAACTCATTGTACAAATCTTTGTAGAAATTTTGGCCAGAACTAAAAGAAGAGCCTCACTCCCGTATTTGAATGAATTACCAGATCTACTAGATACTGTATGCTCTTCTGAACTCAAACAATCTGTCTCTAAGAAATAAAAAGTACAAAAATAAGCTTAATTGGTTCTGATACATGTCAGAAGCTGCGCTTGTGACATATTAATGAAGCTGATGAGTGGCACACGTTTAATATGAAATCTCACAAAACTTGTGAGTTTCACAGTGTCATTAATAGCCAGAACTTAAAATACTGAGTTTTCTTTCACATGTTCAGATTTCTTTTGTTTTCCTTTTATCAAATGCTTAGGTCCAATTGTTTACTTAGACACACTTTTTATTAAGTTTTTTACTTTAAAGGAGGTACTTCTCCAAACCACCTTATCAGCCCCAAAATATCTGTGCCCTTGGATCCCAGGCACTCTGGATGTCTTGGAGACATGCCTTCGTCCTGGGGAGAGTCACAGCAAGGTGTGTTGCAGTTTCAAATAATTTAATAATCTTAAGAGACAGCAGTACAACAAAAGTGAGGCATAAGAAAGTACTGTGCACTTACTTTGAGGAGATTTAATGCCTGCTACAATGTCTATTGTAACCATGTTTTTCCTACATGGGATTTGGACCATGATCATGACGTTGTTCCACATTGCCTTCAAACTTTGTCCATAATTGGTAAACTGAGAACAGCAAGATCAAGGCTGACTTTTTTTTTTTCCCCCAAGTTCCCATGCAAAACTCCACATGCATGAGTTTCATGCTGAAAACATTTAGTGCTGTTGCAGAAAATGGAAATTTGTGAGTGTGTGTCAGTGCCAACACTGAGCTGAACACGAGTGCATGTTGCAGGCAGCAGATTTTTGTCAGCATTCTACCTAAAGGCACTGGTGGTACTGCACAGGGTACTGGACCAGGACCTCAGGGAACTGAGCTCCGAGCTTTGCTCTAAGATGGGCTGACATTGTGATCGTGAGGACTGTCTGAGACTCATCTTCTCTAAGTAGAAGGTGTCATTGCAGACATTTATGTTTCTCAGAGGTTCTTCCATGTAGCAATAACTAAAGGATTTTTTGGAAGCAATCCTTAACAAAGTCTGCAAGATACAGCTGTCTTATAATAAATATGGGCATCTGCAGCATCCAGTTCTTTGGAGGTGTAAAACAATATCCATTGATTCAGCCTAACATCCTGAGAAAGATATTTCCATAGATTTTTTTTTTTAAATGTTAACCTCCACTGGGTTATCACAATTAATCTTGACTGAAAATGGAGACACACTCACCATCCCAAATACCTTTACTTACAGACGTACAGGAAAAGGGGACAACAGCCAGGCACAGGTTTACAGACTGACTCCAGTTGTCAGCAGCCCTAGTCAGCTCCATTCAGGTACAGCAGCTCAGTCTGACCCCAGAAAACACGGGAAACTGTTTCCCTGTGCAATTCTCCTGAATGCTGCTCACCTCTTGGAAGCTAACACCTGCTCTTTCACTAGGCATCCTTTGAAGGTACAGAGGAGAAGAAATAATTTGCCCATTGACTTTTAGCTTTCGTATCTTTTTTTACATATTGAATACATGCCTTAAGCCCTTTAAACGTATTATTAATTAAAGAGTAATCAAGAGCTAAAGGAAACTCTTTCTCCCTTGGCTGAGCCAGTTCAGTTCATGTGATTTTAAATCAAGAAATAAATCTAAACCTAAAACATTCTCCATATAAATCTGCAGAAGATCATCTAAGATAGACAGCACCACATATGTTTATAGTTGAGAATCTGGCAACCAGAAGATGTAACAACTGATGGTCAAGATGTTCTGGTTCAGAGTTGGAAAGTAAATAATTCCTGAGAGGAAGGATTCTGCAGTTCTGGGCAGCTGATCCGGTAATAAAATAAATAAGCAATAAAATCCACTTCCTGTTTTGAGAGGTCGCATTTCATACTGGCAAAATTCTCCTATTAAATTCAATTTCATGCTTCCATAAATAAACCTGGCACCTTTTTAAACACTTTTCCATCTGTTTTACAACTAGAAGTGTATTATTTAATGCACTCTTGGGATTCACACCAATGGGAAAAGGACTACTTGTGAAGAACACAACATTTTAGTTGGAGAGGATACAGAAATATAATCACTAGCTTCCCTAAATTCTCCAACAACTGTAACAATACTCTGATGTAATCATTTTTATCAGAAGGGAGAAAATGATTTTTTTTCTTTTGTGTGTTATTTTTATTCAACATGAAATGGTTTTTGAATTAGAACAGGATACCTACTTTATGAAGTTATTTCTCCTCCTTCTTCAAGATACGGAAAACGGCTCTTATAGGCACTAACAGTTTAAGGAACTAATCAAGTCAGTTAATCCTAGAAACTCTTTTAGTTAGAAGCTATCTTTATTGGCAAAAGAACTATGATGGCAACGTAAGTAGTCATTTGCATATATAAATCCCAAATTTTTGTATGAAAATTCCATTAACTTTTATTTTATATGTGATAATATACATGTATCATATAATAAAATAAATACATTACATCATTTGCCCCATCATTAGCAAGCCGGAGACAGTCAGGTATCTTGAGACACAGCCAGGAGGATTAGGTGCTTGACCCTTTTGTATTTCTGCTAAGGATAACTTACAGTTCTCAGGGTTTTTCCAGGTCTCCTTGATCTTGGACTGAGACGCAGTGGTGGAATAGAGTGAAAGCATTTGAAATGTGTGCCTTTTCATTACTCACTGCTTTTTCTGCTACTATTTCAGGTGAATAGTTTAAAATACGTGGTTTAGTTCTTTATTTTCAATTGTGAACTTAGGGCAGTGAATCCCTCAATCTCCCCAGCAAACAAATTAACACAAAAACATCGACTGAACCTACAAAGCCCCAGCACATACAACTTCCACTGGGCAGAAGGAGAAACCTTAAGGAGAAAATGTGATTTTTTGCAAGAACATAACAGTTTGTCTCATGAAAGGAAGACAAAAACATTGGCAGTGATGAAGGAGGAGTCTTGAAGCCACAGTACAAATTAACATCGAACGATTGCCCTCAGGAAAAAGGAAAAATGTGGGGCATGACAAAGGAGAAACTGTCTCATCATAGGCGAATCTTGGCCTTGTGTTCTTAAGATTGTACTTAGCCTTTGACATACAATAATGCTCACTCTTCTTGAGAAAGCAAACTGAAACAATGGATATAGTGTTTTTGACAAGAGGCAGCAGCTCTGATATCACCTAAACAAGTCAGACTGAACACCATGGAACAGATAAAGACTAATAAATTTTTTTTGTACTCCAGCTGGCCTTGTATCTGTGGCACAGGCAGCTACAAGAAGGGTATACACCGGCAAGGAACAGCAGGATGAAGACTTAAAGGAGAGCAGCCTATCTCTTCTACAACTCCCTTTGCCATTAGTGCTACTGCTATCATCACAGCTGTTGGCTGTCACCAACACAATGGGGACTTGTCCAAAGCCAAGCAGTGGTTTGTTAGCTGCGGTTCTTTACCTTCTTTCATGGAAAATGAAAAAGTCTTACCAATCCCATTCATTACTTTCTTGCTTGAGTGCCCGTCTGTGCACATGCAAACCAAATACTCATATAGTTAGACCCATCCAAAATCCTAACATGAGCAGTGGAGGCAGGCGAGGGTCCTCAGCTCTAACATGTGCTGTGGATATCCTCATCAGTCAAAGGCCCTAATCTATGGACTATAGGCTTTGAATGAGTTTGACCTCTTTTGGTCAGACATCTGTAGAGAGGCCTCTTGAAGTTTCAGATATGATGCATTTCCTTGGCATGCTGGATCCAGATGATTTTCTTATTGCTGCACTGTAGAGAAATTTTACCTTTGTAGGTAATTGTTGAGAAAATTATTTAATACAGCATTTCTGATTTGGCCTCCACATTGTCTTTGTTTCTGGGGCAGATTTACTAGGGGATCAAGGGAACAAGGGGCAATGGTACCACTTGATTATATCTGCAGTCATAAATTAAACAGCTCCAGAGTGCATTGCTGGGGTACTGGAAGTCAGTCAGTCATACATATTGTTAAATTGTTAGCAGAGTCCTTGGCATGGTTTTGACACAAGCCAATGCACACTCTCCCAATTTCTGGGGAGGTGTGGGAGTTAGGGTAGTTCAGGGACCCCCTGAAGAGTCACTTTGGATGCCACCACACTGTTCGGGAGGGTAAAAGAGTTCAGCAGCATGGATATGGGCTGTTCCATGCTAGCTGATTTCATTGGGAATAACTTTGGGAGTGAATTCCACAGAGTCACATAACCCTTATGATTTCTGCTCTATGTATGGCAGTGTTAGGATCAACCAGCAAGAGTATTGCTGAGCTAATTTTCCATATATCATCACTGCAGCTGCATCCAGTTGAGAACAGAATGACTTTTAGCTTAAGAACAGGACAAATAGAGTTTGGTTTTTTTGTATTTCCCCTTCCACTCCTACTATTTAGATTTTCATATTTCCTAAGTGTCACTAGCTGTTTTTAATAGAAAATATGTAAAATTCAAAAGCTTTGGGTACACTGTGTTTCAAAGAAGCAGCTTGGTGCTTTCTAACTGCCTAGAGGCAGCATGCAATTTTGAATCAAACCAGCATCTCCCACCAGCATTTCCTTTTTTGTCATTTAGGGATGAACAAGAGTCCAAAAGTATTTCCTGCATTCACAGCTTGTAACCACTCCCTAGGGATTCCAAGCACATAAATCTTTCTAGCTTTTCACAAGCAGAAATTGCCTTGTGGTAATCCAAATAAACAGCTTATGGATTCATATAATTTTCCTGGGTTTTCGTGCTATGTAGTACATAGAGGAATTGCCCTGGAGTTTTTGAATCTGTGTGTGTATGAGAAGGTGCATATATATATATGCGCGCACACACACACACACACACACACACACACACATAAATATACACATATGTAACAGGATGATAAATATCAGGTAGAAATTATCTGCTATGCGGGACATCTGACTGGCAATCTTATATACACATAAGGCGCTAGTGCACCTGGTTTAAAAGTCTGAACTCCAGTTCAAGAATGTTTGTTTTCTGCTCCCACTGCTCCTGTTGCAAAGCTGTTCCAGGATCTAACGGCTGCAATAGATAAGAATCTTCTGATTTCCAGATTGAATTTATTCAGGGACCAATTTATACCTTTCTGTTGTTGTGCCAGCATCATTCTTTGATTTAAATCACTGTTCTTTTTCTGTGGTATTTGTCTCTCTGATGTATTTATAGAATGCAATTGTATTACTTCTCGATTTTGATTTGCCAGGTTAACCTAGCTCTCATGACACTTTAAATAAACCTATTCTCTGATCATACAACTAGTCCTTTTCTACATTCATCTTTCCTCAGTACGGGTTACCAGAATTGTATGTTAGATTACATCTAATATCTCATCAGTGTTTTGTAAAATGCCACTAATCCCTACCTACCTCTGCATAATTTTGGCAGTAGTGTTGCAAAGAATTCATATTGTGAGTCTCTTCACCACCTCAGCAATTTCCAGCTGATAAGGTCTTCATATCACCGTACTCTTTCCATGCCCTAAAATGTAATTTTTATCTTGTTGATTCACAGCCCTATCCTACTATTCTCAATATCACTTAGATCCTGCATATTCAGTGTCCTAATTCTGTGCCTCTGATGGGCTTCAGAGCAGATATTTTGTACCAAAGCCATCAAAATTCCACCTCTAAAATCATCATGAAACAACAAAGCCAGTTTCTCTCAGCTCAGAGTTCCTCTAGTGCCAGCTGCTCTAGCGCCCTTTCTGGACAAATCCTAAGAAGCTCTGCAGTTCTTCCACTGATCCTGTCTTCTTTGAGTTTGCAGTTAATCTCTCAATGGTCATTACATTAAAAGTTTTCACTGATGTGCAGAAATTTGTATTTGCCTTGTTTCCTCTTTCTGGAAATTCATTTATTTAAAAAAAAAAGAATATCAATGGTTAGTATATTATGACCTACCTTAGATACTCTCTTTCAGTAATTGACTTCCATGGCTTCAATAAATCTTTTATTCAAAATTTTTTTTAAAAACATCAGATTATCTAACTAAGATCTAGGTGATCTGTAGTTTAGACAATTTTCACACTCCAGCTTCTTTACTCTGTATGTCATGTGTCTCCAGACATTAGGTACCAAAGAGACTTTATACATTTATTAAACATATCTGCTGCTCCACTTGAAATTTTGTTTGCCAATTCCCTCTTGAGATTACATTTATTTTCCACTTTTTCCCTCCTGGAGTACATTAGGCATCTCAAATTGTGCTTCTATCTTGGCTGTGTTGGTTTCCATTCCTATGCTTTTTTTTTTTCCTCATCGCTGCTTTTTTCCTCATATTCAAAATCTTCACCTATTTCCTTGAAATCGGAGCTAAAGCATAATTCAGTTTTCAGCCTATACTTGATTTATTCTTGATTTCTGTTCTTTCCTCACAGCATTCTGGTCCTACTTATTTTTTCCACCTTTGCTCTTTTTATTCACACTGCTGAAGAATCTTTCGTTATTTGTTTTAATATCCTTTGCAAGGTCTAACTCAGCTTGACTCTTTGTTATTCTCACTTTATCTCCACATTTTTTTGGCCTTTAAGGCAGTTTTCTTTGATGATCAGTCATTCTTCCCCTAATCATTGTAGGCACTTTGCTTATTTCTAATATCCTTTTTCTTCTTCCTTGTGACTATTCATCTGGTCAGATCTGGAATCACTTCCTGCAAGTTTCCTTTTATTTTCTTCTCTATGAGACAGAGATTCATGATAAGTTTTGCACCCTTGACTTTAAGGCTTCTTCTACATTCAAGTATCAAATTCAGGTCCAGCTGAGTTAACTGTCTAGTTTCCAGTGTTTATCAGAATTTGCCCTTTGGAAATTAAGAATGTAAGTTTTTATGATTTAAATCTCCATTTAATTTAAAATTATTAACTTGTGATATCTCAAGTACAGTGGCATTTTCCATGAGAAAGATCAGTGCATCTCTGAGGTCTTTGATACTTATCAACGTCAAATTTAAGTTTTCGGCATTTTAGGTTGAATCAGTGGCTAGCTGGTTAAGAGGTAGTGTACCCACTTGAAGATATTGAGCCCTACTATTATTTTTTTGCTTTTAACTTATTGTATATGGCTATAGTTATGCTTGTAGAGACTGCTGTGATCTGCTCTTTGTTGCCCAGACCAAGCAGGCACAGTCTGACCATGTCCATACTTGCCAATCTCTCTTTGCTTTCAGAAGATGGTGGCCACATCCAAATTCTCTGTTGGTTACTTCTGTGCCCATACAAACTGCTAAACTGTGAACTTCTCCTACCCTGAAAATTACCTCGGACCAGAACCCTGTTGGGCACCATTTTAAAAACTTAATACTACTGAGCCCATGTCCGATCCGAGTGCTCTTTAACTTACAAGGAAGCCGAAACTGCCTGGTCTGCTCAGCCCTCACAGGTGGTGAAATGGGAAGTGGGAGAAAGATTTACGCTCCCCAGTTTGCCTTTCAGAAAGACAGCCAAAACGTGAGGTGCCACACTCTTCATATTTTCACTGGACAAGGAGACAGTGACCTTGAAGAGATGCAAAAGTCGTTGCTCTAGGAGGACTGGTAGACTCTCTAATGTGTTATGGAAAGGTCCACCTCAGCAACAGGATCCAGGCTGCTCATCTTTTATGTTGGATAGGCACCACATGAAGAAGAAGACAACCTCCTTACCAGTGGGTTTATCAGAAGCTTGCTGGGGAATAGAAAGGCTTAAGTGTCTATGTTCCACTTCAGAATCTAACATAAGATATTCTTCAAGAGGTAAATGGTGTTTTGATAGTTTAAAAATTGTATTGCTGGCTTTTTGGATATGAATTCCAGTTCCTTCAGACTTGCTGGAGACATTTAGTAAAAAAAAAACAACACAGAAGCATTTTACTCTATTGAAAAAAATCACTTAGTTTCAGGTTCTTGCACAGGAAATTTAGCTTCAATTAATCTGACATTATACCGCAATGCAGAATGGAAACTTCTCAATTCAGTTTAGGTAAAATGATCATCTACTTTAGAAACAGGTGAAACTCTGACAAAATTATTTTAAAAAATTTAAATGTCAACACTAAAACTCAGTGGAAAACATTACAACTATACTTTGTCTTTTGACTGAGTGATATAAATGTATTTTTCAGTGAACTCCAATTCATTTAAATTTCAGTTCATTCAGTTGCCTGAGATTTGGGTTTCTTTGAATGCAAGAACATGGATTTTGACATACTGCATCACACTATGAGTCAAAACATGCCTGACAGTCTCTGAGAAGCCATGAACAATAAATAGAATATTTTGGAGGACGGACAGGTTATGAACAATGGATAAGCTCAAAGTTTTTTTCCTAAAAACTAGACACATTTCTATAAACTATTTCATTTGTTAATAACATATTAACCTCACAGAAATCACTTCCTGAAATGGAATCTTAACAAAATAAAGACAAAGCTTGCCAGATACTTCATTCGTAATTTATAGTTCTGAGAGTTTATACATTTTTGCTGAAATGTTTCACGTCTACAAGGTCGTGTATTCTTTGAAAATGGAAAAAATACAATTTTGAGATTCAAAATATTCTGCTGCTGCAATGTCAAGAGTAAGCATCTTAAATAAATTGGGTAAAGAGTATGCATCATCTAGTTAAGGGACATACGAAGTAATTAATCAGAAAGAAACAACACTCTTTCTGAAATGTTATCACCTCTGTGAAAGAAACAGAACTGATATGCTGTGAAATTCTTCTATAGAGAGAATAACTGAACTGTTTTTACAAACATTGATTAAACTCAGTCTTAGGAAGACTTTTTACACAGTTTGCATTGTCTCATATTTCCTTCTAGTAGAAATATTATTTCTACCAATGCAACTTGGATCTAAGAGAATTAATTTATATCAGCTGAGACTTCTGAATTAACAGATATGTCTTCTTCAGAAAGGAGAAGCAGACACTAGCTTTGATTTAATAATCTATTCCAGGTTCTGAAGAAATAAGCACTCTCACATCTGTGGAGTTTCACATTTACACTTTGCGTGTGATCCCTTGATTACAAATTCATATGCAGGATCAGAACCTTGCAGGAATTTACAAATCTTTTTCATGAAATACCTGATGCCATGGTAATGTGATGTTTGCAGTAGTTTGCACAGTGATATATTAACTGGTTTACAATGGTCGGGAGAGAGAAATGGTTTCTGTAGACAATAAAAGTCTAAACAATCAAAACATAAACCAAGGATGGTCTCAGAAGTTTTTTGATTTTGGGGACAATACTGTAGGTTAGTCTTTTCTGTGGTTGCTCTCCATCTGCTCTTAAAATGTTATGTGACATCACTATGTCTATGTTGTGTAAATAGAAAATATTTAAACTCCAGGACTAGATGTGAGTACTAGAAGTCATAACTTTTATGAACGTCTGTGAGATGTACACTGTAATATTTCCCAAAATTAATCTCTGTTTCTATACTAGTAAGTACAACTGACCTACAGTACTGAAACAAATTCCAGTTTAAAGACTTCTTTTGACGAAGAAACTATACAACTTTTAAACATCCAGACAATTACCTGAAATTTCGTCAGAACGAATGCTCCAGTTAGTCACCTCATCCTGTAAAGGAAACATTGAATCTACATATTTTGCCTTCGGCTTTTCTTTGAGCACCATGAAATTTAAAAGGCACAGAGAAAATCAATTTATTCAGACTATTCAGGACCTGAATTTCTGAGAAGTACCTTCCAACTCTTTTTTTTTTTTCCTTTATTTTTTTTCCTTCTCTTTCCCTATACACCGAAAAGAAGCTGCCGCCTGACCAATGGCAATAGTGAAACAGCCTGAAGGTATCTGTAAGCTACTTAGAAGTTCACAACCGGTGCAGGTCTCAAATCACAGGTAATGTGAGGCCCACAGAGGCTTCACACTTTTACAAGATATCCAGCTTCTGAAATATTTGTTAAAGAAACAAAATTGAAAAGAGAGCTATAAGAAAGACTGATGATTTTAAATGCTTCCATAAATTGATCTTCTGAGATATCATACATGTAAATAACTTTTTCATTGCACTGAATAATTGATAAGAACCATAAGTGTAGTTGCTCTTCTAATATAAAGGGAGCTGAAATTGCTTTTCAGGTAGTATCTGCAGGCAAACATCCCCTAGCAGTATCTCAGGTACATTTTCAGACATTTTACTAACATGAGAAACTGCTGTCCAAGATTCAGAATCTTTCTCAAGCAGGTCATGGAAATTGTAAGCTCCACTTTGACAGCAACCAGAAAATAAGAATAATCAGAGAGGAGAAAGAGGGGTGTATAATGTCCTCTCTGAGGCAATACAGCACTTGAGTATTAAATTCTCATCAGACAGTTGAATTTTAAAAGTTTTCTGTTTTTCTAGACCTGTGTCTTTCCTGACTGGTGTTCTCCACAAGAATTGTGCATGTTGCTTCTGGGAATGGCACGACAGCTGGTCTTGCTCTGACAATATCCTTCCCTTGAAACGAGTTTGTTTTTCTGATCATTTTTAATAAACTATTTTCCCCCCTCTCCCTCTTGAGCTCTTTCTCTTCTGTGTTAGTTTTTCTAATCTGTCTCCATATCTTGCTTGACTACTCTCATACCTTTCAACCCTTATTTCTCTCTTTTAATAATTTGTGCTGCTCTACAGGTTAGCTTTTCTCTCTATGTCATTTATTATATCAAATCGTCCTCTTCATTTTTGATAACCTTGATATAGCAATCATCTGCTTCCTTCATTTTCCCAGCTGTTCTAACAATGCCACCTATAATGTTTCCTAGTACTGTTCATTGCCATCCTTAGGACCTCATTTTTTCCAGCAGCCTGGAAATCTTATGTTTTCTATTTGTCTCTGATCTGAGTGTTATTTAACTTGTCATTGCAACAAGAGTAAGGCTTTCCTCTGCAAAAGTTGCTTGGCTTTAGATAATCTCGTTTGATGTTTCTCAATTACAAGCTTTTTAATGGTTACTGCTGTGATATCAGTGATTTGATGATTGGCACAACATAGAGCTTTTTAAATTAAAAGGAGCTGTGCAAACAAACTTAGCCTTTTCACTTCTACCTCAAGACTAAGTATATCTTTTGTACTATGTTATCTATTTCCTTTTTTTTTTAACTATGTTGAATTGAATGGGCACTTTTAAAATATTATACTAATATGATTTAATTCTATTTTGCAATAGCTTCAAGTGTTTCAGATCAATTCTTGCTTTTTTTTTGTCTTTATATTCACATGAAGCATTGTCAGTAGAGTTTTCCTCTTACTTGTGGTGCATGCACAAAACTTTTTACTTTTACTACTTCCTCTTTTATCACCAATGTTTAATTTTGTCAACATGTTCTTGTAAACTGTGAAAGGTAGGAGAAAAAGTGAAGTAGTTTTCTCATCGGCACTGCTATGATTCACATATTTCTTATGTGGCATTGGAATTTCTCTAAAGAAGAGAGTCAGACTATGAATCAGAAGAGGCAGCCATCATGTTCTTACATTTTCCAAAAATCGCAACACAAAAACGGGAACAGGAATAACATCGTGCCTTGGAATTATGAGCCACAGCTGTCCTTTGAGAATGGCATCGCGACGGGACGATGTGATCTTCTACAATAGGGCACAGATCAAGAGGTATAATTCTCAACAAACTGATTGAACATGGAATGGGGGATGTATATATAGAGAGATATATGTAAACACACATGTTTCCTTTTCTTCTTCCCATCATTACTTCTTATCAGGTTATAGTTTGTCATGAGGCAAAAGACATTTCTATCAAGCATGCATTCCTCAGCCTTGTTAGCTTCTTACCAAGCTGTGGTGGTGCGCATTAGGGGTTTTTTAATGTCAGTGGAGATCTGAGTGAGGCCCATTTCCACACACATTTTATGCTGAGTATTCTTAGAGTCTATTCATTTGTATAACTTGCAATAAAACTGTAGAAGGGGGCTTAAGAACTCTCAGATGACTCCATGGATATTTGCTCTAGTGCCTTTGAAAAAACACAACAAGGTGTCTTTTGGACTGTTGGGGTGCAAAAGCAATTTCTGGAGATATTTTTTGACCTTCAGGATTGTCATAGCTGAAAGGAATTCAGAATGTAGCTAGTTTTCATGAGATTTTTCAAACCTTTTCCTAATCATTCCTTCCCTGTAAGGGCACAATTTTAACAAAACATCTTTTTCTTTCCTAAAAATCAATGTAGGTTACTCTTTTTCATCAACAGGTCAGATTTTGCTTTACTTCGATATATTTGGCAGAAATAGCACTTCAGTACTGGACTTCATTTATTAAGAAAACGTGAAGTCATTCCATCTGAGATGTGAGATTCTCTAAATTACATGTATTATCGTAATTTTACATTAAATTTTGTGATCTCTGAGGGTTTTCTGAAAGTTATACTCATTGCACATGCAGAGTCTCCTCTGTCCCTTAATTATAATTATTGATTTGTTTTCCTTAGGTCATGTACTATAATTACTTGAGGAGAAGCATCTTTGTCTCAACCTTTCACCCTGAAGTTGCCCTGTTTTTTAGATGGAAGTCAGAAATTGAATAATTCTGTTGCTTAGTGTTTGGGGCATACACATAGAACAAGTGTCTGAAGAAAAATGTAAAAAAGTGCTCCTAATCAATATTTGAACCCACATTGTCATAGCTGAGGTGCTGTGACCTTCTCATCATCGGTATTCGGGTGGACTCTCTGCAATCCATGTTGTAAAAGTAATTTGAATTACTTTAGGAAATCAGGGAATTAACCACTTTTAAAGTGTTGGGTTGGTTTGGGGTTTTTGTGGGTTTTGTTTTGTTTTGTTTTGGTTTGGTTTTTTTCTGTCCAGAGTAGTCACTAAGTGATTCAGCCAATGAACTGATTCCTGAACTTTCAGATCAACCGGAACAACTTTTGTTGCAGATAAAATTCTCACATATGCACAAAAATTGCTGAGCTTTTGATGCTTCATGCATAGATCAAATAACGGGAGCAGGAGAGATGGGAGACTATTTGACTGCAGCAACCTCTGCACAGCTATACCATAGGCTTTGTCCAGAACAGACTATGTTTGCTTTGTTTTGTGCTCATGAGGTTGTACCACAGGAAGGAAAGTGTAGAAGAGACTTGCTAAAGGAAGGACTTGAGGAGAACAATCCTGGGGAACACAAGGCAACTTGTAAAAAATCATCCAAAATACTTTGCTTAACCATTAGGCACAGGCATAATCAAATGACTCAATGGTCTGCCTGAAAGGTTTGGGAGTAAATGGAAGATAGGCCAGCAAGGACCTTCGAAATAAAAATTGATGTAACAGAAAACCGGTGAATGGAAGGATGTAAAGAGAGGAATACAAGCAACAAGAAACTAGTGGTTGCAGAAACTGTCTGAACAGCAAGATTTTCACACATTGAAAATGAATTAATTTTTGAACTAAGGTGCAAGAGACTGGAAGAAAAACAAAGAAAAATACCCAACCATTTTGACTAAGATAGCTCAAAATTAAAATCTAGTTTGAGAGAAACCTGAGGTATTTTATGCCCATGTTGTTAAAGTTCAGAAAAGCTCTAAGCAACTGGAAATAGTATTATATTGTAGAAGATTCTTGGCAATCTTGTCTCTAGGTATTGCTAACTGTGTAACTTGTAATATACCTTTTTGGCAGGGGCATACTGAATGTACATAAAAAGGTTAAAATGATATTAAAAATAGCACAGAGAATTAGGGAAAAATATGGCTGACAGACGGTATCTAACGTGTACGAAAGGTTTCCACAGAGACATATGTCATGAGCTGTTCATATTGAAAAGGCAAATTCACTAGCCTTCTAATTATTTTAGCATTAGAATTGCTTTTATGCTAGCCAAGTGAAAGGACCCTGTAATGGTACAGGGTAGGATAATAAAAGAAGAATGTTTAACCTTCCCTCCAAAGCCATTTAGCCAGATCCTCTCCTAGCAAAACTCAATTGGCTCCAGAAGGGCTGCACCAGAGAGAAATTCATTCCAGTTTGACTTTTGCAACGTGAAGTTCAGCTCGCCCATTCTTCTGTGCTTTCATTTAATCTGTAGAACAACGACACGTAGCAGACTACCCTTCTGCGGAGGAAGGACGATCCCCCAGCACTCACGGCTGGGTCTGAGCCTCTCAGGGGCTGTCGCACAGAGAAGATTCATCCACCTGCTGCCGTCTCCCTGCTGGCAGCAGGCTCTGGTTTTGTTCGCCTTCAGCATCCTGCCCTGCTGCGTGTGAGGCTCCCTGGTAACATCTGTCATTACCAGCGTTGTGAAACACGGCAATCTCACTGCTGAAATCTTCTGCGTTCCCGTGACGATTATATTGTTTTCTTTTGCCATTAAAGAACAGTCAAAATCCATTTTTTTTTTCCAAATATTTCACAACTTCTGTAATTACAGCACAACTCCAACTGCCTCAGGAGTCTGGCAGAAAACCAGTTCATATTAAATCCTGCTTTAAACAGCCAGGGGTAGAGATGGAGCATCCTTTGTGTGGGATATACAGCTAGACCCAGATGCTGGCTTAAGAAATTCCAATTCCTTACAAAACAGATCAAACTGGCGGGGCGGGGAGGGGGGGGGGAATGCTTTATGTGCACTGCTTCTGAGACAGAATATATAAAGGAGAGATTTTAAGAGCACAAATAAAGCTTTTCAGCTTTTCTAAGATTCATAACTATATAGAATTTTAATATTTTGAGAAATGCCTTATTACAAATATCTGAAAACTCTCTATGTATTTTTCTGATAACTCTAATTTGAAACTGTGAAATAATTATTTTCAGCAATGATTTTCCATCAAGCATTTTTCTGGATTTTCTTTAAGTGGAAGAACATCGAAAAAAAGATCCTTCTTTTTCAGTTTTGGGAATAGATTTTTTTCGATTCTTGGGGCTTTAGTTTTTCAGGAAGAAACATAGAAATCTGAAAATGTGTACGTTCTTTTTGAAGTTTTAGCATGGGGAAAGAGCATAATTTATTTTTACTTGTTATTTGCATGACAATGTGTTAGCAATCACTTAAAACATAAGAAACTTGTCACTTTTCTCCAAAGTAAATTAGCATTGTATTGGGACATAAATGGGAGGGTGTTACTTTTTTATTACTATTTTCAGGAGATGTTACTAATTCACACAAGTTCATTTAAAGGAAGACTTTTTCTTTCATAATTGTTTGCTTATATTCTTATTGCAGATCTTTGTAAAGCTGTCCTTAAACATTTTAGATGTAACCATACAAATACTCATCTGAGACCACGTGTATTTTGTTTTGGGGTAGACCCAAGACCTTTGAAAGTGTTCAGTGAAAAAGCACAGTGAATATGGGTGCCTAGAATCCCAGGCCACCAAACAGCAGAAAAGGCTTACACTTTCTAGATTTCCCATCTTTCACATTTCTATAGTTCTAATCTTCTGGAGTCTGCTAAACAACCTCAAACAAGGGGAATTATTCTGTGACAATATAAACATTCATTAGTTTTCTAGTTTTTAAACTAAATTTCCACCAGATGTCAGCAATGCACTCTCTAAACACAAGCTGTCCGAGGCCTCAAGCTTTCCCAGCGTTACAGAAATCATGTAACATACTACACAATATTTAAGCAACCAGAGAAAAACAAAATGACCATCATTGCTTCTGAAGAGACTTATGGCATTACTAAGCTTGTCCAGCTAATAATGTGATTCTTAACTTAGTTTCTTCTGGGAAGGGAGCTTTATTACACATTGGACCACTAACATGCCCATTGCTTTTTTTCCTCACAATTTCTTCATCATACTGACTTTCTTATTTCTGTGCCTCTTTTCCTAGACTATGGATAATAGTAGTAGTTAGTTTTATTTTGTTTTATTGTGAAACTCCAGAGAAAAAGAAATAAAATAATGATTGTATGCTGTAGAGTTTATTTACCTGAAAATGTTAGGGCAAAGCGGAAGTACACTACACTGTTGGGGGAGGTAGAAGCCCTGGGGTCAGTAGCAGATCTTCATGGCTGCTTCTTCACCAGGAATTCAGGTATCCAGCTGTAACATCCAAACCAAATACAGAACATTGGCGGGCTCTGGTTTGGTTTCATAGGGGTAACTTTGCCGTTACTTATTAACTTAAACCTCTTAAAGCTCACTCAGATACAACAACAAAAAGCTGAAGAGTGACCTCTACTAAGGCAGTAACGCATCTGTGGTGTCAAAGCAGACATGACAGTCTTTACACTATAAAGTCCCTGGCGCTCACAGATTTCAGAACAGTTTTTTTTCTTTTCCAGTGGTTTATAGAAATTGTTTCACAAATTCTTTGGAACAGAGTTTATCTGTCAGAAGCTGAACTTTCAGATTTGGCCAAAACTGCGTAGAAAAGATTCCTCATGTCAGGGATAAAATTTCTGGTTAAAACCACAAAAAAAGCAAACCCCATTCTGAGTGAGAAGGGAAGCCTGGGAATTCGTTTAGTTCATGATCAGCTTGACTCACAGTGCGCTTTTAACAGTCCAGGGGAGTCTCCTGACTGCCGGACCAGAGGTTAAGATCTGGAATCATAAAAACAATTAAGTATCAGGCTTCAGGAGAATGAGACATCAGGTTATCTTTTTGTCTTGAGATTTAGAGGCTTTCTCTGGATCAATGGATAACAAATATACAAAGTGAAGCAGCTATATCTAGGAAAGAAAAAAAGGAAATTCTTGAAAAAAGCTATAATTAGGGTTCATCATCAGGAAGTGGAGGGTATAGGTGAATTCTCTGATCACCAGGAAAATAAGAGTAGATTTGTTCTCTCTTCTTCTATTAAACCTTAAAAGCTATTGGGTTTATGCCAATGCACAACTGAAAAAAAAATAAAAAAATTGGATGCTATGGGAAAACTGATTTTTGCCCAGTTCTAATTATAGGTCTGGTTGGTAGCACTCCATTTTATTCAGGTCATCTGATAGGTACCATTATACAACACAGTTTTCAGCTGCTTATAACTTTTCCAGAACATTAACCATTTGCACTGAACTTTTTCTTTACTTTGTCTGCCTCAGGCTGATTTTTCAGGAACTGCTAATCAAATGATTTAAAGCTTTTGGAGTGTGAGTTGGGGGAAAAATCATGCAATGCTTGGTGGTTTTAATGTTAATAACTTCTGCTCATTGCTTTAAGTAGCATTAACCTCCTTGTGCTCTGTGCATCAGAACTCAGAGCTAGTAGAGTTTCATGTGCTTCTGTGCATCTGTGCAGTGCTTGCTGAGCTCTGAAGATCAAAACACATTTTTGCAAATTATGAGTTCTTGGAACAACAGAATGACAACAACAACAAAATCAGTTCATAATTCTCAGTATCTTTAATTTTAGCACCCCGGATGTCCAGAGGATCTATACTTACCAGTCATGCTTGAACATTTCAGCGTGTACTGACAGGAGGCAACCTGCAAACAACTGATTAGAAAGACATTGATATAGGTCAATGAAAACTGCTTCACCACTCTGTTTCCTTGCCCAGCAAGAAAGAGAAAACTGAATTCCACTTTCTCCCTCACCTCCCATCTTCATTGCTGCTTCCAGATGGGGCACCAACCTCCAGAAGTAGAACAGCCGTGTTAAGCTCATCAAAGACAGTCAGGCAGAGCAGAAGAAAGAGCTTTCAGATGTGTGATTTTTGAATCACGAGAAAATAAATACCAGAATAAGGTGGTGGCACGTGAATATGAAAAAAAATAAACTGGGAAAATTGAGATGAGTTGTTTTGAACTGTGACTGAAACTGACATAAGTAAAAGACTGAAGCATGATCAAGGCCTTTTAGCAAGACCTGTTGTGACAGCACAAGGGGAAATGGTTTTAAGCTAAGAGCAGGTAGATTTAGACTGGATATCAGGAAGAAATTCTTTACAATGAGGGTGTTGAAACACTGGAACAGGTTGTCCAGAGAGGTGATGGAGGCCACATTCCTGGAAACATTCAAGGTCAGGTTGGACAGGGCTCTGAGCAATTTGATCTAGTTAAAGATGCCCCTGCTCACTGCAGGGGGGTTGGACTAGACAATCTCCAAAGGTCCTTTCCATCTCAGTGCATTCTATTATTCTATGATTCTGTGAATTGGAAATGGACCTGCAAGCCACAGGTAGGTGGGAGAAATCAAAGATTAAAGAAAGGTTTGGGAAAGCAGACAGGAAGTTACAGACCAGAAGAATAGCAAGCTAACCTTGAGTCTTCAAAGACTTTACTACAGGAGAAACCTGTGTTTTACTGGGCAGGAAAATAGAGGGGGGAAGCAGTGACTTGGTTGGATAGGTTCATTCTGCAATGTGTTGTTAGTCTTGGGCCTGGTGTTGCTTGAGTTGAGTTTGAAGGCAGAGATGAGCAGACCTCGAGTTCATCCTTTAATGGAGTCAAGGCAGAACCAGGGCAGGCTCATTCTCTCAGTATCAGTGCAGCAGTATGGGCGTTGCAGCTCAATTCTCAGAATTTGCCAGTGTTTCAGTGTAGAAAAAAAAGAGGAACACAGTTACTGATCAAAGAAGGCAAAAATGATTTTCCCTAGCATCACTGGAACTGAGACCAGAGACAGGGGCAAATTTACCTCTGGAAGAAAATGTTCAATTGCTTTCACAAGTCCACTCTGTGTGAAAATTCATCCCATTCACTATGCATCTTTCAATGTCTAAAAAAATGTGGAGAACTCAGCAAAAAATACCTCCATTAATTACACAGTACTTGTCTGTGCCCAGAACAGTCCTGACACTGAATCAAGAAGTTTTCTGAGAAAAACTAGCATTAGCTATGTCGTTAAAGACCTTATGATGTGTACAAACATGACTGAGAGCAGGCTGGGAAAACAGTCTGAATTTGGTCTTTCACCAGTTTTTGAACACAGTTTTCTTTAACTTGTTTATGTTTAATATGCATTAGTGGAGATAGATTTATTCAGGCTCTTAAAAATAAACTGTATAAATTCAGGCTACTGTACCAAAGTCCAAACCCTGACTCAGTTTTAGTTTTCTCCCTACTCAGTCAAATCTCTCTCTAACTTTAGTAGGATTAGACTGGGTAAGGATTTAGCAAAACTCATCAACGGTTTCATGATTTGGCTCAGAACACAGTGAAAAATGAACTCTTTAAAAGGACTGTCATGGAACTCACATAAATTTACCAAGTCAAAGTATGGAATATTCAGTGATTCATGGCAGTGTGGTTTTTATTAGAGCTTCTCTGAAACACAGCGGGCTTGCTTAGCAAGGGTTCACGCAAACATTTTCTTTGGTTTTGAGCTGCAAAGGTTCACACGCTCCAAGTTTCACTTTAAGTTTTGGGTTTGAGTCTTGGAAATGCCCTACTTTCACTCTTTTTTTTGTATCCAAACCATAGTAAAATAAATCTGGCATGAATGTGAACCAAATTTAGGCTGGCTGAAGTCCACCCAAAGCTGCGAATGCAGTTTAGAGGCTTGGTGTGCTAAATGGCTTTTTGTTGTTCTTCACCATGGTGCTGACATCATGTTCATATTCACCTTCCTTCTCCTAATGTGTCCCAGATTGCATGACACCTTTGTGAAACTGCAAATTATGATGATATTAATGCCTCCTTGCTATGTTAGGAGTTGTCCATAAGCATTTAAGAAGTGATCTTACTGCCCATCCTTAAGTTCCCAGACAAAACATATTTTTGCTATATCCCTGCCAGGTATCTTGTTTATCATTGCTTATTAAGTTACTTGGTGTCATTTCACCTCTTCCTTTTTCTCTTTTACATGCATTTGTTATCATGTTTGTTCCCCAGTCTCTGGAAGTGGACACTCTGGAGGTTTTTTTATTCCAGTACTGTATAACTAATTATTTAGGCTGTTTATATTTTTTTTTTCTGTGAATTAAAGTTTTCACTTCCTTGCTCCTACTGTTTTCCTAGCTTCTCAGATATGCTTTTCAATCTGATCTTGCTGAATGTTCATATCCTGCTGTGCTTTCACCTCTCCACCTCTCCAGGAGAGCCAGGGAAACTTAAAGCAACTTGGGGATGGTTACGATTTGATTGGAAAGACTTTTAAACAATTATAGACGTAGTGAAGACATTCATGGATGTTTGCTGGAAGACATACAGTACCAGTATGACTTGAAGAATGAGAGAAATGTCATAAATACTTGCCAACAAAGATGAGCTTGGCTGGACAAAAGGAAACACTTATTTTAGACATCGGTCTCTGCCATTAACACTCAGTTTAAAACCAACTGAATATACTTGCACTGTGATCCTTCATTTTGAGCATATAGACACCTGCTTCAGAAAAATCATGCTATTTTAGAAGAATTTCAGGCTAAACTTACTTTAATCTCAAGGTAGAAAATGGTGCCTAGTAAATTTGAAATTGATTTCTTGTATCAACAGAAGAGGGAGATACAGAGAGAAGTCTAAGTGGTAAAATGTGTTAGAGTAGATGAGGATGAGTTGATGAGGATAAAATTCGCCCTACCAACTTGGATGCCAACTTGTCCTTACTCACAGTCAGGACAGAGCAGAGAGGAATTATACCTATTTTTTTTTACTATTTTTTTTTCTCTGTTTTCTATCTGCCTAGCCTGACTGTTCTTGCAGTGCTCAAACCACCATTGACCAGCCCTTTACCAATGCAACAGTCATTGCATTGCTCCATGATCTCTGAGCTGGTCTAGTCCTTATAGATACACTTCTTTTCTGAAATAGAGAGTGGGTTTTTTTTCTCTTTCCCCAAAAGGAGTCAGAAAAACACAGAGTATCATGTCATCTGTCATTGCAAGATATAACCAAGAGCTTGATTTATTTGTCTCATGCATGGTCTGATGTTACTTGAGTTGGTTTGGCCAACCAGCTGCCATCATAGAGGGTTTCCTTAGGTCTCAGGTCATAATAGTCAGCTCCATAGGGACATCTCCAATATCCCTCAAGATGACAGTAGACACCTGCACTTAAACCACTTCCACCCTGGAGCTATGGGTATAAGGTTTTTCCTTGTCTATTCAAAGGAAATGGGTAGGAATAAGCAAGAATGAGTAAGTGGAATTGCTTGCCACACTCGGGCTAACAGGAACATTAGTAGATAAGATTCAAAGGCTGAAACATCATAGAATCATAGAATGGTTTGTGTTGGAAAGGACCTCAAAGATCGTCTATTTTGAATCCCTTCTGCCATGCGCAGGGACAGGTCCCACTAGATCAGGTTGCTCAGAACCCGGTCCAACCTGGCCTCTAACAGTTCCGGGAAGGACATATGTTTTGTTAGTGAGGAAAATGTTATTATTATGAGAAAGACTCAAGGATTAGTGAACCCATGCAACAGTGAACCAAATAAATAACATTTATGGAGTGCAGGTAAAAAATATTTCAAAGCTAATGAAGTACTTACAGGCAGAATTTATTACAGGTAAATGAAATTTCTAAGTGCTTGAAGTTAAGACCTAATTGAGCAAAAGATGTAGATATGAACAGAATGAACTACACAAGACTGCAGTGAGAAAGAAACACTGAAGAGAGGATTTTGTCCAAAATACTGAATCTTCCCTTAACAGCTCTTGTTGTGTGTGCTTTTGTAAATGCCTGTGTAAACTGCTTCATTCTTTGAGTATGGTTAATATAGCTGATAGAAATCACCAGGGCAACCTGTTTAGCAAAGAACCTGCTTGGGAGGAGAGCGACCTGGTCTGAAAGTCTTTTCTTCTCACATGGGATTAAATGAGAAGGTGGACGAAGACACAGGACCTCTGTGTTAATATTGTTGCAGCTGAAAATGCCAGGCTCTACAGAACAGAGATACTGCAGGAATGACTCTGACTCTGTGTGTTCAATAGCAAAACTATGGACTCCAAATCCAAAGAACATGCTCTATCTTTAAGCTTAAGTAGAAAATATTTATAATAGAATATACCAAAGTTAATACTCCCCCTTAGAGGAACAAGAATCCATCATTGTGTTATCAAGTCAAGTTTTCCTTGTTTGTATTTTCTGTTTGTCCCAAGAAACCTTTGCGTTATTTAATGTGCGTTGGTACAAATTCTGCAAAAAAGGGTAAAAAAAAATCACCTCAGTGTCTGCTATAGCTTGGTGGTTTGGGCATTCATGGCATAAGGATATGTATTTGAGCCCCAACAACCTGCGAAGAACACTATGTCTAGTTTTCCTGCTTCCTCTCTGCACAGCCTAACCCTGAGGTACGATACCAAAACTCAATCTTAATTTTCAGATGGCTGTGCTCTGGCTTGTATTCAGTATTGTAATTTGGTTTTGCTTTTAAGGTTCTTGGCCTAACTTTTGAATTCCAAATGGTTTTACGTAAAAATTAAATGCTGAGTTACTCATCTCAGTCAAGACAGTGGCAACTGTGAATATACCAATGGTAGAAAGACATGTGCCTGAGTGGCTACTGGCCGAAAGAAAGATACTTGTGTGCCTGCACTACACAAGCTTTTTTTCAGACTCTTTGGTTTAGGTTTCTAATTCCTATATAAACTGTCCTTTAAGTTCTTGTGCTTCTTTGTTCACCAAGTTGCAAGTTCAATTGTACCAGAGAATGTCATAATCTCACAATGTCACTGTGAAGCTGAGAACGACTATTTTATTAATTTAATAGATGGGAGATTAAAACACAGATAGCTTACACGCAAAGAGCCTGTGGTAGTGCAGGCAACTGAGCCTCAGTTTCTCAGACCTACCCTCCAAATAATATTTAGTTTCTCCTAAAGTGTGTAAGCAAATGTTTGGGGACAAAAACAAATAATGTCTGATACAATAAAAAGGCCTGAGAGAGAAGAATAGGTGGAAAAGAATAATTTGGTTAAATAAATGGGCAGGATAGGTGGTAACGTGGAAGCCTGTACATGGACTGAAGGTGGCCTCTGGGTCTGTGTCCTTTGCCTTCAGAAGCCTTCAGTTTAACATGTAAATTGGCTCCAGGATTGAACAAAACAAATGTTGGTGCCAGCTTTTCTTCAATATAATGCATTCCATCTGCTTTATAAGAAACTAAATAACTTTCTGGACCATCCCAGGTACAACATCGTGTAATATATAGTAATAAATCATTCAAAAAGAAAGTAATAAAATGTAGCTGACAGCTCAAAATTTTTACAGAAAGCCACCATATTGTTGCACTACAGACCAGAGGGCTGCTGTCATATCTTAAAAATTCTGGTTGAAAAGAACCAGTCTGGATTCGTCCCAGCCGCCTGAGGAATGTGTGTGGTCATTCTGGCTCCATGGATTGTCAATAAAATACACTCTTAATCCCCAGATTCAAACAGGCAACATGAAAGAACTGTTGCCAGGAGATTCCCATTGAGCTCCATTGATTAGATATGGCACCTAAGATGACAATGATTTAAACCTGGGTGAACTGGGACAGTGCCTCAGTCTGGAGTGAATCTCCTGCCTCCAATAAGGGTGTTGCAAGGCCAGGTGCCAGCAGTCTCCATGGTCATTTCATTGCAACTCCCTGCACCTCTGGCACTCTCCCATTTACTAATAGATGAAGTGGAGCAAAGGCAAACTAACAAATGATTAACAAGAAGAAAAGCCTTACAGTTCCCAATGGGTCCATTCATACATACGACGAGCACACAATTCTGGAGTGAACATGGACTTTGTGTTCTTCATACACACTGTAATGTTGCAATAGGCTTCACTTTTGATCAACTATCTCTTTGTCAAAAACATTGTTCAGAAACTCTAACAACAATCCACTTGGCTTGTTTTGTTGGGTTTTTTTTCTGAGTTTGAACAGGCTTAAGTCAAGAGAATAAGGGAAAAAAAAATGAACCCAAAGTTTTAACCCATTTCTTTGCAAGTATCTCATTCCAGCTCCATCTGCAGATCAGTTATGAAAACAACTAGTTCCTTTCACTTCTGAGCTAACTAGTATAACCACCTGCAGATGCTGTCCCAAGACATCTGCTTCCATGACTTCTCTCAAAACTTGAAGCAAAAAAATCCCAACTGTATGCAAGGGTCATGGGTGGGGAGGGAGACACCAGCGAGTCTGTTCTCTATCAGAGAGACGTCTAAAATGAAAACTCAAATGCTGATGTAGAACTGATTTATTTATCCTTATCCCTTTCTTCCCACAAATGGGTGGTATCTTGATTGGTGCATAGTCGGAGTCCCAGTCTTCCTGTTTGCACATTGCTATCTTTGCAGATGATAGGAGAAGCATGCACTGTTTTAGACTAGCAAAATGAAGACAGTAATTAATCTCAGCTACCCTGTCTCACACAGGCGGAAATATTCTCCATTTATACTGAAGAGCTATTCAAATTTCAGAGACAAAAGTAGATCCTTCTTATGCTACATTCTTGATAAAATAGAGCAGGTGAGAAACATCTTTTTATATTGCCACAAAATATTAATGTCTCTGTGGAAAACAGAAAAAAAACCAAACAAACAACTCTTTTTTTTTTTTTCTGGAAGTGTCAAAAACCTGGGAAGAAGAAGCACAAAAATATAAAGCAAAAGATATTTTTTAATCCCTAAAAATTCTCAAGCAACCCTATTTATATACACACAGGCATGGATACACATATTCTTAGTGTGAAAATGTGGGGTTTTTTACCAGAAATTACTGAGATAATTCTGACTGATTCTTGAAGCTACTCTGAAAAAAGGACTTATTCTAAATGGAAAAGAACAGTCGTCTTCTGCTGTTGAGTAAGTAGAGGTGGATGGAGTTGCCATTTGGTTAATAGTATGGTAGCATTTTCCTCAGGTAACTTGCAGCACATGTTAGATGACTACTTCAACCATTTGTGGGAAGGAAGGGTTAAAAGATGAATAAATCAGGTCCACATCTAGAATTTGAGTCTTTGGTTTAGTTTCTCTGACGGAGAACAGGCTGTCTAGTGTCTTTCCTCCCATGACACTTGAACACAGTTGTGGTTTGTTTTTTTTCCTTTAACATTGAGAAGTAATCCTAAAGTAGATGGGTATCAACAACCTTCACCTTTCTTGTAAATCTGTCGCATAAGTTTATAACATAGGACAACATTACTCTTCTAATGTCCTGTTTACAGGAAGATAAACAACACCATACTGCTAGTGTGGGATTGGCCATACTGAGGATAACAACACAGAAGCAGCTTTGTAGGAAAGGTATTTTTTGATCCTGTGAATTTCTTTTGAGATTTCACCATTTTCCTGGTCTCAGTATAAAATGGAGTAGTTTCGAAAGTTTACATAAAATCTAAATACTCCCTTAAAGGCACCTTGCACTCAAGCAGCTAAGTCGAATTCTAGTTCAGGTCTTTGTGTTGCTGTTTTCTTACATCTTGCCAGTAGTCACTGTGCTACTGACTTTTCTAATGACAGAAAATACTCATGTCTTCTTTACTTTCTTGGTCCTGTTGGCCACACTACTTCTGATACAGGCCAGGATGCTCTTGGCTTTCTTGGCCACCTGGGCACACTGATGACTCATGTTCAGTCAGCTGCCAACCAACACCCCCAGGTCATTTTCTGCCTAGCAGTTTTCCAGTCACTCTTCCCCAAGCCTGTAGTGCTGCATGGAGCTGTTGTGACCCAAGTGCAGGACCCAGCATTTGGCCTTGTTGAACCTCATACAATTGGCCTTGGCCCATCAATTCAGCCTGTACAGATCCCTCTGTAGAGCCTTCCTTACCTCAAGCAGATCAACACTCCGATATAGCTTCATGTCTACTCCAAAGTTATTGAGGGTGCATTCAATCCCTCCATTCAGATAATTGATAAAAATATTAAACAGAACTGGCCCCAATTCTGAGTCCTAGGGAACGGCACCTGTGGCTATCAACTGGTTTTAACTCCATTCACCGTCATTCTGTGGGTCCAGTCATCAATTGTCTTAGCATGTGAACCTGATATTATGGCATTACAGGAGTTAATAACTGCCATCCTGAGTTTTTTCCAGTAAGTTCTGTGAAATTGAACCAGCATTTGCACACATATTCGGTGGTGAAATAATAACCAGCTTTAAATATGTCTGTTTACACACTGTAGTTTGTGTTTTAAATGTACCTGATTATGCAGCTCTTAAGGTGGTAGGAACCTTCTGTGAGAATATAGCAGGGGTCTAAAACAAGGGAACTGAATATTTTTCTGTCTAAATTCCTACTTGTAAGTGGGTGTAAAACGATACCATTATGATCTGGTTAAATTTAATTCTGTAATTTGCCAGTCACCACATTCTGTATTTGCTTCTGTGCCTGATCTATAGGGTATACACATTAAATCCCTATTAATGCTGTAGGCACAGTGAAGTATGTTATTTAATCTGGTGAGGTATATTTGATCCCTGCTTTTAGCTCTGGTAGTGGTAGTCCCAAATTGGGATAGTCTGAGAGGTTTTGAAGAATTACATTTTTGTGGGGAAAAGTTTTCAAATAACATATGCCCAGGTCTCGTGTTTAAGTGTATACTAGGTATTTTTAAGTCCTGTGGCTAGATGAAATCACTGGGCACATATCTTCTAAACCACTGCAATGTTTTTCAGAAATTCTCAAGTGCTTCTACACATCACTGAAGGAACATGAATCATAGAATCACAGAATCATTTCAGTTGGAAAAGACCTTTAACATCATAGAGTCCAACCGTTAATCTAGAAGTGTGAGGTGCACCACTAAATCGTGTCCCTAAACCCCTCATCGACATACTTTTAAGTACCTCCGGGGATGGTGACTCCAGCACTCCCAAGGCAGCCTGTTTCATTGCTTCACAAACCTTTCTGTGAAGAATTTTTCTTAATATCCAATCTAAACCCTGCCTGGCACGACTTTAGGCCATTTCTTCTTGCTCTATCACTTGTTATCGGGGAGAGGAGACCAACCCCCACCTCATTACAACCTCTTTCTGGTAATTGTAGAGAGCAACAACATCTCCTCCCCTCAGCCTCCTTTCCTCCAGGTTAAACAACCCCAGTTCTCTCAGCTGTTCCTCATAACACTTGTTCTCCAGACCCTTCACCAGATTCGTTGAACTTCTCTGAACGCACTCCAGCTCAATGCCTTTCTTGTCATAAGGGGCCCAAAACTGAACACAGGATTGGAGGTGCAGCTTTGCAAGTGCTGAGTATAGGAGGACAATCATTTCCTTGGTCCCATTTCTGGTACAAGGCAGGATGCTCTTGGCTTTGTTAGCTACCAGGGCACACTGATGGCTCGTGTTCATGTGGCTGTTGACCTGCACTGGCAAATCCTTTTCTGCCTGACAGCTCTCCAATCACTCTTCTCTAAGCCGGTAGTGCTGCCTAGGGTTGTTAGGACCTAAAAGCAAGACCCAGCATTTGACCTTGTTGAACCTTATACTGTTGGCCTCGGCCCACCAATTGAGCCTGTCCAGATCCCTCTGCAGAGCCTTCCTTACCTCAAGCAGATCAACACTCCCTTCCAGCTTCATGTCATCTACAGAATTACTGAGTGCACTTGGTCCCCTAGTCCAGATCATTGATAAAGCTAGTAAACAGAGCTTGCTCCAACACCGAGTCCTAGGGAACACCATATGTGGCTGCCTGCCAACTGGATTGAATTCCATTCACTCACTTATTCTTTGGGTCCGGACATCCAGACAGTTTTTCACCCAGTGAAGGGTTATGGCCCTCCAAGCCATGAGCAGCCAGTTTCTCCAGGAGAATGCTGTGGGTAACAGTTGCACAGGCTTTATTAAGGTTCAGGTAGACAACATCCATAGACTTTCCCTCATTCGCCCAGCAGGTCACCTTGTCATAGGAAAAGATGAGGTTATTTAAGCAGGACCTGTCTTTCATAAATCCATGCTCACTGAGGCCTGTGTCTAGTGGAGTCCCTCAGGGGTCAGTATTGGGGCCAGTGCTGTTCAATACATTCATCAACGACCTGGACGAGGGCTTAGAGAGCACTGCCAGCAAGTTTGCTGATGACATGAAACTGGGAGGAATGGTTGACACACCAGAATGCTGTGCAGCCATTCAGAGAGACCTAGACAGGCTGGAGGGCTGGGCGAGGAGAAATCTTATGAAATTCAGCAAGGGCAAGTGTAGAGTTTTGTGCCTGGGAACAAATAACCACATGTACCAGTATATGTTGGGGACTGCCCTGCTGGAGACCAGTGCAGGGGAAAGGGACCTGGGGGTTCTGGTGGACAGCAGGATGACCATGAGCCAGCAATATGCCCTTGTGGCCAAGAAGGCCAATGGCATTCTGAGGTGTATTAGAAGGGGAGTAGCAAGTAGGTCGAAGGAGGTCCTCCTGCCACTCTACTCTGCCCTGGTGGGGCCACATCTGGAATATTGTGTCCAGTTCTGGGCCCCTCAGCTCAAGAGAGACAGGGAACTGTTTGAGAGAGTCCAGCGCAGAGCCACAAAGATGATGAAGGGAGTGGAACATCTCCCTTATGAGGAAAGGCTGAAGGAGCTGTGTCTCTTTAGCTTGAAGAAGAGGAGGCTGAGGGGTGACCTCATTAATGTTTATAAATATGTCATGGGGGAGTGTCAGGAGGACGGAGCCAGGCTCTTTTCAGCAGCGTCCATTGAGAGGACAAGGGGCAATGGGTGCAAGCTAGAACATAGGAGGTTCCACAAAAACATTAGAAAAAAACTTTTTCACAGTGAGGGTGACAGAGCACTGGCACAGGCTGCCCAGGGAGGTTGTGGAGTCTCCTCTGGAGACATTCAAAACCCACCTGGACGAGTTCCTGTGCGATCGACTGTAGGTGGTCCTGTTCTGGCAGGAAGGTTGGACTAGATGATCTTTTGAGGTCCCTTCCAACCTCTAACATTCTGTGATTCTGTGATTCTGTGACTAGGCCTGATCACCAGCTTGTCCTGTATCTGCTGCATGATGGCACTCAAGATGATCTGTTCTATCACCTACACCAGGACCAAAGTCACACTGAGAGGCCTATAGTTTGCTCAGTCCTCCTTCCAGTCTTTCTTGTAGATGGACGTCACATCTGCTAACCTCCAGTCATAGAATCATAGAATATGTTCGGCTGGAAGGGACTTTTAAAGGTCATCTGGTCCAACCCCTCTGCAGTGAGAGTGACATGTTTAAGTAGATCAAGTTGCTCAGAGCCCCATGAAGCCTGACTTTAAATGTCTTCAGGGATGGAGTCTTCACCGCCTCTCTGGGCAACCTGTGCCGGTGTTTCACTAACCTCATTGCAAAGAACTTTTTTCTAACATCTAGTCTAAATCTACCCTGCTCTAGTTTAAAATCATTGCTCCTCATTCTGTCACTACACACCCTTGTAAACAATGCCTCTCCAACTTTCCTGTAGGTCCCCCTTCAGGTACTGGAAGGTTGCTATAAGATCTCTCTGGAGCCTTCCCTCTAGTTTCCTAGGACTGCTGGTACGTGATGGGAAGTGGTTTGGTGAGCATTTCTGCCAGCTCCTCCAGTACCCTTGGGTGCATCCCACCCAGCCTCATAGACTTGTGTGTGTCTAAGTGGCACAGCAGGATGCTGATCATTTCCCCTTGGATTATGGGGGCTTCATTCTGATCCCCATCCCTGTTTTCCAACTCAAGGGAGAGTTGGAAAACCTGGAGAATGAGCAGTTTTATTGTTGAAGACTGAGGCAAAGAAGGCATTAAGTAGCTCAGCCTGTTGCTCATCCTTCGTCACTATGTTTCCTCCTACATCCAATAAAGGATAGAGATTCTCCTTAGCCCTCCTTTTGTGTTTAATGTATTTATAGAAACATTTTTATCTGTATTTAAAAGAAAAAGACAAAACTAACAATAAAAAATCCGCACAGATCCAAACTTAAAAATCAAATAACAACTTTATGACTTTTCAGAATGTTAAAACACTCTTGCCATTGGTGGGTCTTACTCTCTGATGCAAACCAGCAGAGGCCACCAGACTTATCTGTGTGAGTAACTTTGGATTCACACTTCCAGTGGCAAGCAATCTTAACCTAAGTGTAGCACTGCATTTACTTTCTCACCTTTAATGACATCTCTGTGCTCACCACAGGGAAACAGCTTATCACAAGAATAGCAGAAATTTTGCAGATTTGATTGTGTTTTTGTTTCCTATCACTGTCAGAGAAAAATTTTTAAAAAAGAAAGAAAAGCAATAAAAACATAGAACCATTTCATTCCATTCATATACTGTGGAATAAAAGTTCACTTCATGTAAATCAGTAAAATAGGTGGAGTTTTGCTGACTTGCCCCAGCTGAGAATTTCTTCCAGTGTATTTATAAGTAAAATCACACAAACAAGTTATGTGGATGGGGTTATATGTGAAAATCAATATTAAATTCATCATATTTAGCTGCTACAGACCACAGTGAACACTTACTCTCTAATGGTTAAATGCCCTTTGGATCTGAAACCCTTTGATTTATTGGAAGAAACCTGCTGGGCAGAACATACTGTGGAGCTGATTAATGTCAGCTTCTGTCATCAGTTTCCACTTAGATTCTTGGCCAGCTCTGACATCTCCTCCCTTAAGGATCCAGAAGAATTTGAGGACTGATCCAAGAGCTTTACTGGCATGGGATTTGCAGAATGTGGTGCTTGCAAAATAAGGAAGATGAATGGAAGTAAAATTCCATGTTCTCTACTGGACTTGTTTCTTTAACTCATTTCTCTGGAGAAAGAGACCAATGCCAGGACCACACCAGCAAGAGAAACAAATCAATAGCATGTTCACTGGTTTTGTTACAGATGTCTTGCATTTCCTTTGCTGCTTTATATGCTCCCTCGTAGCCTGTCAAACTGGAAAATGACTGCAGTGAGAATGCAGAGCTACCATAGCTGTCTAGATTTACACTCACCATTGTACAAGGAGACTTATGAACTACAAACCAGTTGGTAGTGCATACCATTTTAGAGAGGATAAGTTCTTATCTGAACAGTGCTAATAAAAAGTGGCAAGCACTGTGATTTGCAGGTTGATTGTTCATGAGTAGCATAAGCTTTTTTAATGGTAGAACAGGATCACCCCCGTCCTTTCTGCCCACCCCCCCTTGGGAATGATGAGTGTTTATGGCAGATAATTTTCTTGTGTTCATTTTGACACATTTCCCTTGCAGTTTCTCATTTGGAGAAAATAACTTTTACATTTCTTTTGAGCATAGAATTCTCCTGTTGCTCATCACACACATGGACACTTCTGCTACAGGAACCACAGATTGCTATAAAAATCCTTTCAGTGCTGTGCCCATTGCTGAACACATTCTCACTGGCAAGAAGGAAGTATACACGAACAGTCAAATAATGAAATGAAAACAACAGAGTATAATTGTACAAAGCACTACAAGGTTGTGGAAAACTTAAAACAGGAAAATGAGCTGCCCTAGAAGTCACATTTAAACTTCTAAGACATCAGACTACAACCCTTCTAATAACTTAAAGATAAGATTTCCTGTCCTGCATCTCACCAATTTCTGATTTGTCAGAAATACTCTCATCTGGATTAAAAATGTTACAGTGTTCCCCTTCAGAGGACAAAATATTTTACTGGTAACAATCTCCACTGATAAACCTCTTCAGCCACTTTTCCCTCTCCCTCACTTATGATGAATTTGAAGCTTTACAAGATGACCTGTAGAAAAAAGGTTGACCTGGGAGCCCTTATTTAGTTCCTTGTTTTCATCTACGCCCCATTCCCCATTCCTTCAGAGGTTACACCCCATTCCTCCAGAGGTTACAAAACGGAAGGAAGAACAGAAAGGCTTTTATTCTGAGGAATAAGCCACAGAAATCTATAGAATTCTATAATACTACACAAATAAGCAAAGCATTTTCACATGTACCTGTTGGATTTTTTAATGATCTGCTTTTGTTTGTAAAAAATTTTTCAGCTGTGAAGAGAACATCTATAGAGAACATCTACAAAGAAAAGAATTATAACTGACCACTACACAAAAAAAAAGACCTTTCCAATGGCAAACTAAGTTGATACATATATTCCCACTGCCTTAATGGCCTTTGAATCAGTCCCAAAGTGATCTCCAGAGTAAAAAAACTTTTAAAAAACAGTGTTCATTAGTCAGTTTTCTTGGATAGTGATTTAAGTCCTCTATAAAATCCAGCCATTTTCAGGGTCCTCAGTCTCAGGGAAAACCTGCTGGGAAAAGTTCATTAAACTTGGGATGTTCAGACATAAATAATTTAGATTCACAGACTGACATTTTTTGTCAAAACGTTGTTGAGCTGGAACATTTCTGACCAGTTCTACTACTGATAAAATTAGCAGATGACATATAGATTGGCAGAGTATTAATTAATGACAGAATGTTGTAGACCAGTTGAGATGCTGGACCAATTTAAACAAAATATCTAAACAAAATATTGAATACAGCCAAACATGATGCTATATACTGAAGAGCAATGAATGAAGAACTTGCCTTCATTATCCTGGAAAGCACTGAGTCTGACAAGATTGTTCTGATGTAAAACCAACAGAGTATAAACTTCCGTTACCTTTCTACAGTGTAAAGTGTTTCCAGTCTTCTATGCAGTTCTGGTATGCAATATTTTCTTGAATATTTTTTAGCCTTTGTTTTTTTTTTTCCTTAAAATCTTTAAAGTGATGCAACAGAAGACATACGGTGGAAGTCAGTGCAGAGATTAAAGAAGTTGGGATTTGCTGTAAAATGAAAAGTTAACTTGATTACAGTGCAAGATTGGGGAAGAAATTTCAAATAATAATTATGAGGGAAAGCTGGCTTGTTAGCTGTAAGAAGAGGTTTGTGAATGGAGCCAGATCAGCCTAGTTTAGAAACAGGGGGGCACATGTTTATAGTGAGATAATAAACGAATGGAAAGAAACTCCAATGAAAGTGGTAGAATTTCCATCTCCTAATAGCTTCATAGCACGAAACTGTAAGAGGTACTTTAGCTGAAGACTCATCCTCTAGCTCTGTATCAAGATAACTGGAGAAAGTCAAATAGCCTGTTATATGCAGGAAGTTCATTGGATAAATCCGGTTTGCCTTGTCTATGAAATCCTTGAAGTAAGAAGTGACAGTCATAACTAAAAGATAGCTGGATAGTGCTTTGTCAGTATGGTTAAAATAGTTAAAAGGTCAGTATGGAAAGGTTTCTGTTGAACTATGAAAATATATGATGCATTATACTTTACGTAGTGCTTTAATGAAAAGGACCAAGTGCTCATTGTCGCTTCCATTGACTCTAGCACAGCATCTACCTTTGACTGTTGTGTGTAGTAATAAGCCCTTAATCATTACCAGCATAGAACTCCAAATCTGGTTTTCTCCATACAGCTTTCCTCCAGTCAATTATTAGCAGCTGGATCACGGTCCTTTAATTACGTTGAAGCTAATGACTACCTAAATTGAAGCACTAAAATTCAGTGCTGCCCAACAGATGAGATGAAGTGGCCCTTCTGTTTATGAGACATTCTTTGCTTGACACGTTTGCATGACTGGATCTGATGTTCACAGCTGATCTTCCAGGATGATGCATAATTGAGGTTTTAAACTATTTTAAATTATTAGAATACCCCTGAGAGACCCCAAGCCATCCATCTAGCCAAATGCACAATTCTCCAGAAGAGTCCTGTCAAAATGGCATCCTCATCATGCACAGAAAATACGCTACACCTAAACATTTTAAACTCCTAATTGTATTAATGACTCTGGCATCAAACTTTTCTGGAGGATTGATGGCTAGCTGAGGCTAATGGCTCTCAGCTGAATTACAGGCCACAGCTCCTCCCAAGCAGTCATTAATCTTCAGGAAATGTCCTATGCTTCCATCAGGAGTGTTTAAATGTCTCTGTATTTTTAAATAGATTATCCATAACATGTTTCTGAAATCACCTGGACAGAAAAGTGATGTTTTCTGACCAACACTAAAAGCTGTCATTAAGACATTTTCACAAGGCTGTTTTCTTAGGGCCCTTCCCCATGGTCCTTCACCTCACCAAAGTTCTCAGTGACCTTACTGAAGATTGGACTTCACCTAAAGTATAAATATCAAACTTGATAAAAATAGAAAGCAGGATTTTCAAATTTACTCAGTACTGCCCCAGAATAAATCTCACAGAGGTCGGTAGGTCTGTCTAATCTATCTATCTATCTGTCTGTCTGTCTGTCTGTCTGTCTATCTATCTATCTATCTATCTATCTATCTATCTATCTATCTATCTATCTATCTATCATCATCTACCTTATCTATCTACCTACCTACCTATGTACTTACCTGCCTAAACTATCATTTAGTTTAGTTCCCCAGTTTACTCCTTGATCCTTTTCTCCTGCAGGCCCATATTGTGTTGTTAATTTGCTCACAGGTTCTCCTACAAAATGAATCAGTCATGCTGGGAAAAGAGAACCTCGTACAGTTGCTGGAAAGGTTAGCTTTGGGAACCACTCCCAAAAGGTCCTGCAGAGGAAGTCCCATTAGGTTTGGTGCTTGCACAGTCCTCCAACATGTTCTACCAGGCTTTGCATTCTAAAGCGTGCCCTTGCCCCATAGCTCAGTTCACACCTTCCATTTCATGCTAAGAAAACATAGTTCTGTCAGGCTGTAACACAGTCCTCACTATTCCTGACATTGTGAGCTGAACTAAGAACCATACACAAAAAGGTTGTTATGATTTGAAACCACAGGGGGATCGCATGGGGCCCAGTGGAGGTCCAGGGCCATGTACTGTGCAGCGTTGATGCAGACAGTCTGATCTGACTCTGAGCAACGTAGACACAAACCACCCTTCACCACTTGGACTGGGGGCCAGGAATCAGTCCCAGTATTGGATGTACTTAGCAGTGCAGCCAATAATAACATTTCCTGGGAATAAAGTAAGACCATTGCTGTTTGGAAAAAAATTGTCCTATCATCATTTTCACCATAAATCACTGACTGTCACACCAAATCTTCAACAATAGGACAGTTATGCAAGGCTCTTCCTGGAGTGATTCTTTAAAAGACAGTTCATACAAGCCACCAGTTTTCTTCTTCATTCCGACATCACAGCTGTACTGTACAAATATCCTCAAATGCCACAGTTGTGCCGAATTTGTCATGGTCTTCAGGAGCACTTAGGTAAGGGATTTAAGGGGTCTGAAAGGGCATAAAGCAGTAAATTTTCAAACTGAAATGTTCCTGACAAGCAAGTTTGAAGATGTAAAATGATCAGACACAACAATAATCTAGGAGAGACTTTCAAATACAAAAAAAAAATATGAACAAATGCAAATGTTAGACATTTGCTGAGTTTCCAAAATTGCGCTTGTTTACACAGCTTTTCAAGAAAAGAGATTTGATAACAGTGGAACGTTGACTAACCTTTCCAAATACTTAGAGTGGCTTAGTTGTTGGCCTTTGTTGTGAGGCTCTATACTATGAAAATGTATAAAGGATTTACTCAAATAAGAACAGATATAAGTCTTACATATACCAAAATATGGCAGAAACAAGCATCATGTCTCAGTTTATAAATGCATTTCTGAGCTTAGATAACATCCTACTGTCTACTATTTCTCACCACAAATATGACACCTGCGATGTGCAGTAAATTATGGGCTCCCATTACAGAATCACAGAATGTTAGGGATTGGAAGGGACCTTGAAAGATCATCAAGTCCAATCTCCCTGCCAGAGCAGGAATGCCTAGATAATGCTACATAGGAACGTGTCCAGGCAGGTCTTCAATGTCTCCAGAGAAGGAGACTCCACAACCTCCCTGGGCAGCCTGTTCCAGTTCTCCGTCACCCTCACTGAGAAGAAGTTTCTTCTCGAGTTTAAGCGGAACCTCTTATGTTCCAGTTTCAGCCCATTACCCCTTGTCCTATCAGTGGTTGTCACCGAGAAGAGCCTGGCTCCATCCTCGTGACACTCACCCTTTAGATATTTGTAAACATTAATGAGGTCACCCCTCAGTCTCCTCTTCTCCAAACTAAAGAGCCCCAGCTCCCTCAGACTTTCCTCATAAGGGAGATGCTCCACTCCCTTAATCATCCTAGTTGCCCTGTGCTGGACTCTCTCCAGCAGTTCCCTGTCCTTCTAGTTGTACTAGTATGGAATTTCCCTTAGTAGTAATATTATGGATGCACACGGCAGTGACAGTTCTTTGTTGATCTAAACAACCATCTTTGAGGTCCTGCCCTCAGCATGCCTATGCATGGATACACATCGCACTCAGGCTTCTCAGGTGAGTGCTGCAATCACAGGGCAGACAATTCTCAGAGTTGAGGAGGGTTTCAGCAGGTTTTCTAACCCTGGTTCCTCTCACTGTTCCCATGGAAAGATTCTGTTTTGGCAAATCAGCATTTTCCAACATTAAAGATCTTACTGAACAATTCCCACTTTGCTCTACTAAATGACTAATATGCCTCTGTGAAACACTGGAACATGGGAAAACTAATATTCCCATTGGTGATAAGGCTTTAAAATATAAACGGAGAGATTTTTCTGTGGTTGTTAATGCGTGATTCCTTACAGAGTTAATGTGAAGGACAGAATATGCTGGGATATGTCTTTAACTCTCAGACACCCAAACTATATTGTTTCAGCTAAGAAAAACTACTTGTGGGTTTCTATTTTTTCAACATTTCTTAAGATGCTGTACAGAATTATAAGTAGGTTATGGACATTCAACCACTTGGTTCTTAGCTCAAAACACATTGAAGGAAAGATGAATTCGTTAAACTACAGAATGGCCAATTTTAAGGGGATTACCCCTATCAGAAACAGTAATCCACGGTTTACAACAGCAATATTATTTTTTAAAGCTGGTGGATGGAGCAGCTGCTTTGTAAAGTTATTAATTTCCTGTAAAGAATACTGAATGCTTAGCAATCTGAAGTGAGATGTAATTATACAATCATCTAAGTGCATCTTTTATTTATTAAATCTGCGTGGAACTCCCCTTTTAAAATGATCAGTATTGGTTCTGCTATCTGGACCCAAACCAGCATCCACAGACACAAAAATGAACTCTGTATGTTAAAAGGGGGGTAGTCTGCAATAACAGTAGAGAAGGACAGGCATTTGCAGAACTTCAAGCAGGCTAATCTCAGTGTGGTCATGGCTACAGCTGGCAGCCACCCCACCTGAGGATGCAATTCTTCTCCCATGGGCAAAGATGTAGGTTTTTGAACACAAGACCTGTGAATGTTTCAGGAAGTCAAATTGTTCCCACACCTGGCTCAAATGCTGACCCAGGAATTGTTCTTGCATCAGACTATGGCCTGGCTGCACTCATTTATCCCTGCTCTCATTTACTGCCTTTACATACCATCAATGCTGGCATGTTTTTGTTCTTGGACCTCATAAGTGTACCACATAACTGGATTTCCCTCGAGGCACCTGATTTTCTTCTGCTCAAAAAATTCATCTGAGAGATATTTCAAGCTTTTGAGATTTGCCAGAATCTGCCTGCCAGACAAATCTCCTGTGCTGGTGGAATTCAATCCCAGATCACATGCAAGACAATCAGATGTGTGTACCTCTTTGTGCGTGTGGAGTAAACCCTGTACATTCCCAATGTTTTCTGCATATCCACACACTGTCTGGGCAGCACATGGGCATTTTTTCTGGTCAGGAAATCCTGGAGAGAAATTTTGTAACCCTTCCTACCTACACTGTGAACCAGAGCTAATTTTTTCCCCATGGCCTTTAGTGAACATAACTATGTCCTTCATCCAAAATAGTTTCCATATTTCATCCACAATAAAACCTTAAACAGTCTTTATCATCAACAGAATCCTCTGTCTCCCTCATATTTTACTTCATAGACCAGCGGTAGAATATTTTTGGATATATATCTCTGTTTAAATTGTAAGTCTCAGTCATTCTTTCTCATCTTTTTGCTAGAGGACTGCTGCCAGCTGCACACATACACAAGGAGTGTAACAGACGCAAGGCAGGAAACAAAAGTCTCCAATTGACTTGGAATTGAGAAAAGAAAGCTTTCCCACATTTTCTGCTGAGAGATCTGCCCTTCAACCTGGTGATAAACAAACAGAGCAAAGTTACCTCACCTTGCTTTACCTTCCCACATGTTAATGATCACTGCTCTCCTTTTCTTCCAAGCAGTGCATTTGGAGGAAGCTGCAGACAGACAATAGGAGAAAATAAAGGAAATTGGCTTAGTAATTCCAGGACCGAAAAACACAGTGTCTTAAAACCTCCTTATCTCCAGTGTTGCTTAAGACAGATGTGCTCTTTCCTGCAGATCAGGAACAAGGAGAGCAAATGAGAACCCATCAGGGCAAAATGACAGATGGAGAAGGTACTTAGAGGCAGAAGTCACAAGTGTTATGTTCACATGTAAGAGCCTTGATGACTTAGTTCAGATTTTGAGGAAGCTTGAATACTGTTTAAGGCATGAAGAGATATATAAAATCATAGAGTGCATTGGATTGGAAGGGACCTTTAGAGGTCATCTAGTCCACTGTCCCTGCAGTAACTGTAACTACATCAGGTTCCTCAGAGCCCCATCAAGCCTGACCTTGAATGTCTCCAGGGATGGAGGCTCCACCACCTCTCTGGGCAGTCTGTTTCGGTATATCACTACTCTCATAGCAAAGAAATTCTTCCTAATGCCTAACTTATGTCTACCCTGCTCTAGTTTAAAACCACTGCCCCTCATCCAGTCACTACACTTAGTTATGAACAGATTCTCCCCAGCTTTCCTGTAGGCCCCTTCAGGTATTGTAAGGCCACTATAATGTCTCACTGGAGCCTTCTGTTCTCCAGGGTGAACAACCCCAACTCTCTTAGCCTGTCTTTGCAGGAGAGGTGCTCCATCCTTCTGATAATTTTTGTGGTCCTCCTCTGGACCCACTCCAACAGGTCCATGTCCTTCTTGTGTTGAGGTTGTTTCATACATTTTTTTTCCTATTGCAGTGTTCTCTTATGCTAAGGAGTATATGTAGGCTAGCTTGCCAACAAGTCTTTATGGTTTATGTGGGATGGACTTCTGTTTAAATAGAGGGGGGAAAAAAAGTGTTAATTGAAGCTGTATTTCTGTTGAAAATGATGGATTTGAATAAGGTAATCAGTTAGAGTAAGTACTCACTCCCTAGCCCAATTTAGCCCATTAAACCACAAACCCTAAGCAGCTTGGGCCAGATTCCCCAGTGTGTTCCAGCTCCTGTGAGTTACTGGAACCACTCAAAGGAGCTGGACTTCAGCCCAATGTGTCCAGCTGAGAGCTCCTCGCAGTGTGGGAGCCCGCAGTGTGCACAAAGGCAGCACAGATGGTTCCTTGGTTCATATGTTGCCACCCCCTGCTCCTACCTCATTTGGCCCTGGCGCAGGGACAATGTCACAAGGAGGGAGAGAACACTGCTGGCTGTGCTCATCTGACATGCAGGCCTGAAAGAATCAAAAATAGCAGGAGGAAACCAGAGCAAGGCAAAAGCACCAGTACAAAACCAAATAGTAGGGAGCTCTGCTTTTGACAACCCCTTGGCAGCCTTCATTCACCAAAGTCAGACTGAGCAGAAGCACAGGAAAACAGAGCCCCAATATTTCAGGCCACATTACTCTGGTCACTGAGGACACTCAAATTTTGTGTTCTTTTATGGGGTATTATCTTATTTCCTAAAACCACACGGCAATAAATTAACTTCAGAGACAAACTCAAGGTTGGCTCTAGAAGAATCAAGGTGGGCAAAATTCATCTCATAGGCTGAGACACCTCAGCGTAAGCATCTCCGAGGACGTCTAGTTGACACCATCAATGGAGGCAAGAGATCTATTCATTTCATCCTGAAGCAGACGTGATAGATGTGATTCAGTTATCTAAATACAGACATACAGATTCGTTTTACATGTTCTAGTATGTCTCCCTGACTTCCAGACACTATGTCAGAAAAGTATTAGTTGCCTGTAGGTAGTGTGTCTGTATACTAATTTGTGCTATGTTCTTAGATGTCCTGAGACATTTTAATGGCATTAGATGCCCACGAGTGGGTAACTTACTGCAGTTCTCGGTGGCTGGTCAGACAAGTTGTTCTCTTAGCTCCGCCAACTGTATCACCTCTATTGGCTCTGACTCTGTTGAATACTGAGTAAAGTCCTAGCTTATATAACAAATATGTCCACAGATGTCTACAAGTAGGCACTTGAGTTTAAGGGCAAGATTAAGTTCCTTATACATAAGTGTCTAGTACCTTTTCATATGCCCTAACATTTTCCACTGTCTTCCAGCTGTAACTCCTGAAGATTGCAGGTCACCTGTATGTTCCTGTATGGCACATTGTCTTTTTCTCTAGTATTGTTGGATTTCCTTGGGTTTCTGCCCATTCACATATCTCAGCAGCTTCTGATGGCAAGAAGACAGTCACAGCTGTGACGCAGTCACTCCAAAGCACTTTATGTCAGGCCAAGGACCAAGGACCACCATGACTGCATCTGCAGCAACACCATCCATTTTTCATTATAAATTATTTCACATTATGGAAGATATTGAAAAACTGCAGAAACTCAGAGAAAAGGATCTGCATGAAAGAACCGAACATGTCTACAGTGGTTCAGGACAGAAATAAATAATTGCAAGAACAATTCTTTTCACTTTCTTGTGGAGAAGCAGGCCAGGATGAAGAATCCTTATTGCATTCATGTCAACTGTATCAAACAAATAGGAGCATTTGAGTTTCTCCTTGAAAAACATTGTCCATCCCCCAGAAATCATAGGGCAAATAAACATTCTACAGCACCATAGCTATGACAGCATTCCATAGCTAACATTGCAAAAATGCCTGGTTCAGAGGGACACTTCTAAAATGAGAATGGAATTTATTGTAGTCATGACAGTAAAACATCTCTGCTAATCTAACCTGTCAGCCTCCTAGGGCTGCAACACTCAAGTCCACTTAGATGAAAACATACATGAAAAGTCTCTGCAAGTAAAATTAGACTGGAAATGTGAAAGAATATTCAGCATAAGTAGCGTAAGTAAAGGAGAGATTTGAAGGGGAAAATTTTATGATGGGAAAAACCTATGGCTAAATTGAGGAGGAATATCTTGTAAATTTTGTTTTTCCTCTTACTAATGTCTTAGGGAATGTTGCTGGTGACCTTTCAGAGATGTCTCTCTAGTGCTGTCTTTTGTTTTTTTGTTTATTTTAAAAATGGGGTCAGTCAAGAATTTTTTTCATGTCTAAGAATCAAAATTTACTTGAAATTTAATCAAAATCACATCTGCCTGTCAGTTCAAGAAAGACAGGGAACTGCTGGAGAGAGTCCAGCGCAGGGCATCTAGGATGATTAAGGGAGTGGAGCATCTCCCTTATGAGAAAAGACTGAGGGAGTTGGGGCTCTTTAGTTTGGAGAAGAGGACACAGAGGGGTGACCTCATTAATGTTTACAAATATCTAAATGGTGAGTGTCACGAGGATGGAGCCAGGCTCTTCTCGGTGACAACCAATGAGAGGACAAGGGATATGCCTTGAGATGGCACCAAGGATAAGTCGTTCCATCACTTTCCCAGGGATGGAGGTGAGGCTGACCGGTCTATAGTTACCTGGGTCCTCCTTCTTGCCCTTTTTGAAGACTGGAGTGACATTTGCTTGCCTCCAGTCCTCAGGCACCTCTCCCGTCTCCCAAGACTTGGCAAAGATGATGGAGAGTGGTCTAGCAATGACATCAGCCAGCTCCCTCAGCACCCGTGGATGCATCCCGTCTGGACCCATGGATTTATGGATGTCCAGATTGCTTAATTGGTCCCTAACCCAGTCCTCATCGACTAAAGCAAACTCCTCCACTGCCCTGACTTCCTCTGGGGCCTCAGGGGAACGGGGCTCCTCAGGACAGCCTCCGGCAGAGTAGACAGAGGCAAAGAAGGCATTCAGTAACTCTGCCTTCTCTGTATCTTCTGTCACCAAGGCACCCACCTCATTCATCAGTGGACCTACATTGCCTCTGGTGTTAGCTTTATCTGCCACGTATTTGAAAAAGCTCTTCCTGTTGTCCTTGACCCCTCTCGCCAGGTTCAATTCTAGGGAGGCCTTTGCTTTCCTAGTTGCCTCCCTATATCCTCGGACAACAGCCTTATATTCTTCCCAAGTGGCCAGCCCCGCCTTCCAAGATCTGTAAATTCTCCTCTTGCCCTTGAGCTTACCCAGCAGATCCCTGTTTAGCCACGCAGGTCTCCTGGCTCCCTTCCTTGACTTCCTACGTGTCGGGATGCTCTGGTCTTGAGCACGGTAGAAGCAGTCCCTGAACGCTAACCAACTGTCTTGGGCCCCTTTACCTTCAAACAGCCTTGCCCATGGGATTTTCTCTAGTAATTGCTTGAAAAATCCAAAGTTTGCCTTGGCAAAGTCCAGGGTTGCAATTCTGCTTGCTATTTTGTTTCTGCTACATGAGATCCTGAACTCCACCATTTCATGGTCACTGCAGCCAAGGCAGCCCTCAACCTTTACTGCTTCAACCAGATCCTCCTTGTTAGCGAGGATGAGGTCCAGCAGTGCTCCTCTCCTAGTCGGCTCCTCCACCGTTTGCATCAGAAAATTATCATCGATGCACTGGAGGAACCTCCTGGACTGTGGCTGGCTGGCTGAGTTGTCCTTCCAGCAAATATCAGGGAAGTTAAAATCCCCCACGACAACCAGGGCCTGTGATTGTGAGACCGCTCTCAGCTGCCTCATCAGAAGGCCTCATCAACTTCCTCACCCTGATCTGGTGGCCTGTAATAGACACCCACGACAGTATCTCTCCTGCCAGCCTGCCCCTTAATTCTAGCCCCTACACTCTCAACTTGCTCCTCATCCATGCCTGGATGGTATTCAAGACATTGTAGTTGCTCTTTCACGTAAAGAGCGACTCCACCACCTCGCCTGGCTGGCCTGTCTTTCCTGAAAAGGACATAGCCACCCATGACCACATTCCAGTCATGTGAGCTGTCCCACCATGTCTCTGTAATTGCCACCAGATCATAATCTCCTGCCCGAACCCAGGTTTCTAGCTCCTCCTGCTTATTCCCCATGTTGCGTGCATTGGTGTATAAGCATTTCAGGGAGCAAGCTGAGCACACTGATCTCACCCTAGGGGGATGGAAGGCCACCCGGTCCTCATAATTTCTAGAGCACTGCCCCGCTGCAATCCCAGCTATAACCCCATCCCCCTTCATATCTAGTTTAAAGAACGCTCTATGAGTCCCGCCAGCTCGTGACCAAGGATCCTTTTTTCCCTTTGTGTCATTTGTGTGTGCACATTTATTTACAGAGGGCTCCATAGTGTCTATGTTACCAGCATTGTTAAATATGAGTGTGTAAACCATACCATTTCACACAGGCAGAACTATAATGACAAAAAAAAAAAAAATCTTTGTCGTCCTTGCTCCAGAAGAATAAAAGTATTTTCTCAACTTGCACCAGCAGTGATCACCTGTGACCTGGGGCCCTCATCAGGGCTTCCCCCAGCCCTGCCTACAGCACAGACCCCATTTTGTCCTCCCTGGGGGAGCCCTTGCCCCAGTGATGCTGCAGCACTGCCCGTCTCCAGCTCCTACCAGCTGTGGTGCCTCCTGGCTGCCCTGTTCCTGGATGGGGGGCGCTGGGTGGGACGAGCTTCTAGGTCTTGCCCTGCTGCCCCAGAGACCACCCACCATTCCTGGTACCCACACCAGGGAGGCCCCATTCCTGCTGTGCCCTCACACACAGGTGTATAACGAGTCAAAAACCAGACCAGATCACACAACCAGAGTTTTCACAACCAAAAAACCCAAAACCTGGCGTCTGTGATACCTGGTGTTGCTCTGAGAGTTAGTAATTTCCTGTGTCCAGTATTAATGGGAACGGCTCCTTAATCCTTCAAAGCATTAAATGTACCAAATATTTTGACTGTGGAAAGTATTACTATTAATAAATGGCAGGGAACAGTGGGCTTCCTGTGTACATATGCCCTTCTGATGAGGTACATATAACATGTGGCTCCTAATACCAAAGATGGCGTAATCCTTCACTTGTCAGCACCACACTAAAGGTCAGTCTGGTTTTTCTCACTTTACAAACTTCCATCTGTCAAGGGATGCTTAATTCACAGCTTATTCTCACATTTACCCCAAGACTGCCTAAATTTAAAAACAGCCGTTTGTTTATCATGTTCTTTTTAAAAATGAGCCTTTTTTTTTTTCAAATCAATGGTTTATCACAAGAAAAGACTTAGAGGAATCTTTTAACAGAAAATCTAAAAGGGTCTTTCTCATGGTAAAAACTGGTGCTTCCATAAACTGAAATAATCATCTCTGTATTTAGAAGACATAGGACATAATTGACGTTCTCCATGAAGGGACATCTTGCTCACCAGCTCATTCTTTATTATCTAGCAGGGAAAACCTGCATTAAGGCAGTTCAGCCAAATCAACAGGTGACAGAGTTTGGCTGTATGAAACACTGTATATACACATAGATAGATACACATTTTAACATAAATTGTCATTGGCAACGAAATAAAAAATGGCACTTGTTATATAAAGCACTTAATCAGAGGCGTAAATTTTGGACACACAAGAAGCTGCCAATGGCTTACAGTTGATCTCTCACTCCAGTGCCTTGCTGACCTTTGCAGTCTCTATTACAAGGAATGTTCGTTTTAGCAATTTGTGTTTAAAAATGGAGTTATCAGATATCTGTGAAATAAATCTTGCTGTAATGACAAGTGGATTACCTACGCTCAAGGTAGCTAAGGCAAAGGGAAATGTCTAAACCATCACCACGTCTATTTAACGTGAAGGAACCGGGTGTGAGAAGGAAGCTGTGGGTTCACGGTGGTACTTGCCATTTGAAACTTCCCAGCTCATTTTGTTTCAGAATAAATGTGGCAGTGACTTTTTGGTCTGGCACATCTTTCATTTCACATAATCCAGTGTGCAGCTGTCAAATAGAACATGTACAGTTTGGCGCATTTGGGGTTTTTTTTCTCTTTATTTGAGGAAGAAAAAGTATAAGAGGACCTGAGTAAGATTTAAAGGCTGTGACTGTGCGAAGTGACAGGCAGGGTATCGCATCTTTATCACTAATGTTGCTTAGTCCTTAGAATAGGCACAGTTTAAGCACAATTTATGCATAGGCCTATCAGGACCATCCCAAATAATTCCTGGCTACAGCTTCAGGGTTTGGACAAACGGGGGACTATTTCTGATAGCCAATGTGGGTGTAACCTTGTTCTAGAGGCTACAGGAGTTTGATATTCCAGGATATCTCAGACATGCCTGTTGCCATCTTGGTCAGAGCACATTTTTCAGGTCACAAGAGTAAGTGTATCCTGGGCATCCTTGAAGAAATTGAGTCACAGATAGGTGCTATATATCCAAGAAGCCTTCAAGATTTAGCTAAACTGCCACACACTAAAACAGTGTTAAAGGCACTGTCTCCACAAAGTGTGTAAGAGCTTTGTGGTCCGTGAAGAGAAAAGACTTGATTTAAGACTTCCTAAAAATTCCCAGGTATACGGACTGTACTAAAGAACATGCTGGTGGCTCTTATTCATCAAGCTAAAAAAGCCTCTGTATCATTGCTATGACCTGAGCTACCCATTAGCCACAATCACTTTTTATAATTTTCAAAAGTGAGGAGAAATCTGTAAAAGTTGTTTTCTTCGCTGTTTAACTCTCTTTTCCTGAATCTATAAGGTGCCTGAAGACATGACTTAGTCCACACTCTAGTCCTTGATGGTCATTGTACACACAACATGTCCCGCAGCGAAGTTAAAGCATCAAAAAGCACTAAAGTACAGCCTGTTAAACAAGTTTTCTGCAAAATTCCCTCAAACAAATTAGATAGTTAAGCTCCATGAAAGTTATCAAAATCTACATCAGATATTGCTTGTTGAAATTACTTATGTAGTTTTTCATATATGACCTTTCCTCTGTAGCTTCTAAGGTAAAATATTCATTCTCAGGTGAAGTAACCAGGAGGTCTCAGCTGGATATTGGAAGACTGGAGCTGGGATCCAAGAGCTCAGAACAGTAGAAAATCTGCAAAACTTGTGGCAGTTGAAACACGACAGCACGCGGTGCCTAAATTATACTCAACATGCTTGACTTCGTATCTATAGCAGGCACCCTGAATACTGCAGGCTAAATAGAAATCAGGTGATTGTAAATCCGAAAAACAAAATAAAGATCTCTCTTGCTAACATCCTGGTATGAGGAACCATTCATAGAAAGGGTTGCCAGCACAGAAATGGGGCAGAGTTTCTCTTGCAAAAAGTTCATCTGAATCCTTTCTCTCTTTGCTATTTATCGTGTTCTAATCTCTATCATGTCCTCACAAACACCCACAGTTATGTACAAAACAACACCCTGTACAGCAGCAGACCCTCTTTTATATTACTGAACTGTCAAGAAAAACCTTGTGCTTCTACTTTTTATAGTCACTATGACTTGACCCAGCTGAGAAGAAAGGAAAACACTGTGACAGTGCCAAGAAATATACTGAGTTGTAGTCATCATCAGAGGCTTCCATTAATCATGGGCAGAACTACAGTAAAATAAGGAACATCTTTTTTAGGTTCTCTTTGTTTAAGTCTCCTAGGAGATTTATACAGCTCTGATGTATATCATGAACTTAGAGGATATATTTTTAAGGGCTCACCCCATCTGAAACTGAGCGAACATGTAAAAATAAATAAAATAAAGCTGGCCTATGTTAAGTGCAAACGTTACAATAGTGTAAACTGCATGCTAGAGAGTTTTCTTTTAAAAATAAAAGTCAACCCCCTTCTCTCCATTGTTTGCAGTATTTTCTAAAGTTAGAAACAAAATACTCTCTCTGCTGACTTCACTCTTCCCACTTGGCAAATGCTGGTATTTCTGTCTTTTCACTGGAGTTCTACCAAATAAGCCCATTTCACATTGCTTTGCTTTTGCCCTAGGATCATTAGCAGTAAAGTCATTTGTGTTCCTGCGCTCATGTACCAATGCCACCTCCGAACAAAAGGAGTTGAGCTCTTTCTGCTGGGCTACATTGCTACGGGAGGATGAATCTGTACCTGCCAGCCTGCTGCACACCTCATACCCACTCAGCTCTTAGGGAAGCAGCTTACAGTTTGTCACTTCCCTGAGTCTTTTCGATAATGTAGTGGTCCCTGGGTGTCTTCCTGCACTTTGGGTCCTGCTTGCTCCACTTCTGCCTCAACCTGTATTTGCTCATTTTCTACACCAAAAAGACTAGTGTGGAAGATTGTCCTGAGACTATTTCTACGTAAACATACCCAAAAGCATGGTACTGCCTGAAAATTATGACGGACCTAAAGGATGTTTTTGCAGCTGAATGTGCAAGTTAGTGTTTTAGCTTTTTAATGGCTAAAATCAGTTCTTTGGAGATGATAAACACAAGAGTTATATTATGTCTGTATATTCGAACATATTCAGGAATTGTGGAAGGGTTTGGGTTGGAAGGGACCTTGAAGGTCATGTAGTTCCAAGCCCCCTGCCATGGGCAGGGACACCTCCCAGTAGACCAGGTTGCTCAAAGCTCCATCCAACCTGGTCTTGAACACTCCCAGGAAGGGGGCATCCACAACTTCTCTGGGTGACTCATTCCAATGTTTCACCACCCTCACAGTAAATAATTTCTTCCTAATATATAATCCAGACCTACCGTCTTTCAGTTTGAAACCATTGCCCCTTTTCCTATCACTATACTTCCTCATAAAGGGTGCATCCCCTTCTTTCCTTTTTGAGTATTGTCTAACTGTCCATGTTGGACAACTCCAACTCTCTCCACTTGTCCTCACAGGGCAGGTGCTGCAGCCCCCTGATATCTTTTTGACCCTCTTCTGGACTTGCTCGAGAATGTCCATGTCTTCCTTATGTTGGGGGGCCTAGAGCTGGATACAGTACTCTAAGTGGGATCTCATAAGAGTAGAGTAGAGGTGAAGAATCACTTCCCTTGGCCTGCTGGCCCAGGATGCAATTGGCTTTCTGGGCTGTGAGTGCATACCGCTGGACCATGTTCCATTTTCTACTTTCTACATTCAAAAGCGTTGGTGAAATTAGCTGTAGCAACATTTTGTCCTGGTGTATTGTAAATGAGAGCAACATGAAAAGAAGCTGAATATTGACCCTGAGTCTCTAAATTCAAGTTTAATATAATTTCCTTCAAAACCAGTGTTATCATGCACTATTCTTTATGTATAATTTTGCAAAGCAGGGAACAAAGATTTTTTTTTTCTTTTTTCTTGTGAATAGTATTTGTCAAACTTGAAGCTTCACAAGAAGATGCTTATTATTTCCAAGTAATTTCCATTGTCAGGCCAAGGGTGAACTGTGTCTTCAAATCTAGTATGATGACTATGAGATTTGCAATGCAAGAGCTCAGTTCTGGACAGGAATTTTCTCTTTCATTCTATCTAAATACTTGAATTGCAGTGCTATCAATTACTCTGGTGGCTCGCTCTCAGAAGAAAAAAAAAAAAGAAAAACTTTGCATGCTTTTATTTCCTTCTGCATCAGAATAAAAATGATTGTGAAAATCTCACTCGACCTTTTTTTTCTGGAAATAACATTCTTGTTTTCTGGCCAGCTCTCTATTTAAAAGCCAGATTTATAAAAAAATAAACACCAAATCATCATTGCTGCCTAAAGTTGCACACCAAGCAAGACTTAGCTTTTGGAAACACATTACAGAAAGGTGTTGTATCATGCAGCTTGGCAATGCTGTTGAAAGAATCCAGACTGTCCTTTTAGATGAGATTACTTGAAAACACTACACTGTAAGCTGACACCAGCCCAAAAAAGGTGGGTTGGTTTATTTATTTATTTACTTACTTATTTGCAAATATCTAAAACCCCACATTCCCCAGAAAATTCCCTACAACCAAGCAACTTGATACTGGCTACATACCCTTATATTCCTGCTTAATGCAGGACGGTTGGACTAGATGACCTTTAAAGGTCCCTTCCAGACCAACACATTCTATGATTTGGTGATTGCAGCGACACAATCCAATATAGTGTTAGACAGATGTCAATATCACACATTTCTGTATCAGCAGTGATAAAATTAGGACACTGACAATGTGTACTGCTCTGCTTAATAAAAAGTTCCCTGAACAAACACAATAGAACAAAGCTGATTCTACACACAGAATGAGGAAAAATGAGTTTGGATTACTGTAAAGTCATTACTTGTTTTTCAAAGTATGAAGAATTACTGAACTGTTAAATAACATATAAAAAATATATGTGAATCTCCCTCTCTCTTACAAGTTAGTTGTTTTTCCCCTATTCTTCCAAAACATTGATGTTCTGTAAAGGGTTCTTTAGAGGAAAATTAGGAAGTTGAAGCCTGTTTTCCTGAGGCAGCAGGACTGTATTGGGCTTTGGTTCCTTGGTTGGTTGGTTCTGCTTCAGTCTTTTGTCTCTGGTTAAGAAACTAATTTAATTAATAACAAGAAATGTTTTTTTATATGTATTTTTATGTTCTCCATAAACCAAGAAATAGAATGATCATCAAGCAGCAAAATATTTATTTACTTTGCAATACATAAATGATATGCACATATTCAGATGTTAGGCAGCCCAGTATCATTGGTCAGAAGATGTCATATGCGGTACTATTCTCATTTTTCAGTTGGGAAAATAGAGTTACATTCAATCGCTTGCCCAGGGCAACATAAATGTTCAGAAATCACCTGCAAAGAATAACTAGAACAAACCAGAACTACAGAGAGGAGTCCCTGGTTATGAGTCAAGAAGGTTGTGAAAGCAGCAATGTATTTTTTTAATTTAATCTAAATTTCTGTTCAAAAGAAAACTTAGATTCCCCAATGGAGGAAGAAAACTCTGGGTTTAGACTCACGAAACCTGAGCCCATCTCTCATTTTTCACCAAATGAATGTAGACAAGTTCTTTTTGTGGGAGCAAGTTTCTGAATTATGTGAATGAAATGCAATTTACAGCCTGCGATCTGCTCTTTATTAATCACTTGTTTGACTCTTAGGAGTACTCGAGGACCCTACTGAGGATCATGCCCTACCATGAAGGCTCAGTTCCGAATGCATCACTCAGGACAGCCTAGGTACTGAAGAGAGCTTGAAAGAGAAGCTGCTAAAGAGAACAAGAACAGGACATGTGGTCAGGGTCTTGAGAGGCCAGTTACAATTTTGTTTAGTATCTCAGTAAAAATTGGGAGCTGTGTTTTTTCATGGATTTCCTACAATATATCTGCCTAAGTGGATTCTGTGGGGGAGAGCTTCTCGGTAATTAAAGCTCAAATACCGCCTTTTTTGTTGTTTTTGAGAATGAAAGAAAACTCCACATGTCCTCCAATTAAGTTTGAGCAAAACTGAAACAGGTTTCAGAACTGAAATGTGGTCCCAAAGTGATTTACATCTGCTCAGTGGGAACCAAAGGAGGAAGGAAATACTAGCAGTACCATCTTCCAAGACATGTCTGGTCCTGTTAATATTTGTTGAGTTGTGGTATAGTTAAGAAGTTCCAATACTGTGAAAAATGATGTGGCAGAATATGTTAGCAATTAACAGCATATACCACAGCAATGGAAAGCTCTTAGTGCTTCGTACTATCCGCATTGAGATGTGGTCAAAGGAGAGAAACTAGGTTTCATTTTGGCTGTAAGGCAGAACACAGGCAATCTAAAATGAAAGAAAGATAGTTCACAATAGCTAATCCCTGTGGAGGACCTGATTTCTGCATGGACATTTGTTTAGAAATTAAAAGTTAACACAAAGTCATGGTGACTAATTTTTATTGGTCTTAATAAAAGAGAAACAGTATTGGAAGTATCTGTAACTGTGTGCATTTTGAAGACCAAGTGTTCAACAAACATGAATCAACTCCTCAGACATCAGCTTTAAAAGCGTGAAACAGCAAGAAAATAGTGAATGTTGTTTGCTTCATTGTTAATATTTTATATCCCTTTCATACAATGGGGAGGAGAGTCACTGTTTTTAAATAGAAAACAGAGTAGCATCTCCTTCCATATATTGTCTACCTGGCTTTCTCCGAGGCTTTCGATATGGTTCCCCACAGCCTCCTCCTAGAGAAACTGGTGTGTTACGATCTAGGCAAGTGGTCTGTGGGGTGGATGAGGAACTATCCCATGGAAGACAGTTGTCCTTGGGTTTCTCCAACATGAGTCCTTCCTACAAGTGTAGGTCCCTCTCATGGCCAGCAGTCCTCCCGGCAACGGACCACTCCAGTACAGGCTTCCCTCAGATTTGCTGCACATGCCTCAGGGAAATCTCTGCTCTGGCACCATTTTTCCTCACTGACCTTGGTGACAGCATGGTTGCTCCTCTCACCTCCCTCTTCTCTTCAACACAAAGATCTCCCCAGCACAAAAGACAGGAAAAAGAGGCTAGCAGAACAGGTTTCCCTTCTTAAATACACTGAGCACAGAAATGCTGATGGGTCTGGCCTTCGCCAGAGGCAGGTCCAACTTTTACCTGGGTTGGGGAAGGCTCTGGAAGTTTCACAAGGAGCCATCCTGTAGTCCTTCCATTACTAAAAAGCTCTGCCAGCCACAAACCCACCACAGTTGGAAAAGTGGACTAACAAAAACCTTTTGAAGTTCAACAAGGAAAAGTCTAAGTTCTTGCACCAGGGGAAACACAATCCAGGAGCGCAGCACAGGTTGGGATTTACCCATCTGGAGAGCAGGTCTGTGGAAAGGGACCTGTGGGTGCTGGTGGACAACAAACTCAATGCAAGTGAACAGTGTGTTGCTGTGGCAAAGAAAAACAGTGGAATGCTGGATTTTATCAACAAGAGCATCACCAGAAGAGATAAAGAAGTCATTACCCAACTCTACTCAGCACTTGTCAGGCCACACCGGGAATGCCATGTTCAGTTTTGGTCCCTGCTATAAAAAGGTGTGGACAGGCAGGAAAGGGTCCAGAAAAGAACCATAAAGTTGACCAAGGGACTGGGAAATCTGCCATGAGGAAAGTCTGAGAGTATTTGGTTTGCTCAGCCTTGAAAAAATGGGGAGATCTTATCACCGTGTTCCAGTATTTAGAGAGTGAATACAAAGAAGATGGAGACTCCCTTTTTACAAGAATTCATATGGAAAAGATGAGGTATAATGGACACAAGTTACTCCTGGGGAGACTGATTGGACATAAGAGGAAAATTTTTCATGATGAGATGAACCTTTGGAATAATTTCCCCAGATAAGTGATGGACTCCCCAATATTGGACATCTTTAAGATTCAGCTGAACAGGATGCTGGGCCGTCTTGTCTAGACCAGGTTTTTGCCAAGAAAGATTGAACCAGATGATCCTTGAGATCTCTTCCAACCTGATATTCTAGGATTCTATGGTTTTGTGTCTCCAGAAACTGAAAATTGAAGCAAAGACCATCTATCCCACATAAAATGTGCAATAGTTGCAGAGCTCTGCAAATGAAATCAGTAAGTTGAAGAATATCTTATGGGCACTTGGAAGGGTCAGGTCGCAAGAAAATTAATTTCAAGGTGAAACTTGGTGATGGTGTAAGGGACTGGATGCACTAATGCAGATGGGTCTCATGGTCTCTACTTATATGAAGAAAAATGTCACTGATAAAACTGTCTTAGGAGTATTTAGAGGCTCAGTTCAGCTTTTAGCATTGCTCCTAGATACGAACATCATGCTATCTCAGCTAAGTATCTACATCCTTCTAACTTGTTTCCTCCTCTTCAGACCTCTATATCTCATCACTGGATTTCTCGTTTTCCAGCATTTATCTTTGTAAAAGGAAATCTTCCTATGCAAAGAAGATTGAAATCCTCAAAAGGTGTAACCTCAGAACTTTACAAGAAAGGCAATTATTCTAGTTTGGAAACGTGACTTGGTGTGAGAAATCCCATCTAACTTCAGGAAGGTCTAAGTGCAGACATGGTTGCATGACCATTTTCTAAACTACTCTTAGAGAACGTGGACAGAAGTACACCTGGGATTTTCGATATCTACCTGAAGTTGGAAGACTGGTGTCCTCACTTGACAAACACCTACACATAGAAAAATGAATTAATATGTTTCAAAGCTATGTGCATAACTTTCACGGTATAGACAAGTAAAGCAATATCCCCTAAAATAAATTACCAGTGTGTGCCCTAAGTTTTATCAACCGCTGGAAGCTCATCAGAGCAACACATATGAATCTATGTCTTAAATGTTGTCTATGTATGTTCAGAATACACAGGTATTTGAACATGCTATCTTTGTTCATCCATATCTTATTCTTTCTCAGTTCCTGTGTGGGTCTTTTTCATGCTACAGTTGCTGAAAGAGAAGGATATGAAAAAAAACCTAACATAGATTCTGACTGGGAAATTTGAGTGAACCCTTAATGTTGAGGCACTACAGGAAGAGAAATATGTATAAACTATACTTTTATCTGCATAACTGTACCCACACTGGGGGTTTCACTAATATAAATTTTGTTAGTTTCTATGTCAATATTGTCAAATTTTTTTCTAGAGTTGGCCAGAAAGCAAGCTTTATCTTGCTAAAAAAGTCAAGGTTTCAGAAATCATTTTCAGTCTACAGTGGGACAATGCCGAGAGCATTCCAGAAAAAAAAATTGCAGCAAAAATGTATGTGAAAAAGTATTTTCCACTGTTATCTTATAAGCCCCCCATGAGCTCACAGGGACTACTGTATTGCAGCTGTACTAGTAAATTAAATTGCCCAGGGACTTCTCTCTGTCCTGAGGCAAGCTCACAGGGCTTGTGTTGACACAGTTAATTGCTTTTAACCCCCTAAAACATGCTGACTGCATCTATACTGGCTCAAACTATCCCCTCAGCTGTGCTGTGACATTTCTGGGAGAGAGGTAGTTAGCCCAGGCCAACCTATTACCAAGGATCATGCTAAAAATTTAACTGTACTGACAATCATCTGCCCATGCTCAGATTTGCCCTGACCCTGTTTCACACACTTGAAATAAGATTTCTCAGGAGACCATTCTGAAGTCCTTGCTTTTGTTCTTCTATGCCAAAGTAGTTTCCCATGGTATTAGCTATTTTGAGAAAGGATTCTCTCTGCTTGGTTTTGATGAGAAATTCCAGCTTCAGCTTGCAAAATTGTCCTGACAAAAAATTTAGTGGAAACACATGCACTGGTGTAAAAAGTTCAGATGAATCTGCATTTTTCTTCAAAAAAAAATCGTGCTGTTGACAAATTCCACCAGTGCAATGATTGATTTAAGACCTGCCTTCACTGAAGTGTTCATCTGTACTTCAGACCTTGAATGTATCTGGTTGCTTTTCCAAGGCCATAGTTGCTAATGCAGTTCACTCCATAGCAATTACATTGTGGTTTTATCGACGTAAGAGTTGGATTACACAATCTTACAGATATCAAAGGGTATAGCTATTCTTTTTTTTTTCCCCCTTCACTTTTTAACTCATTATCTTCCTGACTGCAGTGGCTTCAGTCACTCCTAACACAGTTTATAAATACACTGTTTGGAGACATTAGTGCACATGTGCTTTGTCCTACATTAATTCCTAAGAAATGTACCTCTTGGAGCATTCATCAATACAGAAATCAAGTATCTGAATAATGATAGAAAAATAAACAATGAGATTTGACTGGACGGAAAGCTGATTTGTATTTTACTAACTTTCTCTCAGTTATTCTTATTTTGTCAGTCTGCATGCATCTTCTCATTTTTCCTTTTCCCTTCTTGTTTATTAAACAAGTCATTACTCCGGTAAAGAAAAGCATGTCCTCTTAATTCCAGCTCACTTCAGAACCTGCTTTCACACCATAGAAAAATGAATAGGAAAATCCTGAACATGTTTGAAGTGGTTTTAAAATTCTTCCCCTCTTTATAAGACAAGTTATGTTTATCAGTAGCTTTAACTTTAGGGGATCTACAAAGGGACTGGCATGTCAGCAGAAGACTTATAAGCCTCCCTAACAGTATCAAAGACATTAGGGCTCTCTCAGTGGTAGGATGCTAGAGTTGCATACTAAAGATAGCAGACACATGCTTCATGGAAGTAGCACTACTGGAATATAAACAAGCCCCCTTCGTCCAGACATTTTTGGTTATGTTTACAGATTAAATCTCAGGATGTGTATATTAGATGTTCTTGTTTCAGGATATTAATGGCAAAATGAACCTGTTTTTGATGTTTAAGTCACATTAATGTCTGATGGACTGTTAAAATGTTAAAGGGTACACCAGACATGCTGTAGTATGTGACATATGTTAGTCATACCATACTAGCTAGGAATTTGGATTTGTTTATAATGAACATAAATTGACTGAATTTAACCCCCCTCTGCCTCCCCCAAAAGTTAAATCACCTTAGGTTCCATTTCCTCTGAAAGACAGTCTTGAAAAATTAGATGAAACTTGAAAAGCAGTTGTATTCATATTTCAACAGTAGTACATAAAAGCAACCTGCTTAGCAATATGATTTGTATGACCTGTGGACAAACAATTGGATATCAGAAGAACATTCAGAGGTAGCTGCTTGCTCTTGAAGCAGTTTGGCATGACAATTATTCTAACTCTCAAGTCACTTTCAGTGCAGTTGCCATCATTAAAATAAATCGGTTTAATCCTGGATACATTTGTGCTCAGGGTCATTTAACTCATTCTCTATTATAGAAATGCTGAGCATGAACATTGTCAAAACTGAACTCCAGTAAGGACAGACATACAGGTAGGAAGGCCAAACAAAGTAGCATAATGTAGCTCAGATTTGAAAGATTATGCTAATACACTTCACAAAAACTAAGGCTGCCTCATTATTTTCTTATTCTTCCCACCTGTGTCTATCCCGTATTTCTTCCTTTATACTAGCACTATAAATCCTTCTGAAAAGAGACAGTGATTATAATCTTTGCTTCTATGATGGAGCTTCAGCACGTGAACAAATCATTATGACACAGAACAAAAGCTAAAATTTACCTTTTTTTTTTTTGAAACATCATTGATAATTTGCGTGCAAGTATGTGCATTATGGGTGGAGGGAAGGATTATTTGGTTAAGGGTCTTGAGTTTTTCTGGTATGGTACATTCTGGAGCAGTTTAAGTAAAGGAAACCTTAAACAGCTGTCAAGGGTGTGGAGCTCATACACAGTGAGAGCTGCCATAGCAATGGGAGCCTTCAGTAAGCTCAGCCTGCCAGAGAACCTCACAGGGTGCAGAGTCCAGCTGTAGTCAAGGTGACATCTCAGTACAGGAGTCAATCACCTCTGTTGACCGACACCCAGGAGGAGAGCCTAAGTGGTGACCTGGGAAGCCGCAAAAAGCAGATGTCTAAGTGATTAGGAATAAATTTGGGCCAAGTTCTAGTCTGCTAGTGAGGAAAGTGGGAAGAGAGTAGATGAAAAAGTGTGGTTGCAAGCATTCAAACAGAGCACTGCTGAGAAATGCTTTAAAATATTGCCAGTGAATTGAACTCATAAGCTCTGGGAAAATCATGCAGCGAAAATGCTGTTCTGTCCACATTCTCTGTCTTCTTTGTCAATGCACTCATGCCTCATGCCAGGCAGCACAGTAGAGGTGTCACAGATAGCAAAGACATCTCTGCTGGCTTTACAACAGCCAGAGACTTGTTGCCCTCTTCTCTGAGGAAGTATTCAGGAAGACCCTCCACATGGTACACATCATTTTCCACCACTATGAAGTGAGCTATGAAACAGTGAAAAATTAGCTCAATAGGCTGAAGGATCTGGCTTCTTGGAGCAAATTTGTATTTGAAAAAACTGTTGCACAGACTGATGCTAATAAATAAACATATCAAGCCTGTTGTCTCTGAACCCGTAGCTATGCAGAAGTATTTCCTTTCTTGCTTCTTGAACATGCCCTTCACAGAGGCAAATAAGAGCAACCATGTACTTTAACCAGTCAGGCATTTTAATGTTATAAACCAACACAGCTGTATTTTCAGAGATGATAATATTTCACTTTATGTCCTCTAACCACTTTAAATTTTGCAAGGTGTTATTAAAAAAACCCCCAAACCAAAAACCATCAATTTTTTCCTCAGCTTTACTTGCAGAAAAACATTTTAGTACTGGGTATTCTTGTGGAAATAGAATTTTTAAGTCCTGGATCAGTAAGTGTGAAGTTATCTCTGAGGAACAGTGAATCTCTTTTCCTTTCAGCTTTTGAAGACACACCCTTGGTGGGATATCAACAATAAATCCTATCTACGAAGAAAATAAATTTGCAGACGATTTTTGGATTTGGTCTTAGGCCAGTTAGGCACAACTTCTGACAATTTTGAAATTATCTGGAAGAGAAGTTTTTAACAAAAAAAAAAGTCTTGTGTCAACTGAAATATCTCAGATAAACATTTGATTATGGTTTAATTTTTAATTGTATTGGGAACACAAAATGAAATACATCATAAGGACAGTAAGCATGAAAAACTGTTTTGAAAGGAAATACTAGATGCCCCATTCCAAAATTATAAACCAAGACATTTTGGCAATGTCGGAACATCCCTGTCTGCCAAAATTTAATTTCAACAAATCTAATAGGATCTTGTAAAGTATTTTGCTTTCAGAACTTAATTTTTCAATTCTTCATCTTATTTTCTGGCCAGCAATAACATAATAGTGATTCTAAGTACATACGATTAATTCACCTGTGCCTGCACATCTTCCTAGTGAAGAGTAAGGGTCTACTCTTAAAATTGGTTTCTATTCTGAAAGACACTGAATGAAGTTTCAATTAAATGATAAAGAGTTCAAAATAGGTGCAATTAAAATAGTCAAGGAATAAGAAAATTAGCTCTTTTAATGGTGTAAGAACATGACATACACATGAGCTGACTCAACAAGTTCTATTTCTAATCCTGGCATCAATATAGGACTGATATCACTTCATTTTATTTAAACACTATTCCAGGGCTATCTTTGTCTGTATTTAATGAGAGGAGGGAGGTACTTCCAGAGCAAGATTCGTTCCATACTAAAGTAGGTGCCAAAGGTAAGTGATGTGCTTCCTTCTGTAAATTTAGGCATCCCAGGTGAGGTGTCTGGGGAATGCTGTCACATCTGGGCTCAGTATTCCAATTTCTGCAAACTGACGATAAGACTAGAAAATGAGACAAAAATTGGCTTATGAGAAAATGCAAACTCATGGTCAGTGTTATGGTAGTTCTTGATACTTCTTAGGGCATCACTTAGAAAACCTCTGCTGGGATTGATGTCCCACTCTTCTCACTCTCTGATAGAAGGAGAATGGAAAGAAAAGAGATTTAAGAAGGACCCTCATCAGAACAGGTCTCCACTCCTTCACACAGCAGCAGTGAAAGGAGCTCTGTTGATGCTCTCAGTCTCAGAATGTAGAATAAGAACTGAGGTTCAAGCTAATGGGTGATACCTACCTCACTCTTTTCTCCATTCACACAACTAGCTCCCAGAGAGGTTGTGTTCACTTTATAGTAGATGAGAAAAGGCTTGAAAACAAACAACTTCTGCTTCCTTTGTTTTAGTCTTTCAGAAGAATTGCAATGAAAAGAACAGCCATCTTAAGACCAAATCTTATAACACAATGTGTTTTGCCCCAGAGGAGCATCCTATCCCTTCATTATCTGTTAAGCACAGTCCTTTGACATGTCTAGGACAGGATTTAAGCATAAATGGTTGTTATATAACTCTCACAGTCTTACAGTATGCTGGGAGGTCTTATGGGAGTAGAGTGGAAAACTTGTCTTTAAATGAATCTGAGTAGAACTTTGAGAGGCTCTGTGGATCTCAGATTTGTCTTTGGGGTATACAACAGTTCGTAAGACTGCTACTTTTTTGTGACATAGCTTTTATGGGGCTAGAGCCAGAATATTAAGCTCATTACTTCCAGATGGAAAGGTTGGACAAGACAGAAATCCTTGGCATGGGGACCACGGACAGAGTGGTGTGATATGGACATGACATATTGAAGCAATCTAGATAGAAGATACAATGTTAGCCAAGGTTGTCAGTTGGATACTTTTAAAACATTATATGGTTTGTAACAAGGTATTGTGTATCCTTCGAAACCCTCCAGATTGAAATCCTGGAAAGACTGTGGGGAAAATTGTGATTATTTTGCTTAAGTTACTAGAGTTCATTTTATATATATTAAGAGCTTGGCATCATTTGCCTGCAAGAAATTTTAGGCCAGCAATTTATACCGTACGAGCAATGTACATCATGCTAGCAGCACTTAAATGAGTCCAGGTGCTCATTTGTAACTTGGGATCCTGTGTGTTCTTATTCACGGTCTACACACCGATAATAGTGCAGTGCCTCAAATGAGAATGCGACTCAGATATGTTTCATGAACCACACATCTGTTAACAAGAGACGCTTTTTGCAAGAAATCCTGACGGTTACACTGACGATTTTCCACCAGGGGGCATGGAAAGCCCACAAGATTAATCACTCTTCAGCCGTATTTTTCCATGTTGTGCCAATGCATATTGCTTACGGTCTATTTAGCAGTCACACTCACCATCGTCCAAATTAAAAATATATATTAGCTAAGCAAGAATTGGAACCAAAGAGGGACACATTACAAAGACTTGAGGACAAGTGGGCACTGGATACAGTCCTTCACATAATCTTTATTGTCCAGGTGGACTATCTATCCACTGTGGAATGCTGTTCCTATTCGCCAAAAAAAAACTTGTTCATATTTGTGCTTTCTCTGGTTTCAGAGAACTTTTATCCAAAAACTTTTCATTGGAGCTGTTGTGTACAGCAGAGGACTTAATATATTTCAGTACCTCCAGAAGGACTGGATCAGGTACTCAACTGGTATTTCCTAGGATATCACTTAAAAAACTTCTTCTTGACATGATGTCCCACACTTAACTGGATGCATGAATCAGGCAGAGAAAATAATTTAGAGCAAACCCACACCATGATCTTTTCCTTTCATGCACAGGCCCAATGAAGAGCACAAAAGCCTTAGTGACAGACACATAAGAGACAGTCAAGTTTTCAAGACTATGTTAGAGAGGTATAGTACCAATTCCTGTGGAGCTGCCTGTATTTGATACATCATCTCCAAACTTGTAAATCCTGGGCCATCTCCAGTCAGTGATAAGATGCCTCAGAACAAATCAGTGCATATTTAGCAGCTGGGTTTTTTTGCCATTTCCTTCTGTTTTCCAAATGTAGTTGAGCCAACACCTTCTCTTATTTTTATGAATATAGACTCTCATTCCTTTGGCTTTGAAGCAAACTTGTCTCATTTAATGAAATTGATAACTTAATCACTTTATTTAAGAGGACTGGTTTGGTAAATTCCTGAAAGTTGCACTGTAGGCTCTCTTTCCTGTCCTGTACACAAAACAAAGTAAATACAAATAAGGAGCTGTTTGCTCCAAAGGGAAGCTTTGAACAAGATATATGCTAGGGCTTTCAAGGGAACGGTGAAAATTTGGAAAAACACAACACATAGCCTGTAAGGTAAATATATGTCTGTTAATGTCTTTCTCTTCATTGCTTGTAGGGTTTCACTGTAAACCATGCATTTCACTCTTAACCATTTATTAATGTTCTCTCGTTCCACACTCAGTGTTAAGAAAGAATTATTAAGTGAAATTGCAATGAAGATCTGTTAATACCTCTCCTACATACACTAACCTTTACAAAACAGGTAGGTATCAGATTCATTCAGCCCCTTAGAAGCACAGAGATGCTATGTCTGCAGTCAGCCAATTGTGCAATAGCTTCAATCATGCACAGGGAATTCCAGGGCTCTGGATTAAAATATTAGTCACAGATAATCTCATTTATTTTGTAGCCTTTAATACCGCACTCTTTAACTACTAAGTACATCCCCCTCTTCTCCAAAAACAGATGGAAAAAAAAATGGAAAAGAAAAAAAAAGGCAGAAGGGCTCTGTTTTTAAAGAAAACATTTGTAAACAGACTCATGTAGAATTGCAGGAATATCAGAGGACCCTGTGACAGTAAGTAAGAGCTATTCCACTTTCAGGACCAATTAGTTCTGAAAGCTTTTCAGATGACCTATTTTTTAGAGAGACTGTGTAATGCATTTCCTAAAATCTAGTGTTCTCTTCTACCTAACTGATTTCTAATCACATTAACTTGAACCTATACCACATCTTCCACAGTTAGAGAACTGGACAAATCAAAACAAATAATAAAAAAAAACCCACCCCAAAACAACACAAACAAGCAAAAAAACTTGTAAATTGATTAATTTTATTTTGACCTGAGAAGACATAAGGAAATTTGACCTAATAAACACAGTTATATAATTTGGCTATATCTAAATTAAGGCTAATATCTTGTTCTCAAACAAAGTCTACCTTTCCAACAGGATCTGAACCTTCATTTGAAAACAAAATGAAAGTTTCTGTCAATCATGTATACCCGCAAGTTAATCACAGTTCAGCACTTAAAACTATTCTACATTCTTTTTGAAGAAGAATCTACAATATATGACCTTATTAGAGAAGTTCACAGACTATGGAATAAATGAATCTATGAACAAATTTAATTAATTTAATTAAATTATTTAAATTTGAGAGACAAGAAAACTCCTCAGTCCTATTGAATCAAACTAATTGAAATTCAGATACAGAGACTAAAATAGATGTGATTTATTTCTCTCATAAACAAAAAATAAGACTGCAGTAAGAACTTCTTACTAGGAAGTGCTGAAAGATCCTCAGACATTGTCATACATCAGGTCAAATTAGAAACATATTTGCTATATTTATCATCTCAGATTTTGAATTTAGAACGATTAAAAGAAGCAAAATTCGCAAAAAAATGGTCTTTCTTCAGTGTATTGACACAGGAAAAAATAAAAATGGATGGAAGTGCAGTTTGAAGATAGTGGAGGATATGCAAGGAGATCATAGAATCATAGAATCATAGAATGTTAGGGATTGGAAGGGACCTCGAAAGATCATCAAGTCCAATCCCCCTGCCAGAGCAGGAATGCCTAGACTATGCCACACAGGAACGTGTCCAGGCAGGTCTTGAATGTCTCCAGAGAAGGAGACTCCACAGCCTCTCTGGGCAGCCTGTTCCAGGGTTCCGTCACCCTCACTGAGAAGAAGTTTCTTCTCAAGTTTAAGCGGAACCTCTTATGTTCCAGTTTCAGCCCATTACCCCTTGTCCTATCAGTGGTTGTCACCAAGAAGAGCCTGGCTCCATCCTTGTGACACTCACCCTTGATATATTTGTAAACATTAATGAGGTCACCCCTCAGCCTCCTCTTCTCCAAACTAAAGAGCCCCAGCTCCCTCAGCCTTTTCTCATAAGGGAGATGCTCCACTCCCTTAATCATCCTAGTTGCCCGGTGCTGGACTGATGGCTCAAGATGTCAAACCAGTAAGCTTATGATGGTAGAAGAGCTGAACAGCCTGCAATAAAGTACATGGGGCCAGTAACTCTGAACACTCTTCGCTACAAACAGGTTCCGGTATGCAAGTTTTGGGCACAAAACTCTTTAGACTGGAAAACCCTCTTCAGAGTTCCCACAGACATGGGACTCTGCACTGGGAAGGGTGTGCAGCTATGTGCCTGGAAAGAAAACCACAACAATGAAGTCAGTGTACATCACATTTTATGCTTCAGTGAAGCATAGACCAAAACTCTGGACAGATCTGCCTTGAAGGATCATCATTTACCTCCAAACTGCAGGAGTGAGGGAATAGCAATGCGCTGCCAACAACAGAAGAAGGAGATGGAGTTTCACTGAGCTGTGAAAAGAGATGGCCAGTCCGTAGGCAGGGAAGCAGTGGCTCTTCACAGTCATCATGGTATCACTATACCTCAATTCCCTGGAACTGCATTAGTGCATCTTGCCACACTCTGATGCTTAGATGACACAAATTCTTGGCTGCACTGTAAAATCCTGACATAAAACCATTCTTTCCAGTACCCTTGCACTTCCTATGGTGCTGCTGGATAATTTACAGACAGCAAACTTTTAAGAAAGAATAAATGCAAAATTAACTGGGACTGGTAGTTCTTCCAGAAATAAGCATGTAGGACCAAGACAGGACACAGCCAAGACATTCAGAAGGAGTCACTACAACTACTCAGAACTACTCAGCTGTTTCCCAGGCCTTTGTAGTCTTAGTAGAGGCTGTCCTAGTAGGGACAGTCTATCCCCCAGGAAATTTGTCCTTTCAAAGGACAAACACATTAACCAGAAGCAACAAGCTTTCTACAGGAATCACTGAAATTGTGCAGTGACTTGTGCCCAAGGTCAGATGGGATGATCACAATGACCCCCTTGGCCCAAAAGCTGACAAGTCAATGGTAGTTTGTTACAAATACAGTAGCCAAAAGATTTAGGGAAAGATAATTTTCACCAAAGTGATTCCAGACAAGTATCAGTTGAAAACTGACACTGAAAGGATTCCCCTCTACAAGCAGATACATCAAATGAAAAGAGACATGTACTTACAGTAAACAGAAAGATTCTTTCAAGACTTAAAACTTGGGAAAAGAATCAGTTACAGACAGATTTCCTGCAGCTTTTTAAAGTATGGTTTTGTAACAGCTGTCTCCAGTCCTGTGGAAATATTCCAGAAGTGAATCCTGTCCCATGACAGAAGGACTGCTTTGATCACACTGATTATAAAAGCAGATACACAAGGTCACAGTGACAGAAACTTTCTCTTTCTTCTCTGAATGTGGAACCTAAAACTACTAACCAAGCCTTTAGCTACCTGGATATCTGAAATTGTTCCTATTCTCACCCAGAGGAGTCAAACGACTTTGACAAAATGTAAATTTGCAGCCGTCAATACTCATAATAGTTTTCCTTTACTGTATCAAGCTCAGCTAGCAGTGGGATCAGCCTTCCTTGGTTTTGCTGAGAAGGCAGTAGATGTAAGTGGAGACTCATAGGTTGAAAATGTTTTGGTGAAAGTGAAAATATTTACCTTGATGTCTATGAATTGCTTTGTACTTTTCCACCTCTGTCAGCAAACACTGATTGCTAAAATACTCCATTTTGAATGATAAGCATCCACTTTTACCCCTTTTTACTACGTTATTTCATATGTTTTGTATGGATCTTCTGCTTATGCCAAAACCACTGATATAAAATATATGCTTTTAAGCGAGATTCTCTTCTAGGAGATTTTTGATTCTCAGAAACCTGATATTCTTCACCTTTGTGATCTACCACATACCTTAAGCTTCATATACTTCCATATAGAATGAAACAAACCATGGCAAATGGAGATATCCAAGAGACTGAAGTGGAAAGTATGTTATTTACTTTCAACTGATTTTACACAGACACAGCAGTTTGTGAATCCTGTCCAAAGCAGTTTCTGAGTTATGACCATACTACATATTAAGACAGAGGAAGAAATGCCTGTAAGATCCTTTTATCATTGCTATAGCATATGGAACGCTAGAATGAATATCCATCCTTGGCTTCCCTACCTACATTACAGGTTTATTACTTCTTGCATTCCTATTTTGTGTGTGAGTTGTGAGACTATGTACTAACACAGGATGAGGGAGACAAAGGCTATTCTGCTATTGCTGTTTGTACTTCACAAGCTGGGAACAGCAGAAAGGGTCCATTTTTCAAATCTGTCTGAAGTCTGGAGGAAACAACACTTAGGTGCTTCAAGTTTACATGCTCACATGGTTGTTACGCACATTTCCTTAGGAAGCTAATTGCACTGGCAAACAGATAAAAACTTATTTCTAATTCTGATACTGAAGCCCAAGTTATTTTGCTAGAGTTCAGCTTCACAGGCTGCAGGCAAGGGAGGGCAGCACATCGCTGCTTCTCTTTCTTCCCACTTCCCTTGGACTTTGGGGAAGTAGGTTTGAGCTCTGAGGCTGAGGGGCTTGGGTGGGCCATGAACCAGATGGAAGGTTTTCTACATTTGCCCTTGAGAAAGATTCATTTTTTCATATACAGTTCCTGGTTCACTCTTTTTCAACCCAAGCCACATACCAAGCAGCACGAGCCCCTGTGTTTCTCAGGGTAAGCCTGCTGACCGTGTCACTCATGGCATTTTCTACGTGCAGAAATCCAGGCATCACACCTGAGACTTAAAGAGATGAGCCACCAGTGAAAACCGAGCAGAAGCTGGAAATCATGAGAGGGAGCAGCTCCCAAAACCTGCTCCCCAATGCCCACAGGAGGTCAGACAGCAGCTGATCCCTCCCACGCCATCTGCTTTTATTCCATGGATGTTCAGAAGACAGCCGTCTCCCCTGGGGCATGGTGGGCTGCTGGTGCTCAGAACTGGAAGGTGGTGGGACAGCATACTCACTTTGGGGATAGCTCCATCTATGGTCAGCGTTCCCACATGCTTGTCCCTTTGTGAATCTGCTGCTGTGCCCATTTTGGAAAAGGGGCTGAGGTTCGTGAGTTATTTAGGAGCTTTAACATGTTTCTCTCAAAGTAACTGGCCCAAGGTCACAGAGGAAATCTATAGCAGAACTGGGAAATAAATCAAAATCTGAGTCCCAGTCCGGAACCTCAGGCACAGAAGTACCATTTTTCATAGAAGGCTTAAATATGTGATGAGTTCTTTTATAATCATATAGTTTCCTTTCCAATGCCTTAAAGTTTTCTTGTTACAATCATTAAACTACTAGCTGTCCACTTTTAACAGTTCTGCAGGAATTCTTTCATGTCAGTAGTGTTTGATAATAGGCCACATATGAGGTTCCAAACTTATTTTTTCCATTATTAACCTTTCATTTACTGATGATATTTCCCTTAGTGTGTTTTGTTCTTATACCGTCCTGCACCATATGTTTATAATCATCTGAAACTTCTGAGTAATCCCATTATTTTCCTATTCTCTCACACATCATAAATGTGGGCTGTGTTCCAGGATAATTTATGCAGGATTAAAACATGGAATTGGCTTCAATGCTTCATCGATGATGTCTTTAGAGTTTATCTCCCAAATTTGTATCCTTCTCAGCAATAAAAGTCTAGGAGATGCAGGTCACAAACACACAGTCACACTCACTCACACGTATCTTGAATACTAAAGTGAGTGAAAGAAGAGGAAAAAACAGGATTCATCAAGGAAAAATTCTTCATTCAAAGCTTATTGAAATCAAGAAGACTTCCATTCACTTCTCTGTGCCTCACACTAGCTCACTATGTCTAACAGGGAAGCCTGAAATAATTATTGTACTGATGAAGTGCAGGACTGTAGTAAAGTTTTTCCAAAAGGCAGGCACAAGCAGTGAGTGTATGACAGAAGAAACAGTGAGTATGTGACAGAAGAAATAGTAACTGAGAAAAATTTGGAAGCCTAAAGCGAACAAGATTCAGCCCATAAACCCAATGTGCGAGGCAGCGGCTAACACCTCGACGAGTTCACTGGTTTTGATTAGCTGGTTTTCCTTTGCCCTGAAGGCGACAAAGCACTAAAAGCCCTTCCCTCAGAGAGTCCAGTGCCTGTTACCTCCCAGTGAAGGAGCTGGTCTGGCCTTGTCCTTCCTCAAATTCAGTAGTGGGCCAAAGGAGTCACAAAGCCCATGTGGCCAAAGTCAGCAAAGACTTAGAGGTGAGAAGCACTGCAAGGGCAGATGAGGCCACCGCAAGTGGAGATGGGACTCCAAACACAAGCGAAAACAAGTGGGTGGCAGTAGAGGGAGGAGCAAGCTCTGAAGATAATGAGAGAGGACAGGAATCACCAGGAGCGGTGCTTGCTGGAGGCAGCTTTTAGCAGCAGCTGGTTCAGGACTTGGCAGTCAATTCTAACAACCATTCTACCAAACCTGCTGAACCATCTCCAGCTATAGAACTGGCTTCAGGCCCTGGGCCAAACATACATCATGAAGATCGATGTGTTCCTCTCAGCATGTAGCCTTTGTTCCAGTAGATGAGGTAGTCTTTTGGTAGAATAGAAGACATAAATGTAGCATGGAAACCCTAGGTTCCTTCAGACAAGTGCAAGCTTCTGCTTATAAGGAGAAAATCAGATGTTTGCTAGAGCACTATTACCACTATTCTGACTTCTTCATGATTTTTCTAAGCTGTCACAACCAGCGTTTTGATTTTCAGTGGTGGATGTTAGCTTGAAACAAAATAGTACTAGGAGACCTTAGGTGAATACAGGGATTTTTTTAAAAAATAATGAAAGCTCTTTTCTTGTCCCATGTTAAAAAATGCAGGTGACTTGTTCACTGAACCCTAATAGCATGCATAGGCTTTTGGATATGGGAGAAGAACTAACAACTGCAGTTAAAGACAAGTGAAGGAGTGTGTTTGGGATGTGGAGAGAGAGTGGGATCCCTGTTTTGTTCAAATTGTCTTACATGTATATCAAACTGTGGCAATGACTTGCTAGGTAGGGTAGGAGTCTAAAACTGAAATCAGGAAAAAAAGTAAGGCTGGCATGTAGACATAAGTGAAACAAGTGCAGAAGCAAGAGCAGGAACAAAGGTAAAAAACAGTCCTACTTGGGAGAAGAGGCAGAAGAATCTTTGGTCACAAATCAAAGTCTTCTCCATAGCCCAGGTTGCACTTTAACAGTGGTACTCTCTATGTCTCCTGTATTTTGAGATAATTCCAGCAACAGAGAAAACAAGTTTGTAAAACAATTTCTAGAAGGACTCTTCAGGAAAACACTTGAGTATTTTGGACTAGACTGAAAAATGTGATGAAAATAAAAAAAAAGGAGGTGCATATAGCTTGGGATAACTGGAATCATCTTCAATATCGACTGAGGCTCATCCTGGGTGAGAGAGTTGTCTTATGAGAAAGAAGTTTTTTATTTTGCAATTAAAGAATACATAGTACTGACTTCATATGTCAGTTGTAAATGTCACTTTGCTTCTTTTTGTAATTTCTGAGTGCACGACATCAAAACCAAAGGCCTTTTAGGCCAGTCTTTCTATGTATACAATTTTGTAACTTCTGGGAAATAGTCTGCCCATATATTTATTACATGTTACTTATGGGTCTTTCTAGCACAGACTGAATACTCTCACAGCACACTCCTGAAGACACCTCACCCCACGCCGTGCCCTTCTGGGCAATTGAACTGAGTGTTACCTGATGGGAAGAGGTTGTGCCGCAGGATCAGGATGAGAGGCAGTGACAGGGTGCTGGCAGAAAGTCCGGATAATAAAAGATTAATCATGTAGTTCCAGAAGGATTCATAATGATCTGATGCACAGTGATAGGGCTGCAGCAGCTCATTCCTCTGCTTTGAATGAAAATGAGTCTCAAGTCCACTATGGAGACAGGGACAATATTGGTACTAGGAAATTAAATGGCCCAAAGAACATTATTTGTCCCTAAGGCCACCTGACATAACATGACTCACATTCATACTACAGGGCTTTGTCACCCCTTCAAAACAGAGAGAGGGATGGTCCCTAGCCTGGGTTACCTGAATTGTGTCCAGGCACTTTCTGTGAGGGTGTTTGGTTCCAAAAAATCGCACCAGAGAGCAAATTTAACTCTGCGGGTGACAGCAGTGGGTCTGTGTCCAGGCCTTGGCTAGTCACTGCCAGTTAATCTTACCTTCTCCTTGATTGCTACATATTCTACCTTCCTTGTTGAAATATTTACTGAATAAAAGCAACGATATTAACAACAATAAACAACAATTTCCTTAATAATTATCTGGATAACATCAGGATGGCACTGGAACTTGCATTTAGACAAAGCAGGTATGATTACACTGTCTGGACTCTGTGAACATTCTGATTTGGAGAATTAGCGTGGTTTTGAGTCATTTTCCCTCCATTAGCTCATTTTGTGGAGTGATTTTCTTGAGTGCAAGTTAAATTACTCTTGAAGGATGCTGAATCTGGAGTGCACTGCAAAATTTCTGATTCTTGCAAATAAAAGTACAAAACAAATTATGGTTTTTTATACCTTCAAATGATTATTATTAAATGCAAGCTAAAATAACACGAGTAAAAGCAATTGTTGTTTTTTTTAAACTCAAGAAGCAAAGAAGGAAACATGGGAAAATGATGAATACATACTGTAAGCACTGTAAATTAAAAAAAAAAAACCTCGGGAAAGTACTATGATTCGAACTTATCAGTGACAGTACAATGTAGACAGCTCCCACAGCTCTGAACATTACAGGTTACAGCTGTTTGTGGCTGTGGGTTTTCTGCCTGATGACCCTTCAGGAATCTGAAGAGCTGGAAGCAATATTGTTGCAGCAATAAAATCTTGTTTGGGTTGGAGGGATCTGAGGTGGGCACTGTTGTGGTCACTGCCTTGTGAGAAGGAGCTGTGTTTTGAGTTCTTAAGGACCTTGCTTTTCTACTCTGATGAAGTTTTGGAAGCCTGGGGATCCACAGGCGGAACCACTTGAGGCTGCAGGATGACGCCAAGGAAAGGAGAGAGTGGGAGGGAAGCTGCAGTGGAGCATGTTTTCCTTAAGGGCTGCTTGTCTGTTCAGAATCACATGAATCTCCCTGTCCTTTCCCACCGACTCCTGGGTCATTGCAAGGTTTCTCAGTGAACTCCCTGCTCACGGGAAGACAGTTCTTTGCCAGTTCCCGGGCTGCATTTTCACGTGTTTAGCTGCAGTTCTGAAAAGTTGTGAGTTCTCCAAACATTTCCTCACCCTCAGACTTTGCAAGACATTCTGATAAGAGAAATATCTCTAAAGCTGCTTTGTTAAATCCCGTTCAAGTTCAAAAAGTAACCAAGGATTTGTTTTTCCCCAGTTTCTATCACAAATAAACAATTTCCTCCTTAAAACGTCATCCTCGTAATCTCTCATCAGCCTCAGGAGACTGAAGGTAGTAAGTCTTTTCCAATCTACATTCATGTGCCTGGAAGTCCCGTTGCAATGAATGCTCTTTGCATTCCAAAGGTCTTTGCAGTGAGCAGCCAACTGTTTCAAGTTGCTGGCTTGATATTTTGATTGGTTTCTGTCATAGCCATGGGTTGGCAAGCATAGACATCAGCTTTATCTTTGTGCAGGAAATGTTGAGGTAGGATGAGGGCAAGATTATTTAGCCAAACAGGGAAGCAGGCACTAGTTGTTCTGGGCAGATAAGTTAGTAACAGCACTGACATCTCTGCAACTGTAATTCAGTTATAATATTGGAGGATTTGTCACTGATCCATGAGCTCAGGGAGCAGGGAAAATGATTGCTTAGGAGGTCTAAGGGGAGCAAAGCAAGATATTTTCCGTTGTTAATCGCCTGCTGTTTTGAGTGACTGGGAAAGTTTAGCCATTTATTCTGCAACAAGTGGGAGAAATGTAGTACGGTGTTAACTGAGTTAATGTCCATTTTCTAGACTTTTTGGGCACAAAGTTTGTGGTGAAATACATGAAATTTGGAAAGAGTTGCTTAGTATATTTGCAGTTAATATGACTTGAATACACTGTTGCCTCATACCTGTGGAAAATAAAAAGACCAGGAAAACACCTTCCATGGTCTTGCCTTAATAGGTACTTCAGGATGGACTTTGAAAGCACACCCAAAGTACCTTAAAAGCATTGCAGTGTAGGACCAATGGAATGATTTTTAATGTTCTTCATAAACTCATTTATTCCTATTTTGTGCCATATACATGGTAAAGGTACCTGTGTTGGATCCGGAGCTTTGGAGGGGAGCAGGGCAATGGAGGCAAAAGATCCTGCAGCGGGAAGAAAATGAAGGGTCAAAGGACTGTGTGTGTGTCAGTGGGAGGAGAGTTGTTAAACTCACTGTGTAGGTTGTAGTGCATCCCTAGCTGAGTGTACAAAAGAAGGGAGACGTGAGAAAGGTTGTAAAGGTTGGGATGGAAATAAGACTGAGACAAATAAGGGTATAGTATATCCAGTGCAATGCTACAGATACTGTAGTCAAGGAGTTGCAAGATTTTCCTGAATACACGTGAAGGCCATGGCAGGAGTGACTGGTCCCAGCCATACTCCTGCCGTTCAGGAGCCTGTAACTGTTTTGCTGGGAAGTCATGGTGCTAGACCTGAATTTCTGGGCTAATTCCAGCAAGAAACATCTGTGCTTCAACCTATCTACAGCTAACATTTAACCGTGAATTTCACAGGTATTTGAATTTATAATCAAATATTTACAAGTCACAGACATTACGTAATACTTAACGCACGGTAGTGAGTAATGAAGATAGCAGGAACAGACTGGGATTATCTAGGTAGGCTGTTTGAAAGGCACAGTGATATAGTCTGTGAAGTCAGACTTTATCTTAATCTTGTATTATGGTAATTACCATAATATGCTGATGACTATTTCTGTGCTGTTGCCAGGATGCATTCTTGCCAAAATGCCCCTTGCATCTTGTTGGAGGACCCCACAGCCTGGGATTCTAAGATGAATAAAGCAATGCCATCCTTCACTGGGATTGCGGGCCATGCTAGAATCAGATTCAGCACTGCACTGCTTGAGCTTCAATTGCTAGAGGAAAACGGCATCAAGAAAGAAAGTATGTATGAAAGAACTCTATCCAACAGCTCCAACACTGCTTAGGTCCACTGTTCTTTTCTGTTTTGTTCAGAATAGAAATGAGGTGTTTTCTCTTCAATAGTGTGAATTTTTATGAAGAATGACTGGATACAATGGTCCTACCTGTCTTGTTTTGCATAATATGTGAGGGATGTCACATATCCTTTTGTGAGCGATTCTCCATACAAGTACAAGATACTGGTGTTCAAATCAACCATTTTTTTTCCCTCTAGGCCATAGCCTAAAGCCATTATAGTGAGTTTTCCCAATACGAACATGTATCCAAGTACTACAGGTTGAAGTCTGTTAAAGACAGAGATTATTCTCTTTTGGCTACCAGATAGGTGCTCTTTAGAAACAGAAACCAGAGGAAAATCTTCACCTTTCTATGCAATATGTAATACCTAGAACCAGGTGCTTATTTTTTAGGACTGCAGCACTCTCTCCACCCTATGTTTTCCAATTCCCCTTCTGGAGTACCTTCTATGGTCAACTCACTGTGACATATGAGGAGAAAATGCTGTTTTTTCAGTTGTGAAAAAAAGGACTGGTCTAGATTCAATGTTGAACTGAGCCCTGGCTCCCCAGCTCCACAGCAGCATTTAGGAATGTGAATCCTAAATAGGAAGGATGCTCGAGTTCCAGATGAGCAGGATTTTAGACACATCCTTCCTTGTTCACCTATTTTCTATTAGCCATATCAGTCAGTTTTCCATCAAGTGGCTTGGATTTGACAAACCATTCTGATTCTATGCATCATTGGAACTGAACTGCCTTTTCCAGTAGTGCAGGTCAGTGTTTTTGTGCAAACCCAACTTCATTCAATGAGAAGTAACTTTTCTCGTCTCTCTATAAATATGTTTGCCACCATATTAGTCTGCAAAATTCTGAATGATCCCAGATGGAGCTTGGCAGGAGGAGCCTGGATTTAGCAGACACAAAACGACTACATAGTAAATCAGAAAGTAAACACCCTGTTCTAGTACAGTCAGATATTGCTTGTTTCTCCATGACAAGGTAATGTGCAACAATTTTCTGGTGAAAATTTTCTGGAGAAAAAAAGGAACAAAAAGAAGCATAAAGTTGTTGTAGTTTTTTTTAATTGTTCTAAAAAACCAAACCCTGTTGTTCCCTGGGCACTGGCAGGTCACACATTTTGGTTTACAGCATTGCTACCCTGATATCTGGCAAAGTGCAAATAGATCAAGGCAGAGAAAGATGCTCCACAGCATAAATATTTTCTGAAGCAGGACCTTTAGATGTTGCTAACAGACTGTGACTCGCCTGCAGATTTCTAGAAGCCTGGATACTCTATACTTTTTTTTGTAATATCCTAAGTTTCCACAACACAAAGTGCTGAAAAATAACAATTACTGTAGTGATTTGTGTTGACATAGCTTGGAGCGTATTAAGACTATGAGCGGGGCTGACAAAGAATGGTATATGAACTACTTTTCCAGTATCTGTAAAGCTGGGATATTTCGCACTTAATAGGAATGGATATTCCATATTAAGAATGTAAAACTTTCTGTAATACTTATGTATATAAATTGAAATTTTGACACCTGCCCTGTAAAGTGCAAGTGCAAGGAAAGGACTCACATAATCATATGACTTTTCCAAATAATTGCTTCTTGAATTTTATACATTGTAATACCAGGTGGCAAACTGCAGTGGAATAAACTGCATAGTACCTTGTCATGTACTGGGAAAGTATGCAATGTCTAGCCGTAAATCCAATATATTCTACACCTATCACGTCCTGCTTTTGAGCAGGTTATTTACTAGACTATCTGGGCTAGATTTGTGTCTTCTGTCTGCAGGCTTCACGGGCTCTATCTTCATTGTGTCTACCAATTTGCCACATTTTGTCACGCCAAAACACTTGTGTATGGTTTTATCAAGGATGACAGTGATATCTTGAAAGAAAAAATTCTGCCTGCATTTCATGGTGGGTTTGGCAATGGTGTCTCTTCCAAACTTGCCATATCCTCCAAGAAAGAGGAATTAGGTTTAAGAGGTTCTGCAGCTGTTTGGCATCCGAAATTCAGACCTTATTATTATTAGTCATTTGTGATCCCTAACCAGTCAGATTGCTTCTTTCTCTAAACATTTTTTACTTTATTTTTTTCAAAGGGAATGTAAAACTTTCCTCCTTTAAAGTCCAATGAAGGAAGGTGAAGACATTTATTTTTCAAATGTTAATAAAATGAACTTTATATTATTATTTCAATGACTGATTAAAAATATTATTTATACCATATGACTGTTTCTATGCATATTATAGGGTGTTTCATTTGTGATTCAGTTGAGATAGAACAGCTACATTCAACTTAACAGTCCTACAGAACAAACCCAAATTATTCACAGAACCCTATGCAATATAAACAGAAGTACCTCCAGGTAATATATACATTTACAATTTTCCATTCAATGGAAAAGAGAGATTTGTGTTTGCAAGGATTCAGGGAAGTCCTGTGGTTTGTATTAAGGAGGAGATCAAAATAACTGATCACAGCGGTCTCATTGGTCTTATACTCCGCGAAGCCATAACGAGTGACACCTTGCATAACTCATGCAGGCCCCACTCCAGTGGCTCAAATGGTAGTAAACGCACGTAAGTTGGTGCAGGACTTTGCCCAATGCTCTATTTTTCTCTCCATCTACCAAAATGGGCAAGTAAATGTTGCTTATTGAATTACCACGAGTAGGTTCTGAGCAAGCTTCCCCATAGATTTTGTTAGTGCGAATCAACTGTTTAGTTCTGGTCCCGAAGAACAAGCCCCGTGTGCTGAACTGTGCCATGCTCAGCACTGGCTGTAGGCCACCCACAGGTAAGGTAGACATGGAATTGAATGGAGGTCAGAAAACTCAGTTTTCTAAATAAACATTTGTACAGGACTCTACCTCTGAAGGTCAGTGTCATCAATTGTGTTATTTGAAATCACAACTCATTCAAACTTTTCTCAGTATGGACCTGAAGTAATGTTCCTTCTGCCATGTGCTTCCTTGGAACATGTTGGAGCCCCAGGTTGGTATCAGGCTTATGTATTTAGGTCAACAGTTTGTCTCATTCTTGATTCCCTGTTGGATGATATTAATTGCTGCAGATAATTGCAGTGTTTTGATCTTTAGCACATCTTTCATCTGGAAACTCTTCAGGAACTACATAGATGCTACTGAGGTATGAAAAGGCCCCCGAAATGTCGGGGAACATTCATGTAAGCATTCTGTGGGTGAATAAATATGGCAGACCCTAGGATTATGCAGCAGTATCAATTCCTGCCATAGTCACTAGATAATATTAAGGAAAAGACACCAGGTTAAGTTAAAAGTTTCACTTGAAAATCTTTTCAGTTGTATTTGCACTGTGCTGCTGCTGATTTCAGTAAGCCTCCACTGGGGGCTTTTGACTCGTTGTATTGTTGTGCCCAAAACAATGATCATTGTGTTAAAAATCTACATGTAAAACTGTGCTAAAAAGGAGATTTTTCTAACTGGTTCTTTGACTTTTTCACTTCTTTCCCAGGACTCTCTGTTCCATACAATGCAGGAGTGCTTCCAAGATGAGTCTTGCACTCAGAGATACTCACGGTGCTCCCAGTTTTCCGCCAGTGGGCTTTGAGCCAGTTGTCCCAGCCCACAGAACTGGCAGAGTATGCTCAGAGTTATTGGCCAGGAATCCAGACCCATTCCCAAAGTAGAAAAGTAGTCCTTAAAAAATAGTGATCTGGCACCTCTGGCCAAGGAACAGTTTCAGTGCCATGCTTGTAATATATATTTCTCATTTCCATCAAGAAATTTTCTAGCTAAATCCAATCAGATTACAACTGCAATAGGGTTTGTATCAACTGCTCAAAGACAGCCTAGCATGACCCATTAGATACAGTTTGGGAATCCAGCAAAGTGATCTCTAATACTGGCACATGAGATTTCATAGGAAAAATTAGTCTGAGGTTTTCGGGTTTTTTTCAGTTTCTGTCTTTCCAAAGAATGTAATTACACGGACTCCCTTTATGAAGCACCTTGAGATGTGCAGAGTACTAGTCTAACAGCTGGGTGTTGTTATTAGTCTGTTCAGTTGATATTGTATATTATATCCATGGAAATGTCATATACAAATGGCTTCCAAATGTAAAAATAAACAATGTGGTTATTTAAATAGCATTTCTCCCATAAAGGGAGATGCGTATTTATTTTTAGTTCAGTATTAACAAATGCTGACAAAATCTAGATTTGAAAGGATATGCCAAAAGAAAAGTGCAAGTAAATACATTGGATTTGGACTGAAAGGTGATGATGAGAATTGTATAGTTCCCAGTAGGAGTAATTTTATGATTTTGTTTTATTAATCTTACCTTATGTAAATGAGTTTCACTGACTGAAAGAAGCTCTTCATAATGGTTAATATCTTGATGGGGAGAGAGTCCATCACATACTTTAATCTCTGCATGCAAAAAAGAGTAACAGATTTATCTTTTACACATCACTAAGAAATTATTATTGTGTGGAAGGCACCAGGCTTCAAGGACTGTAAGTAGTTGGTAGGAATGCTTGACATTTGACCAAGGAGAGCTACAAGTTCTTTTCCTCCTGTATTATAAAAAAAAAACCAGAATGATTTACCTGAGACTGCAGGCCAATGCTTTGGCAGGTTTTTAACACAACTTCAGAGTAAGTTACAGATATGTGTTTATTCTCTTGTTGCATTATAATGTATCAGCATCAATTTTAAAGATATCTGGAAATATTCCAAAGAGCCGGTGAAATCACACGAACTTGGGCAAAAATAATTATGCCAAAGCATCCACTTCTTTGTTTCTTCTTCTACACAAATGTGACTGCTTTTTTTTCTTATTACCACTGACATCTCAAGTGTCAAACACCAGGAACTGAGTCTCCGTAAACAGTTATTTTGGAAGATGAAATATGTGTGCTTAGTTTTGTCTGTGAAAAGTTCTTCCGATGTGCAGCTAAAGCAGGGAGCAAGAATCTGCAGCTGCAAGTGGGAGAGCAGAAAGGGAGGATCCAGATTTTAGAGATTTATTTATTTAAATCAAGTCTACTTTATTATTGCAACCAGTTTTGTCAGATGTGCAATTCACACTACACGAGTGAAACCTGAAGTAATGATTCTTGCTTAGACTTAATTCTATAGCCTATTATCACTTCTGCCACTTCAAGGCAGAAGCTTCTCCCAGATGTCACACTCTATCAGTGAGGTATATCCAACCAGATTCACCCAATCCAGGGCAAAATGAAAATCACAGCAGTGTCCTTTGAGAAAATTTCAGTTATTGCTCATCTTTAAATATAATACGTAGAATATAACACACAGATATAATAACAAAGCATGTGGAAGCTCTATCTCAGAATACTGCATAATAAAATGAACACTAATTACTTAGCTTGAGCATGTAAGTAGCTGTAAATCCGCATATAAATCTCTTGTCAGTGTGAACTGTCTAACCACTTGGGTGTCGTAAAGGGTTATCCTTGTAGGCTTTGACACCCAAAATTGTCCAGGTTTAGACACCTAACTCCAAGAAATAGTTGATAATTATTAAAACAGCATACTCTGGATGTGGAGTGCCCACAAGCTGACTATAGATCAAAGGCTCTTAAGGAACCACCAGCTCCCAGTCAGGCAGGTCTCTGGCTGTGACAGAATCCTTGGCGTTGGCACACACCATCGCACTGAATGTGCCAAGGCAGAAATGGAAGTGTGAATGAGCCGGTGACGGGACATGTGCACACCTTACCTTGTTAGCCTACAGATTTGATGCCCAAATACCTCTTGAGATATAGCCCTGATGACTTCTTTGTTGAGCTGTATTAATTTATTCACAGTGCCCAGCATGCAGACCATAGGACATACGTACTTACTAGGACAAATCACTCACCCAGTGACAGTGTCTTGATAATTTTTGTTTCGACACTAAATAAATCTGCAATAGACAGACATTCACCTGTATACATATATGTTTCAAGGATACATTATGTTACTGCACAGGCATTGCTAAACTTCCTTTATTCTAATGAATAAGGAAAAGAATATTCCCCAATGTGGTCTGCTTAGCAGGAAGGTCTCTACTCCTCCAGTGTAGCTGAATTATACTTGACAAGTAAAATTGTAAAGCACCAAGTTAAAAAGCAGTTTCTTCTAAATATGACACCACAATTAACACGAGTGTTTCTCCATTCCTCTACAACATAGCTGCTTGTGAAGTCTGCTTATAATAATGACATTTGATGGCTTGCAGGCCAAACAAAAAATAGTTACTCCATCGTTTCATATGAAGTGGAGGATAATTATTTTTGGAATTTTTATTAACAGACCTAGAAGCTACAGTAGTTTATGCTTCCGTTGACTCAGATATATATAAAATGGTGGATAAAGGAGTAGTTCAGTTTACATTTTCTTTCCACTCTGCTACTGCACAGAGCTGGAGAGAGCTGAGTCTCACTGTTCCTACAAAGTGATGTTATCCTTACAGCTACTTGTGTCAGCCAAGCCATATGGACCATGCACTTGAAGACTGACCTCTGCTCGGGTTATATTTTCACAAAATTTTTAAAAAAACAGGATCGTTTCCTTTTGTTTATCTATTCCCTTGTTCAAATAAAAGAAGTTGAAATAATATGAAACATGTCGAGTTTTGCTATCAGTTGGACTAGCTTACATAGGCGTAGAACTATTCTAAGTATTTAGAGCCTTTAATTAGTATGTTTTTATAAACGGACATTTCTAATCTCTTTGTATTTTCAAGCAGATGTTTTTGAATTAAAATCATCCTATTTCAAAAGACATCATTGGGCTTATAATATTTAAATAATACATTCCTTTTGATCACAGTATTGTGACATACCTCAGACATCTTCATTGTTTGTGCTATTTCTTCAGAGCTCCAATGAAAGATGATGTTGTGTTGGCAGTGATTCAACGGGTTATGTTGGACATTGCTCTATGCTATGCGGTGTTTACTAAAACCAACCCTATAAATAATTTAACCTGTTATTATTACACAGGAGGCCTTTAAATTAACTTGTGGTGACAGAAAAACTACAAACTCTGACCTGCTTCAGCCGTCTGCCTGAGAAAACAAGAGCGATTTTTCAAATATCACACATAAAAGATCCTACATTTTGTAGTATCCTTTCCAGAAATCACATTTGACTGAAGAAAATATTCAACCACAGTAGCAGATGTGATGAGAAAGATGGCACCAGGTACATTTCAAAGGGACTGGCCAGTTCACTTTGGTCTTACTTAGGCCTACACCTGCCCTATATGTAACATATTGCACACTACTATAGATGTAAGATTCCTCATCACTGCTGCAATAGCGCATTATTGGCACACCTGGGATAAAAAGAAAGTGACATTCCTGAGCTGCTGTTTGGATGTCTCCATTTTCCAGAGCAAATCTATTTCCTGAGGAGGAGAAAAAAATCTTTCTAAAATAAAAATGTTTCATGTTCATTACCTCCTATCTCTTAATATGAGTCAAAAATATAACAAGGGTAAATGTAGAGTCTTGCATCTGGGTAGGAACAACCTCGGGTTCCAGTATAAGTTGGGGAATGACTTATTAGAGAGCAGTGTAGGGGAAAGCGACCTGGGAGTCTTGGTGGACAGCAGGATGACCATGAGCCAGCACTGTGCCCTTGTGGCCAGGAAGGCCAATGGCATCCTGGGGTGTATTAGAAGGGGGGTGGTTAGTAGGTCGAGAGAGGTTCTCCTTCCCCTCTACTCTGCCCTGGTGAGACCCCATCTGGAATATTGTGTCCAGTTCTGGGCCCCTCAGTTCAAGAAAGACAGGGAACTGCTGGAGAGAGCCCAGCACAGGGCAACTAGGATGATTAAGGGAGTGGAGCATCTCCCTTATGAGAAAAGACTGAGGGAGTTGGGGCTCTTTAGTTTGGAGAAGAGGAGACTGAGGGGTGACCTCATTAATGTTTACAAATATATCAAGGGTGAGTGTCACGAGGATGGAGCCAGGCTCTTCTCGGTGACAACCACTGATAGGACAAGGGGTAATGGGCTGAAACTGGAACACAAGAGGTTCCGCTTAAACTCGAGAAGAAACTTCTTCTCAGTGAGGGTGACGGAACACTGGCACAGGCTGCCCAGGGAGGTTGAGGAGTCTCCTTCTCTGGAGACATTCAAGACCTGCCTGGACACGTTCCTGTGTGGCATAGTCTAGGCATTCCTGCTCTGGCAGGGGGATTGGACTTGACGATCTTTCGAGGTCCCTTCCAATCCCTGACATTCTGTGATTCTGTGATTCTGTGATTCTGTGATTCTGTGAAAAGTCTTATGTGGAAACAAATACATGAAACGATAATTTTCATCTGAGATAAGCTTAACTCTGCCCCAAGTAGTCTGAGATTTAACTGTATAAACACTTAGGTGTTTGGTCAACTTCTGAGAAATTTAGAAATGTGTGTCGGCACCTTGCTGAAAAAAGTTGCTGTCGTGCATAACTTTTTTTTTTCCCTGTCTTGTTTAGCAGCTTTACTAAAGCTATACATTTTAGATCTCAAGGTTAGGATGGGTAGAATTTAGTCAGTGGGTATTTCATTGATATAGTCCAGACACCAGCTTGCAAACAGAGCGATGTCTTCTAAGATGTGAACGCACTAGTGGTATGTGGCCTCTGGCACATGTATTCCTAGTTGCCCATGTATTTACATAAAATGTATAATTAACCCTTCATGGCATACAGCATACAGGACACTACACTTTCAATTTCTCCTTGCCTTTTTAAAACATAGAAGAAAGGTCTGAACATACTCATTTTCTGCTCTTTCTAAACTTTAGAAATGTCAGAAAGAGGACATTTACTGGAAAATAAGTATACTTGTTTAACAAAACGTTAAAAAAAAACCTTCCCCTGCTCAAAATGTTCATTTGTTCAGTATTTTGTTAATAACCTATTTTAAGCCGTCTGATTGACATCCTTTACTTTCAAAACCTCTCAGTCTCCATTATTCCTCAAGCCCTGATTTCATTGTGTTTCCATTAATTTTTCAAGTTTTCTAGGCAACAAGAAGACCCAAATTTCTTAGCAGTGAAAAGAGTGTAGAAAAATAAAAATATATTTTGTGCAACTTGGCAAAAAACCTCACAGATAACACTACAGGGTGCATTTTTTTTCTAGTTACCTTCAGAGGTTGCTTATTGTTAACAAAGAGTTCAGCAGTAATGGCAAAGAGATATGACATTATTTCATTTCTTCCTTGAAATCTCACTGGATTCTGAACTAACATCAAACTCAGTATGAATTAATAGAGAATAATGAGAAGTAATTTTGTAATTTATGAACCGAGAGCAGATCCATCCTTGAAGCATACGTACAAACACATGGCCATGCCCCAGCGCAAATTTCAAACAAATAATGCGTTTCATAAGAAACAGTCAATTTGCTTATTTCTAAAGAACTGGCAGCTATTCTAACTTGCTGAAAGGTCCAAAAACCCCATAATTTAAGTACTGTGTTTAAAGTTAATCTAGCTAACAAAAAACAGGGATAAACTTTCCTAGACTAAAATTGTAAATTAGACCAAATTGACAATAGGAGTGGAACTTTAATGAAGTTCGGCATTTCCCACTGCTGAGGAAGTTAATTTGATGGCTAAAGCCATTCATTTACACATGGGTTCATTTGCTGACTTCCTCTAGTGCAAAGGCACTAGCTACGCTGTTGGTGGTTAGTAATCAGGAAGGAGGTTTTTTATTTAAAAAAACTCCACTCATCTAACAGAATTAGGAGCAAGCAAACAAAAAAAAACAAAAATCCATAGGACTGACGCTTCTGGATCTCTCCCAGTAAGCAGTGGAAATGTTTAAAGCTGAAACTTTAGAAAGTATTTCTCTAAGGTAAATGGAAGTGAATCTACGATGCTCTAAGGGCACGCAGTGCTCTGCCCAATGAGATCCCCCATGGGCACATGGGCACTATCAGCGAAGTATCTTCAGCCCATTGCAGTAAACCAGGCACAATTTGGAGGACTTGATGAAGAGGAGAAGTCTGACATTTACAGTCACAAATTCCCAGGCTTCTAAGCCAGCCCAACCATGACCTGCCCATTTATTCTGTACAAGCCCTCACAATGTATTCAGCAAAGTTGTGACCAAGCCCTTAGCTCTCTCTTGGTGGAGATCAAATCAATAGCACAGCAAATAAATTACTGAGTCAACAATGTCAATGGATTTCTCATTATATTAACTGTCTGACTATTGACTGTGCCTTATTCAAGCTACTTCAATCATCTTCAGGCAATGAAGCTTCAACTTGCTTTGCTGCTTGGTTTCCCTACCAAAAAAAGAAAGCACAGAGTTTATTAATATCTCTGTGAATTACATTGAATTTTGGACCATTTACCATGTTTTATTATTTATTGTGCATAGAGTGAACAGGAACCTACTGGAATGTAGTTCCAGTATTTTAACAGCAGCAGCTGAGGAGAATTTAGGTTTTTTACAGATGGTAAAATACATGTTTTCTATTTTTTTTTTATTTGAACAAAACAAAGGGAAGATTGAGAGAGAGGAAAAACTAAAAATGAGAAAGACTTTTATTAGAGTCTTATGAAAGCAGTTTGCCATGCATATTTCGTTTCAAAATATATTAACTGTAGTCTACCAAGATCAGATCAAACTACAGCATAGAAACAGTGCATTTGTTTTCTCTGTACTCGGCAGGATTATTCATATGTTTTTTCATCAGTGTTAACATAATAAATCACACATGTTACACCAACCGGTCTTTGCCAACATCCTTAAATTAGTCTTCAAAGAAACATCTAAATGATCTTCCACCATAAAGGAAAGAAGTTGCTGAATGTACAGTGTGTTAAAAATAACAGAGTGGCATCATAAATGTCTGCATGCACATTCATTTTTGCTCACCCAGTCTGCCCAGAGGCCCTTCATTGCCAGGGCCAAACTAGACCAATGGTGATGTATTTGCCCAGGAAGTCCTTGTTTTCAGTAACCTCACCACTTTGATCATCAGCAAAAGTGCAAATCTAAAATCAACGGTGGCAGAACAAACTTTAGAGAACAAAGCTCTGCCAGATGGGCAGGTGTTGAGAAATATTAGACTGCTGTTGTCATGTTAACCCCCCTTACACAGTGATGAAAAAACAAGAGTGTATGTCACTGAAGGTGATGATAATAAAATCTAATGAAAGTAATAATTAACCCCCACTGTATGTCTGCAGCAGGCTTTGCTCTGGCTCATGCCAGATCAGCTTCCATTTCAAATTATTCCTGAACACGGGTGCTTTTTGAGGTAACAATAGCAATTTATGCTTTCTCTATGTTCACACAAGTTAATATTAAAGTTGATTTATAACTGAGAAGAAATTCAAGGCTCCTACCCATATTTGCTGGTAGATTTACCTTGAGTGACTGAAGCAGTTACTATAGCTGCCATCTCTCGCACTCTTCGTGAAGAGTAACTGTCCTGTAGCAAGGATGCCTGAACAGAGCAGGAACTGAGTCCAAAACCACCACAACTCACATCCCAGTCTAGAGCCAAAACTGGTGACAATCTCTGTATGAGTCTCATATTCACAGCTTGAGTATGCTGTGCTCAGCACTCCTTGTTTCACAAGCACCTGTTTCTTCAAGGTGAAGTTCAGTTGCAAGAACCACCCATAGCTCTTATCTAACCAGATGCATGCACAAATGAAAACCCTTTATGTTGTCTACAGCCTCTACTCGACAAGACATTACTGAAAGCTGTATTTCAAAAGGCACGTCTACAATGTAGGCTAGAAAGGTCAGCTTTGATCTCAAGACCAACTAGCCTCTATACTGCTATGCCTCTATACTGCTTATGTTTAGATCTCTAGACTGGATGTAGACAGTGTGATTTTACAGTATTAATTGTAGCTACAAACTCTAAGATGCAGAATGGGAACATGTAGAAACAGTTAAGGATGCACTTAAGGATACATTTAAGGATGGAATAATGTTGGAAGACTGCATCAGTCAACCTCCAAGTCTTGCCCTGTCTGGAGACAGCTGAACCCACCTCATGGTATGGAGGAAGAAGTCAGATTCAAAACAGTCAAGGTATATGATAAAAATAAGTTATGATTTTGCTCATCAGTATTGTTGTCATTTTAAATACATCCCTTCACTATAATACCTTTAGATTAGGATGACTGAATACAAGCAAAAGAGTGACAAATTAAAACTCCAGGATATGCCTGTGGTGCAAGTATACCCCTAGCAAGCAAACCAGTTTTGCTCAAGCATATAGGCAAGGAATTTACTAAATGGACTTAGATGTGTACTGAAAAATATTTTGCTGCATTTGATCTTAACCTTTGGAAACTAAAAAAAAAAGAGTTGTAGCAGGGTTTTTTCATTTCAGACACCATAACAACTGGTGTTCCAAGCTATTCTGGGAGCTCTGAGGTTGGGAACTGACACTGCTGAAGTGGTGCAATCCTTCAGCTGATTTCAAGTGTTTTTATTTTTTTTAGATTGGAAGAGAAAATAATTAACACACCCATCCTGTCTGAGGTTTAGCAACATGGGCACAGGCTATCTTCCTCACCCAGTGCCCCTGGTAACTTCTTCTGGGAGGAATGAGGTAAGAGCAAAGAGTCAGCAAAATGTGTATATCATGAAGACACGGGTTAGTCCTGGAACTGGCAAATGTTGATTACTTCTTGTGTTGCTGTACCATGGGAAAAACCATTAAAAAGAGAATCAAAACCCATGTTTGAATTTTGAAAACTTAGGATAAGGGGGTTTATTTCATGTTCAACTCCTACAGTAAAAGTCAGAGAAAACTAAATAAAGATCTGTTTATCCTATCCCTGCAAATACGCTATATCTATGGGTAATACTTTTACAGAAGGTACCTCTGTGGTTTAGATGCATAAGGGGCACCAACAGGAGTCATCCCCATAGGAGTAGGAGTCATCACACAAAAGGGAAGCTGAGTAGGAGTCATTTCACCTAAGTCTTATCCTGAAAAGTTAGACTTGGGCTCTGGGCCATCCAAGTACCTTTTATCATCAGTGGTAAGGTGGGGAGAGGTAAATCCTACCAAAGAGAGAATCTACTCAAAAATAGGCTTCTAAGAAAAATGAGGTAAAAAAAACCAGGAGATACCTGTCTCTAACTTGACAATGTTTTTATCTGACTGAGAGGATCAGTTTAGCCCATATATCTGACTTCTAGGTTCTTAAATAAGAGAAAATTGTTTGGCATTTTTTTTTATAACTTCATCAAAGCTAAAAAGATCAGCGATGCTTTGAGCATAATTGGGAACTCTTAAAATTATACTACTGAATAAAACAGCACTAGGAAATGTTCTTAGGTATTAGTTCTTGAACATCTGTACTGTGCAATGGTTATTTTCACCTCTGGCATGATTTCAGCCTTTGCCAGCATTTTCCCAGAAAATTTCCAAACACAGCCAAAGTGTCAGGAATTGCCAGGAAGCATTCCCAAAAAATAGTTCAAATGCAGACACCCTGTCATTGAAGATAAAGAGTGTTCCAGAGTACAAATGCAGACTGTGATATTCCAGCTGGTCTCAGTGCCAGCGAGCAGCCCCAGGCACACTTAAATTTGTGATCGCCTTAGAGCAACAGAGGAAAAGCATTGAAAAGTACTAGGATTGCCTATAAATGGACACATGCTGGAGTATTACATCCAGTTCTTGTTTCCTCATTTCACAAAAGAGGTAAAGAATTGGATAGGATGTGGAGGAGAGCCACAGAAATTATCGGAAACCTTGGAAAAGGGCCTTGCAGTGAGAGATTAAAGGGGTTCAGTCTGTTGAGTTCAATAAAAACATCCAGCGATGATTTCAGTGATTACAATGTGCAAGTATCACCACAGGGAGAAAATACTGAGCAATAACAGCAGCACTCTCATCTCACAAAAAAAAGGCATAATGAGACGTGATAGCTGGAAGTGAAAGCCAGACAAATTCAGGCGAGAATCAAAACACACATTTTTAGGAGTGAGGGTGATAACCATTGGGCTGCACTGCCAAAGGAAGTGATGGATTCTCCAACTACCGATGGCTTCAGATCGAGACTGGATGTCTTTCTAGAAGATAAGCCTTAGCCAAACACAAAATGCTGGACTTGACACAAGGCTAACTGGGTTAAATGAAATGGCTTGTGTCATTCAGGAAGTCAGACTAAATAATCTAAGGACCTTTTCTGGCTTTAAAAAAAATCTGTGGATCTATAAAGTGCAACTGTGTAACTGTGAGTTCTAGTCCAAGAATAACACATTTTGATAAAATAAGATTTCCATAGTCCAGTGCTACATTAGCGGACACAATTCCAAGAGATCAGACTATAGTTATAAAACTGAAAATGAATAAAACATGATGACATGGTGATATTAATAACAATACCGACTCTCCGTGTGTTTACAGGGTCAGTCAATAGAAATTGCAGCAAAGTCAGTGGAATTTTAGTGCTTTAAAATTAGTAAGAACTTCAGTTTTCCAGAACAGCCTCTGAATGTTAAGGAAGCAAATTGAAAAGCCACCTCTATTCTGTTAACACTTGAGGGAGGAAGGGGGCATTTTTTGGCTATGCCCATGCCGCTCAGTTAAGGAGTGACAGGTGCTGGACTGAAATTTGATCATCTGTGCTCTTTAATAGTTAGGGTAGTTCTTGGCACAGTTTTGGCTCTGACAAACTAACATTTTTTTAAACAATTTTTTGCATAATTCAGGAGTCAGTATGGGCCAAGGACACTCCTTGCAGCAGTTCGGATATACCCATGCCTTTTCTAGAAGAGAACAGAATATGGTAATATGAACACTGCCTTGTTCAGCCTATGGTTCAGGAAACAGGTCCTGGTATTAAATGTTTAGCAATACAGATGCAGTCCGTGAGTTCAAAGTGTCAGCTGCTCTGCAGGAAAAGAGCTGAGCTCTCAATTCCTTCCCTATCTCTGATGCAAAACTATCCGCACTGTATACGTTTTAATTTCACTTACAAATTATATGATCTACCTTTGAAAAAAAAAAAAATCAGCACTTTCAAAATTGTTCAACTGTCCTTAAAATCAAAAAGTGAGCTTCCAGAAAGGGCAATTGCAAACTGAAACACGCATGAACTTCTTGAAGTGACCTATTAAGGCTGGATCCAAAAACCAGAAGTGACTACAAATACTTAAATGACAGATCTTTAGATCTCACAGTGGACAAATAAGCCAAAATAAGAGACCTATTGGGCACACAGAGCTAGGTACTCTGGAAAAATCACTCAAAACCCCCACACGTCGAGAACCCCCACACGCCATTACATTGTCTTGAGCACAGAAGAGCATCAGAATATCAACGCCTCCCTAGAAGACAAATACAAGGATGTAAGTGAATGCCTCCATCTACTCATAGCTTAGCAGCTGCTCCTCAAGGCATAGTCCTCTAATTATTTTGTTTCCCAAAATAACCACTCAAGGACGTTTACAGCAAGAGGAGGCAGCCTAACATTAATATAATAATGCAGCAGTTAGATCTTTTGCCTGATAAATGGGAATGTCCTGATCCAGAGACAATTCTGGCTCAGGTTAGGAACTGGGAAGGTTCCTTAACCACAAAGCTACTGGTTACAACATACAGCTGTCCTGCTAACCAGCCTGACTTCCCAGCAGGAATACAAGTTTGAGATCAGGAAGAGATCTTACAAGAGCAAACACCGTTACCATCAGCGTGAGGAAAACAATCTAAGGATGGATGCCCAGTACTCTGGTCCCATCTGAGGTTTGAGGCTACATATAAGTGTTGAATCCAATGGGCTAAAGACAGAGTAGAACTGGAGTGAAAACAACCATGAAGATAATGAAAAGGAAACACCAAGCTCAGCCCGGGTAAGGAAAATGCTTAATAAAGGTAAAGGCATGACGAATTTGGCATATCACTTTCTATAATACTGTTCTAATTTGAAACAGTCTGTCGTAGTGTGCTGTTGATAGCCTTGTGTGAGCCGTCTAAGGTTCAGCCAACTCAGCTGCATGATCAGTGAAGAGACAATGCTTACCACACACGGGGTTATTTGGATTAGTGAATACCATACGCAAGTAAATCATCTGCCAGATGGCATCGGAAGAAAGCTGCAACTCTCTCACTTTCATTTCCACAGCAGCAAACAATGTTCCATGTTTAAAATAAACTCTTCCAGATGAGTAAAAGATAAACTTTGTGGTGCTTTTTCTTGGTCTTCTCTTTGACTTCAGCTTTTTTCTTAAAAAAAAACCCAACACAACACCAGAAAAAAATCCCACCTACTCTGATTGGTTACATTAACAAAAACCCCCAGTTTAGACCACCACAGTACAAAGCTGTCCCTCTAGGCAGCATCAAAATTCCATGCTATTTACTGAACAAAAGGCAAAAATGAAATACAATATTTTCACTCATCAACTTCTGTCAACAGAACTCTTAACAATGAACACCTACCACATTAAGCCATTTCCTGTCATTTTATGAGTTTTCCACAGTGAAGAACCGTGCCACTTTGTTGAAACGTGGCTGTTTTTACATTTTCTGCAGTTCTAAACTTTTTTTCTTTTTTAAAAAAAGAGAAAAGTATCTAGAATTAAACAACAAAAAACCCCAAAAACTCAGAAATAGAAACAAAATAACTGTTATCAAGGTTCCTTAATTATTCTTTTTGAGTTTTCAGGTAGCCTCTCTTGCATCTACAGATAACAGCTCACTATCTCTTATTCTGTTCTGCTGTCCCAGGACCCCAGTCTTAGCTGTGCTTTTGATACAATTAGTCCATAATATCATCTGGCTACTACAAAAAACGAGAAATTACAATTTCTGAAATTTTCCACTTACAGCAAAATTTTGTGGACAAACATTTCCATAAAACAGGCTTAGAGGTTTTGGTTTTTTCAGTATCTGTGGAGATATGTTCTAGACACATTTAGGCCTCCGAAGATCTGCAGGAGGGCAGACTGAATGTAATGAAAATGATGCTTTTGTCTCTTCTTCCTCCCAAGTATTTCAAAGTCAGGAGAAGTGTCAAGCAGCAAAAAATGCCAGTGACTTCAAATAGATCTGTAAGATCTCAGCCCTTCAGAATAGCAAATGGGTTGTACTGAAGCACTTTTCAATCTACTGTGTTTTATCCATGGGCTACATCTACTGTGCTGCATATACAGGCTTTCAGGGCAGGATGAAGTCTAAAATATCTACCCAGATATAGCGGAGAAGGTGTTCTGGTCTGTGAATGACTACATAAAATTCTACTAAATCTACTTCCTACAGCACATGTATGTTCTGTTCCTTCAGATATGTCACTTGTCGTTCTGAAGATGCTGTTCATGATTTTCTTGAAGCATCTAGAGACCCTGACATTGCTTGTCTCAAGGGCAGATGGGATTTGGAGAGTGGGTGGTTATGCAGTAACTTAGGAGGACCCAGGACACCAACGTACTGTTGGGGAAGGTTGCAACAGGATACATATATAATTGAAGTAATATCACTCATCTCCAAACTGCAGCCCAGGTGGCAAACTGACATCCCAGCAACTGCAGAGATGGGCTGACATTCCTTTGGGGAAAAACCGCACGCATTTCTGGAGAATGTTGTAGGATATTTAATATATACATAACATCACTACCACTGCCACCACCTCACTCCCATAATTTTTGAAGTATTTTTTTTAAATGCCACACATACACAGAGGTGCATAAAGCCTCATTCATCAAGACTGAAAGAATCATCATCCAACTGGGTAAAAGAGTTCTACTGCCCAAACCTACAGTCAGATCAAGGTCAGCAAAAACATGTAGGTGTCTGACTCCCAACGCCTTTAGTGGGACCACAAGTTCAGACTGCTTGCTTTGGCCATGAAGCAGACGTCCAGAAATGCCCAATACCTTGCTAAAGAAATTATTACAGATTTCAAGCATCTGACATCCTCCTGAATCTTTCATGGCAAATAAGCTATTGATTCCTTCCCTATCCAGATTAACTTTCTTTCACATTGCCTGAAATGATCTTTCTTAAACTTAGAAAGAAAGAAAGGGCTGTCGACCTTGTTAGGTGGTCAGTGTGCCATTCTTCCCTCCCAAAAAGCAATCAGGAAAGCACTCCTTTCTCCATGTTACATAGGACATTTGGAATTAATTCAATATTCAAATTAACTTCTCTGATCTGAGTCCAGTTACAACAGGTGTGAGGCTGCTAGTGGTAGCTAAAGTGGGAAGTAAGAAGTCTAGAGGGACGTCGTCATTTTCTGTTATGAGAAATAGCAGCACCATTCTGGGACAGATCAAAAATAATAATTCAACTGTGGAGGCCTCCTGGATCATTTTGCAAGTCAATTACTCTCTAAGCGATTAGTTTGGAAAAAGTTATGTGAAAAAGGAACAGGCCTCCCATTTTAAAATTATTTGTATGACTCTTCCAAGTTGCTTATTTTCTTTATAGCCTTAGGTGGAAAGAAATTAAGTGTGCTTGAAGTGGGAATTATCCACATTTTTCAGCAAAAGCATAATCACATTCACAGGGCTCAGGCTTTGAAGGCTGTGAAGCATTCACTTAGTAGGAAGCTTAGGCAAACCAGGCAACCACTGAAGAAAGAAAGAGTTTACATACTTCTGTTTTCATTGCATCATGGAAAAAATGATCACTTATCTCATTAAGATGGAGAATTTTTACTGGAGAACCCCTACTGGGTTTATAAGCTTGCCTGCTGTCTGGACTGTAGTAACTGGAAGAGTAGCGTTGTCCCTTTGCCTGGGGACAGATGTTGGCCTTTGTGGCAAGGTAAAGAAGGTAAATCGGTGACAGATTCAGAGCATTTTTTAAAAAATGTACATAATTCTCCCTTGACTTCAACAGATGGGGCATATAAAATAAATACATGCAACTGCAATTCAGTTCGCTCACAGAAACCTCAATTTAACAGCTGCATGTGTGCAGGGTGGACCGGCTTAGACCTACGGCCTGCGACTGAGAATCAAAAGAAAGGGATTTTTTTATTTATTTTTAAATGTAATTGCTTCCTCCTTAAACTATTGGTCTATCCAAGAGAGAAGCTGATTATAGGGGCACTTTCAAAAGCATCAACAACCCACTTTCCTCTGCCCTCGGCTCCTCAGTAAATCATTGACAGCTCCTCCCGTCCGTCTTTTAAAATATGGAATCAAATTTGCACCCGCACACCTGTCTGCACACCCCCTCCCCCCCACCCCCCAACTGCCAATTTTAAAATAACACTTTTAGAGTACAGTTAGGCTGCAATGTTGTTGCCATACAATATGAGACCACTGAGAAATGGGGCCACTTGGAAGAATTTCCAATCGTTGCTGAGACTCCAGCGGGGAAAATGTGTAAATAGTCAAAGTTAAGCACTGCTGTGGCCCTTCACCTCCCGGCTATGGTAGGGCAGAAGCATTACCCCCATGAAATGAAAAAACGGTGGGGGCTACGCTCTCAGGAGTCATCGCGTCCTGTGCGCATCTCGAGCAGCTTTTAAATCCCCAAGACACAGGTACAGAGTGCCGTCCCAACTCTGTTGGTGAACCCAACACCAATCGCTCCAATTCTAACAATTTATGTTAAGATAGTTTATGTTAAGGTACGTTTTTGGCTTTGGAAAGTGTTGCCTTGTAACATTTACATTTACTGCAGACCTCAGCAAGATCTTACCCTCAGCTCTGGTTCCCTTGCACAGCTGTAACACACTCGCCGGCAATGTGATCAATCTCTGTACCTACTGACCAAAGTTGCATTTCCATGGGCTTTACATGCTGTCCCTGGTCACTGGCTGCCTCTTTCACCCTTCTAAAGAAGTTTAATTCTTCATGAGAAGTAAGTTTAATGTGCGCGTGGTGGTGTTTATGCGGTGGAGTGAGCCAGATGGAATGCGTCGCTCTTGGTATAAATTGCATGCTCTTGGTATAAATTTTTTATGTAACAGTAACATACAGGGCTTGTCACATCTTACTGGAGGCACTGTTATACTGAAGGGAAGTGTGAAGGTGCTGATCTCCCTTTAGAGCATCCTCTACAAGCTCCAAGAGGAGACATTCACCAGTCATCAAATCCTGTAGAGTCGAGATACTTTCTCAGACAAAAGGCTTAGTTCTAATCGAGACCGAGTCAGCATTGTTGAAATAAGGGCTCTTCTTTGCTTTTGCACCTGCATTTTGCAATATTTGTTGACCTGTGAGGTCTTCAGTTCCTAGATGCCTCTAGAATAACTAAGGCATCACCTTAACATTAACAGCAGTCTCCAGAAAGTAATCAAAGCTTTCTTGTCCACAGAGGTTAAATTATATTCAGTCTCAAAAATGACAAATTTTACTTAATACAGATGTTGAGAAAAAGCTTACCTTTTGGAAAGCTCCTAACAACCCATCTTTTAAAACTGTTTTCATGCAATAGTAATTCATAAATATTCCATTAACGGTATCACATGATCACTTTACTACTGTGGAATGACGGCTGTAATTTAGTTATGACTGCAGGAATGTAACCCCTTCCTGACAATGGCTCTTATTTCCACAGTGTTTCAAAAGAAAACAAAAAAAAAAAACCCATCTGGTAAGATGTATGAAGCATTACATGTTACATAGCCATGGTGGGACTTCTTATTCTGCATTTCTTTAGCACAAACCCAACTTTGCTGTTTTGAAGGCAAGTGCACATTCTACATTGGTCATTCATCCTGAAAAATTATGTATTTCTCTGCTCTCCAGCCAGTTTCAGTGCAGTTCTTTCCTACAGTATTTTCAGACTAGCCCTCTTCTCCATTCTCCACCTTTGCATTCTCCTGCTTTAGCAGGAGGTATACACGTGTTTCAGCAGTGAAACAATACTGAAGTATTGAAAACACAAGTCCAAATTTGGCACAGTTTTTCTCTATCTCCCCACAGAGATGCTCATGTTAATGAACTCTTAAATTTTTTACCTGGCTGTGTCATTGGTGCTGCATGCAACTATTTACAAGTATTTAGAATGCAAACATGAAATGCAACATTAAAGATGGAAGCAGGGTCTTCTCTAAGGATGTTACGCACCTCCCTCTGGCATTACTTAAGGGAACTTTGTTTGGTGCTCAGAGTATGCTCTGACAACACACCCATCTCTACACCTTGCCTTACAGTGCGCAGTGAAAAGCTCAACACATTACAAGATCTTAAAAACCTGCTCCTTTTTGTAGCTTGTCTTGTAATTTTCTGGAATGCCACCTTCTACCCCCACCGAAGTCACTCACCCAGCGCACAATCTTGCTGGTCATGGGTAAGGCTTGATCAGGTACACTCCACTGAGCAGAAGTTAAAATAGGTTCAGAGTTTGAGTAAACAGAGAAAGAATCTCAAAAATTTGGTTTTGTTGCCTGAAGCATAGAATTAATATGCACTTATAAGTAGGTATTTACTGAATACATCATCTCTTATTGACACTACTTCCTTTAAGTAATATTTATTACGACAGATCACTCTAAATCATTCTTCTGTATCTGTTCTACATACCTTAACTGCTAGAACATTTTATTATAGTAGAGCAAACCCAAAATTTATAAATGTCAATATAAACCCCATAGTTAAATGAATTAAAAAAGAATAAATCTGTCCAGTTTCATGTAATACCCACGTATTTATTTGGAATCCATTTTATTTCTACCAACCCTAAGTGACAGGCTCCCTAAACAAACACAACAGAATTTTTTGGTTTGAAACAAGGCTACTCTGTAAAGACTACTGGCTTCTGACACACCTTCCATGGTGAAAGAATGAATGCTAAGTCCTTTTTAAAAAGATTTTTATTAAAGAATACTCAGTAAGCTGCATTAGACAGACTTATCTAATCCCATTACTGAGTTAAAGTGCCATCAGTCAAGCCAAACACACACTGAAAAGCATATTCTCTTCGGTCTAAGTGAGATCTTGCGAACTTCATATGCACACAATTCGTGACATGCAAAGCCCTACCAGAATCATAACACATCCACCAATTAGATTTTTAATGAAACCCAAGGTGTCCGCATATTAAGAAACAGCAAGTTCAGCACACTTGAACATAAAAAATACAGTTTGCACAACCAACTGTATATACTCACTGAATAGCAGCAACATCACTCAAAAAAGTTGACTTTGTGCTTCACAGATGAACTGTATGTACAGTGCTCACAGCTCTGTTTGCTGAACCACGGTGCTGACAACAAGTCTTTGAATGGCACTCAGAGGCCTAAATGATTACAGTGCAAGACATCAGTAAAACTGTTTATTCCATTTTTCACTGTGATGGCTCAAAAAAAGACAACAATCCTATTATTAGGATCTATTTTCAAAACCTTTTTACAGAAGAAGTTTCACCATCAGTACCCTGCATTGTCCAGCCCAACTACAAGTAGTGGAACATGACAAATATGCATATATATTGCAAAACACAGTTTTAATTTTCATTTGTAAAACAAGTGTTCAAGCAGATTTCACCAGAAATTACATTCACACCCTCAAATTCTATTTCAGACTTATTTTGAATGTCTGTGTCTATTACAGACTGTCCCTTATTTCAAAACAGAGTTCCAGTATAAATCACTCCTTTATTTAATACTTATTAACCAAAACAATCTGTATTCCCACAGTATTTAAAGTGAGAATTACACTGCTGCAAATAAGTGTTGCACAGTTATCTGCATTCTATTTTGCAGACACTCCCTGGCACTTATTTCAATAAGCCAACCATCACTTCACTGATATCCCATAACTTTCTTGCAACCAAATCATCCATGGCTTTGGGCAGGAGTTCCTCCTCTTTGCAGTCCCCAAAATATTTTCCTGACACACCTTCGACATCAGGGGAAGAGGCCAAATAAATAGAAGTCTGGGCTCCTTCCAGAGGTGTTTTGAAGAAAGCCCATGACACCAAGTTGAATAGGGGTTTTGCCAGCAAAGGAATATTCACGTGTCTGCCCAGGTTTGTTCTGACAATCCCAGGATGAAGTGAATTGACGGTGACTCCTGTCCCTTCGAGCCGACGGGCTAGCTCCCTTGCAAATAATATGTTAGCCAGTTTACTCCGACTGTAGCAAAAGCTTTTATTGTAACTTATTTCACTGTTCAAGTCTTCGAAGTTGATCTCTCCGTATTTGTAAAGCTTCGAGGATACTACCACAATCCTGCTCGGAGCAGAATTTTTGAGGAGGCCCAGAAGAAGGTTGGTGAGCAAGAAGTGACCCAAGTGGTTTACACCAAATTGCATCTCAAAACCATCCTCTGTCTTCATGTACGGACACTGGAATATCCCTGCATTATTTATCAGAACATCCAGCCTTGGCTCTTCCTTTAAATAGGAAAAAGGAAAAAAATCATTCAGTTTTACAATTGTCATACAAAACATACTATTATGCTTAATATTTTTCATTGGTCCTTGTTAGAAATAATTTCATTCCTAGCTTTCTGAAATGTATCTTTCTGATATTCTCTGAAGGTACTGCTGAAAAAAAAAACCCACGTAAGTTGAACCACCACTAAACTGCATAATTGACCCCAGCAGGACGCAGGTACACAGGAGCAGGCCTGCATCTACTTTTAATGTAGGCAGGCAACATAATCACTGGCTTCTCCAGGAGCAGTTTTTTCTATGGCAATTCTGTGATTATTTACCTTTGTGGTGCATTTCATTTTCCTCCAGCAAGTAACCTGTTTACTGCACTGCAAAAGCAGACACATGAATTTATGGCCTATCTGGGCCATAGCAAGGGCTCTGCCGTGCAGAAGATGTGCAAACACAGAATGAAAAGAGTCAGCTCACAGAACTAAGCTCACAGTTGAAGAAAAAATGTCAAACTGTAGATTCATCATCTCTCTGGAGAGATGTCACAAAAAAACTTTGTAGAGCAATGTTCTCTTGATTTTAATCATCATCTTATTTTAAAATCACTACATATCATTATGTTGCTTGGTGACAACTACAAAGCAAATTAATTATAGATCATGATCCTAAACTGCATAGGTTTCATAAAACAATTTGATTCTAACAGCTGTACTCAAGAACTCAGGCATGTCTACAGGACCGTGGCTTGAAAATTTTGTGACGTGTTCAGCACATGCTATTTCATGGATCAGTATTCTGGTTCAGATCAGCAGAAAACAAAGACTCAAGGTGGTGTTACATCACACAGAAAAAGGAAACATTTAATTTACAAAGAGAATGGCGTGGATTATTTAAATATATGTATAATACATCATAGACTTCATGCTTCAGCATCCACTCAAAAATTAAGAGCTATAACTCACGCAAAACAATTAAGTTTTTCAAAAAACACAGATTCAAGTAAGCTGCCTAAATAAGCTCTGAATTCAGCACTTTCACACACCTCTGAAAAAAGACTGTGGAAGTATCACAGGACATTCAAGCTAGCGTGAATCAGAAGCAAAACTATTTATTAAAACAAGCAGCACGAGTTTTCCTTGCTGATAATTCTTCAAGCCCAGTACATGGACTTTAAGGCAAACTGAGATTATTTTGGGTCATTCTGATGATAAAAATAGAGAATCTCAAAAATAACTTCATACCATTTGCCTTTTATTTGACTGCCATTAGCAGCAAAGATACAAAGAACGCAAACCCCAAACCTGCACTTGGCATTCAGTTAATGACACTGGCACCGAATCACACAAAACATCAAGTACTTCAACCTCGGACCAATTTCCATGGGACTTGAGGTTGCTCAGTGTTTCATACAATTGGGTCCCTGAGGCATGATCCAAAGAGCATCAAACACACTTCTCTTCACCCAAAAGGACAGAATGGTTACTATTGCTAAACAAAAAACAAGTGCTGACCAAATCTGCTTGCTGAAGTGATACTTTCTTCTTTAGAGAGAAACATTGCTTTAGAAACTTTTTGTAGCACCTGACTGGAGGATTTATTTTGCAAGATTTAGTATTTCAAGAAGCAAGACTTCTACTTGTGCTATTTTTTGAGACTCCTAAATTTAATAACCTAAAGTAATGTGATCAGCGCCACACACAAAGCTATAACCAAATCCGAAAGAGAGCACAAAACATTGTTTTGACAGGCAATGCTACTCCCTGTAGCTTCCGAGCTCACTTTTCTTTTTTCCTGCAAAAAGTAAAGGACTTAAAGACGTAAACCCTTGCAGTCTGGGAAACGGAAAATCCCACAAATTGAGTTAGGTGATGGGAGTGCATTGTTTCCCCATTAAGTCTCCATCTCAAACAAAACACACACAAAAAAACCACAAAAAAATGGCTCTAAAAAGGAGTTGGAAGTTAGAGAAGGTAATATGAATGTGGGTAGAATAGCTCTTGAAAGTACTACTAAAGTACTACTTGAAGTCACAACTCTTGGCATTCATCTGCCATTAGAATTATTCTGAAAATGAAAGTTAGAACACAAACGTGAGCTGCACTGTGCAGACATTAGCATTCTTTCACTCCACCCATTTCTCACTTAAAGTCACTTGTGCTGGCTTTACCAATAAATTTACACTTGGGGATATTTTGTATTATAAAAGATATAATTTTAAGAAGTTAGGCAGTATGTTTCTTTTCTGGTGTTTACTCTGCGTATCATTTTGCACACGTATTTTCCCAGAACACTGAAGAAACATTAGACCTTATCACTGGATCCATATGTACGAACGTACATAACCAGACAGAGCCCCACTAGAGAATTTTAAACTCTTTTTTTTCCAGATATTTAAGTTTTAGGAAAGTTATTTGAAAATTAATGCAACAAAGTCCCAATCTGTTTTCTCACCCTCTCGTAACAGCATCTGAGTATCTTTCAAGTAGTTGACAAGCAGTTCTCTGACCAGCAGCAGAACTCATAAAACCTGGCCCCCTACGACATCGTCTCGTGGCTTGAGCTACTAAATGTAGTGAGATGAGAGGCCCAGGAGATGCTTTTCATGAGAATGGAATAATGCCACCAACAGCGCCTCCCTCTGCTCTCTTGTATCTAATAATGCAGCTAAACTCAACTAGTGGCATTTCTGTCAGGTGGATCAACTGGATGTTCCTGATCAACTTAAACTTGGGTTTTCAGGCAATCTGCATAAACCTTGTATATTTTAAAATGTTTACCTAATAAACTCAGTTATCATTGGCCAAGAAACTTAAAATGGGAGGTGAATGGGACACGATAGTCTGGGGAAATGGCAGAAGGATCGCTGGAGCTGTGAGCACTGCAGTCATGTGAACTTTTATTTCTTTGGAGACAAGGTTGAGCTGTAATATTACTTTAAAATAATAAGGGCAGGTTACCATAGCATCAAAAAGAGGAAAAGAAACAGGGAAACGGAAAAGGAAAGGGAAAAAAATTATACCATACAGAAACAAGTGTTTCCTTTTCTGAACAGAAAGGTAATACAATAGTTTGGACTACTTCAATAGCACAAACTAATATGAAATATATGCTTCAATATGCTAATTTAAAAACAAAGAATGGTTTGTGTTGGAAGGGACCTTGAAGATCACATAGTTCCAAGCCCCCTGCCATGGGCAGGGACACCTCCCACCAGATCAGGTTGTTCAAAGCCCTGTCCAGTCTGGCCTTGAACACTTCCAGGGAAGGGGCATCCACAATTTCTCTGGGCAACCTGTTCCACTGTCTCACCACCTTCAAAGAAAATAATTTCTTCCTCAAATCTAATCTAAACCCACTCTCAGTTTGAAACCATTACCCTTTGTCCTATCACTACACTCCTCAATAAAGAGCTCCTCCCCTTCTTTCCTGTAGAGCATCTTTAAGTACTGGAAAGCTGCTATGAGGTCTCTGTAGAGCCTCTCTTCTCGAGGCTGAACACCACCAGCTCTCTCAGCCTGTCCTAAGAGGGGAGGTGCTCCAACCCTTTCATCATCTTCATGGCCTTCCTCTGGACTTGCTCCAACAGCTTCATGCCTTTCTTATGTTGGGGACTCCAGAGTTGAACACAGCACTGCAGGTGGAGTCTCACAAGAGCAGAGCAGCGGGGAAGAACCACCTCCCTTGACCTGTCTGCCACATTTATCTTGATGCAGCCCAGGATGTGTCTGGCTTTTTGGGCTGCGAGCACACACTGCCGGCTCATGGTCAGTTTTTCATCTATGAACAACCCTGAGAACACTGTCCAGCCTGTACATGTGCTTGGGACTGCCCTGGTCTACGTGCAGGACCTTGCATTTGGCCTTGTGGAACTTCCTAAGGTTGGCAGGGGCCCACCTCTCCAGCGTATCAAGGTCTCTCTGGACGGCATCCTTTCCCTCCAGCGTGTCCACACAGCGTGGTGTCAGCGTGGTGTCATCGGCAAACCTGCTGAGGGTGTGCTCGATCCCACTGTCCGTGTCGCTGACAAAGCCTCCCTCTTTCCACACCCTGCGAGGAATCCGGCAGCACCCCGTACCCCCACACCCGACCGCCCGCAGGAGGAACAAGCCCTGCGAACACGGAGCCCCGCGGACGCTGCCGCCACCGCGCTGTCACCAGCCACCTCCCGCACCCCGCGCCCTCTCACAAGGACGCCGGGGCCTCCGCGCAGGCCGGTCCCGCCGCGGACCTGCCGGCGTCCCCACGGCCATGCGGGACCCGGCGGGCCGAGCCCCGCGTCTCGCAGCCGCACCGGCCGTACCTGGAGGACGCGGTGGCAGAAGGCTCGGACGGAGCGGAGCGAAGCCAGGTCCAGCTCCCGAACCACCAGCTCGCCGCCGCCCTCGGCCTCGTCCCGCTCGCCCACCTCGGCCCGGATTTCCCGGGCCGCCCGCTCGGCCCGCGCCCGGTCTCGGCAGCCCATGATGACGCGGGCCCGCATCCGCAGCAGCTCGGCCGCCGCCGCTCGGCCCAGCCCGCTGTTGGCCCCCGTGATGATCACCGTCTTGCCCCGCATGGAGACCCCAGGCCCGGTGGCGGCGGCCTGGGCCCCGCCGCGCAGCCAGCGCCAGGCGGCCAGCAGCAGCCCTCCGCCCAGCGCTAGCGCCGTAGCCGCCGCGGCCATCCCGCTGGGCCGAGCGCCGCTCCGCCCGGAGGGGCCGCCCCCGTCCCGGCGGCCGCGGGGGAGCGTTAGGATTGGCCCGGCGCGACGCGGGGCCTTGTGGGGAGCGTAGTCCGCCAGGGCCGAGCGCGGAGCGGTAGCAGTGCCGGCGCCAGAGGCGGCCCCGGGGACGCTCCCGAGAGGCGGTTGATGAGCGCGGTGTAATCGGAGCGTCCGTAGCCTCATGGAACCGGCTGGGTTGGAAAAGTCCTTCCAGGTCATCGAGTCCAGCCGTTAACCCAGCAATGGCAGGTCCAACGCTACACCATGTGCCTGAGCGCCACATCTGCACATCTTCTTAACACCTGCAGGGATGGTGACTAAGGCACTTCCCTGGGCAGCCTGTTCCAATGCTTAACAGCCCCTTCAGTGAAGAAACTTTTCCTAGTGTCCAATCTAAACTTCCCCTAGCGCAACATGAGGCCATTGGAGACATAGTACATTGGAGAAGAGACTGACCCTCACCTCACTACAACCTCCTTTCAGGTAGTTGTAGAGAGCGATAAGGTCTCCTCTAGGCCTTGTGTTCTCCAGGCTAAACAACCCCAGGTTCTTCAGCTGTTCCTCATAACACTTTTTCTCCAGAGCCCTCACCAGCTTCATTGTCCTCCTTTGGGCACATGCTGCAGCACCTCAGTGTCTTTCTTGCCTTGAAGGGCCCAAAACTGAGCACAGCGTTCAAGGTGCAGCTTCACCGTGCCGAGTACAGGGGGACAATCACTCCCGTGCTGCTGCTGGCCACACCGTATTTGGTACAGGCCAGGATGCCTTTGGCCTTCTTGGCCACCTGGGCACACTGCCGGCTCACGTTCAGCCGGCTGTCCACCAACACCTCCAAGTCATTTTCTACCCATCACCTTTCCCCCCACTCTTCCCTCAGCCTGTAGCATTGCCTGGGGTTGTTGCAATCCAAGTGCAGGACCCATCAACTCAGTGGCCGCCTTCTGGCCCCAGCATGGTCCTGAGGGCAACTCAGAGTAAACCGCGGTTGTGGTCAGAGTTACCTCTGCAAGACTACTGCTTCCTTCCCTGGCTCCAAACCAAAAGGCAATAGGATGTCCCAGCAGTGTTGTGTCCCTTCATCTGTCCAGAGGCCATTTCTCTATTAGCAATGTCCACACCAGTAAACTACATGTACTAGGGGCTACTATTTGGCGCTGAGGCGAACTGGTGGAAAATGGGCTCTTAAATGTTCAAGCGGGTTCTTGGGTTTTGTCCCATGCTGACTCCTGAAACGTACATGGGTATTTTCTGGGAGAGAGCCAGCTGGCCTGGGTCAAAACCAATCTAGCGACTGTTCTAACAATTCTAGAGTTAGAAAACAATGACAACAATTTAATGACATAGAGCTAGGGCCTGAGAACATTTCCCAGCAGTGTTTAGTTGGCTAGCAGAAGTTTTACAAAAATGTTGTATTAACAGTTGTCAGTATCACAGAGGTGACTTCATCACAGGAGAAATAGACATTAAGGGCACCTATAGTATTTCATTAGCAGTCTTTGAGTCTCATGGTAGATCAAATGCTTCTGCAAAACTCACATTCAGTCCTGAGTGCCTTGGGTCTTCAGCTTGAGATGCAGAGGCTGGAGCTGTAGATGTGGAAGTGCCAGGGCAAGCTCCCAGCTGTTATACTACAACAGCACCATGTGGCAGGGTTTTGGCCCAAGGCTGGGAGCTGCTTAGGGCTTTCCCACAGCTCATTAGCTCCCATTAGGCTGTTTGGAAGCAAGCATTCTAATCTGGAGAGTTAGCACGCACATGGACTTTCCCATGCCAGCTGGCCTTTGTGTTGGTGAAATATTTGGGTTCAGTTTAGGGTACTAGTATAAGTGGAGGAAGAGAAGATGTCAGAGCAGCACACTGAGACTTCCCCCCCATCCTGCCTTCAAGATCAGATTTCTTTCTTAGGTGTTTCAGCAGGTTCTGTGGCTCTGGATCAAGTTGGATTGTGTGTTTGAGCATAACAGAGATGTTAGTACATGGCCAAGCACGTCTTGATAACTTATATGCATGTTACAAGAAGAAATAATGGGGGGTGGGGGAGTGTTAAAAAAGTCATTATGGTGTCTGCTCTGACAGCTCCTCTGGAGTCTAATTGTACCGGTGAGCTGACAGAAACATATCAGATTTTTCTGGAAGTATCTTTACCATCACTTCGCTGACTGGCTGTCACACTTCTTAGGCAGTTTAAGGGCTGTATAGATACTGCATCTAAATACATTGGATTCGCTGAGAGATTTCTTTTGTCTTTGTCTTCACCATAGCAAACTGCTTTTCTCTTAATTCTTGGCTCTTCACTCCACTGTGAGACTCATGGCTACACCAAAGGATATTCTAACCAGGCCATGCCATTGCATCTGCTTGTGACAGAGATGGCTTTTGGCATCCTTAACCTGATGTAAGAGCCATAACCAGTTTGAAGTGTTCTTATGCTCTGCTCATAGTAAATCATATCTTTGGGAGGTGATGGACCCATGCACACCTCTGCTGCCTTGCAGCCAGGGACCATGAGAAAAAGACGGTGACCATGCGAAAAGGACGGTGGTTGCCATGAGACACCAAAATAAGAGAACCAGGAAATACCCTATTAGAGGAAGAGATTCCTCCTGGAAGAAACCCTTCCAATGGGGGGTAAAGAGTCTGCTGTTCAGCATCTGGCAATGGAGAATCTGGCAGTCATCTCTGATACACCTACTGTTTGAGAAGACTGAATATGCTGGAGAGGGAACTGCCTCAAGGGTCCCGCATGGATTCATCAGTGGTCAATCCAGCCTTCAGTGCAAGGGGCACTGTGCACAGGAGCTCACGGGTAATAGTGATCAGAAGCTGCTCATCTAGGCAGGGGTGACAGGCATTCAGATGTTGTTAGTCTCAGATACTAGTGAGCAAGGTAACTGAAAATTATTTTTTTCTCCTAAGGCATTGACCTTCTTCATGGTTTTCTGTACCTACCTGTTGCCCTCAGGGAGATGGGTGTGTTCTGTTTAGCAATACTCCATGCAAGTGCAGGTTACAGCAGCTGGCAGAAGAGCCCAAGAGGGCTGCTGAGGATGCTCCTCGGGATGTAGGAGCCCTCTGATTCCTGAGCCCTTAGAACAGATCAGAGTCTAGGAACACAGGAGGACACATACTGGAAAGCATGCAGTGATGACCATCCCTAAATCTTCATCTAAAATATTTTGTTTCCTCCAGATGGTTCCTCCAGATGACTATTTCATCATGCACGAGGTGCTACCCCGGAAACTGAAAGGATGTCTTGGAGGTATGAAGGAGTTGGGGAACATGGGGTTATTATGTTTTGGTAACTGGTGGGAAGTATCCAACACACCCTGGGGATACATTCTCCTGTAAAAAAAATGAAAAAAATTATAATCAAGTCACCTTCAGGATCATATTTCCAACATTTTTGTCCATGAGGATTGGTAGCTGTAGGAGACATTCCCATTTGTCTTAACTGGGCTCTTCACTGTGGTGTGGTGCATGAACCCAGAAGCAAAGGGAACATCGGACGGGTCCTGCCTCACAAAAGTTCTGTTTCCGCACAGAATTCATTGTATTATCATTAATCCTCTTGCAAGTTTTGGTTGGGATGATAATTTCTTTTTCATGAGTCTGTCTTTCAGTATTATGAATCAGCTGAAAGACAGGACAGTCCAGAACCATAGGACTTCTCTCTATATCTCTATTGGAAAATATTATTCATTGTGCCACAGCATAAACTCCTGGTTTCCTCATGAGAACAAGCAGCAAGATGGTTCTTTGTTGTTTTTTGTTGGTTTCTTTTTTTGTTGTTTTGTTGTTGTTGTTTGCTTGCTTGTTTGTTTTGTTTTGTGGAATAGAATGCTATTAAGAGACAATTCAGGTCTACATCTAGAAAAACAGAAAACCCTTTCCCTCAGCTCCCATCCCATTTCAGAGAATTTTCCTAAAAATTATTATTTTGGTCTCCTAGCCAAGCTATGCCTTGGAGCAGAAGACAATGTCTGTAACAAGCAGAGACTACTTGGCAAGCCCGAGTCTCCCCAGACATACAGATTAGTCTGGAAGGCACTCACCTGAACGAACGAGGCTTCACTCTCCCAACGCGCTGCTAGCTGGATGTGCAGAGAACCAGCTGTCAAACCTAGGACAGCTGCCCGACAATTAAAAGGCAGTGTATAATTTGAACACACATCTAAGGATGTTTTCCCCAACTAACTTAGGAGAAGTAATTGTAGATCATAACATCACCTTCTGGACTTTAATGTCAATTTGACTTCTATAACTAAGAATGTAAATTCTACTATGTAGATTTAATATGTGAACTCTATTTCTCTTCCACACATGCCTTAGTGCTGTCAGGAATGGTACTGCAAGAGGTAGTCCTCTAGTACTGTGTGTACGGATCAAAAAGAGGTAATAACTGGAAGCTCCTAACTATGTCCTGGCCAGTAGGATTCATTTTTGCTGTAGATGGATGGTTGATTGGAAATAAACGTAATAGATCAGATGATTCCGTTTCCGATGTATTCATGGATTCACATGCTTACCCTGTCAGGCATGAGATACTCGCCTCTGTGACACATGGGGATCAAGGGTCCCATTAGACTTTTTTCAGTATCAAGCCTGAATTGCTATGCTTAGGGAGAGCCAAGTGCCAGGAATCTGTGCAGGGCATCTATCTTTTATGTTTTTCTGCGCCTAACCCCTACCAGCTCTTAACAACGCGCAGATGGAGAATGGCTGATCGATGTTCTGCTTCAACAAGGTAGGACCGGTGTTCCTGAAATTTGCAGCCATGCTTTTGTGGTAAAGGAACACACACAATTTATAATCCACAGCTAAGGAATATTTTTGGATTCCTTGCTGATTCTGAGTTCTCACATGAAAACATCTGCTAATAACATTTTTAATAATCTCCATTTGGCAAGGTAACTCTATCCCATCCTGGCAGACAATGACCTGGCCTCAGTTATTCACGTCTTCCTTACCTCCTGGCTGGGCTGGAAAATGTGATATGTTTTGGGCACAAACCCTTTAGCACTTAGGAAGTTCCAAGTACACCAGAATTCTGCAGTGTATCCCATCAACAACACATGCTGGTGTGAAGACATAAAAACCTTTCTAATGGTCTCTATTTGAGTTTCACGCAGGATCAAGGCTTCTGCCTTTGTTTTCAAAGTTTGTGGCTTGTACCCAGAACATTTAAAGGATTGTCTATGTTTCTGGGAGAGAAACCGCGGTTAATGCAATGAAGCTTTCTACAATAACAGGACAGTTCATCCGGACAGGAGAGATGAAACTTTCTCAGAGGTTAACGTGAGGTTCTGGTGTGAATTCCCCTAGGAATCACAGATCATCACAAGCCTTCACCATCTTCTACTCCCACTGCAAAGCACATTCTTTTGGTTTTTGTCTCTCCTGGTACAAATATACAGCAACAATAAAAATAGAACAGGACACTTGTTCCACTAGGGAGAGAAAGAGAACAAACACCACCTGACAGATGTTGTATCACTTGGAAGGCACTCAGATACGTGGATGACACTGAGATACAGAAACTTAGCATAAAAGAGGTAGAATAGACCTAGTGTAAATTTACATGAAATCATGTTGCCACAGGCAACCATCCCCTGGAAACTCATGTGAGGGTCCCAATCTGAGCTCATGCAGACTACAGAACAGCTATATATCCTAAGTCCATCTAGTCAAGAAAAGAAAGTTCCACCAACAGCATTATTTAGAGTCGACTCTCTGCTCTTACAAAGACTGAAGCTTCGGTTCTTGGTCCAGTCAAGACACTCATGGCATCTCTGCCCAGCTCTGAGAAATCTGTTGGGACTTATGCATCTTTGAGACTTCACTCTCTCAACTTGGCTGAAAGTGGTCACTTCTGGTTCTAAATATCTAAAGGAGGCAAGAGACAAAGGGATGCTGACTACACAAACTCTGCATCAGCAATTATGCTAAAAGCTCTACATAAAAAAATGACAGTGTTTTGTAAAGCCAGCTTTATTTGAATAGGAAAACAGTATAGAAAAATAAGGGGTTCCTGTAAACACAAGATCAAATAATCTAACATTTCACTGGAAGCTGAAACCTTGTGATAACAAACCTACTGAACACATAGTTAACAAGTAAACCACCAACAGGTGAACACTTAAATGTAAACTGTGCTTTTGGTAATTTCAGAAATAACCATCAAGGACTAGCATTGCAGCATGATTTTTGTTATAAATAACCCGTCAATAGTTTTTTAAAGAAAATGGAACTGTTCTCTCTGTCTCTCAAAACATGTTTCTATCTATAAAACCAGTAGAAATCTTTTTCTAATACCAATACCACAGTGTTAGATCCAGAAGGGTAAAAAACGTAAACTGCTTAAGAACACTAATAAATAACTCCATTAAAAATATACCTATATTAAAAATATTTCATTTAAATGCTGCTCTAGCCAGAACTGGTGCTTACAGTATACAAATGTAGAGGTTTTCATACATAACTATTGGTATATTAGAGGCTGGCTGAGTTAAGAACCTTATTGTTAAAAGTGCCATCCAGTCATGCAGATTTGTGGTATTTCTGAGCAATGCCATAGGGAACGTGAGCAGCTATGGTGCCTAATTTCTGTGCTCCTTCGACATGAAACATCTGGTCATCAAAGAAAATGTGAGGGCGGATTTTCACCAGGACTGGTCCTTTAGGAGCTCCTGCTAGGAAAAGCGCCTCATCAATCTCCAGACCCCAGCTACGAAGAGTCTTCAGCACTCTGGCTCCAGAGCTCGCCGCGCTTCTGGCTGTGACCAGGAAGGTCCTTATGGGACAATTTAATCGCTCGTTTTTTGCATAGAACTTCTTCTGGAGTTTCCCTAGGTCTTCAAGAAAACCTTTCAGAGGACCCTGCGTATGAAATACAACAAGCACGTTTAATATTTGTCCACAGCTCCCAAAATCATTCTATTACTTTCTTCCAGATTGCCAGTGAAAGCTAGGATTCCTTCCCTAATGCTGTGCTACTCAGCAAATTCTCCATATAATGTGTACAAATGTGTGTGCACCCTCACTAGGAATTCAAAAATTGGAAAAAAGTTAAAACTGTAATCCTACATGGTGTGATCAGTAGGAAACTGATTTCTCACTAAGGCTTACAAGTTCTCTTATAATACAAAGTTGTAAATATAGTCTTTACTAAAATATTCTTTAAAAACTTAACTGTTTTTATTATGAACCATGAGCTGCAGATTTTTTTTCCTGTGCAAAAATCAGTAAGACACCTAGTTACATAGATATCACTAACTCTTTCCAGATAAATGATGATATTAGAATTACACTATGATCAAAAGAATTACAATGACAGTTTGGGTCAACCTGCAATATACTGTGCTGTCCCATACTTCCATGTATCAAGCTTTTATTCTGAATTCATACCATTTTTAACAACAGCAGAATTGGTCTTTCAGTTTAAGCTAATAGTAAAATATTTGTAGTTTTTAGAGAAATGGCATAGTTTTGCTTGGGAGTAAGCACAGATATTACCCTGTTTCAATCAGAATATCCTAGTGTTAAAAAATAAAATATCTACACAATCAGATTTAAAAAAAATACATAATCAAAGAAATCAGTAGTAGCCTTTCTTTTTTCTAATGATACAATTGAGATACAACCGTAAGTCACTGTCTTATATATACAGTTCTCAGTGAGGTAGGAGATCTAGTAAAAGGACTGCAACAGTGGGCTCTTTTATGTCCAACATGCATTTTAAAGATTATCCTTGAAAAATAAAAAAATAAATAAACTAAAATAAACAAACCAGCTTCCACGAAGAACACATGCACACTGGGCAACCTGGAGAAACACAGCAGCAGTGAAAATTAACAAGTACTTTGAAAATTCAGTGAAGTACAAACCTGTGCAAGAGGCTTATTTTCATTCATTTGTTCATGTTCAAAAAATCGGTCTAATCCTTGCTCTTTGACAATCTGTTCTGATTCGTCAGAAAAGAGAACTGCATCCCCATCGAATGCCACCCTCAACTGTGTATCTGAGTAAGCAACATCTTTGTTGGCAGTGAACATCGTAGCTGATGCGATGCCTGAAAATGGGTCAGAGAACCTCAGTTAGCATGTCCTGCAAAGTCAGTCATTAAACTTCCAGCAGTTTGCTCTCAACAACTTTACTTATGGTGACCTTTATATATAGTGGGCAAAAACAATCAAATGCTAATTTGTAATGGCCATTCCGTAACCTTTACGTATGGAAGCTGCCCCACTGACTTAACTTTTTTAGGCATGCTTCCTTCCACTTCCATACAATACACAGAAACAGTACCCAGGGTGTAACAAAGCAAGAAATTCCAACATTGAACTATTTGCCAGTTTTTAACTCCTTACATACCATGGAAGTTGTTTTTTGTAAGTCATATCAAAGAGAAGTTGAACAGAGGTGAGTAGGTGTGTATGGGAGTTTATTTCTTGCAGCATGAGAAGATAGAAAGGTGTTGTCATCATGAGGCTGAAGGGTCAGAGGTCAGAGAGGAACAATAAAGAGAAATAACCTGATTTCACAGAATCATAGAATGGTTTGGCTTGGAAGAGACCTTAAAAGATCATCTAATTCCAAGTCCCCTGCCATGGGAAGGGACACCTTCCACTAGACCAGGTTGCTCAAAGCCCCATCCAACATGTCCTTGAACACTTCCATGGAGAGAGGAATAAACAACTTCCCTGGGCAACCTGTTCCAGTGCCTCAACACCCTCACACTGAAGAATTTCTTCCTCATATCTAATCTAAATCTACTCTCTTTCAGCTTCAAACTACCCTTATCCTATCACTACACTCCCTGATAAAGAGTCCCTCCCCTTCTTCCCTGTAGACCCTCTTTAGGTACTGGAAGGTCTCCCTGGAGCCTTCTCTTCTCCAGGCTGAACAACTCTCTCAGCCTGTCCTCAGATGGGAGGACACTTACCTGATTAAGTAAAAATAAGTAATAAGTTTGCACCATACAAAGTTGCCACTTTCTGCATTTGACGAACCAGCACTCTCGCTGCGAAAGACACAAAATACACTCACGTCTTAGTGAGGTCAATGGAGAGATAACAGAAGAAAGTCAATTCAAACCTGCTTCTATAGCTTCTTGCACTTTTTCAGAGTCTGCTGAGAGGTATAAGTTGGTAAGATACGCAGTCAGGTAACCAATAGGGCTTTTTCCTCCCGTCATACAGAAACGTTCAATTGTTAAGCCTAAAGCGAGAAGAGCACAACAAAGTGTGACTTTGCCTGGACACAATAAACCTGTAAAAGGAACCTATGAAAAGGTACAGTAGCCAACAGCACCTGGTAAACTTAAAGAAAAATATGTTCACTGTAATTTCAAGAGTTAGACAATTTAAGCGCACTACAATGTTTGATCAGCCCTTCTCTCTAGAGAATTAAAAAAAAAAATCCCTCTACGACAGCAGAACAACTGCTGTGAAGGTATATGTATAGAGGGTGTAAACAAAAAACAACAAAAAGTTTAAGGTCTTCTTCTCAAACATTCAGATTCACATCTGGCAAGATAAATCTAAAGCTTTGGACCACATTTTGTTTAACATTGTCTCACTTATGCTGCCACCCCAAAATAAATATAGTCCTCTCAGAAATGAGCATCAGTATTAAAGAAGCTGTTTTTATCAAGGCCAGAACAGGAAAAATAAAATTGATTCACTTTATTACGTCATAGCACAGAGTTCTACAAGGTAGTATTGATTTTACTTACCATAGTGATTGATGCTGTTTATCAGTCTCACTCCCACTTGGGCATGGTTATTAGTCATGAGAACAATATCAAATCGTTCTTCATCATCAGGGTACAACTCAAGAAGACGGGCATTGACATGCTCCAGCGCCTGCAGGTTAAAAATGTGGAAGTCAATAGACAAGTGGAATGTGCCTCAGTGCTTAATCACTGTGGCTTTAGTGATAGGACTGTCTTGAAGGAGCATGTAAAATACCTGATAGTTGAACTTGCTGAACTTGTTTTATTCCTTTCTTTTCTGCTGCTCCCAGCAACCACTTGATTGGGTTCATTCGAAAGGAAGCAAATAAATGTCTTTTCCTGATCTACAGAATTTAATTTTATCATCCTTGATCTTGGGACACCATAATCATCCAGAATAAATCAATTCCTTGCTGAACATTATTATGAACCCTAGTAATCTTTTTTTTTTTTCCTTGTCCACTTGAAACTTGGACTTGAATTTTCTTGGACACTTGAAAAATGTTCTTGTGAAATCAAGGAGAAAGTGTAAAGGAATTTATATATGCAACTATGCGATTTACACATACAGATGTGAAATTGGGCCACATACTTACGCAAACATTTACTGACACAGTTCACGTGTTCAGCTGTCAAAGACTGCCCTTAAGTAATATGTACAAAAATCATATCCTGTCAAATATTATTATCTGGGTGACTTCTAACTGCAGTACTGAATGAGGCAGATTTTGATTTATTTGAGACTTCTGTAAAGATACTGGGCCAGCATGTTATAACTACAGTCCGGCGTTCTTATTTCCTTGACCCGTCATCTTCTTATCTCTCTCTCTATCCAAATGCTCTCTCATCTTATTTAGAATCCACAGACCTCTGCTTTGGGAATTCAGCCCTTGGATGAAATTCCTTGAGATTATGGCAATGAAGTCAACAACGAATCATCAAATGAATACAAGATGGGGCGATTTCCATTAAGGGGCTTTAAAAAGTCAGGTCAGTTGTTAAGAATTAAAACATAGGTTCCATAATTAAATTCTGGAAATCTCACCTCAAAAAGCATGGCTATGTCGTGTGGCACCATGTTTAGGAAAACTCTAAGCAAGAGCCTGGCATAAGGTCTAGGAAAAAATCTTATTATGTGGCCATAACCCATTTCTACTGCTAACACTCTATTACACTGGGAATTTCTTTAAACTATTGCAGAACAAGAGAGAGTGGAGGAGGGGATGCCATTTTTTGCCCAGTGCCTGTACACTTTGCAGCCCAAGGAGATCCTGGCCTCTGATTAAGATGAGATGTAATATGTTTAAATTAGTACCTCAAAAGATTTCAATACAGGAATCCAATAAGAAAGAGATTGTTTCTTTTTGTCTTCTTCATCTCCAAGCAGAAAGTATCACCCAACAAACCCACAATTCTCTAAACTAGTGGTTCCTGTGACTAAGCGATTTATGGATCTCTTAAAAAATATAAAAGATCCAAATGCAAACAGCATACTGGAAAGGAACAGGTGCATTTAGCTGGGCAAAGTTAAAAGCTCTGACTTTCAAAGTGTGAGGAGTGAAAAAGTCAAATCTTGCTTATATTTAAAGTGAATTTAACACTGAACTCTAAAGTCTCTTGTAATCTGCGCTAGCAGGGCTGCAGTCTCTAGCTGCAACAGTTAGGAAAAATGCAGAAAGTTCACTAGTCAGCGTAGCCTCACTGATGTACAAAGCAAATTATTTTATGACCATGCTTTTATGTTAAAAACTCCTTCACAACGACTGTGTTACGAATGCTATTAGCAGCTATCTGCTATATTTACAGCAGTATGGCTACTGACCTAAGTAATTTTTCCACTCTATTTCCAAAAAAGTGTTCAATGCAGGAGACATTTTCAACTCCTGAGACTAAAACTGAACTAACAAAAACCTACTTTTAAAACCCAATGTAAGCGTTCTGCCACAAGTCTGCTGACAGCAAGTATGACTGCTAATTATGATTTAATAAATTTTCTAAAATTGCTGGAGTAGAACTTATTAAGCAATTCCCAATGAACTCTGTAGAGAGCACTTTTTCAAGACAGTCCCATTAAATCTGATTTCCTCAAAACCATATATATTTTTAATTGCTGTGGGGTTTTTGTGTAGGTGGTTTTTTTTTTGTATTTTCACTTGCTTTCTATGGTGCAGCCTGTCTACCTTGGCCATTTCTCTTATCTGGTGCAACGAAAGCAAAACATTCCATTTCACCTCTGCTTAAACCCCAACTAGGGGGTCTACTTCTTTTGCCAGTCCCTCAAGAACAATTTCTAGGGTGAAAACAAAAGGAAAAATTACAGTTGACCAAAGGAAAAAAATTAATTTATGAATAAAGTAATTCGAATAATATCGCTGTCTTTAATCATATTAGTCCTACTGTACGTGAGACATAAAAATGGAATGAGGAACTAAATTTTTTTTTCTGTTGGCGAAGGAGGCTGCAACGCACAATTTGGGGTTCTGCCTCAAATGACGAAGGTCCCGGTGCCCAGCAGAAAACGCCGGCTGCTCCTCACCGACACCCCCGGCGCGAAGCGGGGCCGGGGGACACACACCCACCCCCCGGTGCCCGAGGGCAAAGCCCCGGCGCGGCTGAGGCGGCGGTACGTGACCTCCCGCAGGCGCGGAGCATTAGTGCCGGCCCCAGGGGAGGGCAGGCGAGAAAAGGGAACAGAGGGGAAAACGGGACCCAGGGCAGAGGAGGCGGCTCAGCGAGACGCGGATCCGCCGCCAGGCTCCCCGGTCAGGCGAGCTCCGCTCTGGGGCAACCGGCCCCCCGGGGCAGGATTATCCCCGCCCAAGGTGGCCGCGGGCTCCTCCTTCTTCCTCAAACGCGGCCCCGCAGCATCCTCGGCGCGCCGCTGCGTCCCCCCCGGCCCTCGCCCCGCCGGGCCAGCCCGCCCCGGTACCTTGACGAAGTAGAAAGCCGGTCCGGGCTTGAGGGTGACGTTCTCGTTTTCCTGCTGGTACTCCACGTACTTCTCCACGCCCTGCTCTTCGTAGATCCGCCGCTCCGCCACCAGGTCGAAGAGGGCTCGGGAGGAGACGGCCACCGTGATGGCGTGCTGAGGCTTGGGCTGCGGGGCGAGCGGAGGCTAGTGCCGGCCCGCAGCCCCCCCGCCCCGGCCCTCGGCCTCGGCACCCCCCTCCCCCGGCACGCCCGCCCGCACTCACCGGCCGGGGCTTCTTGGAAACCAGGTTGTCGTAGAAAGCCTTGGCCGCCGCCCAGTCCTGCTCGGCCTCCTGCAGCCGGACCTCCGCGGTGTCGCCGGGCTGGGGCTCCTCCGGGCCGGAGCCGCTCATGATGGTGTCTGGCGCGGCAGCGGGGCGGGCGCGGCCGGAGCCGGGAAGCGGCGGCGGCCGCTCCCCCCCCCCGCCCCGCCCCGCTCGGGCACAGGGAAGTCACCCGGGCGCTGCCCTTTCCTTTCGCTCTGCTGCTCCCGGGGCCCGCCGGCCCGGCCCGCAGCGGCACCGCCCGGTCGGCAGGGCGGCGGCACCGCTCCGCACGGCGGAGAGCAGCGGCCGGAGCCGCAGCCCGGCCCCGCGGCGTTCCCCTGGCAGCCACCGCCCTGAGCCCGCAGCCGCTCCCCGCAGCGCTCCGGGTGCGAAGAGCTCCCTCGCGTTGGGCAGCAGCCTCCGGCCTAGAGATTTATTTTTTAGATGCGGTGGCTCAATTGATTTCACGTTAACTGCAGTACATTTCCTGGAGGTTTCTTGCATCACAGTAATAATGCCTCTAGAAATCAAGATGGGCTGGGCGTGACCTGGAGTCCTTTGTTCCACTCGGGCGACACTTTCAGTGCTTTCAGTACTTTCAGTACCTTTTAGAGACGGTAGTTTGGACTAGTGTTGAGGACGGCACATACAATAAACTTTTCTGGCATCTGGTTGGAGTGGTCCTAAGCTGCAGAGTCCCACACAGGGCTGTGGGCTGCCTCTCTAACATGCGCTTCTCTAAAACGCTTCCATCTGCTTCTGCACAAATGCTTGTCTGAACCACAGCAAAGGTCCAGAAACTGATGATCTGAAGGAGAGACTGGAAAGCGAGGAAGGAGGCAGATTTTCTCCTGAGCTAGTGTGGCGCAGCAGACCCAGACCCTTGGCTGTTGTTGGTAGCCTGTGACTTTGGTATCTGTACATCACAGCACATGTAAGCACCGTCCAAATGACTCAGTATTTTGAAGCAACACTAAACCTTGCCTCTGACCCTGCATAATCTTTACCAAATTCTCAAATGTTTCTGCCTCACTCCAGTTTTCAAAAAGAAGCATAATTATTTTTTTGCTACTTTTGCCTGGGTTGGGTTTTTTTTGTTTGAATGTTTTAACGTGGCTTCCCAGTGAAAAGAGGCTTATGTGATTATACCATCTGTCTGTCATTCCACAGTGACGTCCAGTTCCAGATGAATTTGGCAGAAGGATAAAGCTCTCAGAGATATTTAAATTCTTAAAACGTTTCATGAGAACCAACGGCAGCAGATAATTTGTTGCCTGACTGGGGGAAGGACCACAGCGCAAATGCAGCATTTTTATTTGCTTGTTCTTGTTCCTGGCTGTTCTGTCATCTTCAGACCTTCCTGTTACTCAGCTAACCAAGGATGGATCTGTAGCAGGGAAAGTGATGGAATGTTGGAGTCAATGGGAAATCAGAGTTGACTATGCTGGGGAAGGGGAACTGGAAATAGGCAAAAGGAGAGATGCTGAGAGCAGTATATTAGGAAGACAGATACGAAAAGAGGAATTAAAATTACTCTAGGTGGCTGTTGTCATGGGAAGATGTACAAGTCATAACATAAATCTGAGCAAATCTGATTTTAGTGCCTCTGGTACTGATAGATGTGCTTGCTTTCCTTGAATTTTGATCCTTAGTGTTTCACTCTAGTCCCAGTACTCAGAGCTATGCTGTGACATACTTCAAAACCACCTGCTCCGCTCCCAGTAGTCAAGTCAGGCACAGCCCTACCTTCCAAACTTCTTCTCCATGAGTAGCTGCAAGCCTGCCACCAGGCTGAGCAGCCAGCATTGGGAGAGCCTGGAAAAAGTGTTCAACCCACGGAACAACTGGTCCTGGTCCTGGTCACCATCACTGTCCTGCTCAGAGACTTCAGTATCAGTCTAAGAAGGCGATCTCTAAGAGGCTATTCCTGGTGAAATACTGCAGGTGGGTCCATTGCGCATGGAGAAGAGGAGGAAAGACGAGGAGGAGTCAGGAACAAATTCCCTGGTGGTAACAAAATGGAACTGTCTCATCTCCGTGTCAGCCTGGGGCAGTACATTTCCCAGATCTGTCCCCAGGTTGAACTCTTCTCGTGCTGTGTTCCCTACCATAATGCAGCTACTTGGGAGTAAAATCAGAGCTCCTCAAGCATATTCTTTGTTTTTATTTTTGTTTCTCCCCATCCTGCCCACTCAAGAAAATAGTCATCACTTGAGCAATGAAGACTTCTTTTAACCTTTGCAAAACACCTGAAAACTTAAAAGATTGCAACTTGGTGCTGTGCCCGAGAAGTGCTGCTCAAGTGCTGCTGCTGAAAGCAACGCTATGCTAACATAAATATTTTGCCTGCCAGACCCACATGGTATCTCTACATAGCACTCAGCTGTGTGAACACACACACTGAACTGAGATGTCTCTGTTCCGTGCTCGGTTGCTTGGTGCTGACATACCCTCCATTTCCTTTTTTGCTGGAGATTGTGAACTGAGGGCCTAACATGAAAGCCTTCCAGCTTCAGCACCTTATAAATGAAATATTAACTTTCCAAATGCAGTGTGTAGCAGCCTTATCTACATCTAAAAAATGTAGTAATGCCCATGGGTTTCCAGGAAAAAGCTATGTCTTGCTTTTACTAAATCTCTTATGAAGTCTGAGAAATAGGAATGGATCCAAAATTGAATGACTTTGTGGTTTCTGAGCTAAGCTAGAAAGGAAAGGAATTTTCTGCTATCACCCATTAATTTGTAGGGCATTTGCTTTTAAACAAACAAAGAAGGATGTGTTTTGCTATCTTTGTATGTACTTCTTTTTATAGTAGGTGTGCAGCAAAAGTAAGCCATGCACATACTCTGAAGTCTTTTGGAAGTGTTGAATGAAAAGATAGTTCCTCTGCCTGAGCTACTGATATTTTTCCTATGTTAAGAACAACAACTAAGTAAGACTGGTGTGTTCTTGTTCAAGAAGGAGCTCAAAATGAATTACTAATGGGTAGGGTTTTTTTCTTCTTTTGCCACCTACTTCTATCTGGAAAGATGTGAAATATTTCTAGATGTTTAAAACAGTGAGATCAGAACTAAGCAAAAGGCTCTAAATGGAAGGACTTTTTCTCCCTTTAGATATATATAATCCTAATATGTATTGTGCATGATTAGATCACCAAGACCTAACTCTTCTAGAGTCATTAGGGTTAATTCAGAGTGCGATTGCACAGACTTTTATTCCATACATGCATTGTGATTTTTCATGCATCCTTAACATTAGCGTGGTGTTCCCAGAAGGAAGGAACCTGAGAAGAGCTTTGATCTGGGTTGACTTGCTGTGGCAAAACGCGTGGCAGCACACAAACCTCCTGTTTGTAGATAATATGTATACTTTTAATGCAGTCCTATCAGTTTTTCAAGTTGTTTTGGGCTCTCCTCAGCAGTACTTTTCATTCTGTCTCTCTTTTTCCATCTTCCCTGTGCAGTGAAAGAAGAATGCAAAAACCTGTGGCATCACGTTGTAATCTATGGCAACCATTTCGTGTCTTTTCCCAGCTTTGCTTTGCTGGTCTTTCTTTAATAATATGTTAATTTGCAAGATACACATAAATTACCTAGTGGCATAGATCTTATGTTCTTTTAAGGGGATCTATTCCGTCTCCGTCACTTGGAGCATGACTCATTCCAGTGTTCACATGAAAGTTTAGGTGACAAGCAAAGCTGCATCCAACACAAGTATAGAGGATTGCTGCAGAGGGGGCATAAGATTCACTAACCCGTGATCTCTTGACCCTAAGAAATCCTGTTTAATTATTGCAATGGAAGTTTCATTTCTCCTATTATTAAAGTTTCTATTCCTTAATCTTGTCAGGATGAAATCCACAGCCAAGTTGGGTCTTTAACTTTTTGGAAACTACTTCTCTCTAGAAGGCTTCATATAATTTTTCCTAGGAAAATATAATCTATAACGTATCTTTATAGAACTGCACTGTTGTCCTAGCTCTTCTGAGCTGAGCAACAATTTATTAGTTTACTTTACCCCAAGAAAGGCTCATCACATAATTGTAAGATTTCAAAACAAAACAAGAAGAAATCTGAAATTCAGCTAAAATACTGTTTTTAACCTAGATGTTAGCTAATGTCTATCTTAGTGTCTTAGCTCCAATGCTGAGTATGCCTGCCCCATCTAGTAGTTTGCCACAGGGAGAATTAAGAAGCATTCAGTGACTTCTTTTACAGTGCAGCAGGAGTCCAGCTTCGAGCAATCCTGACCGTCTCACCAAGAGCGTGGAATATGACTTTCTCGTTGAAAGTCTGTGGTCAGAAAACACTCAACAAAAGGAACATATGCTATGGGAAAATAATTATATTGGTGGGTTTTGAGTTAGAAAAGAATCAGTAATAAAGTAATACCTTCTGTATAAAGAAAAGGAAAGTAACAATAATAACAAGAGCAATAATAATAGATTTAGCTGATCAGGATTTGATTTTGCAGTACTGGAATTAGTCTGCAGGCTCTTACAGAACACAGGAAAAAAAAAAAAAAGATGCACTGCAGGAAGATTTGTCCCTGTTCCAAGCTTAAACAGAGAATATTTACATTATAAAACAACCACACATGAGATGGAAGGTGGATAAATTATACACGCAAACCCTATGGGGTTCCTAGCTCCTGCTGAGTAAAAAGTACAATATCATGAAAAATTTTAAATTGAGCTCCATATAATAGAGACAGTTGTTTAAGTATTTTTCATTATGCACTAGTTAGCTCTTTAATAAGAGAAGTGAAAGGAGGATCCAGTCATGCAAACAGCTCCACAAAGAGACGTGTCTGTGCAAGATGGAGACCTAAACGTTGCAACCCCATTGATTCATTTCAACCATAACAAAAGAAGTTAAACTATTCTGATTCATTCTGGTAATTACATGTTCTATTCTGCATTAAATACCCATGATTTAGCTATTAGGTTGTGCCAGCTTCCACAAGGGTTCAAGCTAAGTATTAAATTAGGTTAAAATCTTTAATGAGAAAATCATATTGAAAAACATTCTCACATTGTATTTTTTGTGTGCTCATACAAAAACACCATAGATATATCATTTAATCCCTGTTGCACTGTGCTAGTTATGGTTTTAAAAAAATAGGGGAATGAGCAAAACTGTTAGATGTGTTTCTCCTCCCCCATCTCCAAGGCATACACAGAAAACCCATTTAAGAAAAGTGCAGTTTCCCACCCATTTCCTGAATGAAACAAGGTATCAAACAATGTGGGTGCTCAAGTGACACTGATGGGAATGACTACAATGGCCCCTGGCGTGACAGCTGAGGGGTCCCATGGGCTTTGGGCCATGGGAGCAATGGCAAAGCAGAGCCATCAGAGCAAAAATGTCCACAGACTACATTATGGCACTGACTGCCTGTCGTATACCTATTGGGAAAACCAGATCCACTGCTTTCCTAAAATAGAACATCTGCTTTTCCTACGTAGTGAGTCTCATTCCAGCCTTGCCCCATGGTGTAACTCACAAATAACGGGACATTCACAGCAGACCGGGAGACAGAATTTATGTTTATATAGGCAGCCCTCCTGCTACTGCCCTTGATGACAAAGCCTTTTTGTTTCTTATGACTATGTGAAAAAAATACACTTTCTACACACTCATAGGCAATGAAGGATAGGGATATAGTCAGAAAATTTGTGAATTGCTCCAAGCAAGGAGTGTGAGACAGTGTGATTATACCTATTAGTAAAGGAGACAAGCTTTAATTTCAGTGAGAGCAAGAATGCTTTTGACTGCACGGAGTTACCACCCAGTTCTAAGAAGAGGATTGTAAGTGATTAGTGCAGCTCTTCTGATGGGTAAAGAGGAGTCACAAATGTAAATACAAGAAGAGATTTAGGGCTTCTGTAAGCTATGGCTTCAAACCTGTCAGCAACCTGCACACACAACATCTCTGTTATTTAAGTTATGATGTGACTCTGTTTCTCTGGGAATGTGTATCCCATTTCTGTTGCAGGTCCTTTCCTTCCTTTTGGCGAATTAAGCATTTGGGAGAAAATGAGTAAGTACTAGAAGTGATGATAATGTATTATTGTTTGTGTTACGCCAGTTTCCAAGGTCTTCAGAAAGCATCAGGGAGCTGTTGTGTTTGATGCTGTAGGAACACACAGGAAGATGCTCCCCCACACGACATCCCTCCTCCTGTCTCAAGTCCTTTCAGTAGAAGGAAAATTATTTTTGCAAGCTCAAACATTAAGTGTGAGGCTTGTACAGTTGCCCTTCTCCATGTCCTGTCCCACAGCTGGGCTGCCATATCGTGTTTGTAGAGCAGTGCTTCAGTCCCTCTCCTGCACTTGACCTCCACGTGGCCAAGAAAACTGGGCTGACCCAGTCAGTGAGACCGCTGACAGGAGTTGCCTGGTGCAGAGGGTTGAGATGAGGTTATGGGACTCAGCTGCAGCCAAAGGTGAGATCCACACCCAAAAACTCCTTGCTCTATGGCTCGTCCTTTTGTCATGTACCTTAAACGTTCCTCAGTTGTTAATCAGTTTACACTGTGCGTGCATCAGGGTAGACGATACTTCAGCACTCTGCTTGTAGTTCTGCTGAGAGTGACTTTCAAGTTATGTTACTTACATCAAAGCAGTATTTGCATTTGTTTTCAATATTTTTCTTGAGGGCATGGAAAGGCAACAGTATGAGCAACACTGACAAGAGTGACAACAGTAATAACATAAAAGCGATGTTTCCAGTAGGAGGATTTTACAATGTGTAGTTCCATAAGTGTCTACATCACAAAAGCCAGCCTTCATTTTACGTGATGCTATAAAATCACAGAACAAAAAGATAAACTCAATGGGATTTCAGTAGGCTGTGCATCATATAACTGGGTGATCTGAGTTATATTATCAGCTTCAGCTCCTGACATTGAGCAAAACACATAAACTGTTCTGCTTTCATCCTTTTTTCCTTCCTGTACAGAAATTCTCAGGTTGGATACAGTCGTTATGGTACTTCACTGTAGCAAAAAAAATCTATGTGTAGTGACAGGGTGAGTGGTAACGGTTTCAGACTGAAAGAGTTAAATATTAGGAAGAAATTATTTTCTGTGAGGGTGGTGAGGCACTGGAACAGATTGCCCAGAGAATCTGTGGATGCCTCCTCCCTGGAAGTGTTCAAGGCCAGGTTGGATGGGGGCTTTGAGCAACCTGGATGGGGCTTTGAGCAGCCAGGATTCCCTGCTCATGGCAGGAGGGCTGGAACTGCATGATCCCTTCCATCCCAAACCATTATATGATTCTATGTCTCTTTTGTTTGTTTGTTTGTTTTTTTTCAAGTTGGAAAACTGTTATAGAGTCTTGTTCAGACATATTTTGTCTACTTTCTAGACTGAAGCTAATAAATATGTTTGTTGTACCAGAGCTTGTCCTGATGTTACTCTTGGCTCTGTGGTGGTCTGTCTTTACAGCCTTTATCTTGGTGAGGTGTTTTCCGGTACTGACTCCAGTTGTACTTCTCTGTGTCTGCTCCTATTCCTATAGGCCTTCCACGAAATCATGAACCAAGAAACCCGAAGTTTCATGAAGTATACCAATGTCTTACTAGGACTTGGAATTCCATTTATCAGAATATTGATCATGGTATTTGGATTGCTGCAGGTGATTATGAATGACCCATTCTTCAAGGTTTTGAACAACAGACATAAAACCAAATGCTGTGCCTCAGAAAGCTGCCTGTAAGCAATTAGAGTAAGAAATTTTGGCTCCTTCTAAACTTTGACTTGTGTGTCACTCGTCGTGTTTTAGCCATCTTTGCTAATTATCAATGTTTCTTTATTAACAGCTTTTGTTAAGCACTGAGATTGAAGATTTCTGGTTCTTTTTCTTAAGAACATGATCTTGTACCTTGTACTATTAAATTTAATCTGATTTTTAATCTTCTAATTTTCAAGGTCATTCAACCTTACTAAACAAATAAAAGCAAACCTGATAAAATTTGCTGACTTCTCAAAAACAGGAAAGATTTTGACTAACAACTAAGGTCCAAAAAAAAAAAAAAAAAAAAAGTAAATTCTGGTTAATAAATGACTCAGAAGTAATTAAGAGCAGCCAATGATCTTCCACATGTCCCATTTAGTAGTTCATTCCTGACCCTAAAATTCTTTTAATAACATTAGTTTTATATAATAAGAAAATTATTCAGTAATAATTCAGTAATAATTCAGTCTCCTTCCCTGGATACTTTCAAAACCCACCTGGATGCGTTCCTGTGTGGCTGCCCTGGGGGATCCTGTTCTGACAGGGGGGTTGGACTAGATGATCTCTAGAGGTCCCTTCCAACCCTGAACACTCTATGATTCTATGGTTCTATGATTCTGTGATTCTATGATTCTATGGTAAGTAATAAAATACAGTGTTATATCACATAATCAAAATCAGCATTTCTATACACCTTCAAGGAGGTTAATTTTCATGTGCTTTTGCTGTATAAAAATAAAATATTAAGGAGGAAAAAGTTTATTTGTGCATGACCTGACTTTGTTATGTAAATGAACACAATTTTTCTTCCTAGTTTTGACAAGGGTTGCATAAATCTCCCACAGAATTTAAATAGTTAACACTTAATCGACCTTCTCAGAAATGGAGATAGGAGTGGCATCGGTATAACTGAGTTTGGTCTGTTGGCTACAGATTCTTTTGAAAGGCAAAATGTGCACTATATCTGGGGAATAGATTTCATGTGGTTCTGTAAGAATTGTCTAAGTTGGAAACCCTGTATGTAAGTCCCTTAAATCTCTGGTTTAGCTGAATTTCATCAAACTATTAATCCTCACGGGTCATGAACGCCAAAAAAGTACCACTGAGAGCAGGGGGAAAAAAAACCTCACAACATAAGATGTTCTGTGTAGTACAAAATCATTGGTCAAAAAGCTCTGGATACTCTAGAATAGCTTTTGTTTATTCTTTTTTGTTCTGTGAGCAAGAGGGTTTGGGGCATCCAGATGAGAACAGAATATGCTTAGTGCAGATTACATCTTCTGCAGATTCTTGCCAACTAAGTATATTTCTTGTGGGCATGTATAAACAGATTTTCCAAAGCCTGAGAACTTGGCAAATTTAAGTTGATTTTCAGAAGCACAGCAAAAAAATTACATTAAAATATTAATGTGAGCAAAAAATATACATGATTCCCAAAATGCAATTCTAGGAGATGGAAGAACAAATTTTGCTGAAATATATTTTTTCAGTCCAGGTTGAAGTTATAATGATAAAAATAACAAAAAAAAAAAATTTGCAAATAATTATTTGGCAAAGTGGAAAATATTAGTCAGCCTAAACTAGAGTGGCTGATGCATTTTCTGCCAACAATGTATTCACTCAAAAATGGGAAAAGTCTTTGCAACTGAATAAGACATTGTGAAATAACTGGTAGCCACATTTTTGGGTTTTATTTAGTGCCAAGAAAAAGGCTCTAAGTAGCAGACCACCATATGATTATGATGAAATGCAAAAGCAAGTAAGTAGTCAAGTAAATTATAGTACAGAAACAGAGAGAAAATAAATCTTTCAGATGTCTTGGACACCAGTTTCATACTATGTCCCAATAAAAGTGATATTGCAAAAAATATGAAACCAGCAGACATAAAGTTTGTCATGCTGGCCATTCATTTTACAAAAATTAATAAGCTGTAATAGGCATATGTTTTCCTGTAAGCTACTCTGATGGTCTCATGGTGTGTTGCATCAGTAGAGAGTTTGAATGCTGTTACTATTTCAAAACACTTCTTATTTCAGTCTGTATAATTGCAGTGAAGTCACCAAAACTCCCCATAGATCCAGCTTTTTTTTTTTTTTTTAAAAAAAGTAATGATTACTTATCTGAAGCAGACTTTTTGCAGTTTGTCCTAAATTCCATTTTTAAAAAAAATCCCAAACATACCAACAAACAAACCAAACAGAAACAGCCCCTCAAACTAGTCCAAAAACATCTCAAATGGCACTATTACAGGTTTGATTCTTGATGTAGGGCAGCATCAAATGGTATTTTCCCCACCAAGCGAGCCGCTCCATTCAGTTCATAGTTCTATTGAGGGTCTACAAATGAAGCAATTTATTCAATTAGCACAGGACAATAGTGATTTGCTTCTGTAGGATCCTCTCCAGCCTCCAATAAAATCACAGAGGTGCTCCAAGTCTCCATTTCGCTCTCTGCAGCTGCCAGGGACACTCTGGCTCCAAAGCACCCATGATATACTGGGATAACAACTCCTTATCCCATGATGCTACCAGGAGGAGCCAGGCATCAGGACCTCCAGGACACCTGATTCCAGCTTTTGTAATTATTTGCAGGGAAGTGGCTGCTCTCAGTTTTTGAGGATGCATGTCGAGTGCCAGGTAATGTGTGTGTATGTAATGAGTAAGAAAACTAGAAAGTTTCTAGTGCTCCAGCTCCTTTCCAGTACAGTCATTCTTTTCCATTAGGGGTGAGACTGAAATTCCTCCTTGCTCTTGCCATTGCATTTTAGAGTCTTATTGCATGACTTTATGGTGAATGAATGAAAAATACTTTTAAGACCTTTTAAAGTGTGTTTTCTACACCCAGCCACTGCTAAAATAATAATTATATAATGCTTTCAGTTTCAAATTTCCTGCCAGTGACTTTCCTACTGTTCTAGGACTGGCTTGGCATTTTTATTTATTTTGAAAGGTTGCAACATACTTAAGAAAAAGAAAAAAAATGTAAAGTAATAAATGTGTAAAATATGATATATGTGATATAAATCATGAAGTTGAGATGAATGATTATTTTTTCTCTAGAAAAAAAGTAGCATCAGAAAACACAAATCTCTTAAGGAAGGCATATACATTAAAATGCCTTGCGCGCATTCAGAAGAAAAGAATGTGCATGTTGGGTCACTAATGTAGAATTCCGTCTTTGTCGGGGGCATTTTTTTTTTTTTTAACCTGATGATTTTTAAATGTAAACATATGAAGTATGTTTACTGGAATACGTATGCTGGAATGCGACTGTGAAAGGAAGGTAAGCTGATGGTAGGCGTCCAAACTCGGAGCTGAATACAAGTCATGCTGAATATATTGAAAGAATGATCTTGCAGCTGTTGCTAATGAAAAGAGAGAGTAAAGTAAAGACTTCATAAACCTGTCCATTAAGAAATGCTCTTGTAGCACATGACGTACAGTACAAGCCATGCTACTTCTGTTTATGTTGATTGAGTAGTAAAGCCCAAGCCAAACAGTTTCAAGGTGCTCCATTTTCTGCTGCTTATATAGTTTACTGCTGATGGCCACAGGAATGCAAATTTACTGCTATTTGCTAAAAACCTTCATTTGAATAGTCTACCTATGCCAGGATCAAGGCTTCTCGGAAGAAGATTTCTGCATTCAACTCTCTGGAGACACCTGGCCTCAGTAGTTAACAATATCAGGACAGATATGGAAAAGGAACAAGATGGAAAAACATTAATTTATTGTTACTGATATCTCCATCATTTAGCAAAGGTACCTTTAGGGTCTTTGACACATCTCTCCTTTCCCAACAAGTCCAATAACATCTACTCAATATTTACTCCTGGAAGAAATTATGGAGATAACAAGATGATCTTATGTGACTTTTTGCTGTATTTCTTCCTAATCTCCTGACAATGAAATATATCATCTGAGTTTTCCACTTCAACAGAAACATTTTTTCTAACAGGGTGTTTAACTCCTCCCTAACACTGAGATGATCAGAGCCCTGGCAGGGCAGTGGTCTGTCCAAGTGCCAGCAGAGAAGCTCCAGCCTGATAGCAGACTCAAAACTTCTGGTCTAATGGGTGATGGTGGTGCCAGCACGTGTGTCTTCTGGGAGATAGGAATGTCAATCTCACACTGCAGCAGGATTTCTTTCCCTTTACAACAGCTGTGAGGAGCAGCAGCAGTGGCATTGATTCCAGCTGCTGCCGCCCAGCTGAATGCCAAGACAGATAAGCTGTGGGATGTTCTTAGCAGCTCCTCCATGAGGTAGTAAGATAAACACGAGAAACATAAGGAGATATTAAAGAGTAGATGATAATCCATTTTCAGGAAACAGCATTTCTCCAGAAAAAGAAGCTGAACTTTATCAAAGGGAAAACTTCTCCTGAAGGACTTGCCAAAGTAAATCTCTTTGATGCAGATGGTTTAAGCAAAGACATTGACCTTAATCTACTGTGCGGTGACCTGGTCTTCTGATACTGAGAGTAATTATGAGTGTTTTCAGAGTTGCTGTGGTCTGCAAATCCTCCAAACTTAAAGTAAGTACTTTTAGTGTTCCCACTTCACCACTTCTGATCTTAAAGTCACCTACATTTGTCTTGAATTTAATAATACCTAATGTCTTTAGACTTTGCTACTTGAAAAGACTTCACTGCCTTGTAAGGGACCGATTAAAAATTGCAAGTCCTCATTAACAAGATTTTTTCAGCTTTACAGTTTTATTATTGTGCTTGTGCTGAAAGGGATAACATCTAATAAAATGAGTGACCCACAAAGAACTTGCCCAAAGGGTAGTACAAAATGGAGAGGAAAATATGAGTGTTTAACTGTTGAAATTAGTATTTTCATGCAGATTGATTTTGTGCCAGTTTGCCACCCCAGACATTTTCAGTTTCGTTTATTTGTGTTACAGTAGTAGTGACAATGTAGTTAAATATAGCCTCTGAAAACAGGATCTGTGCCTCTTTCATTTGTATTCTACTGTTCTTTCATTAAACATTTCTTCATCTTTGCAGAGCCAAACTCTTACAATAATAAATCAGAGACACCTAAGGTTCTTGCCAAGTCAAATATCTACAGTTTCTGGCAATTATGTAATTTCCAGATTTGCTACAATGGCTCTTGCTGATAAGTCAATTGTCATAAAAAGAAATGTTCCAGACCAATCTTTATTAGGGTGTCCTTCACTGATCTGTGTAAAATAATCCCTCTTCTGCTCTACGCTCTTTTAGAAAAGAGAAACATAATTACAGCTTTTTCCCTTACTTTGAATGACTCTTCATCATAACAATTTATATCTGGAAAATGTCACAAGAAAATGTGAAAAAGGTAAGTTTAAACCAAAGAAATCAGGCACTGCTGTTATTAATAGAACAGCTCAAAAATGTTTCCCATGATGTGTTATAATGGCTCTGTCTTATAATAAAATTTAACAGTGATGTATTTCCCTTGTTCTCAAGTTGATTTTGTATTAGAAGTCCAGACAAAAGTAATTTGTAGCAAAGGTCCCTGATCCAATGTCTGTATATGGAAAAGACTCAAAGGACTTCATGCCCATTTAAAAGCCCTTTAAAATGATTAATGGCTAAATGCATTACAAATTATCAAGTATTTCACACTGACAAAACAGAGGACTTGTTATGAGTTTTGGCCAAATTTTCCCCCCTTAGTGCTTAGAGTATAATATCACATAAACAGTAATTGTGAGCACCCACTCAGAGTGGTGATGAAGTAAGGGCAGATTAAAAAAAAAAACAACCTGCATTTTTTCCTCGTTTTTGCTTTTTTTTTAAATGCAGTTGCTTTATTTAAAAGGGTGCTTGCAATCTTCGTTGCCACCTCTACTGCAAAGCATTCTCTGAGTCCTTCATCATTTTGATGGCAAATAAAGAAGAACAAGATGAAATTCCAGGACTTGGCTCCAAGTTCCCAATTTCTGATCACACCTGGAGGTGATTCTGCACCAACTCTGAAGAAGAAATCTGTCCCTTTCTACACTTAAAATCTAATGATTTATTTTCCAACTCTTGTCACAGTTTTTTTCTTGAGTAAAAAGGCAAAGCTGAGATATATAGAAATGGGGCTTGTCCTGGCTACTGGATTTAGCCAGTCCCATTCCACGTGATTCATTTGAAATAAAGTCCTTGGTTTTGCGCAAGTAGAATTGTGTAGTATGAACACAAAACCAGAAAAACACAAACCCTCGGTCTTTCAGCATGAGTCAAAATAGAAAACTCTTATGATAGTTTGTATTCCTTGAGAGAATGATCTGCTGTGTTTGCCTCTGAAGACGTTTTGGACTCCTCAGTGCTGGCGCTGGTCACACAGCAAAGAAGAGGTATCTTCATGTGCAGCAAGCCCCGACACAGCAGTTCATTCATTCGCACAGCTACGCTGGCATCCCCAGGAGGCATGCTCAGGGCATCACTCATTTCACCTCCGAAAAGCTCCCTCTTCTATCAGCAGCTGGCACTCGGCACTCAGAGGGCTGGCAGTGTGCCTTCCAGGGATCTGCTGTCTGCCACCTCTGCTTGAACTTCTACATAGGAACACCCAGAACCCAGTCCAAAACCTGTTGACGGCTAAGAATATATTGAATTATGATAGCTATTACATATATTTAATGACAGCATGTTTACACAACTTTATTAGGTCATACGCTTACTCTATGCAGAGAGCTGCTAGCTGTTAACAAATGTGTGAAGCTGCTGATCTTATTTGTAAGATCACCAGTATCTTTTTTGCAATTGCAAAAGGTCTGAAACACACAGAGGAAAAACAAATAGAACAGAATTGTCTACTATCTCAAAAGATTGTGGGGGTCGTAACATGGAGGAGACTAATTAATCATGCACAAGACATGGCCAGCCTGTGTAATATCACAGAATAAAAAAAAAAAGGGACATCTGTATGGCTGTTTATCCATTAACATATTATTTTCCAGTTTCTGTCTCTTTCCACAAAACATAGTTTTTCCTCCATGCATGTCCTGACTTGATACTGTGCATATAACTCAGTCACTGTTCTGAAGTTTGGCAAGTTTCCAACTGCCCTCATGTCATCTTTATGAAATTTGAAAACATTAGGGTTGTACATATTGTCTTTTGAAGTGATGATGTGATTCATTATTCGGCAGCTCTCATTAGCCACAAGGGGCTAAGAAACTTACATCATATGAGAACTCAGCTGTTTAGTGATTTGTCCAGGGGCAATACTAGGGACAAAATTAAAATTGCTGAACCTCTCTCTTCCACCTTTCATGCTCCTTATAATCTCTTTGTTATAAAATTCTCTGTAATAGATGATAAATAGATAAACAGATGATAAATAGATGATAAATAGATAAACAGATAAATAGAAAAACAAATTAACAAATAAGTATATTTTGCTCTCAGGTATTTTTAGACTTAAGGAAAAGTCTAAGCCAGTAGAAAAAAAACCCAAGTATTCATTCAAGCAGGCTGAAATTCATTACAGTGCTAATATTTTAGAAGTATGTGAAATAACTCCAATTCTTCTGTGATACCAATGCCAACAAAATAACACACGTCCATCAAGCCTTGCTATAGGTTGGAAATGCGGACTTAGTTAACTTTCAAGGGGGCTGCTGACAAGGGTAGGGGCAGTTCTCCCCTGACTGATCCCCCATGTTCCAGTTGGTCAGGGACTTGTCTCTCGGGCTTAACCTTCCAACTGGCATCATCTCATGTCAGTAAGACTTTCTCCACTGCCTTGGGGTTCCTGGAAGCCTTTTCGAGAAAAAATTTCTCTATTCCCACTCTTGCTGAGACTCTGGGCTCACATATAAGTCCACGCTAGTAAATGATACCAGGCTCTGGAAGGACTTGGGCACCATCCCATGACTGCCTCTAGTGCTTTGCTGCCTGTTGTGCTCCTGGGCACAACAGAGACATGCCAGGCAGGGCTCTTCCCAAACATATCCAGACTTGCTGTTGGGATTTCATGTGGCAGATTTGGCTTCCAGTAAACTATTTCAATGCAACTACTCTGCTTTGGGAGAGAAGAAATTTTAGTCTTGAGCACAAGTTGGGCTGTGCCAGCTGTCCTCAGAATACAAGAATAGTCCGCAAATTATTTTTTCATAGAATCATAGAATCGTTTAGGTTGGAAAAGACCTTTGAGATCATCGAGTCTGTTAGCCTAGCAATGCCAAGCCCGTGCCCCTAAGCACCGTATCTTCCCATCTTTTAAACTCCCTCAGGGGTGGTGGCTCAACTGCTTCCCTGGGCAGCCTGTTCCAATGCTTAACAACCCTTTCTGTGAAGAAATTCATCCTAATACTCCATCTAGATCTCCTCTGATGCAATTTGAAGCCATTTCCTCTTGTCCTATCACTCGATACATTGGAGAAGAGACTGATCCCCACCTTGCTACAACCTCCTTTCTGGTATTTGTAGACAGCAATGAGGTCTGTCCTGAGCCTTCTTTTCTCCAGGCTAAACAACCCCAATTCCCTCAGCTGCTCCTCATCAGACTTGTTCTCCAAACACTTCACCAGCTTTGTTGCCCTTCTCTGGACACTCTCCAGCACCTCAATGTCTTTCTTGTCTTGAGGGGCCCAAAACTGAACACAGGATTTGAGGTGTGGCCTCACCAGTGCCAAGTACAAGGGGCAATGATCACTGTCCTGCTTGTGATGGCCTCATTATTTGTAATACAAGCTAGGGTGCCATTGGCCTTCTTGGCCACCTGGGCACACTGCTGGCTCATGTTCAGACAGCTGTCCACCAGCACCTGCAGATCCTTTTCTGTGGGCAGTTTTCCAGCCACTCGTCCCCAAGCCCTTTGTTGTAGAAATACCATAAAATCCCAGTGAGGGCTTCTCTCCTCTGCTGTAGCATTGTGCTTGGCAAGAGAGGAGCACACCCAGCTAGGGGAAAGGAAAACAGTATATGGAACCTCTTCAGCTCCTCCCACATAACAGTGGTGGAGCAAAGAAGAAATTCAGTCTTATCTGTGCTCCAAGACAGCCAGAAGAGCAGAAAAAACTAGGTCATAAAGGGATTAGGAATAGAACACAAAATTATCAGAGTGAATACAGCAAATCTATTAACATCTAATAATTCTGGTATGGTTTGGAACAGGGGATATTTAAGACTATTTCCATGGTATTAGTGCATTCCTCATCACTACATTCAGGTATTAAAATATGGATTATAGCTAACATTAAAACTGCCTGCATGGGACCCAAGAGACCCTTTGCATTTTGGTGAATTATGGTAATGTTTTCAGTGAAGTAGATTCATTGATGCAAATAAGGGAAAATCTACTCTTAAATTTATGGCTAACACCATAATACAAGCTAGATCTAAGGGATTTTGTGTGTGTGTGTGTGTAAAACTATATATCTATGGTTATCCTGGCAAGTAAAAACTTTGGTTTTTCAGAGCAGTTATCTTTTGGGTCTGTGGAACTGACATAAAGTATCTCAGCAAAAGCAGTCTTATAGTTGCAGTAGAGCCAATATCTTACAGCTGTGACTGCGCTAGAAGAACTGCCATCAGTATGGTAGTAAAAAAGAAGCAGGCAGGAAATAGATTTCACATTCTGGCCAAATGTAACAGTATGGAAAAATGTTTATGTCCTGAACCACGACAAAGAAGTCAAAATCTAAAAACATCATGGCCTGTAAATCCTGAAAGTATGGTTTGGGTTCAGGTCAGCTGTAACATTTTGTTTTGGCAATTTGGAGGCATTTTGCTTGGTTTCAGTATATACTTTGTGATTTAAGTTGCTTATCTTTCTCTGTGGAAAGTAATTTTGAGCCATTGAACGGTCATTTCTGGAGACAAAGTCTTAGTTACTTCAAAAAACATTTGCAAATGTTTTTCTGTCCATTTCCCAAAGCCAACATTTCCCGTTGAAAAATATGTTGTACAAAGTAATCAATATGTTCTAATTTGAAAAGTAGAACAAGAATGTTTCTGACCAACTCACTGATGTGTCTGTAATGACAGCAATTTTCCTTGGTAAATGAAGCTTGGAACAATTCATATAAATTGTACTCATATATGTGGGTGCTGTAGGACTGGCAGTGGTAATTTTGTTTATTTTGGTAGTCTTATGAGCTCTGTCTTCATTTGCTGAAACTGATTGTTATTTTTTATTTTCTGACAGTATTGAAGATTCTTTCTGCCACACTCACGGATGTCAATGAGCAGAGCTATTCCCACCAGTTAATAATGATTTTGGATTGGCTTTAGGTTTGAACTGGACAGTTATGGCATCATAAATACTAAGAGAAGGAGTTTAAACAGGTAGGGCAGATAGGAAATAAAAACTGGAATGGGAACTCTAAACATTTTTACAAAGTTGTATCCTCTTTCTGCGGCTTGCAATATTTAAGAAAGACACATCTGTGGAGGCATTTTGGCAGAACTTTATGATATATATTTATTTGTCTCTGGAGGATGACAAATTCTCTCATTAATACACATGCAGAACACCCACAAGTCTGCACACGAGACATTCGCCAATGTTCACAGTAGAATTAACATTGAGGACCGGTTTAGCTCAGTGGGTTGAGTGTGGTGCTTGAAACACCAAAGGTCACGGGTTCGATTCCCGTTCGGTTCTCACGTGTTGCCTGAGCTAGTCAAGAGGTGGCGTCCCTGCCCACAACAAGGAGGTTGGATTAAAATGATCCCTAAGGTCCCTTCCAGCCCAGGCCATTCTATGATTCTATGATTAGCTGAACTAAGTGCCAGGTAATTACTGAACAAAGTGTCAGGCAACTAATAGAGGATAAAGGATTAACAAACGTGATAGCAAAGGCTAACTCTGGGCACAGCAAACTGGTCTTCTTAGGTTTCTTCCATGGCTGGAGGTGTATTCTTCTAGGGGATGATTCAAAGCAGAAACTTCCCATGGGGGCCCTTTGGCCGAGGCAACACGAGAGGATCGACAGGTCCTACAGAGAAACCTTGCAGGCTGAGTTCGTGCAGCACCGTGGCCTCTTTCCAGCTCTGCGAGGGGAGTAGGTGGGGTTGTGTTTCATTTGCTTGTGCATCAGGATTTCCTTTCAAAGGAAATGCAGGTCCACAGGTAGAGGGAATATCACATATCATTCGGGTTTATTCCCTGATGGGAAAAAAATGTGGGGAAAACTGCAGAGCATATCCTACACATCCTGCGGCACCGGGGAGTGTCCTTATGGTATTGCAGAGAAACCTCTTGCTCTCCAGGACCTCCGACTCCCCAAATCAGGTGCAGATGAAGTGTAGGGTGTATAACTACTTACTTCTGAAGTTATGCTCTGGAATTTCTCTCTCTTCAAACTATGAAAAACATAAGCTGTGAACCCAGTTATTGTTTCTTTGTCACCTGGAATGAAATACAAGTGCTGTTGAGCATAGTCTTGTTTCATTTGACAATGCATATCCTTTAAAATATGTTATCTCCCAAAATTAAGTTATGGAATTGTTTACTGATGCTTTTTAAGGACTAAATTTAATCATGACTGTGTCAAAATAAACCTACTCTCAAGACTGCAGATATTTAAAATGATGACTGATTCAGTACTGATCAAACTGTTTTGCTTGATCTGGAAATGTTAGACCCCCCTCTTTGTAGCTATCTGTGAAATGCTAGAGTTTCTGGAGTATTACTTAAATAATGTTATTATTCAGCTTAGTTTACTCCATCATAATTTTCACTCTATGGTCTTTTGCTGCTGTGCTGTAGCAGCTAGAAGCAAATGACTTTGCAAAAATGAAGAGAGAATCTTGAGGCCATTATACTTTCCTATTCCAAATGTTATTTTATATACCTATAGAATTATATGTTAGTTAAACCATCTGCTAAAGTCATGCGCAAGCTGTTATTTAACAGGGTCTGCAAATGATCAGATACAGCCTCACAAGCAGGTCACTCAGTCACAGAAAATTACAAATGCATTTCAAATAGGATAATTTGACCAGCTGAAAGATATATAGAAATATTTTCTGAGGAGAAAAACATTAGAAACTGCTTGCCCATTACTAGTTTTTAACTTAGAAAATATCTCTAGAAAGAGACTGGGATCTAAACCACAAAATACAGAGCTGGATTTTTAAATCTTTAAATTTGGGGAAGCTGGTCTGAAGCTTTTGTTCTGCTCATTGCTGAGAGGGATCTCATTTGTGAAATTCAGAGCTGCATCTGGGTTTGGGTTGGAAATTAATGCAAGAATGGGGTTATTTGCTTCCAAGAATCTCTGTTCAATCCCTCCTTCTAATTATTGTCCCAACTGAGGAAGCACTGATCGCTAATGCACATCATTCAGGAACTCTCTACAAGTATACTCGCACAAGAGTTTCAATTTACTCAATTGGAAGCAAATGTAGTGGTTGCAGCCAGACCTGGTTTGGCCAAGAGTAAAAACTGCTTACAGCTCTGCAGAATGCCAGATTGAATCTTTCAGGTTAGCAGATTACAGTTTCTACAAGCAGTCAAAAGAACATCACTTGTCTTGGACTTACTTTGACTGTGAGGAAATAGTCTACTATGAGGCCATTTTCTACAAAACATTGGTAGAAAATGAACCAAACCTCAGGAAGTTATTTTAAAAGGTCGTGGGTTTTTTTTCGGTTTTGTTTTGTTTGTTCCCCCTCACCCCCGACCCCCCCCTTGGTTTTGTCTTTGTTTCAAACAGAAGCAAAGGTTATGAGGTGAGGTGTTCTTGTCTCTGAAAGCTTTTGGAACTCTTGGCTAATTTCAGATACACCTACAAAAGACATCAGGTTCCTACAGGTGTCAGGTAGGGGTTATTTGAGAGTCCTCTCTGAGGAGAAGACTGTAACGTGGTTGTCAAAGGATTTGCCTTATGGGAAAAACCATGATGAATGAAAGCAAGTGTCAGTCATTGTTAACCCTTCCTGAGGTACTGGAGAATCTATCCTTGGAATTCCAAGACATAGGAAATCAGACTTAATTCTCTTTGTTTCTTTCTGAACTTGTTCCTGAGAATCGTATTGCCACTCTATTTGTTTATATAAATATGTATATATAAAGTGTAAGCTTTTTCAAGAACAACTGCTTTAATTCTTTTGTTTGGGGAAAGAGAATTCACTCATGTGAATGGGAAAGGGGATTCAAGCTGTGGGAGGACCTCTGTGGGTTTCGTGAAGCAAATAGTACTGTTTTAACTACTAGGAATACCATCAGAGAAAAAAAATAAAGGCAGTATGTTTCAATTAATTGTAAACATAGTTTACCTCTTCCTTCTCAGAGGAGATTTTTCAACCTGAAAACTCTGTTTAATATACTTTGGCTAGAAGGCTGTAGGAACTACCACAGTGGATCAGATTCATTGTCTATATAGTCTGTCAGCTGGTACCCAAGAGTGATTAATGACCAGAAGGGAAATTATGGTTCACCTCCTCTTTCTTCAAGATCATCCAGCACAGGTCTGTTTTAACATAGTAATTAGAGATGGGTTTGTGCCCAGAATAATGAGGTTTAATATGTCAATTATACAAACTAATTCTGTGCAAAGGAAGAGAAGATGAAGGGATTTTTCAAAGGGTTTAATGCTGACCAGATAATTTTCCATCCTGAGTCCATAGGGTTTAGTAAAATCACAATAAGAAAGTTCAGATATTTTTGAAGGCTTCAACCCAGACAGACCAACACTAAGCATGCCCACTCATTGTTCACTACCGAGATTTGATTAAGGTTCCAGGATTTGTTGGAAACACTGCATAGTAAGCAACCTGTAATTAACTGGAATTTTTTGGCTTTTTTTTTAATTAAAGCTGAAAAGTAAGGATGACCTGAATAGAATTTTGAATTCTGCTTCTCTCTACTTTATTTTATATATCTTTGTTTAGCATCAAAGCAACAGATGGATCCAATACTGGAAGGGGCCTATTTTCTATTTCAGACATTCCTGAATCTCATGAAATCAGTCTGAGGATATTATTGTTAATACGTCTGAGCATTTGTCCAATTTGCCCTCAATCCTAAGTTACAACCCTAGTCTAGCTCTGGACATTATCAGCCCATTCCTAATAAAAAATGGACTTTCTTTATCACAGTGCATGGTTTTATCAGTCACGGTCCTTTGAGGCCAAATGTCCCAATGTAATCTTAATTCTCTGGTCTTTTATGATCTCTCTTTTGTAATCATCTGAAAGCACTTTACAAAAATCACTCATGACATATCTGTGAAATACGTAGTTGATATCATATTCTTTATGGACAGTTCAGTGCCCCAGGACATCTGGAACCCAAAATTGTTTGTTTTGCTGAAGGAAAAACCCTGAAATCTATCCACCCTATTTCTATTATCAGAAAAAAAGTTGTTTTGCAATAGCTGAGATGCTAATATGTTGAGGGTTTTTTTGTGGGGTTTTTTTGCAGTTGATTTCCCTAACATCTACTTGGAAAATGTAAGGAAATGAGAATTTAAAATCAATGAGCTTGTCAACACAGAAAATGCGCAGTGTAGGAAATAAAGCCCTGCAACGGTGGCACTAGATTAAAATATGGGACACAGAGATTCACCTTACTGATTAACCACAGCTTCCTGGTGTGACCTTGGAAGTCACATAAACTCTTTGTGGGTAGGTGTCTGTGTTGGTTTAGAGCACTGGTGACACTTCCGATTTGTCATTTCTTTTTTGTCTAGTTTTAAAATCTTTCAGGACAAAGCTACCACTCATTAGAAAGCACTGTATCATCCCTGATCGTCAGGCTTTGATCTCAGCTTGGACTTGCTGATACTACTAGAGTGCAAATTTGAAATAACATCATAGGAATATTAAGAATTTCTTTTGTACAGTAATTTTCCTGTGCACAGATAGATGGACTTCAACCATACGTTTTGAAAGTCCTTCCTTTCGTCTCAGGAAAGCCAAAATACAGTCACGGAAGTGCAAAGTGATTTTGTGGCATGTGCTGCTTCTGCAAGAGGAATCTTTTTGAGGAAGAGCGGCAGCAAAGCCTTCGGCCTCCTCAGCATTCGCTTTGTGACCTGGTGCAGAATGACCACAGGGTGGCCACACTTCCCTGCGGCATCTCCTGGCCCTTGCTCCGCTCTGTCAACCCAGTAGGACGTACTTAGTAAGGTGAAGGCTACACCCAGAAATCTGGAAGTATTCAAAACCCAGGCTGCACCGGTCTCTTCTTTGTACACTGCGGCCCATGGGCCTGTGCATCGAAAAGTTACGGTGCTATTGGAAGCACTACCAAACAGCAATAAATGTGCAGAGGAGAAGGGGAAATACAGAGATGAGTTAGCAATAAAGTGAGCAGATTCTGCACATTTATCTTGTTAGTCTTCATGTCCTGGCCATTTCCCAATTTGAGCACTTCTACTGGATATCCTACTGGTTCACAACTGTTTTGAATTTTGATTCCCTTTCCTGTGCTGGCATTCACCAAGAAGCCTCCTGCTGTGTGCTGAGACAATCTCTGGGTTACTGATATGGAGAAGAAGGGGTTCTGGCCTCTGACACCTGACATCTCTTCATCTCAACTCTACCGGAAAGATGATCTGTTATATTGCAGAGATTACATGTGTGAAATCATCAGCGTGGCTTCACAGCATTTCCATTTTCAGAGATAAAACCTTCCAAACTAAACTCATAACTGAAAGTCTGTTTGAGTTATCTCCAAAGAACTTTTGACGCCGGACGAGTTCTGGCGCTACAGCAAGACAAATAATATTAAACGGTAAACAGCACCAATGTGAGCAGCAAAGTAAGCTTCTCAGCCATGAGATATCTTGTGGTACTGTGAGCTGGAATAGCATGTGTTATTTTCTTAATAGTGATTGCTGTAGACTGCTATGAACAGCCCCATTGGAAATGTTAGCAGGGAAGCTTAGGGAAGAGAGAATCTGTTCTGATTAAATCCTGATCCTGTGGATGGTCATGACTGGTTCTGCCTGATGCTCACTAGTCTTCAGTATTTCTTAGGGCTTTTTTTCCTGTTGACTGAATAGAGGAAGAGGAATGAAACATTTTTTAGTGAGAAAAAATAAACAAAGATTGCATTTCTGCAACTAAGGTGTTACTGTAAACAGAAGATGTAGTATCTTGGAACTGGCAGGTGTTTAAAGTCTAAAAAGGGGAAAGGAAAAAAATCTGACAGTAAATGTGAATGTATCAATAATGCTCCAGCATGAATGGATTGATGTGTCAATAAAATACTCACCCATCATACTTCTATTTCAGCTAGAGGAAAGGTTTTTTATTGTGACTGACAACAGTCAGGACATTAGGAGGGAAGGAATAAGCAAGCAGTATGTTAGCGGAGCAAATGAAGTCAAGGAGCTAATTCTGGGGTTTGTATGCAATGCAATTTCCAGTGCAGCAGGAATGAAAGAAGACTTCTCAGTCTAAATATAACATCGACTGATTGCTGTGTGCTATGCAGTCATGCTGAAACGTTTCTGTCCGGATGGCCTTGTGAGTGGAAAGCAAACTCTGCCACCAGGTGCTACGCTGGTCTGCATTGCTGTGCAATAGGATTTCCTGTCATATTGAGTAATTTGTGCCAAAACCTTGCAATAGGTAAAAGCTTTGTTTCAGTCTTTGCAGTCTTGACGGTCTCTGCTCATGATAAAATTTAGGTGAGCATTTGACTTTGTGATTTCAAGCTTTCCTGCAGGCTAAGCATTCAGCAGTTCTGCCTTTATTCGCTAATGTCCCTGTTCATGGTGTGAATGGCAGAAAAGTGCCCTGGACAGCCCCATGGCTTCTCCCTCATCATGTGATGTGAAATGTGCCTCAGTGGGGAATTGTAAGAGTGTGAGTGAATGGAAAGACATGATTCAGCTTCTTGGATTGCCATAAATCTGAAGTGAAGGGTTATCTTTGGTCAGGTGAATTAACTCAATAGCATCTTGATTTTTCTGTCTTGTAAAATGAGGCTAATATATCTTATCCATTCCTGTCCAGCCTTTAAGAGATCTAAATGAAAAGTTCTACTTTCACACTGGATACTGTTTTTTAGAGCACTCTGCTGCCCAGCTATGCCAGATGCAAATATTCACTCCTCTTTCTTTAATAAAAATTGAAGAAGATGGGAACAGAAACTTGGGTCATTTCTTGAGTGCTTTTGGACACAGATCTGGGGCTTATAGTGCCCTTTCCTTTGAAATAACATCTTCTGAAAGTAGGAGAAATACTATTCCTTGCTCAATTTCTGTTTTCTCATCAATCTTATTTGCTTCTGCAGTGATTAAAGTAGCACTCTCTAAGAAGAGGCCAGAGTTTTTATTTTGTTGTTTTAATTTTAAACTTCTGAGTCTCCCAAATTTAAACTATAAGAGTAGTGCCTGTGTGATACAGCTGCTTGCCATATGTGTTGGAGGGAGGAGCATGTGATTGTGAGGAATATGATGACATCTAAACTGATAAAACATTCATCCCAAGGTGAATGGGTGTATCTGTTACATATTTAGACATTCCCCTTTACCAGCAGACTTAGAGAAATTTAAAAGCATAAAGCTATAAAAGGAGGAGAGATCGTAAGGGTTTGTGAGGGAGACTGACAGAAATGGAGGAGAAGGCCTGTCATGAGCTACAGTGATGAAAACAGTGGGAGGTATATAGATGAAGTGGAACTACTCTAAGGTTCTCCTTCTTACACATATGTTAGAGCAAGAATGGCTGGTTTCCAAAGACTTTTTTATCACCAGAAATATCTGTTTTGCTGTTGATTGCCTTTTTCTCCTTTAAAAAAGACCCACCTTTGTTCTCTTTTTTTTTTTTTTTTTTTCCTATCGCCCATCCTGTGTCTTGCTATTAGAGTCCAAAGCACCTCTGAAATTGGCAGCAAGTTAACATGGTACTGACGGAGATCAGCAGATCACATCCTAACAGTCCAGCCTAAGATAATGCTGTGACTTTGATGTATCATAATAAGTGTTGTTAGATAAACTTGTATCTTTGCCATATGTAAAGAAAGAACTCAGCACAAAACAAACCTATGCCCTTGGTGCTTCTTCTCTTTGGGTAAAGTTTCTCCCTAGACATAAAGGAAGCAAGCCCTGTTTGGACCCTTCAAATAGAGCATCACTGTAGAAATGTCCTTCTGAGGCTCCACGGAGCATCTACGTTTGGGTTCTGCAAGGAAGCGTGCAAATGTTTTCCAGGACAAGTGCTGCTGATCAGCTTCCTTTCCCATTTCCAACTGTTCTCCTCTGGCAACAGCATCTGCTGCTGTGGTAATGCTGAGCCTGTTCTGGTCAGCCTCTGTTGTGCACATCATGCCTAGCTGAGTCAGTAGACAGGGCTTTTTATCCCCTTGAATCCTAATCGTTTTGGGAATGTAATACATCAAGATATTTGAGATATGACAGATCTTTTGTGATTCCAGTAGTATTAATCAGTGTTAACCAAGCATAGTAACCATCACATGACTGTAGATGCCCTTTGTTTTTTTTAAACAAAGAAAAAATTACCAAACCAAGTACTACACAATTTAGAGGATCAACTATGAAGAATTTGTAGAAAATCCAGTAAAGCAAGTAAATAATTGACAACATATCCAATAATGAAAAGTCAAGGCACAGTTTTGAACACGGATGTGGTCCTTTAACCATAGAACCATAGAACCACAGAATTGTAGAATCACAGAATCATAGAATGGTTTGAGTTGGAAGGGATTTTAAAGATCATGTAGTTCCAACCCCCTGCTGTGGGCAGGCATACCTTCCACTAGACCAGGTTGCTCAAAGCCTCATCCAACCTGGCCTTGAGGATGCAGAAAAGTAATTGGTCTTCTGGCAGATCACTCAAAGCTTGCCATATCTAATTAATTAAAAAAATAATAATATAGTGGGTTCCTAGATCTGTTCCAGTACTTGTAAGAAATCTGGAAAAGTACTACACACAGGAATTTTGAACACAAACTGACTTTGCAGAATTGTTCAATGTGTAGTAAAATTCTAACGTTTAATGTAAGGCAGAATTGTATCTCTCCCTGTTGTGCAGTAGCCCCTAGTTATAGTTTCCCTAAGAAATCAAAATTCTTGGTTGTGTCTGTCAGTTGTAAAAAAAGATTCTCAAGAGTGGCTAGAAACATGTGTTTTCTTTCATCAATATATCTCCCTTCTTCCTGGGAACCATCTCAGGTAGCCTGACAAAATGCCTGATAGTAGCTTTCTAGCATTACAGTGAAGTATACAAATGCACTGGCCCAGAGAGGTGGGATCTAAAGGGTGACCCACCACATGTGGCCGAGCTGGAAAGTGTTTAATGACTAAGAAGTCCAGATTTGAGCAGAGAGTCAATACACTGTATAGTTCCTATATCAGAATGGAAATAGGTATTTGTATGCAACACCTCATACAATCAGAGTTTGCTGGTGTTGTTTTCTTCAAGGCATCAGATTTTATAGCTTCTTGATGCTTACCATATGTACGGTCTGATGTAGATCATCAACTGGAGTGCTTCATGCTTACAAGGCATAGCGGAGCACATATATTTGCAGTGCCACATTAAAACTCAATTGGCTGCTGCTTACTCTCAGAACTTCATTGTAAGCAAGACCAAAGTTTTAAGAGAAAAATCCATAAGGATGTGTTTATGCTCCAATGTGGAGCATTAGATCAGCTTTTAGTGAAAGACTGAAGCAATTCCGTAGTAATTAATGGGCTTCCTGTGATCGTTGACATCATCTCACCCATAACGAATGATAGCAACTTACATGCACGTGAGATAGATGTGGATCAGTCATCCACCATGGCAGATCCAGCATCTAGTTAGGATATGGAAGGAATGGCAAGTGAATCTGTATGGGAAGAGGAGTACTTAAGTAAGCATAATAACATCGCTAGATAAAAAAAGGGGATGTGCCATACAGTTCATAGGTTTAATATTTTTGTTTCTAATTTTAAAATAATAATTATTAAAACATCGGAGTTTAATGGTATTATTTTTATAAGCTACAATGTTAATAATATGTGGATTTTTATATATATATATATATCAGTCCCAAGGCTTAGTGCTATACAGGATGACTGTGTCATTCAATCTAACTCTCTGTGTGCATTAATTTCCATGCTGAAGATCCAGCTGGCTGAGGGAATACTCTGCATCTTCACAATGTTGCTCTGTCCTAAGACTGCTACATCTCCAGGAGCAGCCAGTGTGCAATGTTACAGAGGGAGGAGAAAGAAACCAAACCACCCAAAATAACCACCCACTAGCTAAACAGAAAATGAGCAAATAAATAGAAGAGCTCTTGAAGCTGTTTGTTGGGATGGAAAAAATATTTTTCCGAGTTCTTCAGGCAATAAACTGAAGCATGAGATTGAAACCCAGCCACTGTCTGAGCCCAGCAGTTGATACTCTTTGCTTGCTGTTGTAGCCCACACACCTCAAATTCTGTGACTATGGAGATTTACAAAATCTACACTCAGAAGAGGACCATAAGACCTTAACTTAACGCCTATAACCTTAATCCCAGCAGCTGCCTGAAAACACACTGCAAAAAGGTGCTAAACTCTTCCATTTGATGAAGATGCGATCATCTCCCCTTCACATCTCACACGGAGAACGTCTCCTCTTGTTACAGGGCTGATTCATCTAATTTGACCTCCCAGCTTGTGGGCGTTTGACAGAAGGCTTGTGTCTGCTCATCTCTCACCTATGCGCCTGCATGGCATGGTAGCTCACCCAGCAGAGAGAAAACCTTTGTGAAGGCCCCGTTTGATAGTGGGAGAAACGAAACAGAGAAAGAATGGAGGCATTTGCGTGTAGTTGTCTGCGAGCTAAACAAGTGAAAAGGAGAAATTGACTTTAATTCAGAGCTTCTTAATCATCAGCACGATGTGGTTAGAAGAGTCACATAGATCTCTTCCTAAGTGAAATTCTGTGGGTGTGAATGGATCCTGTAAATACATTGCTAAGCCCTGGCAGGACTCCACCAAGAAATAGTACATCTCCCCAGAGTGTGGCAAACCTTTCAAAAGCAGTAAATTGCAGATTTTGGTCCTTAAAGCACTTTGTTAGTCAAAGCTTTACATTTGCAGATTTAAGCATTTATACAAGTTGAGCTTTTAGTTAATACTATTTAAATGGGTCTTGGAATATTGTAGGCAGCCAAAATGAGTCTTTCCTCTTAACATATGGTATGGTATGGTATAACAGAACATTTAAGCCTTTAATCTTGCTAAGTAGGAGAGAAAGAGAAATCAAACATTTTTAAGTCAATAGGAAGCTGATAGCAATATTATGTGCATGTGAAGTACAGGAGCTAGTGTTGGAGGAGCTATGTTTTTCAACTGCAAGGGAGAACTGTTATATTACGAATTGCTTAACAAAATCCAGGTATTTAAAAAATCCCTTAGAATGAAAGCTGACTTACACATATAAGACCAATGACTGCTTTTTGGGCTCAGCAAACAAGTACATTTAGGTATGCCAAGCCATAAGTAAGTCACACAGATCCAGTGTGTGGCAAACCGCTAGACAGTAAACCCACAGACATCAAAGGTTTTGTTCACAAAGTTAAGCACAGACATTCACTTTGCAGAGCCAGAACCAACATTTCATTTTCTATAAGTTGTTTATTCTTTGTCTTAGACAAAAAAATCATGAAGAAGAGTGAAACTCAAAGGTTTCATATTCAGCTTCAGGCCACTGTAATGTACTAATCTGAATTCAGGATGAAAAAAAAACACCTCTACAAAGTTTTCTCTAGGTTCTCTGAATTTTTATTTTGGGCACAGTAGATTACATTCCTGATCTTACAAACACTTAATGCATGTTCTTGATTTTGTGCAACCCTTTGATCCATGTAACCATAAAAGTTTACTCTCGTATAATAACATTGGAAGGGCCAGGCACATCAGCATAGCAATATGTGTTTACTCTCTGAAATAAAAAGGAACAACAATACCAGAAGCTAGAGTATTTCACAATCTGAAACCAGACCAATTCTCCTTTGGAGCACATCTAGCAAATCTCAATTCCCACGCTTTTCTCCAGAATAGTTCTTGAAATTTAACTACTGAAATATCTAGGTGGCTACTTTAAATGAAGATGTCTGTTCTGAGTGGCACAGCTAAAGCTCTACCTTTCTGTAGTAGGAGACTCCTCTGCTTCCACAGTACAAAGATAGTAAGAGACATGGGACTGCCCAGGGGTGCCTGGCTGGGGCAAACCTGCCAGTGAGGGGAAGGAAGGTGGGGAAGAAAAAGAAAAATTAATAAAGAACTAACTTCACCCTGACGCAGCACGTGTCATTTGCACCATGTGAGAAGGGCCAGTTCTGCATCTGTTCATCACTGTTGGGACTGCATCCAGCCTTGCTCTACCTACCAGAAGGGGGAGAGAGTGGCATTGTGTAAGCAGGTTTCTGATGGTGCGATAGGATACCAAGTCACTACTATGTGGGAGAGAAGAAACAACACAAACCAAAGCATGCAGTTCCCTTGCTACATCTGTGCAAGACCTATAGACATCAGTCAAGGTGTGAATGGAGTCTAAACAAACCAAATGGATAGATATCGCCCCTCTTCAACAGCTAAAATCCCTTTTGTTTAAATACCTGCCATTTGTTATTAAAACTGGGCCAAATAGAAGATTGCATTCGGTGAAAGATAGAAGTAATGCTTTTAATTAAAACAGATTCTTAGAATGTTTCATTTGATAAAGAAGACTCAAGATAACTTTGTTCCTCAGTGAGGCAGTCCTGTTGCTTTTGTATTAATCCAGTGGCTTTCTGTCACTTGGAAAAAAACCTCCAACTATAAAGTGCTTGATTACTCTTTTTATCTTTATTCCATTTTCCTTTGGCTTCATTTTAAAAAATAATTTCCTTATCTACTGTGCAGCCTCTGCTCAGTCCTTGTCAGAGATGTGTTTCTTCTTTGACACTATCAGCATTAGTACATTTGCTGAAGTTAAACTATCTGTGTTGTGTAGAAAGCGGTTACTTTGCTGGCTCTAGATTTAAAAGAAAAGGGAAAAAAAAGTTGGCAAACTGCTTTTTAAACAACTCATGGTATTTAATGAAGCGTTCCCAGCTACAAGGGATGTAACACCACGGGTGAATTACAAAGCTAACATTAAATCTGAGTTGTCTGGTTTTGCCTTCCTGACATAACGGTCCCATCCTGACACTGCTATCTCCTCTCTGCCAAGCAGTAGCAGACGACAAGCCTTTTGTGCTGATTTCTCAGTGGAAGATCAATCAGTACTGGTGAAACTGGGTATAATCCAAGAGTAACTGTATTTCATTTACTTTCTTGGGTCAGAGGTGGTCAATCAACAAGCAGAATAAAAATTTCTTTCTGTGTTTTCCAGGGAAAATTGACTCACAAGCGCACTAAATCAGGGACTGATCCAGAAAGTAAAGCTTGCAGCCTTTCATGTTGTACCTTACCCTAATCTCATTTCTATGCAGAATTTGGCATAACCAAAAACCTAACCGTCCCATGCTTCATCTTAGGTATTTGCTGGCATACAAAGACAAATGCTAACCTCCCCAACACGCAGAGGAACTCAGGAGCCCATGTTTAACTGTCCTCCAGCATAATGCCTTCTCTAAAATGTATTTCTTCACAAAAGGTGTGATGCTGCTTCAGCCTCAGATTCCACAGCTCCTGCTCTATAAGCTGGTTAGCAGCGTGAAGGATAAAGCAAATTTTCAAAATTCAGAAGGTTCTGCGTCACAGCATATTTGTGTGATTTGTGTGATAAGGGAGGAAATTCGGCACCATGGTAATTTCCAAGTACTTTTTTTTAAAAAAAGTCTCCCCTTATCTTCAATGAAGCACACTGATGCTTCAAACTGGGAGCCATGGAGGTGTAAAAATTCTTTTAAACCTGGAGTATATTCCTCTACATGACACATAGTAACATTTAAGGCTTGCAGAACATGTTAATAATCACGCGGCACTTTTCCCATCTCATCCTGATTTGTTACCAGATATTTTTTCTCTCTTTGTGCTTGTGGAGGGAGGGCATGAAAGAAGAGGAACAACTTCTAAAATTAGATAAATTTTCCCTACTGACTGGGAAAAAAAAAAAAAGATTGAACTAGGTTCTTTGAACCCTCCAACATATCATGGCTGTCAAAAATAAGATGGTGCTGGGACAAGTAAGAATGAGCAGCCTCTGTCAGAACAGGAGAAATAAATGCAACACGGGCTCAAAACACCATCTGGGAGAAAGGCAAAGGGGGAACAGGATATTAAATTGCTTTTCATTTACATCTGCCAAATGAAATGAAGTTCACTCCCAGAAGAAGGCTTGGAAATAAGTCTTCTAAGAGGACAACTTTCCTGTGTGATAATGAGAAAGATATTCAAAGAACATAGCTTTTTACGTGTGGGTCTGTCCATGTAAATGGGTGCGGGCTGTACGCTGAATGGCCCAGACATGAACCATCTGCAATTTGGAAGTCACAGAGCTGTCCTAGCACCCAGTTCTAGTGTAAATATATGCTAAAACACACTAATGTGCTGTGTGGTGTCTGAAATGGAGATAGATTTTGTCTGTCTGCTCAGAGAAGAGACAGAAAGAGGTCATCCCTTCCATATAGGCATGTGCAGCATTATCGTTAGCTCATAATGCACATTAGCCAACTAAAAGGAAACATTTCCAGGAAAGTAATGGATCTCTTAGTTCCTCTAGTTCAGTAGCCAACTTTTCCTTTTGTTCCCATGATGATTAGTTCTTATAACATATGAGAAAAATAATTCTGTTTGTCTAGAAACATTAAATAACCATATCATTAGAAGTTCAACACTTGGTGATTTGTAAACTAGATATTAATAGTCTGAAACAGAAATTCAATGACATTACAACAAAACTGCATGGCAAGTATTGACTTCCAAGTACTGTAGAGCAGGAAAGTCACCTTTTTTTTGTAAATTGAATATTTTTCTGGCAACATTTTCAGGAAATTCTTCCCATTTTTTAATGACAAAAATGGAAGTTTTTTCACAAGCTTTGAGTAACACTGAGAAGCTTCTTCCTCTTGAGCAAGAGACTGAAGCATCAGAACTCCAGGCAAACCAGCGTGTGGTGATGTGTTCATAAAAACATCAAGGTCCATCCAGCAGCTGATGTCCATGAGGCAGTTCATTACGCCTTCAATCGGAACTGTGCACAACCTTCTGATTTTCTTTTGCCAGAGTTTGGCCCCAGAAATAGTGACAACAGCAGGGCAAGAGAAAAAAGATGAGTTTAGAGCTCTCCTGCTGAGATGGAGTTACATGAACCTGACTCTGCATTAGGTAGTGGGGACAGCAAGAGTATCTAATTTTCTAAGGAAGACGAGAGACCAGGCCAGCTGGCAGATCCTGAGGACCACAGGGAGGAGGAAAAGAGCCAACTGGAGCAGATAGGCTGAAGGGTTGGGAGGTGCTTGGAGAGAGACCGTGGGAATGGGCAGAGTGAAGGCTTCAGAGGTAGGTGGGAACTGTATTCCGGAGCCTTGGTTGACATGAGTAGGGAGCTTCCTTCGGACGTGGTAAGATGTGTGAGACATGCTGGGGAAGGGATTTGAGGGCAGAGAGAGACAGAAGGGAAAGGAGAATTTAGCTATGACTTTAATGAGTGGAAAAGCAAGATGAGAATATCACCAAGCCAGCGGAAAAAAAAGCAGCCAACATGTGAACCTGGCTTGCACTGGGAGGAATTGGCAGAATTTTGAATAGTAAAAAGGAATAATTGACGCAATTTAATGACAGGGTTCACATCAGAAATAGGTACGACAATTTTTATATGAAGGCATGTATTTTGCTATCTAGGTGCACACCAGTGCATGTAGAAGTGGTAATCTCACAAATTCTGTTTTGAATTGTACTCCTTCAATTTAATGACATGTGACACTTGATCTGCCCTATAATTAATGAAAATTTGGAGCAGCTTAGCTAAGGAAACATGGAGTATAATTAACATGGTGTATAATTAAAAATTAATTGCTTAAAAATACAGTATATTACCATAAACTATATTATGAGAGAAAATGTAGGTAGTGTGTTACACAACAGATCAAAGACCATAATGGTCTCTTTTGGCTTTAGTACACAGAAAATTCATAGACAGAGATCTAAATTTGATACTCAGAAGGCTTCACTGCTCTGTTTAGGGTTGGCTTCTTAGCTGATTTAAGGAGATGCCTGGGCAAAGCTAAGTTAAAAAACAGATATGAGAGACTCATATGTGAAGTGATACTCTTTAGTATCAGAGAAAGGCCTTGCATAAAACTAGGTCAGTTTGCATTTGGTGGTTGGAGGTGGGTCTTCCCTGCCTGGGAAACCTCTGCCTGCTCTAGAGGGAGTCTCATCTGATGTTCTTTTGTGCCTAAAGGGAGCTTGAGTGTCTCAGACAAGATCCTCAAAGGCACTACATTTTCCCCATTGACTATGCAGGACATTTAGAAACCTGTTTAGAGTGACTACCCCATTAGGAGTATAATGTTGTGGGGTAGAATCCCACATTAGCTTCACTGGATCCTTGGCTGAAAGGGCTGCCGTGATAGGGTTGCTCAGCCATCCCATTAATGTCCTATCTACTGAGACAACCTGAAGTAGCATTTTTCTCTCCGGTCTGGTATTTGTGAAATACTTGCTAAATCACCTCAGATATAATGAGATGGATGCCAAGAAAATTTGGGATGAATTCCAGTTCCATGAAAGTAGCTTTCCAAAATCTCTACATTTTGGACACTCACAAGTATATCAATTAAGGAATCTCACGAGATATTTACAGTGCCAGATGATGTTACTCTTTGTGTTTCAGGCTGATAATATTTTCTCAGGAGCCCAGTATGTATGAAATATCATCTTTGGTGAGTAAGAGCAGAATCACAAATCCTAGCTGCTGAATTATCCATATTTATGAAATGTGTTATAACAAATCTGCTGTTTACATTCCCTAGTCTCTACTGAAATCTCCCCTCTTTTTTGAATTTTGCATTATTATTACAAAGTATGCTGGTGACCTGAGCATGGCTTGATTGCCATGTTTCTCCTCTAATGACAACTAGAAGTTCTCTTTTCATGCTTTATGAAACACAAAGTCAAAACAGCATAGAAGGGAGTAAAATGCAAGGTCAGACAAGCAATGCGCAACGGGACTAGGAAGTCAAGCCAGATAACCTTGTGCTTTCATTGCAAGGTCTTCCTCCTCCTGCAGGCCTTCTTAGCAAAAATCCCTAACACCTTGGTGCTTTGGGCAGGTTTCCATACTCGGCACATCTCTGGAGGTCAGAGAAGGGTGGGAAAGTCTCAGTTTGTCAGTGCGTGGGAGAGCTTTGACAGCTGCAGGGCGGAGCTGGGGCCCATCTAACCAATTTGGCAGCCCTTGCTCTGCTCTGGCCTCTGGAGATGGTGACCTGGAATGCAAAGCCTCCTCCTTTGTGTGGTCTCATGCCTATACATGCTGCACGAGCCTAATGCTAGTCTTGCTAAAAGAGATAAAGAAATTATCCATTTATGTAGAAATCTTAATCAAAACCCATGATCTCAGCACAATCCATAAATATCTTGGTGTCATTTCTGGGAATAAACCTGAAAAACAGGATAATTGACAATAAAATGAAGGAAAAAGTTACCTTACTACAGGCAATTAGTGTGAAAGGTGTAAATATATCTTTGTTGGAACTTTGAAAAAGGAAAGTTTTGGCCTGGTCTCTACCGTGGTATTATCTCAGACTAAGAAGTAGGGTGATAAATTTGTTGGGATACTCACTGGAGAAACTACTTGATTGCAATCTGGCTTGCTGCTTAAGGAAAATAAAATTGAGTTCTCATCAAGCAACAAGCCTGTATAAGTTAATAGGCTTTAATAATAGCACCTCATTACATTTTTATAAAACTGCCTGGGAAATGAATGCTGGAAATACAGAGGAAAGCTCTATGGGATCACAGTTATAAAGCAAAGATAACATAGTCAATATTACAGCATTTCAAAATAATGCATATGCTATACTAGATACCACACAGAATTCAGTGACTGGGATCAAGGCCAAGTAAACTTTTTTGAATGGATGTCCAAAGCAGATGGGAGACCTGACTCATGCTTTGGAATAGAAAAATGATTTCTGGGACAAGGTGTCTGAGAGGCTTGATAGCAGCCAGAAAATTAGGGGGTACTAACCTCAGTGGATACTGATGGATAGTAACAATATTGTGGTCACTATTAAAAAAGTCACATTTGCCAGCAAATAATAACAGTCATTTTACCTTTGTGTCCAAGACATACCACTTCTTCCCCAGGGATTTTTAATACCTCTGTGCAGTAACTGTTGACAAACATTTACACTTTTGAAAAATGATGGATACTGTGTTTGTGAACTCAACAATTGGTCATTAATCAATGCAGCAGTGAAGAAACTGTTCTACTCAGTGGAAATAAGAGCAACAGAGAATACTTCTGAAAGGCTGCATAAACAAACAGCATACTACAGAAGATTCCCTTTGTATCAGGGAAGACATCCACATTGTTTGTAGTAAGGATCTCATTTAGGTGTTCCTTGTGGGAACATGGGATCCTGAGGTTGATTGATGGAGGGAAGTGCTTCTAAAGAATGATGCAGGATATCTGATGTAGGTATGATATTAATTCAGATAGCTTCTTCTTTGCTTTTGCTATACATAGAGTCTGACATTAAACTCAATCAAGGGAAATTCAATTCCCCCTGCTCCAGTGTGTTCAGTCCATGAAGTGCTGAGGTCTATGGGAGCTGTGTATGCTCCATACTTCATAGAGGTGTTTATTACATCTGCGGGAGATCTCTGATCTGTGTTCTCACTAGTAATGCTATATTTTAATTAGCAAATCAAATTTATCAGCTTCTCACTGTCAGTTGCAGACTAGAGATGAGGCTTTCATGGGAAAGTCACTGACTTTTCTGGAATAGTGATATATCTTTGTTTTGTCTGAGAGATGTTCTTGTGTGAATTTTTGATGACAACTCGCAACATGTGTGGCTAATTCTTACCTGGTGGGGACTGGCTGTTTTGACTCTGATGGAGGGTATCATAAGAGATGGACTCAAACCAGAATGTGGCACATTTCTTGAACATAGGGAGATGCTTCTCCCCTTCCACTGAGGAGACCTGAGGGCAATGCCAGAGCCTTGACATTGAAACTTTTCAGCAGGCAAGATTCCCATCTCTGACTTCAGCAAAGACAGAGTGCAAGTGTTCATTAAGTATTAAATAATAGTACGGTTCAGATCTGAATCCAAACTTCTCATCTTGCACCGTTCCAGCTAAGCTGGCTATGAACAGGAACACTGCTCAGAAACCCCTTTGAACTTTGGAGGAATTTTGGTTCTGGATCTAAAACCTGAGTTCAGTAGTGTGTTACAAGGGCTCACAGTCAAAAGGGAAGCATGAAAGGAAATCATTCAGGATTATTTTTGTAACATGTTGGAGTAAACAGCAGAGAAAAAGAGGTCAAGTCATTTGTGACTTGTATTCTAATAGCCAAAAATTGTCTAAAAATACAAATAAAAAATATGAAACAGGCTTGCATGAGTACATTTGGACTACTATTTCACAAAAGTTTTAACGGCAGAAAAAAACTTTATAACACCACCTGCTGTTCTGCTGGTTTTGACCTGACCCCTTTCTCCTTTCCTTGTTATTATAAACAGTGAACTCTTTAAGTGAGAGCTGTTTAAAGGATAGGGGGCTGTAAGTGTTCCTTCCTAGATCCCAGATGCAGTGGGAGACTGATGGGCTTTTTGATCTTTATTTTATGAGTGTCTGATAAATTGCCTCTGGCACCTGGCAACTGAAATTTCACTATCTGAAAACTAACCCTTATGTCAAACAATGTGGCTGGTCTCATACTCTGAGTTAAAGAGCTGCATGCATTTAAGTACAGGATGTTTTCCAACATTCAGTACAGTATGTGGTGAAGCCCTGCTTCACATATTATTATTAGACAGATCCTCAGCTGATGTAAATTGGCATAGCCCCATATGATTAAAGGAGCTGAACTGTTTTACATCAGCTGGCAACCTGGTCCAAAGTGCAACACACATACTTTTTGATTTAAAATAGTATTTTGTATGTGATTCTTCAAAGCTTGGTATGGTTCAACTTTGTCAGTATATTGTTCTGTGGCCTCTGTTTTTTGTTTCTGAGGCAAGTAGCAAACGAAAAAAAGTGTTAAAATAAAGCATCATGGGTAACGTTTTCTGGTTTGCTTGTTTGTTGGCTGTTTCAGATGGAAACTGAGCTATTGGGTATTTGAAATCAAAGTCTCAAATGGAACTCTGGTTAATGACTACCAAATTGTGTTACTACTTGTGCCCCGGGGGAAGACACCCTGGTCTCCACTTTGTTTCTCTTGTGTTCTGGCAAATGATTGGAAAACTCATGCCTGTTGGTGTCAGAATTTAAAAGAACAGCAACAGATCTTGTCTGAAATACTGGAATTTCCATCCAGTAGGTAATCTCAACATTTCGCATTTTTCTCATCTTCTTTTGCAACAAGGATTTGTGAGGGAGAATTACAGAAATGGAGGAGAGGGTTTATCACAAGGAACAGTGATGAAAACAGTGGGAGGGATACGGACAAAGTGGAACCACTGTAAGGAAAAGAGCAATGGCAACAACTCACATATTTAAATAAACCAGAACATGGTGCAGCCTTAACTATAGAGGTTGTGAGAATGTGAATGCTCCACGCATGGGCAGCCGAGGGTGGCTTAAAGGCCTCTGCTGGGCTTGGGAGTGAGAGGAAGGTTTTGAATGCTCCCTTGATCAGGGGAGTAAGGAAATGTCAGCTGGGTGAGAGAGAGCATTAAATCTGAAATAATACGAGAAATACTGAGGAACTGAAGAGCCCGGTCAGCATAGTAAAAAGTGTATGTCAGTAATAGCAAATGCAGGGCTTCCTTGCTGCATCCTTGGACAGATTTGAAATCTGAGGCAGCTCAATAAGAACATCAAAGTGAAAAGCCAGATTAAGTTACATTTGCTTCCTTATGCAGGATTTGTTTCCTGTGACAGGCATTCAAGTGCCACCAATGTGACTGACTCCACAGCCCAGCCTCGTTCACAGTCATGATTATTTTGTGTTGACTGAGACACACACAAATTTTAATTTTCTCCAGAGGGGAAAATGCTGTCACCTATCTCACATGCTTCTGCATTGCGTGCTGCTGGCCCCCGTCACCCTCATCTCCCCTGCCACAGGGGCTGGGACAGTGACCATGGAAGAGCAGCTGCAATGCAGCACCTCGCATTTGGGTGCAGGCTACGTGGCTCCATGGGAGACATCCCGTTGGAGGATGACATCCCACCCAGAGTGCTAATAAAACGGTTCCTTTTACAGGAAAGCTCATGCTGGCAAATTGTCTTAGAAAACAATGCTGTTTGCTTAGATCAGAGCATTCTGTATTTTCTCATAGGAATGGCAGCGTGGCTGGTGAGGCTCTGGGTGAGGACTCCAAACATCCAAACTCTGGTGCTAGCTTTGCCTCCAGGCTTCGTTGGGAGTACAGGCAAGCATCCCTGGAGTCACTGTGTGTCTCTTCCTCCCCCCGAGCTGTTAAATTGGGATCATGCAAAACCTAGCACAAATTGTGCCTGGAGCTTAGAGGAGGCTGTTAGTTGCTACTGAAGTACAAATAAAAATAATCCATAATTCTTCCATAGAACATTTAAAGCAAACAGTCTGGGAACAGAAACAGCCACATTTTACTTCTCTGAAAAATCACATAGGACAAAAGGAAATGCAGATGTTCTGACTGAACTGTCTTATGAGCTGTTGACTAGTTAATTAATCTAAGTTGTCTAGTGATTTATTGATTAACAGAGATTCTGCAGTCATGAACACGTCAAATTTCACAATGGAAAATTTAGCAATGGAAAAAGTCTGGTCTTTTATTTCCTTCCTCAATCAAGACAGAGAATGGTATGAGAACTGAGGACATTTCATGTATTAAGCTTATGCCAGGCAATCTAATTATGTGATAGTATTGCTTAGGCAATTTTGATTGTTTTTTTTCTATGCAAGTTTTTTCCAAGTGGTGTGATTTTTTTATACTTTAACAGTGTTAGCAAACCCCCCCATAAGAACTTCTGTAATGTCTTTATGTACACACAGTCAAAAGTATGCAGTATTCCCTGTTGTTGTAGTCATATTAGGTAGTCTAATAAAGGATAAATTCTGGAGGACTTGCCTTTCCTGTAGTTAGGAAATCACAAAAATAAAATAGATTTAAATTTTATTGGAAAACTGAGAGCTGCCTTAACTTTCAGTTGTTGCCCTGCCACCATGTCCATCCCTATGATAAGGAGGGCATGATAAAGTATGGGGAACTTTTTGTTTTGTTTTGATTTGGTTTGGTTTTGGTTTTTTTTTTTTACAAACACTTGCCTCTCTGTAAAGTTTTCTTTAAGTATTTAATTGAGTGTAAAGAGCTAGTCAAATACATGTATTTCAATTGTAATTCAGAAGACACGGGTTTGTCACTATGCTCATGTGCCCTGGAAAATTAAGTTCCTCTGTTACGAGACAGCTGGAGACTGATCTTGTATGGTCATAAATCTCACCTTTGTACCTGGTAGAGACCAACTGTAAAGAGATCTATTTCTCTGGTGCATATACATAAGATTTTCTAAGGACAATTCAAATGTGCAAGTGACCATACTGGATGAGGCACATCATTGTGTCATGCAGGAATGTCCCCCAGCAAAGCAGTGGGGACAGAAGGCTCATCAGGAGAATATATGATGACACTGTCTGAAGAGGTTGACCCTCTCTGGAAGTATTCAGGGCCAGGTTGGACGGGACTTTGAGCAACCTAGTCTAGTGAAAGGTGTCCCTACCCATGGCGGGGAAATTGGAACTACACAATCTTTGAGGGCCGGTTTAGCTCAATGGGTTGAGTGTGGTGCTTGAAACACCAAAGGTCATGGGTTCGATTCCCGTTCGGTTCTCACGTGTTGCCTGGCCTAGTCGAGAGGTGGCGTCCCTGCCCACAACAAGGAGGTTGGATTAAAATGATCCCTAAGGTCCCTTCCAGCCCAGACCATTCTATGATTCTATGATTTATGGTGCCTTCCAACCCGAACTATTTTATGATTCTATGATTCTATGTCTCTAAGAATAGTTCCCTAATATCAGAAACTTGTAGAAAGTTCAGTGTCTGATTTCATAACTCCTCAACAATGATAAATTTAATTATTATATCGTACTCTCTTATTTCATAATGTATTGCATTATATTACACTACATGTTATCGTATTTCATGTTATTATTTAAACAATTAAATCTGATTCCCGAAGAGGAAAGGCGCAATGGATGTGATTCTTCACTGCCTCTTCCTGGCTTCTGGAGCAGCCCACTGGAACAGCCCCCAGCTTCAAAAGTTAGAGTGGCCTTGATGCTACTCTATCTGATGCAAGTGCTGAACTAATCTCTGGTTCAGTAGGTGCTGAGGGAATTCCATCAGATCCCTTAAACACACCTGCACTGACAGCTAAATGAACATAGAGGATGAGGTAATACTATTTCAATGACAAGAAATCCTCAGATTCTTGTGCTGATAGATTGATTCTGAGAATGCAGATAATGTTTCCCCAATGGGACAAAAGAAAATATTTTTTTCCACTAATTGCAATATCTGGATATTAAATCCAGATAATTTTTTAATATAACTTTGAATTACTTACGTTGAAAAAAACTTAAGAGCTATTTCTCATAAAAAAAGTGAAACATGCATGGAAAATATGAATGTCTTCAAATGTAAACATTAGATTAGTCTACTGAAAATGTAAGTAATCTGAAAGAATAAGTTCATTTTTAGTATAGTGATATAGTCTTGTACATGTATGTGTTCTATCTTGCAAAAATAAAACCTCCATATAAGTTAGTAGCAATGTATTACTGAAGTAACTAAAGAAAAGGAAGTTTAATTAAGGAGTCTACCTTTTATGTTCCATCAATGAACATATTGTTGTCTTTTAAAAGTTTGGACAGTAACAAGAATTTTAAAAGTGATTTTTTCAAGGGGGTTTTGTCTACTGTTTAGCCTGCTTTCTCTGAACCTGCCCACTGCACACAAAGGTTCTTCTAATGTCCAAAGACATGAGAAGCACAGGTGTAGGATGCATAGTCAGGAGAAGACATAAAGTACTTCCCTTCCAAAATCGTAAGGGACACTTTTAATCAAGCATCAAATCTGAAAAGTACATATATACTCCTGTCTCTGTACCCAGCTGCTTTCTGCCATGTAAAGCATCTGTAGGGTGACAGACATTTCCTCTGGGGACCAAAAAGACCAAAATACTCTCACTGATGTATTAACAACCAACAGGGAAAATATTTTTCTGAATACTGAAACAGTGCCTAGTCTTCAAAATCATCTCCTCCTTTTTTCCCTATTTCCCAGAAGTCATTAACTTCAGTGGCCATTTTTTTGTCTCTGCATGCACTTCACTTGATTTACCCAAGCCTCACTAATCACTGCAGTGACTAAAATCACTAATCTTCCGGAGTTGCAGCCTTCCTAAAGCCAGAGCTTGACACAGGCACCTCAGTTAAATCTGCAAAGAGAGGTGAGGTGAATTAGGGTCTTCCAATGTTACAATTAATAACAGTTTGGCTCTTGTCCTGTACAAACTTGACATGGTATTTCTTGCACCTATGGATTGCAAAGGGTCTACTCCAGCAGTAAATATTACACCCAGAGTTCACAGGATTTGGCTCTGACATTTCATACATTCTGTAATGCTACAAAAGGGGTGTTTTCTTGGCTCAGAAATGAGAAATTTCTTCACAGAAATGGGAAACAAACACAGCAGGCTCCCTTTGACACCAGGCTGCAGAACCTTGTTTTGAGGCAACAACTGTAGATCAGGTTCAAGACCATCTAAGGAACCTGAAGGTGCTTAGGAACCTGAAGTCCATGGAACTCATGAGATACATCCATGGGTCTGGGAACGGGCAGATGAAGTGGTTAAGACACTATCTGTCTTATCTGACAAGCCGTGGCAGTCTGGTGAAGTTCCTACTGACAGGAAAAGGGGAAATATAATCACCATTTTTAAAAAGGAACAAAAGGAATATAGTGGAAACTTCAGGCCGGTTAGCCCAGCAAGACCATGGAGCAGATCTTCCTGGAAAATATGCTAGGGCACATTGAAAATAAGGAGGTGACTGGTGACAGCCAACGTAGCTTCAGAGGGCAGATCACATCTGATAAACTTGTTGGCCTTCTGTGACAGGGTTACAACTTTGATTGATAAGAGATGACTACCTAGATTTGTGCAAAGCATTTGTTACTGTCCCAGATGATATCCTGTCTTTAAATTAGAGAGACATGGATTTGATGGATGGACCACTTGGTGGATGAGGAATTAGCTGAATGGTTGCACTCAAAGAATTATGGTGAATGGTACGATATCCAATTGGAGACCAGTGACGAGTGGCGATCCTCAGGGGTTGGTACTGGTACTGGTGGTGTTTAACATCTTTGTTGGCAGCATGGACACTGTAACTGAGTGCACCCTCAGCAAGTTTGCTGATGACACCAAGCTGTGGGGTGAATTCGACACACTGGAGGGAAGAGATGCCATCCAGAGGGACCTTGACAGGCTTGAGAGGTGGGCCTATGTCATCCTCATGAAGTTCCAGAAGGCCAAGTGCAAGGTCCTGCACCTGGATTGGGGCAATCCCAAGCACAAATACAGGCTGGGTGATGAGTGGATTGAGAGCAGCCCTGCAGAGAAGGACTTGGAGGTACTGGTAGATGAAAGGCTGGACATGAGCCAGCAATGTGTGCTTGCAGCCCAGAAGCCAATCACATGCTTGGGCTGCAGCAAAAGAATCGTGGACAGGATGTCTAGGGAGGTGACTCTGCCCCTCTCCTCTGCTCTTGTGAGACCCCACTTGCAGTGCTGTATCCAGCTCTGGGCCCCCCAACGTATGAAGAACATAGACTTGTTGGAATGAGTGCAGAGGAAGGCCATGAAGATATCAAGGGGCTGAAGCACCTCCCTTCCTAGGACAGGCTGAGAGGGTTGGGGTCATTCAACCTGGAGAAGAAAAGGCTCTGGGGACACCTTGTAGTGGCCTTCCAGTACTTAATGGGAGCCTGCAGGAAAGGTGGGGAGGGACTGTTTATCAGGGATTTTAGTGATAGGACAAAGGGTAATGGTTTCAAACTGAAAGTGGGTAGATTTAGATTAGATGTAAGGAAGAAATTCTTCACTCTGAGGGTGGTGAGACGCTGGAATAGGTTGCCTAGAGATGTTGTGGATGCCTCATCCCTGGAAGGGTTCAGGACCAGGATGGGACTTTGAGCAGTCTGATCTAGTGGGGGATGTCCCTGTCCATGGCAGGGGGCTTGGAACTACATGATTTTTAAGGTCCCTTCCAACATAAACCATTCTATGATTCTTTGATTCTGTGAAAACACAGTGAGATTCTGGAGTTCCCCAAGTGTTTCCCTTTCTCCATTTTTGTGCTGTAAGAGGACACAACACCCTCTGGTCTTGAACTGGCATTGGTTTGGGCAGTGACTTTGTAAATTGAGGTCCAGCAGGAACCTGAGGAAGTCAAACCTTTGATCAGTCACACAGCACCGTAGGTGATGTGGCATCACAGAGTCAGGGACTGCACTTTTTAGTCAAGGGTTACCTTTAATCTCTAATTTGGCAAAACGAAAAAAAACAAAGCAGAAATCCCTCTGAAGCATTTCATTTTTGCCTTTAATGCCAGAGAGCTTAAGCATGGCAGTTTGGTGATGTGCTATGCAAATTAAAGCTGTGAAAAAACAAAGCTAGTTAAACACAAGTTTTTCTTTAGCAGGTAATTATTCTTAGCTGTTTCCACATGCCTCCTTGCAGCCACGAAACCCTGGTACATAACGATGAAAGACTAATTTCAGAACTCACACATGCACTGTTTTGTTAGCAGTGGAAGCACAAGCAGAACATCTGGGTGCCAAGTTCAAGCAAAGTGCAAGTGTTTTTTCTGAATTCAATGTTGGTGTGTCCCATCATGTAACTATGATATATGATAAAAGGAAAAATCACAGCCAAACTCAACCTTGTTCAAAGCAAGGTGCTAGTGAAAGGATGGGATGGAAAATAAGTACTAATGGATTAATGTTCCATGATAAATGTTTTATTATAAAAGCTAGTGAGTGATTAGATAATTCTTGCTTCCAAAAGCAAGATTTAAATATTTCTGCTTGGCTTGCAACCAAAATAAATACATCACTTAACTATCTGGTATAGTAATATCTATACGAGTAAAAATGTAGTAGACACTTACTTTCTTTTGTACAGTAGGTGTAATAAATAACCAGTTATAGCAATATGCTGCTTACTGTTTGGAGTTTCTATGATACACAAAAAGCAGTCGTTGCAAGTATTAAAGGTATAGCCAGAATTCCTCTCTGTGCAAGCTTCACTGTTACTACTTCAAATAATTATTCTAAGAGTTGCAAAGTGAAAGTTCAGATAAGAAATCTTACATTTTAAGGAAAATGAAGATATAAACACTGAAAAAATCAGAATATTTAGATTTGTAAAATCTATACAGACTCTTGAACTGGAATGATTTTAATTTCCAATACAGAAGATTTTGAACACAGGTCGATTTCCCAAAAGGATAAAAATATATTAAATATAATCACTTATGAAACTTTCCTCTATAGATATCTTTACTCATTAATGGATCTCACAGGACTCACAGTGGAAATACATGCCATCCTCATTTCACTGATGAAGAAATCAAGGCATTCAGAAGTAAACTAGAATATTCAGCACCATTCAAATAATCAGACCCCAGATGTCTTCCCCGGTCCAATCCAACTCCATGTTTACAGGCACTGATTGCATTGGTTATACTGGATGCAAATGGCTGAGTATACATTTGACATTTTCTGTTCAGAGGACTGTCTTTAGAGGGACAGTGCCCTCCAATCAGACTGCAATGGTGCCTTCTGCCCCGTTTTCTCAAAATAACTAATATCACTTCAGATAGCATCTGCAAGAATTCAAAAAATCTGCAAGCCCTGGCTGGACCTTGAGAAGAATTGCAGGAGAAAAGACAGACTCTATCACATACAATGCTCTCCTCCTGCGTACTATTACTTAAATGCGGATAAAGAGGTCAGAAAAAATTATGGGAACTCTAAGTCACAGATTCAGTCACAGTTCACTGCCTTATCACAGTGAACAAACACAGGGATGTATGAATTATGGAGAAGAGAGTACAAATGTTGTTTTACTAGAATAGCAAGTTAAAAGAAAGGAGAAGGCAATACAATGCAGAGAAGTGTGCTCATGCTTTTTCCTTCTGTCAGCTTAACATCTAACCCCACTTTCTCTGCTTCTTGTTGAACAGCTCTGACTCTGCTTGCTTCACTCTGGCTGCCTCAGTTAATTGAGGGGTGTGCCAGGTGCCAAGGGAAGAGAAAGGACACGCACAACAGCCAAAACCACCATAAACTGAGATACACACACTGAGGTCACACAGTTTTAAAGTATGACCTTATGATACTCTAACATTCTAACACTCCCAAAGACTATACTTAAGGGCTCAGGCTGATCTCATTGCAAAGGCAAACAGACCATTGTCAGTCCAGACAGCACAGGGATATATGCATGCTTGCACATTTTTCTCCAAGCTGTCTAGGACATGATATATTCAATAAGTATATTTAGTACGTGGTATTTGCTGACAGTGGGATGCTGGATGCACTGATCTGCCATTGCTCTGGCTTCTGCAATCTTGCCATGTTGTGCTGCGCACAAGAACAGAGAACAAGAGCATGGGTGGACCTACAAAATCTTCAAGTTCCCTGGACTTTGGGAAGAATGTTCTGGCCAGCAAATAAGGGAATATCCAGCCTGTGCTGAAGCCTGTGCTATCACACTTGTGCTGAAAACAGTCCTCAGATATTCCTTAAAATGCTTCTCAGGAATGTCTACTCACACTACACTCACTCCAGTGTAAACATACCCTTAAAGCAGATGTAGAACATGTCTCAGAGGGAGATAATGCAACACCCAGGGATGGCTGGTAAATAAAGCAGTCTACGCACAGACGCTTTGCCCTGCCTACTCATACTAAGCTGAAGGTCAGACTTCAGCTCTGTGAAAAGCCAGTGGAGCATGACAGCCGTATAAAATACTATATGATAAACACATGGGAGTGTTTCTTTCTTCTGCTGCTATCGGTCTTGTGGATGTCAGTGGGAAGAAGATTTGGCCTGTGTTGTATTGCCCTACGGTAGTTTTACAAACAAGGTAGATTTGTATGGCTTTGGAATTAAGCTACTGCTGCAAAAAAAAAGTCTTGTAGAAATGTTTGTTGTGAGATTATTTACAGAGATGCTACGCTGGTTCCTTTCATATTAATGCTGAGGCTCTCAAGGTTATGCTGAGCATAGTTCTTTTCAATTTCTGCTTAGGGAGGGTTGAAAAGTTATACTTTTTTGGAAAGATCCAAAATCCTAATATCCCCAGCTTAAACTAAGACTCCTTATGAAAGAACTTGAACTAAGCTGTGCACTGAAAGCCAGTTGAATTGTCTTGAGTCTGTAATACAAGCTATTAGGAAATTCTGATGATGATGCTGTGTAGTGCATCCGTGAGTAAAGATAACTCACCACCACTGCAATTTGATAGAATATTTCCTTTGAATAATGAACATCAGAGTCTGAGTCTGATGTCTGCTGAAATCTATTTCCCAAAGTTACCTGGGCCCCTGACTCCCATATAAGTGAAAAAAAAGAACTTTGACTGCTTTGAATAAGTTTGATCAGGTGAACCTGAACTGTGTATCTATCAAACGTCATCGTATTTTCCAAACAGATTTCTGATATTAGCATGCTGTGAAACACCATCTGTTCACACAGATTTTTAGCAACAATTATTTCAGCATTTTCACTGAAGCATGAAAACAGTGTGCTCATGAGCTACTTGAGGAAGAGGAAGAAAAAGCATTTACTATGTGGTGCAGAGGGCTCCCATGTACCTCTGTTGCCTATCATATTGCTGAACTTCTTAAAAATGTGTGGGATGTGTGAGAAAGCAAGGAAGTTTCCTCCCTTCTTGTTGCTCTTTGTGAAGAAAGCAATAACAAATTTCCCTGAATGTAAAGTTAGGCTCAGAAGAAGGGTTTGTCAGAAAGGGGCCTGGAATGGTCACGTAGAAGTGGTTTTTAAAGTGACCTTTCTGCTAGAAAATACGTATCGCATAGTGCTTATAATATTTGAGGCGCTGGGACGTATCCTGAAATATGTTGGATCAAAACTGGCGTTGTCAGCAGGAGCAGGGAGGTGATCATGCCCCTGTACTCAGCTTTGGTGAGGCCCCACCTTGAGTGCTGTGTCCAGTTTTGGGCCCCTCACTACAAGAGGGACGTTGAGGTGCTGAAGAGGGTACAGAGGCAACTGCCAAACTGGTAAAGGGCTTAGAACAAAAGTCTTGTGAGGAAAGGCTGAGGGATCTGGGGCTATTTAGCCTAGAGAAGAGGAGATTGAGCAGAGATCTCATTGCTCTCCACAACTACCTGAAGGCAGGTGGTAGAGAGGCAAGGGTTGGTCTGTTCTCCCTAGTGGAGAGTGATAGGACAAGGGGAAATGAATTTAAATTGCCCTGGGGGAGGTTCAGGTTAGATATTAGGAAGAATTTCTGTACTGAAAGGGTTGTCAGGCATTGGAACAGGCTGCCCAGGGAGGTGGTTGAGTCACCGTCCCTGGAGGTGTTTAAGAGAGGGGTGGATGTTGCAATGGGGGGAATCGTTTAGTAGGTTGGTAGGGCTGGGACAAAGGCTGGACTCGATGATCTCCTAGGTCTCTTCTAGCTGATACGATTCTATGATTCTGTGTAAACTGACTGACAACAGAGTGCACGTTACCATCCCCATTTGTCTGATGACCTGTCCTCAACACAGGGAGGTTTGGAAGTTTCTGGTCTTGGAGTTGCACAGAGCAGCAGACGAGTGTGTTCCTCCTGGCTAACTGTGGGCTCTTATCTCAGGTAGGAGTAAAGTTTACACACTGCTGGGAAATGCGAGTTTTCTTCAAAGCACAGATCACACCAAGAGCCTAACTAGGATTCTCCAAAGCGCTTTTTGAGGTCCTATCTTTCCTTAATGACTATGAAGAGAGTGTAGGGTGACTGCCCTCTGAAATTAGTTGCCTCCATTGGTATTGTGAGTATCTGCTGAATGCCACCTGGAAGGGATTTGTTTCCTCCTGACCCTCTGACGACTGACCCCATTCACTCAGGCTGTGCTCCTGGGAGAGCTTTTGCCCCTGCCTGAACTCAGATAGAGTGAAGGTTTGTTTATATCCAAACTGAATGAATATTTCCAAATAGTTCAGGGTATAGAGCTGTGTGAAAACTGCAGCTCAGACTCCAGGGAGTCTTGGTTTACAGTGAACCTCTTCAGCAAAGAAACATGAATTTTCTGTTTCCTCCCACTTCTCTGATTCCCCCATGATGAGCCAGAGGAATTCAGACAGGGAGGGGATGGCTCAGGCTCTGCTCTTGGGGCTTTTCAGTGGAAAGAAGATGCTGACTCCTCATGATGCTGCTAGTGAGCTGAGTGTAAGTCCATTTTCCCAGTTCAAGGATTTGCCTCTGACCATGCACAGAAATTTATCATTTGTTTTTTTTTAAAAAATATTACTTTCCATCATCCATAAAAGAGAGAGGCTTGTTAGAGCTGCACACCTCCCAGGCATGGTGCTATTGGTTGTCTTGCCAGTCCCGTGATGTAAATTACCTTTGCACTTTGTAATAGAGTCAGCACCATGACAGGAACTCACACATCACTCAGTTGGCTAAGGGTAATAAAGAGGGAAATCAAAAGGAGCATGAGTTCATACTGGAGGTATGTGCAATCAGGGAGAAAGATTTATGACAAAAGTTGAGTTATAATATTAAAGGGTATAAACAGCTTCTTACTGTTATGCTTTCATACACCCTGTGTTCCTTCACTAAGTACAGTGTTAAGTTTGAGGGAGACTTAGCCACGAATAATTGCTTTCTAAGAAGGAGCTCCGGAAAAACAAACTTGCGTTTATGTGGCATAAAAATCATTGCTGAGGTTCAGCCTGCATCGATGTGGGTGAGTATGAGTTAGCGGTCTCTGGCTAACAGGCATCAAAGGCATGTTTTGAAAGTCTGGTGTGACAATCCCCCATTTGTTGACAGTGGCTTAGCATCTACAGAAGTCACTTGCTCTGCTCACCAAACTGCAGCAATGTCTATCATCAGTAGCCACTCACGTATTTACCAGAAACAAACCCAAGTACCCGACACTGGGGTGGCCTCAGTAGAGATGGCACCTGATTTGTTTTCTGGGAAGATTATGACTTCAACATTATATGGGCATCCTCTGGTACAGAGTAGGAATGGCTGTACTGTCTTGGGTCAAAGCTTCACCAATCCCAGTTTCAAGCTTCTCATGTCAACCACTGCTGATGCTGAAGAAGGCTTGGACAAGCAGGGCAGGACGGAGGGATTTCCCTGGGACCATGCTGGTGGCTCCCCACCGAGCTGCTCCGTGTCCACCAGAGCCTTTGGGCACTGTCTCTTGTCCCCAAGGAGGTGAGCCAGCAGCCCTGCATCCTTCCTCCCCTCCACGCACTCCAACCCTCGCCTCCATTGAGGTGGGAGGACCTGGCTACCTGTTGAATACAGAAAAACTGGAACTTGGAAATATCTCAGAACAGGATAACAGAAGAACTGAAATGCTACAGAACAATAAGTATAACAAATATTTCAGTGTACGTTTTTGTCTCTGTCACCAATGTAAAGAGCAGCAATTTGCACTTACTAGCAATACCTGACCTGAGTTTTCCTAAAAGACTGCAAAAGGAAGCTTTCTGTTTTCTCTGATTTTTACAAGTGGCCTTTATGCCCCTTTTATTCGCAGCTGGGAAACCAACAACATGGCCAGGCAATGAGATCTGCCCATTGTTTGCTCACCTCCCCTCCTTGTTAAGTCGTAGCTAAGAGCTCAGTCAAAGTCCTACGGGACCATGGTATATTGTATATGTGGTGTGTGAGCCCTTCCCCTGTGATGCTCATTTTGCACCCCACTTCACCACACAGCTCCACTTGCTGTGTTGGACTAGACGGGGAGCTGGGTTTGGCCCCAAAGAAATCATTTCACAGTTTGACCCATGGGTAAAGAGAAAGCATGGAAACAGCTCACTTTTTGTGTTACAGAAAAAAGGATGAAGCAGATGTTTTTAAGTAAACATGGGCTCTTGTTATGCATTTCTGAGAAGTCAAGAGAAACTTTTTCAGAAGCAGGAGTAGCCCATGAATTTAAGGGAGTTTTAAATACTGTACTTTCCCATAAAGCTATAAAACTCTGGCAGAAAGCTCAGCAGCCAATCAATGCCGAATGAACCTGAGCATGTTATAACTCAGATTACCAATAAAAATGTCAGGCTGAAATCAGAAGTGGATAGTTTTATAATCTTGAACTGAAAGTATTTTTTTAATTGCTTTCAAATGGGGAACTTAACAATATAATTAAATCTATGTATAAAAAGTCCCAAAGTGCTACAATCTGCTTTACTATCTGACTTTGTCAAGCTGATTATTATTACAATAGGGGAAATGGTGGATTTGAATGTCTTTTCCCTGGCACTGCAATTTCCCAGCTGTTTTATTGGGATTGTATTAAAACTAGACAAAATGGACTCTGCTGCTTCCATAAAACCCAGTTGAGCATTAAGAGTTAATACCAGCATTTTAAAATCATTAAAACCAGCCTATAGCTGTAGATTAGTGTGGGGTGAGATGTGTTATTTGAAGCAGGTGTGATCTGTCAGGAGCAGTGTTTTGGCATTTTACAACCAGTGGGGCTACGTGCACAGCTGTAGGCTGAAGAAAAATGGACCAACGTGGGTACAATGGGCTGCTTTGTATATAAGCTGCTATTTTGCTAATGCACTTTTAGCATGTATATAGATAAACAGTTCAAATATTGATTGGTATTTTCTGGTATTAATAGGTTCACTTTAATCTGGTTTAGTCTCTCAAGTATATTACATTGATCAGTGACCACTGATATATTTTCTTAGGGAGACTAAATTATGCTCTTATCCAAAGGTTGTATGTGTAAACAAAAGTGCCTGGAGGAATAGTTTGAATAGTGAAAGAAAGCTGAGTATGTGCCAGTCAGGTGTAAACTGCTGGAAATAACCTGTTACTGTTTATGGACCAGGTTGTACAGAACGCTTCAGAATGGAGTTGGTTGGGAGCCAGCGATCAAACACTTCTTTTGTTGGAAAATGCCAGTGTGGGGAAACAGAGGTATTTCATCGGAATGTGTCAGATCTGATGAAGTTTTGATGAAATACAAACAGGGTCCTGCTGGAAGTCTACCATGTTCCTGCCAACCCACGCAGAGGTTGTTGGAGTAGAAATTGCTTATTCTTCTGAGGTTCATGTTGATAGGGCTGCCCCAAGCTCCACAGGTCCTGACCCTCCCTGGTGCTGGTGGGGCTGGGTGGTGTGGAAACCTTGGCTGAGGTTTGGAGAGTGAGCTTCCAAGAATTATTTAATTATGAAAATTTCAAAACAGTATCTCCATTATGGCAAAACAATTTTTTTTTTTATGTGGATTTTCGTTTCCATGGGGCATTTTCCAAAAGACAGTGTTGTGGTTTATAATTATTTTAAATAAAGGTGTTTTTCCATTAAAGGAAAATCTCAATCTCATATAGTTGAAGGCCCGGAATGTTATTGAGATGGTACACATGGATTTTCCAAAATTTCACATGAACTTCTCAGATCTTGACAATGACATGTTATTTGGGTCAGGAGCATGTGGTGGTAGTCCACTGTTTAAAGTAACAGAATACTTAATGTCATAGTAGAAAATTTACCTGATATTACTGTTTACAGGAGTGTTATTCATCATATGCTAGAACCAGTGGAAAATATTTTTTGTCCCGTGTGGTGAAAACAAGTAATTCAAGCATGTAAACTCTATAAGATTATAAGACTGATAAGTAAATTGGATGTTAAGAGCAAGTACATTTCTGGATGTCTGACAGGTTACAGAGAGCACATAGATAGTGCTGTAAATATGAAGGTCTGTTTTTCTTCCCACCTATACTGATTTTTTTTACCATTGTAATTCCGTTTGCTGCAGTGGATCTACAGTGATTTATGCTAGTGCAAATAAGAGTAAGAATTGGCAGCATTACTTTCAACCCAGTAGTGTCCATTTAACTGTCACAGTGGGTAAAGAGAAGAGCTCTCAGAGAAGGTTGTTTGTCCTTATGGGAAGGGACAATAAAAACTACAGGGGATTTCCCTTTTGGCCTGGGTGGAATTTTAAGGGATGGCAGAGGGTAATTTTTATTCTCCACTTTAATTAGCCAACTCCTTTGATGTTAGTGGTAGATATCAATATAAATCTCAAGGGCACGAAGTTAATGGAATTACATCAAGGGTGAATTTTCCTCAAGGAGCAATTCACACACTCTGCTCTGCAGCTAAGAGTGCTATAGGTCAACAAGGCTTTGCTAATTATTACAGATCATGTCAAACATGACTACTTAAACCACAGAAATATGCACTGTTCAGTTACACATGTATATCCAAATAGACAGTACTACTCTGAATCTTTCCTGTTTAACAAAATACCAGAACTTATTACTACTAGGCTCCAGCCAGGAGCTCTAGTATATTAGCTGCAGGATTCTAAGTATAAACCAAGCTCTTAAGAGTTTAATCTCCATTGTTGTACTTAAATCTTGGACTTTTTGCATTCTCTGTTACTGGGACATTCACACGATCCCTGCTGACTCCTGGGACACAAAATGTGTATCCTGTGCAGCCAAAGGAGCAAAGCCAGCACTGTCACGTAATAAATAAAACTGCAGAAGATCAAATGTTGTAACGTCTTGAAGGGTGAAGTAAGTGAAGTCAAGCAAAGGAGGAATGTATCCAGAAAGACCTGTGAGGCAAGACCAAGAATTTTCAATTCAGATTATCACACCATGGGAATACGAGGGCATTAGTTTCACCATCTCTGGTGGTAAAAGAGAGGTGGGGAGGAGCAAAGACACAGAGATCAAGAACGACTATCAGCACTTCCTATGTCTCCAGTGTATAACAGTGGCCTTCGTTAAAAAGCCAGCAGTAGTCACATGAGATTATATGATATTGTTATAACCTCTCTTTCAGGAAGAGAAGATATTCTGTGGCAAGACTTGGAAATGACTTTTGCTGGAGACGGGTGTCTGTGTTTGGAAGCAGTCCATGACTGTTGGAGAGGCCTGCAGTTTGCTCTTATTGATGGAGAAGTTAGGGTAGAAATGAGCTATAGGGAAAATTGCTTTCTAAAAAGGCAGTGGCAAGAAGAAAAAGGTCTTTATGTGTACAGTGGCTCAGTCTGCAATAGCATTAGGTTAAAGACTTCCTACGCTTTGCTATCATTAACACATTGTAAACACGTGAAGCTAACTATTCATAAAATAGCATCCATTTCATGGGCCAGATCACTCCCCTCTTGTGGGAAACCACGCAGGAAGAGAAGAGAGAGTCTCTGGGGAATGTGAAAATTTTCAAGACCACTCCTTAGGGGGAGATAATATTCTTCTGGCCCATAAAAAACCAGCTCATTTGAACCTGAGAAGTGGTATACCTACAAGATTGCCATAGGGTCCAAAATCAAAAAAAGCCCTCGTGATTCTGCATCACAGCAGTACAGCAGAAGGTAACTCTGGGGCTAGAGTGAATCCTATGCTTCTTTATCAATCAACAACCTGATGCTTCTGCAAGTGTCTCTCTAGGAGAAATTATGCAGAAAGTCACCCACAAGATGTGGCAGGTAATTTAGTTGGAAGTGATGAGGTCTCAGATAAAGTAGCATGACATAGTTTAGGTTTCAAAGAGGACATAGATATGCTCAAGATAAAGTTCAGCACAATGAGAGAAGATTTAAAAAACGTGATTTCTGAAGAAAAGATGAAAGAATTTAGTTTATTTTCTCTATCAGAAGAAGAAGAAATGCAGTGCTTTTCTCACTGGAGGCTCCAGATGCAACATCTGTCGCTCCAGCGTGACCTGGATTATAGAATCGTAGAATCATTAAGGTTGGAAAAGACCTCTGTGATCATCTAGTCCAACTGTCTACCCAACACCACTATGACCACTAAACCATGTCCCAAAGTGCCACATCTATATGTTTTTTGACCACTTCCAGGGATGGTGACTCCCCCACTTCCCTGGGCAGCCTCTTCCAATGCCTCACCACTCTCTCAGTAAAGAAATGTTTCCTAATACTCAATCTAAACCGCTCCTAGTGCAACTTGAGGCCATTGCATCTTGTCCTATCATTAGTAACTTGAGAGAAGAGACCAACACCCATCTCACCACAACCTCCTTTCAGGTAATTGTACAGAGCAATGAGGTCTCCCCTCAGCCTCCTCTTCTCTAGACTAAACAATTCCAGCTCCTTCAGCCACTCTTCATGAGACTTGTTCTCTAGACCCCTCATCAGTTTCGTTTCTCCTTTGCTTCTTTGTTTTTTTTCAGGTTATTGGGTACATTAGGTCATGATTCCATGGACAATGACAGATTTTGAGTAATGCCCAACTGCGTGATGGCAATGTCAAGCTGAGGACAGATAATATCTCACCTCTCTAAAGGACAACATCTTTTGGTTGTCATTACATTTCCAGCCGCACCATCAGCTGCAAAGTATTGACTCTGCTGTGTTTCTCATGCTGTTACACTCTGCATGTCTAGAAAACTCTGTCCAGTCACTGCTCCCACTTGCCCACCCTTTCGTGTTCCCCGTGGCCTTGATCTCAGCCACATGTTTGCCAAAAGAGTGAAATAGGTGCTTTCACTTCATTTTTAGGGTAAGAAAATGGGAGGGAAGAGGGATCACCTCCACCCCTCCATTCTCACACTCACACATTGCAAAGGTCGGTGTGCTGGTCTGGAAGGTGCAGAGGCTGGTATTGGTGTCAGCCTTTCATTTCCAATTAAAGAGGTGATATGTATGTCTGTGTTACAGAGGACAGTCTGGTCCTCTGTAATGAGATATAAGCTTACAGGATTAGTACGATAATTATCCCAGCAAAGTTCTGAAAATAATCATGTGGTAGTGAGCATAAATAAAAGATCTCGCAGTCTCTTTCAATTAATATTACTTGTACTGCACATGAAATGTATACAGTGCCACATGAAGAAAAGCACATACAACTGGTGTGAGCAACAATTTCCAGCTCTGTAAGAAGTGAGAAACACATTTTTTGCTCAAATGGGGTTTGACTTAAACTGAAGGCGCTTTGGGCAGCTGTTAAATTGTATTTCAAACTGGCACTTGCAGACATCACATCCATATTGAGGCAGAAATTAGACAAAGATGTGAATGTCCGTGGTCCATCTGAAAGCTATTTCTGTATTCATGATATAACTGTTGATATTTGAATTAGAGAAACACCCTCTCCCTCCGCTATGTTGCTTCACCTCTCCACCAACAAAAATTTTATTTTCCAGGAGTGAGGCCCTCTTTTGGGCTGCCTCTGCTCAGGCAGCATGGGCTGATGTGTGGGGGGACCCACTCATTACCTGTCACCTTCTCCACTGTGAGACTGACAATCTAGGAAAACCAGAACGTTCAGTGCAGCAGAAATGCGACCTACTTAACTTGGTTAAAAGATTACGTGAATTATATGTGCATAGTTAGATATATGTGTAATTTTCTCTCGGAAAAGACCTGGCAAAGTACACCTGGGCAGAATAGCCACCTCAACCTTCCTTTAAATTTTGTCTTGCAGAAATTTTAGCAAAGAAGAGAGCCCACTGCTGCACTGAAGCAGAAGCTCTAGATTGGGCTTTGGCTTGTGGCTGATGGACTCTCAGACTTGAAAACAGGCATGCAACTTCTCTGAGACCCAGTTGTTGTGCCAATAAAACTAGTGAAAGACATCTCCCGAGGGCATAGTGAGGATTAATAAATAGTTGAAAGATCTTCAAGATACTCAGCTGAAAGGTACCTGATACTGTCAAATAATTGTTATATTCATTATTCATTGATAAATAGCTATTTGGATGTTCCTTGGGAAAATGTGGACATTTGAAAAGAGGCCAATAATATTCTTTACAGGAACAGCAATGACCATAAATTTGAACATGCTTTATATAGATTACATCTGAAGAATGAGAATATATCTGTAGATTAAATTACTACATTTGTAGAGTATAAAAATAGGATATAGTTATAATGCTCCTTTGAGTGAAACAGGCAAGAGAAAAAAAAGCCCCCAAAACAGCTGCTACACGAAGTTTCTAGATACAGAGTTCAATAAAACCTTGATGTATGTAGGAAGTATAAGCAGAACTGAGCTTGGATATATTAATCTCCAAACCCCTTTCTTTTGCAGCCAAAATATGCCTACATGGAGTAGATTAAAAATATTTATACAAGGCAAAATTCCAAGGCTAGTGAACATCCTGTTGCCAAAGACATTTTGCGGACAACAATATATCATTTTACCACATACAGTAGTTACTGCTTTCACAGTGAAAGAATATGATAACATAGATACATATACATGCAATTCAGAAATTATATTTGTGCCCACAAGTCAACTGAAATGTCTTGTATGGACATGCGGGAGACTAAATTCTACAAGTGACTGCAGATGCCCTCTTTTTAGGTTGTGAATAGTTGTTTGAACTCCAGGTAAAATCTATGTAAGTCAAAAAAAATATTGCTTAGACATGATGGATGTTTTTGATAGCCACCTGTAAATTTGAATTGAGGTGCCCTGCTGCACCACAGATTTCCTGAGTGAGGCCGGGCGGTGCTTTGAGACCTTCAGGCCACCTTTAGAAACATTACTGGCAAGACTGGCTGGAGTTCAAGCTTCTTGTGCTCCTCAGTGATAACTCACAGAGGAACAAAACAAGGAGCATAAGAAGGAGTCAAACCAAACATCCACACTGGGCAAACTCCCATATCTGACAGCAGGCTTTGAGTTATTTTTATGCCATGAATGTTTCTGATCTCCCCGAACCCATTCCTGCATCCCAGGGCAAAGAGTTCTGCCATTTAATTTCTCACTGTTAGGTCTCCCTCCACATTTCTTTAAAATCTGCCATGGGTTTACCTCCTCTTGGGGAAAAAAAAAAAGAGAGACTGTGACCATCTCTTTCCAGTTCAGCTTCTTTGAGCAACATAATTGTACGTACCTCTCTAAAATCTTCCTCAGGCTGAAGGCTCTAAGCCAAATTACTTGTTCCTTCAGTGGAAGTAGTGCCACACCAGGAACCATCCTTAGCTTCCTCTATCTCTTTTCTAGGTTGCTATAACCTCTTAGAGACGAAGGGATCAGAACACAACGTTCAAGCTTCATGCGCACCACATATTTGTATCAAGATATAATGAGATTTCATGTGATTTTTTTCCTTTTCTCCTTTTTTTGTTTGTTCTGGTTTTTTTTTCTTTTTTTTTTCTTTTTCTTTTCTCCTCTGTTCCTTTCCAGAAATGCCTTCTGGTTTTTATGCTAGTTCGGTACAGCCGTTCCATGGGCTCAACCTCACTCTGGTGGCTCCTGTCTGTCTTCAACCACTGAGGGAAATCCAAACGTGCAATCCTAAAGTATGCACACCGTAATCACCCTGAGTTAGATTTCTGAAGTGTGGAGGAATTAATCCAGACTTCTGTTTCTCAGTTTGTTGTGCACAAAAGCCAAAGTATATTGTGTAAATTAGCCTGAGGCACATGCAAACACTATTGTAATAGGACCATATCAAATATGATTACTTACATAAAGTAGTCGTGCTTGAACTTAAGTAAATTTAAGAGAATGTGATTATCTCCGGCTTTGGCACAATTATCCTATTTTTCTATCACTTTTTTGAGAAAAATAGAGGCAAAGCACATGGAAAATACTAGCATTAAATGGGAATGTTAAACATGCCTCCAAAACCAGTTATCTTATCTTCCTGCTTACCAAAAATAAATATAGAAAAAAAAAAAGACAATAAAACCTGTCATTTCTGGGTAATTTTAGGGAAAAATAAAAGCAACCAATCCTACTGTCCATTAAATGTAATAGTTTTTAACCTGGCACAGAGTTATTGATGACAAAGTTAACATCTTTCAGGTATTTTCATGGCACATTTTGCAGAACAATCTTTGTCTTGATTTTGAAGTTATTTTGAGTTTTCTGAAGTTATTAGAAGTTTATGAAAAGAGTGTATGGAAATTCCAGTACTCAGAAATTTTCCATCTGAAAAGAAAATATTTCTTAGATTTAAAAAAAAAATAAATTAAATTCATCATTCTGTCATATTTTATTTTGAGTATTTAGATAAAATTGAGAAACCATTCAGAACTTGACTTTGGAACCATTTGAAAAATAATTTAAGAAGTCTTTTCAATACAAAAAAAAATGTAAAATATCAACATTTTCATTTCAAAGTGTATGCTTTCTTCACAATGTTCAGAATTTTCAACAGAAAATTGAAGAAAACAATTTGTTTTCCAGACATTTACACTTTGTCAGGATGTATTTGTTGGCTTTTTTTGTTTTGTTTGTTTGTTTTAAAACTCTTGGGCAAGCAACTGTAATCTGTTCTACTTATTCTGCCCCATTGTCCAATAATTAGTCCCATTTTTTAACTTTACGTACTCTGAACGTGAACCTTATCTTAAGGAAACCAAAGCTACAAAATTGACTTTAGAAAATAGATAAGTACCAGGGACTGTGCTTTTTTGCCACACAGAATAATAAACAACTTTTGTCCCTCAGTAGAGTCAAGTATCTAAAACTATACGAACTGTTCCATGGTACCCATCACTGTCAAATTTTTAAAATGACTACACATTCCAAAAACACTTAATTTACAGTGAAGGAAGACTGAACTCTGCTTTCTATCTTCACCAAGCTTTCAAGTAGAAACAAATACACAGGCCTCCCAAAACTTGAAACAGAAGTAATAAACTACCAAAGAAAAGATGAGAACTTCTCTGTTCCAGAATAAAATCTTGCTGCTATTGGCAGCTACTTTCCAGGACATCCTGTTTTGATTTTTCCATTTCATCTATTCTTTGTCTTTTTTCCAGCCTGAACTGCAGCTCATCCTTCCTTGCCTTGCTTAATTCACCTCTCTCTCACTATTGTCTGTTTTATTTGAAGTGAAATTGTTTTGCTGCTGTTTTTTCAAGAACTTTCAGTACAGAATTTAATTCAGAAACAGGGCTCAGCTTCAGGGCTCTAGACACAGTGAAATGACACTTGAACGTTACCATTTGCTACACGGACAAGACCTGATACTGCAAATATGTACACGCACTAACTGGTAGTTCTGACTGTTGCAGCTTAACACAAAGTTGCTCAAACGCATGAAGAATGGAAACGTAACACAGAATTAAACATAACCTCTCTTTTCCATGCAATTCTTTTTTCTTGAGCTGCAAATTGGAACGAATAAGTGCTTACTTCTGATTTTCCAAAGCCACCCTCTTCCACACTGTTGTTTTGTAATGACATTTTTCTATAGTAATGGAAAAAAATGTTTTGAATGCAGTACACATTAAGACTGTTGATTGAAAACTTCTTCAAGATACTTATGAATTGCTTTTTGGTTTTGTTTTACCTCTCTTTGCACTCTATATTCTATAAGAAAAAATGCTTGGCCTGCTTTTTTTTTTTTGCTTTTTTAAAAAAAAATAAAGAAAGGCCATTCTTTTCCAATCTGGCAAATAAAACTTAATAAAATTATATTCTTTGATCTCTACCTAACAAAGAACTGTATATTGTTAAATGAAGTGGAACTGCAGCTACACAGTTTGCTGTGGACACACACTCCTGGAATCAATTATCTATAGATTTTAGAGGAGCACAAAATTTACAGACTTTTCAAATGGGAACTGATGGTGAACTAAAGGAAAAACACAGATGTTTCATAGTGGTGCAATGACAAGAAAGAGATCAATAAAACACTATGAAGGAAAATTTTAAAGGAAATAATGCTTCCAGATTTATGTGTAATATTTCATTGGGCACCACTGGAGAAAATAATTTTATTATTTTCAGAGATAAATCCATACATTTTTCAAAATAGCTTCTGTGATGAGTTACTAAATAGTATGGAAATTTAATTGTAGTTTTAATATACCAATGTATTAAGTAACTTTCATAGATATCACATGTTGTTAATACAAGTGGTAATACAATGTCCAGTCATCACACAACAGGAGTAGTCCACCATTCTACTAAAAAATGTACAGTAACCTCCAAGGGTGATGGAAACTGCCACTTTGCTATTGCAGCTGCAGCAAGAGCCATGTCGTTTTGCTTTGCTGTGCATTTAAAATTTACTAGTTATCATGGTGAAGAAAATCCTTGTAAGTTATTCTAGTATACCATCAGCAGATAACTTCTCTGAGGGAATGCTTTGCAAATGAAGATCCAGATGTGTAACCCTCTGATGCCAGACATATTCATATCTATATTCATGAAGCTGTTATCTGAACCTGGAAAACTGAACATAGGTTTGCACAGGCTTCCTATGCATTCAGTCAAGAAATAAAGGGTTTCTAAAGAGACATTCATACTCAAACTGAGTTGTGTTATGAATCTATGTATTAATTTGCCGGCAGATAATTCAAACATCTGCATCTCAGATAAGTTACCATAAGATCCTTTTGTGGTTAATGGAGACAGGTAGACATGCATAAGGCTTAACTAAGCATAATAAGATGGAATTTTTAAGGCAGAAAATTCAGGTTGAGCTGAACTGCACCCTAGAAGCAGGTCTCTCTCTCCACTGATTATAGAGGCAGCCTAGGTGTCTGGCTCAGACGCTGACATTTAAGGTGTACACTGGGTCGGACAAGTCTTATGGAGTGCCTCTGCCTGCGATTCAAGCCAGCTGAACAGTAGTCAGCTCCAATCAGCATCGTTAGTTGTAGGTGCACACTGAGTCTGGACCTGATTCACTTTGAGTTGATACGGGTCCTAGGAACAGGGATGTCACAAGTTACTTCAAAGACCTCCAGGGTGTATCCCTGGGATACATGGGGAAAGCATTATAACTAAGGCTTAGAGCTTTGATAAGATACCTGAATAAGAATAAGATAGCTGCAAGAGCTGGGATTGTTCAATCTTGAAAAGAGAAGACTTCGGGGGCACCTAATAGCTGCCTTCCAGTACCTGAAGGGATCCTACAGGAAGGCTGGGGAGGGACTTTTTACAAGAGCATCCACTGATAGGACAAGGGGAAATGGGTTTAAATTGAAGGAGAATAGATTTAGATTAGATCTTAGGAAGAAATTCTTCAGTACAAGGGTGGTAAGACTTTGGAATAAATTACCCAGAGATGTTGTGGCTGCCCCCTCCCTGGAGGTGTTCAAGGCCAAGTTGGACAGAGCCTTGAGTAGCCAGATCTAGTAGAGAGGTGTCCCTGCCCGTGACGGGGAGGTTGGATTGGATGATCTCTAAGGTCCCTTCCAGCCTAGGCCATTTTATGATTCTATGATGCTATGATTCTATGAATGACACACTTAAAAAAAATAAATAGTAAAGTTCTATTTGCTTTTCAGCTTCATCTCTAATTTGGTTGTTGTGGATAAATTGTCTTCAGAATTTTGCCTTAGAGCAGTATTGCTCTTTGGTGAGGCATCCAGAGTGACAGATGGAGACAAAAAGAAGACATGGGAAATAACAGTGAAGGCTTTGGCAACTGGCAGAAAGATAGAATGAGGAGCTGATATGAATAAGCAGCATTGCTGATCATAGAATTCGGTGTGGAGAAAAGTTAAAAAAAAAAATAATTCAAAGAAAGGAGACTAAGTGTGGATTTAGGACAACAAAAAAGGAGGATGATGTTAGCTGTCTCACTTTGAAAGTTCTGTAGGGAAGTCAAGAGTCTCTGGGTTGTCAAAGAGAAAGAGCTCAAAATAGATGAAATAAAAAATTATGAAGGTCTGTTAAAGATATTTTGAGAGCACATTTTCAGTTGGAAAAAAGATAGTGCTGTGGCAAAAAACGAAGTGTGGTTTTCCTGAAAAATACCATAGCACTGCAGTCCTCTAGCCCACAGGCAACAGGCTGGTGAACCCTCATAAATACAGGAGGTTTTGTTTTCCTGTCCTTCCCTTTTGCTCCTTTCTGCAACCTATTAATCTTTACATTTTGAGATCAGTAAGTGAAGATGAAGACCATTTCTACTGATGGATTTGCTGGCCAGAGCGCTCTGAACTAAAAATGTAGCTGCTGTCTGCAACCTTTCGACTTACGTTCTCTTGATTTTATTCTGACATCTTCTCCTTTCACGTAAATTTTTCAGACTATTCTCACACATGCATTTATATTTGGCAAGACTGCAGGACTACCATGGGGCAGAGACCTATTACAGACAGAAAATACTAAGTACTTCATTCTAGTTGTGATAACTTTCTTCTTATGATGCACATCTCCTGGAATTGGGAAAATCTAGATCCAGCTGTTACCTTTTCCATAAAACTCTGAAATTCAAGAAACAGGAGCCTTGCAGTCAGGAATTATTTAGCTTAAAGATAATGAAACTGCAGTTCTGGCAAGTACCTTGACTGCTATACCATCATGCCATCCTAGGCAATCATCATATTCACTCCCTTGCTTGAGTGTGGTTTCTGCAAAATTTACACATTACTGTGGAGAATGTGAAGAAAAGCCTGGCAACTTCTGAGTGTCTAAGTGTAACTAACATGGAGGACTTCTAATTATTTTATCTGTTGATGAATTAATGAATTCAGGTGCCTACAAGGCTATGCAGCTCTAGGAACTAATTCATTCTCTGGGTTTGAATAGATTTCAGGATGTGGCCTGGGCATCACCCCTGATGAAATGGAAGCACCAATTAGCAGGAGTGGAAAAATCAGAATGATGTTTAAAGCCACGGCTCCTGTTTACAGCACAAGCATGTGCCAAGCACAGCTGCACTCAACATTTATCAGCAAAACCGAGACCTCCAGCTGTCTTGTTGACAGGTACTAACCTTGCATCACCCTGCCTCAGCAACAGATTGTACTTATGATCAAAAATAAAGTATCCTCTTATATGCCTGTAGTCACCCACCCTTTCTGCCCTTTACTCATCATGAACATACACAGTCAGTAATTTAGAGCTCATACAACTGTGTGACCAATAACACTAGATAGCACTGTTTCTTTTAAGACTTTGCTTACAGATCTCTGGTTGAAACCTTATCCTGACCTAACATTGCCCTCTTCTTCCAGAAGTGGGATGGTGTTTGAAAATGTGATGGTACTATGAAAGCCTGTAGAGCTGAGAATGGGGACATTTAAGCTGAAGTGTTTGATCTTTGCACCCGAAGTTAAGCATCATTTAGACAGCAAAGTGGCTTAATTTTCAGAAGGGCAAACTGACCACAAATGTGCTGGGTAATTAACATCCCAGCAGTGCACTTAAGTAACTTAATGATGTTATCCCTGATTTACTGAGTATGCCTCCAGCTCGCAAATCAATGGCACAGCCAGAAGGGGATCCCAGAGCATGTAACTCCCTTCCAGAGCTCTCATTGTTAAGCAATGAGTTAAGTTTAAACCTCTACAGACATTTTTGTGGATAGAGCCAGTAAGCTCCAGCGGCAGGTGGGGTCAAAACACAGGCATGCCCTCACCAGGGACCTCCTAAGTGATATCAGATCTGCCCGCACCTTCGCTCCCTGTGCAGCTTCCCAGGTTTTGACCGTCTCACAGAGAGAGTCAAATCCAGCCTCAACCCAGTAGTGGCAGTAACGTGAGCTCCCCACGGGGCCAAAATTTCTGATCACACACTCAGAAATATCTGTGTGAACAAACCCCCTTCTAATGTTATTTCTGTATAAATTATGCACTACTTCTTTCCAGCCAACTTTTTTTTTTTTTTTTTTTTCCAACGAATGTTATTTGGTAACGTTTTTGTTTTCATACTGAGTTTTGATTAAAGAGGAGGAAAAAAGGAGCCTCATTTCATTTTCACAGTATCTCTCGGCAGTGCAAGCACTCCTGTTTCTACTGTGGGATTTTGTTTTTCTCTACAGTATGTCATGACAAATAGCCCTCTCTGATTACTGTGCTTGCACAAGATTTCATTATGGTTTTGATAACATGCCACAATCTTTAAGTTTCTGTTTGATATAAAGAGTCTGTCCCTGAACAGTAATCACGAGAGAGTGGGGAATATTGAGTGTTAGAGTTTCCATATTTTATGAGCTGCCAAAATAAATGATTTAGGGCAACGAAGCCTGTATTAGTAGCAGATCTCCTGGTTCATTAAGGCAAGAAACAGTGCTGACGAGCAGGCCAATTTGTGGGAACCTATTTTTAGGGCTATTGTTGTGATTCCAGTCTTCGGGGCCCAGATTCCCAGGTGGTATGAGTTGGTCTAGTTGCATTGTGTTCTGTGCAACTGTGAGTTCTCCACTAGTTGATGATTCTCTCCACAGCCCATGTCTGTCTAAGCATCTGGTGCTGATGAGACAAGCCTCTTCCGGACATCTCCAAAATTTTCATCTTACCATTGCCCAGCATAAGCAGCATTTTGATTATTTGTAGTGCTTCTTGGGGTCTTTTTGATCCCTACTATGTTAATTCTGTATCTGACTGCAGAAGTTGTATCAATCAAAGGGGAGTCAAGTTAGTTCTAAAATTTGGCTGGCTGCAAAAGAGGAGTAATACACCAGAGATCAAAGGGAAATATTTTCCAAGGATCTCATCCAAGGGAACTCCTCTTGGATGAAAATATTCCAAGGGCCACACAGACTGAAAAAAGTCTCTCCAGAGGCCAGAACTGCCCATTTTCAGAATCTCTGTGTTAACGACTTCCAATTCCCTGTTTGAGCAAACTTCTCTGGTGGTTCCTGTTTCACTGTATTGTTTATTATCTGTCTACTTGGGAAATCATATGTAGGTAGTGTTTCCCACCACATCAATTTTATCTTTCATGTATCTTAAAAAGTAACACTGAACTGTTCCCTGAGTCTGAGATTCAAGGTTATGTGAAGTTTTATTTCTGGGAAGTTATTGGGTTCTGGGTAAGTGCCTTGGTCGCATTTGTCCATTCAGTTGAGTTTCAATAGCAGTGAATTAAACTGAGATGACAGAATGTTATCTCAGCAGGATTGCAATAACTCTTTTATTTTTATTCTTATTTTATTTACTCTTAGCAGAGAATTTAGATGCATCTATAATGAGAGAAAAGGACAATATGGTTTGTCTGTAGTCATTCTGTGTAAAATGGGATTTAGTTAGGATATTGGCACCTAAATTCCAGATTGTGGCCGGACTGTGTACTCCACTACCTCCTCTCACAAGCCAGAGAATGCCTGAAGAACTTCCGTTTGCTGAAATCAGTCCCAAATAGCCATAGTGATTCCCATTCTTTGCGTATTGGACTGACAGCTAAAGACCTTGCCAGGAAACAGCATCCCACAGGCAGTGTCCTTTTCATTATTTTACTGAATCTACATCAAGAAAAAGGAAAGGAAAGGAAAGGAAAGGAAAGGAAAGGAAAGGAAAGGAAAGGAAAGGAAAGGAAAGGAAAGGAAAGGAAAGGAAAGGAAAGGAAAGGAAAGGAAAGGAAAGGAAAGGAAAGGAAAGGAAAGGAAAGGAAAGGAAAGGAAAGGAAAGGAAAGGAAAGGAAAGGAAAGGAAAGGGTCTATAGAATACCCTGAATAAAGCAGGACCATTAGACCAGCTGAAGCTGAGTCCAGGTGAATTCTGAAACCCACTGAGGACAGACTTTCCACCTGGATGTGGGTTTTGGTGTTGCACTACTCTCCTGTTGAAGTCCTAATGTCCAAAGTGAACCTTCCAATCTCCAACACTTTACTCTTGCTCTTTGTTAGATCATGTCCTACTCCAGTGTCTTTATAATTATCCTTTAAATAGTTGTAGGCTGCTGATAAATCACTTGTTTGCCACAAGATCGATGCTGAATGGAAACGTAACTTCCCTCCTTTCTCTGGCCACAGTCCTCCTTAACATAACCTTGCCTGCAGTTTCCTGTACTTGTGATAAGAGCACACTGGTGGCTAATGACCTAATTGGTCTTCCCTCGATGCCCAAGGTTTTTTTCAACAAGGCTGCTGTTCAGACAATTGACTCCCTGACCTGTGTTTACTCTGCTCTAGATACAAATATTTGCATTTATCCATGCTGAACTTTGTGAGACTTCTGTTAGCTTAGTCCTCAAGATTCTCGGGCTTGAAACTCTGTTGTTGTAGAGTATACCAAACTCCGCCTTCTCCGTTTAATTAAGTATTGTCCACACATTTGAAACAGATGGATTCTGTCTCATTATTCAAGTCATTGATAAAGACACTAAATAGTGCCAGTCCTGGTATCAGCTTCTGGGCGGTTTTCTTGTTGTTGGCTGCCAATTTGATGTTGAGCCACTATCTAGAATGAAGTGCTTTAGCCAACTTTCAAGCCATCTTGAAGACAGTTTGACTAGCCCAGATTTTCCCATCCTACACATGAAAACACTAGGTGGGATGATGTCAACAGTTTTATAGAAATCAGAGTCTGTTACGTGTTATCTGCACAGACACTCATTTCTTCATCAGAAGAGTTGGACTGGTGACACGTGATCTGATGCTGATGACTGTTCCTGATTATCTTCCTGTCCTTCATGCTCGTGGAAGTAGTGGTAATGTGGTGGTGGGAAGGAAAGGTCCTCTGATGGAATACATTTAGGCCAAATGATACACCAAAATGTTTTACCAGTCAGTACCAATGCTTAAGTATGACTGTGTGTTAAATCGTTGCCGGTTTTGGTGATCCTAATAATTCAGCTCCTGAGATTCTACTTCCCCTTAGCAGAGCTTCTTTGTTGCTGAAGGTTTGACTTGTCTTGACTTGGAAAGAATAGAAGTGTGTAAGCATATAAGAATATTTATAATTGTGTAAAAACATATTTTTAGCAAGTGCAGTTTGTTCTTGGCACCAGACAGAGCTGTCTCCTACAATACCTGGTCTTTCCTGTATTCCTTACATTTTTCTCCTATTCTTTTTCTCATGAACTTTGATAAACTATTTTAAATGTTATTGTTATTAAATATCAGTCCTGGACATAAGTCAGGATGAATAGCTCATTTCATATCTCCCACAGTTGTTGTTTTAGGGTTTCCATAAACTCAGCTAGACATCGGTGTATCGGTTACATTTGGGCCATATGTTCAAGACTTTCTTTAAAGCATTAGGACTAGCATCTCATATTTTATGCTGTTCAGTATATTATAATGTAATGTAAAAAATAAATATGAAAGTCAAAATTAAAAGGATTTTGGTTTTGGTCAAACTGAAACCTTTCAATTGACCCCAAATTAATTTCATCTTGCAATTTCCCTTCAGAGAATTTTTGAAATTTTCAAGTGGGGAAGAAAGCCAAGGTTTTAAATCCTTTGTGAGAAAGATTTTCATTCCCTGCAGAGCTGTAAAATTCAAGTAACAAACATGTACATGTTTTATCCCCTCCTAAATCACATGTCGGATTCCTGCAGGCGAATGCCAGCAGTTCCTGTCAAAAGTATAAGGTATAAAACTGTTCTGGTAGGAGCTGAGCTTCAGAGACTTCCTGGCTAATATGGGGATTGTAAAAAAATCCAAAATAGATTGGGAGGCAAAGCTGTATTCATGTGAAACGTGGAAGCTCTGCTGCAAGATCAGAGGTGATTTTTAAAGGGTCAGGATCCTCTGGTTTGTTAGAATGGCCTTAGGCTTTTCTTTGGAGAGATACAGCTTGAAGAAGAGAGTGTTACAGTAATAAAAATTACTCCAGTTACAGGATCCTTCAGCTGGAGCTTTAAGAAAACTTTTAGAAGAAATATGTGTTCTCACTGGAGCTCACACAAAAGCTATGAGTGGATAATCATTTTTCAGGAAAAAAAAATCCAAAACCATTTCATAGAAGAAAATGAAGCCATGTTGATTATAAATAAATAAAAAAATCCTTGTTTATCTGTGCCAAGTTTCCTGAAAATGTTCCTGATTTAGATGAATGTAAATCAGATCTGCAGAAGGAGCAAGGTTTGCTTTAGAAAGAGTCCTTAAAAAAGACAGAGATATTCTTAAATTAAGTAAATGAAGAATATATTCAGACTCATAGTCCCAGCAGATACAAATAATAGAAAAAATATGACTCTACTTAGTGTACCTTCTGGCCTGTACTGGATTTTTCTTCACAGATTAGTCTCTTCTGATTTTGATTTTTTATGAAGTCAAAAGTTCCAAAGAAGTGTACACAATGATGGCTATTAATTTGGAGACTATTCCACAAATAAATCTATAGATTTTTTTTATCTGTGTGGGATATTTTCTGATCTTAATGCTAAGGGCTTGTTTACTCTAAAATGTAGCATCTGCAGTATATACAAACATTTAATCTAGTAATTTCAAATCCTGTGTAACTGCTTATTTTAGCTGTAGACTTGGATTTTCATTCATATCAGCTGCCATATACAAACATTCAGCCTAGGTACCCAAGGCCAAGTAAGTTACCAAGGTTAGGCATGGAGCAAGGGCATCCATGGGTGCAGTGGTTGATCTTCTAGAAATCCACGCTCTGGTTTACCTCAGTGCATCTCACGGCAGTGATCTGAGCCCATTTCTGTGAGAAATGAATAGAAGCTGCTGAACTCAAAGAAAGCGATTGAATGTTTGTGTATACTCCTGCTTAAGTTACAGGTTTTAAAAATTGTTTTAATTAAATAGCCATAGCTAATTTTTCCTCTAATTTAATAACAGTACGTAGTAATTAAAATTCAGTATCAGTTATATAATTGCTATTTTCTATGTATCTCAATATGCACAATTTTTCTCTGAATGCATATTTCCTTTCTTCATCAAGATTCCTGAGAAATCTTGTAGAATTGCTTTGTGTCCCCAGCACAGGGACCGTGAGTCTGATTAACCTCCAGCTCTTGCTAGTTTGCTGCTGCTTGGCAGTGTAATCCTGATACTAAAGTCCATTTGTTTTAAATCATTTACATGAGGCTGAGGAGACAGAGACAAGTGGTTTCTGGAGTTGCATTAGTGAAATAATCTTTTCCAGTAATACTGAATTATTTAGAGCAGAAAAAAATGAATATTATGTGCAAAGAGTTGCAGAACGATGGCTCTTGCACTACTAAATCAACCATTATAGTAGTTCAATAGTAATAAAATGGTAGATACAATTAGTTGTTGATAGAAGCACTGTCAGATATCTATGTAAAGTAACATTGATAACACCTATATTATCTAATAATACCTATCCATCTCATATTGCCTTGTGCTGTGAGTTTAGGTCTTTTTGTCTTTCTCTTACTGCCTATAACCTGTAATTTGGTAATTTTCAAATAATCTAGTTTGAATAGGATCTATGGCCTGTAGGTGGTCAGGGCTACCAGATGGTCAGGCTGTTTAGGAAAATGTTCAGCAGTCAGCAAATGTACAAAGACATTAAAAAATTTGGAAATGGAGATCATCATAGCCAATTAAAATACGCAGCTGTCACATTTAATTCCAATATAATCAAGGAAAAAAGATTATTATCTTTCCAACTGAGGTGTTTTAAACATATTTTAGACACTTACAGTGTTTCCAACACATTTCAGACTCCTGTTATATCTAATGTGCATTATCTTTCCCAGGTTTCTGTCAGAATTATTGAGTTCTTGTTTAATTATCAACATCTGTATGATTTTTCTTTTTTGAGTTAGTATATTTTATTTCTTTCTCAATTTTCTTCTCTTTTATTCTCTCAGGTCTCTCTAGGCAATCTCTGCCCTTAAAAAAAAAGTTGCAAATCTTCCCATTTCAACAAAGTGAGAAATCCCATCAACATTTCAAGAGTACCTTACATACTCAGATTGGGGCACGCACTTAAGTATGGTGCTGAACTGGGGTTTTAGGATTAAGCCTTAGACAAATCTCTGCTTGGAGACAGCTGTGTTGGTAAAAGACACTTCTGCCATGAAGTACTCCTCACCCCTCCTTCCTTGGCTCCAGCGAGGAGGCTCCCACCTCTACAGCTTTGCTGGCAGAGCTGATGCTCCTGTCCCCACACGGGGCAATGCCTGTGGGGGCAGTTCAGCCCAACACCACAAACTACTTTAGCTAATGGTGGCAACCACTTCCACCAACCCCACTGCCTTGGGAAGGGGATGTCTATCATGACCCAGTTCCCTTTCCTCAGGCACTAATGTAGAGGTGAAACTGGGAAAAGACCTAACACTTACAGAGCTCAATATAAAAATGATTTAAGGTGCAGCATGCAGCATGCCAGGAAACACTTCATTATGATTGTAGGTGTTACCCAAAGAGTGCTAGTGTGTTTAGCATTTTGGATTTTCTGCCCTATAACACATGATACAAGGCTTATGCTGCACATGCACATGCCAGAAGAGGTGTTATAAGTAGAAAAATAGAGAAGGAATTAAAGAGAACAAACAGAGTGCTTGGTGTACTCAGGTTCATAAACAGCTTCTCCAAAATAATGTCTTTTTAGAGGATGAATCAGAAAAAGACCATTTACTTCTCTGTGAGCCAACAGAGCAAAAGTGATTCATTCAACATGACGGAGACATTAGTCATCTGTAGGATGGTCAGCAAACATCCTTCTCCATATATTCAGTGTCACACAGCCATTGGCAGAAACAAAATTGAAAAGTAAAGTTTGTTTCTTTTGAGGACAACTCATTGTATTTTTTCCATTAGTTTTTCCTACTGTAAGCTAACCTGCATTCATTTAGTGCCAGGCACATCACTGAAATTATGTCCCACAAAGCAAGAGATGGAACAAATTAACATGGAAAGTTTTATTTTTAAAACAACAATGAATGGCCACAATCAACAACAAAAAGATCTCAGTATAAACTGGAATGATGAATAAGTTACACAGACGTAGGATCCCCTTCCAAGAAAAGAAAGGCAAATAGTTAAAAGACTTTTGAAACTTTGTCTGCGAACTATGCGATTACTCAATATTTCTCTCATCGGTTGTTATAAACGTATATATAAGGATGAAAAGCTCATTTAAAGCAGGAAGGATAGCCTGCTGGAAACAACACAGCATTTGAATTTAGGAGCAGTGCTGTTTAAATAACTAATCTTTCCACTCTTTGTTTAAACTTAGAAAATTTTTTAAGGCCAACTCCGAAAGACTTTTTGTTGTTTTTGAAAAATTAAAAATAAAAGATATTTTGGTCCTGATCAAATTAAACACACTGCATGACTTAAATACTTCATTCATCTCATTGCTATTTTTTTCTTCATTTAAATTTTATGTTAGGCTTAGGTCGGCTCACTCTCAAAATGTGTCAAACAACCGAACCTCATTTTTCTAAAATAAGGGATGAAAGTAATTCTTATTTCAACCGCAGGCTTTATTTGTGATTTGCATCAATTGTTAGCCTTATACTGCATCTTTCCTACGTAAGGAAAATCTTTTAGAACCTCTTGATGTTCTAGGGACATAACAAAGATCAAATCTGATGACTGGAGTAAATAGTATACAAGAGACAAGGAAGGCAGATATATCTAATTGGTAGTTAATAAGCAGTCTCAACAGTATCTTTCAATTACGAAGATTTTTTTAAATGACTTGTCAATGCTGGTGTAAATTGTGAATCCTCCAAAGTGTCACCAGCTTTAGGATGTCTGGAGTACATTGCAGCCGGTGGGAATAGACCACATTTATAACTGTGAAGGACGAATCCTCACTTTATTTTAGATGTACTTCTATTAACGGAGCTTTTTGGATACATATGATTTCACCTTTGTCTTTCAGCTATTTTCATGATGAAAATGATTAACAAATATAAGGAATGTGCCTGGGAAACAGGCAGATGTGCCCTGCCAACTTGGTACTAATTTCTTTCCAAACCAGTGGCAAACTCTTCTCTTCTAAAAAAAAAGAGGGAGGGGAGAATATTTATCTCAGGGGCAGTGGGGGGGGGGAAATTAATAAATATTTTGCAGAAGGTGAACTTAGAGGTCCTGACTCAAATCCTGAACAAATTACAGGGAAGCAGAACCAGCTGGTGGGAGGACACAGCTTCAGTAAGCAGACTGCCTTGACCAGCCTGCCAGCACTCTTCAGTTCCCAGCTTTACTGTTTCTAAACACCTTGGCAAAAAAAAAAAAAAAAAAAAAAAAAAAAAAAAGCAACAGAATGTGTTGAATTTATTCAGGAAAAACAAAAGGAGATCCAAGTTCTTTTATGAGAGAACCTGAAGAGAACCCTGGTGTTTCTATGCCAGGTCATTCTGTGGGCTCTGCAAAGCTCAGCAAAGGGAGCTGGCTCAAGGGAAGCTTAGGAGAGAGCAGGGAAGGCAGAGTGGACTCATAAGAAATGGAGGTTATGCTGCAAAGCTCATGACTACAGGAACACCAGTGGTATGGGCAGAGCTCACACTTACATTATCTGCTGTACCAGTACTGTGCAGGGATCTTGTGTGTGCAGTAACATGGTATGAGTCTTTTGTATTTTACCTTAGTTTTGGTTTTAACTCACTACCTCAAATTACTCGTAAGAGTCAGCCTGGACACTGTCTCCCTCAGAGAGAGGGAGACCTTTTCAGAGGGCTCCCCAAAGGCATATATAGCCCTGCAGGTGCAGGTCTGGGGAGACATCCCACCATGGCATGTAAAAGGCCAAGAGCTGCATGTATCCCATTACTTCTTTACTCCGTTCTCTGTGGCCAGCCTCTGAGCCATTACAATTTTTATCCATCTGTTAGGTACTGCCTGTGTAATTTTTGGAAGGGTGGGTTAACGTTTGCTCATGACTGATCCCAAGCTTGGATGTAGCTCAGATCCTACCAAAACCTAAATATTAAGTAATGGTTATTACTTTATATAGAACATGGAATATAAATGAAGTGAAAGAAAAAGAGTGAGAGAAAAGGAGGAAGGTTGCAGTAGTGGAAAGATCTTTATTTTAGCAGGCTATTCAATAACTAAAATCTGGAACTGCATGAGTACTGGGTTTTTTACAAGCTTAAATATCGAATAATTAAGGATTTTTGAGAACTTCAGATTAAGAATGGATGCTTTTCTAGGAAGGATGAGTAGTTCATCCAGGAACTGCTGGCTCACTGCAGGACTCCTCTGGCAAGATGCTGTGACCTGCAATCTGCGGGAAGCTAGATTAAATCCTCAAAATGGTCCCTCATGTTCTTCAGACGTGTGTCTGAATACTCCAGCTCCATTTACAAACAGTAGGTGGGTAGTTAGTAAATTTGTCACAGGGTGTCAATAAAAGGCTAATCAGTCCTTATGGTAACAGTGCAATTCTATAACAGCTTCTATTGATGGACTCTCTCTAATGTGGCTTGTAAATCTTTTGTGAAAGGAGTCTTAATATAAAATGTTACAATGACAGTAATAATCTGAATGTGCAACCAATTCTCCCTCCTGCGCTGCCAGCAATGCTGATAATGAGCTAACAGAAGCACTGCTGATTACTGCAGTGAAGCCTGCAGGGAGCAAAACCCTAAAGGCTTTTTTATTAGCAACACCAAGACACAATGCTGTTTCGTTCCAAACCAAAATGAATCACCTTTTCTATTTCTGGACTGGAACAACCATTGTTTGCATTGAAATATGTTGCATAGTATAGTACAAAAGTGCTATCCATGCTATTAGTCAGCTCCGAGTATTCCTCTGAGTTTTATCCAGGCAGTTCACTTATTTAATTTCTTTGTTTACGAAATAAGCTTGGAGACTTCAAACAGGGCAATGTGGCAAAGGCTTGTCTTTTCCAAACAGGTAAAATGCTTTGGAAGACTTACATATTATAACACCATTGCAAAATAAAGTCCTGTGTGCTAAGTAAAGCAATGGTGTCACTACCGTCTCACTGACAACTTGACTCCTATTTCAGAGTATGTAATGAGAAAAGGGGAGTCTTATTCAGTGTTTGACCTACATGTTGAGACAGCAAGCAAGAGACTCAAGTAAGATGGTAGGATTGAGAAGACTTGGACTTTCTTTTTTATGTATGTTATGTGTATAGTATGTAAAATATCTGTTTGGGTCCTTTACTTATTTCATAAAAGCTGCAAATAACACAGAAGTAATTCAAGTCCCTATTTGCTATAAATTTAGATTCACATTGAAGACACGGGGTAAACATTGTCAAAATGGCTTCTTGTGTGTGATCTTTTAAAAAAAACAGAAGCCACATCCAGCACAGTACTTCACGGGTCACGGTTCCTCTCGACTCACATGGAAACTGTTAACTACCCAACACCTCTGAAAACCAGGTCTGAACTGTCTCCAGCTGGGACCCAGCAGATGAATAAATAGATACAGTCCGAAATGTGAGGGAGTCATGAAAAGTTTGGGCTCTGAAAGTGAGAATTGCAGTAGCTTATCCCTATGCCTCCATTGCACACCTTAAAAATAAACCACGTAAAGTTTAAAAAATAACGTGGGAGCAGGGGGAGCCCTTTTTAAGGTGCTGTTGAAATAGACCCAACAGAGCAGCACAAGGGATCTTCAAGAAGCCAAAGTGTTATTAATTACTATTATATTTATGTGCTAATGCTGGTAATCTTAAGTAACTGTTTGTGAGAATGTTTCAGCCTGGCTGAATCCAGAAGTATTGTGTAGATGCAGTAACTGTCAAGAATATGAGCTGTGGAGCAACAAAAGCCACCTGCATTGCTCATGAAGGTCTGGAACCAAAGTACCGGAAAGACGAGGTTACATGCCAAGAAAAGAAAAATCCATTCTGTATGTTTTACATATGGACCGAGGCATGAGACCCATAAAGATGAAAAGCTGCCGCTAATTTTAGTGGGATGTTTCTATGACTAATGGGCCGTGTCAGTTATAGGTCCTCTGGATATGCCACAGTGCCTCCTTGGAGCTGAAGAAGAAGTGTTTGGTTCCCAGATATACACCCTGGAAATCTGACATTCCCACGAGCAATTGTGTACCTTGAAAATGATGCCGTAGCAATGGTGCTGAAAATAAAATACAGTTATATCCTGTGCTTTCATGGCTGGAGGCGGTAATCAGCGAATCGTCACATTGCCAGAGCTGACTTCATTTGCGCTTTGGCAAATCTGTGCAGCTAATCTGAAATCCAGGTATTATTATTTTCAGTCAAAATTCCAGCAACTGACATCTCTTGCTACTTTTCAAGTAGTCCCTAGTGCCTCGCCAATGCTAAAGGACTTTGCCATATTTGCAGGAGCACAGCCACTAAAAATAGTCAAGCATGTGCCTACAAGATGGCTTAGTCTGCGCAGGGTTATAAAACACACACTGGACATGTGATTTGCTTCGCTGTCGTATTTTCTGAGTTGTGAGCAGCAGGCTGCCAAAAGAGAACTCGTTTGGTGATTTCTTCAGAGCCATAAGCTTAAAACTGGTTTTTCTGTTCTTAATTTATGTCATGGAGTCTCAACAGCAATTTAATTTGAAGCCTCAGAGTGGGGGAAAGCCAGCTACTTGAAGTCTGCAGGCTGGTTGAACGCGTGCTGGCAGAGGAGTGGAGTCAGAAGCCGTGCTGGTAAACGGCTTCAAAGAAGTGGCTGTTCGATCCTCAGACAGTCTGATCATTTTCTTTCAGCAGGTGACATAAGATGTGGAACAGAAGACTAGAAATGCAGGTGGTAGCATCTGGATACTGTACCTGAGAGTTACGTGGCCAACTTGGTATAAATAAACAACATAATGCATACTGCTGCAGTGACTGAAAACGCCGCAGAAACATTTTCAGCTCCAGAGAAATTGTTTCTATCCAGATTTATGTTTGAAAATGTAGAAAGGGGCTCAAACACTTTGAACTTCAGAAAACTTCAAGGAAACCTTTAGTCTGAAGGAATTTAGTTGTTATGAAATGATTTAGATTATTTTTCTTTCTTTTCTCTACTCTTCATTCTGGTTAAGATGGTATGCAGCAGTGTTTTCTCCAACATATCGAAATGTGACCAGAAGGAGAAAGTACCCAAAGACTCCCCAACAAAAAATTGTCACAAGATATGCAGTCTAATGCCACAGATTCACTTATAAGCTTCTAAAATCTGCGATGTCTCTCCAAACATTACTAAGCCTTCTAATCTTCCAATCTTTATCCACTTAAAGAGAAGCCATTGTTTTCTTCTATACATATAGCTTGGAAATAGCTGTTTCCATATCCACTAAAGTTCATAAATCTGTTGACAAGAGAGCACTATGATAATGTGGCCCGTCTGTTGAGAGACAGACAGATTTCAGGCCTTTTATTTTTCATGTTGTGTGTCGCATTTTACGATATAAATCAGTCTTGACATGAGCTTGTCAGACAGAGCAGTGCCATAAATCTTTGCCATTGAGAATTTAAACACAAACATCATGTGGGACTCCTAGGACCAAAAAAAACCCAAAAACCCAAAAACCCTCCAGCCAAACCAATCAAGAAACGCTATATGCTGTAGATGATTAATAATACTGAGATGGATCTTTCTGCTCCTTGCAGGAGCTCCTCATGACAGCCACCACCAGCAGCAGCTCTAACAGTGCCACCTGGTGATGGCTGCCCCTCCGCCACCGCTTCCACGGTAGGAGGTCACCCCTAGGAACAGCACAATTAGTGCCTGTCTGGAGCAAACTTGTGTTACTGTGGAAGAAGCTCTACCAATAAATGACAGCTAACAACCTATATTGTTGGGTATTTAAAAGTTTCTGATAGTTAAGGTTATTTGTGAATCAGCTTACTTTTCCTCTATGTTTTTGTGCTCATTCTTTTCTTCTCTTCCATTTCACAAAACTTCCTAAAAGTTCAGAAATTCCTCAAAATGTCTCTTTCACATCAAAACAGGTTGCCCAGAGAAGTTGTGGAAGCCCCTCTGCCTGGAAATATCCAAGGCCAGGTTGGACCAGGCTTTGAACAACTCTGTCTAGTGAGAAGTGTTCCTGCCCAAGTCGGGGGATTGGACCTAGGCCATCTTTAAGGTCCCTTCCAACCCAAACCATTCTATGATTCTATGATTCCAAAACCAAAACTTTTGTACTTTTTTTGGAAACATGTCAACACACCACAATGTATTCTATTTACATTTGTAATGCTTGTAGGATTTTTTTTTTTAAAGAAATATATATAGAGATATTACTGAGACTTTGTAAAAAAAAAACAACAAAAACCAAACAAGTTCATTTCCTAGTTTGCATTTCCTAGTTTGGTTGGTACTGATCTCTCTTAAATTTTTGCTTGCAATGTAGGCATCTAGATCTGAGGTAGTCGTTCTGGATCTCCTTCAGAGCCAATGGAGATAAAATAGGTGCAATTGGGTGGGAACGATCTGACCTACTTTTATCTCATCTACTTGTCAGCTGAGCCACATGGTACCCCAGAGGTCCCTACTTCCACCCATCGAGCAGGAAGGGCACGCAGAGCCACCACCCCTGCTGCAAACCTTCTGACCATGGGTGGCTGCTCAGAGCCTGGAGGTGCTGTTTCCTCGTACCACCCTGAACTATACTGATGTGAGTCAGAGAGGTGGCTCCAGGCATCTCTGCTTTAGTATCCACTTTCAAGACTTTGCTCTTGTTGCTGTTTCCTACTCTGGATTTTATTTTTATTTGTTTTTCTCAGTGTATCGTGGGCATAAGGTGCAGGCAATTCTTTGCTTTGAGGACACACACGGGGACATCTAAGAAGCTGCTTCCAAAGACCTCAAAGCTGCTGGTAGCTATTGATTAAATTTCCATTTGCAGCATTTACATATGTAAGCAGCTACAGGGATAGGATAGGATGGGATCTGGATAGATTATTATGTGGTCTACCTTGACTTCAGTAAAGCATTTGACACAGTCTCCCACAGCATCCTTGCTGCTAAACTGAGGAAGTGTGATCTAGACTCTCGGGTAGTGAGGTGGACTGTGAACTGGCTAAGGGGAAGAAGACAAAGAGTTGTGGTCAATGGGGCGGAGTCTGGTTGGAGACTTGTATCCAGTGGAGTCCCTCAAGGGTTAGTACTGGGACCAGTATTATTCAATATATTCATCGATGACTTGGATGAGGGACTAGAGAGTACTATCAGCAAGTTTGCTGATGACACCAAGCTGGGAGGAGTGGCTGACACGCCAGCAGGCTGTGCTGCCATCCAACGAGACCTGGACAGGCTGGAGTGTTGGGCGGGGAAAAATTTAATGAAATATAACAAGGGTAAATGTAGGGTCTTGCATCTGAGTAGGAACAACCCCAGGTTCCAGTATAAGTTGGGGAATGACTTATTAGAGAGCAGCACAGGGGAAAGGGACCTGGGAGTCTTGGTGGACAGCAGGATGGCCATGAGCCAGCACTGTGCCCTTGTGGCCAGGAAGGCCAATGGCATCCTGGGGTGTATTAGAAGGGGGGTGGTTAGTAGGTCAAGAGAGGTTCTCCTTCCCCTCTACTCTGCCCTGGTGAGACCCCATCTGGAATACTGTGTCCAGTTCTGGGCCCCTCAGTTCAAGAAAGACAGGGAACTGCTGGAGAGAGTCCAGCACAGGGCAACTAGGATGATTAAGAGAGTGGAGCATCTCCCTTATGAGAAAAGGCTGAGGGAGCTGGGGCTCTTTAGTTTGGGGAAGAGGAGACTGAGGGGTGACCTCATTAATGTTTACAAATCTATCAAGGGTGAGTGTCACGAGGATGGAGCCAGGCTCTTCTCGGTGACAACCACTGATAGGACAAGGGGTAATGGGCTGAAACTGGAACATAAGAGGTTCCGCTTAAACTCGAGAAGAAACTTCTTCTCAGTGAGGGTGACGGAGCCCTGGAACAGGCTGCCCAGAGAGGCTGTGGAGTCTCCTTCGCTGGAGACATTCAAGACCTGCCTGGACACGTTCCTGTGTAGCATAGTCTAGGCATTCCTGCTCTGGCAGGGGGATTGGACTTGATGATCTTTCGAGGTCCCTTCCAATCCCTAACATTCTATGATTCTATGATTCTATGATTATTATGTCAAAAAAAAATCCATAGGGAAAACATAACCTTTAAAATACGGTATTTCTTGTGTTTTCCAGGGTACAGGTGGTTCAGCCAAGCCCCTCTTCAACACGCTGTGAGAGGACAAGAATGATATCATGGCTATTACTTGTTTCTGTTTCTTAGTTATTCATGTGCCTGATCCACAGGCTCTCTTCCTCCCACCATATCTGATTTACATGCATACAACATACTCATGAAAACCCAAAGTGTATATCATCTGCTGCCAGCCAGCCTACATGGAATAAATACACAAAGGAGACTATATTCCAGAGTGGGAGTTGTGATATCAAAAATATGTGCATAAGTAAGGGCTCACCTCATAATTCATGTATGAGGGAACAAATATGACATAGCTAAGTGTTTTCATTGTTAATTTTTTTCAGGCAGATTTTAATTGTTAACAGGCAGGAGCTGTGGCTATGTGTGGTCCCCCTCCCATCTTCCATTTTTGGCAGTTGGAGGGTGTTGGTGAGGAACCTTGAGTATGAGCAAACCTTGATGCTCTCCAATCACCCCAACAAGCAATTAGAGGTGGAGCTGTTAAATGAGCTAAAATCACCTGTCCCTTTCATCCCCAGCTGCAGCCCTAGAACTGATGTCTCTCAAGGCGACCACCCTGCCTCCTCAGAGCTGAAAATTAATTTCTGATTAGCCCAGAAACAACCTCTCTGGTGCATTATTGGAAATGATGTGACTTCTTGGGTACAAACCTGGTCCCAAACTGCTGTCAGCCAGGGAGTTGTCCACATTGTCTTTGATAAAGATGATTGGAATAGACGTAAATGATTAAGGAAGCCTATTATGATTCTGTTTTAAGTGTTGTGTACAGTGAGTTTTCCAATTAAACTTGGGCATTGTAATGCACCATAGGCATTGTAATTGTAGTTACAGATGTTTCTGACTTTCAGAAAAGATTTCCTTATGTGTTACAATGTTGCACGCTCAATGTGAAAAACAAACCCTTTACTAATTTATTTTTTTTATTCTGTGCATGGGGGGCAGAAATGTCCTTCAGTTTCAGCTAAAGACTTTTTTGTTTTGTTTTGTTGGAGTTAAAAACATTTTAAGATTTAATTTGGGGTTTTTTTTAGGAGAAGAAAGAAGATATTGTTCCAGCCACTCTGACAAGGCATCATGATATGATGGTGATAGCTGGAGATTTTAACAGTACTTTTCTGCCTATAAATAAACCTATAATGAGATTTTGTCTTCAGTAGCTACCTCTGGTTTTTGGTGAGTCTAGTTAGCTCTCACCTGACCAAAAAGCACATGAATAGCTTTGGGAAAGCTGGCAGAGCAGTGACTGTCACATTGAAATACACTTATGAACACATTCCTGGTTCTTGTGGTTTTACGGTTTTCAGCAATATGCCTGCTGAATTCTGTTATATTTTTGTAAATTATACTTTAAAAAAAAATAGCAAAAGACTTTTCTTTCTTAATGTAAAAAAGAAATAACCAAAATGTAGTCTGATGTGATGTGGCACTATGAAACCAGTCTTGCAGAAAATTGATTCCAGCAAGCAGTAGTCCTGGGGATGGATTCCACCTACCCTTCCATTCTCCAGTTCTTGTCTAAGACATTTTAAAATTTAAATGGAGAAATTATCAAACATAGTGGTTCTTTTTCCCTTCACTTCTTTACTCTCATCTTCTTTTTTTTCCTTTAAATGTAATCAAGTGGAAAAAATAAAAAAAATAAAAAAAATTTTAAAAAATAAAAAATAAAAAATAAAAAAAAAGTGAAGAAATACAAGAATAAATAAGATTTGGTCTCTGTTGTACTGATGATACAATATACCTGCAGATGAAGCAACTTTTTTTTTTCTTTTTTTAACAGAATACCTTGTAAACAAAAATAAACCAGAGACTTCTGAGGTTGTAACAAAAACTGGACAAGTCTTCCCTTTTTCAATTTTTGGTCATGTGAATGGCAAACACATTAAAAGTCCTAAACAATGGCAGTCTACTGTGGCCCACACGCCTTCTTTTGCAGCACAGGTCTTTCCTGAATGAAAAGAAAAGAAGAAAGAAAAAAAGTAGTAACAAGGAGAGATGTACAGTGTCTGGAATGCATATGCCTGTGCACAACTTGACTTCACACTTGGCTGATTCTGACAGAGGGGAAATCCAGAAATAGGATGTAAGAACTGCTCGGCATTGTGGTGACTTGCAGACATCATTGTGGCAGAACCTTGATGTTCCTGAGAGATGGGTTATAGAGATATCATTGCTGGGAATCAGGGGAATACCTTTTTCCACCTTGATAGGAAAGCCTCTATTTAGATAATATTTAGCCCATGGTCTATGTTATTTTAGAACCTAAAAGAAGAGCCTGAGGGAGAGAAACTGTCTCTTGAAAGGCTGCAGATGTGTAGTCACCAAAGATATAGCTGCATTAAGCTAAGATTCTTCTTTTACTAAAGAGAGAAGGGCAAAGGTGTGTGAAGGGAGAGTTTATACATTCTTCCTTGAGTTAGTTGTGTTTATAAGAGAAAGGCAGTGCTTTGCAGAGTGTGAGTTTCGGAGATATTCTGAGAATAGTTATTTTATATACTGATACAAATGCCTGCAATAATGGTATATGCTGCCCATTTTGATTTCATCAGCATTCATAGACCAGCAAGATATCATCCCCAGGATTGAAAATATAGCCAAGCAGAACCAGGACTGTTTCTTGACATAGTTCAGAGATGTTTTGAAAAGGCTGAAGTACTGTCATCTTCTTTACGGCTGAAATGTGCAGGTGGTGCACTCTATATATTATGGGCAGAAAGCTCAAAGGGAGTACATTTAGATGTGAGCGCTAAAGTATGTCCATTTCAATTTTACTGGAATAGGTTTCCATATCCATTTGGATGTACTGCCATATATGTGAGAAACGATGTGAGGAAATCTGAGTGAGTAACTTGTGCCTTATGTTTAAAATCATCTATAGAAGTCCTAATTATATTTCCAATATTTATACTCCATATAATGCTTACTGGGTGCATTAGACACTTGCTTGACAAAGAAAACTTTTGACAATGTGAAAAGCAGAAATTTACATTGTTAACTATGGCAGACCAAAGTCTGGAGGCTTAATATTGTCTGTCCTGTTTGACCTGAGTTTTGGTTCAGCCAATACATAGTGAAAACAACTTGAGGGCATTGTAGTTGTACGTGAAGGCAGATTTCCTTATTAAGAAATAATTTGTATTAGCATATATTCTAGGGAAGTCTGGCTACCCCATTATCCTCTGGAAAGCTGCTTGTTCTAAACTCATTTAACTTACATGGTACTGAACCTGTGTGTAGCAAAATCAACAGGCATGAATCGCACCAGGATCGTCTGGGTTTCCCTTCTTACTTCTGCAGTCAATATCTATGCAGAATGATGTCTTGCCCCAGTGCAAGGACTTATCCATGCACCATAGCAGCAAATAGCGCTGTGGCTCAAAACTTAGCCAGTGTTACTCAACAGCAGTGACCTAGACGGGTAAATGTTATTAAGTTTGCCTGGGGTCTTCCTTAGAAGGAGGCAAGGTCCAAGGAGGCAAGGTCCTTGCAGAGAGCATCTGCTATAGCTTGTGCCTGCAAATAGGGTTTGGCTCACCTTGCAGCTCAGACTGTGGACCTCCACTCTGTTCATGAGCTACCCAGTGGGGAAAACAGGCACTTGTGGAGTGCAGTTTTTCTGGTCTGTTGGGTGTCTGCTGAGCAGTGAGCTCTGCTGAGCTCTGCTGGTGCCTGTCCATTGCTACCCATGGTCTGGAGGGAGTGCAGGTGGGTGTCTCAGGGGCTGCACCTGGTGTGGGGTAGGGAGACCTTGGCTTGTGCTGGGGCACCGAGCAAGCGGTGGGTCCCTCCTGGCCACTCCACTGTCCCCTTCAAGGGTGAGGGGCCACTGCCCACCCGGGTATCTCAGGAGCTGCCCTGCAACTTCTGCGGAAGCTCGGCGGTGAGGTGAGCGAAAACTGAGGGGGTTAATGGGCAAGACCGCGGCGGTGTAATGGGGAAAACCGCAGCGGCAAAGCTTTCAAAGGCAATTTTCTTTGGCTGGTAGGCAGGAGGCGCCATTTAACAGCTTGTGGAGAGGAAGAAGCGAAGAGACGAGCGGAGGCGAGAGGCTCCCGCAGGGACCGCCCGCTCCAGCGCAGCTCCGCGCCCTGCCCGGGCCCTCCCGCGGCTCCGCACGCTTCGGCCGCCACCGCCGGCTCGAAGGAACAAATGTTTCCCAGCTCCGCTTCAAGGCTGTGGAGGCGGAGGAGCCCGAACCCTGCAGCAGCGCAGCCACTTCGAATCCTGCGGTGTCCCCCCGGCTGTGACACCCCAAAACCGGCCGCTGTGCACGGCAGGGAAGCGCGGCATCTGCTGGGGCATCATCTTCTGGGGCATCCGCTGTTGTCCCCAGCTCTGTAGGAGACTGGGAAAAAGTCAACAACGTATTGATCGTGGACACGAGGAACTGATCTGAATGTACGGCATGTGCTCACTAATGTATATTTTGAGTATTCAAAGTCCTTTAGCGTAGGATGTAATTTTGCAGAATAATTACTAAGGGGAGACATTAACGCAGATTTTCCCACTTGGCAGAATGCAACCAAACAGGCCACAGATGAACTGGGGTGGGATTCTGCCCGCTGTGCTCCATGGATCCTCTGTTTTTCTGCCGCCTGAAAAACTTGTCTTTGCTTCTATAGGTGAATGAGTTATCTGGGAAACATTCCTTTTTGTCATCTAGGCAAAAAAAAAAAATAAAAAAAATAAAAAGTGGAGTTTTCACTATAAATTCAAAACCCTTTATCTGGTTAGAAAACTTTGAAAAATATGTTTGCCGAGTTTTTTCTTTTATATGGCCTTTATGTATATGTCAGGGACTGGAAAAGGAGGAGAGACAAGAGAAGAAGAAAAAGAAAACAGAAGAAGAAAATAGATGGAAAAGAGAAAGAAAAGAATAAAAAAAAAGAAAAGAAAACAGAAAGAGGAGAGGAAAGGGAAAGGAGAAGAGAGGAAAAAGGAAACAAAAGGATAAAAGAAAAAAAAGAATGAGAAATAGAAAGAAAAAAGAAAAGGTAAAAGAGAAAAAAAGAAAAAGAAAAAGAGAGAAAGAAAAAGAAAAAGAAAAAGAAATTTTCTGTTAAACTTTCCTTTAAAAAGAAATGTTTTCAGCTGAAAGTTCTTCAGCAGCAATAAAAAAGTAACTGCAGCAAGTAGTTAAACCACACAAATAAATTTACTCACCTGCATAGCATGATTTCCCTCTTTGACTAAAGTTTACGAACTGCTTGTGTGTCAGTAGGATGGATTCCTGGTAAAGAACTGATTTATTTCAGTGGAGTAATCCTAGCGCAAATTGGGTATAAAATCAGGATAGGCGTCTGGCTTCGGTGATTCCTGATTTACATCATGAGCCAGCGGAACTGAACTCTGACATTTCTTCTTAAACACGCTTAGTATTAAACGAAACCGGCTTGTTTGACCTAATGTTCGCTGTTCCATGGAGATAATATTAAGCTCTGCCCTGACACGTATGTACATTAACCCAGATGATCCTAAAGGCAGACTGAACTCCTGCGTATATCAGAGGGTAGAATTTACTCTTGTGCTTGTAATAACCAGAAAATTCGATTACATAACTGGTACATGAAGGATTTTAAACTGAAATGATTGCTGAATACAAAGCAATGCTGGCTTTATCATTCAGCCAAGCCAATCGGAAAGAATGTGTAAACTTCACCTTTTGCCTACTCCATCTGCTTCTGCCTCAAGAGCTGCCTTTGCATAAACCGTACTAGATCTGTTATCTACTCTACAGCTACACTTTGTTTTTTTTTTTTTCTTTTCAGCCACAGCAACCATCAATTCTAAGAAGAACTGGCATTCTGTCGAGATTTTCTGAGATAACACTGCTTTTTAAGACTTATGTTTTGAGATGTCAGTAAAACCCAGCAAAAGCCGTGCTCTGAAGAAGCTCTGGAAGGCGCAACGTGTTAAACACCGTCCTGCGCCGGAGCTGCTGGATGGGACGCAACGAGTCCAGCGGGTGCAGGATCTGTCACCCCTTAGGCTGCCTGACAGCAAAGCTCTTCGGTGTCATGGACTCGGGGATGTGGGAAGGTGTTGCTGGACTTATTTTTTATTTTTTTTTTTCTCCCGGTGAAGTTTCTCCCTAGCCGAGGATGGGGTGCAGAGCTGCTTGAAGGTTTTCCGCGGGGCTGTGGGCTTCGGGCTGACCCGCGGGGGGAGCTGTCGGCTGCCGCAAAAGCCTCCCCCGGGCCGGGCGGGCGGGCTCGGAGGGGCGAGGATGGGGACGGTGCGGGGAGGAATCAGCTCCGAACCGGGTAAATCACCGCTTTTGACTCAACAGCCTGCGATGGGAAAGCAGTAATCCCAAAACCGGCGAAAGGGTCGAAGCTCTCTCTTTTTCCACCTACAACTGAGAATGCGTTTGATAAGCAACACCTAAAACATGTTAGGAAGGAGACAGTTTGTTTGCCCGAGCGTGACTTTCTTGGCAGCAGGATTTCTCCCTAATTTATAACCATTATGTAAACTTCTGACTTCCAGATTCACACTGTGAAAATATTCAAGATGAACTAATCAGGGTGGAAATCTGAAATTGTTTCTGCATGGTTTATATCCCCCATCTGGCAGTGCAGAACAAACAATACGACCCTGATGGTGTTTACATGAGTTACCTTGTTGGAGGAAGTGATTGTACTTAGAAAATTGTCCTTGCTTGAGAAATTTAACAACTTGTTGGCCTAAACAGAGCTTTACATCTTTTTAATCTCTCTCTCTCTTCCCCCCCCCCCCCCCCCCCCCCCCCCCCGCCCCTTGTCTGTGTTTGAGGAGGGGGAATTTATTAACTGTGAATTAGAGCTTTTACACCACATCTGTCTTTTAACTATAAGCCAAACTTAGGTTAAATGTCCAAAAGTTACAGCGGGTCTCTCTGATTACTTTCTATCGAGAGTTGCACTGGTGATCATCCTCAGAAATCCCTATTATTATTCTTATTACCTATAAAGACATTCAGCGTGGCTGTTTTACCCCCTAAAAACCTCGACTGCCAGCAGTTTGAAGTGTCTCTGTAAATGTAATGTGCACGTTCAAAAAGCATAAACGTGTTTCGTGGTTTTTCTTTCGCTGCACCGTGAAGTGGGGCTTCGCTATAGCAAAAGTTTTTCATGACCACTTTTCATGGTATTTGATTGGATTTGCAGTTCTGTCACTCACCAAGGTTTTCTTTTAGGAAGAGTTAGAGAATAGAAGGAATAGCATGACAAATATTAATAATGATAATAAACCAAATTTGTCTTCAGGAACTCTGGAGTTTTCAGCAACGTTAGGAGAGAAATTTTATTTCCCTCATTGCCTTGCAGTGCTGGATATTTTACGTGTTTGTAGCAGAGTCTGAATCTGCATCCAGAAGAGTTCCAGAAAAAATATAAACAAATAACGTTATATTGTGAGAATTAATAACCCTAAAACATAATTGTTTTTATAAAATATGGTCATTTAAATCAGAGTTATTGCACAAAGTTAACAAGGGGAAGACAATATGTCTTTTTTTTTTTTTTTTTAAACCTAAAATAAGTGAGGTCTTGTGTAGTGAACCATTTAAATTTTTTGGCTCTAACTCGTATTATTCTGTAGTTTTCAGTTGGCCTTCTAGTGATCACTGTGAATTAATGGGATATGACTATGTCATGTGAGCTTTCCAAAAAAATGATGGAATTATATTAAATTTATTTTACTATGAATTCCATCTATGTTCTCCCAGAAAAATTCCTGGACACAAATAATTTTAAAACCAACAAAACTGGCTTGTCTTTCAGGTTGAAGTTTAAAATTATTTTCCAAACACTTATAATCATAATTAAAAAGTGGGTTTTCTTTCATGCTAATATAAGGAGCCAAGATAATGCATACTTTGCATTAAAATTTTGGCAGTTTTTATACAGTTATTTTTTAGTCAAAATCAAACTTATATGTTAAATGATTTACATTAAAGTTGTTTTATATTTCTTTGCTTGAAGGTTTAAGATGATTTGAAGCAAAACAACATATCCAATATCCCAAAGTGACTTTGCATTAAGACCTGGCTCATAAATAAATTATATATTTAATCTGGTGGTTTTTTTACTTTTTTTTTTTTTTAGTGAAAGAAATGTTCTCGGTTGGAAAGATCTGCAACTATATAAAACTACAAAAGCAGCAGATCCTACAGCAAAGTAAAACTACCATTAAGGAAACAGAATTAGGGTCGAATTATACCAAAAAAAATGGGAGATTTTAGACATATGAAAGAAAAGCTTATATCCTGAATTCAGTGTAGTGTTAGAGAGATCCTGAGGGATTTTTAACATGAGAAAGCTTTAGGATTTGGGAGACATGCAAGAACGTTGTGAACATTTCAAAAAAAAGTATCCGGTCAATTTAAAAGCCCTAATTACCTATTACTCAATAGAATGCAAGAAAATAAAAGGAAAAAAAAATCGGTTTAGAAGTACTTTTTGTCTTGTTTATAGGTCTAACATGAAGAATATAGATTTTTCTTTTTAATGCCAAAATTGTTTTTTTCCTGACAACTGAACAGGAATTAATTGTGGAAGTTCCAAGGGCTATTTTAAAGTACATAGTTACTAAATAGATTTTAAATTTGTTTATATGAATGCTCTTATCACTACTTATAGGAGACATAAATTCTAGGGGAAAAGAAAACCTGGTGAATGTTGAGTAATAACCAAAATAGTATAGTAGAATGAGTGTTAATATCAAATCCCCTACATGATTAAAAAAAAAAAAAAGAAGAAAAAAGTGAAGGTAAACTGCTGTTTAACAGCTTCCCACTGTTATATAAACTTTCAAACAACCATGAAATGTAGGTCTCTGGACATCACTTAAAAGAACCACAAATAAACAAAGGGTCGTACCACACTTCTGTTCCCTAATGTGTAACTAAAAGGTTTAGCTAAGAACAGAAAGTGTCTAAAACTTCTTTTTGTTTATCTACCACCTTGTGTACCATAAACACAAATAAGCAAAGCGGGGCTGGAGGGGGAAAGTAGGATGCTGGCTGCCTGGGAATAAGGGAAAAAGCCTGTTAATGTCTCCAGAGAGTCATCTTACCTTTGTGTGTGCAGCAGGCTGAGACATTTATGTAGCAAAGAATCACCTACTTAAAAAATAAGGATGCTGCACTTAACACTCCTGTGCCAGAACGTCTCTGGGGACTTGTATATCTTTCATGGAAATTTGCTGAAGTGTAACGGTTTAGCAATTACTGGGGATTTAGTATAATGGTGTCCTTTTAACAGAGTAAAACACAAGCAGGGCTATTACACCTAATACACATTTAGGCTGCAAGACTGCATCCTTTTCAGACTTGCTGTGATCATGACCAGAAATTTGTAGTGGTCCTAAATTGTACAAAATCACTCTGAAAGTGAGGGTGGCCCCGTATAAGCTGGAATTTCCTCCTGGAAGGAAACATCGGTACCTCTGCTGTTGCTGGTGCAACATGGGCTGACCTGGAGAGGAGGGTTGGCTCCTGGGGAGAAACTCAGCCCTTGGTGATGGCACAAACCCACTACCAGCACAAAAATCATCATCAGGTCTTAATTACACTGGTGTAAACTAAAAGTTATGCAAATTATCCAGAAGTATACCTGGGCAGAAGGATTTTTTTTCTCCAAAGATAACACTTGCAATGATTGACACCAAAACAATATACATGAAAGAATGCAAGTAAAACCCGCAAAAGTCTTACTCCAAAACTACCCTACCTTTCCCACTCCCCACCAAAAAAAACCCCACACTCATTTCTTTTGGAAACGTCTTTCTTGTTTTTGGTTTAGCAAAGAAAGTGTTTAGGTACCATGGTGATAAGCAGCAGCAGAAATCCAAGATACTGAATGTAGCATGTTTAGGAGAAAAGTGGAGCCTCTGGTTCAGACACAGTAATTAATATCTATTGGGGTATAAGCTTCCTCAAAGCATTCGTTATGTGAAATCAGGTACTTACATGTGCAGCAATTAAGTTGATATATATGTGTGTAATATTTATTTATTTGTGTAATGCGTGTGTGATAAATTACCCATATGCGGACATCTTTTAAAACCTGTTACTAATCTCAGTGTTGGACATGTAACCTAAGAAGGAATGAAGACGTGAGCTGTAGCGATGATGGTTATACAATACCTCAACGAGAGCAGAACATAACACAAATGTCATTACAGCTCAGGGCTGCACGCAAGCGTTTTGACTGCTTGCAGATTTCAGTCAGACGATAAAGCAAGGTGTGTGTGTGTGTGTAGCAAAGATCCATTTGCTCACTTTTTTTCCAGTTTACAGGAACATTTCATGGCAGGAATTCGCTGGTGGCGCATCTAGGGTGATGTGGTAGGTGGGAAACCGTGTAAAGGGTTACAAGCTGTAGAATGAGGTCAATAGCATGCGAGCTACCCAATAATAGTGCACATTGCAGACGGACTATGTACAGGAACAGAAAGGAAAAAATATATTCCCCATCTGGGCAGTTATTGAACATTTTGGACCATGGAACACGCAAAATGGGGTGGAGCAGAGATTTTCCTGGCTTGCCTTCCACATCAATCAGTTTGCTGGGAATTGTGCACAGCAAACACAGTTGTGCCACTCCAAAAAGACAATGGATCAGAGAAACAGCAATAACATTTTTTCCAAAATGACTGGTGGTTCTGGGGTCTCATTGGACATACTTTGAAGCTGTCACACTTTCAGGAAGCGTTGAAGCCCTATTCTCTGAAACTCAGGCCCTCTCAGTCAACTGAGGGCAAAACACATTGTGTTAGGAAGGCTCCAAGTGAGGGACATGAAAATCCTCATCCAAGATAATTGTGTTCAGGGGATTTCTGACACTGGAGTAAACAACTCTGGGAATTCAAATTCACTGTTCTTATTATTGATGTTAGTGATTTTCAATCAAAATGAAGAAATAGCACATTATTGTGAAACAGGGAAAAATATATTAAATTATAGATATCTTCAACAATGAAAAACATTTCAGGGAATATACTGAGACCGCACCTTTACTTTAAGAAGCAATAACACACAAAGTCACTTTTTTAAGTTATGCACATATTTTTTACATAACCTATGCAGCTTAGACCATATTGGGGTTTTCTCACTGAAATGTCTACGTGTTGACTTTTGAATGGAATGTGAAAGGCTTAGGGCCCAAAACGTTGCTTTTCACTTCTCAAATGCCCTACAAAGGTTTTTGTGGGTTCTCAAGACTATAATGGCCTTTCACTTCCTTGAAACTCAAGTTATTTTGGTTTTTAAAAAGAAAATAATGTAAGAAAATTCATGTGTCATTTAGAAGAAGACTTTGTTAGCCCAGGATGAGCAGTAGAGGTTGTTGAATTATTCACTTGAAGATTGTTTCAGGAAAAAAAATCGCTGTCATCAACATTTTTTAACTGTTCAAAAAGGAGCGAGTAAATAAAACATAAAAAATGTTTCTAGATATCAGTTTATAGTCAAAAAGAAAAACTTATATTGTCTGCTTTTTGATTTTGCTTTCTTTTTAAAATTTTTCTTCTTTTTTTGAAACTGAAAGCAATCAAAACACCATTTTATTTTAAATTGGAAAACTGAGAAAAACGGAGAAATGTTTTCTCTTTCAGAAATGACATCAATACATTTAATTTTTATTGGAAGCTAAAGGCTTTCAGTATTGGAATATTTTTTCCTTTTATTTTCTTTTTCTTTCTTTTTATAAACTTTTTTTTTTTTTGTATCTGGCTTTACAAGGCTGTAAATTGTGATTAATCTACCAGCCTATCACCAGGATTGAGTTACATTTCATACTGTGTTGCAAGGCTAATTAATTTAATAGTCTTATGTAAGTGCAGCCTAGCTGTGGTGTTTTGAGTCTCCTTACATGCATTGGTTTTGAGACTCCAAGCCAAATCCCAAACTTTTCAGGTTCATGCTCTGGGCAAGCCTAGAGGGCCAACTCCGGCTGCTGCGGACTGTGCATGCTTAACTCTGCCAGATGTTATTTGGATTAGTTGAGCACAAGATGGGCAAGCACACATGTTCTTTCCACAACCACCCTCTCTACCCCATATGTGCAAGAATGCCCTATTCCTGAGACATTCCTTTGTCAAATATCTTCCTGTATGACTACCCTAAATAGACTTGCCAGCTTGCTGTCTTCTCCTAATGGTCCAGACATCTTCGATTCTCCTTTGAGCTTTGAGAATGGTTGGACCAGAAGCAACAACAGCTCCTGCAGTCTATAATATATAATATCTAAAATCTCTGCAGTTGTTTGATGCCCCAGAATGCAAAGGAGCATTAAATAATAGATTAACTTGTGAAAAGTTCTTCTCTGTCAACTCAGAGGAGAAATTAGAGAGAGAGTTAGGAAGGAACTGAACCCAGATTATACTTTTATTTTCCTATTCCTACACAATCAATGAAAAAATCATGGTATTGGAAGAAGAATAATAAAGTTCTTTACTCAGGGAAGGAATTAAATTCCTTTTTCCATGCACCAACATGCACATGCACATCTGACTTAATTTTTTGTAATACAGACACGGATTTTCTCCATGTTCTGATATGCATTTCCACGATAACAGAGCTGTTTTTGTACATATTCTGTTCTCTATTTTCTAACATAACTGTTGGATTCCTGCCCATGGAGGATGTGTTTTTGAACTGCTGATTTGGGTTGAACCTTTTCTGAAAATATTTTTTCTCTTCTTATTTGCATAGCAGGAGTTTTCTCTTGGTTAGAAATACTGGCCTTGGTTTTTCCACAACCCTGAAGCTCATGAAGGAAAGAGCAAGTTCGTAAAGCGAAGACAAAGGCAGAGCTCCCAGACCAAGCTTGTAGATTTCTTCACTCACTGCGCATATTCTCTTCCTTAAGCTCAAGAGCTACTCAAGACACGAGTTGAATCATGAAGGTATCCTAATCCAACTTGGAAGGAATCTTAACTTCCCTTAAAGTTAAATTAGCTCCCTAGTACTGTCATAGCGAGATCATTGTCACCTAAAGCAGTGAGATTTCATTGCCTAGGTTGTCTCAGTCACATCAGTCAACAATGTTACTATTTCGACATTTGGGAGAAACAGTTGTAAGGTTTTAATGAGAGCAGACACTTACCACCCCCAAGTAGCTAAATAGGCTAAAAATATCCCTTGCTTTGGTATTCCTAGGTTCCCTGAGGTTAGTGATATGTTTAATTTGCTGTCTGTTTGAATGCAGGAACTCCCTTGACAGATTTTTGACAGTGAGGAGCTATGTTAACAGGAAGGTTCGAGTCAAGTAACATACCGACTCAGTCACCTTCTTGAGTTGTTCTCCACAGCATATTGCTGCTGTTTTGTTCATAAAATGAGAGCCAACAAAGATTCCAAAAATCTGACAGGTTCTCTATTGTGTTGTGGGGTTGGTTTTTTTTCAAAAAGAACCATTCCCTACCACTTCATTTTTTTAACACAGTAATTTATTATTACTCAAGAAAAAGAAGAAAAAGAAAATATTAATTGAAGAATTCTCCATAGCACTTGCTGTTATGAAGTTTTCATTTTGAGGTTCTCTGCTTGGAAACTCTTATATACCTTCCTTATTCCTTCCTGATTACGGTCTTATGTCTTTTTCCTAATAAGGCATGCAGAAGCCTGTGATGAATTACAAATGGTTCAACTGATTAACTTTGTGTGTTAGTTAAAATATCCCTGTTTCCTTTGGCAAAAACAAAGCTTACTTCTTCAGTAGAATAAGCTTCCAGGTGAGTGCCCTTAGAATTAGTCTACAGCTCCAGTTTCTGTTGTGGGAGGTTGGACAACAGAGAAAATGGATGGAGACCAGTCCCTCAAAGACATATTAACCTGAGAGGAAATACGGAGAACTACTCTTACTATTTGGGAAATGGCTAGAGGGAAGACCACTTTTTTTTTTTAATCCTTATTGTGGTCTTGGAGACACTCTAGTAGTATCTGCTGCTCTTGATATTGCTGGTGAAATAGGCAAAGGAGGCTAGCAGCGGTATATGGCATCTGTACCCAGAGAAGAATTAGGTGAAAGCAGCAAAGACCTGGAAAGCAAAGGCATCTGTAGTCCCTGAGCTGAAAGCAAGGTTTAACAGTCTGATAAGGGTCATCATGTCTTCATTTCTTACTTTCCACAACACTGCCCCATGCCTTACGAATGCACCTCACAGGAGTTTCTGCACTCTGCTTGACTGCCCAGCCAATGTGTGCCCTAGAGGGTTTGTTTGTGTGTGGTTCGGAAATTCTTGGAGGTATCTTGAGTTGGGCTGAGGCACCTAAAATAACTATGCAGCACTAAAGCATATTTGTAAAGCCATATGACGACTGCAGGTCAACTATTATTTACAGTCAGGAATATATGCATGAGATCTTGGTATTCCCAGTGTTACCATTATCCCCAGTCAGCTGCAAATTATGAAGCCTTAAGAGGTGGGAAAAAACCCTTCTGGACATCTCTGTTGCTCTTTGCTTTCCTGTATTTCCTTTTACTTAGTGAGGTCTCTGGGATGAGGCATCCAGAAATAGAGTGTTCTTGTGCTGAGGTGTCTTAGTCGTACAGGCCAGGTTTATACTAACCAAACCAGCAGTTCCAGTACCTGTTCTCTGACCATAGGGCCAGCTGGCATTGTCCTGACATTTATGTATTGTTAAGTTTTCTTTATTTCCAAAATGGTGACTACTTCAAACTGCCTGTTCCGAGTGGTCATTCTCCCATATTAACTTCTGCACTGTGGCAGGAAGTTGTTTGGGAAATGCTAGGTGATTTTAACAAAACCGTTCCAGGGGCCATTCTAACAATTTAACCATGTAAATGATCAAGATGCAATGCCCAGAATATTCCCTGGCACTAGTTAATTTATTAGTATAGGTATAGTCATAGAAAGGGACTATTGTGTCTCTAACTGGCAATATGACGCTTTCTTGCTTGCAAGCCAGGATTTATTTCTGACAGTTGAATTAGTCCAAAAACTCATGACTGTTTTGTTCCTATGTATTAGAATCACATTTGAGATAAAGATTAAAACAAGAGGGCAAATCAACAGGCTGTTTATTCGTCTTCAGCGTTCACATATTCTGGGTAAGAAATTAGAGGCTGCCCATTCCATTATTTGAGGTTTGATTTATGTTCTGAAGTTTAGTTGATCTGCACTACTTCATTTTTCATTTTGAAATAGACCCAAGGACCCTGACCCTCTTAAAAAGAAAGAGCATTAGCTTTGTGGTATTGCTGTACAAAAAGTAAACAACCAGTTTTATGAGGAAAATGTCTTCAGGATGCATAACTCTTGCATGCCAAAGCCTGAATGTGGGACACAGTGTGTGACAAAGAGGCAAAATGAGGGACACACAAAACCCATTCATCCAGTAAATTTAAAATGTGGTCGGACCCAGTCCTGTAGTATAAATAAGTCTTGCTGTAACCTCAAAATTATGATTCTTTATTTCTGGTGTAAATGGTTGTCAACAATAAAAGTGTGGTACAGCCACATTTGTGTGGAATGCAGGAATCTGATTCTAAAAGTAGATGTTGCAAAAATATGTCTGAATATATGTTGTATACCTATTTGGTTCTTGTTATTGTTCATGAAGGTCTTGGGTAAGGGTTGCTAACTGATTCTTTCACTTATCATATCACATATTTTGGACTGACTCCTCATTAATATAAACTGGATAACAACTTAAAATCTACCAAATTGGTCAAAATGCAAATAAGGGATATGTGAGGCCATTCTGATTTCCATCAGCTGAGTATTTGGACCTTTTTTTTCTTTTTCCTTTATATTTTTTGTCTTCTTTTTTTAATACAAGAAAGTGGCTTTAATCCCAGCAAGATGCAAATACAAACTGGTAAGTAAAATCTTACTTTATGCAAACCTTATTTAACAGAATTTTTCAATATCATGAATACTACTGTACTTAGTTGCTTGGCTAAAGCAAGCCAGTCAACTGGGATACTTACTTATGAACCTGAAACCTTACTGTAAATTGGAACTTGCAAGAGAGTGCTAATAGAGCCCCTGCTGTGAGATAAGAGTGAAAGTGTGGTTAGTCATGTAGCTAACAAGCAATTCCTGTTGCTTCCTTTACTGAGTATATGGATTAAAATCCATTAGACATGATAGTAATGACCTGTTTTAATCCAGACAGATTTTATAGTTGAGTAACACCTTTGACTTCAGTGGAATAATTCCTGGATTAATCTGATGCAAATGAGAAGAGAATCAGTTCACAAATACTGCAGTTCTAATGAAACCCTTCTCCCTGATCCTGTCTCTGACCTCCCATACTTTATCTTCCAAAGATCAGCTTTGTGGTGTTAATTATGGGGTAAGTAAGCAGTTACTTCCTAGAGCAAATCAGCAAAAGTCCAGGTTTGCTCTGGAGGTCCCAAAGATCAGAGCTCTGTGTTTCTTCAGGTTTCAATTTACCAGGCTCAAAACACTTAAAAGCACAAGGAGGAGAGGCTGGGGAGTGATCGGTTTACAAGTGACCTGGGAGTTCACAGTCTCCATCCCGTGAAATTACAGCCCATATAATAGGTCTTGTGCAGACAAAACTGCAACAAATTAACTCTAGCATCTTTGTTTGGAGGAGAAAAACACCTCAGCTTTATCAGCAATTCCCAGGTTGTCCTTCACTGTAGTGCCAAAGTATTTTTTATTTATTTTTTTTTTCCCCAGGAGGAATGTTTTGTACATGACACACCCTTAACTATTCTGCCAAGCAGGCATACGACATTTAACAGCAGTACCACTAGGTTTGAGTTAAACGCCAGCCCATCAGACTCTAAAGGACACCAAGGAGATGTCTCACATGTAATTACACAATATCATTTCTCTCTGGCTGCGCTCAACTGAGTTCCTACCAAGTTTTCACGCTCACAAAAATCTTCCACGCCCAGTATGTAGAAGTCTTTGAAAGACTTAGTATATAGCAAGCAGTGTGTTTTGGTATCATGTGTCATCCAATGTGCCATCTTATGGATGGGTCTGTGTCTATATTCTGCTGGCCTCCATGAGAACCAGGAGTGTAATGAGTGACAATGTCTAGTGGAAACAAACGTGAACAGATCTGGAAACATTGGCCTGTAACAAGAAGAATACGTTTAAAAATGAGCGTTATCTGTGAAAATGGCAAAATACTTGTTAAGATGTTTTGAGAAAATATTTTCTCAAGTCATGTTCATTTTTTCTACCCCTCCATCAAAGATCTCTTTTTTTTAGCAGATGTCAAGACTGGAAAAAAAAAATCACAGATTTCAGTGTGAAATCTGCCAACTTTGCAAAACCAGGCAACTATAATTCTAGGGTCTGGAAATATATTGTTAGTTCCAGCCCTGAATCTTATCACAGCTTTTCAAAAAACTTGTATTTGCAGCTAGGGTGTACTGCAGCAATGCTGAAGTTAGACTGCAATCCCAGATTCAAGTTGGTTAAATTCATGTGTCCAAGAAGAATACATTCAGTGGTGTATATAATCTGCAGCAAAGAATTTAAACAAAGACGAGGGAGATGGAAACCTTTGGGAGACGTTGCCTTCTCTGAGATTAACAGTTGTTTCTAGGCCCTCACCTACTCATGCAATTTCCTTGGCAGGGCTCCAGAGGATAACTTCCCTCCTTATAAAAATACCATATAAATAAGATTAGGAATATGTTTTGGTGGGACTTTCTGCTTAGGATGAAATGTCGCCTGATCCTTCTGTGGTTTTGAGGAATAAAAATGGAACTAGCTTCTGTTTAGAAAATCATTAGGGCTCAAAAAGGACTCAGAAGTGTGTAAGTGTTGTGGCATTTATATTCTCTGGAGGTAAGCATTCTGTAAAAGCAAGGAGGTGAGCAGAAGGCAAAGGTTCAAAGGAGAAATAAGTTGCCTTTTATATGTAGGAGCTGAGAATCAGAAATATCCAGACAAGACTGGCCACTATTGCATAGGTGCAGTGCACGGTCTTAGCACAAACCAATCAATTATTACAATTGTATGATAATTTGTACTCCAGACAGTTGAGTAGAATTGTTGGATATTCGCTTGTGTGGGTTTTGTGACTTCTCAGTATCTGCACATACAGAGACTGAAAAATATGCATGCTGGCACAAATCCCAAAGCCACCGGGTGAGTGCGTAATGTCGTACTTGGGCATGCACAACAGCCATCTGCAAAGCTGTGCAGAGGGCTTCTGTAAAGGTAGCCTTTGCCTGCCTATTAGAAATGTTTAGAGTCGGAGTAGAGGAGAGAAACTTTGGTAATGAAATCAGAACAGGATGTCTCTGATATGACAGCCATGCAGCGCCTCAGCTGATTAGGGATAGGACAAGGATGTCAGAGTTCACTTTTGTGCAGAGAGGAAGAACGGAGCAAGATTGCTTGGGAAATTGAACAGCAACCAGTCCAGCAGATGACGCATATGTTATGTTGGAGGCAAATGGAACACAGTCAGAAAGCTTACATGTGACAGGATTAGAGTAACTGTAGACTCAATGGCAGAACAACACAAGGAGAATATTATATTCTCACTGTGCAATGTTTGCGACATAGACTTAATCCTATTGACTTGTTGCTACTGTGTGAGGCTTGGCTAGCTTAAACCAGTCCGGGAGGCCATAGCAAATAACCCTCCCACCAGTTGAGCACAGCACTGCAGACGTCCTTCATGCTCCTTGGTGCCTCAAGAGGCCATTTCTGCAAACACCTTACTGGTGCCCAGCTGCTGGGAGATGATTAGAAGCAGTTTCTCAAACTGCCCTTGTTCCTTTCAGCCCGCACAACAGACCTGAGCATCATATTATGCTGTCTCACCTTGGATCTCAGCATCCCAGAGGACTTAAAAACCTGCCATCGAGGGAATTGCAACCTCACTTTAGGGCTGTAAATTTTTGCACTGTTGGTAAGTTAGAGTTCAGATCCAGAATGCTGACCTGAGCTTGACATGCAGTATAAATGTATCCTATGATGGGTTTATTACATCCTGAAGTCTGTTGTTGTTGTGGATCCAGACTGCAGACTTTTTAGCTGTATCTTAAGATTTCGTTTTTACCGGCAAGTTAAACAAGGCACAGGCACAGACACTAAAACTCCACCATCTGTAATGTTAAATGGTGCCTTGCCTGATTTTGACTTAAGATAACTAGTGCTCTCCCTGATGATTCCCAGGTGTGGTTTGAAGATAATGTATGGGATGAAGATGCTCCCAACACTGAGTCTGAATGTGGCTACTTTATTCTGGAGATGAAGAGAGTTTAATGCTGTGGAGATAACCATATGATGCTATACTAGCTTCAGGGCCTCGACATAATTTATTTTACTAGTATAGAAGAAGGTTCTGAGGGGAACCCAGGAACTACCATTCTTACTTGGCATAGACCCCTGACTGCTGGAAAAGTTGTCTTTTCACTTGGCAGAAGACAGAAAACACTTTTGTGGAAAGAGTGCAAACAGTGTTTCTGTACATACCTGCCCTAAGGTAAATCCTGCATTGAAAATGTACAAAATAGCAATTAGGTGAGGCTATTTGCATGAGAAAGTCTAGACAGAGTTACTGTCTAGTAGCTGCTTAAGACAAATTCTCAGAGGCCTTCTAAAGGCTTTGGGTGGGTTTGGTGAGATTGCAAGGGTGGATGTGTATTACATTCTATTTCCTGGTAAGTTGCACAGCCCATTCTTGTAACACTTTTCCTGATATAATCCTGAAAAGCCTCATCCGTGGTCTGTGCTTCAACAAGGAAATACACCAAGGAGCATGAAGAGAAAAAGAGTGAATGAAAGAAAGCAAGTAGCTCAAAATTCATTGTAAAATACCATGTTTCTGCCTAACATGGCCTGCACTTACTATCACAGCTTTGGATCCCCCAGCTGTTATTACCAAAAATTTGTATCTCTCAAATCACTAAAATTGGTGTTGCCTGAAGTAGCCTTGTAGCATCTCACACCAGTCACGGCAATATATAGAGCTGAAAGGGCCATCTTGGATCAAAGAGGCCACTCCTGGGAAACTGCATCATAGAGTCCCTGTTCCACAACTTCAAGATTATTCTTAACACGGTAGGCAGATGTCAATCTTCATCACTGCCAGGGTAGCGCTGTTTCAAGTTTTTGTTCCTTTGTTGGTTCCAAAATTCCCATTTCCAGATTCCGTTTATTCCCAGTGGGTTTACACCCATTCATTCCACCATCCTTAGCTCTTCTGTTTGCTGCTAATCTCCTTAAACTGTTTGCAATCCACAGATATAGCCCTTCACAACAGCATCATTTCCACATGCTCTTTGAAGTCCTTCAGCTGCCTCCCTTTCTCTTCTGAATCCGAAGCACAGTTCTGGTACATACCCTCAAGATCCTTTCTTGGTTATCTCCTCTTTGCTTATCCACCCTTTGTGTTTTTTATAGTTAACTAGAATGTGTCTTTGTGGGTTAGAAACTTAATAGTCTGTACCAGTCCAGAAAGAAATCACCCAAGAGAATGCAGTGCAGGCTGTTCTTTCAGAAATATTGACAGTAAAATAAAAACATAATCTCTACCTTCCTGAGAGAAATGATTATAATCAGAAACAAGACAGAGAATAAAATCTTCTGCTACTGGTGCAGCTCCTTTTCTGACACTCCTGATTCTGTGCAAGAACTTGACTCATAACCGGCACAGACTGTTCAAATCTGAATATGTGCCTAGGCTGAGAAAAGAAAATGGATGTATTGACAGTTCAAAGACAAGCCCTTTTTTTTTTTTTTTTTTTCTTTTTTCCAAAATGCTACCATGGCTTAAGTTTTCATAATTTTTAACAGATCACTTCTATAATTATTTATGCAATGACTTTGGAGAGTTTCCTAGCTCCTTTGCAGCTCTTCTCAACCTGTCCTTGCTTGCTGTGGTAACCACAACATTCTTTGTCATAAAATGCAGAAAATAAAGCTAAAGCATCCTTTGAAAAATGTTCTTGTATCAATTTAGCAGCTTTAGGTTTTCTTTAAAATGTATGAACACTCTCACTGTGTTGCAGAAAAAGAATCTGAGAGATCTTTATTTTGACATGCAAATATATGAAATAAAAGTGCTTCAATGCAGCTGTAGGATAGTTACTAAAATGTTAGTTCAGGTTACACATATTTAGAGCACTGAAAATAAGTGATATGAGAAATGAGTTGGAAAAGAGTGTTTGAATTGTGAACTAGCAGTATAGAAATTTTTAAACAATAGTAATGAGACCCAGAATATGGACATCTTGAATTCTGCAACCTCTGTTAAACAAAGTACGGCCAGACGCAACAGTTAAAAATACGTAATCACACGAGTTCCCCATTTGCCCTCTTTTATTTGCTCTGTGTTTTCAATTTGTAATGACAATTTTGTATCAGAACAATAAACCAAGAGGATCATCTTTCTTTTGCCAGCTGTGACCCAAATGACTAGATTTGGCTGTCCCATGAACGGAAACTGACAAATGAGACTTCAAAAGACTTCCCATTGCCAAGTTTAACAAAATTCTGCTATCTTTTAACCAAATATTTATGTATTACATGACTGTGTTTTATTATATTTATGTATTACATGACTGTGTCCTATTAAATTTAAGTCTCCTCTGATCAGTGATACTCTCTCTCAGTGTCATTTGTAATATTTGTTTTCAATTAATATACATGGAGCTGAAAGAAACGCACAGAACCTTGTTTATTTTCTAGCAGTTGATGTTAACTGATTAAATCATTGCACATGGCATGCTCTCCGTCCCCTGTTTACTGTACAAAGCAGCTGGCAGGTCACACCTGTCAGCCTAGAAGAGAATCTCATAAAGCTGCCAGTAAAACAGTGTAGCTGAATACACATCTGCTAATAAAGTCTTTTCATCATATCCTAATCAAACAGCATATGCAATTTATGGCCTTGCTAATAAAGGGTTCAAAATATCTGCTTGTGAACTTGATTTTATCAATGCCAACTGGTGCAGCCAGTTTTTATTTATTCCTCTGCTCAGTGGAAAGGTGTGTGGTGAAACAATGGAAGCACAGGAAAAGAGGAATGAAATTTGGTTGTTAACATAGACAAAAAGTTCTTATATTAATCTTCTTTGTCCCTTAACAGGACTGCTTCACTACTCTGCTTGCCAATCATTTTGTTCCTGACTGCAGCCACCACGTGAAAATATTTTCTAGGTGTTTCAGACAGGCAATTTTCTAGTAGTGTCTACTGTAACACACAGAGCATGATTCACAACTTGAGTTTCAATGTGGTCATGTCCAACTCTCTGGATGGGTGACTGGAACTTAAAATAGACAAATAACGATGGAAGATGCTTGTTAGCTAGGGTATAAGAACAAGGATGCTAGCGTAGTACTGACTTGAAGGCTTGAGACCAAACAACATAATGTCTTTTCACAGGAGTATCCACTGATACTATAGCTAAAATGATATGTAAAGCTGAAATGAACGTTTGTGAGAGACATTTTACTGTTCAAATTGGAAGAGATCTTGTCCGGAATAACTCTTCCGACTGATCTTGGACCAATGCTCTTTCCTCTGCATATACCAGTGTTGTTTTAATCTGTCGGCATGGTTTGTCACTTAACCTACTCTTTCTCCTTGATGTTTCAGAGCAGTATATAGCACAAATATATTGCACAGGCAGAACAGCTCTCTGTAGAGTTGCTGACCCCACCACAGTAACTTCTCAAGTGCTGTTGTCCTCAGCAGCTGGACAAAACCTAACAGTTCCTTTTTCTTTCTAGCCTGAAAGATCTGTAGCAAGTGTCCAATAGTTTGCTCTCTGCTCTGGTTACTTATGCTTTCCTATGTCTCAGTAAAGTGCTTCACAATAATTTCTTTCACACTGATCTGGCAGACTGTTATGCTTAATGTAGCTCCGTGCCTTTTTTAAAGATTTTCTGAAGATGTATAGTACCGTTTTGTAGCCAACTCTTGCATTTCTATGTAATTAGCTACAGGCATGCAGTAGTTTTAGCCTTACTCTTTACCTTTTGTGCTACTGTTCCATTCCTTCATATGGGAACAATGCTACGTTTATGTATTCAAATTAAAGTTCTTTTTCAGTAACTTCTGAGCTTTTCTCTCTCAAAGACCTCCTAACAAGTGTTGTGAGCTTTGAAGTCAGGAACTGGATGCAAGTGCAACGTCTGCATCACTTGCCACAGCACTTTGCTGCTTCAAGAGCCCCTGCCCACAGCTCCTTTTCACTATAGCCTGCCCATGCCTGATGTCTAACTTCTTTATTACCTTTTCTGTGGCACCACTGAGTTGTAAAGCACAACTATGTCAAACCTATCTTCCTTTCTTTTCCAAGGTATCCAATGCTGTTCTTCTAGCATGCACATCTCCCTTCACTTGCGTGGAGTTGGTATCCCTGTGAACTACAATAAGTGGAAATTCCTCAGTATTCTTCAGGATATCCTTTGCTTTTTTAGTCACACAAATCTTTTGAAAAATTTTATATATGAAAGACAACCATAGAGATGATTCAACTATGACTGTAAATTTTTTGTGTCACCTTCTTTCAATGTCTGTTTTGGGGATTTTTTTCTTTTTTTTTTGTTTCTTTCACTTTATGCTACATTGTCATCAGCAGGAAGTTTCACTCACCTTGTCTCATTGTTTTCGTGTCTCTGGACTGTAGATAAACTATAGGACTGTTATCTTCTGTGTATGTAGCTCCAAAGAGCCTAAAGAGGAAGGAAAGAAAAACAAAGTCAAGACATTGGCAATGTCACATCACTTCCTCTCTGAATTAGAAAACACCATTTTCCTGCCTTTGGAAAAAACTTTGTGTGGAGAAAAAGAGAAATGGAAATTTGAAGTTCATAAATGTTATTACTACTTCAAAGGAGAAGACACCCCCATGACAACCTGGTGTTACATCTTGAGTGTGCTTGTTTTAAATACAATTTCCACATGAAGGATTTTGAGATATTTAAAAAAAATAAATGTTAACAATACCTTCAATATCTGGTCATTCCTTCAAAACCTGAAGCAATTTATGTGCCTGGGCTATCAACAGCCCCTTTACTATTAAATTAAAACTGACAGAGGATGTCCCCTTTTGGTACCTGATATTAGATATGCTTTGTATATACCTAGAGGATTAAGCTTGACTAGATAGAGTTTCCTAGCAAAGCTTGAAAATAAACTGTGAAACCTTTGGCTGTAGCCTGAACATGACCACTGAGAAGTTCGTGATTTGTAGGGCATGCTCATGGCTGAGGAGAACTCAAACATACTGACTGGCAGAGACCTAGGTACTTACAGAGAAGGTGACATCTGAGAAACAATATTGGAGTGACTCTACCTACGAGATACAGTAAGTATCTAAAGAGACAGACAGATACTTTACAGCTCTTGAATGCATGGCTTCTCTGAAAACCAGAAACGAAGCCTGTGAATTCAAGCACTGTCATGCTGGCGATTTCCAATCAGCCACCTAAGGATTTCCTCATAAGTTATAAGCAGTCAAAAAAGAACTGATGAAAATATTGACTAGGGATTTTTCAGACAGGAGAAGGAATAAGATTCAGCAATAATCTCTCTAAATGGGTAAAAGCTCTACTGGATAGCTATAGCTTGGGTTTTATGCATCCTTGTAGATTCATGAAACAGATCCCAGATACCTAGCTGATACAGGATAAATTCTCATTTTAGTGCTGCATTTTGGTGCAGAGACCATTTCTGAGCAGCAAAGCATTATAAAAAAGAGTATTCAATGGATAAGGGATTGAGGCAGACCTTTTTAATTATGTAGGCTGTCACATAAAACGGCCAGTGGCCACTATTTAGAATGTTTTTAAATTTCATGACAAGGGGCTGTACAATGCATTAATCTCAAAACTGGGAATATAATCCCTCCTGGGCCTGTATTTGGTTGTAATACTTTAAGCAGATATCTGTACTTTTGTAATCAAATCCAAACCAAGATGAACTCTGACCAGAGGTATTCTGAGGTGGTTTCTATTTGCAACTTCTGAAAAAATGCTTTCTGCCATAGTGCTCATTTTACTTTTTGGCTTGTGAAAGAATGTACAGATAAAAGGCAAAGACTGCCAAAGAAATGGGATAAATATATTTACTGAGTAAATATTGTATTATTAAATGAAATGTGTCATACTTAGTTTCAGCACACGAAGCAAAACTGGCAGAACTGGACAGAAATTCTTTGATTTAACTGTGGGTTTTTTCACTTTTACAAGCACAGAATGTGGTTTTGTGTCTGCTACAATTTTTAGACAGATATAACAAGTAATTCTTTGCAATAGTGGAAAACACGGAAAAAGAATCCATTTTTATCTTCAGCAATCTGGGATGAAAAATGATAATATTCTTGCAGGTGAGTCTAGGAAGAACCGAAGAAGTGATCTTATCTCTCCATTTGACCCAAGAAAAGATCAAGTAGACCAAAACCATTCCTGGCATGTTTGTCTAACCTGTTCTTACAACCTGTCAGCAAGAAAAACTACACCAGTTGCCAGGCGAGCTATTCCAGGGCTTAACTCTCCTCACCATCAGAAAGTTCTTTCCACTGTCTAACCTAATTCTCCCTGCAATTTAAACATACTGTTTTTCTTCCTGTCATCAGGGATCTGGAGAACAGACTATTCTGTTGCTCTTTGCAACGGCCTTTTAATTACTTCACGCCATGGTCCTGCTCCCCAGGCTGTCCACACCATGTACTGGATCACCTCCAGGATACGCTCAGGAGCTGAGCAATTAGATGTCTCCTCAAACAACCTGTGTTTTATTTTTTAAATAATCCAAGTGAATCAGTCAAGTACCAAACATATCGAATCCATTAAACCCAGTTCTTCGACTTATACTCACCCTATAGCTCCTTTCTTTGTCCTCACACCACATCCTTCTGCCCATAATCTATACCCCTATTGTCACTATGTAGAAAAGTACAAATGTGGCAGATGATAAAGCAGCCATTCTTCATATCTAAGGCAAGCTTAAAAATTATTTCCACTTAAAGAATATCAAAAGTTTCAGGCCACATGGGGGCAGGAGGAGATCTAGGACTCGTGGCAGGGTACAACAGTCTGTCCTTGGCTGAAGGGAGAAAGGCCACAGGAGAGAGAAAAAGTACTGCAAGAATATCCCCAGCTGCTGACAGGGGTGTGACAGGGCAGCTATAACTCTGAGCCTCAAGTGGGAAGAGTGGGACAGACAAACTTTATGCGTATCATGAGAGACCAGTGAATTGGTTTGTGCAGAAGTCCATGGGATAAGCACCAAGCCAGGATTTACTCCAAGTGCTGCCATGTGTGGACACAACGAGTTAATGTCGCAGGGAATGAGCAAAAATAGAAGCCAATTGTTAGAAATTAGGAATGGAATAGAGAATTCCAAAAAAAAAAAAGAACACGATGTGCTACTGCATAAATTCACAAAAACTAGAAAATTTGCGCACAGTACTGTCACAGTACACAGTCACCCAACCACAACAGCAGGACTAAAAAATGTTCAGACAAAGGGAAGAGTATGGGAGGACTTCTTTGTGAAGAATGACTAAATAAGTCAATGAGTAAGAATGTCTAGAGTTTGGGAAGGCAACGACTGAGGGAGATGTGGAAAAGGCCTGTACAACCTAGAGTGATGTTGAGGAGACTGTAAGGATTGGTTTTTTAGCTGGAGGCTAGAAGGAGACACAAAACCAAGCAAGAAGCTCATTCACTTGAGGTGCAGGTAAGCAGTGGAGTTCCCTGGCATAGGATGCCAAAATTCAAGAGAACAGAGACATTCAAGAAAGAGAAATCCAGTATACTCAGGAAGTCTCTTAATTATGAGTAGTTGGAGGTAGGTGCAGTTTTACTGGCTGCTTGCCCTGTTCTTATGCTCTTATCTTGATATCTGCTCTTTACATCTGGTTTTGAGGCTAGGTGGGCTTTTTGTTGGATATCGTACAACCACTCCAATGTAGGAACACTATGGGTGTGAGCTGTTCTGGGCCATCTGATACCTTCCAAGAAGGAGATCAGAAAGAAATCAGAATGTCCATAGGGACACTACCACAAGGTTCTTAGTCCAGCTTTTGGCTCTTCCTACCACCCTCCCAAATCTTCCATCCTGCTACCTTCAACCTCACCAGATGTGTCACTTCACAGATTAGCACTTAACTTCCTTTAGACTCAGTGATTACCAACACATTTGCATCGTTGGTCTCTCTTGATTACAGAATCATAGAATTATTGAGGTTGGAAAAAATCTTTAAGATCACCAAGACAGATTGTAACTCTAAGTGCCATGTCTACACCTTTTAAATACCTCCAAGGATGGTGATGCAACTCATCGGAGGTGAGCCTGTTCCAATGCTTGACAATCCTTTACTTGAAGAATTTTTTCCTAATATCCAATTTAAGCCTCCCTTGGTGCAACTTGAGGCCATTTCCTCTTGTCCTGTCACACATGGAAGGAGGGACTGACCCCATGCTTACTACAACCTCATTTCAGATAGTTGTAGAAAATGATGAGGTGTCCCCTGAGCCTACTTTTCTCCAGGCTAACATCCACACATCTAACATCTTTCCCTGTGAAACAGACTAACCACATCCAAAATGTCTATCAGGAATTATTCCTGACCTGTATAGTAACCTTGAATTTTTCTCAGCTAGTGCCTGGGAGAATGTTGACTGGTATAAGGCAAAGGTATGTCAATAATTCAAATATATGGGCAATTGCAAGCCAGAGCTTGGGCCTTCTCTGTGTCACTACGGTGGCAGTATTTTAAAGTTGGGACAAGGTTTCAGAAGGAAAAAAAGTTTTAAGTCTGATAGTGATTAACTAGGGAGTCCCAGATAGTTATGAGAAACCTGCAGAGATGTCCCATTATTGACAATTTGGTAGAAGTAGCCACTCCTAATGAGATTTTTCTCCTAGACCATGGATAATCAACAGTTCACATCCATTCTGTATAGCATCTCAGGTCATGTTCAGTCTCGCACTCTAAGACCATCTTCTAATAATGTAATGATTTAGCTAATACTTCATTCTCTGCCTCATTCTTCTTTCAGGGGAAAAAAAAATGTGAAGAATTGTGTCTGCTTAGTAAGACTTCAATTATGGGTTTAGATTTGGTGTAATTTTTTAATACCTTTGCTGATCTCCATAAATAATAGAAATGACAGTACAGAGAACTGTATTTTGAACTTCAGGAAGATGGTAAAGTATGTTTTAGCTCACTAATTAAATAGTTAACCAATGAATGTCCAAGTCTCCGTGTGCATTATTTTATAACTGTGCTCCTGGCAATCTTAAAATTATGATCTGGTTATCTTGTGGCAAGGATTGGCACAAATTAAATGATATTTAGGGAGAAAATTTTCCTGTTATTATTTTAACTGTATTAATCTCTTTAATATTTTCAGTAAAAATAAATAGATGTTCCAAGTTACCTGTATCTGTAACATTAATTATTACATACCATTAATGTATAATGTTCAAGATGAATACTGCCCTTTTTAGTTGCTCCACACATGCTTTTTTTTACGTACTTCATCATTATATACTTCATAACTTTGATTGTATAATGTTCTCATTTAAGTAATTAGTCTATCTAGTAGAAGCATTACACAGTTTGAAATATATATAGGTGAAAGGTGCTTTGGTATTACAAAGTTTCTTAACAAAAATAAAAATTTTAGTAATAAACATTTAATGAGAAAGTTTGATCCAAGCATTGTACATGTTAGCTGTTATTAAATCACTGCAGAAATGGGTTTGGATTGCATCTTTTTCTTTCAATTTAAGTTGGTGAGCAACCAAATTATAATCAACATCAATAAAGCATACAGGCTAGAACAGTAAAAAATAATGTTGAAACAAAATAGTTCATGTCAGTTGAAACAGGGAGATAGATTCCCAGGTGGCTTGTAAAGAAGAGGAAAATAGCCATAATGAATAGTACATTGAATCCAACCCTCTAGTCTTTCCTGAGGCAAATCTTCCCTTGACTTCAAGCCATGTTTTTTGTGTAAAAAGTTGACCAGAGCTCTAGTGTGGGAGATCTTGCTTATTTCCAGACCCAAACCCCCTCAAACTTCACCAGACCTTTAACTCTGCGTGTGTTCGTGTGCCTGCTCCCAGCAACTGAGGCTTGCTGTCCATAAAGAGCTGTGACTTATTTCATTCTCAAGTTTTCTTCTGTTGTTGGGAATATTTATGTTGTCTTATTTTAATGTAGAGTTCAAAGCAAACAGGAAAGAATCACAAAATTCAGATCTTATTTCACACTGGATACAATTTTCTTCTGTGTCCTCCCACTGGGCTGGATTACTGGGTGGCAATGAGAAGTTGGGCCCTTAGTGAATAAAGACATTCAGTTCCTCATCTTTAATTCCTTTTTGCAAATCTCTTTTTTAAAACAGAGGGAAAGCATAATTTTTTTGTTAGTAATTTTTAAAATATGTTCGAGCCCAAAACAGATGTAAGGAAAAATCTAAATAATGTGTGTAAACAGCTACATGTTAGGCAAGGAAGAAATATTGTAAACCTCTATCTCACCTAATCCTAGCAGAAATCCAGGTACTGCCTTTCCGGCTGATCTAGATTTACTGCTCAGAAACGTTTGTCAAAGTACCTTCCTGACACTCAGACACAAAACTTAGGCAGGATTCATCTGATGGAATGCACGCATTTTCAGTGGAAATCAAGGCTAGTTATCCAAATTCCCTTTAGAGACTCTTTTTGTTCTATTTCCTTTGTAGTAGAGAGGAGCAGGCAATTTTCAGGATTAATCTCATTCTAATGCAGATTTCTGAAATGGGTGAGATGAATCTTGCCCGGAAAGTTTCCTAAGGAATCTTAGAGAGGCTGCCTGAGATTCAGATGTCTGCACTATAGATAACTAAAATTAAATGAGTCGTATGCTACAAAAAGTGTTTAAGTTCAGAAGAGGTAATTAGGCAATTTACTATATCAAATTGAGCGAAAAATCTCTGAGTAAAGAATGGCTTTTGTTTGGCTAAAGCACATCTTTGCAAAACACAGCCAATATATTAGTATGAAGAGAAGGAGAATTCACTTTCCTTTGTAGCTGCTTTTCCTGCCTATCTCCCTCACTGCTGAAAAATGTGCTTTATTTCCAAACTAAACTTTTCTGGTTTTAGCCTGTACCCATTGATTTTTTTGGGGCCTTTTTTTTTTTTTTTTTTTTTTTTTTGGCTTAAAGATCCTTTCAGTGTTTTTCCTAATGCATATACATGCATACATAATCAAGCCACTATTAAATGTACTGTAATCTGAAGAGATTGAGTATTTCCAGTGCTCCACTGTAAGACATTTTCTCCATCCTGAAATGATTTTTAAGGTTCTTTCTTTATCCTTTCCAATTTTTGAACTTTTTCTATCCCCCGAATATGCACACCAGATGTGTATGCAATATTCTAGTACCAATCTCATCAATATTACACACAGAGGTAAAATCATCACCCTGCTTGTATTTGTTACTCAATTTATACAATAAAAGATTCTTTTTTTTTTCCCCAGAATTACATTAGGAATTTCTGCTCTGTTTCTTGTCTCCTAAGATCCATTTAGAACAGCTGCAGAAGCTTGACTCTATTAAACTTGTTAGTTGAAATTGTCTCACTTGGCTAAATAAGTCAGATAATTTTATGCATAATTATATAGTCTTCCACCAGTTTGTATGTCATTCAGAATTCTCTTCTGTTAATATTTTAGTAATATTTTACATTGGAGATGTGATTGCCTTCAGGCAATCCTTGAGATCTGACACTAGATGTAGAATTGTGCACTGCGACTGGCTTCCTTTGGACTCAAGATATTTGGCCTACTGGTTTAAAAATGTTTAACAGTTTTTGTCTAAAACCCTTCTGGGTAACTGAAGGATTGAAAAGATCTTAATTATTCTCATGTGAAGTGATTAAATGATCCTGGTTTCCTCTCAGTATTAAAAGACATTATTTACCAAACATTTATCTTAACAACAAGATTATATAGTTTCTGGCATATTTTTCTCTTTTTAATAAAAAATTTAAAAATTCCTTTTCTTAAACACAACAATTATTTTCCTATGCTTTTATTTTTTTCATATTATTTTTTTTAATTGGGGTTTTTCATTCATGCTGCTAACTAAATCTGCCATTTCTGTCTATTTCCTCGTGTTATACATTGCTTTTATATTCCCAATTTTCACAAAATGGGTTTGTTTTTTCAGTCAAAATTTGTTCTTTCTTGTGAAAGATTGTGAAATCATGGGGTTAACCAGCTAATAAACTCTTCTGAAAGAGTGCCTAAGTTTCATTCAAAGTTCTCTAATTACTTTTCACTGTCCAGGAATTTTGCTATATAACATTCTTCACTTTTTGGAAATTAAGTCTTTTTAAAGCGTAAGATATGTGACTAATTTGGAATTTTCTTTGTTTATCTTCTTATAAGAGGGCAGATCATGGTTGCCTGTCTTCAGGCTGCCATCATTCTTTGATCTAGAGAGACCATCTTTGGTCTAGACAGTAATTCACCTGCATTTAATATTAAAAGGCTGTATGTAACGTAACAAACCAAAAATGTCATGGATAACACCTTTAGATGAATGAGTATTTATCTTATATTTAAGATTCTGGAGTTTTATTGCTGTTTGAACTGAACTTCCATCCTTTTTCCAAGCTGAAGCTTCCCCATAGCAAGGTAAAGAATTAATGTTATTGTGGTGTGTAAGATATTTTAGAAAAAACAACTAAAATTATTGGGGTTTTTTTGTCACCTGCATTTTAACAGGCCCTGTCCTGAGTAGATATTGTGTCAACTAAACGGTTTTGTTCATTTAAAAACATATATTTAGGCATATAGAGTTATAACAATCCTTTACACCTGATAAAGTGATAAGATCTCTTCAAAACAGCTAGAAATGCAGTGAATTTTGGAAATCAAGCCCCCTAAACCTTGTAAGTTTTATTGCTGTTTTCCAGGTGGGCTCATAAGGAAAAGGGAGGCTTTAAAATGATGCAAATAACCAAAGCACACACAAGGGTAATTCAGAAATTTGAAAGCACAGCAGCCAATACAAATGTCATGCTATGGTGAAGACACAAGCCAGAAGAACAATCCTAGATCTCTTTGCAGTATGAAATGCTAACTTTCAGTACGTGCATCTTGGAGGAAACATGCCAAGCAGGGCAAGTGCCTAAGAGACAGAGGTTGAGAATATGATAAAGAGGAAGGAAAGTGTACTATTATTCCAAATTCAGGCCACATTGCGAATAAGGTCTGTTAATAAAAACCACTCTTTTGATTTATACAATGAAGCAATGATTTTCCCTTCATCTTCTCCATCTGAGAAAGAAGATAGTGGCTACAAGAAATTGCAAAAAGGTTATTGAATCAAGACATTCAGACATCCTCCTGCAGCTGCTAGATGGGTCCTGACTCAGGTTTCTACCTCTTCCTGAGCATGAATTGCTGTGGGTAACCAAAATCCAGCCAGTGCTTAAATCCCAAGCCCCAAGTGTAGGTGTCCCACATAGGAACTGACGTACTGCTGTGCCTTACTGTTCTTTGTGCACTATATTCACTGGTAGCCCAGAAAACAAACAAGAGAACATGTCATTTTTCTGCTGAACTGCTTGTGCACGCCTCGTTTTCATAACTTCTGACTGCTGCCCTGTCACTAATGTTGTGTACTTATTTCCCATTAAAGATCCCAAAGACCTGAGGTGTGGAGGGGTGGAGCAATTTATTCAGGGCTACAGAAGAAATCTGTGGTTGATGAGAAATTGAGTCTCTTGAGTCCTGATTTCTTGTGTACAACTTGTAGTGCACAGGGCAAGTTCTAGCAAGTTGTCCTGCCCTGCTCCAACTTTGTGATTAAATATCCACGGATCTACGGTTAGATCCAATGCTTCCTGCTTGTAGCAGGTCCTGTAAGCAGATCATCCTAGGACACTTCTGAAGGACTGCACCTACTGTAGATACTCGACAGTTCTGCAAATAGTCTTACTCCCTGCTCAGGAGAGGACCAAACTGGAAGGATGATGGTTTATATTAGTTTAATTCTTCCAAAGCACAGGGCCCACAAAGCAGTGTCTGATACCATCACCATGTTCATATGTGCATACATCTCCTAAGTGAGTCCCTAACAGAGAAGGAAGAGAGAGGAATGAAAGATTCTATAAAAATATGAAGAAAAATAAGCAGAGAAGAATCAGTTTCTAAAAGAAAATATTTAACAATATTTTTCCTGAAAAGTTTCAGTTTCATGTACTGTGTTTTATTATGAGATCTGGAAAAGACTGACCAGGAAGAGAAGATAAACTGCAAAATCTGTTGTAGACTTTGGGATGGAGGGCTACAAGGAAGTCTCTACACTTTGATGTGTTTTTACGGTTCCCTCTAAGAGATTTTTTGTGTGTAAATAATGTAGCTGAGATCACTCAGAGTAAAGTAAACCTTTTCCTTCAGATGCTGTGATTTCCTTCAAGAGCTGTTTGTGTGCACGTATGTGTTCCTGTGTCACTGAGAACAGACAGTGAATTCAAACACTTTCAGACATGTTGAAACAATGCTTGAGAATTATCCCTGAGTTACCCAAAGTGTTTGGTCCTTTACAAAGAGAAGAAATGCTAACTGCTACTTCTAGAACATTTTTTCATATTGTCTAAATTACAGAAATAGAGAAATACAGTTGCTTTAGGGCCTGGAGTAAAGAGGTACAACTTTATTAATTCATAGGGATATTCCCCATCTATGTCAGGTGAGGATCAGCTAGAAAGCTGTCACTTTTTAAATTGATGGGTTTTACATTTTCTCCTGTGTCTTACCCTGACTCAGTCAACTATAATGAAAGAGAAAAACCACAAATATGATATTCAGACGAGATGCTGTCGCTGTTCTACTGATTTGATTGGGCAGGGCTACCTCAGCATACAGCCTCCATCACATCAACAACTGCAAAACTCAGAAGTGGCAAAGAGCTATTGCTTCTTTGTGATCACTTCAGTCCAGAAGCCACACTCTAATGAGCCATTACAAACTTTTAGGACCATTGACAGTTCCACATAGCTCTTTCCTGACCTCTGCAAAGTATTTGACACCACTAAAGGTTTGGCAACAGCCAAAGCGCAATTCTTATGAAATTTTTATGTTCCCCTAATCTATCTTTAATCTGAGAGTAAACTACCACTTCTATCAGTCTCAAACATTGAGGGTAGACTTGGATTTTATATTTCCATAACTGACCTTCCTGGATCAGCTTCCAAACTAAGGAAGTCTGTACTTGTTTGTAATGGGGCTAAGCCTTTGCTTGGCTTAATGATGATTAGGTCTATTGGTCCGAGGGTAGACCATAATTCTTTCACAACTGAAATATTCATGGTCATCTTTCCCACCCTCAGAGGGCGCTTGTCTGAAGAAGGATTTGGTGGGTAAGGAGAGAACCTGGCATTCACTGCTCTCAGGCAGAACTGTCCCTGTTTGCCATCATCCCTTCTTCAAGTCAGTGGTGTCAGTTACATTGGTTATTTCCTGAGCACTATTTTTTTTCCAGTAAAGAAAAACAAATAAACAAATGAGAAGCATATTAAGCAATTTCTTTCTGTTTCCTTCAGTAAGGCATAATGGAACAACTGTGTAAATAAAACTGTCATTTTTATAGACTTCAAGCCAACATAGCTCTCAAGTGCACCAGATTCTGTGGGATGTGGTTTCTACATTGTACTGGCTGCAGTTTGTCCTATTGCACGACCAACACAATGTGTGATTTCTTGACCAGAGAAAGCAAATCTCACCCAAGGGCGCTAGCACCTGCTCTGGGAACTAGACAGCAGGAGTTTCTAGTCTCTGCCACTTGTGGCGATTGTATTTCCATGCGCTTCAAAACCCTGTTCTTGAGCAAGGTCTTGTACCACACCGTAGAGCAACATTTTCCCATTTTTTTAATAAATCATAGAATGGCCTAGGCTGGAAGAGACCTTAGAGATCATTTAATCCAACCTCCCTGTCATGGGCAGGGACACCTCTCTACTAGATCAGGCAACACATGAGTTCCACTAATTTATTTACATTGGTTAGGGATCTTCCTCACCCAGTAGTAAGGCAAATCTTCACCACAGGGTATCTCTGATATCAAGGAGAAATGTGGTATAGTTTGGTGCTTTGGCTCATGACCTTTCTAAAGCGGTTATTAAAATGTCGTTTCTGAAACGAGGACAATCGTGCATTAGGACATTGAATTTGGTGCATCAGCAAACTTTTACATGGAACAAGTAATGGACAAGTTGTCATCTCCTCTAATGACTGACTAGTCTAACACAAGTGTCTTCGAAATATAATGAAGGATATATGTATATATATATATACTGACTTCTTTATGGAAATAGCAATAGTCTGCAGCTGGATGCTTTTAGTTGAAAAAAGCACTAATTGCTTTGGCACATATTAGCTGGCTTGGGAGCTGTGAGATATGCTGTCCAATCAACCACTTGCATCTGGTCAACTGACATCTTATTCAATAGTGCTATAGACGCTAATAAACAAAGTATTATCTTTATAATTGTCATTCACTATTAACAGTAATGAATTAATTGATCCTTGACTAGCCAATTTGTAATCATTTTGTATTAGGCAACAAAAGTAAAAATAAGATCATAAATAATTTCTACGTTATTTTATGCTTTTTTTTGTATTATCATTTGGCAGAATGTTATGTACCAATTTAAAACAGCTGGTTGAAGCAAGTTAAACCAGTTTAATATCCGGGATATATCACCAAGGGGATTACTTATTAAATTATAGGAAGTGATCTTAGATTTCAATAGTGGTTTATTATTTAAAATTGTTTTGCCTTGCAACAAATTGTAGTTTTTGACCTCAGAGTTTGTATCTTTCATTTTAATATTGTGGTAGTTTATTAGAATCATAAATATTAAGATATAAAAGTTTGTTATCCCAAATTTCAACAGAGACACATTGGAAACTATTATTCCCAAATGATTTTTTGATGACAGTAAAATGTACTGTAAGTTAAGTGAAAAGTTTTATTCAACAGTTCAGCTACAATGCTATTTCCCTCTGTTATATAAAAAAGACCACACCATTTCATTAGAACCAAATTGCATCATTCTATCATTCACATAATGTAACCTTTGCTGCTGTTTTTAAAACAGTAAGCCAGATTCTCACTTTCTTGCAGGTTATCTTCATCAGTTTTGATGCAATTACTCCTGATTTATGGTACTTTGCCTGAGATCACTAACAAATTCCAATCTTGTTCAGTCAGAAGGAGAAAACATGGTTTCTGGTTTCCTCACAAAACTTGCCTAAGTCTTTCCTGAATATGTCTTTGGACAGATAGAAAGGTAAGCACAATGCAGACCTGAATGAATAGACTCTGGCAAGGAAAGCTTGTTGGAAAGGTGTTGTCTAAATCTAACATATGTGTAAAATTTTCTGGACCTCATGATTCCTGTAGCCAGTCCCATAATTTTATATTCACTCTTGGAGAGCAGCTGTACTGCATTTGTTTGCTTTGTGCTGAGTGGACTGCAGAATAATTTGTTGGTGGGTCAGGGTAACAAATATTGAATAGATTTCTCTTAAGTCTTGCCTGCCTGATCTGTGACTTGTTAGTCTTCCTGCACAGGATTCACCTGACTGGCTGGAAATATCTATATCGTAGGGTTTTTTTTCTTTCTCAAGTAGTCATCTTAAGATTCCTTTTCATCAAGGAGAAAAATAGGCATTTCTGGGATATGAGTCAACTGACAGATGTTTAAAATAGGCCAGATAAATTGTGTTCCAAAATTGCTGACTTATTTTTGTGGGTGATGAAGGCAATCTATAGTGACTAACTCACATATAATTATCTACAATGTTGACATGAAAATTATGTAAACTCTCTCCCACTGCAAGACCATAGGCTATCCAGTGGGGTGAGAAAATTGCAAACTAACTCCTTCCTCAACTGTCAGGACATGTCTCAAGCCTGGAAAGTGATTTAGCACTTTATCATGAATGCGATAAGCTCAGCCAAATTATTCTATTAGTAGAATGTAGGACAGTATCTCTGTGTGGTTCTGCTCTGTGCTGTGTAGATGCATGGGCTGCTCAGCAATAACATGACCCATGACATTGTGGGCCACTGCTCAGTGGGCTCACACTGGTAATATTTACCTAGTAGCAGTCCTACTACAAAAAAAAATCAATCTATAGCATTTGGTGCCTGGAGGTGGCATATTCCAGACGGAAAAAAACACAACTATTCTGAGATTTTATAGACAGTAAGATTGGATTGTGACTTCCTCTGCAACAAATAAACAGGCAATATTAAGATGTCCTGGAGACAATTCCAGTCCATAGCTATAAAAAAAATTATAGTGGCTCATGGAGCATGTTTTAGCATAAAGTATGGTGGCTGATGCAGCTGGACACAAAGTTACAATTTCTTCTCCAGCCTCCCTTTACCTCCTTTATGAAGAGATGTAAAGAACTAGACATAGCTCCACACTTATTCTTTCGCAAGTGGAACTTACTTTCCTTTGAGAAGACGTAACAAAACTCAGTATGGCCTTTCCTATTATGCTTTGAGTACGAAACAGTTCCACCAAGCACTGTTTTATGTATGCTGAAACTATGCCTTTCTGGTAAAGGCAGACTGAAGGTTTGTCTTGCCTTTTTAGCCAAGTGTCACAGCAATAACTGTGATATTAATAAGGGCAAGAAGTTGGGAGTGACTGTGCTTTTTATCTGTGAAGTTGCACAGAGCAGAGCAAGTGGAACAACTCCTTTGCTTATATTTTTAAAAGGTCAGATTCCAGGCCTGTTATTCATGGTTTATACTATTGAATAGAATCATCTTCTCTATAAAATCTGAGTGATATTTGCATACGACATTGCATGCTAGTTGGGGCCCAAACCCCCTTCCACCCATAACCTTTTGCATTTGAAATGGTTCATACTTTAGTCTTGGATTAATTGGCTAGAACTACAGGACTAAAATTGGTATTTCTTTTCCATGTGCAAAAGAGCTAACTACTCACTGCTGAAGAAAGTTAAGGACAAGCATTAAAAAGATGAACTTCTAGTACCCACCTGTAAATGTCCAAACTGTCTCGGTACAGACAAATTCTCAAATCATTTACCAGGAAAGTGTCAGAAATCAGTTCACTGCAGAAAGGAGAATTATGGGAAGTATGACCTTAGATATCTGTGATAACACTTAAGTAACTACAGCACGTTGAAGGACACCATTGTTTACTTCACAGCTTTACAGCTAGAGAAGCATGGCCTGTATACACCAATACCAGTGTCAGTCTTCTATAATACTGTCGTGAAAACATATCCACTGTGCGATTTTAGCAAAGAATAATTTTTCTTTTTTTTTTCCTAACAGATAAAAAACTTCTGATTTTTCACATTTGCTTTGGTGAATTCTTTAAAGCACGATTTCTTTTCTTTTACCCGCGTGGTAACTCTCATAAAATATTTCTACTTCTGCCTGTCCATATCTTCCGATTCCTTAGCCCGTGATTCATTTTCTGGGAGATCTTCTGGGAATACTGAGTCAGGTTTTCTTCTCCTTTAAGCCAGGATGACTTGCACTGCTACTGGATGTACTACTAGCACATATGGTAATAACACCTGCTCCAAATTCTGAAGTTCCCTGAAACAGCTCTGGCTTGCACTTTGAACTGCCTCTCAACTAATCCCTTCCTTTAAAGAGGTAAGAAAGAAGATGACAGTGGTTCTTTGATGTTTTTAAACAGTACCACTGCTAGGTTTTTTTTTCTGGCGATTATGGAAGCAGAATTTTTTGTAGTAGATCCATAACTGAAACATTTTGGGCATGGCTTTGTAGTGAATTTGAGCTCTGAATGTGTATTTCTATCATCAAACTACTAAATGTAATTGATCTTTCTGTTACATTTTTCTTATTTTTTCCTGATTTTCATAATGTTTTAATTAAAAAACTGATGTATGTTGTTACCAAATAGGAGTAAAGATGAGCATATTAGAAGAAACGACAGAACAAAACACACCATGAATGTGAGGTAATGTGGAAAATTATCAGAATACGTTTTCCATTAGTTAAATGGCAATTATACTTTTATGCGTGAATGTGTATAGATGGCAGCAAGGACTTCAAAAGATTATATTTCTGACAACCAACACTGAAAACTGAGGCTGAAACATGAGAGACAAGCTTTGTTCTTTCTGCTCATGCTTTCATCACAAGAATTAATAAAAAAGTTCAGTAATCAGAATATAGCTGGCATCTTTGATGACACACAAAGCAGAACAGAACCCATCTTGCTCCCCCATAGATTCATTGTTTTTGTGCTGTTGAGAAAACAGTTTATCTTGGTGAAACAAACAGATGTGATATAGCTGAAGCAAGATATGCCACATATCAAATTTGAATTGTTATTTTTCTGATGGCTAATGTACCAAAGGTTTCCCCCCTAAACCCGATAAATTAAATCCTTGAGATTTTAGTCTAGCCATTTGTTTCAGAATAGTCCGGGTGTTCAGGTCTGTATGTACTTACTTCAAATGACTGAAGAAAAATATGTCATAGAATCTAATAAACAGGAAAAAACACATCCATCTAGCTATTGTCAGAAGAGTCTCATTGGCTGTGGATGGCTTTCGCAGGAAATAATACGGTAGAAGCCTGAAAAATAAGGAAAAAAAATGAAATCTGCCAGTTTTCTACAAGTAAAAAATTGTCAAAGCACAAGGCAGAGGGTTTGACCAAATCATCCTGGAAACAGATGACACATGTTAAATTCTTATAAGTGAGAGTAACATCTGCTTCTCTGTTATATACCTTCTGCAAAAAGGAATGCAACTGGATGGGCACATTAGCTGCAGTCTGTGGGACAAATGCCATTTTGTCCATCGTCAGATTGTGAAGCAGGGCAAAAAGTTGGAGCCCTTACTGTCTGAAGAACCAGCCAAGATCTGAAACAGATTCACAGACATTGAAGAGCAGCCACAGATGGAATCACATCTCACACGCTTACCAGTGAGAGGAGCCTGATAATTTTATGCAGGCTTTCCCATCCTCCCCGCTACTTGGCTTGCAAGATGCAATGAAAGCTTTCTTCTTGTCAAGTATGCAATTGCCTCCTTTGCAAAGGACATGAAATAAAGCATTGCTATGTTTTTTGAACTTAAAGTAGTAAAAAGATAGCAAATTCACAATAACTAAGGTTGGGCATTCTGGCTTTGTTTCAACAGTGCACTTAAATATGTGCTCAAGATCATCCCCATTAAGCAAAGCACTTAAGCACATTCTTAATTTTTAACATATGTATAAGTGCTTTTCTGAGTAACGATAGATTTAAGCACATGCTTGTGTGTCATACTGGATTGGGGCTAAAATCAGCACATATTAGTTCTTTCCAACAAATCAAAGCATCTGTTTCAAAAATAACAATGGGACCTTCATAGCAAACAGCTGTCCTCATCTACAAAGTGTTTCAACCCAAGGCAGGACTTGATGGCTTGATGTGCATAAGAGAAATGCTATTTAAAATGGACTGAAGTTTGCAGAAAAGGTATTCATCCAAGATGAAAGCTGAAAAAAAAGGGCTGCTACATCTTTTGTGTCTGTAAATCTTTCTTTGTAATAAGAATGGAAAGGTATGGATCTAAATGCACGCTTACAGAGAAAAAGAGGAAAATGTTACAGTTTGGATTTCATGTGTCTTCAGTGCTGTATTTAGAACAGCTAGAATTTCAGTTTGCTAAAATGTTTCCAAAGCTATGGCTATTTTCATTTTTCCATGGGCAAAGGTTTACATATTTTTAGTGTTAATTCACTTTAATAAATAGGTACTCTTTAAAGAGCTGTACAATAGAGGGCATAATAGTTGTAATGCAAATCATCTAGGGATTAAGGACTAATAATATAACACTACTCATCCCAAAGGATCTCTAAACACTGGAATGACTTTATAAAAAGATATCAGTCCTCAATCACTCACTTTTTCCCTTTTGGGGTAAGCCACAGTAATAATTTATCAAGGCATAACATTACATTTAAGAACAGAAGGAGAAGGATATTATCTTTGACTACAACAAAAGAGAAAATTTTACGTACTGTAGACAGAATAATTACCCAAATTGGAATTGGCCAGGGCAGAGGAAAAAAATGGAGGGGGTGAACAGAAGGTCAATATGAAGAGATGGGTGACTTCTAGAGAGCCATTTGTCACCTAAAGAGGAGGGGAGGAGGGGAGAGAGAAGCAGAGAAGAATTATGATTCTCTGTGGAAATCAAAGCAAAAGTATGCATTCCTGCCTTCAACATTGTTGTTTGGTAATATAAGGTTGTGGGGAGCTTGACAGAGAGCCAGAAATAAGTTTCTTTTACCCAGAGAGACAAGACAGATATATCTGGGAAAGAGGCTTGGGAGCCCTGTAACACGCTGAACCTGAGCCAAATATTATTGGAAAGGACCTGAGAGAAAAGAGAAACTCCAGGCATTGCACTGGCTTTCTTTGTTGGAAAGATCAGATCTTTTTGTAGTTGATTTGAGATGTTATTATATATATGAGTGTGCATGTGTGTGGGGGTGGGAGGTTTATTTTGCTTTTACGGGAGCAGCACTTTACCAGAAGTGAGTTCATCTGAGTCTTTAGCTATCTCCAGACCTTCAGGTCAGAATAAGTTCCTCTGTAAGCAGTTCAGGCCATGTCTTCATTTGGTATCTCAGAGCACAATGGCATCATGATTATGACTGAAGACTATTGTTGCTACTGAATGATTATTTACTATCCATAATCATGTATGTTTTTTAAATCTATTGCATCCTACCTAGCAGGGTATTGCAGAGCAAAGACAATTCTGTAGAAATATAAATGTCGGTTATACTCTTAGAAGATTAAGCAGAAGGATTTCTCTGAAGAGAAATATCTGAGTTTAAGTCTCTACTAAGTTTCTTAAGGTATGACGTAGAAAGTAAAAGGCTTGTAACAACTATTCTGGGGATTTGTTGTATTGCACAAATCAAAAATGGAGAGATTTAAAATCTGAATGCTATGCAAATTGCATGTCTTGCACTCACGGCTATGTAGACCATTATGAGTCCCTGTTTACTGATGATAGATCATTTATTACTCTGAGTAGGAATTTGGAAATCTAAGTTTTGCAAATTCTTCCATTCCAAAATATGCTTTCATTTCAATCCATTTGAAAGCAGCCATAACAAAAATGGTTTGAGTCAGTTGAAAAGTTGTGTTTTGATAACAGAGATATTTTGCTTCAACTCTTTTATTACATCAGATAACATTCATTTTGAAATGAAAAATCATTTAAAACGAAACATTCCTTTCTATTTGTTATTCAGATTCTTACTAACCATTTTTTTTTCTCTAAACATAAATGAACGAGCTAGATGTGGGTGAATATAAAGTCAATTTTTAATGAAACTTTACGTTCTGACACAAAAATGGGGCTTTGGTACAAGACAAAGAACATCCCTTTTACTTAGCATGAGGAAATCATGTTTACTTGAGAATACAGAACGAAAGTAAAGCCTATTAAGACTTGAGTATCTATACAAGTCTGTGGATATGAGTATTGAAGAAGCTTGAAATTAATTTCTCTACTCTTAGAAGAATTACCTTACTTCCATAACTGACAAGGTCATTTAAAGAAAAACAAAACCAAACCCCCACGTTTTTCTTGACAGTTTTACCCTTAAGCATATGCACATGCAAGCATATAATAGATGCTCTGGTTATTGTCACCTGCTTCTGATTTTTGTCACAGAAATATGTATCTATGACTTCTTTGGCTTCTTTGCTCCTTTGCTTCTTGCTTTGTGTGCCACCTCCATTTTACACACAGCAGCAATCAATTCTTCTAACCTCTGTGTTCACAGAATCACGGAATTCTTGAGGGTGGAAAAGACGTCTGAGATCATCAAGTCCAGCCTATGACTAAACATGCTATCAATCCAAAGTGACCCCCTTCTACTTCCAATATGGCAGTGCGTGTACTTTTAAATTGGGTGATTATTGTTTCAACTCTTAGGCTCCACTGATATGCTTTTGAATAAAGGTTTGTTCTTACACCTACTGTATTTAGTGAGATATCTCCTGACCTCCAATGTATATTTATGACTAGCTATACCTATCTATCTTATAGTTGGAGAAGAATGCTGTATTAAAGAAACAAAGAGGGTGCTGCATTGCACAGGTTGGTTATAAAATACGATTAAATTATTTCAGTGAAGAGACCTTTTTAGTCTGATTATCTTCAAGCTAAAGAGATATTTTTTGAGGTTACAGCTACTCCAGCTAAGGTATTTTGCAGGTCTCCTATAGACACGTGTATTAAGAAGCTTGACATGTTTATTCTGCATGATCGTGCAGCATAGTGTGACGTATCTCAGGTATTTAGCTGAGTTTCATTCCCTACCTGTCTCTGGCATTCTTTTGCCCCTGAGAAAAGGAATGTAAGTCAGGTTTTTTTCAGAGAATGAAAAATATTTCTCTTGCTAAGTGGTTTCTCCACCACAGGCACAAGCTGGAATACAGGAAGTTCCATCTAAATATGAAGAGAAGCTTCTTTACTGTGATGGTAATGGAGCACTGGAACAGACTGCCCAGGGAAGCTGAGAAGTCTCCTTCTCTGGAGACTTTCAAAACCCATCTGGAAGCAATCCTGTGTAATGTGCTCTAGGCAATCCTGCTTTAACAGTGGAGTTGGATTGGATTATCTATAGAGGTCCCTTCCAACTTCAACGATTCTGTGATTCTGTGATTTCATACTTAATTACTGTCCTGACTTTTGGCAAGTTTATTCACTACACATTGTAGAAAACAACCACATCAGCTAGAACTTAATTTTCGTTGTGATAACATTTACATGGAGGTTTAGAATCATTGCTGAATGGTACATACAGCAATGACACAGTGACAGGTAGAAAGCCAGACATGTTGAATTTGCACCAAGACTAGTACAACCAGGCTTTGCAGATCCCTGGAACTATATGAACTCCAACACAAATTCACTGGACTGTAGTTGCATCTTTGATAGTTATGTCTGTACTAGTAGTATAACAGTGCTAGGATTTGTTTTCTGGTGCAGAGTCCAACTTGCAGAGTCTAGCTAATCCATGCTGTAACAATATCTTATCATTTCAACTAGTTGGTTATACTAAAACTGATTGCTGTGAATCGTTTGATTTCCAAACTGTGTTGGCCAATTTTTTTTGGAGAACGCTCCATAGACTGACAAAAGGTGTGTCAACATTTGCCCTAGCAATCAAGAATATCTAGTTCTATCACCTGGGTCTGGGCCCTAGCAGTGCTTAATTTGTGACTATAGACACCATCGCAGAGTCCACCTGATCTCTTTCCTCAGCAGTCTATGCTGGCTCATTAGAACCACTGTAGCCTGGCAATGAGCATTCCCAAGTCAGCCAGGCGTCTTTCTGCATTGTGGGTTTAGTGCTATAACTGCTACTGTTTCAGCACAGTTCTGCCTGTGTTAGTTGCTGTGTATATGTGACAATGAATAGTCTCTGTATTACCAGAAAATTGAAATGGAATTAAAAAATAAAAAAAAATAAGGAAAAGACATATAGAATCACTAATAAGACAAGAGAGGAAAGCAACACTGTAAGAAACATGCCATGTTTTAGCTGAGACTTCTTGCAGAATAATTTTTGGGCAATCAATATTAACAAGATAATACCTGTCCAGCTACTGTTAGATGACAATTTTCATCATGGCAATAATAAACAGTCTCACATCAGTGGACTGTTTTTTTCCTGAAGTTCTGCAGAAACATTTTCGCATACACGAGGTGTGTAAATTGGGTTTGCACATAAATATAAGACAGTGTAGGAGGGAGCATTTATTGACAGGAAAGCAGAAACTCATCTCCTTCTAAACTAATGGCATTAGGTTGCGTGAGTTTACAGTGAGAAAGACTTCAACATAGTTCTGATAGAATATTAGCATGAAAAAAAAAAAAAGAGGATATCCTACTTTACTGATAGCTACTGACCTCATCACAAATGTCTTTATACATAGTGATGGCTTTCTTGCAAATCAGCAAAGACGGGATGCACAACTGATGTAAAATGTTAGTCCATTGAATTAAAATGAAAAATTGTTCTGAAGCTGGTGCACAGAGTTAACCCTTCCTTTATTAGTTACACTTTTAATAGATTTTAGGAACCTTGACAAGCTCATCACAGACTCAGTACAGGAGTAGTTCTTACATGTATCCCTGTGACCCTTTAGCCCATGAATTCTTGAGCATGCTTTGTGAAACTAAGCAACACTTACATATAAGAGGTCTCAAAACTTTTATATGGGCAAACCGAGACTTGCCAAACTACTCTTTCCTCTCAATAGCAATGAGCACCAATGTTGGGCAAGTTCCTAATACACCTTTCTCAGTGAAATGTCCTTTCTTTGTGCCTCTGGATCTTTCCCATTTTGTTCCATATGGCAGATCAAGCTTCCTTGGCTAATACATGGGCTTCCAGTCAATCTCAGGCAAGGCACTAGTCTTGCAAGAAGGTGCATTTCAAGCAAGAATTAGATCAATTACAAATAATTAGAGAAACTAGTGATCTCCTCCTTAGCAACTCAAGCAATTTTCAGGAGGATTCACTGCCATTTTAGTGAGGTGCATAATAAACTTTCATAAGGGGCCACAAACTCCTGGCTTATTAAGACTGAGAGAGCCTGGGAAGCGGAATGCCCAGATATTTCTGCAGTGAATTCTACCACATGTACAGATTGTATTTTGACACAATCTGAACCATAAGACTTGGAAATAAGCTTGGCACTGTTGTGTGAAAAATGAAATCCTTTTATGTTCACCTGACATTTCACTGTGATATATCAAAAATAACTGTTATGAGTAAAATTATTTTTACAAAGTATTGTTACAACCCTGGAGAAGATTTCTGTGCCTACACTTCATTAACATTAACACTGACTTGAAAGCAGAGAGAAGAAAACCAATAAGAAGTTACATGAATTAGATGAGATAAAATTATATAAAAAAATATTTAGAGAGACTAAAAAAAAGTCTGATTTTGGTCAAAAAGCTTGGAGTTTAATCATTCAGTTAATGTTCCAGGTAACAGTTTTCATTACTTATCTCATAAACTGTAATTCATTGCACACAGGATTTACTCTGTAGACATGCAAGATGAGTCACCTATGCCTAAATCAGACTTATAGTTCATCTAGCAAGTCTTGGATACCTTTATTAGGAAAGATGAATTCCACCATTATCTTTATTTCTCTACTAGCCACACAATTACGATAATATTTTATGAATATTTATATTCTATGTTATACCATTAATATCATTAATATAATGATTATAGGTCAAATTTTAAAAGTTTCAGATTTTTTGAGTTTTCATTGGCTGAAGTCTCTCAACATGTTCACAAACATAAGATCAAGAAATTTTAAAGCATTAATTCTATTTTAATAAGTAACTTAGGTACTTGAGAGTGGCAGTTGGAATTCTTTACCTGAGTACATATATTGTGAAGTCTGTACTGTTATCATAACTTCTTTTAAATCTCATAATCCAAAGAATTAAAAAAAAAAAAAGAAAGAAACAATAAGGAAGTTGTAGAAAGCATCTTCCCACTTCAAAAAAAACCAGGTTTTTAAACCAAACCAAACCAACCCAAAGCAAATTCTGATGGGTAATAACAGCCACCTTCTTTAGCAATTGGCATCTCGGGGTTCTATACATCCATTCTTAAAAATGCAAACTCTGAGGTATTTAAGATAGCTAAGAAATGTAAGTAGCTGAGTGAGAGTAGAAGGAAAAAAATCCAACAATAAACAAATCTATCTGGCTTTGTTTCATAAGGAATGAATTTTTCCTGGATGGCTCATTCCAGAAGCTGAAATATTTGAACTAAGCCATGTTAGCAATGATCACAGTTCTAGCATCTTTTCTGCATTTTATTATAAATTCTTCTTGGGAAAGGAAAAGTTTTGTGTATTTTTAAAAGTCAAAACATGGCTTTAAATATTCATATTTTCTGAAAGAAAGCATATTGCTTTTCTATTGAGTCATGCTATGGGAATAGAACCCAGACCATGCTGCTGGGATTCGTACAAGAACTTTCAGTTGCTTGTGCACATTGTATAATCTGAGAATCAAGGGACTCAGCTGCAGTTAATTTTCATTTGCTGTTTGTATATAAATGCTTTTAGTACTTAAACTAAATTCAGATCAATTAAACTAATGTTGTTTGACATAATATTCCTTGTTCCAAAATCAATATCCCTTCATTTGACAGACTTATTCTTGAATTCAGGATGTTTATTATTCTTAAAGCTTACCTATAGACCTGGTTTTTGTCTTTGATGATGTAAACCAGTTCTTCCTCATGTACCATGAGCCAGGGTATAATGGGGTTCAAATTTCTCTGGTAAATATCTTTAATTGTAAGATCATGTCTGTTAACCTCTTACCATAGTGCTAACTTCCAATCCTTTCCTTTCGTCTTTCTTATTTTCTTTTTGAGATCATATTCTCTCAAAGAAGACATATTTTTTTCACAGTACTCTGTTACTGAAGACATGTCTTTTTTTTGAGATTGTGGTATTTGGTGATGGAAGGTCCTCCACTAGATTTTGAAGGTTGAATTCTTTAAATTTCATTTCAACCAACAGATACCATAGAGGTGTGTGGCCCAAAAAAACTTTCTCCCGTCTGGGTTCGATAATGTCAATGCCACTGCTGAGAGAGGAAGAAGAACTATAGGGAAGCATTAACTCCTTCAACGTTTGTTGTCTCTACATCAGGGGGATGCACAATGGTGGTCCCCTGCGTCTCATGGTGATCCAGAGCTGAAATGAGTCATGAAGATATGGCAATACTCACTTTCTACTCCTTCTTTCCTAGGACCATCCATACACAAGGAAAGCTGTTGTGGGGCAGTACTGTATTGCCAAGGCTGGGACTTTCTTGTCCTCCCACAAAAAAAAAAAAAAAAAAAGCATGAATCACACTTCGACACTCAGTCGTGTATTTCCTTGGCTATATCCATAATAGTGGCTGCAGGATCTTGCCTGAATGACAGCTGGTTAAGGATTGAATGGATTCCTTAGGATTTGGTCCACCAGGGGTATTTTTCTTGAGCTTTTGTTCAGTGAAGACAGAGCAAGGCTCATGCCCCTCAGATCCTCTTTACCCTCCCACTGCGGTACTGATAAATCTTGTGACTTTGTTTTGTCTGGCCCTTGTCCAAAACCAGACCTGTCGAATGAAAGGCAGCTTTGGGATCATTTATCAATGTAACAGTGGGAATAGTGGGCTGAACAGTAGTTTTGTGCTGTTACCAAGTGAAACCACCATGAGCAGTTACCTAATTGGAATAATATGGCACATGTTCCCATAATTGCTCTCCTTTGATAACTCTACTTAGGTCATGTTTTCTCAGTTAATTATCATTAGAAAAATAGCTAATAAAGGTAACAAGGGCAAAGCATTGCAAAAAAAAAAAAATGGCTATAGGCTGCAGTGTGCCTTATTTTCAGACACAAATATTTTCTTTGCATTAATGGTAATAAAAATGATATAACTTGGCATCAACTGCAAATGTAATCAACAGCTATGGTTCCCAGGTATTTATTATGACTGAAGGTCAGAGTGGAAGAGAGGTTATTAATGAAACTTAAGCCAAACTGTCTCAATTATGCTGCTGGAGGGCGGAGTCCTGACCTTGTCCTCCCCTGCAGCTGCCCAGACCTCCAGACACAGACGAGAAATAAAATCTTACAGCTTCAGGTAGATCCTCCCAGACACTCAAACCTTGCTCCCACTTGAGAACAAAATGAATGAAATGGATATTACTCCACGCTTAGAGCAAGAATGAAGACAGCATGGTTGCTGATAGATCAGGTGTTTCTGGGAGAGATGTGAGAGAATATTACAGTTCTAGATAAATGCTCCAGAAAAAAAAAAAAAAACAACCAAAAAAACAACAACCTTTTCACCTTTCCACACTCTGTTCTGTTCTGTGGAGAATCATTTAGATCTTCTGACAAGGAAACTTCTCAGTAAGTGTTTCCACTGTTTTTCTTGAGTAAAACCCTATAATTTAATCTACATGGTCTTTAAAAGCATATCTTAATGTGAGAGATATGCTGATAAATTTAGTAGTATGTATTAGGCTGGTATCTGTCTCACCTTATCTCAGGTGCCTAATAGTTAGAGGTCTGAGTCTGACCTGGTGACCTCAGACTCACTGTATAGTCAGAAGGAAAAAAACGGGCATTCCCGCTTTGCAATCCATCTTATTTGAGCTAAGTACACAAGACAGGTCAGATGAATTGTGGCCTGGATTTGCTTCCACTGAGTATAACAGGAAGCCAGGGTAACTAGCAGAGGTTTAAATGTTGAACTTTCAGATGTCTCCATTAAGGTAGATGAATTGCACCCTGAAGTTATGCACGCTAATAAATTAAGCAGCAGAAGGGAACATGCCTTCCACTTTGTTGCCGACAACACAAGCAAGTCTGGATGGTACTCAGCTGCTTTTGACCCAGGTGAGCTGTTGCCACCCCAACCAGTTCTGGAGTGAGTTGAGACTATTGTTAAGAGACAGTTTGGATGCGGCTGCTCAGTGTCTGAGGGCACAAGGATCTGGTAAAATGGATGGAGGACTTTCTGCTGGTTAGCTGCAGTGCCAGAGAGTGGCTGTGAGTGCATTTAATTTTCTGGTATGGACACAGTCTTAGTAGCTACAGGAAGCTATTCAGATAAACCCATTTTAAAGCTACAGAAGTCAACTCACACTTTCCTACAGATTTCAGTAGAAGCAGTCTCTAGACAGATATGTGGTAGAAATCCCTTCCTCCAGCCTGCAAGGGCCTCCAGAAAGCAACAGCAATCTCTTTTCAGAAAGTATGAGACACTAATCTTACTGATAGAAAATAACAAAGGCATGAGCAACTGTGTGACAACATCTAGCCAAAACATTGTACTTCAAGACTATGGTTCTGTTCCCACTGACTTTAAAGCTACAGGATCAGGCCTGAAAAGTTTCTGAAAGTTTTTGTTGGAATGATAATGGCCAGAAGTAGAGTTATTTTTATGCTTTATGAGAAACAATGAATAAGAGACCATGCTTAGTTTTCACTGGAAATTCTGAAACAACCAGTTCACTTCAGGGGGAAGGGGGAAAAAAAAAAAAAAAGAGAAAAGTAGCCCTCTGCACTGAATTATTTTTTTCCACTATGGTCATGAACACTTTCAAAGAAGCCTGACTCAGGACAGCCAATGCAGGATCAAGCCAAGCTACTAAAACATCTTTCCTTCCCTTAGACATTTGGGGCCTGTATTCGCTTTGTGTATTTTGTCACTGGGAAATAAACCAGCTGTGTTCTTGAAATCCTTGTTTCTCTTTCTTGTTAGGTCAATCCATTTTTCTGCATTGTGTTTGGCTTTGCTAATATCTGTGAAGGAACCTGTGCTTTGATTAATGGCATCTTGCCTTTTTTTCTTTAAAGTTGCTTATTGTTTTTCATAACCAAGCCAGTAACTAGAATCGATTACACTAAGGAAAGAACGTAAAACTTCAGAAAGATGAAGACAACAATAAGAACTAACAGAAATAACAAACCCCAACCTATTCCACCATCACTTTTGCTTCATAAATTACATGAAAACCCAATATAAAATTCTGTATCTCAACTCTGCTTATAGAATCCTAGAATAATTTAGGTGGGAAGAGACTTTGAGAGTCTTCTAATACCTCCTGATACAAGGAGGGTGAGCTACAGGGTCAGACCAGGTCTTTATCCAGGACAGAGATTGCACTACCTGTCTTGGCAGCTTCGTCCACTGCTTCACTGCCTTCCTGAAGAAAAGGTATTTCATTATATCCAGTCTGAGCTAGTCTTGTTTCAATTTATCTTTGTTGCTCATCCTCCCACCATGTGCTACTGTGTCGAGCTTGGCTCTCTCATGTCACAATGCCCGCCGTTCAGAGTATCAGCCAGTTCCTTTAGTTCAGGGTTACCTGTTATCCGAGACTGCAATCCACCACCTCCTCCAGCTCACCAGTAAAAAAGTTGAACGGGACAGGCACCAGGACAGCTGACTGCAGTACTCCACTAGTTACCAGCCTCCAGGCAAAGTACGACCCATCAACTGCTATCTTTTAAACCCAACCACCAAATCAGATTTTTCACCAGTCCAGAGCATAGCATCCTAGCTGGGGAGACAGGGCTAAAAACCTAGCTTAAATCCAGGTAAATTACATCCACTAACCTCAATTCATCCACAAATCTAGTTCCATTTCACAGAAGACAATTATATTGTCAGAATGAATTATTCTTGGTAAACCTGTGCTGATTGTTCCTCATCACCTTCATCTCCTTTACATACCCAGAAATGGCTTCCACGAGGACTTGCTCAATAATTTTTCAGGGGACCAAAATGAAGGTCACTAGTTTGCAGATGCTTGGATCATCTTTCTGGGGTTTTCTTTAAAACACTGAATAAAATATACTTTCCTCTATTTTTGGGATCTCCTCCCTATCTCCATGACCTTTCAGAAATGGTAGAAATTGATCTTGCTAGGATATGGGTTGGCACTCTCAGATACAACCTATAGGGTCCCAAGGACTCACATGGCTTGAGTTCTCTCACACAGTCCCTGACTTGATCCTCATCAACTGCTTGTACTTCTCTGAGCACTTTGTGTAATCATAGAAGCCTGGGAGACCATCTTGGTGAAAGAAATCATTGAGTACCTCACTCTTATCCATTTCCACTGTTTACTAAGTCACCTGCTCCATTCGGTAACAGTGCCATATTTTCTTTATTCAGCCTTTTACTACTAACATAACACTAGAAGTTCTTGCTGATTTTGATGTCCCTTGCTCAAATTTAAGTGACCTTTGACTTACTTGACACCATAGCTGCATTCCTGGGAAAACTTTGAAATTTTTCTTTTGTAGTACATCCCTGCCTGCTTCCATGTTGTCCATCCAGAAGATGTCAGGCAGATTAATGCTTTCCATTAGAACCAGGGTTTGTGATCTAGAGACTTAATTTATTTAGAAATTATGGAATTTCACAAAGAAATCTCTGATGAAAAGATTTTGCCAAGAAATTTCATTCCTGAAGCCATAACTAACATGTATATTTAACTGTGGTGCTAATAACTTTGAAAATTACTTATTTATCCTGACATTTTTTGATTAAGCTAAAACCGGAACAGGTACAGGAATTTTTCAAGATAATTAGAAGTCATTTTTAATACAGAGGACTCAGGAATATTTTATATTTTATTGATGGTCCATAAAGCAGTTCATAAATATTGACAGTTTTGGTTGGAACAAATGATTGAGTTTTGTTCAGACTCATTGCTAAGGAATAACCTGCAGTACTCACAATCACAGCAAATAGTACCTTCTCAAATGATCTTGTTTCATTTAAATCAACATGACTTTTCAAAAAGCAGCGCATAACTCAATATGAGTAAAGTTGTCAGTACAGTTGAAACCAAGGCATCTATTTCCCCTTCCTTCACTAGAAGGGAGAAAATTTTAATAGGCATAAGTGGGACATGTTTTGCAGAGAAATCTGGCTCAACAACGTGATGGTCCTTTCCTCTAGACACCAACACAAATACTCTGTATTTAATCAACATTTGAATCCTGACATATTTTCAAGAGCTTTTCAAGAATGTCAAAACACTGTATCCCATCTGAGTCCAAGCTTGGGTTATTGAAGGTCTATCTAAAAATTGGAAATTGTTTGGAACAAACTGTTCAGATATCTGAAAAAATGTTCTTTCCCTGCTTGCCAAAACCAGATATTAATATGACATTTTAATCAAATGTACTTGTGCTACTTTTTTTTTCTTTTGTAAATAAAAAGGAAAATCTGACAACAGCAGTACGATTACAGCCTCTCTGCAAATTCAGGCTAGTACCATTGTGCTTGTTATAACTGGGACATATTTGGATGCTTTTACTTTAATCACAGTAGTGAGAGACTTATAACAAAATTCATGAAAGCTCTAACGTGTTGTTTAAATGTTGTAGACCCCCCAGTGTTACCCATATTCTAGGCTTCCAGCATTAAATTTCCTGGTAATGTTGTTAGTTACTCATATGCCTGTAGACATGCCCAGATGGGTTTAAGTCCTAATAAACACTTAATTGACACTTATGCTATTTGGAGATTTATAGCTCAAGTATTCTGTAGCACAAAAGATTTTTTTTTCCCCTGCTTTTTATCAGCTAGTCTGGTGATTCCCCACAGGATTAAATATTTTTTTTTTGTTTAGATGCTTTCTAGAGCTTTCTTTGATGATGTCACAGTGCTCTACAGCAATATTACCAGGTAGGCAGTATGCATCCAACAATTCTGATTCTCAAGTAAGAGAGTTTAGTCAAATGGATACAAGTGAAACTGTGCCATATGTCAAGGCCAAACCAAGGTTTCTGACAGGACTTATTCACTAGCATGGGCATAGTTTCTTTCTTTGGCCAAGCAAGTATTCATTTATGATTTGGGAGATTGGACTGCCTTAACCGCAATATCTCACAGTAGTCTATAGCTAGTAACAGGGCAGCATTTTAGCACGCAGGAGACCTAATGAATCCAGAGTTTGTATACAAAATAAAAGCACTGAAACAAGAAAAGAAAAAATCCCTTTCCATATAGCCTCTATCTTGGTTGATACAGTGCTGTGAGGAGACAAGTATACATTCAAACTACCTAGGCAAAACTAAGTGCAAACACTATTCTTTGATACCTGGGTGAAATCTAGGCACCACTGCTCTCAGAATTGTTTTGTGAGACGGAGATTGCTAAACAGTTAGGGTCCAAGACACATTTTGTGTCTGTGACTTCCAGATGACATTCATGACCTTCTCTCCCACTTCCTGAGCTAGATGACATTCTGTCCAGCGGGTTGAGTTATATGACTGCAGTTCTTATGTATTTAGCACTCATATTTTGGTGTGCAAGGGAGTCCTTGTTCCTGTATAGGGTTGTGCTCTCTGCCAATGATCATGGGTAGCAGCAGGGAAATATTCCCAAAGAATAATTCTAGCATCTGGGGGGATGACAAAAAAAAAAGAAGAATAATTAGAACAGCAAAGTTAGTAAGTGATGTAGTAAGAAAATAAGCCTTTCTGTTTAATTCAGTCTTTGTGAATCCCTTCTGCCTCTTTTGGGAATCTAGTAATTCATACAGGGAAAACTAAACTTGCAACAAACGCATCAAAATTTCTAGAGTTAGAGAGGTCTGCCTGTCTCCACGGCTCATAGCGAGGGAGCTATTGCAAAAATATTCAATCTATTATTGAGACCCTGGGCTGGTCAAATTTCTGATCCAACGGGAGACAAAAAGACACATTTCAAAGCAGTCATTCTCCACCAGTGTATCAACAAAAATCCCTCTGGTTTACAGTTTGTGGAAAATAACTCTACCATGTCAGTTCATCTTTTTAAGAAAACCATGCAACAGTATGCTTAAATGATGTCCTAACTTGGTATTCTTTTCTGAAAAGATACTCTTCATTGTTTTGTGTCTGGTATGTTTTAAAAAATAATTCACATCCTATCATAAAGTACAGCTGCTACGTCAATAGAACATATTTTCTGCAAGGAACTGCATTGAAAGTGAGCCCATCTATATCTATTTTGAGTAAATAGTGTTTTTCCTAGTGTTTTTTTCTAAGTGGTCAAGGACCTTTCTTGTTTGCATCCTTTCTAAATTTGCTTACAGGTATATTAACATTACATTCCTCGTGTGTACTAGAAAAATATCTGCCTTGTTTGTTGTACTTCAAATTAACACCAAGATGAAGGACATGCAAAAGATTTCAAAATATTGTGTCAAAATGGTTATTGCATGTCATTTGCATGCACTAAAGGGACTCTGTCAGGTTAAATTAGGCCCCAGATTGTGTTTTGGTAAAGAAAAGCCTTTAAAAGTCCTAAAAATTAAACATTTTCATGATTATTTGTTCAACAGGAATCTTTTCTTTTCCCTTTTCTTTTCTTTTTTTTTTTTTTTTTTTTTTTTTTTTTTTTTTTTTTTTTTTTTTTTTTTTTTTTTTTTTTTTTTTTTTTTTTTTTTTTTTTTTTTTTTTTTTTTTTCTTTCTTTTCTTTTCTTTTCTTTTCTTTTTTCTTTTCTTTTCTTTTCTTTTCTTTATTTCTTTTCTTTTCTTTTCTTTTCTTTCTTTTCTTTTCTTTTCCTTTCCAAGCATTCACCTACAGTATTCATCACGCAAATAGTACATTGTTGGGCTAAACACTGCTGGCCCATGAGAACCTAAAAGCTCTGAACTAAGTTTAAAGAAGTTGTAAAGCTTTACACAACAAGATGGGTTTTGCTGTCAAAGTAAAGAAATAAGGGCAAATAAAGAGTATGGAAGATCAGGGAGGGATATTCCCACATATAAGAGAGAAATTAAAGGAGATTTGTTAGAGCCTGTTTAGAGAAAGGTGGATATGTTCTTTTATTTTTGTAGTAGGAAGAATAGTATTGAAGAATATTCATTTCATTAAAGAAAATATAAGCACTACATTTATGTTATAATAATAATCTGCTTAAATACAGTAATTTTTACCTGGAAAACAGCTCTAAAGTAAATTTTCTCGGGCATATATTAGATTCCAAGTCAACACATTACGGTTGCAAAATGTAAAATATTACACATGTCAATAGGTTATAAAACCTTCGTGTATGTTGTGTTTTATTCTTGAGGATTTTATGAAAATACGTTGTATTTAAATTGAGAAAAAAAAAAACGACAAAAAAGATTCCAAGTGCTCTACGTCTGTCTGAAAGCCTGAATGTTGTCAGAAAAAGATTAGTCTTTGTGTCCATTTTTTCACATGAAAACTTGAAGAATAAAGAAAAGTATACAGTTAAGACATTAAACTTATGAACTCGGAAAAGGGTGGGGTTTTTTTAAATGTTGTAACTATCAGAAATATGTCTTCTTTCATGTTCTCTTAACTTCAATAGAATTTTCATAGAACTTTTTTTTAGAATAAGACTTTGTTAATATGGATATCAATTTAAATGTGTAAATATGAATATGCACAAATTCAAAAAGAGACAATTGAGATGACAATATATAGGGGATTTAAAATGGTGATTAGATAGTCAGTATCCCTGTTCTTGAACTGACTGCCACTATTTGTTTCTAGTCTCATCTTGGTTTTTGACCTTCTCGGTGACCCTAGAATTGGTAATCTCTGCCTTCCTTAATTGTGAAATGGGAATGATATCAAATTTGTTCATATGATTCTTTATGTCTTCTGTTGGAAATAAGGGTTTATTACATAACATGTATTAGTGTTAGTAACAGTATTATTATTAATATTTATCAGTATTTTACATGGGCCCAAGACACAGAAATCCTAGGATCATTTACTAAGTGCAGCAGGTTATTTCCTTTGCAACTGGAAAAGCCATAAAATCCTTGGTGCTTCTTGTCTGATCCAAATTATTGAAATAATCTTCCCCTGCCCTCTTCATTTCATTGATTTAGATTGTAAGCTCTTTTATGAAAATATTTTTCCTAATACATATTTATACATTTCATTAGAACCACTATAAACACATACATACAGAAGTGGTTTATGTGGACCACATGGGATCAAATTTCTCATAGGTTTTCCAAACTTTTGTGCTTTTTCCTCGTTTGACCCTCAGCCTTGGGCTAGCATTAATCCTTTCCTCACCTCATTCAGCTGAACAACATCTCACCTCCCCAAAATTGCCTGTGCATTTTTGGCCCTCCTGCTGTCTTCTGATAACCTGTAAATATAACTGCTTCACCTCTAGGATGCGTCCATGTCAACTCTCTTCTGCTTTGCCTTTATTGCAACTTGGGTTTCTCTGCTTTTGCAAGAACAAGAAATTTCCCAATACAATTATCCTGTGAAATAGAAAAGTCTCTTCAAGGCAAGAAATGCAAACTGATTGTAGTGTCAGTATGAATGTGTTTAAAACAGAGGCAAAATAACTCGAATTCCACTATGCTGGGAAACCATCTTAGTCTGTGGGCCATAGAAGCAGGCTCCCTTTTGTTTGCCGTCTTCTAAACAGGTCATTTCTAGACTTGTGGTGCCATGAAATCCAATTTTAATGAGAAGACTAAAGAGTATTCCTGTCCTTCTGTCTATCCCATTCGTACTGTCTACAGTTTGTTGATCAGGGTAGGAGTATCCTTAGATAGATACTATAATTTCTTCCCCTTCAAAAGGAAAGGCAGCAAGATCATAGTTATCCCATGTCTTGCTTTAGCAAGCTAAATTAATGGGAAAGCAGTTATTTTAAAAAAACAAATACATTTTAATTTCAATAAATGGAGGTATTTACCACTTTGCATTACACTGGTAGCAAAGCAGCTAACATGGTTACTCCAGCAGTAAAACAGAATTAAAAGGGCAGACTGTTCGTCAGAAGTCTGATGAAAAATGCACTGATATCTTGATTGCTTTTAATAAGAGACAAGGACGAACAAATTCTGTTTTATTAGACTTTTGACGATGCTGTCTTTGAATTCTCAGATATTTGTTCTCCATGAGCTTGCAACAGTTTGACTTTAAGTCCCAGTTTAAAAATTAAAAACAAACTCTCCTTAAACAGACCTGGAACTTATCCAGAGATCCAGGAGCTGTTTATTTCTTTTGGATGACATAAAAATCACATGCATCTACTGGTTCCAATCAGTCCAAAAGGCTGAAGAAAAATGGAGGGAAATGGTTGCCAAGAAGACATTTACACTGAGTTCCTCAAATTATGTAGTGAAAGGGTCATTTATACTTTTGCCCCTACCTTCATGCATAGGACAGTGTGCAGCTTCCCTTCTCCAGGAGCTGACTGGAAAACAATAACTCTTTGCCTTTGGGTTCCCACCTCTCCAGAGAAGCAGTGATTTACCCCATATTAACCTCTCATTTCTCCCCTGTCCCACTGCATGAGTTATTCCCTCAGGAAAAGAGTATTCCCAGACAAGTGCAGTGGAATAGAGAACAAGGAATTTGAATGCCTAAATGTAACTTATAGTTTCATATTACCTTGAATTACACTTGATCAGGGCTGTACCATGAAACGCTGGGCTGAACTAGACTGTTTAGACCAGAGATTCTCAGCAGGTGGCATGAAGAACTTCAGCTTCTGTGTTCCAGAGCCCTGTGTTTTACTTACTACCAAGTTGATGGATGAAAGATTGGCTGGTTAGCTCAGTCTGGTACACAGTATCCCCTGAGGGGCTGGCCAACTGCATTTCATGCTTGGAAATGCACAACTCATGGATACCATGTGAGGGCTATACTGAACAAGTCCAACTTGGAATTTGCGGCTACATAAATACTCGTAAATATAGACAAACCCAAGACATTGCTTTAAATACTGATGCTTAGTTACATGCTCCTTCACATGGCCTTTGCCTCCTAACGTGCTCCTTTATTAGATGAAAGACATGGACCAGTTGGAGCACGTTCAGAGGAGGGACACAAAAATGATCAGGGAGTCTGAGCACCTCCTCTGAGAGGACAGTCTGGGAGAGTTGGGGTTGTTTAGCTTGGAGAAGGCTCCAGGAACACTTTATAGCAGCCTTTCAATACTTAAAGAGGGCTTACAAGAAAGATAGGAACAGACTTATTAGTAGAGCTTGTAGCAATAAGAAAAGAGGTAATGGTTTTAAACCAAAGGAAAGTAGCTTCAGACTAGATGTAGGGAAGGAGTTTTTTATGATGAGGGTAATGAAACACTGCAACAGGTTGTCCAGAGAGGTGGTGGAGGCCCCATTCCTGGAGACATTCAAGGTCAGGTAGGATGGGGCCCTGAGTGATCTATCTAGTTGAACATGTCCCTGCTCACTGCAGGAGGCTTGGATTTTATAAAACAGTAATATTTCAGGAACCTGTCCTGAAAAACACACAGTCTGTTGCCCTGACCATGCTACAATCCTTGAGTTCCTATGTGTACACTATGTGTTGTATTTACAGTTGAACTGCAAGGAACTTCTCACATATATCACATTACTGAGGTACCAGTTCAGACTTACGAGAGCCTGATTTGCAAGTCTTAAGCCATTAAACACTCTCACTTTCTTTGTTCCTTCTCTACCCATTTTCCATTGCTTTGGGGTAAATTTCTGGAAGAGCTCAGTGGGATATCTGGAAGACATCAGAACAGGAGTTCTGATCTTTGAGTCAATCTTTTAGTGGGACTGATTTTGCCATTTCATTCTCTCTAAATAAAAGAAGACTGATACAGACTGAATCTAGAGTATGATATGTGCATGTTCAAAGTCTTGTGGGATCCCTTACACATAGCAGAAAAATTTCAGTTGTGGTAGTGTATTTAAAGCAAGAATTATATGTAGGGGTAAAAAAATTAAAACTTGCTAGTTAATAAATTCACTACTTCTACAGACAACTTGATGCTTGATAGACACTTTGTACTTTCATGAATACTGCTCTCCAGACAGCAAGTTCCTACTGCAACCTGGTGTTGACTTGATTTTAGGGAGCCTTTCATGTGTAATAAAATCAGAACTTTAAAAGGAGAAATCCTCTGTAAGCATAATCTTTCATGTATTTAATATAGACCAATTTAGACCAATATTAACACTGCAGCAACTTCTGTTTAAAGACATACAGAAACCAGTTTCATGTAGAATGCAGAAGCTATGCTTCAGGGAAAAAGAAAAAGTTCCTGACATTTGCAAAGTGTTTTGTTTTATATTTATTTGTTTGTTTTGGTTGGTTAGTTAGTGGGAATATAGCACTTTTCTGCAGCTCCCTACCTTGGTGGGTTTCTATTATCTGAAGGGCTTACATTCACACAAAGCATTCTGAAAATGGCAATTTGTCATCTTCTGGGAAAGATTAAAGAGGAATCAGTTACAAGACAGTCTGCTGCTTATATTTACTCTATATACATCAACACTTCTTCCTACCTTAGTGAAATCACAGACTAGCACATGAGTAATTTGTGTATCTGTAACAAGTTTACCTGATATTAAGGGCTGATTGAATATGAACCACAGGCTAGAGCCTTTTGTCTCAATATTTGCCCTTTTCTTGCTGTTACGCATTACCCATTGATTTAAAGAGCACAAACATTTCTCGATGGTGAGAGTTAATCTCTCTTTCATGCTTGTTTACACACTCTCTTCAGCCCACGAAGACAGTTGCACTTTTCACCTTGGTCTACAAGTAGTCAAGCAAACAAATGTCCCAAACCTGAGCAACTCCCTTTTGTGTCCACCCCTGTTTGTTTACCTCATGCTTCTGTTCACTGTTCCTAACTTGGATATATGTTCATTTTAGAGCTAAGACCCTGAGATCAAAGGGTCTGAAGGCACACCATGAGAACACTAGAGAGCAAAGGGCTGGACTGACCTTTGCTCAAATTCTTTAGTTTCAAAACTGTTTCTGGTAATAAATTTTGTGTGTACATATATGTGTGTGTTTACTTGTGTACGCATATGCACACATACAGTAAATAGTGAGTGTAGTATAGTATAGTATAAAATACAGAGACATTACACATCTCTATAAATAAAATTATGCAGAAACATTACTTTCCATGAAGAAAAATCAAGTGTGTGCTTAATTTAAATCCAAGAATTCCTCAATAGGACAGGGGTTGTGTGTTTTCTTCAAATATTTAAGATTAAAAGGACAGAAAAAATATCCTTGTTTTCATGTATATGATAACTGATCTGCTCAAATGCATGTTTTTTTTCTTCTTATGCTAACTCAAATTTCATAAATTCTTTGTTCCATGATGTACATGTAAATAACCAAATGACCGTTGGTGACTTTTACAGAGTGACAAGCACTCTGGTCCCAACTCAGCTAAGTACTTAACCGAGGGCATATCTATTGAGGTCGTTATTTGCAGGCAATTGGTAAAAATATAATCTCATACAGCAAAACTGTTTTTCTTCAGCTGAATCACTATTATGGTTTCTTGTGCTTGGAAGGAAATTCAGCTACAATATATTACCCAATTTACATATGCAGTAAAATTTCCAAATAATCCACTTATTCCAAGAAATAGTAATGTTTCTTGCATTTTTAAAGACTGTGTCCTAAAGTCTGCTGACTATAATCTACTTAGAAGCCTCAACATTAGCTCAGATTGGAGGTGTTTTGTTCATAGCTATGCTGTTCTCTTACTTCAGAAGAATGAACCCATGATAATGTCCGACCCATCCGACCCACAGGGAAGTCTGCTGCCTCCCTGGGGCCCGAGTTAAGGATGTTAGCAAGAAACTTCCTGGTCTGGTCAAACCCACGGACTATTACCCGCTTTTGGTTATGCAGATCGGTAATGATGAGATAGTAGAGAGACGGCCAGAAGCAATCAAAAGGGACTTTAGGGCACTGGGGCGGATGCTAGAAGGGTCAGGCGCACAGGTTGTGTTTGCCTCTATTCCTTCAATTATGAGGGAAAATAGTGGAAGGTTTGACAAAGTGCAGCAGATTAATACTTGGCTAAAGGCATAGTGCCAGCGGTCTAGCTTTGGATTTTTTAACCATGGGGAGATCCACAGGGCACCTGATCTACTGAAACAAACTGGGGTTCAAATGACACAAAGGGAAAAAAGGATCCTTGGTCATGAGCTGGCAGGACTCATAGAGCGTTCTTTAAACTAGATATGAAGGGGGATGGGGTTATAGCTGGGATTGCAACGGGGCAGTGCTCTAGAAATTATGAGGACCGGGTGGCCTTCCATCCCCCTAGGGTGAGATCAGTGTGCTCAGCTTGCTCCCTGAAATGCTTATACACCAATGCACGCAGCATGGGGAATAAGCAGGAGGAGCTAGAAACCTGGGTTCGGGCAGGAGATTATGATCTGGTGGCAATTACAGAGACATGGTGGGACAGCTCACATGACTGGAATGTGGTCATGGGTGGCTATGTCCTTTTCAGGAAAGACAGGCCAGCCAGGCGAGGTGGTGGAGTCGCTCTTTACGTGAAAGAGCAACTACAATGTCTTGAATACCATCCAGGCATGGACGAGGAGCAAGTTGAGAGTGTATGGGTTAGAATTAAGGGGCAGGCTGGCAGGAGAGATACTGTCGTGGGTGTCTATTACAGGCCACTAGATCAGGGTGAGGAAGTTGATGAGGCCTTCTACAGGCAGCTGAGAGCGGTCTCACAATCACAGGTCCTGGTTGTCGTGGGGGATTTTAACTTCCCTGATATTTGCTGGAAGGACAACTCAGCCAGCCAGCCACAGTCCAGGAGGTTCCTCCAGTGCATCGATGATAATTTTCTGATGCAAATGGTGGAGGAGCCGACTAGGAGAGGAGCACTGCTGGACCTCATCCTCGCTAACAAGGAGGATCTGGTTGAAGCAGTAAAGGTTGAGGGCTGCCTTGGCTGCAGTGACCATGAAATGGTGGAGTTCAGGATCTCATGTAGCAGAAACAAAATAGCAAGCAGAATTGCAGCCCTGGACTTTGCCAAGGCAAACTTTGGATTTTTCAAGCAATTACTAGAGAAAAATCCCATGGGCAAGGCTGTTTGAAGGTAAAGGGGCCCAAGATAGTTGATTAGCGTTCAGGGACTGCTTCTACCGTGCTCAAGATCAGAGCATCCCGACACGTAGGAAGTCAAGGAAGGGAGCCAGGAGACCTGCGTGGCTAAACAGGGATCTGCTGGGTAAGCTCAAGGGCAAGAGGAGAATTTACAGATCTTGGAAGGCAGGGCTGACCACTTGGGAAGAATATAAGGCTGTTGTCCGAGGATGTAGGGAGGCAACTAGGAAAGCAAAGGCCTCCCTAGAATTGAACCTGGCGAGAGGGGTCAAGGACAACAGGAAGAGCTTTTTCAAATACGTGGCAGATAAAACTAACACCAGAGGCAATGTAGGCCCACTGATGAATGAGGTGGGTGCCTTGGTGACAGAAGATACAGAGAGTTTGGGGCCGAGTCTGGCTGGATGCCTGTGTCTAGTGGGGTCCCTCAGGGGTCAGTGCTTGGGCCGGTGCTGTTTAATATATTCATCAACGATCTGGATGAGGGATTAGAGAATGTTGTCAGCAAGTTTGCTGATGATACGAAGTTGGGGGGAGTGGTTGACACACCAGAAGGCTGTGCAGCCATTCAGAGAGACCTGGACAGGCTGGAGGGCTGGGCGGGGAGAAATCTGATGAAGTTTAATAAGGGCAAGTGTAGAGTTTTGCACTTGGGAAAAAATAACCCCATGTGCCAATATAGGTTGGGGACTGCCCTGCTGGAGAGCAGTGCAGGGGAAAGGGACCTGGGGGTTCTAGTGGACAGCAGGATGACCATGAGCCAGCAGGTGCCCTCGTGGCCAAGAAGGCCAATGGCATCCTGGGGTGTATTAGAAGGGGAGTAGCAAGTAGGTCAAGAGAGGTCCTCCTGCCCCTCTACTCTGCCCTGGTGAGGCCGCATCTGGAATATTGTGTCCAGTTCTGGGCCCCTCAGTTCAAGAAGGACAGGGAGCTGCTTGAGAGAGTCCAGCGTAGAGCCACAAAGATGGTGAAGGGAGTGGAGCATCTCCCTTATGAGGAAAGGCTGAAGGAGCTGGATCTCTTTAGCTTGGAGAAGAGGAGGCTGAGGGGTGACCTCATCAATGTTTATAAATATGTCAAGGGGGAATGTCAGGAGGATGGAGCCAGGCTCTTTTCAGCGGCGTCCACTGACAGGACAAGGGGCAATGGGTGGAAGCTGGAACACAGGAGGTTCCAGAAAAATATGAGGAAAAACTTTTTCACTGTGAGGGTGACTGAGCACTGGAACAGGCTGCCTAGGGAGGTTGTGGAATCTCCATCTCTTGAGACATTCAAAACCCGCCTGGACGCGTTCCTGTGCGCTCTAGTGTAGGTGATCCTGCTCTGGCAGGGGGGTTGGACTAGATGATCTTTGAGGTCCCTTCCAACCTTTAACATTCTGTGATTCTGTGATTCTGTGAGAAGGCAGAGTTACTGAATGCCTTCTTTGCCTCTGTCTACTCTGCCGGAGGCTGTCCTGAGGAGCCCCGTTCCCCTGAGGCCCCAGAGGAAGTCAGGGCAGTGGAGGAGTTTGCTTTAGTCGATGAGGACTGGGTTAGGGACCAATTAAGCAACCTGGACATCCATAAATCCATGGGTCCAGATGGGATGCATCCACGGGTGCTGAGGGAGCTGACTGATGTCATTGCTAGACCACTCTCCATTATCTTTGCCAAGTCTTGGGAGACGGGAGAGGTGCCTGAGGACTGGAGAGAAGCAAATGTCACTCCAGTCTTCAAAAAGGGCAAGAAGGAGGACTCGGGTAACTATAGACTGGTCAGCCTCACCTCCATCCCTGGGAAAGTGATGGAACGACTTATCCTTGGTGCCATCTCAAGGCATATCAGGGATAAGAGAGTCATTAGAGACAGTCAACATGGCTTCACCAAAGGGAAGTCGTGCTTGACTAACCTCATAGCCTTTTATGAGGATATAACAAGGTGGATAGATGATGGCCGAGCGGTGGATGTGGTCTACCTTGACTTCAGTAAAGCATTTGACACAGTCTCCCACAGCATCCTTGCTGCTAAACTGAGGAAGTGTGGTCTAGACTCTCGGGTAGTGAGGTGGACTGCGAACTGGCTAAGGGGAAGAAGCCAAAGAGTTGTGGTCAATGGGGCGGAGTCTGGTTGGAGGCCTGTATCCAGTGGAGTCCCTCAAGGGTCGGTACTGGGACCAGTATTATTCAATATATTCATCGATGACTTGGATGAGGGACTAGAGAGTACTATGAGCAAGTTTGCTGATGACACCAAGCTGGGAGGAGTGGCTGACACACCAGCAGGCTGTGCTGCCATCCAGCGAGACCTGGACAGGCTGGAGGGTTGGGCGGGGAAAAATTTAATGAAATATAACAAGGGTAAATGTAGGGTCTTGCATCTGGGTAGGAACAACCTCGGGTTCCAGTATAAGTTGGGGAATGACTTATTAGAGAGTAGTGTAGGGGAAAGGGACCTGGGAGTCTTGGTGGACAGCAGGATGACCATGAGCCAGCACTGTGCCCTTGTGGCCAGCATCGCCAATGGCATCCTGGGGTGTATTAGAAGGGGGGTGGTTAGTAGGTCGAGAGAGGTTCTCCTTCCCCTCTACTCTGCCCTGGTGAGACCCCATCTGGAATATTGTGTCCAGTTCTGGGCCCCTCAGTTCAAGAAAGACAGGGAACTGCTGGAGAGAGTCCAGCACAGGGCAACTAGGATGATTAAGGGAGTGGAGCATCTCCCTTATGAGAAAAGACTGAAGGAGCTGGGGCTCTTTAGTTTGGAGAAGAGGAGGCTGAGGAGTGACCTCATTAATGTTTACAAATATCTAAAGGGTGAGTGTCACGAGGATGGAGCCAGGCTCTTCTTGGTGACAACCACTGATAGGACAAGGGGTAATGGGCTGAAACTGGAACATAAGAGGTTCCGCTTAAACTCGAGAAGAAACTTCTTCTCAGTGAGGGTGATGGAGCCCTGGAACAGGCTGCCCAGGGAGGTTGTGGAGTCTCCTTCTCTGGAGGCATTCAAGACCTGCCTGGACACGTTCCTGTGTAGCATAGTCTAGGCATTCCTGCTCTGGCAGGGGGATTGGACTTGATGATCTTTCGAGGTCCCTTCCAATCCCTAACATTCTATGATTCTATGTCACAACATGTAGTCCATGTGAACATTGGTTTTCACCAAACTACTCCAGTCATGCTGACATTGGGTCTCAGATATACACTGAGTTCACAAATCTTCATAGCCCGTCCTGCCAGGACCCACCACAACTTTGTGTGCTCCATCTACTGCCACATCATTCCTCATCACTCCTCAGGATATCTAAAAATAGTATTATCTACCTGTACTTCACAGAAAAAGAAAGAGGGAGAAGGACAATAAAAGTTCTGCCAGGACATGAATCCACTAAAAACTACTTTCTTTGTGCATCTAGATCACACAGAAAAAGGTGATCTTAACCAGCATCCCAGCGACTCAGACTCCTTGCTTCTTATAAAGAAAAATGGCCCTTTTTCTCTTGACTTCTAAGCCAGCACACATCATTGTCCTGAAAATTCTCTAAATCTTAGGGAATTTTCTGCCACAACTGGCATGTGGCTGAGAGCTTTAGTGTGTTATTTTTTTGGAAGGATCTCATAAGCTCAGCTCAGCATTAAGAGAGTTCAAAGGCTGCAGGAGTAAAACATAAACTATTGATAACAGTGGTTAATGTGTTATTAATACACTAATGTGTGTGTTTAATAGCTTTTGGAAATTTTGCATATAAAGCTTTTTTTTCCCCAAGTACAAAGTCAGCAGGTGACATGTAGTCTACCCATTTTATCTCTAGAGAGTCAGCTTCAACTCTAAGACTCCACAAAAGCCAAGCGATATGAAGAGATGTGAAAGAGTCTCCTAAGCAACCATAGCTGGAGGTAAATGGGACTCAGCAGTGACACATTATTCAAGCAGCTAAACAGCAGTTACATAATATATTCTGTGTCAGGTGGTTCTCCGTCAGCACAGCAGGTGCTTGGAATATCACCCCAGGGTGTCCATAGCTTTTCAGTCCTACCTTTTCAAAATTCCTCAGAATTTCAAATCTAAAGATATCAGTAAAAATGCATAGCAGAATGGGCTGAATTTTTGACAGCAGTATGATATGTATTTTCTTCTAAGTCACACCCATTCCCACTAGGCTAATTTCTACCTGTGTGCTTTTGTTTTCTTGCGTAATGAATCTGTTTTGTGTTCAGAAATAACACACCTATCTGGGCTTGCCTTGGCAGCCTAACAGGTTGTGCTGCTTCGAGCTAATCTTTGACACATGTCTGCTCACATACTGGACATAGCTACTTACAGGAGCTGGCAAGGGAGTCGATGGTTGAGGTTACATGCACATATTCAGGATTGGCATCAAACTAGATTGATATTATCCCTGACTCTGTTGTGCCTTGTTGCTAGACAGATTTGGCTTGTCTGGGAAACTTGATCTTAGCACTCACCCTCTAATATCATAAAAGAGAGGCCCAGTCAGGGCAGCACAAGGTTTGAGAAAGCCTAAGAAGTGATGGGAAGAAAGGGAAAGATGTGATTACCTTTTCCCATTTGTCAGTGAGGAACAAACATTTTCCTAGAAGCCAGATTTGATGCTTAGTCCTTACTAGTAAGAGACTGAAATGGGATTTCTGTGCAGCATGGAGAGGCCTTCCTCTTAGGGACACTTTCTTGCTAGTGTAATAACACAGAGACACCAACAAATGAGAGAGCTGTCACACAGCTTCTGAAGAGACATTCAACACTGGAACATACTCACAGAAGTGTTGCATTTCACCTTGCTCCATGTTGTGAGGCATGGGGGTGCCAGTTTTCCTTGTAGCTTCAGAGAGTTCACTGAAAGGCTTTGTGACACTTGGAGATTGTTAGGGTTTTCCTTTGGGTGCTCCGAATGGAGCACTTCAGTGGTACTTTGGCATGCACTCTGAGGCCAAGGCCAGCGTGTCTGCAACAGCAATTTTCTTTAGGTCAAGAACACACTTCAGAAGCTAACCATCCAGTTAACCCTTCCAAATACTTCTTGGGTTGCATCATGGAGTGGTCTTGTAGCACAGGAAATCAATACTTTTTGGGTCAACATAAACCAAACAGTGCTCTTTGACATTGTGAATAACATGCAAGTGGCAATGGGCTGAAATCTGTGGGATAAAACCGGAATTAATTCAAAGCCAAGCTCCTGAAATGTGTATAATGGGGTTATTGCATGCTCAACACTAATGGTTTAATAGATATGTTTCCATCAAACTTTGCTAGTGTAAACAGAGCTCGTGTAGACTCTTGGGAAGCTGAACCTGAGGGTGTTGCTGGAGGCATTTTGTAATGGCTAACATTTCTGAAGACAGTGCAAGAAATCACCACTTGAGCCTCTTCACATACGGGGAAAGGCTTCTTGATACCCTCATTAAAAATATCTATTGTTGCAATTATTATGTTTTGTTTCTGTGGTGGTAAGTGTTACAGCAGCCTAATACTTCAGTAGGAGTCCAGTGAACCCATCCTGCTAGGCAAGGCCCATGCATGGAATAACAAGATTTAATCCTTTTAACTTTTAGTATGAGTGTAAAGCTTTTGTTGATCTATGCCCCGAAGCTTAAGGGTTTATTTTGTTTCCATGCTTTATTTATACCAGTGACATTTGTGCTGTGTTATTTCAATGTTTTTTTCAGAGGCCTTTCAGAGAGTGTACTTTATGTTATGGCTTATTCATAATGCTGCTGCTTGAGTGATAACTTGTTTCAGTGCTAAGATGATAAAGCATGCTCTGTCAATCCTGAGATCTTCACACCAGCTTTTGATGGCATGTCTAACAAAAATAAAATAAAACTAAATTAAATGCATGAATTCATATCCTCTTTGTTGTATCAAAGGCGGAAGGCCCAGAACCATCAGCACAAATAGGTGTAAATTTATATAATGCAATTTTCATGTGAGGTCTTTTTGAGATGATAAATAATTATGAAATGTTGTTTTAAATGTCTGTGTCATTCACAAGTTCCAAACCTACTGAATTTTGCATGGTTACTATCGCAGATCTTGGAATCCAGGCTAACTTTCCCAATGTCTCAATTATGCATAAGTGGGGAGTCTCATAAATTCTGAGCATTTCTGAAATCTGGCTATGTTCCAGCAATCACTATCCACGTCCCACCTACTAAGTGATGATAGAGCTGGTCTTCAAGCTCCTAGCAGCTACTTAGGTCTCTTGCTTTCTACTACACATTTGTGCAGTTGACTCTGCCTTTTTACTCATTAATCTGGTTATAACTTAGGTGATCTTTCTGCATGATGTCATTTAAAAAAAATAGAGGAGGAGGAAGATCTGAAAGATACTGAGGTCTTTTACATGGAACAGCCATTGGAATCCAGAAGAATACTTCTGAAATATACTGACTGACTTTAGATCCTTCACCATGTGAATTCCTTTGCTTGTTGTATCCTCTCTGTCTCATTCTCCCTCCTCCTTTTTTTCTTTCTATGCACCATCACTTTCCTCGCTGTCAGCAGTGTTTAGAATTTGCTGTTGACTGATTTATAATCTTTGCACCAAAATAATGCAAACTACAAATTGTAGCTTTCCCCATGTTTTAACCGTCACTGTTGCTTTTTGTGTTCTTTATTTTTTTCCTCAGTGAAAATCTCAAATGTCTCAGGTCCCTTATTTGTATCTTCCTTACAACAGAACCAAACAATTCCCCAAGACTTTACGTCTGGCTGTGTGCTTCAGTCTTTTGGACTAATTGGGATTACTTCACAGTATTTTGATTAGTTTTAAAATGTAATTCACTTCTTACTGGTAGCTATGACCTATGGGTAATAATGTAGTGTCTATAAAGAATCAAAACATTTCAGAGAGAGAAAAATGAGCCATAACAAGGTTATCCACAGCTTGACTTTTACTTCTCGTATCAGATTTTCCGGTACGTCTGATATTCTATTGCCTATAAAAACTTTTGTAAATTTCTCCTTAGTAAATGCTGGGTCCTCTCTCATAGGAATTGTATTTTCTTAATATTATAATAAGAAAATAAACCATTTGAAGATAAGCATAACAGAAATGAATGCTTCTAGTTCTGTTGAACAGGAGTATTATTCAAGAATGACAGCAACCTGGTAATTATTATTTTATGCTCATGTCATTAGCTTCATAAAAATATGTGTAATTTTCCCTTCTTGAGCCTGTAACCAAGCTCAAGTATTTGTTGCCCTGGGTTCTTGGAGTTAGTGGACCCCTATTTTTATAACCAATCTGAAGATGCTTCCCTTAGAGTTTGGGAAAGAGGATGACTATAGCCATAACTGTTCTGATTTTTATGATTAAAAACAAGTAAACTTGACATGCAAAGTATGGTAATGTTATGGTGTAGTGGGAATGCTCTTGTTGTCTCAAAGAAAGTAGTCCTTAACTGAATGAGTCCTTACTATGAATACTATTTTAGTCAGTGTGAATTAAATCATTAGAACTAAGCTCAGAAATAGCAAGGGAAGATTTTGATATATGCCCCAAACTACCTAATCTATTATTAAAAATACAATGCAGAGACAGAGGAGAGAGACAATAGAAATGTCTTTTTTATTATTGTGATTTGCTTATGTTATTCCATGTTAAATATCTTTCAGTGACATTGTTGCAGTTTACTTTGGGAACTTTTAGACACGCTTGACCTATAATGTGCACACTATAAAATTAATTTAATGTTTTACTACATTTGCCTTTGAACATGGGTCCTCTTCATTTTTTATGGTTAAGTGAAACGGGGAATGTTAAATTCCAGAGTTGGCAGCCGTGTGCTCTAGTAGTTATTCATTTCTACACCACAGATTTTGTTTCAAAGGCATCATTCCTGAGCTGGATTGTATCCATTTTTCTGGGTGCTGTTCTGCACACTGCTCCCCAAACATGAATAAACATTCTTATTCTTGCTGATTTTTTAAAAGTACCATAATCTGTAACTTAATACATGGAAAACTAGTTCTGGGAATTCTATAAACAAATTATATAGAGAGATGTATAAAAACCTCCATTGTTCTTCTGAATATTTGGACTTCCAATATTTTTCCCACAAAAACCTCCAGACCTTTTGTTTATAAGAAAATTGTGCTGGAAGGTTACCTGTCATCGAAGACAAAAAGAAGATTTGATTTTATTTTACCTAGCTGTAATTAACTTACCTGTTGCATACCTGGAGGAGACGTTGAATAAACAGGTAGAAATCTTCAACGTGCAAAGTAATGGATGTTGACGTCGAAGACTACTTTACGCAGTATAATCATTGTAAACATTGTCTGGCATAGTGCAAGGAAATCATGGAGCAAAAGATGAAAAATGCTAAAATTAATTTTTAGTGAGATTGTCACACAAAACTTCAATCATTTAGGCCTGAACCCCAACACCCCCTCAATGTCTCTTTGTACACAATTAATTATGTCAAATATTGAAGATAACAAATCATCTCAATTATGCCTAATTGCAGCTAACCTGAACTCTGGTGGGTGATTTTGCTTCTCTCCAGTTTGATCTGCATGGAAACCAGGGTAAGGAAGGAGACAGGTGAACAACCATGTCTCTTTGACACAGCTGGGACACGCACAGGTTTTTTCTCAGAAAACTTGGTTTAGGCAAAAAGTTAGATGTCTATCAAAGGTTGAAATAATTGTGCTCCTAAGAGTTATCTATTGCTTTCTTTTGGCTATGAAGTGCAATGGTTAACCAGCTTAGATTTAGGCAGAAAACTCTTACATGTCTAGGCTAGATAAAATGAGATCACCTGTTTGTCTCCAGAAAAAAAAAGAAGTCAGACTATGACACAATTACGTTTCCTTCCCGAGGTGGGAAGAAGCTTAAAGCAAGGAAAACCCACTGAGTTTTCAGTCCTGCCTTCTAAAATGCCACAGAATGGAGTGCAGTTTCAGTTTTGACCTTGAAAAATGACTGTATTTCAAAGAATTGTTTTACGTCCTCTAGGTTTTAAAGGAAGCCTGTTAATGCAACATTCTGCAGAAAAACGATAGTGCTAGACTCTCAGATGTTGCAAAGGCAAATAGCTGCTGTACTGCAGTAAATATTTTGGTTTTTGAAAGGTGTTTATATGTTTCTGATGTTACTGTTTGTTTAGCTGGTAAATATTTCAATTGCTGCTATCTTTTCAGATTTTTCTCTTTTCGTGTTTGTTTTTCGTTTTGGTTTTTTTTCCCCCCATGTTTCTAATTTCTGGAAAAATAGCTCATTCTTATGTATTCTAAACCCTTCTTTCCTCACAAAAGGAATAACTCCTCTTCCGCTGGGGTTTATTTATTTAATCTATAACTATTTTTAAAAATAAGTTTAGCAGGGTAGCCTCTGACTAATTGTACTGAGAGATATTTTATTTATTTTATTTTATTTTATTTTATTTTATTTTATTTTATTTTATTTTATAGATGGTCTCACTTACATTGAACTTTTAAAATAGCAGCTCTTTTCCTGTAGCAAATAAAACTAAGTCTTCAGTTTTTCCAAGACCGAGAAATTGCGTCTTCACTGTTTCCTTCTCCATGAACTTCCATTTCTAGTAAAAATTTTTCAGAATGAAGAAAAGTGATCGCCACTTTAGAATCTGTGTTTATCCTTCTGTCTTTTCTCTGCAAAGCAACACTGTTTATCTTAACTGTATTGTGTTTTCAGAGAAGAACAACAGCGAGACATTTCAGAGATTGGTATCATGCTGATAAATTGCTACAGACTGAGAAAAAGCTGCAGTAGAGCCATCATTTCTGTTTCACTCTGCAAGAAGTCTGCATAGAAACTACTCTGGCACTAGTACAAAATTCATGGCAAACACTAAGAAATCTTAACATTCCCGCCTCGTTCAAGAGCATTCTTTTGGCCTCTGCTCTGCTGTCATTTGCTCACAGCTAAACACCCATTTTCATGCACTTTAAATAAGAGCTGAGTGAAACAGCTGTCTTTTAAAAGTACTGGTGTTGGTATTCTGCCATCACACTATCTGCATACATGTCAGGTTATGTGAGACTGGAACAAGAAGTAAATAGCTAATACATATCATGTTGGCAAATCTTTAATCAAAACGGTTAAACTTTTGAAAGGGAAAAGGTTTTGCTCCAAATAGTCTGGTCCTGCCACACAAAATCAATTTTCTGCTGCTTAATATGCTTCCTATTATCGCAAACCTGTGGATCTATCTTAGTATGCCAGTGTAAATTGCATTTTTCCCAATTACTTTACCTTGCTACATCAATATAAGAACCTATTTCACCTTGTATACACTATTCTTTTAGATTGAAAATGATCTGTGTTTCTTTAGTAGTGTGATTTATTCAGAGACTGAAGCATAAAAATAATCTCTGCTGCCAGCTTGATAGATTACCTGTGAAAATAACTTATAGAATCTTTTACTTTTTCAGCATTTTGCCTTTCTTCCTGAACTGTCTCCTGGTATATCAATGCATGGAATTTAGCATATCAGGATCATAAACTCAGTTATCGTATCTTTTAATTAGAAAAAATAAATACTACTATAACTCTGCCACTCAGATCACCTGAAAAGCAGCTTTTTAACTAATGTAGCTTTACCTATAAAGAGAGTTTTGTTGCACATTTCAGGAAACACTCATAAAGTTTTAAGCATAATCACAAAATCTTTTACAAGAAGTTATCTGTGTGCTTATCACATTAATAAATCATCTTCTTTCTCTCAGAGTTTTACTAATTTCTCTCTGTAATGCTAGATACCTCAGTTTATTCACAATAATCTAAATCTAGTTCACAATGAAAGCCCATCCTCAAAACCCACACATAGTCCAGGAACAGTTGCAAAGATGAAAAGAAAATGAGTCAATGCCCTGCGAGAAATACCTTTTGGTGACTTTGTAACAAGTGTGTATATGAAATGACATTGGAATTATGGGTTTGACATGACTTGTACAAGCTATACCTATATGCCTTTATCCCAAAAGACATCTGTAAGTCTAGGAGCCTGCATGTGCTAACACACATAAAGGACTGACTTTTGCTGTAATTTCACAGCAATAGAAGCATCACTGTCTGTATGGGAATAAGATGAGTAAGAAGGATAAAACCCTTCTAGCAGGGAGTCAGGAGAATGACTTCATTCACAGCTGTCTGACTGCAGCACCTCATATCACCTTTCGGATGACCTTATTTCTCCATTAACTACTGCCTGTTTTGCCCTTGGGGATGGCAAACTTAGTGTGATGGTGGCATCTTCCCATTCATTTAAGGTCAGTATGGGAATCTAGGAATTTGATGTAAAATAGAAAAGAAAAAGTACAAACAGTCACAGTGACACCTTAGGCAACAGAAATGCCTTTTCTGTGGTTAGTTTTCTTATATGCACTGAAGTGAGAAGCCAAGGCTCCAGGGCATGAGTGTATAAATATTGTGCAGGAAACTGTGTCATCATTCCCTCCTCCACAATAACAATGTGTAAGTCCAGGGCCAGTTCTTTGCCAGGCATTTGTCTGGGGTTTTCCAGTAGCAAAAGCTAGTCCTAAGACTTTTTCTCTGGCAGAGTGTTCTGATGATCTTTGGCACTACCCTGTTGCTGGTTTGGTTGGCTTCTGTGCTTAGAGTTAGGCAACTGCTGAGGATCTGGTTTGTCGTTCTTTCTTTCTAACATTTTTTCTGGTTTGAACATAAAATGCAATGCTAAATTGAAGTTGGATTTATACCATAGGATTTGCATTACAAGAAAAAAAGTTACACATTAAAAAAACCCCCACAGTTACTGTCCTTAATAAAACTATGATGTTTATGATTGATCTGAGAAAGTTGGAGTTTTTACTGCAAATAAATACACAAAACACTGGTTACTAGTGATTCAGTTTGAACTTGTAGGATTATAGGATCAGAGAATAATTCAGCATGGAAGGGACTGACCTGGGAGGTTCAAAGCAGGGTCTTCTAAGAGGTCAGATCAGGTTGCTCAGGGTTTTTTATAGTTGGTTCTTGGAAACTTCCAAGGATGGAGCTTGCACAACCTCTCCTCTAAGTACATCTTTGCTTAACCCCTTTTGTTTCAGTTTTCATCCTCTCACCAAGATCAGCAGTAAGCAATCCACCTTCTAGCTACTCTGCTAAGGCACAGGCCAGCTGTTATTGGGTCCCCCAAAGCTGCCCCGTACCCAGGCTGAACAAACACAGTTCCTTCATCCTCTCCTCAGAGATAAGTGCTCCAGGGATGATTCCAACCCCAGAGCTCCTGGCCTGCAGCCTGCTGGTGGCCCTGGCTGCTGCCACAACACTGTTGGCTCCTGCAATTTCCCCTGCCCAGACTTCCAGGACATTTCTGCAGAGCTGGTTCCCAACCACAGGTTTTGTACTCTTACTTGCACCATCTATCAAAAAACAGAGAAGCTTGGACATGGAACTTCAAGATTCAGCTTCCTCATACAATTATGTCAGGAATTTAATCCTTTCAGTTCTGTAGAGTTTCAAGCACCCCAGATTTTCATGTGCTTTCTTATTTGTAATGTCACTGATTAATACATTTTTTTTCTAATATCCGCTTCCGTTTCTATGCTCTGAGGCAAGGAGCTGTAAATTGTCTTAAATTTCTTCACAAAGGTATACAATCTTTCAAGTTCCACATCTGACTTAATCCAAGTTTCTTGTTCCTACTCTTTATTTTAATAAATCTCAGGTATTGTTTCATGTCGTACTCATACAGTTCTCCAGTAATAAATGTTCTTATGACGTTACCCAGCAGGAAACAGAGGCAAAAATCAGAAGCAGGATAGGCAAGTGTAACCAATGTGACAAGAAGTGACGACCAGGGATCTAAGCCCCGTGACTGTGGTAGTAAAACGAACTGCGTAAGGAAATTTGACAACCTGTCCTGCGTTGTCCTTGGCTCAGGTTGCTGGACACTGACTCAGACTGCCCTGGACACAGCCTGGGAGCTGGTATGGGGCAGGGTTAATGGCCTATGGATGGCCTCAATGCAGCTCTTTGTTTTGAGTATGAGGGAAGTGGTTAACATATAGCATTGTCTCAGAGCTAGAGAAAGGAAATTATTCAGGTTGCTAAAATGATCTGATTTGAGCCCATATTCAGACTGAGACTTTAATTTCAGTTTTATTAAATGCACATCAAGTTACAAGCTTTATTCTCTACCTCTTGGGGTGCTCAGTGGATGCATCCATCTAATCCTAGTTGTGGAGTCAGCAGTCCTGTTATCCTTCCTCCTTTTCATAATCTTCCTCCATGCTTTTTAAGGCAAATCAAAGGCATATTGTGGGCAAGTGAGAGTCTTGAAATGATTCCCAGGTGTTTAGAGAGTTCCTGCTCCCGCTTAGCCTGTAGCTTGAGGTCTCTCATCATGGAGAGAGAAAAGCTTCAGTTGTTCAGTGCCTTGGTTCAATCCCTATGACTAACAGTTCACTCACAGACGTGGAATTCCACTAATACTTCTATTTTAACACTTCTTACAGAAGAAGAAATTAAGCCACAAAAGAACGTCTTTGTCTATGGTAAAGAGGGAAGTCTGTGATACCATATGACACTCCCAGTTGAATGCAGCTATACTGAAGAGAGAGCAAGGATTTGTTTTGTTTTGTTTTGTTTTTTTTCCCTTCTTTTTAATGTTCATCCATAAGAACAATAAAGTGTTCTAAAACATGGTTTAAAGATGACAGATAAAACCAATACTTACTGCATAACAGCAGCAATATTGCCTTTGTAAATTCATCTAATAAAACAGATCTACTACTGTTTAAAAGCGAGCAGGTCAAAGAATTTGACCTAATCCTGATGAATTCTGCTTGAAGTGTCTGTAGTTCAAAAGACTTCAAACCAGACTGTTTAACTATTGGTTTTCTGCATGTGTGGTTATCTATATGTTCCATGCATACACTGAAAATATGTCTGGACACATTGATATAGATATACATATACACACTCATGCATGCACAAGCACATTAGAATTAGAAACAAAAGACAGCACAGGTCTTTGTCTTCAGGAAAAAGCTGAAGGCTTTTGTAAAGACATTCTCTTTCAAAACAAAGAATTTTATTACTTTGAATGTGTGAGGGACAAATGCAAGACAGGAATTCTTTTGAATAAATCATATTATTTTGTTTTATATTTAGCACAGAAAATTTATCGTTCTCATTTAAAATCGTACAATTCTTCTGGCCATGATTGTAGGCAACTGGTGTTAGGACAATTTTCTTCAGTTGATAACCCTTTCACCTTTAAACTCTTTTTTTACTACAAGCTGTCATGTCTTGTAGAAGTGAACACACTTAACTTACTAATATAAGATCAAATTTAAACCCCTTGAGAAAAAAAACAAAACAACACACTGCTATATTCTTTATTCTGTATGTAATTTTACAGTTAAAAAGGTGTTTATACGCCAAATAGCAAAAACTGAAGGCTTCTTAAGAAGTCATAATAATTTATTTTTGTCTCGAAGTATGTATTTTTCTTGCTGTTCAAAACTGGATCCCTCTCTTAACCAACACTTACAAATCTTATTAGTTGTTATAAGAGCCAAAAGAAAGTCAGCTCTCTTGATCAAAATCCTTACAGCCCTTTCATATGGATTTATCAACACTACATTCCAGGTTCAGGCAAATCAGTTCCCAAACCAGTTCTCTTTGTGAGTCTCTATGGGATGCGGATGTTCCAGATTTTTTGAATTTTAGGGAATGTCTTGACAGCCAATAGCAAAAGCTGTTTTCTGCTTTACACCTAAAATACGTTCACAGATGTAGTTTGTGGAATATGATGACTGATATGTACTTGCGCATAAGGTGGCGATTTGGGACCAAACTGCTCAATATTCATTTTCTTCAAGAAACCTGTCTTTCACTGCTTATAGCATACTTACATTGCTGTAGATTATGCAAGTGTATACTCTAGATAATAGTTCTTTTTCCTTCCCATGGCTTTTTGGCAAAGAAATTAATGCACGCTACAGTCATGGTGCATTCCTGGAGCACAGTTTTTATATTTATGCACCTGTAAAATGAGCTCATTTGGTATTTAACCTCATTTCATGTTATTAATCAGGAAGTAATATATATGGGAGAAAAATATGCAGTCTGATTGTGCAATTGCTGGCCACTTAGCAGGCATCCAGCATCCACCTGGATAGAGCATCACTGTAATAGTGGAGCATCACTTAAATCTCTGACCCTAGGAATATACATAAATTAGTTCAACGTCTATTGGACTTGCAAAAATATAACCACGTACGTAAGTGTGTCCAGTAACGTGAGATGCATCCCCTGGTGCTTTACAGCAGAGGTTCTGAACCTCAGTGTTTCCATTCTCATTTACCAATATAAAAAGGCTGTAATATTCTCCCCTTCAGAGCCTCTGTTCAGAACCATGCAGAAATACAGTGAATAGCATTTTCTTTCTTCCAGTAAAGAAAAAAAAAACCAACAAAAAACTCCCAAACCTCAGTAGAAACATTTAGTGATAGTTAAGCTTCTTCAAGCAACAGACAAATCCTATCTGATTTTATCTGAAGGGCCAACATGAGATGAACATCCTTCTTTTGAAGAAACTAAATTCTTCCAAACTTCATCAAACAACCGAAAAGAATAACGACCTCTTAAAAGTAATATACTCTTTTTGTAAAAGCATGAATTGGAAAAGGGGAAAAAATAATAACACAGTGCCAGCAAAGGCAAATCACATTCAACAGAAAAATCAAGCTATTAAATCCTCTTTTACACTAATTTGTAATTTAATAAGAATTTTGCTGTTAGTTATTCACTTTCACAGATGTGTGAACTTATCATCTATGACCTCAACTTTTTCTCAGTAAAAGCTATGAAGTGCATGTGCTGTGGAAACAGTGAGCCCTGGGGTCTAGGCTAAATCTAGTGTCAAAAAGCTAAATCTAGTCTCGTATAAGGGAGATGTGCACCAACATCTTTAATGTACTTACTGTACCTATTACACTGAATTAGTCACAAATATAAATATACACAGTTAGATTCAGACAAAATCAGTATTTTTCCTCCAAGCTTTTGGTGAATCATAACTGTCCAAACTAAAGCTCTTACTTAAGTGAGGACAATTTACATAAATAATTTTGGCTGGTGACACCCACACTGTAGTTCACGGCCCCTTGGTATCCATAGGGAACTGCTGACAATCCACACAGAGCATGACTGTGTTAATATAACTCTTCTTCTTTCTCTCCAGGTGTTTCTACAATCATCAATTGGTAACTGGTTTTTTTTTTTCCTACACTCTATTATTTTCTTGACGTAGAAGTTAGAACTAAGGCTGCTACAGAATGTGGATTTGTATGTGAGTTTTCTTCTAAGAGGCTGTCGGGAAAAACAGGCTGTTGAAAGGAAAGTAAATGAAAAATGGTGCCAGGTGAGGAGCAGTGCTAGGAAAAAAAGTCCTAATTTGAAGTGGCAGTGTAGACAACACAGTTGGAAATGAAAGTGGAAGCAGTGCAGACTGGTACTGCAGAGTGAGAATATAAGGAAATGAAGTGATGTAAGATTCTTGGCATGGACAGAATTGTGAAGGGCTATGAAACTGAGTTCCTAGAGCCAACTTTTTCATGAATGGCTTTTAATTTCAGGTATTTGAGCAGAAAAAAAAAACCCCAAACTACCAAAAACCCAACTTGGAAGGAGGCCCATTTCTTCAGAAAATGTTGAGAATCAGCCCCTCTTTAATTTTGGAGACAATTGTATAATAACTGAAAAACCTCAAATTATCTGGTCCTCTCAGTGTAACTAGACGAATACTGCCTCTTAAAGAAATTTCACTGTTCTGGATTCACACTGAAAGATCTGGAAATTTCACATCACTGAAAGATACTATCACTTAGGCTTTGGAATTTATTGTCTTCATAACATACTCTTTCATGACAGACACAAGAAGACTTTATAAGCCTAAAAGTGTAATATTTGCCTTTTGGTGCACGTTTGACAGTGAGAGTCTTATCATTAGATAAGAGTTAGAGTAGCTACCATCCCACATTCTCCAAACATAGCCAGATGGTTTTAGGACTAAGTAAAGAAAAAGATCAGTCTTCAATCAAACAAAGCAGTTTGCATCTTTATAGTGCCATTTGTTTAGTGGGCTGACACGGGATACCTAACATCCTTAAATATCAGTATTTAGGCAGCTGCTTAATTAAATTCTCAAGGCTGCATTTTGATAGGGGTAATTCATTTTAAACAAACAACAAAACATAAGCCTTTTCTTGCCCTCCTTTTCTCTTAGCAGATAATAGTCTGTTATCAGTCGCTTCTGGCTGACCACAAACAACAGTGACAGCTTGAAATGAGTCACTGATCTCCGCAACCCCCCTATCCCCTACAAATCTGTCTCAAAATCTGACTGAAATTAGTGTAGGTAGTTTATAATAGCTTCAAAAGAAAAAAATACATTTCTGGGTCCTTTGTATGACCCTTAAATGTCAGAATCTGTTCAGTTGAATACCTTTGTTTAGCAATGGGAAGAATTTTGCTGAACAGATATTATACTTTTTTTTACGTATAAAACTATTATTATTACTTGACAAAAAACTATTCAGAATAATCTAAAACTTACAGTTTGGGTTTCTTTTACCTAATTCAAATTTATCTTATTCCCTTTATATATCTAAATGGCCACTCTTGTTTTTCAAGGGTATCCTTATTAAAATTTTCAATAAGAAAAAAGACATGTGCTGTGTGGTTTTTTTGGTGGCCAGAGGTAACAGAGCAAGAAAGAGACGTTCTGACCCAAATTTGAATTGTACTTCAGTTCAGAAAACTGAATACTTCAACAGAAATGTTCTTATTCGGATATCCCCCATTTCTCTAAACATTAATTTCCTTAAATGATCAATATGCCTATTTTTGCCTCCCAGCTTGTCAGTTCTGGAGATGTCATTCTATCCCATTTCCAGAGGATCAAAGAAATGATAAGGAAGAAGAAATCGATATGATGTCAGCTTATTTCTTATTCATTATACACATATGTACATCTGTTTAATATCCATGTTTACCAAATGTAAGAGCTACTCTCAAAATAAATATGACTCTAGCATAAATAAGGCAGTTTAACAAAATTTAGAGGAGTTATATAAGAAGTAAATGTGTCCTTTTTATCATCTGAACTACTTAGAGATGGGACTGCCTTTCGTTTAAATTTCATACAGCTTAAAGCACATTGTCAAACAATGGTAATAATGATGATGAAGTTGATGAGAGAGAATTGTTAATCATGAGAGTGATTACAAACCTTTAAAGTTGTTTTACATTTTCTAATAGGAGGCACTATACCCTGTAAAATACTCACCAAGATTATTCTTCATTTCCCATTGTGATACTTCCTGTGGTCATATCCCAGACAAAATTAGCTCCTACTGACTGCAGTGGCTTATCCAAGGAGCAACTAATCTTATCTGAATTTCACAAATACCTCAAATGGTAGCTTGTGACTTTGATTACTAGGAGAGTAGACCTAATCAGATTCCTTTCCTTAAAACAGTGGTTCATTCAGATCCTTCACTCCCAAAGATCAAAGCTGTTTCTTCTCTCTATCTGCAGGGAAGCTCATTAGGAGGAGGTTGTCAGGGTTATAATCACGCAACAGTTTTACTTCTGGGTTATAGCGCTTTTCCTTTCTTATCAGTCTGTGAGGTCCAAAGTGAGAGGAACAAAGTAGGTATCACTGACATAAAATACTTTTAACGCTTTCAGAAATCACTATGGTTTGCTATCTATTTTATTCGTTTCTGCATCCTGAAAGTATTTTGCAAGCGGATCTCAACTATAAAACCAGTTTGGAGGAGGTTTTATCTGACTTCTAATGTTTTAAAATCAACAACTATGGTAACATGTTACTTTCAAATTAAAACTTCATCAGTTTGACCGCATCATATATTTTATGTGCTAACTGCTTGAATAAACTGATTTTAAGGACATATTAAAATATGTTTCTATTGTAGACTGGAAATCCAGCCTATAAAGTAGTTAGACTGTATGTCTTGTAACTAGGAACTATTCAACCTTAATTCTAATTTTGTCACTAAAATATTTGGTAATTTCAAAACCATTGCATTTACTAGTGAATGCTAGATCCTGATTTCAGTGTCAGTTTCTGCTTCCCACATCATCAAATGCTCAGTGTTTGACCATGGAGTTTTGTTTAGGAGACCACGTTTAGTGATAATACATTAAAGATGATACCTGTTGACTACTACGTAATTAACGATTGAATGGGATGCTTGACAGGTAAACAATATGTATGACTTTAAACCTGTAAATACATCCTTCACTCTATTGTGTTCAAAGTCCCAGTAAATGCAGATGCTGCAGTCATTCACATAATCAGAATGTAAAATTAAGGCCTAAGTTATAAATAATATAAATCATGATGGCATGAAATATGAGCAATTATTAAAAAGTAACTGCTTCCTTATAACTATGAAAGAACTTTGGTCAAATTTTTCCTCTGAATCCAAAACCATCAAAACTTAATAATGTATCCTATATCTGTACAAAGTGCATTAAAAAAAAAAAAAGAAATAAAAAAATTAAGATCTGACTGCACTGAGTAATTGATTGTGAAATGATGGGGCTGGAACAGTCACTGATTGAACTTGTCATGGAGCTGAAAACCAAATGATCACATCTGTATGTGCAAGCCAAATAGAGAGCAATGTCATCCCAGCAGTTACACAACTTCCATGAACTGAGCCAGTGAACTGGTGCCTACACCACACTGGGCTCCGTGTCTGAAGCCCTTGTATGTGTCTAAGTCTTCCAGTTCACTTACAGTTAGCTCAGGAGTGATGTCGCAATGTCATTGCAAGTTCCTCCACGCTGAGGCATTGCATATTGCAGTGGGTTTTCCACCTTGCCATTGGGTAGGTGCCACTGTTTCCTCATTCATCCCTTTCATGAGCTGATCCATGCAAAACACTGTTGCTGCCTTTCCTGCCTGCTTCTGGGTTCCTTCTCCATTTCATCTGCTGCTGCTGCCCCTTCAAATTCCCTCTTGCAGTGCTCTGCTATTGCCTATCAGCAGCACCTCTTTCTCACTACCACTTCAGCTGCCTGACAGAGAGAAAGTTAGTGGGTAGCAGGGCACCGTTCTGCATCACAGTTAACTTTTGAGGGTGACTTGCCTCACAGGCAACATGTGTTTTTATCTCATGATCTGTTTTGTCTGTAGTCAGCTCTCTGGAATCTACTCCCAAATATGTCCTCTGGACTAATGCAACTGAAATCACGCTTCAGCTTTTTTTTTAAAAACAAAACAAAACAAAACAAAGAAAAAAAAACACCCCAAACAAACCAAACCAAAACTCCCCATAGAACAAAACAGGTAAAAAAAAAGGACAAAGTTAAGGGAAATTTACGAATGGTACACACTGAAAGGTGCATTGAAATGTAGTTTACAGATAAGAAAAATTTGTTTTTAAAGAACAAGTCTTTGCTTCTTTTCTAGCCTGAGGTCTTCGCTCTCCTTTATGATATCAGAGGTTGAAGTTAGTAAGCAATTAATAGTAATCTAAGTATCAGAAAATCTGAACACTGCATAAACCCAACTGGAGTCAGGTAAAACTGTAGGTGCTCAGAATTGCTCAGGCATATATTTTGCCCATCCAAACACCTTATTTTCTGGTTCAATATGAAGTTGCTAAACTATATTTATTGAGTCCTTCAGTTCCCTATACCACATTAAGCAACTCAGAAGTATTTTGTATCTAATTTAAATAAAATTAATGAGAATTACTTTAAAAATATTCTAGAAATCAGCTGTTTCCTGAACTGAGCAAACAGTAGTGTAGAGGGCTCTTCTTTACCTGCCTGTGCTAAGGAGGGATTGAACACGTTGTGCATTCTGTATGCGTCTTCTACATAGAAAAGAGAGAGACAACATTTTTATTCATCTAAATTATAGGGATAGATGGCTTTAAACATTTGCATACCAATAAACTGAAAAGGGAGTATTTCCTGAAAATTTGCCTCAGTTTAAAGACTTGCATGCTAGGAGCAAGAAGCATCTTGACATACAAATGACATAAGGAATAAATAGTGCTGTTTTAGCAAATTCCAGACAGTAGTTGTTGTACTGGTCAGTGTTATTTTCTAAGCTGAATTTCTCAAAAGTACCCAACGCTGAACACGTGTCCATGTTCCTCTACAAAGCCACAGAGAATATTTGGCCAACTGGACTATGTGATTGGCAGTACACTCAGACGTTTCATTTCGGAAAAGAAATGTCACTTCATGGAATGGAACTTCCAGCAGACTATTCCGCTGCCGTTGCTGAAGGGGAAAGATTCTCTAATTTTTCCTTTATTTAAAAGTAGAATGCGATGTTATTAAAACACAAGCATGTGAATATAGACTTCTTATTTCTAAAATACTATTTTGTTAAAAAATTAGGGGAAAAAATCCTAAATTAATACTTTTTGTGGGTCTGTACACTTCTCCAGCTTGTTCCAGTGACATTGTATAGTATCTACAGTAACTAACTTTGTATCAACAGTTCTTAATATTTTACAGCCTGTAGATTGAAAAGTGCTTTTTAAAAAGCTGCTAAGGAAAATCGCCTTCATTTTATAGGAGGCAATTGTGAAGCACTGTGTTTAATTAATTTAGATAGCCACCAATATGAATCTGAACAAAACTAGGAGCTAAAATAAAAGTGGGCTTTTCTACTTATGTCTGTAACATGAAGTGCTATAATGTTTCAAAGCAAGCACTGTTACTAGGTTGAAATGTGAAAAGGAAACAGCAGTAGGTACCTCTTCGCTCCATTTTGTGGTGGATATTGCAAAAAAGTGATAGGAACAGACGAATAAAGAGCATTCAGGAACAAACTTTCTTTGGCAAAAGAGAGGAACCAAGAATAAGAAATTTGCCCAGAGCTAGCGGTCTTTATGGTCCTTTCTCATCCGTATGCAACCACTGTCAGGTTGCCTAGAGAATTTCTCGTGCTTGGTGAGTACCCTTCAAAGGAGCAGATACTGGGACAAACAACAAACTGGGGGAGGATTTCTTCAGGAAGACCACTAGGCCTAAATTATTTTTTTAAAAAAAAAAAAATAAATCACATGACTAGCTCCAGTTCTAATCAAAATCCTGATATGTTCCAGGAAAATGTTGAGCTGACAAGATAGTTTTTTTCTAAGTGGGACATTTTCATTGAAAATCTATAATATTTTACATTTTACACATTAAAGCAAATCAGAAAAACAACAACAACAAAAAGTTTATATCCTGGGAAAGGTAGAGTCTCAGTTACCCTAACTCTGGCTGTCCCTTGGTGAGGAGCAAGAAGGAGAGGAGATAAAAAAAAATGGAGACATGTGCTTCTCTTCTGGAAAGACCGCAATCCATCTAGTGGGACATTCACTCTGGATCTCAGCTGGATATTATTTTCTCCCTGACAACTCTGTCCTGAGTGAGGATTTCTCAAGCTACAGTCAGGGAGAAATGCATGAGCTGTTTCAGGGGCAGCGCTTGGGCAAGCACCAACATACCTCCTACTGAAGTCATCCAGGATGGAAGCAACTTGTGTCTTAGGCAAGGATGGGATGCTTTTGGACTTAAGCAATCAGATGTGTTTCTTTAGTTGATTAGTAAATTGGTTAAAAATAAAGCAATATGCTATATCACAGGCTTTTACTCATGAAAATCCTGACCATTTTAGATATAAGCCTAGGTTGATCGTTTCTAGCAAAACTTCTAATTTCCCTGAAATTTTCCAAATTTTTGAATGAAGTTGGATAAATGAGTGGTGATTAAACTGTGCCTCTATTCTCAAACCTATCCTCAGATTAAGTTTATCCTTTTCTTCACATGATGTTTTGACAAATGCTGTGAGCTCTGTTTTCTTCTAATGGCATACTCATTTGGTAAAATAAGATATTCCTCCTTTTCCCCCATTAAAAGTTCTTATAATTAGCATTCTGGAATGAGGGAGCACAGACCTTAAAGAGACCTTAATACAGACCTACAACTTCTTTTGTCTGTTTTAGGTTCTTTACTGCCAACTCATCAAAAAACCCTGTGGCTTTCTTGGATACATGCCATTTGTACATGTCCTTTAGGCAACAGTTTCTGGAATGGAAAAACATGTTCTTGTGATTCCCAACAGGCTTCCATTCTACACCTTTTTGTCCTCAACATCACCTTCAGAACTGGCTTGATCTCTTCTACTGACACTGCTTCATTCTCTTCAGATTTTCTCTCTTGTGCCTGTGTGGGAGCTTGTGTTTATGAACCCAGTGAGGTGTTCCAAGGAAGCGTGACTTGACACATTAACACGTCTTGCTCTACATTCGAAAGCATTGCACGACGCTGTCAGTGGCAAAGGAGAATGGTTCATCACTCAGCATGACACAATGTTCTTCACTTATGTGAGGGGGGAAACACTTCATTCTTCACAAAGAGCCTAGCTGTGTATGGAAAATTCCTTGTCTCCAAAATGACGAAGCTTTTTTGAATTGTGATGAAGATATGGAAAAAAAGGGAAAATAAGTCTTAGTCTTCATGTTATTTCAGCTATATCTCATTTTTTTTTTTATTTCTTTTTATTGCACTGAAATACTTGATTCATTTACCTCCCAATGATACAGCTGGTATGAATATTGTTTATAACTTGTTTTCAACATTAGAAGTCTGAAAATATCCATTAGAGAGATCATATGACTAAAAACTGGATTAAAGGATGACAGGAATCTGGCAGTAACAGATTCTATACTATAGTTTTAATTTTAAAGTGCACAGAACTACCTTATTGTTCTAAATATTCACTCGCTCTCACTAGCATTTAGATTGTTTTAAGCAATATAACAAATATGTAACATTTCACATATTAAAATCTCCTGAGAAGTTATGACCCATATAAATACATACATGGCCTTAATTTTTCTTTCCAAGTTAAAAATGAACTCTGTTCAATTAAAAAAAAAAAAAAAAAAAAAAAAAAGCTAATTTGGAGTACAATATACTTCAATATTATTCACATATTATTTTTCAATTGGAATTTTATAAACCAAATTACTAATCTAAGCATTGTGGTATAATAATATTTAAGTTTTATGAAGATCAGATAGATCAAGCCAAAGAAAAGAATTATTTTTTTACAAAGGATAAACAAGGGCAAAGAAGTGATTTGCCAGTATCCCTTTATATGCTAGAGGCAAAGGTAGAAATAGAACTCACCATTTTTTAGCTTGCAGTCCAATATTCTCTGTATTAAACCATGCTGCCCATAATTTAAAAAAAAAAAAAGTCATTGAAGATATCTCACTTGTCTATTTTTTCTTGTTAATTTTAATGAACTTTATTCACAGTCTTTAGTTATTGACTTCTGCTATTGCCAGATAGTGAAATCCTGAGCAATCATGTAAGATGAAAACTGGAGGGCAAACAAGTTCTGTTTCTATGATTTGTGGATGGAGAACACATTCTGTTTCACAACAGCAAAGAGCAGAGACATATACACAACAATATCTGCTGCTTTCTTGGAAGATTATTAGATGTGTTCAAGACTCTGCCAATAATGGATAGATGAGATATACTGAGTTGAAGAAAAATGAGAATCAGGACAGACTGTTGCACACTGTCATCAGTTTAGGCTGGAGGAAGTTGCCCTAGATGTGATGACCACATTAGTATACTGCATTGGGATGAGAGCAACAAAGGTGGTGAAAGGCCTGGAAGCAGTGTCCTGTGAGGAGCAGCTAAAGACTTTGGGTTTGTCTAGTTTTGAGGAAATGAAGCCGAGGGGAGACCTCACTGATCTCTGCAGCTTCCTGAGGAGGGGATGTGGAGAAGGAGGTGCTGAGCTCTTGTCCCTGGGATCCACTGACACGGCATGTGGGAAGGGCTCACAGCTGCGTCGGAGGAGATTCAGACTGGAATTAGGAAGCATTTTTTTTACTGAGGGGGTGGTCAAACACTGGAAGAGGCTTCCTAGACAGCTAATTGATGGCCCAAGTCTGTTAGTGTTTAACACACATTTGGATAGTGCCCATAACAACATGCTTTAACTTTTGGTCAGCCCTGAAGGGGTCAGGCAGTTGGACTAGATAATTGTTGTAGATCTCATAAAAGTGAAATATTTTATTCTGTTCTATTTACTAATTCTTCTGTGAATAATTTTTCAGTGGGAGAGTATGGGAGTGAAGGATGTCCTCAATAAGAATTTGTGCTGCTTTTAAGATACAATCAATTGGGCACAGCTGTAGAGTGGCCATGTCACACTTTCATGTCTGCAGTAGTTCACATTTCCCTCAATTAGGGCTTTCTGGTCAGCCCTCATATTGTCAGCCTTCCCCTAGGAACTCTCTTGGCAAAGGAAGAGGTTCTTTTCTTACAGCAAAGGTAGATATTATTGTTATTACTATATCTCTGGAAAAGTTGAACCCATACTGTTTAAGTATCGCTTAATCCAATTCTCACTGTTCTGGTCATAGACAATTATTTTCTATTAACTGCTATTGGACTGATACCTTGCAAGGGATCATTTTTGTGTCATATATATGCGTAGTAGGAAGCTTCAACTAAAGAACAAGTTTTGGTTGTAGTATTTTTGGTTTTGCTTTTTTTCTTTTAGGCTAAGAGTTTGTGATATGATAGTATAGTATCCATACTGGACACTCAAAGTTTTAGGCTAATATTTCAGAGTTACTGAGCAATCTGCAGAGATCTATCCCGAAATCAAACAACTGCATGTTTAGTGTCACATCCTCATTCAACCATCCCTCAGAAGACATTGTAAGAGAGAGAGAGAGTACCTTATTGTGCATGGATCTTTCCCTAAAGACTCTCTCTTAATCCATGAAATGACCTCAGGAACAGAGCTGAAGCTTGTATGCTTGTCTGTATGTGTGAAAGGTATAAGCAAAGATTTTGGGGCCACATATCTGAACTCACTACTTGCTTTTAACTACACAGCTGGAGAGGACAAAACCATATATTCTTTTCTCACTTCTTTCGTGGGTCCATCATCTATTGTTGTTGAAAACACATAAAGAATTTTGTATTATGATGTAATTTATGTAACTTGTCCAAAACAATATTAGATTTATTCCATTTGCTATATGAAAGATATTGTTAGAATGCAGCCCATTTGGCAAAACTTGTCTCATAGTTCCAGGCAAGGATTCAATCACCTGTTGCTAAGATACTTAAAAAATATTGTCTGTTTTTAAATGTTCCTTTTTAATTGAATAAACTGTTAGTTTGAAATATTGCTGCTGAGGTTAAAAAGGTTTAGAAAATCATGTAATTTTTTACTGGAAAGCAAGTTTTAGAATGGCTTAAATGCAATAGCTGCAGCTTTTATTTATTCTATTCTTTAGTTAGACATTAAATGTATTGAAATAATGACTGCTTGAATATTTGAGAACTGACTTATTAGAACATTGCCACAGATCAACATAAAATTTTGATTACCAATGCACTTGATCTGCAATATCCATGTCAGCTCTATAACAATAATTTCCAGGAAATAAAACTGTTCTTAGGGATTCTGAAAATGCACAGGAATGTTACACTGACACAGGTACATGTTACCTCTGTGTAATGAGGGATATTCCCAGGAAGAGGAATTACACTGACCTAGTATTTGATTGCTAAAGTAAGAGTCTCTTCTATGTGAAGTTCAGACAACACAGAACAGTAGAGTTCACCTACTGACTGGATTAGTTTTTCTCTCTTTGCAGTAGAATTTACAAGCAGAAAGAGTGTTCTGCTTGACTGATAAAATTGCACTTAGTATATTAACACTTCTTAGCCCTGACACTCACAGGTAAATACTGAGCAGGATTTTTGAGTCTGAAACGAATTAAAGATCTGTCTTTTGAATTTATCTTTTTCAGTCTATAAAGAAGAGAGATTGTTTTATACCGCCACTCTGACTGTTCGGATGGAGAACTGAGGGATACCAAACAATTTAAGTACTTAACTTTTATATTTCACTGAAGAATTTTGCTACAAAACAATTTTGATGCAAGAAGATGATAAATCTATGCTTTTGGATAGGGGAAAAAAGAGAAAACTATATTCCCGACATGTAACAGTTCTGAGACAGAAAAAAATAGTATTGCATAGATATGCACTAATGTTGCTATTGAGGTTTGATTTATCTCTTTATAGGAAAAAGATATAATATAAATCTTGGATCTGAACCTATGCTAAGTTATTTCTCAAAGCTAATATTTTAGAAACATAATTTAAAACAAACAAACAAAAAGGAGTAGCTGTAATGCTTGTGATTTTTCTTTCTTCTTTTACCTGGTGTTTTAGGTAAGTCTGGAGTTCTAAGTGTTACTTTTTAATATTTTTTTTTTTTTCTCCCCAGAAGGCTTCCCCTGTTTATTAGCCCCATGAATAATGGGCTCATTTAGCCTGGAAGATACTGCTGGTAGGTCATGAAGTCCATCTCCCTCCATCAGAGTAGGATTGATTGCTTAACTCCTGAGCCATTCCTAAACAGATGGGTGGCCCAGTCTTGAATACTCAAATGACGGTGATTCCATGACCCCTGTTGGCAGCATGAACGGCTTCCCTCAGAGTTTATCTAGTTTTTTCTAACATTTAACCTAGGTTTTCTCAGTTAGATTTTATTTCCATCTTACTATGTTTTTTTCTTTGAGGACAAATGTGAGTTATTGCTCATCTGCTTTTATCAAACATCTCTGCACAAAATGCTTCATTACGAACTTATGAATTCAGGTCAGGGTGACTGAAAAGCTTACAAAGGTCTGTGAGGCTTATAGACATTGACAATGCATACAACCCCAGATATGTTTGGTGGTACTATCAAAATTTTAAGAGCTATTTCATCCACTGAAAACTACATTTTACAAATTACTGAACTACCAAAATAATGATTTAAGAACTGAAGTTTGTTACAGGTGGTAAATTCTGAAATTTTGCAAACACATGAAAAATGAGTAGTGCAGAAAATTTTAGCAAAGCAATAGAAAGACTTTCTGAATAAAAGACAAATAAACAGAGGCACTTAAAAATCTGAGCAGCCTCTTCTGAAAACCTTATCGGGACAAAACCGTCTGTGCAATGAGTCTGCTCCCTAAAAATCTTCTGTCTGAGGTGTCCAGAGAAAAAGGTTGTTGTGACTAAATCTTTACATCTTTGTCTGAGTTTCTTGCCTACACTTCCTTTACAATGAATGAAGAACTTCACAGTCTAGTCTCTACCGTGATTCATATTATCTTAATGTATCATTCTAATATGGATCACATGCATCATGCTTCAGAAGTGCTTATATTCCTTCCTTTAGTATTGAGCAGTCTCAAGCACTCATCTTGCCTGAGGATAGCTGCAGCTGTAGACAGGTTAGATGAGCTGAGCATATTTTGCTGACACTTTTTTCTTTTTTAGCTTGAGGCATATCTAATACACAATCTCATGAAGCTAATTTATTTGTTTCATCATTGTGCAGAAGTATGTTGTTGTAAAGTTTTCATAAAATGTAATGCTTCCACTCATAGAGAAATTTACTACATTTTAAATTGAAATCTCTCTTTTTCTCTCCTTTAACGAAGGCTATAATTTTTTTTTTTTTTGATAGGCTAAAGAGATGAGGCCACTGGAACAGCCAAGAGATTATTTCCAAGCACTGTCTCTAATCCATGAAACAGTTAAGTTTGTCTTGATTCCCGTAGATGAGGAGGTTTAGACATATTAGTTAAGCTTATTTGGAGAGGTTGGCTCTGACAAATTTGTGGAATGGAGGCTGTACAGGCTGTAGATGGATATAAATGTGTTCTCCACCTGCACACATGCACAGCAGCATTGTCCAACTCTGATGTATTTTAAATTGATTGAAACTATAAATAGTGCTGCTGGCAAAACTGCAAACAGTAACTTCTGGACTAAACTTCAGCCTTTGCACAGTAAAGACAGTTAGATCGGTGAATAGTACAGTTTGTTGGGTTTAAAGTTTATCATTGAGTCCCTTACTTCTCATAACACTGACAGACATTTCTGTTTAATCTCATGCAGCAACAAGCTAAGAGCATTTAAATACAAAATTCCCAGTATTAAAACCAAAAGTGATTATCCTGCAATCCCCAAAGGCCTGCCTGTTGCCAACAGTTAACCATTGATGTGTGAGAGTGACCTGGAGGTCAAAAGAGATGCCTTTCACTAACCAGCGTGGGTCACAGCCGTGACTCAACACTTTCTACCCATGGCAGATGAGGGGATGTGACACCAGCAAAGCTTTAAGATTAAAAAGGAGAATGGATTCCCACAAAGAGTTTGTTGTGCAGCTTTTGCCACGTTCCTAAAATCATCTCTGTAGAACTTGTCTGCATTATGGTTATAAGAAAATAATAGAAACTAGTTCTCACAAGTCAGGTCCCTGAGTTTTACAGCCACAGCTTAAATTTTCATCCCAAATACGATTTTTCAATTAGAAAAACATGAATAAGGCTCATGTTTTCCAACCAGCTGTCCCAAAATTTCTAATCTTACATCAGCCGCTGCCCTGCTGTGTGACTGCAGGCAATTTCTCAACTCGTTTATTTTCATTTATGATTATTTGTATTGCTGTATATCTAGCAGCCAGAGCCCTTTGTGCCAGGTGCTGTAAAAGAGAACAGAAGACAATTCCTGTTGGAGAAAGAAGAGAGTCTACAGCTAGGGAACTGGGATGGACACAGGGGGACAACTGAGGACAATAAGAAATGAGTAAAATTTTATCTCTGAGCATAATAAAAAATGGCCTTAACATGCCAGCAGCATGTTAGTGTTTTCTGTACCCATCATACTAGAAAAACATCTTAAAGAGAGGGCAAAAAAATTAGTGCTTTAATTCTTACGTGGATCTCCTTCAGAAGGTGAAAGGCAGGATGGAAAAGAACTAAGGTGTTTAGGAAACCCACAGGAAGGAAACACGTGCAGACCAGCAGGGAACTACCTTACTGGTGAAGGTCCATCCATGACTGTTCTGTGATGGGGGAGGAGGAGGAGGAGTGCAATAAGACAGCAGTACGATTTGGATGATGATAGGAACAAGCCGTTTGCAGAATTGTATTTACAAAGGCCATGGAAGAAGGGCACAGCAGTATTCAGTGAATGATGATGCAGTGAGAGCTTCCTTGAGTCGGAGCCATGGGGGTTGGTGGGAAAGGTCGTATTCTAGAAACATTATGGTGAAAGCAGACATTTGAGACAGAGCCTGGATAGGAATACCCACAGAGATATGGCTCAGTATCACATGTAAATTGTGAATCTAAATGACAGGACTGATGGCAGTGTAGTGATGCTTGTATTCTTTGACTTGTTAATATTTCAATCTCTTTAGGGAAGACTCTATATTTTCTATAACACTTAGCAGGATGTGTCCCCTCCTGCATCGTGGCAAATAGCTAATAGAAAATAGAGGATATAAATAGGTCCCTCAGCTCTGTTTAAATTCATTTTATGGATCTAGGTGTTGAAAAGCTCAATTTGAAGACTTAATTAAGAAAATAATAAACAAGGAAAAGGACCAAATATATCCATGACACCTGCATATCGTATGAATCCAACCTCCTTGGCTAAATGTAAAAATACTCGTCTTCACACTTAAGCTAACACAACTGTTAAACTGACCACCAGATTTCATGTGATTAATATTTATCACTGCCATGTCCATAGGCCTCCAGGATTTAATTCAAAATGTGAATCTTTCCTAAATCACAGCACTTAAACTTCTAATCTTGTTTGTTTGTTTTGATTAAACAAAGATGTTCTGCTTTTTTTTTGTAGAAGTGATGTCACCTAATTGACTACATGTTGGTTTAGCCTCTAAAGCCATAAAATGTGATTCTATTCTTCTTAGCTTTTAAGCTTGATTAAAGCAAGTTCCTCAAGTTGTTCTCTAATAGCAGGCTCCCCCAAAATGGAGAGAGATTCTCAAGTGGTTTAATGTTTAGAAAATGAAGAAACATCTCCACCCCCTCATGTAACCACAGGAAACAAAGTATTAAAGTTGGGGAGGGAGAAGGAATGGAGAAAAAGAGAAGTTCATTCTCTGTCTTCTCCCCAAAATGTGAACCACAAAGGATTATTTTCCTTTCATGTGAAAAGATTTTCAGCATTTCATTTCCTTAGTTTTCTATATGGTACCAGCAAAACTCTTAAATCACTAGTTAGCGGTTTCGATCTAAATCTCATCATCTAATTATTTTTACAACGCATTCTTGGAAGGGTAGGAATGGTTCTGCCAGGAGATGTTTCACAATAATTAGAAGCCCCAATGGGTCTCTTAAGAATGTTTAAAGGGTTCCATATGCAGGCTGCTATGGGGAGCCATGCTGTACACAGCTCTTCGTTTGAAGCAATAAGTCTTGACAGCCCTTGTTGTATTTTATTATAGCAAACAAAATCCATGCCAACCAATCAGGTTCCTGGATGTCTTGCCATTCTTTACTGGGAAAATAACAGCAGAGATCAGTTAGCTACAAAGACACTGTCATACTCATGCAAATATGGGCTGCTTGAAAAACGTTTCTCTCAAAGACAGCTCTTTGTGGCACAAAGACAGCCTGAAAAGGTGATTTTTGGCAAATAAAGTTCCTTTAAAAGAGTGCATAAAGATTTTTGTTTCCCCATTCATGCAATGAGCATGCAGAATTAGTTTATGAAGTTAAAATGTATACAGTCAAATATGACATGTTAACACAAATAAATGTCCAATTTAAGAAGCTTAATCCTCCTCCTATTGTGTGTGTTAGCCAAAGGATAACTACTGTATGCTTCCTATCTGAGTATAACCTGTTTGCACAGTCTTTTTGCATATAGTAAGAGATGCCTGAAGAAAGGAGACTAGTAAGGCTAGTTACACCATATACTTTATGGATTTCTTTGTATGTGATACCCACATGTTAAGCAATGGATAGTTTACTTTACCAAGAGCAAGGGAGTCAGAATGCTAGAGATCTTCCACAGAGAAGGGCTGATAAGACAGTGTTCATAATGAACACCCAAGCAATAATAGGTAATGAAAGCAGAGAAGGAAGTAGAAAGCTCTCCGTTTAAGCAATAATTATTACTACAAGGGCCTGACAAGAGATCAGAACTTTCCAAGAGCATCCTCTTCTTTCTGAGTTTCACATAGTACTTTGACTTCTCAACTGGCTGTTGGGGAAACTTTGCTAAGTTTTCGTCCCTGAGGGTAACACAGCATTTTTCTAGATAACTAGTGATGTATGTTTTCAGAAGTGTTATTTGCCTGAACACGTGAAATACTTATGACCATACTAGGCATGCTCAGATGTGCACGTGTAATTGCGTATGCCTATGCTTTCAAATCTGATCTGGAATGTCTTTGTGTTACAGTGCAGACATGTCTCCTGTGTCAACTGTAATGTCATTAGCTTCATCTCTGCTTTTATTTTAAGGGAATGCTTTGGCAAGGAGTCAGTTTGAGATATGGTAGTATTGTATGTATAAGCTTTATACTGAGAATTTTATGTGGGATTGCCCAATATTTAAATGCCACAGAAAGTGAATTATTTCACTAATGTACTTCAGTACATTAAGATACTGTAAGTCTCTTTTGAGAATGTGTTTCTTTGTTTAATAACCATCATTTTAAACTTCAGTTGTTCTAGTAATTTCAGACAAAATTTAGAATTTAAATATTTTTGATTCACTGTTTCCCTTTGTTTTGGTTTGGCCTGGCCAGATTTCGGCGGCGGGGGGGGAGCTGCAGGGTGGCTTCTGTAAGAAGCTGCGAGAAGCTCCCCAAGATTGATAGAGCCAATGCCAGCCGGCTACAAAGAGGGACCTGCCGCTGGCCAAGGCTGAGCCTATCAGTAAGGTGATAGCAGAGGAACGCCTCTGTGAAAAACATATTTAAGAACGGGAAAAAGAACTGCGCCATCAACAGCTGGTACAGAGATGGAGGAGTGAGAGTCTGTGCAGACACCAAGGTCAGTGAAGAAGGAGGAGGGGGGGGGGAGGATGAGCTCCAGGCGCCGGAGCAGAGAGAGTCCCCCGGGTCTGTGGTGAAGACCATGGTGAAGCGGGTTGTCCCCCTGCAGCCCATGGGCGAGGTGCAGAAGTCTACCGTGAGGATCACCGCGTAGATGTCCACCGAGGACTCCACGCCGTGTGGGTGGACTGCCTGAAAGGGGACTGTAGCCCGTGGGCAGCCCGCATCAGAGCAAGTCACTGCTGGAACCTGTAGCCCGTGGAAGAGAGGAATGCCCACGCTGGAGCAGGTTGGCCGGTGGGACTTTTGGGACGCTGCGGGTGGCTCACGCTGGAGCAGTTTCCCCCGAAGGACTGCGCCTCAGACTCACGAGGGGTGGGCTGCCCCTCGTGAGGTGTCTCCCGTTGGGCAGTTTGTGATGAATTGCCCTTCGTGGGACGACTCACGCGGAGAAGAGAGCGTGAAGCTTGTCTCCCGTGGGAGGGACCCCACAGTGGCCTGGGGAAGAGTGAAGAGTCCTCCCCCGGAGTGAAGAAGCGGTGGAACCAACGTCGGATGAACTGACCTCAGCCCCCATTCCCTGTCCCCCTGCACCGCTCGGGGGGAGGAGGTGGAGAAACCGGGATTGATGTTAAGCCCGGGAAGAAGGGGGGGATGGGGGGAAGGTGTTCTGTTTAAGATTTGTTTGCTCCTTCTTACTTCTCACTACTCCTCTCTGATTAGTTCTTTTAATAAATGTACCTAATTTCCCCAAAACTGAGTCTGTTTTGCCCGGGACGGTAAATGAGGGTGATCTCCCTGTCCTTATCTCAAACCCTGAGCCCTTGGAGATATTTTCTCCCCCTGTTCAGTAGTGAAGGGGGGGGTGAGTGAGCGGCTGTGTGGGTACCTGGTGGCCGGCCAGGGTCAACCCACGACACCCTTACAGTTTTTTAATGAGCAACTTGGATATCTGGTCTCTTTGTCACGTGGGAAGATTATCTTTACTGATCATTCATTAGGAATTGTCATTGCCATTCCCTCATCACATATAAGACAAATAAAAAAAAAATGAAAGCGACCACATGCATATTTGTGTTCAGCTCCCTAAAAGTGCAAGGCAACATGAAACAGGTCAGCAGCATGCAGCAACTCTAATTTCTCCAGATACACTGTTCATAAATATAACACATAAATTGTTACCTGAAAACTTTGTTCCCTGCTCCTGTCTCTGTGTTCTTCACAGTTCAAGAAGAGAAACAGACTTACTCAGAACAAAAAAAATTACAAGCTCTCATGGATTGAAATTACAAGCTCTCATGGATTGAAATTTAGAGCAACTAGCCCTTGAAGGTAGATAGCTCATGAAGGTGTCTATGATTATTCTTGAAGAGTGTTATTCTAAGTTTATGAATCTTGGCATCAATGCCATTCCACCCACCCTTCCTACCTGCCTATTGCAAGCTGCACTCAGTATTTCCTAGCTTGGTACGAATATACGTGGCAGATAAAACTAACACCAGAGGCAATGTAGGCCCACTGATGAATGAGATGGGTGCCCTGGTGACACATGATACAGAGAAGGCAGAGTTACTGAATGCCTTCTTTGCCTCTGTCTACTCTGCCGGAGGCTGTCCTGAGGAGCCCCGTTCCCCTGAGGCCCCACAGGAAGTCAGGGCAGTGGAGGAGTTTGCTTTAGTCGATGAGGACTGGGTTAGGGACCAATTAAGCAATCTGGACATCCATAAATCCATGGGTCCAGATGGGATGCATCCACGGGTGCTGAGGGAGCTGGCTGATGTCATTGCTAGACCAGTCTCCATCATCTTTGCCAAGTCTTGGGAGACGGGAGAGGTGCCTGAGGACTGGAGGGAAGCAAATGTCACTCCAGTCTTCAAAAAGGGCAAGAAGGAGGACCCGGGAAACTATAGACCGGTCAGCCTCACCTCCATCCCTGGGGAAGTGATGGAACGACTTATCCTTGGTGCCATCTCAAGGCATATCAGGGATAAGAAGGTCATTAGAGACAGTCAACATGGCTTCACCAAAGGGAAGTCGTGCTTGACTAACCTCATAGCCTTTTACGAGGATATAACAAGGTGGATAGGTGATGGCCGAGCGGTGGATGTGGTCTACCTTGACTTCAGTAAAGCATTTGACACAGTCTCCCACAGCATCCTTGCTGCTAAACTGAGGAAGTGTGGTCTAGACTCTCGGGTAGTGAGGTGGACAGTGAACTGGCTAAGGGGAAGAAGCCAAAGAGTTGTGGTCAATGGGGCGGAGTCTGGTTGGAGGCCTGTATCCAGTGGTGTCCCTCAAGGGTCGGTACTGGGACCAGTACTATTCAATATATTCATCGATGACTTGGATGAGGGACTAGAGAGTACTATCAGCAAGTTTGCTGATGACACCAAGCTGGGAGGAGTGGCTGACACACCAGAAGGCTGTGCTGCCATCCAGCGAGACCTGGACAGGCTGGAGGGTTGGGCGGGGAAAAATTTAATGAAATATAACAAGGGTAAGTGTAGAGTCTTGCATCTGGGTAGGAACAACCCCAGGTTCCAGTGTAAGTTGGGGAATGACTTATTAGAGAGCAGTGTAGGGGAAAGGGACCTGGGAGTCTTGGTGGACAGCAGGATGGCCATGAGCCAGCACTGTGCCCTTGTGGCCAGGAAGGCCAATGGCATCCTGGGGTGTATTAGAAGGGGGGTGGTTAGTAGGTCGAGAGAGGTTCTCCTTCCCCTCTACTCTGCCCTGGTGAGACCCCATCTGGAATACTGTGTCCAGTTCTGGGTCCCTCAGTTCAAGAAAGACAGGGAACTGCTGGAGAGAGTCCAGCACAGGGCAACTAGGATGATTAAGGGAGTGGAGCATCTCCCTTATGAGAAAAGACTGAGAGAGCCGGGGCTCTTTAGTTTGGAGAAGAGGAGGCTGAGGGGTGACCTCATTAATGTTTATAAATATATCAAGGGTGAGTGTCCTGAGGATGGAGCCAGGCTCTTCTCGGTGACAACCACTGATAGGACAAGGGGTAATGGGCTGAAACTGGAACATAAGAGGTTCCGCTTAAACTCGAGAAGAAACTTCTTCTCAGTGAGGGTGACGGAACACTGGAACAGGCTGGCCAGAGAGGCTGTGGAGTCTCCTTCTCTGGAGACATTCAAGACCTGCCTGGACACGTTCCTGTGTGGCATAGTCTAGGCATTCCTTCTCTGGCAGGGGGATTGGACTTGATGATCTTTCGAGGTCCCTTCCAATCCCTAACATTCTATGATTCTATGATTCTATGAAACACTGAGGTACCAGGTGCAAAAGACAGTACTAAGCATCTCCAAAAGATCAATCAAACCAAAGGCTGTTGCCACGAGCAATAGTGTGAAATGTTAAAGCTGAATGTGTCCAATTGATCTTGATGAATGAACTGTGTCCTGTGCCACAGACAACTGCAGGCTGTCCTCACTGACTTTGGCCAGTGAGACCTGGCAGAAGGTTCCTTCCTAACTCCTAACCTGGCAATTGTAAGGCTGAGTTGCACTGGTACGACGTGTGAGAGATTCTGCTGTAACTCTGGATACACTAGCACATTCTTTTCAATGATGCAGATTCATTTTAGGCCTATCTTCAAAGGGCTGGTGGAAGGAAAACATTCTTTCACTTCCTAATGCAGTCAAGTTATGACTCGAGGCATTAGAAAAATAAGTTTCTTCCCAGCCTCAGCAGGAATCAGAAAAAACTTGAAAGCATAGGTTTAACATAAAACAAATACAGTGGAAAACCAAGCCTTAGCAAATGGTGGTGAACATATCTTCAGTGTGTTTTTTAGGGATAGAAAATTAGTACCTTTTTTTTTTTTTTTTTATAAAAGAAGGATCTTTATTGAATCACTTCTGATTTCTGATTATAACATCACACTAGTCAGTTATGAAATCCTTTCTTCATCTGAGGTCTCAGGTTTCATTTTAAAACAATTTAGTTTATTCATCACTTTCTACATTGTTTAGAAGGCTGTCCTTGAAAATCACCATGTGGACAATTACAAATCTTCAGATTTCTAATCCAAAGTCCTTTCATAAGCATTCTATGCTCATTCGATTCTCTACCAATACGGACTTTTAAATGAAATAACAATTCTTTGTCTTTCACTTTTATCACCCAGATGCCTTTATTACAAACAGTAATGTACTTTATTTTTTTAATGAGTCAAAAAAAAAATTTTAATCTGTTTTCATAAAGCAAATACTTCATTATCTTAATCACCTGAAAATCCTTACTTGTCTCTACTACGATTTAAACTGTTTTCACATGAGTAGTCAGAGTCATAGTCTTTAAATGTGACCTTACCATTCTGTAGTAGCAATAATTCTTCCCATACCTGCAACTCTTTTTTATTAGTCTCCCCTTTTACCTGGAAAGCAATTGCAGATAAAGGTTTTTATTATGTTCAAATCATTAAACTTCTCAGTGGAGAAATCTTTGTTGATCCAATCCCTTAGCTTCTTAGATTGTTTCTTAAAAATTCAAAACATTACATTGATTCTGTTTTGTGATTCTAAAATCAGATTAATCATCTTGTGGTAGCTTAATCAAGGAATAGTTTCTATATCCACCTCTTCTATGAAAATCTGAATCGTTCCTTCTTTTCTTTGTTTTCTTTTGGTTTCTTGGCTAAGAGATCCCTTGAGAGGGTTAGTCATCCCAGGCCCGAAGCGTTCCAGCTGGGTCTGGTGTAATCACTCAAGAAATTGTATCGCCTGACTTTTATTATTAGTACATGTAGTCATTCTTCTCCTTCCCAAGCAGAGCAGATCTTCCTCCCCATTTCTACCACTTCCCATTCTATATTTTCACTTAGTTATTTTCTATTTCATTCTATTTTTATACTCAAGCTATTACAGGTGCTCTTTAACAATGTTTCTGCTTTGAGAAAGTCTAATCCATAGAAGTCTACTTGAAGGCAAACTTTCTAAAAATCTTCGCAAACTACAACTCCCGGGCAATTTGTTGACCTTCATTATTTTGCCACACATTCACTTTTCTTATCTAAGCACTTGGAAGGTCTTGCTCTTTTCACTGTCTTCCATGAGCTATAGTAGTTTTTATCTCTGTTATCTAAAGTCTAGTCAAGACACTTGTCCCAGAATAAGCATCAAGTTTCCAACTTCAACCAGATATCCTTGAAACTCAGAAATATTCACATCCTGAAAACTAGCAGTGATCCGACCTCTTGCCATGACTTTTCCATTTTTCCATGTTTCAGACAAGACTTTACAATAAAATAAGTTTTATTGGTACACCCCTCCCCCATAATCTTCCACAACTCCTTACATTCAATCAGCTTCATTAAGGAAGGATCGGTGGACTGTGTGCAAACTGTAACTTTGAAGATGAAGCATCAAACTATGAACTATAATTTATTTAATTGTACCTCTCTGGAAATAAAATACGTCTCTTGAACTGTAGTAATGTAGAAAACTTCGGTTGGAAAGAACCTTGGAAGTCTGAACACCTGCTCAGTCAAAACTAGAGTCCAAGTTAGGTCAGGTTGCTCAAAGTACAGGACTTTGTCTTCTCATTTTTGAGTATTTCCAAGGATGAAGATTTCACAGCAAATTTATGAAAACTATTCCTATGTTTAATTGTCATAGTTATGATTTTTTTTTCTTTTATATCAGTAAAGAATCTCCTTTTTTTTTTGCAACTCAGTGTCCACTGTCTGTTTTCCTTTCAATATGCACCTGCTAAAAGTGTCTAAATCCATTAATTTCCTTTGCATCTGCCTGATACGTGGAGAACAATTAAATTCTTTTTTAGCCTTATCTTTGCCAGGTTAAGTGAACACACATCCCTTAGCTTTTCTTCAGATGTCACATGCTGTGGACCCCTACTCATCCTGGAGGTTCTCCACTGAAGTTTCTCCTGTATACCAATGCCTGTTTTTGTTTTGGGGACCCAGACTGGACATGGTGTTCCAGCTGTAGCCTCATGAATGCTGAATCAAAGAAAATAATAATTTCCTTTGATCTACTAGCCATGCTCTTGCTGTTGTAGAGCAGTATGTGGTTAGCCTTTATTGTTGGAAGGTTGCAAAGTTCAGTCCTCTGCAGCTGAGAAGGTGAAGAGATTTTCCTGTAACAGAGCAGGAGTTTTACAGCACACTTATCACTACCATGATGTTTTGCACCTGGGAGGTTTCTCAAGCAGCTGTCTTGCACAGCTAACCGAGATGTCACACAGAGATCCTGTGAACCTGTCATTTGTGGAGTGGATTATTTTCCCTTGAGCTAGGGATAACATGTTCGTTTGCTTGGTGGCTATTTAAAAAACGGTATTAAAAAAAAACAGAGGGAAGAGCAGAAATAAGATTCAGACCAAACAGTATGTTTAGAAATGTATGGTGCTGTTCCTCAGAGTTTTTTTTTTCTATTAGGAAAGTTAATGACCCAAAAGTACTTTGGGATTAAGCATAATTTTGAATTTAAATATTGGATACCTTGTTTTAGAAACTATCAAAATAAAAGGTCAAGTTTTTTTGGTAGGTTAATTTTTTATTTTCTAAAACAATTGACAAAATCGATGCTGGTATGCTTAGTATTCAGATCTACCTATTATGAGTGAAAAAAGCTTAAAATTGAGATCCTTTAGTTCTTCCATTACAGATTTTCTTTTCCAAGCTCCTTGACGTGGGTAGGGACATCTTCCACTAAACCAGGTTGCTCAATGTCCCATCCAACCTGCCCTTGAACACTTCCAGGGAGGGGGGTCCCACCACTTGTCTGGGCAACCTGGTCCTGTGTCTCACCACCCTCATAGTGAAGAACTTCTAAACCTAACTTCTTTTGGTTTGAAACTGTTATTCTTCAACCTATCAGTACACTCCCTGACAAAGAGTCCCTCCTCAGCTTTCATGTAGCCCCCTTGAAGCACTAGAAGGCCACCAGAAGGTGCCCACAGAGTCTTCTCTTCTCCAGGCTGAACAACCTGAACTCTCTCAGCTTGTCCTCACAGGGGTACTCTAACTTCCTGATCGTCTTCATGGCCCTCCTCTAGATCCACTCCAACAGGTTCTTTTTGTGTTGGGGACCCCAGAGTTGAACACAGTTGAACCTTGCACTCGGCCTTGTCTAACTTCATGAGGTTTACATGGATCCACATCTCCAGTCTGTCAGGGTTCTTCTGGATAACATCCCTTTCCATGGTGCGATTCCCCTGGATGGTGCTCCGTTGGATGGCATCTGTTTCCCTGAGCATCTACTGCACCACACAGCTTGATGTCATCAGCAAACTTCCTGAGGGTGCACTCGATCCCACTGTCCATGTCATTGATAAAGATGTTAAACAGCACCGGTCCCAGTGCTGACCCCTGAGAACCGCCAGTGGTCACTTGTCTCCAGTCAGTCACCAAACCATTCACCACAATACTTTGAGTGTCACCATCCAGCCAATTCCTTATCCACCAAGTGGTGCATCCATCAAATCTGTATCTCTCCAATTTAAAGACATGGATGTTGTGTTGAACAGTGTCAAATACTTTGCACAAGTCCAGGTAGATGACCTGAATTGCTCTTTGCTTATCCACTAAACCTGTAATCCCATTGGAGAAGGACAGCAGATTTGTCAGGCGTGTTTTGTCCTTAGTGAAGCTAAGCTCATTTTCAGAGGCAGCATAGAAACAATATTATATTAAAAAGTAAAGAGGATATATGATAATTCATATAATAATGAAAATGTCTAAGAGTAAGGACTGAGAGGTCCATTTCAATTACTTTTGTCTGGGAGCTAATCTAAGAAATAATGGGTTGGTGGATGAATGGACCTACACAGAGTAGTCAAGGTGCTGTTATCCACCACACTAGTGTAAAAACACAGCAGCTTCATTGCAATGCAGATGATCTGCTGATTTAATCATAACTAACTCTGTAATCTTGACTTCATATGGAATCTTGATATCAATGGTATCTAATCTTTCCAGTAAATATATGAAAAGAGATATGATGCTTGATATAAATAAAATAGAATTTGGTCCTCTTTATAAGAGTATATTCCAGGCTACTGTAACTGGATATAGTCTGAAAAATCCACCAAAAAAAAAGTGACAGCAAGTTCTTTGTAGCTGTTTAACTCGTTATCACCTAAGTAGGAATTTGTGGTCTGAAACTGCAGACACTGGTGACTGCCTTATTCCTGCAAACGTTGTGGCTGGTATTTTCAGCTTTCGGTAAAGGCAAAAGAATCATTTGATGAAGATTACCTGTATTTATTTCACACAATACAGACCCCTATGACTAGTAAACTGCCACTTGAAGCAGCTTTTGTAACCAAGTGCTTGGCTTCCTGCCCAAAACTATTGGGTAACTATTTGCAGATTAGAAAAAGGGACTAAAGACAAATGGTGTCTTGAAAGTAAAAACGTGACCCTTCCCAAACAACATGATGCTAAAATGCTAAGCGGGAGATAGCCCTGCAGTGTGACTTAAAAGAAAACCACAAGTTATGTTTGCTTTTCAGCATCCACAAGCTATTATTCTGTAATAACAGAGGGAAAAGTTTTCTCCAGGCAACGCTTCCAGTGGTTACAAACTGGTAATAACTTCCAACCACTAAATGATGTTTAATTTTTTTCTTTCCTTTCTTTTTTTCCCTTCTATTTCATGCATGTCCATGTTTGCACAGCAGAACAAATGCACTTCTAAGAATGTGTCACTCTGAATGCAAAGCAAGCTACCCTGATGTACAGAAGTATGCCATGAGTTGCACACAGGCTCCGAAGGCAGTAATCTCTCATGGTAATTCTTGTTAGACCAGAGGAGAGTCAGGGTCTTTACATGATTTTATGGTATTTCCTGTGTTATCACAGGCAGATCGCTTGTAATATCTCTGTACCCCAGCGTTTAAAAATATAATATAGCAAAGATGGTGCCCAGTGTTGGAGTTTTTGCTGCACTACTGGAACAGCATGAAGAAAGACAAAATTGATATAATATTAAAACCTTTTTTGGAAGGACATTTCACTGTCAGTGTTTGGATTTTTTATTTTATGAACACAATCCTGTGGTTTTGCCCTTACTTTTTTTCCTTGATACCAATGTTTATCAAGAGTTGGTTATATTGACTCTCTGTTACTTAGTCTTTCCTTCAGCTATATTATGGAAAAAAGAGGTAACTAAGCACACATCTGAGGATTTATTTTAGTTATACTGCAGAGGCAATGCAAAATCATCATTCATTAAAGAGGGATCAATTCTTCCTATTAGTAAGATATCAGACCTGCTTTATCAAAGGTGATAAAGGTAGAAAGAACACTATTATTATGTAGCATAATCTTCCACAAAATCCAAGCAATTATATTCCACAAGTTGTAGGCTTGGTTTTAAAATATTATTTTGGTTTTTACTTAAGTATCTAGTCTTGTTTTGAAGGCATCATGAGCTGAAGAAAGCACCATTGTCCTTACATAAAAGTATCTCATTTTACTCTTCTTTCCGCACTCTCACCTTGTGTCTGTGTCCTCTGATTTATCTCCCTCCCTCCCATTTAAAAAAAAATATATTTCAAGGATTGTACTTTTGACTGGTGAAAAGTCATGTTTAGCCGACTGTCAGCTCCAAATCACAGGCTAAAACAATAGCTGTTATCAGCTGAGAAGAATCCAGAAAAAGAAATGTAAAAATATCAATAATATCTAATTCAGATTCAGACAGATTAACAGTATTTCTGTTAATAATCTCTGTAGATGGAAGACTTGGGAATAGGTAAGGAAATTACAGCTGTTTAGTTCTCACAGAGGCAGTTTCCTCCATGTCTTGTCCCTGACAACACAAACCCTGCAAGTGGAATTCTATCCCAGTAGTTTGTTTTTCTTTTTTTTTTCTTTCTGTGCAGAAGCTGAAGTCTCAGTTGAAGTGTATTTCCCACTCCATCTATGCGGTTTTTAGTCATTGATTTTATTCATGTGTGTTAAAATTTTTCTGTTGTCCCTCGCTGAAGCTGTTACCATGGCTGTAATTTGGACTATATGTAAAGCACCACTGCAAGTAATATCATATTACTTAGTTCACATTATACTGTATATTGAAGGTGTAGTATAAAATATTTTGAATTATTGGCATTATCCAAGTTAAAATGTAACTGGTTTTGGAAATCATTTGAAAATACAGCTACAAATTTATTTATAATCCAATCCTCCATAAGAAGCTTTCAGGGAGTTTATTCCTTTTATTAGTGGATTCCTTTGCAAACTGCATTGGTCATTGTGTACAGACAATCCCTACAGGAATAGGAGAAACGTTACCCACACTTCTTTCAGGTGGGATGTTCTTTTTGTATGTCACTTGCCAAAATAGCCTTTTAAAAGTGACATTCAATTGAGTTTTAATTAAAATCACATGCCTTTTGAGCTCTCTTTGAATATGCCAACTGAAGTGTGTGTCTTCCCTCCTCTCTTCTACTCTGTTTTCTTTCTCACGCATGTCTTTTGGGCCACAGCCCTATAAGGAACTGCACATGCAGAGATGTATATGAACAAGTCCATTGGCTGCTGTAGAGCTCCATATGGGGTTGATGGTCCATCCAACAAAGTAATATTCAAGTTGATGATACTGGACAGTAAACCGTTGGCAGCAGAGGCTGTCTTCATTTGTGTCTTGCACAATATCAGTTATATTATGGATTGCTTTGTCTTTTTCTCTCATTATACAACCAAATTAAATATAGAAACCACATGGGCACAGTGGGGTTCCAAGCAATCTTCTTTACTAAATATAGAGAGCATGGAGGAAGAAGAAGTCGCTTATGCGTGATATTGCTCAGAGAAGTTTCTATAATATTGAATGCCACATCACAGAAGAGTGATAACAGACTACTCTGGAGAAATCTTACTCTGTCCACTACTCATTCCAACAGACTACATCATTGCTTAAAAAAAAAAAAAAAGAAAAGAATTTGTCAGAAAATAAAAATGGGAATTGCTTCTGACTAAATATAATGAAAAGAAATTGTCATGAAATGGGCAAGTGAAGATTGTTACAGTCTGAAATCACGTAGTTTTTCAATAATGCCAAACCACCAGCTTTAAATAGAACCTGATATTCATTAATAATTCTGCTTTCCATTTTTTAATGATTTTTTCAGCAGTCATTATGGATCATATGTAGCAATAATATGAGACATACCACAAAAGGTCCATTTTTAGATGAGATTCCAGGATTTTGCTTAGTTTTATGAGCATTGGATCCAAACTCTGGTGGGACTTGCCAAAATTCTAACCATTCATTAACTCAAGCTATCAACAAACTTGAATAAAAAAGCTATTTATAAAGTTATACATATATATATTCATACATGCATATGCCCATATAGAAGCACACACATATATATGCATATGTATACATATAGAGTTCTGTGACCACATACGTACGTATATGTGTGTGCTTGTTTATAGGCATGTACAAGTATGGATATGTATAGTTACACCCCTGGAATAAAATTATATAAAAATAAACAGCAATCATAACACTGTAACCCTCTGATGGAGGTGGACCTGTCTCTGAAGTCCCAATAATGAAAGACAAAGCAACAAAGAATTTAACTTGATAAAAATGTAAAGATTCACACCATCACAACCACAGCCTCTAACTATATGCCCTATTTAAAACATTCAGAGACATAACATAATTTAATTAAGCTAGCTACTTTGAGTTATATTTTGGAGTCCTGATTAATTTCTTCCTAGAATTATGGCCAATTTGAGACAACTTGGAGGCTGTTGAATTTAGAAAATAAGAAGCCTCCCTATCCCCTAAACAATAGATCCACTAAATTTGAAGCCAACATCTTAGGAAAGCTAAGAGTGATAGAAAAAAAAACAGGCAATCAGATGTACTTACTTCATATATCTGAATCAGTCACTCAAAAAGTGTTTTCATCATCTAAATTTGTTCTAAATAAAGGAAAGTGGGTACAGGTGAAAGCATGAAGGAATTCCAAGTGCTTGAAATTCGAAGCACAACTCCTCAACTCCTCTGTTATAACTTCAGACACCTCCCTTCATCCATTCACTTTATAAGAAATTTAGGCACTAACCTGAGGAAAAAATGCTTCAGGACACACTTAGCATTCATCTGTAAGATGGCTGCCAGAATTAAATGGAGTTCCACCACAAGTTTCACTGCCTGACATCTCAATAAACCCTACATAGCACTAGTAGAAGTTCATCACTCTCTTATGATAAAAACACACAAGTTTTTTATGTTGATTTGTACTTCAGTTTCTGAAGTATAATAGGATATGATGATGATATCAAGTTGTTGGCAACTTAAAATATCTGTCATTATTTTTGGGGGGCTTTTTTTTTTCTTTCATTGTGGACAAAGTAGGCGAACATTTATTTCAAAACCTTAGAACAATGCAAGACCCTTCACCAGATAAAATCTGGACCTTCCTCTCATCAAGACTGAGTCTATTAGTGTCTCTGAAATCAACATATTTAAGAGGGGGAACCTATCGGGCAATTTTCTTTTGTTTTGGGCACTTCTTTGTTTTGGAGAGCAGAAAGAGGTGAGAGGAGCAACTGTGAGGTCACCAAGGTCAGTGAAGAGGGAGGGGAAGAAGAATACTAGAGCTGAGATTTCACTGAGGCCCATGGTGAGATGGCAGGATGAGTCCCTGCAGCCTGAGCAGATTAGTGGTGGCGAATGGACCAGGATGCATCAGCCTGTGCCACAGCAGAGGACCACACCTGAAACATGCCAGGACTCCAAGGGAAACCTGTGCTGGAGCAATCTGTCACTGGGAGGACTGCAGCCTGTGGGAGGGACCCATGCTGGAGAAGTTTGGGAAGACCGTGTGGGAAGGACTCATGTTGGAGAAGTTCAAGGAGGACTGTCTGCTGTGAGAGAGACACCATGTTGGAGCAGGAGAAGGCTGTGAGGAGTCCTCTCTCTGAGGAGGAAGGAGCAGCAAGAATAATGCATAAAGGACGAACTGCAGCTCTCATCCCCTGTCCTCCTGTGCTGCCAATGAGGGAGGAGGCAGTGGGAAAAACAGAATGGTGGGGGGAAGGTGTTTCTAGGATCTGGTTGTACTTTTTTTTCTCACTTTCCTACTCTGATCTAGTTGATTGGTAAGTTGGTTGTGGTTCTGCGTCTAAATTAAAGTTTTCTCCCCTAAATGGGGAGTTTTTTGCTCATAAGTCGTGAGTGAACCCTTCCTGTCCTAAATCTAGATCCTAAAGATTTTGTGGAATTTTCTCCTCACCATTCTGAATGAGAGGTAGGTAGAAGTGTGGTTCTTTGTTGTGGGCTGGGTGGGCTCAAAACATGACACATGGTCACTGTGAGGCAGAGATCAACACCACCAACAGCAACCTTGGGAAGGTGCAGAAGGTGAAAAACGCCACTAGGCTGGGGAACCAGCTCATTTCCCAGGACATGACAAACATCTCTGTAAGATGCCAGAGAGAGCAAAGGAGGTATTCAGGAGGAGTAACCAGACCCAGCTCACAGTCCATTTGCTCTTCCTTCCCATCTCAAGACACTCTGTCTTCACACTTCAGGTCAAAGGCAAAGTGCTGCCCGTGTTTGTGATGCAGGCATAATATGGGGCTGTCACTTTTTCACCATCTTTAGTGTCACCAGCACTCAGTTATGGCAATGTTTGTGATGCAGGGACCATGGGAGCAGGTGACCCTCCCCAAGCTGAGCTGAACTGAGGGAGGTGACTGTCACCTGAATTTTGGCCAGCACAGCTGGAGCAAGCCCAGGACAGCTGTGACACAGCCAGCCACCCCTTTCCAAGACCCTATGCAGGACCATACAAAGTCTCTACCTCATCACTAGCAAGGGCCAAATCCCAGGTCCTGGCCTGTGCCATCCCTGAGACTCCACAAACAGCCTGCTGGCCCTCTCCGTTGTCTATGACTGGGGTTGCTCCTGCCAGCCTCCCACCTGCCCTGGTATTTGGCTGGGTGTTTGGGATGATGGATGTCAAGTTGTATTCTGCCACTGTGGAGATCCCCATCTGCTCCTTGCTCCTGGTCTACAGGTAGCCACCAGACCATCTGATGCATTAACATGACATTCTGTCCAAACGTTGTGCATATACTCCAGCATTTGTTGGAGAAACCCTTACTTTTTCACTAACTGAGGTCCTTTCCGGCAAAAATTTGCCAAGCATGATGTCATGGTACTATTGCGGCTTTTGCAGGTACTTAACTGAAAGTTCCTTCTTGTCATTTTAATTATGCAGTTGTTTCACAGCCCCTTCTCAAACATTCATAACAACAGCATCAATTCCCCAGTGATTATCAGCTGGTGGCAGCTACTTCACCAAACCTGGATCATTTCCCTGGATGCTTGTATGTTTGTCACGGATAGTTTACTACTTGTTTTCATTACTTGTTATCACATCAACTCAAGCACTTGAGTGACTTTGCACTCACTTCCACAAAACAAGAGGTAATTTGACCAAGAAGTATTTCTATCATGGCCAGAATCATGAGGATAAAGAAGCTGAGCACCAGGATCAGGAACCCCAGGAGATGTAAGTAGGAAACAGAGTGCCTGGAAGTGAGTAAAATCTCATTCTCCATGTGTCAGACATCCCTGTAACATGCAGGATCTTCAAACTGGTGAAGGATAACGTCCTCATCTGGAGCTAAGGAAGTATATTGGTTCAGTTAATACTTTCACAACCACTAGCAAAAATCTGGAGCATTTCCATTGACGGATTTCATGTCTCTGTTCACAGGATGTATTCTGAATAGTCTACTCATTCCCCCAGCCCAGAGTATTTGCAAGCATGATAGAACCGCTTTACATCCACTCTAGCACCAATAGAATCAAACAGCCTGTGTAAAGCATTTGTATTTTGACAAATAGGCAAATTTCCATAAAATATTTTTCCTTGGAATTTTTATGATCAGTTTACCCATCGTCTTTTTTTACTCAGGCATGAAAAATGCCAAAAAGCTATATAAATATTTAGTTTGATTTATGATTGTTTTCTGGGCTTGAGAAAGGCTGTGAAACAGCTAAGAGCAAAGAAAACACAGTCCAGAGAGCATGTGGCAAGACATCAATTGCTGTTCCTTATTAATCCCTAAAGTACATCCCAGTGAAATTAAATAAATTAGTTAAGCCTGTTCACCGGGCCTTACCATTGTCCCTAAAAGGAATAGCTCCTACTGCCTAAGAGTCAACTAAAATGCAGATCATCAAATTACTGAAATTGGAAATACATGATTAACCTCTGTAATTGTTCCACAGTCTTTCTTTTCTGCAGAGATCTATACTAATTTCATACAATAATTATGAAAATCTGAAAGAAAGGCTTTTGGTATAGAATTTCCATCCCATTTTACAACCTAAAGTATTTGGAATTCTTTGAATAAGATTCAGAAAAGCATCCAAACTTTCTGATGTTCCTCCCTAAATTACATGGGATGCTGGGGACACATTAAAGGATTTAAAAGGGTAGGAAATATAGTATATCATTTTTTGAGTCCATAAGTGATTTTCTGTTCTTGCCAACTGTACTTGTGAGACTCAAGGGCACAAACAGACAGCCAAAGAGCATTTTTAATGGACCCTTTCACATAAAAATTTTATCTGTTTCTGCTGCTCTGCTGATGCTTTTTTTTTTCCCCCTCCCCAAAAAATGCTGTAGTGATCACTTCTTAAGGAAAAGACAAGAAAAATATTTAAGCACCAAGATTTGAGTATATTTTTAATGATCTCTCCTGTTCGTTGTGCTACGTATCCAATGGCCTTTTAAAAGATTGGCAGGCAGCCTATAAGTGTAACACCAATACTGTGGGCTTTTTGTGTTACTGATAAAACTTTATTTTCAACTATTGAAAGTAATCAGTGGCGCAAGGCATTTCAACAATAAACAGGTAGCTAACATGGTGCAGGAAACAGTGAGTTTGCTATTTGTTTGCTCACTCAGCAGCACATTATAGAGTGAATTTTCAGGCTTGTTTGAAGGAAATTAGGCATCCCTTTATTTCTATTATTTTGGAGAATTTAATTTCAGATTCAACAAGTTTCACAGCAACTTTCAGTACAAAACTGAGAAATAACATGTGTTTCTACTGGTTTCAGAAGACTCATTTCTTCAGATTCGTGTAAGGGCTTTTTGTCAACATGTCAAAAAAGCTAATGACGGATGTTTTCGCTTTTTGAACAATTCGCGAAATAGAAGAAGCTGCACAGTCAGGGTAACTTACAAACAATGACACACCATTTTTTTTGTCAGTATAGTAAAACAAGAAATATATTAATGCCACAAAGTTTTGCTGTTACAGACAGCTCCACATATCTGCCTCCATCTACCTGATTAATCTAACTGCAGTTAAGTCATGCTTGGTTTGTGGAGACATAATAGAGAAGGGAGTGACACAACTAAACTACTTTAGACATTTGTTTGTCTCTCAGCTCACAGGTGTTTTCTAAGTGAATCAGCCGTGAGAAAACCTTTAGCAGGAATCTGGATACTTTGACCATATTCTACTCCTAAAAATCTTTAAACACCTTTACGGTCATTTTCTATTAAAATTAAACCAATATAAACAGGAAAAATTATAAGAATGAAGAAAATTCTAAACATAAACCAAGGATTTTTAAATGGGGTAACAATCCAAGGCATTGTCTTAACTATATTCTCAGGTGAATTTTATGGAGAGTTTTCTTCAGAAAATAATGTGATTTTAAAAATACACAACATAGTCTCCTCTTTAATATTAGTGATGTTCATAGTACAATTTGCTAAAAAGAAGGATGAAGGCTAGAGAGACCTGCAGTGTGAGAGGTGTGTCTGCAGAGACAGGGACAGATAAAGTTCTTTGCCAGCCATCTGCAGACAGAGGAGTTCATGTGTGATCACAAATGGATCTACTTTAGGGCTTTCTTCTGGCAAGGATCTGCTTATTCAGGGAAAGATGTAAAACAAAGACATTAATGGACCAGTGATGAAATGCGCAGTCATGTTTGTAAGCTGAAACACAGCACTGATATGGGTAAGTGCTGATAACTACTGGAATTAATGGGCATCATTGCCTGCCATAGCTGCCTAGTTTCACACAGTCTACTCAACGTATACCAAGTGATAGTTTCTGTTAATGTAGTTCTTTATTTGATGTAAATTCATGTCTATGAGGTAAGAAGTCCTGGGTCTTAGTACTAGTCTTCTAAGGTAGAATGTGCAAAATTACAAGACAAATGTCTTTTTTTTTTGTGTGGGTTTTTTTTTTTTTGGGGGGGGGGGGGGAGTGGATTTTTTCTTTTTAAACTCTCATTTTGAATTTAAATAGCTCAAGACCTGAACCTAAAGTAATCCAGATCCTACCATTTTATGGACTTCTTTCTGTTTTCTTTTTTTCCAAAGGCATGCCTTTACTGCATTGAGTTAGCTATCACAGTGAACCCTACCAGGAGGGTTGAACAAGTCACTTCAAGGCAACTATATCCCCTGCGTCGGCTGTTATCTTCAGTGGTCTGTTTCTTGATTAAAGACACTGTCTTAAGTTTCCTCTGCTTTTTATCATTTAAACACCTAAATTTCATTGTCGAGAAGATGCTTCTCCCCATCTGGAGGCTGACTGTCTCCTGTGGTCAGGTAGGCATCATTTTTTTTCTAAGAGAAGTAGAAAAAGGTGAATTTGATGAAGCTGTTCCATGCAAGGGAAAGGCAAGCTGGTAGGAATTTGAAGAGGAATGTCTGAGTCCCTCTTCTTGGACTGAAGGAGAATGAAGAATTTTTATGACTTGAGTTACACAGTAGTTGTTTTATTTCCTGTTGAACCCACATTCACCCTTTCTGTGCAACAAATAGAGACTGGAAGGCATTTACAAGAAAGCACCTGAATCTCAAATCTTTGGGATAATTTTGGTCTTTTTAACATGTATGCTAGATGCATAAATAATCTAGGGCCACCAGTTGCTCCTTGCTCCACCTAGGAACATTGCTGTCTTTATGGTACAATAGCACAGCTTCAAACAGAACAGTAAGCAGGATCATATTCTATAACACACTGTTACATAAAGGACAGGGAGCTCTGTAGGGCATGAGGTGCTGAGGTTTAAGTCCTGCTCAAGCTGTGGAAAGGGATTGTACTCAGGATTAAATACCTCACAGGTAAATCTACTATTAAACTGACTACTTTGCAAAAGCCAGTGAACAGCAGCTTTTTTATTCCAGAAAACTTTTCAAAAGATAACAGAAATGATTACGGCTTGTGAGAGGCCTGGACCTACTAGAACATATGAACTGGGCTTTAGGCATGTTTATGGGATTAAGCCCTTTAGGGAACTTTGGCATCATGCAGCTGAGTTTCTGGATCCCATTAAGGCTTGGGTAGATCTGGGCATGCACACAATGCAGAACTGCAGGTGCCTAGAGAACATCCAGGTCCAAATGTGGTGTGCCTGATGAGTTCAGATGCTTTCAGAGTTACTCAGACACTGGGTGGGGATTGAAATGGGAGAAGGGAAGAGAATGAGTTGCAGTTTAGAGTTTAGATATCTAAAGAATATATAAAATTCTATTTCAGATGAATATTTTTTTCCCTTCCCATCAGGCTATTAAGTCTTTCAAATGCAAATGTAAGAGTAGACAAGAAGGTCCAAATTCTACTTACATGGATGGAAAATATTTTGATTTATGCTGATGCAAATAATAGAAGAAGTTAGTCAAATAGCATGAAAAAAAGAGCGATTCAACACTTTCCCAAGAAATAAATTATTCCCTTCCCTCCCCCCATGGAAGGGTTAAGAATAAGCTAAGTAGATACCAAGTTTGGGGACTAAAATTCTTTGTTTGAGTAAGCAAATAAATCAATGAACATCAGAGAATAATGAGAACCAGATTTCCCTAAGTTAATTTCTGGGATATATCATGGCTTTGGCTAAAGTCTTGTATAAAATATTCATGATGCAAAAATTCTATCACCCATGTTAAAACGTATTTTGTGAAGAAAGAAAAGGAAAAATCCTATACCGTACATGGGACCATTTTTATTTTTTTTTCCTGCTACAGTGTTGTCAATCTGGCATATTTCACTTACTTTCGTATATACATGCACCTATATATATGCACACAGGATCATGAACAACTTTGTTATTACTGTAATGCTGTACTGTTTCCCAGAAGGCAGTAAATCAATGTATTGTAATTATACCAAGTATTTACTTTGCTATCTAACTGCCTGGATTTCCAAATTAAGCCAAAAATCTACAGGAAGCCTTTTTACCATCAGTGCCTTTGCCTCGTTGTTATGTGCTAAACCAGGTACATCCTGAGAGCTCTGGAGAGGCCTGGAGAAGTCTTAACTGAGCACTCTCTGATTGCTTTCTTGCATCGTAGCATAGACTAGACATTTAATAGAGCAGTTAGAGACTGCTGCCCCTAGTCTTTGGAGCTAGCTGAGTTGTGAAAGTAAGAAGAGCTGGACACTTAGCTAAAAATCTTTGCCAGTCTTTGGAAAAATAGGATACGAATATGAAGTTTTAGGTCCTTAAGTGTTACTGGTGGAAATCTGGCGGCAGGCAGCTGAGAGTGTGCCCACATCTATCAGTGCAGGCAGACCCAGGCTAATTGCTCATATGCTGAACTAGTTAGTTCCAGGCTGGGTTACACAGGACTGCTTCAGCATGACTCTGTGCCTGTGCTGCTCTGTGTATTATCTTGTTGGCCTGCAGCGCAGACATGAGAGTCACAGGCTTACCCCTGTGAAATATGCAGTACGTTATGTTATGGACACGCACACTTCTGAACACGGACCTGTGATCCTCCTTTTTACTGCTTTAGTAAAGTCATCACTGTCAGGTCAGTCCTTTGAAATATTATCATTGTTCCAGCCTGTGGTCCTGCTGTAGATAAAAATACCAAGTGTTTTCTCTGCTGGCTACAAAAAGCTGGTCCTACTATCTCTTTCATATTTTGTCTTACTTAGGCTCTGAGACTTCTCTTACAAACATGAAAGCACAACTCCTGTGTAGGACTTGTCACCCCCTAAAGCATACAGATCCCCATAAAAACACCCATGTCAAGTTACAGCATGGGAAACTGAGGCATGCAGAATGAAAAGTGTATCAGCCTAAGTCACACAGCTGAACTAAGAAAAGAACCAGTTCTTCTTGAAACAAAGTCTTTATCCTGTGGATGCTGCAGCCTCCTAAAAGTTTGTATATGCTCTGTGATTAATAAATCATTCACTGACTGAAAAGGTGGGGGAAAAAAGCTTTTACACAACTCTCCATGGAGTTTATAGCTCAAGCAAACAGCTTAAACTTTTACAATAAAATGCTGCTCATAAATAATTAATGATTGGCTTCCTAAAGACAATATTTTGAAGTAATTTCGAACAAGATTACTAGATAGGGTGGGAGAAAAAATATATCAAGTTGTAGTCTATCTGACCTAGGGCCACATAAAACTGAGTAACATTCATTTATGTTTAATGTCACAATTTTTGTTTGCTTTAGTTAATTTGCCTTGTGGGGAAAAATGTTTTCTAATTCATTCCAGAGTCCTTTCAGTGTTAAAGTTCATCTTACTGATCTTAGAATGAAACTTTCAATATACAACCACCTGAGCCTCCTTCTAAACCTCCTTGGAGATCTCGCTGTCAGATGCTACCAACATGAAACAGCACATGGTCTTACAACGGTCTTGGAACCACAGGTACATTTCCCAGGTCTGTCTGTGACACTAAAGCTTATTTTACCCACATCTTCAACCCGGGTAGTGACTTGCTTAATGAATAATCAAACTGAAATCATTGTGATTACACATGATTAAGAAAGAGAGAGTCAAACCCTGAGGATCACTCCCTGAACTGGAAAATGTACCTAGTCCTCCAGGGAGAACTTTATGACTTGAAAGACAGAAAGTGTTGAGAACATAAGTGATCTGCTAGCATTTTCATCTTATTTGCAAACATGCTGAAGAAAGCCATATAATTTGGCTTCACTGCATTCTTCCTAAAGAATCAGCCTCCTGTGCAGATGCATTTTTTAAAGCACAAATGGCATTTTGAGGTGGAAAGTGCTCTTTAAGTGTAAGATATACTGTCAAACAAGCTCCAAACCACAAATGTCAGATCTTGAACCAGATATGCGTCTCTAATTCCCTAAAGGATTTGTTTGTGGGAGAGGGATTGGACAGTACTGGGTCAGGAGTTCTGTCTTGGCCCAACATGCAAATAAATTCAAGCCATAAAGATTGGATCCAAATTTCCCCTGAAGTTAATTGGGGTTTGGATCAAATGTTCCATCTCTAATTATGACTCATATTAATAACATTGGGGAGTGTGACTTTTTTCCAAAGTGCTCAGTGTTGCTCTAACTCTCATCCCATTGAAAACTAGGGTAAAATTCGCATTTTTAATGCAAGGAAAATATGTCTGCATTGAGCACTTACTTCTCCTTCCTGCCTTCCCTCCTTGTTTCCCCACACAGCTTCTCCCCCTACCCAAGTCAAAGCATTTGGCTTGTTCTCTGTAAGACTTGCAGAGTGAAAAGGCCATCTGTTAAAAATTCCTTTTCAGTGTTTTTGATAAAAGTTGCTTGAGAGGTGTGCCATTTCAGTGCCGGTATGAAAGCTGAAGGAAGCAATGTTTACAACAACACTATTGGAATGCAAATTCATTTAATGAGGAAGAGTCTTATTTATACAATTCTAGGTAAGCTCAAATAATTTGAACTGCTCACATTTTTCCTGCAATCAAGCTCTTGACAATACAATGGAATTAGTTAAAACATTTTCCTTCAAATTTGTTTTTCACTGAAAACTGGAGAGAGGGAGTTACTGGTACGTTTTTTAAACAGAAAAGGATCTGCAGAAAAACTGATTTATTTTTGTTGAGAAAGAAACTGGAATGATTAGGTAAAGTTTTTTACATTCTTAAGTTTTTCAGTGGAAAATTTGAGGTAGGGGGATGATGCGTGTATTCTTGTTGCTGTTATGTTTGGGGAAGCTTGTTTTGCTTTTTCTGTGGGAAATATTTAATATTTCCAATCAGCTCAAGTTACAAGTGCTGCCAGGAACCTTTGTAGACTCCAAATCTGTTTGAAATTCCTTAGTTTCTTTCTACATCTACATCTACATCATCTACATCTACATCTACATCTACATCTACATCTACATTTACATCTACTTGCTTGAGCACCATTACCAAAAAATAAAATATAAAAAAAAAAAAACCCAGGATGATTTAGCCTTGTAGTTGTGACTTTGAAAAGAAATAATGCTGCCTCATCTAAGTGCCATAAACACCTTGGCAGTGAATTTGAAGGCAAGTATGTTTTGCTCCAGCTCCTCCCAGGAGAACTCAGCTGAGGTACTTAGTCTCTTACAGGGTGGTGGTGGGAGAAAGATGCAGCAGAACATGCTAGAAAATGGAGTTTCCACAGCATCGCTCTGCTGTTCCCTGTGATGCAGCATGTGCATGTGACCATGTGAGTGTTTGGCTGTGTGTGTGTGCAGGTGTGCACCAGTGTGGGGGGTAGTTGTCTAAAAAAAAAAGGAGATATGAAGGGTGTCTGTACCCTTCATCTCTACTCATCTGGACACTTTTCTAACAAACTCGGGAGCTGGGGCATGCAGGAGGTGTACATGAGTTTTAATGCATTCCATTTCTTTATCCTCCAGCTAATCAAGGGGAAAGATGCACATGAGCTGACGTGAGCTGTTCAAGGCAAAATTTACGATATTTAAAATCAGCAAAGTTTGCTGTAGCCCTAAAGGCTGAAGTATACATGCACACTTCATATAATCTGATCCCAGACACCCACCAAATCAGAGGTTAAAAGTATTGTATACATTGCTACCAGTTACCACATCAACATTTCCGATATGTGTGTGATTTAAGTGCAGATGACCTGGAGCTTGCTGATGCCATAACTTAAAAAGCAATTGGGCTGTGTGCTGGCTAGAACAACAATGCGGGCATTATAACAATCTCATTTAAGCAGCCATTAAGACATCTCCAGCACACTGTTGTACTACTAAAACGTAATTCCCAGTAGACAACAATCCTAGACCCCTCGACTGTGAATCACAGGTAGTAAATGGCTGACAGGCAGGTTAACAACGGGCTCTGTGGGCAGTCTGACATTGTACAGGTGCGCATCATCACAGTAAAGTAATTAACAGGTACTTAAAGGAATGTACATTTAAGCTCAAAAAACCTGTTAAGAGACTTCCTAAGTGGACTGCTATTTTTCTGTAAACTCCACTTATATTTTATGACCAGGTAAAAGGACTGCAGAGCACAAATCCAATCTAAAACCAGATCTGCAATCAATAGCTCTTCTATCAGCGCTAGACTGCTCCATCAACAGTACTATTTTATAACTCCGTGACATGTTCCTGACTCAGGATTTAAAGTGATTCCACAATGTAGTCTGACCCCTATAAAGAAACTAAGAAAGAAAAAACCAGTAATTTAACATTTCACCCAAGAGAAGGTGGAGAAAAAAGTAATTACAAAGTACAAATAATTTATTAGGAAAAAAAAATGTTGTGAATATTAATAGGAGTATGTATGTACTTATGTATATGTCTATATATGTGCATGTATGTGTGCGTATGTATGTATGTATACTCACAGATATATGCAAACCAGGAACTCCACCCAACATATATCTGCACACGTTTTTGGATAGCACTGGAGTTATTTGGGTAGTGAACAAAGGCTCAGTATGAAAAGAAAGGCAGTGACTCGAGGACTGCATCAGGGATTGCAATTTTATGTACTGAACTAACAAGTAGTAGCAGGAGCAGTGTTTCCTCTTCTATTTCTTCTCTCTCCCCTCTGGTAAATCCAAGTCTGGCGTATACAGTAGAAAAAGAGTTTTAAAGGTCCAATCTTATCCAGAGTTCTTTATAGGAGCAACAAGATCATGGTTAATAAATGCTTCGTTCAGTCCTCTGCTTGCAAAACTCTGGCCTGAATACCTTCTAGGCATTAAAGGATTATCCCCAAAGGGTTGGTGTTCTCCCTGCCTGGGTCTGCCTGTATGGGTTTACCAGTATATTTCTTGGTGGACAGATTTGGACCTTGTAGAACGGTCAAACAAGAAGTAAATCTATTTACTAAAAACATGTTTCTCTACAAAATGGCATTTGCTTAATGCTTTTAAAATACAAAGAAACAAATCCAGCCACAGTCACATCAGAGTGGCTTGTTCCAGTTCTTGCAGTTTCTGAGAAGTGACATGAGGTTGGTTCTACATGATACAATGCAGATCCCAGGGGTTTGGAGAGCCTGTAGCTCCTGTGTGTTTGCTGGTAAATGTAACTGGGTGGCCCTACCTTGTCCCTTGTAGTGAGGGCAATGTCTTTTCAGTCAACACAGTGGCAGTGCACTGAGGTGCCTGCAAGGGCGCAGGTCTTTCCACTGATTATCCTCTCTTTTACTCCTGTCTCTTAGATGAGAAGGTTTTTATGGTCTCTGCCCTTGCAACACTGACACTTCCCTTCCTTAAAGCAAACCGTCCCAGTTCTTTTGCATTTCATACCCAAGAAGAAGGACATCTGGACTTTTTCCCCTCCAGGATGCAGCAACGTGTGTTGCGGAGGCTTCTGCGTTGCCACAACCGCACAACGCTCCTGCTTTTGTTCTTGGCATGGTAGAAACGCTCCTATGGAAAGTGTTTCAAACAGTCTGGACTACTTCTTTCGCTGCTGTGGGAGTTAAACCCTGAGGAAATCTGGCACATTTGTTTGGACATTTTTGCATTAAATACATTTACTTCAAAACAGTATTAGCATGAGCATATGTTTGTTTTATAAAGTCTTAATATCATCCAAAAGAAAATGCTTTGCAACCATTACACAGATACATGTCACTAGTGTACTTTCCAAGTTCTCCATGCACATTTCATGCTAAGCCTATGCATTCTATATTAGACCTTATTTTTGCCATCCATCTTAGTACTATCTCATCTTTCCCTTAGTGAGATTTTGATTTCATTTAATCCACTTTAACTCAGGAAATTTTTCACAGAAGCCAGAGTAGAATCTCTGTGTGAAATAAATGCGTATAAAAACCCCTAAGCATTAATTCACCCTATTATATCCTCCTTAAGAGACTGAAAAGCATTATTTGAAACCATTAAAATGTATTGCTATTTTTATTCTAAGCGAATATGATAATTTATATTAAAAGTCTAGTTCCCTACCTAGACTGCATTTCGTTTTGCCTGCCTAAAGATACCTGGAAGTCAAAGAAAAGATCTTCCAGGTTTTAGGATCCCATCTGAACATAAATACCACACAGATGTGTGTATCATCCTATAGAAGTAACTAAATCTCCATAATAGAAGCCTACACAATTAGTTTATAACAACTGTTTTAAAAGAAGGATTTTTCTTCTTTTTTGATATGTCTATATGAATAAACAGTTTTACTTATTGATGACTGATCTCAGGAAACACACTGAAACACAGTATATGTTATAATGTGGGATTAATATATAGTTTTAATATCTCTTTTTGTATTATAAAAATAATATGAACAGGGAATAAAAATATTTCCAGATTGTCAGCGTGCCTAACTGGTCCAAACTGAGCCTCAAAGTTTGAGAAGTGCAGCAGTTAGAGCCTTGATTTTTTTTTGGTTGATCAGGTAATTGATATAATTTGAAAAGTTTTTTGGATATAAAAGAGAAAGAAAAAGAAAAAGAAAAGAAAGACTAAGGAGAATACTGGTTACTACTAACATATTCAGAAGCAAAAACACTCAAAAAGATGAAATCTGATCAAAATAAATAAATACTTTCAAACTTTCAGGTTATCACTTTCAGACAAAAATGTCTCTAATGTTAATAAGGGATTTAGGCCAAAGGCTTTAGAAGTTGCTATTCTTAAAAAAACATGATTTATTTGATTTTTTTCCAACTTGAATGTCATGAACCAGACATACATAATTATATTATTTGTCTTATGCAAGCGAACAAGAATAAATTAAAACTGGACATGTTGCAACAGGGCTGTTGACATTATATACAAAGTCTGCTTATTGTCATAAGATACTCTTAACCTTTAAGCCAAAATCTTTCAAAACTATTAGTGTTAAATCTAGCAGCTGTTGTCAAATTTTTCCCTTTCTCTGCTTTATGCATTGTGCTTTATTTGAAATGTTTGTTATATTTGTGTATATAACTTTCTGCAAGCTGTCCCTTGAAAGCTCAAGGGATTAAATGAGTAGGTTGAGCCGGTTCAAAGGAACAAAAGTTAGCAAATTAAAAGAAAACTTTCTAAAATGAATGTGTAAACCATTAAAATATTTAACTGTATTTGCATTGGATAGTTTCCTCTATATAAAACAATATGGATTGTTTAAATAAATGGGGTTAAGGGAAACTTATTTCTACTGTAAAGTTTATTAGAGCTTCAAGAATGATGGCCTCGATCCTTCAAACGCTTACGTGTTTAACTTAAAGGCATGGAATAATCTCGTCCTGGCAGCACTAGCCAGCCCTCATAGCTTCATCTTCCAGCAAGACAGTCAAAGGGGGCATTCAAAGACTGGAGAAGGAGGTAAGGGTTTCCACTGTGCTTCTGTCTTGAATTGCCCTGATATCTAAGCCACAGTCTAGAAACAGTGTTTCCTGACTATTTGTGAACAGCAAGTGAGTCTCTGTAGACATTATTGCAAAAACAGGCTCAGGTGAAAAAACTTCAGAGATCACATAAGAAGTAGAAGATTTTGGATTATTGCAATATTTGTTTTTTGAAGAGTTAGTCTGCAGGAAGATGAGAGCAGATGCCACATGTCTTGTAGCATATGGTTTATCCTGCGCTGTCTTATTGCACTGTCTGAAGTGGAATTAGAAGACCCTTCAAATATCTGGCACAGACCAAAGCATAAGGACAAGTTTTTCTACAGCCAGTGTTGTGTCTGGAGAATTAGGCCTGATAATAAGGTTGGACTCAATGATCTTGAATGTCTCTTTCAACTGAAACTGTTCTATGATTCTACAATGAACAGACACAGTGATGATATGATGCATTTACACTTTTCTGAGGACTCAGACTGCTGCACCATACTGGTGTTCTGGCCATTCAGGGATGGCTCAGGCAGACCTCCAACTATGTGTCTATACAAAAAGTAGAGGTGTCACCTGGTGTAAACTTATTTCTGACTGAATTTCACACAGACACTCACATGATCAGAGTGAGGGATGACTTGTGGTAAGATGAAGCAGAAAACAAGGGGCTGGGAGCATCTCTTCTCACTCTAATAAGCTGGTTTAATCCTCACTGGGGTGTGTAACACCTGCTTTTCATTCACACTGAGTTTGTAACAAGAGCCCCTTTCCCAAAGGGGTCACTGAGGCAATAAGTGCCTCCATGCAGGGGAAGCTATGTGAAAGTCTAGAGCAGGAATTGGCTATATCACCCAAAAGGGTTTGATTTTCTAAGCTTAGAATTGGGATTCACTTAGATTGACACAGATTTGGGGTTTTTTGTGAGAAGAATTCAGAGGGGAAAAAAATTCAAACGCTATTCAGAAGGGAATGGTAAGCCAAGATTGTTGCAGAGATAACAGGATTGTGTACACGAAAGGAAGATGTCTTTCTAGTCAGAGAGCTGGCCAAAGGGTTCCCAGAAAGGCCGAGAAAATATGGAATTAAATCAAATCCTGTCTTCCTATTGAGTATCCCTGAACTCAGCAAGGTAGGGTGCTACACTTTATTTGCAAACAGGCAGGGTTGCATCAAAGAAATATCTTTCTCAAGCTGTTTTAATAATTAAAAGGTGTTCCAAGGTGCCAAATTTTGCCTTGCCAAATTCCAGTTCCAGGTTAGAAAGGATGGAACTTTCCAAGAACTTCACAGATTTACTCAGTAAAAACCAAGGGAACTTGGTACCTATTGTTTTTCCATGTCTCTTTGATATTTCCAGCCAAACTGAGTAATATTCTTCCTGAAATTTGTTTCTTTATAAGTAGAATTATAGCTTGAGGTCCAAATGGCCTTTTGAATCTAGATTAGGGTTTGAAGTGCATATCTCAGAACAGTCTTTACTATTGCATATGCAAGTTTTTAAAATACGTTTCCAGACTTGAGTTAATGCCTTTTTTTTTTCTCAGAGGAAAAAAAAAAAAGGGTTGAGAAAAAGAATGTACAAGAAGTTTTGCTTTCCTGTGTAAGTCTTTCAAATATTGTCACTAGATTTAAACACTTTAACCTGCTGAGTACATGACATTTAATATAGGATTGTTTTACAACTTTTTCTCTTCATTATTCTTGCACTATCTAGCCTATTATTTCTCATATAACTGTTAAAGAATTAAGATCTCTTACCTGGCCTTTGCAGCCAAAACTAAAGAATGTTGACTTTACTCATTAGTCACTCAGGCTTTTCAGATTTTCTTGTAGTCTTAACAATTGACATATAAATACCAGGAAAGCCAAGCAGATTATTATTCAGTATATTCAGAACTCAGATGAAAAATAACTGATCCACGAAAAGCGTTATTGTTATGAAAATGCTTAAACTTTAAGTTTAGTATCACCTCAGTGTTATGTAGTTATAATTATTGGGAAATTACATGGAAAAAAAGTAAAATTTATATCTGTTAGATCTCACAGGCTGGTACTCAGTGCACAGGATGGATTCCTTTAGCTTTCTGAAAGCCAAGAAAAAGCTGAAGTTGCTTCTTTAGACTCCACCTATAATCAAAAGTAAAAATTAGTCACCTCCAGTAGCTATATCTTTCTGTCTTATAATGTCCTCTGCAGCTTCCCCCGTATCTTTTTTTCCAGGGCAGATAAAATGCTTGCCTTTACTTGTCTTTAAAAAATCTCACTCTCATTTTTCATCGACTGGACAAGTCTGTGCACCAGAGCCAATACAGGTGAACTGATGCATTTTACCACCTGGGAAGTACGTCCTGCTTCTCAACAAATCACTGCTGCATGCACTTCAGTGGTGCAGTGACACCATTTTTGGCAGTAAACCTGGCTCTGTATTTCTATCCATCATTCCACCCTAACAACAAAAAAAAATTAAAAAAAAATCAGAAGAAGCTGCTATGACTAGCTAGCCAAAGAAATAAGAGAGCAAAATAGCTGCTGAAAATGATACACAGAACAGAGGAAGCAAAAAATATGACAAGCTAGGCATGAGATTTTGTAAGTAGTTTTGTTTTTTCCTGGGAACGTGATTAACTGTCAGTGTGATGTAGGCAGGAAAGATCAAGCGAGGAGGAGTGGGAGAATCAGTTTTGAAAGTCAGGTGAGACCAGGGCAGAGTAGTTGCCAGGGATGCTCTGTCAGCACGAAGATAAGAATGTGCACAAGGCAAAGTGCACAGCACCCTGACAGAGCTCTGAGCCCTGCACAAGGCTCCCTGCAGCTGCCAAAGCTGCCTGGCAAATGTCTCCTACACACTTCAGGCACAATTTGCCTCTCCTTGCTGCCCCTGCTGCCAGTGTCCCATCCTTGTAACAACCCCTGCACCAGAGAAAAGGTGTCTGCAGTTGAGAAACCATCTTCCTGGGGAAAAAAATGTATTCAAGACAACTTTTAATGAATGATCCACTAGCTGGGCTGTACTAATCCAGTTTAGCTCCGTGGGTTGAGCGTGACGCTTGAAACACCAAAGGTTGCGGGTTCGATTCCTTTTAGGTTCTCACGTGTTGCCTGACCTAGTCGAGAGGTGGCGTCCCTGCCCACAACAGGGAGGTTGGATTAAAATGATCTCTGAGGTCCCTTCCAGCCCAGGCCATTCTATGATACTGAAGATGGAGAGGACCTTGGCCCACAGAAAGTTTTCCTTCTGGACCGGAGGCAACTAGTGGCTCATATTTGATTGTAATGATTTCTGTAGCTTTTGGATGGCCTCCTCTTTAGAGAATGTGATATACACAGAGCTCCTGCTGCTGTCTGATGAAGGCTGGCGGGGAGGAGGATGGATTGCCCGACCAGTAAAGTTTCGTAACGTTTTTTTTCATTTGGATAATTTACCAGAGATAATCCCATGGAAAGATTCACTGTTCTTTGTTTTAACATAGACTGGAAGTTTAAGTTTGTTTGTAAAGCTCTAAAATGACCGTAGGCTGATGGAAGATGCATTATATTATATTAAATGAGATTCAAGTTCAGCTGTCTGGGAACAGGCAAAATGCCTGCTCTTCGGCATTTGTGAGGTTTGTGAGGCAAATGCGGGGGATGAAATGCAGATCTGAACAGGAGATATAAAGAAATTGTTTACCTGGGTCAGAAAACAAAAAAAAAAGATATGTTACAGAAAACATATGGTTGCTATTTAATTTATGTTTTATCATTTTTCATTCTGACGTTAACATTGTTATGAGTAGGGTGAGAGCACTGTACATTGTACGATGTAATATAAAATGAGGGTTACCACTCCTTGCCAGAGGAAACGTGATTCAGAAACAATTTGGGGGCAATTGTAAGGTGATGTGGCACAGAGAACCAGAAGCTATTGAAACTTTAAACATCATTTCTGGACAATATAAGAGTTGCTGCAAAACGACTTGTAAAAACATGAAAATGTTACTTTCCTGACCCCAGAGAATTAAAAATCTTTAAATATCGGTTCAAACAATGCCTCTTAAAGGGCACCACACTTTTTCATTGCCAGCTACCATTATTTTTAACAGTTTGCTAAACATATCGCAACAAAGAAAGATTAATGGCCAAGATACAACTCAAAAATGCAGAGAGCCACATCGAGATCTGTTACATGCAGGACATCAGTGGTGAGGCATAAAGGGGAGATTTAAGTGGAAAATTTAACCTCAAAACATTAATGAAAACCAAAGTAGGTAATTAAAATGGAAATTAGGTCTTTGGGGAAAACAGAACAGAAGACATGAAAAAATGGGAAGATAAAGCTTAAATAATGTTTTATTAAGGAGAAAAAAATGATAAAACATTGCTTTAGGAATTGAAGGCATAGTAAAAATATACAAGTATTAAGAGGATGAAGAAATGACAAGAAGATATTTTCAAAAATATGTTTACATTTATATTATTTACTCAGCAAAGGAATCAATAACACCTATAAACCATATTTTAATGATTTTTCTAAAACCATACTTAATTTAAAAATTCAAAAAGAAAGTAGATTAATTAATAGGATCCATATCATCCATCTAAAATTTCATTGCTTATTTTAAGATACTTGTTTCCTGAAAATGGAGAATGACAGGAACTTCTGCAGAAGGGAAATTAATCTACTTTTGAAGAATGAGAAGTATCATATAGGATGTCTAAATGAAGTTAGAAATCTAATTTAAAATTGCTAGTCTTCAGTGAAGTTAAAAATGGAGTGACTTTCTCTGTTTTAGGTGCTTTGGCTTAGTCCTACTTGATCAGTAAGAAAGAATGCTGGAAGGAAAAATTTTTCTGTTGTAAAGATTAAACTTTGCCCCAAGCTGTGTCCAAACCAAAGACAGGAACAATACATAAACATTCTGTACTCTGACCAACATATTTACTGTGTTGATTTTATACTGGACTGGTGATTTTTAAGAATACTAGTCCCATCACCTGCAGGTGCAGGATGAAAAAGCCCACATAGCTAAACCTAAATACTTAATTTGCATAGGGTTGGAAGTCAAAAGTCATTCCCCTTAATACATTCAGAGAGGGTAAACTTTTGACGAGCTGGTTTTGATACTTTAAAACATAGTCGTTTTCTATGCTTACATTTATTAAATTCCAGCCCTTAAAGTGTCACCTGTTCTAAGTATGACAGAACTTTCTGTGCTTTCTAGTGTACAGTTTCACCATGAATTGAAAATCAATATTGGCAAGAAAATTATTTTGTGACTTTTTGTTTCTAAAAAAAAAAAAAAAAGGTTGAGGTTTCAACTGCATAGAGGGTTTGTTTTTGTTAACACTTAAATAAATAGTGATATAATGGTAGCAGATCTCTTGCAGCCTAAGATGATAACCTCAGTGTCAAATTGCAAGCTATTTCTAAGTTTCATTTTGGTTTTGGCCTGAACATCCTGAAAAAAATCTGTTTCAAAACCCGTTCTTTATGTAAAAAGTCCAAATTTGTCACAGTATTTTCTGATGAAAAAACTATCTGAAGAAATCTCAGTAGGCATTTCAGGATACCTTTCTGAGGTCTCCTTTACATCTTTGAGACCTAAAATGTACTTTAATTATGAATGCTAAGATCCTCATAAAATAAAATAACTTGAAGAACTGGAACATCAAGAAAAACAGAGCAAATAATATTGTGTTCATGTTAAAATGAAAGTATTACAATACAAATAAGGGTCCTGATCGTATTTCAGTAACCAAACAAGATCTTGTTTAAGAGTTGACAGCTTTGGTGTTCCTTAATAAGAAGGTTAGTTTTAAAGGGTTAAAAATATTCTGGGTTTATGGGGATTATTTTTTTTTTCATTTGTGTTATGACAGTATTAGAAATTATGATAAAAATTAAAAAGTATCTGAATGCTAAATTTTATGTGTGTGTATATATATATGTTATCTGCACATGTAGTAAGCATGAAAACACATTAAGTTAAACACTAATAAAGGGAGTAATTCTATTACATTTTCACAGAATCACAGAATCACAGAATCACAGAATCACAGAATGTTAAAGGTTGGAAGGGACCTCAAAGATCATCTAGTCCAACCCCCCTGCCAGAGCAGGATCACCTACACTAGAGCGCACAGGAACGCGTCCAGGCGGGTTTTGAATGTCTCAAGAGATGGAGATTCCACAACTTCCCTAGGCAGCCTGTTCCAGTGCTCAGTCACCCTCACAGTGAAAAAGTTTTTCCTCATATTTTTCTGGAACCTCCTGTGTTCCAGCTTCCACCCATTGCCCCTTGTCCTGTCAGTGGACGCCGCTGAAAAGAGCCTGGCTCCATCCTCCTGACATTCCCCCTTGACATATTTATAAACATTGATGAGGTCACCCCTCAGCCTCCTCTTCTCCAAGCTAAAGAGATCCAGCTCCTTCAGCCTTTCCTCATAAGGGAGATGCTCCACTCCCTTCACCATCTTTGTGGCTCTACGCTGGACTCTCTCAAGCAGCTCCCTGTCCTTCTTGAACTGAGGGGCCCAGAACTGGACACAATATTCCAGATGCGGCCTCACCAGGGCAGAGTAGAGGGGCAGGAGGACCTCTCTTGACCTACTTGCTACTCCCCTTCTAATACACCCCAGGATGCCATTGGCCTTCTTGGCCACGAGGGCACACTGCTGGCTCATGGTCATCCTGCTGTCCACTAGAACCCCCAGGTCCCTTTCCCCTGCACTGCTCTCCAGCAGGGCAGTCCCCAACCTATATTGGCACATGGGGTTATTTTTTCCCAAGTGCAAAACTCTACACTTGCCCTTATTAAACTTCATCAGATTTCTCCCCGCCCAGCCCTCCAGCCTGTCCAGGTCTCTCTGAATGGCTGCACAGCCTTCTGGTGTGTCAACCACTCCCCCCAACTTCGTATCATCAGCAAACTTGCTGACAACATTCTCTAATCCCTCATCCAGATCGTTGATGAATATATTAAACAGCACCGGCCCAAGCACTGACCCCTGAGGGACCCCACTAGACACAGGCATCCAGCCAGACTCGGCCCCATTGACCACAACCCTCTGGCTTCTTCCCTTCAACCAGTTCTCGACCCACCTCACTACTTGGTCATCCAGACCACACTTCCTCAGTTTACCTATGAGGATGCTGTGGGAGACGGTGTCAAAGGCCTTGCTGATGTCCAGGTAGACCACGTCCACTGCATGGCCACCATCCATCCACCTAGTTATGTCTTCGTAAAAGGCTATCAGGTTGGTCAAACATGACTTCCCCTTGGCAAAGCCATGCTGACTGCCCCTAATAACCTTCTTATCCTTGATATGCCTAGAGACAGTGTCAAGGATAAGATGTTCCATCACCTTTCCAGGGATGGAGGTGAGGCTGACCGGTCTGTAGTTACTCGGGTCATCCTTCCTGCCCTTCTTATAGACTGGAGTGACATTCGCTTTCCTCCAGTCTTCAGGCACCTCACCTGTTACCCACGACTTACCAAAGATGATGGAGAGTGGCCTAGCAATGACTCCCGCCAGCTCCCTCAGCACCCGTGGGTGCATCCCATCAGGGCCCATGGATTTATGAATGTCCAAGTGTTCAAACTGATCCTTAACCCACTCCTCATCAATCAGGGCAGACTCCTCCTTTGTCATGACTTCCTCTGGGACCTTAGGGGACTGAGGCTCCTGAGGACGGTCTCCAACAGTGTAGACAGAGGCAAAGAAGGCATTCAGCAACTCTGCCTTCTTTCTGTCCTCTGTCTCCAGGGCACCCACCTCATTCAACAGAGGGCCTACATTGCCTCTAGTGTTAGTTTTGTCAGCAATGTATTTGAAGAAGCCCTTTCTGTTGTCTTTGACCTCCCTTGCAAGTTTTAACTCCAAGGAGGCCTTAGCTTTTCTGATTGCCTCCCTGCACTCCCTGACAGCTGCCCTGTACTCCACCCAAGTGGTCAGCCCTTCCTTCCACAATTTAAACACCCTCCCCTTCCACCTGAGTCTGCCCAGCAGATCCCTGGTTAACCAAGCAGGTCTCCTGGATCTCTTTCTTGATTTTCTTATGTTTTCTGGTCTCTGAGCTGTCAGAGTTGGTTTTGTTTTCAGAACTTCTGTTTGCTACAAAAATACTTCAAGCAGAATGGGAGAGATGTGCCTTGGCATTCTTGAAGCACTTTGGACATGTACAGCCCGTTAGCCTGATGCTCACACTCATCATGACCAGTTAGATGGTGTAGAAAATGCAAAATCATCTCTTTTCCTTGAAAACAAAGCTATCAATGTGAATCCCTGTCTGACTCAATTTTTTAGCTTAGGACAGTTAGTTTAAATACAATGAATACTGGAATCCTGTGCTACTTGGTTGGAATTCAAGTATCTCTGAATATGAATATCATTATTGTTATTACTTTTATTTTCATATGGACAATATAACTTCAGCCACAACTAAAAAGGTCTTAAAAGTTTGTACCAATGTTATTGAAATAATCTCAGTAAACCTAATAGCAGAAAAACTACAGTATTGGTTTATTAAACCCATTCGAGTCATCATGCTTAACATCATGCGATATCTATAAATAATATCTGAAGAGTTGATACGTGAGAAATAACCCTTTTAGTAAATGGTAAATCATTTCTTGGAGGTTATTATAGAATGAACAGATCAATAACACCTACTAATGTGCTTGTAATCATCCATAACAAATACCACTAAAGTATATATTATGCTTCTAATATCTAGTATTCAATTACTAACCTCTGTTCAAACCATTTATATTGAAGCCTTAATATAATGTTTTATTACTACATTAAAATAGTGATTTACTTTGTCATACTTCTGTGGTTAATTTACTATATAAATCTTGTGTCTGATTCTACAGCCTGCGCCATGGAGGAATCCTCTGAGAAGTCGTAAAAGAGAAGCTAGCCAGAGAAGCAATTGTTGGTTTGAGTCTCCTGTTTTCTTACCTGAGATGTTTAATCTGCAATTTCTATATTTGTCAATAGGTTGACATTTTAAAGAGATTTAGGAGGAAACTATCCTGAAATTTATGAATTGTCCTTCAGAAACAGATGAATGAAAACAATGTTGCCTTTCTATGGTCCTTGCACAGTGGAGAACCTAGAGTCCTGGTTTTGTTCCACTGCCCGTATGAGCTGCCATCAAGTCAATAACATGCAAGTGGCTGGTAAGGATTTCTGAGAAGAAAGTGACCTCTTCAGATTTGAGGAGACTTAGAAGTCTGCATACACAAAAACGTACAAAATCAAGTGAAATTGAAACAAAAAAAACCAACCAAACAAACAAAAAAAACGCAACCAAAAAAAAAAACCAACACACAACCCCAAAAACACATAAGGGAAACAATCTGTCCAGTTCAAATACATTGGCAAATCCTTAATGTATTTGCCAAAAATCTCAACTGAGGCTCTGTAAAGGGGTTGCATAAGTAAGAAATTTTGTCCGTGACTGTGAAGTCAAAATGTGTTTCTAGAGGCATATCTTGCTTCACATCTTTGGCTCTTCCTTCTACTTAAGCATTAGAGTCTGGTGCCTCTGTTGACGTTTCATGGTGCAACAAATCAGTTCATGCTGGTAAAACAATTCAGACGTGGATCACCTATTTCCTGCTTCCATTGCCCCCCTTTTCCACAGCAAAACTGAAGGTTATAGAGTTATCTGGAGTATAAACTACTCTAGTTCAGCTTTCCTCTGAACTATTTTGGAGCAAATCCATCATCTTTTGTACAAACCGAAGCAGGGGCTGCAACTTCAGCCTCCTGATCCAGCCCTGTAACCTTAGAGTATTGAGTTGTTCTAGCCTTTTCTCTGTGTCCCAGAGATTGATTAAAATATTTGCATAGCAGTAAAGTGTCACCTCAGATGAGTCGGTAATCCCTTGCCTGAGGTACCTCCACAGGAGATGAAGAAAAAGCAGTTCAAGTCCCACTAGAACTCAAGAAAATGTCTGATTTGGGCTCAAATCCAAATATTCTAAGTAGTTTCCTCTAGGGCTAGGGAGAAGTCGAGTAGAGAAATGAAAGAAGGGGAAAGCTGTAATTTATAATTTTAAAATTAGAAGTCTGAAAGGGAAGTTATGAAACATTTTTATGATTTGGAAAATCCTGCTGTTTAGAACTTCGGGAAATGTAGTCCACTATCTTATTTGTTTGATTTCTGCAATTGATTAAATGCCATCCAGAGAAAATGACAATCTTAAGTACAGTAGCAAATAATAATGGTATGATAAATCACACAATTTTTAGAAACTTAAAAAATGAAACAAAACCAAGTTTGCTTTCAGTGTTGTGTGACTCTTATTTACCAAACTGTCAGTTTCTACGTATCTTTCTTCCTAAAGACCAATAAAAGCCTAGTTGATTTAAACTAGGTTATTAAATATTTGTATGTTTTTGGATTTGAATACATTCACATAATAGAATAATGGATTGTAAGTAGTTCATCAGTAAATAATCCACAGTTATGGAGTTTGCAGACTGATTGAAAATAAATAGCAGCATATTGTGTAATTAAGCCATAATCAAACGTCTCTCTATATACAAATGATAAAGCGTCCCCTTGGGCCATGGCCATGTGCTGAGGGTTTTATTTAGTTCAATAGCAAAAGCCTTTCTGTGCCAAGTTTACACAAAAGAAAAGTTAGTGAATTGTTAGGAATAAAGTTGACTGATCTCTCCATACAGTGTAATAATTAGAGCCAGCATTACTCCACGTACATTTTTGATACAGACTTTTGCAACAGCTAGCAAGATTAACCCTCACTGGTATTCAACAGTAGTATTTGCTGCTCAAAGAAATACTATATTTTGTTTTGTATGCAAAGACAGTGACATTTCAGTTTAATTTTGCTGTATATTCCATTATTAACAAAATACTACCTCAGTTTCAAGCAAGAAACTTGAATTTACTATGTTTTAATAACACCTCAGAAAGGATGAGTTTGAGATTCTGAGCAGAACTCAGTGTGGATCCTGAGTTCGGTCTGAAAATCTCAGGTGACAGATCTAGGCATGCAGATAGATATAGGAGCTCACCAGTTCTCTTTACAAGGCTAGAAGCTGAGAAAGAATATTTTAAAGCAAAAATATGACTTTTTCAGTGTAATCATTCTCATACAAAAACGTGGTGGAAGGAAAGAGTTGATTACCTTTCTTATGAAAGAGTGTTATTTGCATTCAAAAGGGACAACGTTTAGCAGAGCAACTCTCAAACTCTACTAGATCTGATGTTTAACATGAAGAGGGATAAACTTGTTTGGGTTTTTTTTGTTGTTGCGGCAGTCAACGCCACTGCCTGGTATTGCGTCTGTGAAACACCCTTTGGTTACCCTTCTTCCACACTGTGTGCTCAGGCACCAGTAACACCCTTCAGAATCCAGTGCTGCTTTCTAACAATCTGAACTTGAAACAACCCATAACCCTAGAAAAATTAGTCCTGGGAATTCTGCAGCTGCAGGTGGTTTTCCAGGATCTGACTTACTGTGTAATTTATGACCTTCGAGTGGTTCTTTGGGATTAAGAAAGCATAGAGTGGATTGAGTTCGATAAAGCCTTGAGCAGTACTGGGAGTCATAGACCAACGGGGGTTGTTAGCTTAGTGCCGAAAGCCAGTAAGTATCTCAAGGAAAACAAGATCAAGACAAACTCTTAGCGTTTTTAGTTGCATTCTTAGTGTAGCACTACATAACACTGTTTTACAGTCACTTCTGTGATGCAACTTTTATTAATCACAATGCAATTCTGGAGTCTGATTCAATAAGGCAGAGGAGTCGAACTTGCTCATCCAAACTGACTCCTTTGTAAAAACAGCATGGAGTCTCCTGTCTTTTGATTCAATTTTATTGTTTTGTACTATGAATCTTATATACTACAAAGCTCCTTAACTGTTTAATGCATAATGTTGAACCCTGTGTTCTTACTGATTTCTTGAAGTTTATCTGTTTTCTCACATAGCTTAAAACTCATGGCTGGGATTTCAGCTGGAGTTTTGGACCAGGGGGAGCACTTCTGTCCCACATAAAGTTTTTCTTTATCAGATGACCGATTTCACTGAAACAGTTCTTTTACTGTAATGAACAGGCCTACATTTTTATTACAAATGGTTAAAAAAAAAAAATATTGAATACTTCTGTTGGGGTCAGAACTTTGAAATAGGTAGCATCTCGTCTTGTGAGCTACCTTACTTGTTCAGTAATGTTCATGGCCATGTAAACACTTTACTTGGAGGGAAGCCACATCAGAGTTAAAAAATTAGACATAGGCTACTCTGAGGTAAGTGAATATGTGGGTTTTGTTTTGCTGCAGTTGATGTGATCTCACTTGTCTCCTAATAAAAGTTCACGAGAGGTTGGAGTATAAATGTTACAGAGCAGCTGCTGTGAGTTTAATCCATGTTCCATTAATGAAGGTATTTTGTTCCCAGTGCTGGATCAGAATCTGACATACTGTTTTCTTGCATTTCATGCTGTACACCTGCAAGGTTCTTGGTTAAAAATATGTGATTTGCTTTTAATAAATTGTTTTCTTAAACTAATTTTGGAATATTTATACATTTGTGAAATAAGGGGAAATATAGAAAAACAAACTACTGGATTGTATTCTGACTGTACACTAGAGGGGGAAAACTTTGCAAGCAGAATATAAATATACTACCATGCCTAAAAGAAACAAAGCATAACACACAGTACTATATGAGAGACAGGAAGGCACACAGTCCAAAAAGCAACAACTTAGTCAAGACCTTCTTTCATCTCCTTTAAATGCTGTGAATGCGTATCATTCCAACTGAATTATTTATATCCTAAGGTGCTGAGCAAGACCTAGTCTTATTCGAATCAGCTCTTGTACCACCACCACAGAAAACTTTCTCTTAATGCAAATCTGAAAAAATAAAATATAAAAGCTCAATCCTCTTAATACTGGGTGAGGGAGTCCAGAAAAGGGGAAACAGTTATCGCAGTTTAATTTGCAGAATACGCCAGAAAGAAAAAAAAAAAAGGTCCCTGATAAATGAGAAATAGTCACATTATGTTATTATTCTGTTACCTAAGAAACTATCTTCAAAACAGAAGCCCTCATAAATACTCTGGAGATGCATCAGACACTTTTCCCTGCTGTACGACATTGTGTATATGGTTTGGCAGGAGTTCATCGTGTAGAAGATAAACTAGCACATAGTGCCAGGATTCTATTACTCTTGACCCTGACCTTTGGCTGCATGCTGTTTCCAGTTGCACTCCATCTTTAAAAAAAAAAGACAGCCCCCATTTTTTTACCCTTTCTTTTTTAACTTCTGTTTTTAAACTTCTCCGTAATCTACCCTTTGTCTGAAATGTATTTGAAAAACAAGTTTTCTGGTCTCTTTCTTCTCTTTTTTTTAAAAAAAAAACTTCTGGTTTCCATTCCTTAAAACCAGCAGTAGTGCTCCTGCCAAAGCTGGCTTCCCCATTCAGAGTTCTTCTCTCTTTTTTTTTTTTTTTTTTTTCCTCCAAGCCCTAACTAGCTCAATAATGTGGAATAGTATAGTGTCTCCTAACCACAGAGAAAATACATTCTTGGAAAAGGTTTGTTTTTCTATGCTATATATACTATTTTCTAAATCCAAGATATTCATTTATTGTTACCAACTCACGTTGTTAGTAGTTAAGCCGTGGGAAAGGAGATGATATTTTCATTGATATAGAATCAATGTTCAGAGCTCTCAACTCTATGCGGAAGGGTGTAGAACCACCTAAGGCATATGAAAGTTGTAAATATGTTTCGTTCCCACAAAATCGTGATCTCTATCAAAAGTACTGCATAAGGATGTGATAATTTGCAAAGCACTTTCATACAGAGTTACAATATAAGCACTTGGTAAATGGTAGAGATTAGATTAGGCCACAGGAAAGCAGAGGAATATTCTTGAAAGTTTACAGGGCCTTGTTCTGTGCTCCTAGTTCAGGCAAAACTCCCAGTGAAGTCACTGGGAATTCTGTTTGCATTAAACAGGACAAAATTAAGTCTCTGTTTTCCCAGTAAGGATCAGGCTAACTGCCATGGATGAAAATGTTTTCAAATAAGAAAGCAAAATAAACTTTTTTTTCAAATAAGAAAGCAAAATAAACTTTTTTTAACTACCTCTGGCTGTCTGCAGTTGACTTTAAGAAAATTAAATCCTGGTACATCCAATGGCTTTTCATTTTGTGAATGTTGCAGTACTCTGAGTACACTTCGTTTTTTGTGCAACATTTGAATAACAAAACAGAATAAATACAACAAAACTCCCAGACATGTTATTTTTAAATGAGAATTGAGAGAGAATCAACAGACCTGCACAGAAATGCTTACTTGCAAGAACAGAAAAATTTAGAAACCCAGTGTATCGTAGTTAGACAACAAAGATGTGTTGCAATACAGCTTTCCTAAATGTTTAGTTTACTTTAGAAACAGAAAATGTTAACACTGTTAATTATAAACTGTTAATACTGGTTTGTGTTTGGGGGCCAGGACTGAAAATGATATAAACAAAACATTGTTGCAGAAATTCTTCTTTAACTAACTCTTTCATTCTACCTATAGTTACCAGAAAGTGTGGTACGTTAAAAAGGAAGAAGATGAAAGTATGAAAGGAATAAAGCCCCAAACCCTTGAGATTTCACCACAAATCCTAGATATCTTTGATTATCACTTAAGCTGTACAATTTATAAATATTATGGTTTGTGACTCCAGGACCCACCTTTGCCTGAAAGTTCTGCCTAAAATACAGGCTATAAAATTTATCATGAGACTTGTATTTCTTGAAATACAGAAATACTGATAAAAAGAGCAGGTACAAAAGGAAGAAAAGTTCACATAAGCAACACTTTGTGAAATTTGAGTGACTAAGTAACTCTATAAACAGACAACACTGGCTCATTAAAGACCTGTCCCACAGTGGTATCACCTACTTTATAGACTTGATGGTGGGTTGAGTTACAAACCAAACTAAAATTTGTCATTAACAGAAGGTTTAATAATCTGTGTTAACAGATTATTTCCATTGGAAAACAAGAAGACATTACTGGATAAATGTCGCCATGGATTTATTTAACACCATAAAATATTTAGCTAGCAGAAATATTTGTGTTAAAACTGCATAATTATGAAGCTTATTCCATAGGAAGCTGTTTTTTTTAGGAACTCTAAATATATGGTTGATACTGAAAAATATTAAAGGAAATAGCTTAAGAAGTTACCTTACCCCTTCAAAATGTTGTCCCAAGGCTACATGAACTGAACACAACAGGGAAAAGAGATCTAGGCTCATTTGTTGGCCTGGAATCCAAATTACATGGTCTGGCCACTGCTACATGAATAAACACTTTTACATTACAGACCAGGGTGGCTACACCCAAAATAACCTCTGGGAATAGTCCTTGGTGTGTGCTAGTTCACAGACAGTATTATATACCTGATGTGAGCCAAAAGGGGTTCCAGGGAATAGATTAACAATTTAACCATATGGTTGACTGTTCTTGGGCCACTGCCTTGATCCTGTCTACTTTGCTAGTACAACCATAGTTAAAGATTCTGGGGCCAAGTTGTTTTACATACTTATTTTCCAAATGTGGAACCTTAGAATCACTACATAAAATTGTGCAGGCATATAGGGGTAAGGCAGACAACATTAGAGGAATCACAGAATGGTAGGGGTTGGAAAGGACCTCGAAAGATCATCTAGTCCAACGCCCCTGCCAGAGCAGGGTCAGCTAAAGTAGGTCACACAGCAATGCGTCCAAGTGGGTTTTGAATGTCTCCAGAGAAGGAGACTCCACAACCTCCCTGGGCAGCCTGTGCCAGTGCTCTGTCACCCTCACTGTGAAAAAGTTTTTCCTTATGTTTACATGGAACTTCCTATGCTCCAGTTTGCACCCATTGCCCCTTGTCCTATCACTGGACATGACTGAGATGAGCCTGGCTCCTTCCTCCTGGCACTCCCCCTTTATATATCTCTAAGTAGTCTTTTCTTCTTCAAGCTAAAGACATCCAGCTCCTTCAGCCTTTCCTCATAAGCGAGATGTTCAACTCCCTTCATCATCTTTGTGGCTCTGCGCTGGACTCTTTCAAGCAGTTCCGTGTCCTTCTTGAACTGAGGGGTCCAGAACTGGACACAATATTCCAGATGCGGCCTCACCAGGGTAGAGTAGAAGGGGAGGAGAAACTCTCTCAACCTACTAGTCACACCCATTCTAATACACTCCAGGATGCCATTGGCCTTCTTGGCCATGAGGGCACATTGCCAGGGCCCCCAGATCCCTTTTCCCTATGCTACTCTCCAACAGGTCAGTCCCCAACCTATATTGATACTTGGGGTCGTTCTTTCCCAGATGCAAGACTCTACACTTGCCCTTGTTGAACCGCATAAGATTTCTCCCTGCTCAACTCTCCAGCCTGTCCAGGTCTCTCTGAATGGCAGCACAGCTTTCTGGAGTGTCAACCACTTCTCCCAGTTTTGTGTCATCAGCAAACTAGCTGACAGTGCACTCTATTCCTTCATCGAGGCTGTTAACATATTGAATAATACTGGTCCCAGTACCAAGCCCTGAGGGACTCTGCTAGATACAGGCCTCCAACTAGACTCTGCCCCATTGACCACAGCTCTCTGACTGCTTCCCTTCAACCAGCTCACAATTCACCTCACTACTTGCCCATCTAGATCACATTTCCTTCAGTTTAGCTATGAGAACACTGTGGGAGTTGGTGTCAAATGTTTTACTGAAATCCAGATAAACCACGTCCACTACACAGCCATCATCTATCCATCTGGTTATGTCCTCATAAAAGGCTATCAGGTTGGTCAAACATGACTTCCCCTTGGCAAAGCCATGCTGACTGCTCCTAATGACCCTCTTATCCTTGATATGCCTAGAGATAGTACCAAGGATAAATTGTTCCACCACCTTTCCAAGGATGGAGGTGAGGCTGACCGGTCTGTAGTTATCCAGGTCCTCCTTCTTGTCCTTTTTGAAGACTGGAGTGATGTTTGCTTTCTTCCAGTCCTCAAGCACCTCTCCTGTTCCTATATTTCATTATACAGTTAAAGATACCCCAAAGAAATCCACTTCAGAATAAACTAGGATTTTAAGATGAATCTACTTTCTCAGAAAATAAAGTTTTGATAATGTCTGATTCCCAGTCCAAAATGATGAGTAATTTTAACCAAGGTTTTAGGCAGGCATCCTAAAACATACCAGTTCACAAGGAAATAGGCTGAACGAATATCTAACGTGTGAGTCTGGGTGGTCTTCCAGTGCTGAGCTCTTCAGGATTGTGGGGATTATCTAGATGACTCCATTTCTATCAATGTTTGGAGTAACACTGTGACTGGATAGTGGAGTGCGAAGAAGAGCTGACAAAGGCAGTAAGTTTTCCTCAAAAAGAAGACATGTTTGCCTATTCAGACTAATTAGTATGTTATCAGGTAAAAGGAAGTATGTAAAAATGCAGTCTATATTTTTTAGTTTAATTCAAAGTAACTTTCCCCCATTGCTGCTGATATCACTTCCTTTTCTCAATTAATTTTCATGACTGCCTAAGTAAATTTTAGTCTATGCTGTTATTAAAGGCTTTACTGCTCTTTTTTTACCTTTTCCCCAATTATGTGGTCATGTCCTCTTCTTTGTTCTTGGCAGTATATGGTCACTTAGCTTATGGAGATCATCCAACACTCTGTGTAGTCCCAAGAGTAACAGCTCCTAAAGCCAGAAAACATGTCTATTTCTGAAAAATTGACACACTGGACACATATAACTCAGAAAAGATACGAGGAGGAAGCGTGTTAACTGTGATCAAACCTAATACACGCTGTTACAGAGAAGAAAGGAATCTTTTCTCTGTGCCAGAAGGGGATAGGAGTAAAATAAATTAATGCAAAGGTGATTAAAGTTAAACATTAGGAAAAATATTCCAGCAGTACAGATAGTGAAGTACTGGAACACATTGCTTAAGGAGAGCGTGGAATTACCATCATCACAAGCCTTTAAAACAGCTATTTTTCTAACAGCTGTCCCCAATGTCCTTAGCAGAGCTGGCTCTGCCTTGGGGCAATACAATGTACCATATGACTTCTCAAAATCCTTTTTCAGTCTCATTTTCTGTGATTGCATGATTAGATTCAATAAGTCACATTTTTTGACAAGTAGAAGTCAAAAGGGAAGGAGAAACCATCTAAAAGAAATATTATGTTGTTTTCTTTGTAACCTAAATCTGAATTTGCCTGACCTCATCACCACAGTGCCTGAGTGGGAGAAGAGAAACTCAGTCATAGGATGCAGGAATGAGTTGTGCTGCTAACAAGAACAGTGCTTTACTGAGAGCTGCAGATTCTTTTTATGCTTCATTTTCCTTCATTCTAATGAGTATATGATGTCACAGTACTAATGACTGTGATTCTGCAGATGGAAGAAGTAATATAGGTATTGTGGAAAAAATATGCCAGTACCGCTCTCTCCTACTGACGGAATTCTGGCCCAAAAGACTCAGTGAATACAGTATCTAAACACAAACACCTAAGTTAGGCAAATGGTGTCTTCCTTTAGAGGATTACCAAAGTACTTCTCAGAGAACTATTTCCTCCGCCAGGGTAGGGAACTTGTTATTTCAGGAGCGCTGTTTCCCTAATTTTCAACTGTAGCAGTAAATTAAATATGCCAAGGATTCCTCTCTGATCTCAGTCAAATGCCAAGGCCTGGCCCCATCCACACTATTAAATTACTTTACCCTTCAAAATACCTATTGGAAGAATTCATGTAAAGTCCTGAGCTGTGCCAGAAATTGTTCTGAAATGTGTTGATTGATCTTGTTGAAAAATCAAATCAGAGAATTTAATGGTGTGGCTGCTGAAATTTGAGTATCTGGGAGTATTCTCGAGATCAATCTAATTTACTGGTTTGGAGGGCACGTGATGGCTGAATGTCTGGTGAAAGTCATATAGCTAAAGTTGGATTGCGACTCACCATGAAATGTGTTAAATATATAGAGGATCATAGCACATTTTTTAATACAAAAAATGCTTTCTCCTTCACTGCTGTTCTTACTGGCAAAAGGACTGTAGCTTCTATGTTTGAGATTCACTGTTTTGGTGAAACAGAAGATGTTCCTTAGAGCTTTCAAGAAGAGACTCATAAGTCTGCAGCAGAAGAAGAGTACATCTCAGCAATAAGTGATGTTGTTTTGCAGGAGGCAGCTGAGTACATAGGGAGGAAGGTTGTAAGGAGATAGATTGATAAATTCCTGCAGAAGTAGCTGTAAAGATAAACTTCATCCAGTTAAAAAAAAAAAAGAGTAAAGTTGCACAAGCACCTGAAATGTTCCTTTTCTCATGATAGTTTATCTGCCCTTTGGTGCATTCCTGGGGCATAATCCCTGAGTTTATCTGAGAAACAAACTTCAAAATCCTTCTTCAGTACGTCAGCAGGACATGCAAAAAAAAGGAATTCACATAAAACCAGGCAGCCCTTCAGGAGATACCTGCTCCTCAGGTAAGCACAAAGAGAGACTCACACTCTCTAGGGAATGAGTCATAATAAAAGCATCTAGGAAATTGTGATGCAGCAAGAGTAATTAAATGTAAAACTATTTTGAGAACTCAAATATTTAGCAGTATTATTAAGTAAATTTAAGATACTAGAAAAGTACTTATCAAACATTTTTGGCAAAGAAACAAAGAGGAGGATATCTGAAGGTTTAGATATGGTGAAAAGAGAATCTAAGGACAATGGGAAAAAGTAAAATAAATGGGATTATTTATATTTGGCTATAAAAGCAACCAAGGCAACAAAACAAAAAGACACCAAGAGGTACCAGGTTGAGAACTTGGTGTTACGATTATATAGATAGTGTTCCCAGGACAGTCATGAGGGGAAGGACAAGGCCCCAGGAGAGCAATTACAGAGAATCTACCCATTTATAGAGACTGTTTTGTTTCAGAGGAGACTGTATGGTAATGATGATTGATATTCATTTTATTTATTTACAAGTGCCATGGTTACCCAGACAAGATTTGGTCTCTGTGTGCTGGGTGCTAAGTTCATATGATGCTGTCCACACCTCAAGCAGCAAACAGGCCATCCAAATGAGGTAGCACATTTAGATTTAGATGGAAAAGAGATCTACAAGCTGACAGAAAACATCCCAAAACTGCAGAAGTTCAGCAACCTGAACTTGTCTAATGATAGCACAATGTCTCAAACTCAAATATAACCGTTTTTTCTTAGCCTTAGGAACATGTAATGCTGGAATCACTTTTATCTTTAAAGCAAGAACACGACCACCACACATGGCTGAAAATTCATTGCTGGTGCTCTGAGCTGGTTACTACCTCTTGCAAGGGTGTGCAATGAAGGTCCCAATACATGGGTTTAAGGAGACATTGGACAAGAACATGGAAAAGAAATTCGCTGAGGATTACTGAGAGTGTTGTCAGCAAGTTTGCTGATGACATGAAACTGGGAGGAATGGTTGACACTCCAGAAGGCTGTGCTGCCATTCAGAGAGACCTGGACAGACTGGAGAGCTGGGCAGGGAGAAATCTTATGCCGTTCAACAAGGGCAAGTGTAGAGTTTTGCACTTGGGAAAGAATAACCCCATGTGCCAGTATAGGTTGGGGACTGCCCTGCTGGAGAGCAGCACAGGGGAAAGGGATCTGGGGGTTCTAGTGGACAGCAGGATGACCATGAGCCAGCAATGTGCTCTCGTGGCCAAGAAGGCCAATGGCATCCTGGGATGTATTAGAAGGGGAGTAACAAGTAGGTCAAGAGAGGTCCTCCTCCCCATGTACTCTGCCCTGGTGAGGCCGCATCTGGAATATTGTGTCCAGTTCTGGGCCCCTCAGTTCAAGAAGGACAGGGAGCTGCTTGAGAGAGTCCAGCACAGAGCCACAAAGATGGTGAAGGGAGTGGAACATCTCCCTTATGAGGAAAGGCTGAAGGAGCTGGGTCTCCTTAGCTTGGAGGAGGCTGAGGGGTGACCTCATTAATGTTTATAAATATGTCAAGGGGGAGGATCAGGAAGACGGTGCCAGGCTCTTTTCAGCAACGTCCAATGACAAGACAAGGGGCAATGGGTACAAGCTGGAACATAGGAGGTTCCACAAAAATACTAGAAAAACCTTTTTCACTGTGAGGGTGACAGAGCACTGGCACAGGCTGCCCAGGGAGGCTGTGGAGTCTCCTTCTTTGAAGACATTCAAAACCTGCCTGGACGTGTTCCTGTGTGACCTACTGTAGGTGATCCTGCTCTGGCAGTGGAGCTGGGCTAGATGATCTTTTGAGGTCCCTTCCAACCCCTGACATTCTGTGATTCTGTGATTCTGTGATTCTGTGACTCAATAAATCATGTCAAACTCAGGAAATCCACTAAAAGTAGTCAGAAGTTGAGGGAGAATTTACGGTTGCTTTTGCTGCTCTTTAGGTGTTCCCTACAGCCGATGTCAGAGACGGTATGCCTGTTCTTACGACTCTGCGCACTGGAGCAGTAGCCAAGTAACATCCTGATTCATATATGGATTATGTCCAAGGTGCACATATCTTGGTCTTGTGTAACAGGGACCACATGGCACCGCATGGAACAAGAGTAGAGCACATCAGTCTCCTTCGTTCCCTTTCTCTTCACCCCTCCTCCTCAGTAATACTGTGAAAGCAGCTGGTTTTGTTACTTTTCCCAGGGCCAAAGAATGAATGATGTCTGCGTTAGTTTGAAGGAATTCTTCTTTGAAGGAATTCTTTGAACTGCTTTTTGAATTCCTACATAAAGGTCGTGCATGGAAAGCAGAACTGAAGTTTATGGACATATTTCAGAGTATTAACATTAAAGGAGGGATTGCCATTTGCTGTATATTTTGGGTGTCAGGAAACAAGGCTGAGGCTCTGAAACTATTCGCTTGGTATTAGTAAAATGGAAAAATAAAGGAGTTATATTGAACTTACACAGCATATGCTCTTTGTTTTACTTTTATTTCATGAAATTCTCAAGTTTAGTCCTATGCTGAGAAGGAAAAAACCCATACTGTCATGACAAAATTTGTACTCTTCCTTAAAGAATAAATACTGATAAGAAGGTCATTCAACAGAAGCAAATAATTGCCCCTTTGAACAAACAGGAGTTGTTTAAGCTTCAACATCAAGGGAAAATCTTCCCTCTATTGTCCATTAAGTTTTTTCTTTTAATAGATCTTAAAATATAATCAGTTTTGATGATTTTTCATGAACATACATACACATATGTATTTATAGATATATTCCAACATACACATAAAGATAGATATTTATGCAACTGTCTACCTATCTGGGAATAACTACTGTGTATATTAAGCTTAGTCGGGTATGTGTTAAGTAGTTAGAAATTACTCATTTTTACAACACACTAAACCTCAAAATGTGTGCAGACAAAAATACAGCATAGAGTTAACTATGGTATGAAATTAAAAAAAAAAAATGCAACAGACAAGCCCACCAAAAGATAGCTAGTTTGTGAGGTTTGTGTTCAGCTTAGAAGACATTCTATAGCACCGACTTTTTTATTTTTTTTAATTTTGGTTTGTTTTTTTTTTCGGTTTTCCTCACAGCATATCTGATCTTGTTTCAAAATATCACTTACCTTTTAAGCAGAACTGCTCTTACATGTATGAATAAAGTCTTGGGCATTAGTTATGGAGGAAATTTGGGGCATTATTAAAATTTTTAATCTATCGAGGTATGTTAGCTCTCAAGTTTGATCCTAACTTGGTTTTCTTCTTTTCTGTATGTGTTCTTATGTGTAGCATCTTTACTTTTTTTAAAGGTTGCCTCTGTTAACGGAAATTCGGAAAGAAATATGTCTTCTTACAATCTTCTAAATACAGTCGGACTCACAGGTTCAATACAATTCAAGTTCTGCTTCCAATTTGACTTGAATCCAGCTATAATCAGTAGATCACAAAGGGTTTATATATGTATGTGTGTGTATGTATCTATAAAATGCACATGTTAGTTTAAACATGGAACATGTTTTTAAAATTAAGTCTTAATTTCCAGCTCCATATTTTCTAAAATAAATAAAGTCTACAGTAAGAATATATATGTACAACCTGAAATCATGGAAATAAGTTTGACTTAAGTGAAAGCTCAAGTTCGCATATTTTCCAGCTTATACCTGGAAAATATCAGCTTTTATTGCAACTTATCTGTAAGGAGTGGTTTATAAGAATTAATGCAAATAGTAAGAGTGAAACTGAGATTAAAACACCAAGGTTTCACTCTGCATGAAAACGTTCAGATTTTTCAGACCCGTGTACTATTATTGTCCATGAGCCTGGAAACAAACCCTGACATAAACACAGAATCCAAACCACAGAACATGACTTGTTTAAAAAGTTAAATTCTGTGAAGTAAGGCAGGAAACGAGATTTATCCTTCTGGGAATTTTCTGGCATGAGCAAGGAACTAGGCATGCTCAGTGCATGTCATATCCTTCATCTATCACTGCTCTCTGAAGTAAATCTTTTCTTTTTCTTCTAATTCAAACTAAGGGAAGGCAACACAGTCACCATCTGAAATGTGTAGAAATCCTTCTGTTTGACATGGCATTAAACAGAAGAAGGCAAATTACAGCGTGTTGCCTTAAGGATTATTGTTGCACATTTTGTGCCTTCTGGCTGTGGCAGTGTTTGTTCCTCCAAGTGAAATTGTCTGGGCCCGAGCCCATTGTAAAAATAAATTGCTGTACTTGATAAGTGAATGTTAAACTTGTCACTCCAAGCTAATTGCAAATTGTTTTTAGTGTCTTCAGGGTAAGCTGGCAATCTCTGATAGGAACTATACAGAAGGCCAGCTTTCTCCCTTTGAAGCCAAGTTTGGGTTATAGCTAGGGAACCAGAGCAAACAATCCCGCTCACGAGCCGAAGGAAAACTTTCAACGCAATCCAAATTTTCCAGATCAGACTATATCAAGTTAAAAATTTGGTGCTTATATTACATCATGTTACACTTGTAGGACAATACTATTTAAACTTTGAGATGACCTGAAGGCTTACTTAGGAGGTTGGAGAGAAGTCCTACAAGATGGAAAAATATGAAGGAAAAGGATCTTTGGCCAATTTTCTCATGTAGGTTGGAGTGGTTGCTCCTGCAAGCAGCCCTGGTGTAACCCTCTCAGGACATCTCAACATGGATTGAATGTTATGTTTTCCTTCAAAAACCCACAGGCTGATAGCAAGAAGGAAATGATGGAAAAAAACCAACCTTATTTGGGTGAAATTTGGGAATTAGGTCCCTTTTATATACAGCCTGCTTGGCATGCATCACAGCTGGAATGCAGTGGCCTTTTCTTCATTTAACCTTGTAAATCAGGGAGTCACTCAGTCAGGCAGGCAGTCAGTCAGTCAATTTTTCTGTTGGAAAGTCCCACTTCATAAAATCAACATGTCCCTTGGGGAACATGACATTTTGCTAAAATGACAAGTGATTTATTTTTACATGGAAAACCTGAAATAATATCTTCCTTATTACCTACCTCAGGATGCCTGCACAGAGACAGTGCAGCTGATCGGCAAGTCCAGGCTACTGGATGGAAGGTTCTGAGCTGGGAAAATCAAATTCAGCATCCCCCATGTTGTGCTTCTATCCAGTTCCTCCCGCAGGACCTGGCTTGTGCCAAAAATGGAGCAAGTGACTGCTCACATATTTGTGGAAGACCCTCAACAGCTCCTCAAGTACACCGTGTCAATCTTTCCCAAGACTGGCATGTAGAGGGAAAGAAAAATTGCTCTAGATATACTTTTAAAACTCAAGAAATATTTCTGTCTATTTGTGATTAAACGATCAATAAAAGAATATCAAATGGTAGTTTTGGAGATGATATAAGAAAAAAGAGGCAAAAGAAGGTGATGACTGGAATATCTCTCTTCTACTTCAGTTTTGCAGATGAGTTCTTGCTTTCGTGGTAGGTCTGTTCTCTAGTGGAAGTCGGGAGAATATTTACCTCCTGTAGAAATCACAGAGAAAAGATTTCCAATACATGATTATTACAAGATGATACAGCTTTACTACTAGTCTCAAGTGGCCTGAGTGGGTGAGACAGTAGTTTAGAAACTCAGCCTGTGCAGTCCCCGGTCCCTCTCTTCCAAGGCTGCAGCTACAGATGCTTGCTTCAGCAGTGGCTTTTGAGATAATGGACACCTCCACTGGGACCTGGACGAAGCCCAAGATTAAGTTACTATAGAAACAACCTTCAAAGATTCATTGCCAGTAAATATTATGGTGATTGGTTACTGAAATCTAGGGTAAGACATTATTCACAGCCTTGATATCAAATATAATAAAGGCATATTTAATAATGACTTTTCTAAATCAATCCTTGCATGTTCCTTCAGGCCATTCACAACATGTTAAAGCACATAATTAAATAAAAACAATAGAGGTTTGTAACACAGTGAAAATACATAATGTGATTCAAAGTTTTAATGGTGCTCCAAGACATTTTAGGGCTGATAGTGAAAGCCTTCCAAAGCGAAAGAGGGATGAGAGAGGTCCTGAAGGCTTAAAATTTATATAAAAAGACAGACACAAAAATAAAATAAATCAATTGCTGAAGCCTGATGACCCTCTTCACTGAAGTGCCACTACATTTTGTGTAAAATACATAACCTTACGCCCTGTCTCACACAGCAAAGGCTCAGGCAGACAAACTGCAACTGGTGAGGAAGCTTAATAAATCTTTCCCTCCGTTCCATCCTTTTCCTTTTTTATCCTTCCTTTTTTCTGCCTTCCTCCCATGAGACACTAAGGGATATCATCTCTCAGTTTAAGAGTACTTCCTTGCAAGTGACTAGAAGCTTCTGCTTGATCAGCTGCAGCTTCTCAAGAATAGTTTGCATTTATGGTGAAAACGAAGCATCTTTGAAGAGTATTCTGGTACAACCGGAAGTGGTATTCTTACTAAATTTTCAATTAACTTTTAATCATTTACATAGTTTCATTCATCTCAAAAATTAGTTCTGAAATATTTTTCTGCATTATCTTCAAGAGTTTAACAGCAAATACAGAGCAGGAGTTGTCTTTTGATCGACATTCTTTGGAAGTGAAATATCTTATTGCACTTTATACTAATAAAAGCTTAATAATGGAAGAGGTTCTTCACTGCCGTGATGATAAAGAAGTGAAACTAGTATTCCCAAACTGACAGACATGGATAACATGAGAAAACCCCACAGAAACTGTGAGAAGTAGAAAAAGAAAATATAGGTAAACACAAACCTATATATTCTGGGTTCTTTTTGTCTTGTCTCCTAGTTTCTGAGCTATCATAATCATACGAGTTACTCAATCAGAACTTTCTGTGCCATTAGAATATCTAAACAGTTACTACAAGTGTAACTGGGATTCCCACATCATCACTCATTTCCAAGGGCACACATTTTATGAAAAGAAAAAGATACCAAGAGAATATATTTTGATAAAATCAGGGACTCTGGCCATGATGGCAAATGTAACACCTTACATCCCAGACAAAAAAAAAAAAAAAAAAAAAAAAAAAAAAAAAAAAAAAAAAGCAAGAATCAACCTTGATCAAATATTGAAAAGAAAAGGAGTTTATTGTTCCACTGAGTAAAGTCCTTAGCCCAGGCAGACAGATTTCCCTTCATGCTCATCAACAATAACTTTTGCTCCTTTGCTGGGTTTGGACAACGACACTTGCTTTTCTATTACAAAGTTTGAGGGGTAGGAATAAATTCTGAGGTGTTTTCACATGGCCAGCTCTGCTCAATTCCCATTGGCATTTCTCCTGCAGCACTAACCCATATCTGCCAAGGATTTTCCTGTACGGGACAAAGGGAGTTGCTGGTGACTTCTGTTTCAGAAACAAGCTGCAAGAAGTGCTGCCAATTGAAGAACTGAATAACCTGCCTCATAGGATACTTTCTTATTTTCTTCTAGTAGCTCTACAGGAATGTAGATGAGAAGGAGTGTGCACGCTGTGAAAAAAAAAATATGCCAAAGCAGAAAAAGAATGGCAAGTCAAAAAGCAGTAAAGGAATTTGGAGAAAAAGTGGCCTTCTTTTTCCTCCATTTGTTTATTCTGTGACTAAAATAAATTATTTATTCTTTCTTAAAGAATTTTGTGTAAATGGAAATTGTTTCTTTCCTTTTCGGTTTAAAATTGTTGGTCAGTGAATGTACATTGGCATAAATCACTTAAGAAGATTTTTTTTAAGACTACTATATTTGTTGGTGATATAATCTGGTTCAAGTCATATTTGAGATGGCTATTTTTGTGGGAATTTTCAATCTGGTCTTGTCTCCAGAAAGAAAGATATATTCTGACTAGCATACAACTGTTTTGTTTGTTTGTTTGGTTTTTCATTTTAGTGCATGTTGAATTAATGAATACTTTAGCTTCAATGTAAATGTCTCCCCCCCATTTTTATTTTCTTTTTTGATTTATAGCACTAAAACTTGAAGCCACATACTGGTTTAAGCATTAAAATCAGGATATATCTTATGTACTTAGATTGTACATTTAAGACCCCTTTCTACTGTCTGTGTGTCAAAACCTATTCTTGTCCAAAGACTGTGTCATGAGAGCTGCAGCAGCAAGAGGCTTCAGGAAAAAACAGCCAGGGTGGACCTCCCTTCTGCTGCCTGAAACCCTGAACCATGGATGGAGTGAAGGTATGAGCTACTGGGGATGAAGCTGTGGTTACAACTTATACCACAGCTCAGTTGATGCATGATGCTAGTTAAGCAGGAGCTGTAATTGGTGTGTCTTTGTCTACTGTGGTGTTATCTGATCTGGTAAGGGAGATGACAAATATATGGATTTATTTAATTTCTTCATTTACATTTACAATAATTTAAAAAGATGCTTTTCCAAGGCATCTAGCCTCCCCCCCAACATCCTTAATAATTCTATAAAATAAAAGCACCATTAAACTAATCATTTCCACATGCACTGAGCCAGCCAGCTGCCTTTCAAAACTCCTTCCCACCCCTTTATCATTGTGGGAAGCCTACAATCAGCCCTCTCCAGAACTCTGTCGAGCAAATGTCTGGACAGAGTGATGCTACATAGTGAGGCTGCACAATGTCTCTGTGGAAGGCACAAAGCTTTTTCAGAGTAAAAATAGATAGCATGAATTTATGTCATCTTCAACCTGTAATCTATAGCTCTTTTTGAGCTGGATGCCAAAACAAGTTCCCATTAGTACTGCTGTCTCTTTTCTTCACTTCGTAATTGTTTCTACCAGTGTTTTAACTACAGAGAAAAAAAGTAGATGTTATTTTTTTTTAAGTTCTCTCATTTCCACCAACTGTTCCCACTGCAAACTGGGCAGCTCACTGTCGCTATGACAGAGCAAAATTCCTTGCTAAAGATCTCAAAGTGGAGACTTGTTGCTTTTGCCAGTTTTCTGTTGCAGTATCCCCAGTACCACTGATTTTTCTGCAAAGGATTCATACGAGCCTTATCTTCTGTGAAGTCAGCTCAAACTACACCAAAGATAATACAACAGAGATGATAAATTCAAAGTGAACGACTCTGTTTCTACCTCTGCCTATAGTCCTGTAGAAGTGCCATCCCTAAAGCCAAACAGAAAACATTACATACTGCTCATGCAGCTTGATGAACTGAAGGTTGAAAATGGAAATTATATTTGCTTACAAACATGTATAAACAATAATATGGGGAAAAAATATGGATTAAAATTGGCAAATTATTTAGGCTGATCACTTTCTGAACATCAGAAGATTTAGTGAACAGCCTCTCAGGAACCATAATAGGAGCAAAAACCCCTAAATTATATCTGAAGAGCTTGGCAAAATCGATGCAATGATTGGGACCTGTCCACCTCTAAAACAGAGCTTACTACAGTTTTACTACAGAGAAAAAATATTAAAATATGAAGGTGGGTGAAAACATGGTTATGCACTGAATGCATCCCATGTTAGCACTTAACATTATTCTTTGCAAAACTGTACAATGGTTCTAAATATTCTAACCACTTATAAGTACTACTAGAATTTCATACCCTGAAGAGTTTGTAATGGAAGCCCCTTGGCCTGCCTGTGTCTTGGCAGATGCTCTAGAGTCCATGAGTGTTCTTCAGAGCTTCTTCCATCCAGCTGCAAGTCAGTCCCTGAATAGTAACAAAAGGAGTGTGCAGAGATTGCATGTGTTTACTGAATATGCCATGTAAATATACAATAGCTGTAATTAATCAAAACATAAAAAAAATTATTCAATAGGTTCCCTGAGAGACTGTTGAAATGCAGTGGATCCTACTTTGGGTTAAAGAGGAATAGCAGGTGATCTACAGCAATTTCTTCCCAGCTCAGTTACTCTGTTGCAACATTGCAGGTATTGAAACGTCTTTCAGTAAGCCGTGGTCTCACTTAAGTTGCATCAATCCTGCCATGTTTGGGGACTAACAGAGTATTAAGACTGAGAGAAATGTTGTGCCAAAACCAAATAATTATAATTTACTAAATAGGAAATTATCTTTCCTCCTGAAAACCACAGTGCTAAAAAGGGAAGTGTTTCCTGCTAGCTTTATGATTATGATTAATAGAGGTAGTAAAATCCCAACATGCAGAGCAGAATCTTTCTTTTTTGGAAAGGGGCAAATTGCTGTAACCCAAAGCAATTCAAGAAACACAAGCATTTCCTTCAATTTTTCTCCTCAGCAGGGAGGAGAGTTTCTATGGGGGTTAATGAAGCTCAGCTGGGTTTTGGAGAAGGTCTAGAGCAAACCGTCCCTACATTGCACATTTCTCAAGCTCTCATTCTACTAGGTTGAAGAATAAAACTACCATGTAGACATCCATCCTGAAGAGACAAACACACACAAAAAAAAGAACTTGAAAGTGATTCTTTCCTCTCTGGTTCATCAAATATAGCTCTCACGTGTGCCAAGGAAGAATAAAATTCAATATTTCTAATCTAAAAAAAGACACCTATTGAGGGACAGTAAGGAATCGGGTCTATATTTATTAGTGGGGTTTTATTTCATACAAGAAAAAAGCATTTAACAATGAAGAGAGGCAAATGATATTTCTCTCACCTCCCCAATTTTATTTTGGCTCTAGCTACTTTACAGTTCACCTCAGGAATGTGTTTCTCCTGCTATCTCCTTCTTGCAAACAGGATCCTTTAGGATTATTCCCTGCATTTTTCCATGCTTTGTCTTACCTTTGGTATCTGTCATATACTAGCTTATCTCAAACTGAAGTTTCATAGCTTACATATGCTATTTTTCAGTTAGCTCCATAAGAACTGCATCCATAAATGATAATACACATAGTAAAGTTTTCTTAAAATAACAATAATAATTCTGTCTATTCTTAGATGTTCACATGACTTCCAGTTTCAGCCCACCTTTATGATTATGTGTGTGAGTGTCACACAGAACTAGAAGACAATGAATACCTTATCTCCTCAGTCTGCTCCCTCATCTCCCGTTAGCACTTCATTACATTAGTTTTCTCTCAGTTTATTTTAAAGTAAATCTTTTAATTCCCCTGGAGACAAAAATTATGTGCACACCTACGATAGCTTGAGTTTTTTGGTGTGAGTTATTTTTACCCTGTGGGTAAGACACAAATAAACAATAAGAATGTCTCAGGGCTAAGAAGGTGTCACACAGAGCAGAGGATGGTATGCGCTGTAGCATGAGCATTACCAGTCAACATGTGATAGCTCTGAGCATTGTGGACACCAGCACTTGTGCTTCTGGACTAATTGGCATTCCTTAAAGCAGAATGTTTACCCTTGCAGAGATAGCCAAACTGACCAGATGACCATAGAATCATAGAATCATAGAATGTCTTAGGTTGGAAGGGACCTTAGAGATCATCTAATCCAACCTCCTTGCCATGGGCAGGGATGTTCTTAATTAGACCATATTGCTCAAGGCCTCATCCAACTTGGCCTGGAACATCTCCAGGGAGGGGGCATCCACGACCTCTCTGGGCAATCTCTTCCAGAATCTTGCCACCCTTGTACTGAAGAATTTCTTCCTAAGATCCAATTTAAACCTATTCTCCTTCAATTTAAATCTATTTCCTCTTGTCCTGTCAATGGACACTCTTGCAAAAAGTCCCTCCCCAGCCTTCCTGTAGGTTCCTTTCAGGTATTGGAAGGCAGTTATAAGGTCCCCCTGGAGTCTTCTCTTTTCCAGACTGAACAATCTCAGCTCCCTCAGGCTGTCCTCGTAGCAGAGATGCTCTGTGCCCTGGATTTTCTTTGTGGCCCTCCTCTGAACACGCTCCAACAGTTCTATGTCCCTCTTATGGTGGGGGCACCAGAACTGGATGCAGTATTCACGATGGGGTCTCACAAGAGCAGAGTAAAGGGGGAGAATCACCTCTCCTGACCTGCTGGCCACACTCCTTTTGATACATCCCAGGACATGGTTGTCCTTGTGGGCTGCATGAATGCACTGTCGGTTCATATTCAGCTTCTCATCTATCAACACCCCCAAGTCCTTCTCTTCAGCGCTACTCTCAACCCACTCTGTGCCCAGTTTGTATTTGTGCCTGGGATTGGCCTGACCCAGGTGCAGCACTTTGCATTTTGACTTGTTGAAGCTCATGCAGTTTGCACTGGCCCATTTCTCAAGCCTATCAAGGTCCCTTTGGATGGCACGATCCACAATTCACAGAAGCTGCAAAAAAAGAACCACTTGAATGACAAACTATCTAGATACATATATGCTCATAGAGAACAAGAATGAACTGAGAAGGCTAAGCAGCTGTGCTAAGAAGGCACCAGCTCCAGAGACTATTTGCTGCTGGACTGTAGAATATCAGTGCAAGACAGCTGCCAAGTGGTGGCCTCATAAAGACCACCATCCTCTTTACCTTGTAGGATGGAGTGACAGAAACTCATCCCATAACCCCCGGTGTATTTGGAGGCACCATAGTAGATATTTGATATTAAGATGTGTACATGAGGCCATTCTTTTTCCTTTCTTGCTTGATTTTTGTTTGATTTTGTTTTTCCTGAGTTGAATTAATCTTTATACTAGCTAAACTAGTATAATCATGCATTCAACAGATCTAGATGTTGTATTACAACAAGACTTATAACCCAAAAGTTTGATTTGTCCACAAAATTATGTGATATTCTCTTTCTTTCTCTCTCCCTCTCTTCCCACCCAGAGGGGATCCTCAAAGCCTAATTTAGGTAAGGCATTCAGCTTTTCCACAATAAAGTCTTGGGAGATAAATCCCATACTAATGCAGCAGCCCAAGGTCTGCTGGGCAGCTCACCGATGGTTCTACAAGCACCAAATGCATGACTGAATGCTACATTGTGCAGTCAGTTTACTGTTAACACTTCAGATGTGATATCTGGCACTGATCAGATCTTGCAGGAGTCAGTAAGTTGTTACTGAGTTTTTATGCCCTAAATATTTTGGAGTTTATTTGAAGAACTCTGCAATTTCCTTATTCTTCTCTGTGTATTCAAGATAGCAGTTGCACCATCAAAGGGCAAGAGGTAGTTGTAAAATCAACAGAAATAAGACTCTGGGCTTTGGGAAAAACGTAATTCACAGGAGGAGTTAAGGGCTGGAACAAGCTGCACAGAGAGAGAATGGAGTCTCCAACCTTGGAGATTTTCAAAGCCTGATGGGATAAGATCCTTGGAAATGTGATCGTACCTTGAAGGTAGCACACCTCTGAGCAAGAGGTTGGATTTGTGGCCTCCAGAGGTCCCTTTCAACACAGATTATTCTATGATTCTATGATGGTGATACTCCATACCATCTAGCTGCTGCAAGAATGTTTTGTGGGAGAGGACAGGATTCTCAAGCTGTCTTTCTTGTCCTCTCAGAGCCTGGATTTACTAAACTTCCAGGTATGTTGCAATGACCACTTCTTCTTCAAGATTTTTAATGAGTTCATGGATTTGTAGACAGAGATGCTGTGGTTCAAAGAAGAGCTATGACATAGTCCAGTGGTGCTTCTAAGAGAGGATATTCAAAAACACTCAGTATTGGTCTAAGTAATTCCACTGACATCATTAGGTATTTTACCACGGATGTGGATGGCAGCAGTGTTAGGTCAAAGCCAAGTGCTTTAGAAAATCCCGTCAATAGTATTTTGAGAAAAAATATGGTTTTGTAAAACCCATAATCCCTTCATTAGGAACTTAATGAATCAAAGTATCCTAATGGACATTGTGGATTTCCTAACCAAGCATGTTAAACTTTAGGAGGTGCCTTTAACTTCCGAGAGCCACCAAAGAAATCAAAACAATAAATAAATCTTCAAAGGTCCCTTTCTAAAAACCATGGCAACAAGAAGATGAAAGAGGTACAAACATCTGCTGCAATATTAGATCTACAGAGAGAAAAAAAAAAAAGAGTCTGCAAAAAGAATTCAATACTACTAATAAAAATACAGACTAATTTGAATAATTTTTCAAAATGACAGCTGTTTTACTAATGAATCACTAAAATATTTTTCATTCAGTCAAACAATATTTTAGAAATTGTGGGACATAGAAAGGATATTCCTTGCTGTGCAGAGAAACATAATACGTGCTCCATGGAGTAGGAAACTTTAATGATATATGCAGTTTTGTTATTAAAAGTGAGTTATATATTTTGCTGTACAGTGGAAAATTGTGACCCAGTATAACATATCTTCACATTGTTTATAACTTGAGGAGAATCAACATTCTGGGTTCTCAGTTCACACAGTAGGAATTACATTTATTTTGGCCAAATGTAATTTATATAACTGCAAGGAACAATAAAACATGAACTTTATGGTGTTTTCTTACCTAAAAATAATATAGAGCTTGTAAAAGTGAAGAGATTATTATTGTAAAGAAAAAGACAGTAACTTAAAAGCTGAAGCTCATTTTACTGCTATGTAAAACTTATCCCAGCTCAATGATTAAGGCACCTGTGTCTGCATTTTCATTTGAGCATGATAATCTCTGATAGTAAACTTTGTTTTCTCAGTAGAAGCAATCACTGCTGAAGGAAGAATAAAACTGTTTTATACATCATGTACCTTTTCTTACTTATCAGTAAAGTGAATCCACTGAAGTTCTGAGGAACCCTGCAGAGATTAATGCCCTCTAGCAATATGGGTATGGGTAGAAAATGAGTTGTCCAAAAGGTCCTGTCCCATCCCATCCCATCCCATCCCATCCCATCCCATCCCATCCCATGCTATGTTATGCTATGCTATGCTATGCTATGCTATCCTATCCTATCCTATCCTATCCTATTCCAGTCCATTCCATCCTAACACCATAAACCCTATTAAAGCACAAGTGCAGTCAGTGGAGCTGAACCTTGACCATCTCTGCTTTTGAGTGGTTTAACAGTCCAAGCAAATAACTCTTTCTTGAATGACCGTTGGGGATTTTACAGCCTAGTCTGTACCAGGGGTTATTCCCAATAAATAGTAGGATGGAGTGGAGGCTAAAATGATTTAAAGGTTGTGGGCAAACTTCACATGTTGGTCCTTGGGACAGTGACTGTGCTTTGATAATGTTTAGTTTATTAATAGTGTAGCAAATACACTAAAATACGCTGGGTTTATCAGAGTGCACTCCAGTGACACAGATAGAAAGAGCAATAAAATCTGTCACAAGTGATTCAGTCTTTTCTTTCTCTTTCTGTGATGGGACAATATACAGGGAGAAGTACTACTTTGGTTTTAAAGACGGGGAAAATAATCTCTAGAGATAAGTAAGTGAATCTTCTAAAATCTCATGAGAGACTGTGTCAGAGCAGGAAACAATTGAATTGGTCTCTTGTTTTCCAGTACATTGCTTTTTTCATAAGTTCATTTAAATTCTTTTCTTAATGAAAGGGGATACTGAACTATAATTAAAGAGAATGCTCTATTGAAAACACAAAAATAGAACAATAAAAAAAAAAGACGCACAATGCCACAAATGACAGCATAAACTGTAATCTTGAAAAACCATATGTTCCGCAACTAAGTCATGCATATTCTTCCAATCAGTTTTCCAAATAATCTTCACGAAGCTATAAAACCATTTGTAAGGCTAAAGATGATTGAGTCACACCTCTCTGAAGAGAATGCAAATGAGAGATGAGGAGTCCAGAGACTTTGTGTTTCCTGCTGGGCTGATCATCTCTGCTCCAACACACCCTGCACTCACTAGTTCTGTTGCTCACGCACAACTGATCCCTGCATATGCAGCAGTCAGCTGCTCAGAGGGGATTTTTTGATTTCTAATGAGGTGAAGTTAGTAGTCCAAAGACCCTGATCTTACCACTCTAGAGCAAAGAATGCATTAATCATTCTACGATTCTACGACTCTATGACTAAAAATCAAGCAACTCTCACATGGAACGTTCTACTGTGTAGTGCTAGCAGAATGATTGATAATTTTTTTTTTTTACAGTTTTAAAACTACATTCCCAATCACAGAATCTCTTTGGTTGGAATCTCTTTGGTTGGAAGAGACCTGTAAGATCACCAAGTCCAATGTGCTTTAAATATCTCCAGGGACAGTGGGCAGCAATGTCCAATGACCCTTTCAGTGAAGATCTTCTTAGTATCCAGTCTAAACTACCCCTGACACAACTTGCAGCCATTTCCTCTGGTCCTACCACTTACTACCAGAGAGGAAAGGCTGACCTCAGTGATGTCCAACAATAGGACAAGGGGCAACGGATGTAAGCTGCAGCATAGGAGGTTCCACAGAAATATTATGAAAACTTTTTCACTGTGAAGGTGACAGAGCACTGGCACAGGCTGCCCAGGGAGGCTGTGGAGTCTCCTTCTTGGGAGACATTCAAAACCCGCCTGGACGCGTTCCTGTGTGACCTACTCCAGGTGATCCTGCTCTGGCAGGGGGGTTGGACTAGAAGATCTTTTGAGGTCCCTTCCAAACCCTAACATTCTCTGATTCCTCTAATATTGTCTGACTTATCCCTATATGCCTGCGTAATTTTATATAGTGATTCTGAGGTTCCACATTCAGAAAAATGTGTGTAAAACAGCTTGGCCCCAGAATCTTTGAGTATGGTTGCATTAACAAAGTGGACAGGATCAAGGCAGTGGCCCAAGAACAGTCAACTGTGGGGTTAAATTGTTAATCTCTTCCCTGGTGCCCCTTTGGCTCACATTAAATAACACTGTCTGCCAATATTCTGTGATTCTCTGATTCTGTGACCTCCTTCTATCTCCAACCTCTTTTCAGGTAGTTGTAGAGAGTGATAAGGTCTCCCCTCGGCTTTCTTTTCTCTTGGCTAAACAATCCCAATTCCTTCACCTTCTCCTCATAAGACTTGTGTTCCAGACCCTTCACTCCAGCACCTCAAAGTCTTTCTTGTGAACTGAACACAGGATTCAAGATACGGCCTTACCAGTGTCGAGTACAGGAGGACCATCACTTCCCTGGTCCTGCTGGTCACACTATGTCTGATAAAGTCAGGATGCTGTTGGCCTTCTTGGCCACCTGGGCACACTGCTTGCGCATGTTCAGCTGGCTGTCAACCAACAGCCTCAGATCCTTTTTTGAGGTCCGGTCTTCCAACTACACATCCCCAAGTCTGTAAATTTCCATGGGGATTTTGTGACTCAATTTCAGGACCCAGCACTTGGCCTTGTTGAACCTCATGCAACTGCTACCAACACACCAATCCGGTCTGTCCAGATCCCTCTGTAGAACCTTCTTTACATCAAGCAGATCAGTGCTCCCTCCCAGCTTCATGTCACCTGCAAAGTTACTGAGGGTGCACTTGATCCCCTCATCCAGATTGTTAATAAAGAAATGAAAAGCACAGGCCCCAAGACTGAGCCCTGGGGACACCACTTGTGACTGGAATACGTATAATGTATATGATATATACATATATCATATAATACTCATAGATATGGGTATTCTGCACACTTAGCTTTAGGCATTTGCAAGACATACTTAATTTAGATATCAACAGAAAGATAAGGGGATCTGCAGATTATGTCACTGAAAATTGAACAGTCTTCTAGACAAGTCCATCCCTTGGCTTTAGACACAAAGCAAGTGTTTTGCAAGAAAAAAAAAAACAAAATGCAAGTATTTTTTGTAAATGACGTCTGCATGCCTAAAGTAGGATGAATCTGGTATGTACACCTTATTTAAAACTCCTGAAATAAGTGGTCTGCTTTTTTCAAGCTAGTAACACCAGGAGCAAGTTAAGAGTTTCTAAGACTTCCCTTAAAATCTAGATCTCCAATCATGTGTTGGTGTATTTTTTTTTTCTCAGCTATTTCCTTACTGAGAATCTCTATTAATTTGCTATTGATAAGTCGGAACTATGAAGCAGGATAGCTGGAAGATGAGTTTGAGTCCTTAAAGCGGAAATTAATACACACATTAAAAAATACATAATTCTGATTATTTTTAATAGAAAACATTACATTTTCAGTTAAATATCAAATTAACGGGAAATCGGTATTATGGAAATATGTGGAATTATGTGGAAAATGTGTGTAAAGTACAAGTAGCTTTTTTTTCCTCACAATTTCAGACCATTTGGGCTACATAAATCTCCCACAGGACAGTTCTTTCCATGTTGCTGAAGACAGGGCATATTGCTGGCTCACCTGGGCATAAGACTCTCTGGAAGATTTCAGCCAAGTTTCGGAGAACAAGGGAAACATCAGACACTTAAGAACTCCATTTGCAAAAGACACAACAGTTCTGTTGAAATAGTATTTCACTTTTGAAAAGGCGTTCTTTTGTGTATCATCTTTTTTGAAAAAAATTAAATATTCTTAGAAAGCAAAGGATGCCTTAGAAAAAACAATCCATTTTCCACAGAAACATTTAGAAAGTTTTCTAACAGAAAGCTTTTACCACTGCAAAGTTGTGTAACTTTGTGATATCTCCTTTTCTTCTTTCCTTTCTTTTCATTTTTTTAGACAGTAATTTTATCATATCTAGAGGACATCATTACTCCCAATACATGGATTGTCAGTAATAGAGCTCACATTTTGACCAGGATCACTGATTACTCTTTGGATAAAACAGTTTTTTAAATAGATTTCCCTTTTTGTTGTGGTTCTATCATATTTGTGGTTCGTTTTTGCTAATTGTCACTAATGACTGGAAATCTCATCAAATATTATGGAACTGCAAGCAGCAATAAAGTAGAAAAGTGCAATAAAAATGAGGTAATGGATCACAAAATGTACTTTGTGCATTTATTTGGACAACTGTATTTCAGTTTAATTTTTTAATGATGTTCTATTTTATCCAATAAATGACTCTAAGATCTGTTTTCTGAGCAATAATAAAACTTTGGTAGCACCAGTCCTCAGGATATTCCTTGCCAAGGAAGGAGACAGATGGATCACATTTTTTTATGGCTGTCTACTTTTATTTTGTGTAGTGGAACAAACATGGAAAATGAAAAATAATAATTAAAAAAAAGAGTGATTTTCGTTTACACTGAGGTCCACTTATATTATTCCAGCAGTGTAAAAGGCTTTATAAACTACATGTAAAGAAATCTTAATGTAATTGAGAGTCAACCTCAGTGCAATTAGTACGAATAAACCCAAAGTGCTGGGAACACTGCAAATGAAAAAGAGAAAATGGAATTGTCTTTGAGGTTGTAGAGAACAAGGAGAACCAGCTAGCACATGGTATGTAAAATAACAGGGACAGGGGAAAGAAAATTCTCATAAATGCTGAGGAGAAGTCCTGTTCTGAGGTCAATTCCTACTGTCTTTAATTTTTGAGGCAAAGCAAACTGCTGTTAAGGAGTGCAGGAATGGCTCCCTTTTGAAGAGCACCATGAAACACTGGATGTTCACACGGTGAAGCTCTGGCCTCAGGGGAAAAAAGGTCTGAAAAAGGAGCCAGAAAAACTCAGCAGCTTCTTTGAGGTCATACTGTTCAAGGTGTGGGGTTTCCTGCCAGTGCTGTGGGCAGGCAGTGAGCCTCGGCGTCCATCAGAGAAATCCCCAGAAGAAAGAATTTCATGGATCTGAGAATATCCATAGGGGGCCTCAGCCTTTTAATCTAAACTGTTTTTCTTTTAGTATTTTCCTGTTTTTTCCTGACAACTGGGGTATTACAGAAAGTGCAGTAAACATGCAGGAATGCAAAGTTGTGCTTCCCATATGAATGTAATAAAAACATTGAAATTTCTTACAAAAATCTTCTGATATCTTTTGAGTGCTGTGCATAAAATACACAACCCTGGAAAAAAATGTGATTAAAACATACTTACTGCAGAGTCCTGATAAGATAACACACAACTTAATGTTCATCCCAATGTTGTGTGTGGATTTTTATTAGACTACTATGTTCTGCATAGTATTTATACACAGTTATATATAGTTCTACATGTGCACACATACACACACAAATACATGTATATCTACTCATGAATTAAAAGCGTGTACTTTGGAGTTATGGAGAAGTCTGCCAAGAGATCAGTCCCCTGCTTTATTCCCCAAACACATGTAGATTCATGCAGCTTTATGAACAGAAGTTATCTTGTTGATTTATTTTATGTAAAGCCATGCTTAAATGCAATCACAGTGAGGAACTGAGAGGGCCTTAGAGGAATGTAAAACTGTTTTCTTTTAGTTTATCACATTTATGACTTAATGGGAGCACATTTAGAAAGATTTTGAGTTTTACTATCAAAACTGAGTTAAAATAACTTTTTTTTTTTTTAGTAAGAGCAGCATAATTACAACATTGACATTTTGAAAAGAAGCATTTTCTATTAGTGGGGAATGTTAATTCTCTGTTCAACAAGAGATGTAAGCTTTATGCTAAAAAATGTCCTTCCTCTGGGAACATACAGGGAAGGTTTTTCTACTTTTTGATTCATGATATTTACACTGAACAATACCTACTCCTTTTTTTTTTTTTCAACTGAGAATGGCCTTATTGTTCAGGAAGGACGGATGAGAGAAGCAGAGATTCGTGACACCAGCAGCATACTCCAAAAAAAAGTCCAGGAAGGATGATGAAGTCAATGATTTCCAGTGATATACCAAACCACTTGCACATTATGGCAGGTTTTCTAAATTAACAGATTATTGAGAGAGAAAATCAGAAGCCCACTCACTATCCTGGACTGAATCTGGAAGACCACAGCTGCACTCTGTTTCATGCTCTGGAATGAGAATCATTTTATCACAGCAGCTCTTAAAAATTTAGCTGCAAGTGGCATGACACCACTCTGCTCACCTTTAAACTATGCGGAACACCTAATGTCCAGACAGAAGACCAGGAACTTGATTGCTGTCTGTTAAATTATTTCCTCTTGCTCAAACACCCGAATTCTGGTACACGTCAAGGAGAAAATTAAACCTCAAAAAGTGAAGCCAAATTAAAAATATGAGTCTACAGAAAGAGAATCTCATACAATGGGGAATGGAGAGCTGATGGAAATATGCACATGCTTTAGAAATGTGTTACAATATCTCCTTTTCTGTACTGGATGGAATAGTCACATGATATGAAAACACGCTATGATGAAAACCGGGCTCACAAGGGTAGCATAAAACAATTAGTCATGTTTAAAAAAAGAGCAACACTACAATTTAAAGGAATTTATATGAAAATAAACATGGTCTGAAGGAGAGTAGGGTTAGACATTTATGAGACTGGATGATGAAAGCTATTGCACCATCTTGGATTAGTCTCTTTTTTTATCTTTACTGCCATATTTTTGCAACATGCTTGGAGTAGTAAACTGCTCTTGTAAATGTTCCTTTTGATTTCATGCCGGTGCAGTAAACTCCCACATAAAATTTTTGCATTTTTGAAAAAAAAATTAGTCATGTCCTGACTGATATGAATGTGTGATACTCTAACCTATTTATAATGTGTCCTGATTTCTAGTCATCCCACTGACATAGGGTTCAAACCTGTGAGCTTACTAACAGTAGCAAGACAGCAAGTACCTTACAGTATTCCAAAAGGCAGTAACAAATTTGAACAGTTTATTCAATGGGGAGTAGGGGTTAGAAACATCCGATGAACCAAGGGGAAAGTGGAGAGCATAGATCAAACACTCTCCCCTAATCCTGGAGGATTTTGCAGCAAAAAATACCTACAAGCAAAGTGACTTTGAATAGATAGACTTGGTCTGAGTGAGGAATAACTACTGGCAGTGAGAATGGGACAGAGAAAGATAGAAAAAAACCCCAAGTATCTGAGACCTCAGCTCAAATTTGTGGGACTGAGAGTAGAGGAAAGCTCCCACTCTTAGCAAAATACCCTAGGCAAAATCTGTGCTTCTTCACTGCGAAACGGGGATGTTTTGAGCTGCAAAACCTGGGATACCCTCAGGCTCTGAGTCACCAGGTTTCGCTGCACCAGAGGGAGAGCTGTGCTGGTGAGAGGTCTTTTCTGACTACAGCACATGAGGTTCGACATTTACGTCTGCAGTGCCTGTTCTGTGAGGATTTCAGCCTTTCTCAGAACCAGATTTATACACCAAGAAAGTATTGAGTTTCAAGTGTGCACCGTGAGCATCAACAGTCCCAGAACACAAACTTCAACTGGGTACTCAAACACACTCAATATTTGCTGATGGCTGCCCAGTTTGTTTGGTTAACTTGCCCTTGTTCAAGATGTGTGAACATTTTCAGTTCAGGCTGAAGCTGAGGGAACAGCCAAAGGAGTGGACAGATACCGTATAGACCATGTGGCTCAAACTACTCAGACATGTTTTTAAGACTACTTCTCACCTTTCAGTGTCTCGGTTTGGCTTTTCTCTCTTAAGAACCAACTTGCAAAAGTGCAAATGCCTTCTATTATAAAGTATGTATAATATAAATGTATAATACAAATTATGTATATAAATTTGAAGTTACACTGAAGTACCTAGGCCCTTATTAGTTGGCACCTTATTCCCTTTCATTTCCCCTTTTCTTAAATCTGCTGTTGTGATTTGGATTTATGATGTAAGTAAATAGCATAGGCAATAAAATCTATACTGTTAAAAGTTAATATTTTGGAATAGATTCACATAGTTACCCTAAATTAGGAAGTTAATTCCTTTAAACTAATGGAAAAGAGATCCCAAAGGGATATCTGCAGGAGCCTCACTGATTCAGTTGTCTATAAGAAGCCTGAACTGGATGCCTGAAGTCAGGCAGTGTGAATAATCTCTGTATCTTCTTCCCTCCTCTCTTTCATTCTTACTCAGTGTCTCCATCTCTTCGCTTAGTACAAGGAAGCTTCTCAAAGTCTGAAAGTGCTTTTTTTTTTATTTTAGTTTTGTGATTTAGTTCTTCGTGTACTCCTTTGAATTCACTCTCTCCTTTGAGATGAACAGTGTCACTTCTCTGAAAGAAAGGGAAGGGGGTCTAGTTCATAAGTGATCAGCATGCAGCGTTCTCCTGCAAAACGTGATGTTTAGTTTAAGTATCACTGCTGGACCTCGCATAGCTTGCAAATATCTCCTGCTGTCTTTGTAGCTCAGATTTCATTGTTGTCTTCAGGATTGCTCTTCACACTGAACTTAATGGAAGCATTTAGACTAGTAGGGGAAAGCAAGTATATACACTAAATATCAGCAGTTAAACAGCAATGGATAATCTTCCTTTGACTTTTCGGGTAGGAAAAATAAGTTATATTTCATCTGTATTCAGTGTGTGAAGAATCTGTCTTGAGATGCATCTATGAGACTTTCATTGCACCCTGAGATAGATGTGGTTGGTTTGGCTATTGGTGACTGTTTTTTTTCTGTTTCTTTTTTTTTTTTCCTCTCCAACCTTTAGATTAATCCTGCTGTACAGGAAAACACTGAAACCAGAATGCTGGCACATGCAAACCCAACACTGTGTGAACCTTCATCTCCTTATCCCACAAAAAGCTGCTTAGGAAGCTGTTTGCTCAAACTTAAATGTTAAAATACATATATGCATATATATTTATTAGTTTGTATTTGCAAAGCTTAGAGATATCTCAAGCAAGACAGAAGTTCCGTAAGCTCAAGTTCCATAAATTCCACAAGTATCTTCACGTGGTGGTAGCAAAACCACAGGAGGAGCAAGGTTAAGAGACATCTCTAAGTGGCTTCACATGAATCAAGAGAACAGAGGCAATTGCTAACTGTTTTGGCTTTCTCAAGCCTAACTGGTCAGGCTAAATGTCTAAACTTAGGCAGTGTATACATGTAATTATTGCAAGATGCTCTGGTGACCTGAAAATAGATGTTGTTAAAGTATTATGACATTGGCATGGATGAATTAGTAAAGCTGAATTTTAAATAAACATTATTTGTATTACAAATAAAAATTTCAACCAAAAGACACAAAACCTTAGAAGATGTGAATATACACAGAGAAAGACTCACTCTAGGGAATTTATAAGAACAGATAAACAATGAGAAAATGGGAGAAAATACAGCATAAATACAGTGCCTTGCCAGATATTTCAGGGGAAACCATTTGTATGGGGAAACCATCTGTATGGGGTAAACATTCGCAGAGGTGGGAACTGACCCCACATCCCTTGAGTTTTAGCCTAATAGCTTCACTGCAGGGTTGTGTACACAGAGGTAAAGGCCATGCAGAGTGATGGCTTTTGGCAGCTAAAATATGTTCAAAATCCTGGCCCAGCTAAAGTCAAGAAGGATTTTACCCCTGACAGCAATGAAATCAGAATCTCTCTGACCCAAAGGAATCTGGAGGACGTGTCGAAGTTTACTGTTGGTGGCCACCACTGTTTGCTGACAGGCTGTGCATGTGTCCTTGAAGGCTACCAGTGCCCTGAGGTATCATCATGTGTTAAAGCCCCAACAGTCTAGCTCCTTCAATTCTCCTGGCCTTCACTGAGGATATATAAAAAACCCAAAAAATAGAGCCAACTCACATGTTTTCCTTTTTAAAAATCCTTATTTTGATATGTGAGGGATTGGAGGTTTTATAGGAAGCACATTTCAGTCACAGAGAAGGAGTGCATCAGGCTGTACAAGGAAAACAGAAACATCCATGACTTTTGTTCTTGGCACTTACTACATAAAACCGAGCTCCTTGATCATGCACAGTGATCTCAACATTCAGCTAGGCTGTGAGAGATGCCATTTCAGCTCTTTCTTTAGTCTTTTGGACATCTGAACTCATGACTTGTCTCTCACCAGAAGGCTCGAAATAGAGAGGTTGAAAAAGGACAGAAATAGATCTGTGGGTCAAGGGAGTTCTCTCATCTTTTCTTTCTCAAATTCTTCCTCATACAAAGGGTCATTAGGCCAAACAGAGATTACGAGTTAATATACAATCACATAATTTGATGGATTGAGGGCCCATTTAATTTCATGCATTCATGCCAAGGATGTGTCTATATTTTATCCAGTCCTTTAAAGTAAGGACCAGCTTTAAGATCTTCCCTTACCAATCCGAGATACCTAATTACTAAATTCAGAGTCAGGCTTATACTTTGTCATCCTCACTGAACCCTGAATTATCTCAGTGTTAGAAATACTTGAAACTGGGAAGGGTGGAGAATAATGGTTGCAGAACTTCTGGAAACCCCCAAACACACCATATCTCAAAAGAAAAAGACTGGTAACGAGCTTTAAAAGTTGCTTAGAGAGAATAGCTCATGTCAACACAGAGCTCATGATTCACTTAAGTTTTTTCAGAACTACCAAACTTTTATCTGATCAAGCCAATGACTCACAGTATGTGCCAAGCATGTTGCTAGCCTTCAAAGCTGTGGTCAGTTGGCACGTTAATCTGATCACTGCAGGATAGCCTCATTCTGCATCAAAGGAGGAATTCTGTATTTTATTTCTTTTAACAAGTTTCCCAACTCTTCTACAGAAATCTGTCTTGCCTAAACATAGGCAGGACTTGCCCCTTAAATAAATATACGTAGTAAATAATTAGAAGGCAGTTACTGACAATAGATTGAAAGAGCTAACCCATATTTTCAGATGTGTGTAACCATTTGCCTAAAAAGATCACATATGACAGTTTGAACATGAGTATGCAGTCAAGTCAAGACTTTTATATACACAGTGGTAAACACATGCTCCTGTTCTGTTTCTGTCATATGTTTTCAGACGTTCACTACAAAATAAATGCTCTCTCACTTCCTGAGTTTGAAGATCTGAATTATTCTTTTTAATTACATCGCATAGTAACTTTTAGAAGTTTATGTTACTCATTCAAAGACTACTTTTAAGACATGTAAGCCATATTAACTATTGTTAGTGAAAAGATATTGCCTGCAAGAATAATTCATACGTACATTTTATGCCCCATAATACAGAATAAAAAAGGTCAGCTTATTAATACATCCACATACTTTCTTAGTGGTTAAATTTGTATCCCTGCAATTAACAAACACTGGAGTAACGTAAATGGAAAAGAATTAGTGAAAATTGAGCCAGACTTGAAAGAAACTGTTCTGGTGTTACACAAATTATGTTAGGAGTTGTTGAGATCTAGCTCCAATTTACCTGCACTCAGCAGTCACTGATGGAATTTTGTCACATTTTGTTTGCAAACAATGGTAGTATAAAACCAGGTGCACCTACATGCAAAAAACCCTCATCTTATGTTAAAAGTCTCTTAAGCTTACTAGGCATAGAGATGACATCTGTATTTAGACAGAGAGATAATTTTTGACAGCTGTTTTGTCCAGTGTTTTATATGGACTGATAGAGAATCACACAGAATTACAGAATTATTGAGACTTGAAAAAACCTCTGAGATCATCAAGTCCAGCTTATGACCCAACATCACCACATTGGCCAAACCACAGTACTAAATGCCACATCTATTTCCTTAAACACCTCCAGGGATGGTGACTCCACCAAAAGCCAAAAACCAGAAGCCAAAACCAGAAAAAAATACCTTCACTTTACAAAAGAAATCCCAAACGTTTCTCTTAGAAAACATAAGTGATCAGATTCTTACTCCTCTGAAAGATTATCTCATCCTTCATTTCCTAACACCATGTTGAAATAATGGTTCAATGATTATTTTAGGAAAGTAATGTCACTCTTTGAATTCTTAGACCTAATTTTGAAGTCCACAATTTCCCTTATATAGATACTATGTTCATGCCAATCTGACTCAGCTCTTTTTAGCTGTGGAGATCAAAATGGTGTAATTCCATGAACCCAAAGTTTCCCTCTTTATCCCCCTGGTAGACAGCTTCACTAGCAGCAAAAGTGCAAGGAAAACAACAACAACAACAAAATAATTCAAGAGAAGCAAAACCCGAACCTATATTTAATCTTAACGCTTCCCTGGAACTTACAATACTGTAAAATCTGAAAGCTTATCATTTATTATTACAAATGCCCAAGTGGATCAAACTGAAAAATATCACTGGTATCTAACCCCAAATAAGTATAACTTAACTGCCAAATCTAATGACGTTGCACCAACTTTCAGCTAAGATCATGAAGTTTTATTTTATCCTCTATTTTGGCCACAAACACTCTTCATTAGTAAAGGCATAGAAATAAGAAAGTGGCTGTAAAACCTTGGAATGAAACATGAAATTTAATTCTAAAACCAAAGATAAACATGGTAAATGCTGTTGTAAATGATGCCATTTTTCCCGATTACCTAATTCTGTGCAGTTTATTATTAATTAATAGCCAAACAATTAGAGATGAGAACTGTGGGAGAAGGAAAGCACAGAGGTAGCAGAGAAATATAAATCATCTGTCTCAGATCAGGCAGAAAAGGGGTAAATATGTGCAGCTGGATGTACTTCAAAGGCTTGTCAGCTGTATGCTTATTCATGGAAGAAGAGGCCCACAAAGCATCATTTCCATAGATTTACAGAGACATAGTCCAACCCAACCACCTCACAGTTACTGATCCCTGGTCCCAGTCAAGGCAATTAGATGGAGCTAACTTGCACCCGGCTCCAAGTTCAATCTGTCCATGAATACTCTCTTGCATTTCCTTTCCCATCTGCAACGAAAGGATTGTAAAATCTGTGCCATTAAAGTTTTTCATGGTCATTATATGAGGTTTACACCTGTGTAGCAACACTTTCTTGTTTGAAATGCCACTTATCTAGCCAGTGCCCTGTTATTTCATCCTTAGACATGGTGCTTCCTCTTGTTCCCCTACCACAGGGCCAGTGGCCAGGACTCAGCCCACCTATATTTAGACGTCAGCAGTTCAGATATGCTCCCCTGGACCAGGCATCCAACTCCCTTTGTAGCCAGCAGAGAGAGGTGACCACTGTCAGCAGTCTTCACTGTTTCAAATGGCAGCTTTAGGACGAGGTGAACTGCTCCATAGAAATGCCTATTTTTTTCCTTTCCCTCTCCTGCAAGCCCTCTTTTCCTTCAAAACCCCCCCAAAACAGAACAAGGAACAAAGAACAAGAAAGGAATATTATGAATAAACTTTTATGTGAAATTTATTTAGGTCTTATCCAGCTTTAATAAAGCAGTACACAGCAATGTGAGAGCCTGAAACAAATTGATGAAAACATTTTGTGCGTTATGTAAAGAACATTACATCATTTTTAGAAGAAGTAAAGTATTTCCAATGCAAATATTTTAAAACTTCTCATTTTAAGAAAGCTTTCTGGTAGCAAAAAAATGAAAAATATTACCATTCTTATAAGGCCTCTTCCTAACGAAATTTCATTGTTATATTTTAAAAAAGAAAAAAAAAAAAAAAGGTGGCGAAAAATCATAGAATCATAGAATTGTCAGGGTTGGCAAGGACCTTAAAGATCATCTAGTTCCAACCCCCCTGCCATGGGCAGGGACATCCCCCACTAGATCAGGCAGCTCAGAGCCCCATCCAGCCTGGCCTTAAATACTTCCAGGGATGGGGCTTTCACCACCTCTCTGGGCAACCTGTGCCAGTGTCTCACCACCCTCATGGTGAAGAACTTCTTCCTAACGCCCAATCTGAACCAATCCATCTCTAGCTTCAATCCATTCCCCCTAGTCCTGTCACTACCCGACATCCTAAAAAGCCCCTCCCCAGCTTTCTTGTAGGGCCCCTTGAGATACTGGAAGGCCACAATAAGTTCTCCTCGGAGCCTTCTTTTCTGCAGACTGAAAAACCCCAACTCTCTCAGTCTGTCTTCATAGGAGAGGTGCTCCAGCCCTCTGATCATCCTTGTGGCCCTTCTCTGGACACGGTCCAGCACGTCCATATCTTTCTTGTGCTGTGGGCTCCAGAACTGGACACAGGACCCCAGGTGGGGTCTCACAAGTGTGGAGTAGAGGGGGAGAATCACTTCCCTCGACCTGCTGGCCACGCCCCTCTTGATGAAGCCCAGGACACGATTGGCTTTCTGGGCTGCAAGTGCACACTGACAGCTCATGTTGAGCTTCTCATCCACCAGTATCCTCAAGTCCTTTTCTTCAGGGACACTCTCAAGCCAATCACTGCCCAGCCTATATCGGTGCTTGGGATTGGCCCGACCCAGATGGAGGACCTTGCACTTGGTCTTGTTGAACTTCATGAAATTGGCCTGGGCCCACCTCTCCAGCCTATCAAGGTCCCTCTGGATGGCATCCCTACCCTTCAGGATGTCAACCTCTCCACACATCCTGGTGTCGTCGGCAAACTTGTTGAGGGTGCACTCAGTGCCACTGTCCATGTTGCTGACAAAGATGTTAAACAAGACAGATCCCAGTACTGATCCCTGAGGGACTCCACTGATGATGAATTCAGAGAAGCTCATCCCAACATTTGGATCAATTATTGTTCTGGGAAGGGTTTGGAGAGAAAAACAAGAAAGGTTGTCATATATATTCCAATTATTTTCATTCATGCCATTTTGAGGAACTTGATTTGTACCTAAATATTGAATCTAGGCTAGCTCATTCATAGACGTGATCACCCTTGTTCTCCTTATATATGTTTACTCTAGATGTCTTCCCTTTCAGAGATGTGATGAGAACAGCATGATATATATTACCATTTTATGGAAATGTAAAGATTTTTAGACTTGTTTTTCCTAATTCAGCCTCACGTAGTTTTCTAATAATCTTCCCCTATGCACTGCATTTTTAACCTCTACTGAGATAAAAGCAGGCATCTGCAGAAATAACTTCACAATATGTTTCTTCAAGCCAGCAAGAAATACCTTGCCTAGAACATGATGTAGCGTAAGTAAAATTAAGGATGTACACTTAAGTGTTCATTATTATCTTCAAGACTTAAAAATTTTTAACTAGTTCATTTATTTTTAACCATCTCCATCATTCTTTTAGCTCTTCTTCTTGAAAAAGAAATGCTATTGTAGTAAGATTTGGGGTTGATTTTGTGAGTTTTTTTTACTTGCACAGGCATTAAATAGACGTTTTAATAAATATAATAGTTATTACAACAGCTAACCACAGTAGATCTTGGATCTGGATCATCTTGTGCCAGTGCTCATCTCTCTGTATTATTACAAAGCTGGTTTAGAAAAAGCTAAAATTCTGATGCAGGAATGTCAGATAAGAGGTTACAGTAAGAGTTAATGGATCCAAGACAGTGTTCTCCTCCCTGCTGGAGAGAGAGACATCAGCAAAAAGAGAGAAATGATCATTTACAAAACTAGAAACCAAATTTGAACGTCATCCAGCAAACATATCTCTGAATTCACCGTCAGTACCTGAATTTAAACTTGTTTAAAAATCAGTCTGATGATCATAGAATCATCACAGAATCACAGAATGTGTTGGGCTGGAAGAGACCTTTAAAGGTCATCTAGTCGAACTTCCCTGCAGCGAGCAGGGACATCTTTAACTAGATCAGGTTGCTCAGAGCCTCGTCCGACTTGACCTTAACCTGTTCCAGTGTTTCACCACCCTCATTATAAAGAACTTTTTTTTCTAACATCTGATCTAAATCTACTCTACTCTAGTTTAAAACAATACTTCTGATGAATATTTTCATCTGAAAAAAAAATTAAGAAGTTCAAAACACTTTTCCTAGATTTTGTGGTTTGAATTATATACCATTCCTAAAGGAAGCACAAGAACTTCAATAAATAATAGGTAAAAAATGAAGGAGGGGAAAGAAGATTCATTCTTGATAGCTTATTGTTTTCTTCTTTAGAAACTGGATTTTTACTATCTTTATTTTTCCTTTGTTCATCTGACAAGCCTTCTAAATTGTTAAGAGTGTATCTATACATTTTGCTCTGAAAATGTGAAGAATTTCCTAAACTTAAGACCTTAAGAGATGTTTTTCACACACTTTGTCAAAACAAAATGAAAGAAACAGACAATGTGGTGGTTTGGGGTTTTTTTTACTATTTTATGTGTTACTTGATTTCTTTCTTCAATTATTCCACCAAAAGAAATTTAGGAAGGTAGGGAGCTTGGAAGGTACGTAGGTGAGCAGTCAGGCAAGGAATGTAGCAAAGTTAGAAGCCATGGAGAAAGGAAAAGGTTTGATTTTTTGAGTTAAGGAATTTTTAAATGTCAGTATTTCGGTCTTTTAACAGAAGATGACACATCTTTCTAACCATTTTCATACACCTATACAGAATTTTTTTATCTGTTTCTCTGAGGGCAAGCAGCTGGCCTAAATTTAACTCCTAGAATCATAAAACAGTTTCAGCTGGAAGAGACCTTCAAGATCATCAAGTCCAACCTTTGTCCTAGCCCTATCAACACCATTAAACCATGTCTCTCAGCACAGCATCTACCCATCTCTTAAATACCTTTAGCTATGTCTACTCAACCACCTTCCTGGGCAGGCTGTTCCAATGCCTGACAATCTTTTCAGTAAAGAAATACTTCCTAATGTCCAACCTGAACCTCCCCTGGCCCAACTTATGGGCATTTCGCCTTGTCCTATCACTTGCCACTAGGGAGAGCAGACCAGCCCCCGCCTCGCTACAACCTCCTTTCAGGTAGTTGTAGAGAGGGATAAGGTCTGCCCCTCAGTCTCCTCCAGGCTAAACAGCTCCAGATCCCTCAGCCATTCCTTGTACAGCAAATTCTTCCTCACTCGCTATAGAAGCTTCTGTACATACATAAATATGTGTCTATGTGTGCACATGTAAAACCAGCTGTAGAGCACTTGTGGATTTACAGTACTTTTGTAATTAATTCCATACTTCTGCAGGCTAAGAAATCACCCTATTAAATCTCACCATACAAGCAGTAGATGGGCTTAGAGTTTATATTTTCTTCCTTATTTAAAATGTATATATTAATGTTTGAAAATTTCCATTCAGAGTAGGTAGTGCGTTGAGACCAAAGCCAGAAGCGTAAACCCACTGCCAACAAAAATAGAATATGTAAAATAGGTTCAGTTAATTCTACATCAAAGTTTTCTATTGCTTTGTAAAAGAAATCTATGACAATAGCAGGAAATTGTAACCAATATGTAATGGGGAAGGGGATAGCTTGTAAACCTAATCTCATTCCCGTTTAAATTAATATATACTGTAATAGTGCATGGGCATTTGAGTACAATTGCAATCATATATTTCAGAAAAGAGCAACCTTATTCTCAAAAACAGGAGAAAAGGAAAGCAGTCAGGGCCACCTGTGGACAAGTAAGAGGGTCAGCTTGCCCCAGCTGCCTCCTTGGGTGGAAGAAGGAGGGGTCACTGTGCAACACAGGGATTTGCCAGGTGACGTTAGCTTTTCCATATATAGGCTAAGTCCAATAAGTCTTAAAAGCATTAGACTTATTCTGAACATATATTAAGTCTGAGCCTGTGTGAAAAACCTTGTCTGTCCCATGACTGAGTTTCACAGTGCAAACGGTCGTATCAGAGACCTCCAGACACTCACTGATCCTTGATGAAAAGTCCTACAATATTGTTCCCATTGATGACCCACATGTACAGTGATGCCAGGACCTTTCCTTAATAAAAGATATATTACACCTCTGGAAATCTTGAGCAAACCAAGCAGTTTTTCAAAAACTCTTGACACATGATTTGTAGGCTGGACAGAAAAAGTGACACGAAATGTGCTCAAACAGGAATAGATTAAAGGTAAGGGAAGATTTGATGCTAATGGTCTGCACAGAGGAAGATGCAAAAATGAGAAAGTTTTGGCCTGCTCCTGGTTCAGGTTGGTGCTGGGTAGTACTATCTGAATGTTTCATGATAACAACGTCACGGAGGATATCGCTACACCTCATGCTGTGATCATTACTATTAATCCTTTTGGACAAGGGATTTGGGGTGAAAAGAAGCCTTGAAATAGACACTTGTGAGTTGGGAACCTCAGGCTGACATTCTCACTCTCTCTCAACTTGTAGGCTTACAGGTTAGGTGTATACTAATAAATGCTGCAAGGGATCATTCCCAAACACTGGCACATAATCATCTCTACTATTAAATTTTAAATTTGCGTGTTTCAGACACTTGTCAGCTGGTATGTTCCCAAATAATGCCTAAACATGGTTCACAAGTTAGCATGATCTAGGGACCACTACCAGCAGGGAATGAGCACATAAGCACTGTTGGCTCATGTTCAACCTGCTGTTCAACAGGACCCCAGTCCTCTTCTGCAAGATGTTTTCTGTCCAATTGACCTCCAGGTTGCACCGTTGCACGGGATTAACTTACCCTAGATCTGGGATTTTTCATTTGCCTTCCTTGAACAAGTCCTTCTGACTAATACCAGTGTACTTTTTGCTCCTCCAAATTTAATGTAGACTACAAATTATCTGAAAATGCACTGCATTTCAATGTTTAGCTCAGTAACAAAAGAATTAAACATTTCTTGGCCCAATATTGACCCCTAAGGGACACCATTAATAACCACTGCTAACCAGACTTAATTTTGCAAATCTCAACACCTTGAACATGGCGGTTCAACCAACCTCTCATCTACAGGACCATCCATTTTTACAGTCTTCATATCACTAAATCTGTTATTGTGATGCTCTGGAAGTCTGCTTCAAAACCCTTCCTGGATTCAAGCTAAAAAACATCTGGTTTTCTGTTCTTGTCCACCAAGTGACCGAAGATAAACAGGATACTCAGGTATAATTTCACCTTTGATAAATTCACATTACTATTCTTCTTTTGTGCTGTTGAAACCAAAATGTCATCAGATAACATTGACCCAGCTCTAGAGTGAGACACAAAAGCTAAGGAGGGTGGTAGGGCCACGAAATGTCCAAGCAATAAAGAGTGGGGAGGACTGAGTCATCAAGACTGCAGGAGTGCAAAAGTAGTGTAATATCAATGCAAGTATGACTGATCAGTAGAAGTAGAATCATAGAATCATTTAGACTGGAAAAAACCCTTAAGATCATCAAGTCCAGCTGTTTATCTAAGACTGCCAGGCCCAATGATAAGCCCTGAACACCACATCCTCACATCTTTTAAATACCTCCAGGGATGATGACTACCACTTCCCTGGGCAGCCTGTTCCAATGCTTAACAACCCTTTCCATGAAGAAATTTTTCCCTAATATCTGATCTAAACCTCTTCCGGTGCAACTTGAGGGTGTTGCCCCTCATCCTATTGCTTGTTAGATGGGAGAAGAGAGCAACCTCCAACTTGTTACAAGTTCCTTTCCAGAGGTTTCCCCCAAGCCTCCTTTTCTCCAGGCTGACCAACCTCAGTTCCTTCACCTGCTCCGTATAAGACTTGTTCTCTAGATGCAAGTATCTGCATTATCATTTGGTACGATGTAAAATTAGAACCATAACACTACAGAGGTGTGTCTTTCTTGTCTTTCATTAGCTCAGAAATACAGAACATTATGATGTCTCTGACATTCATTGCAGACTGTGTAGCTGAGGCAACAATCCTGGTCACTGCTTCAGACCTTAGTGATCGTAGCTCCAGATCTTGCACACAGAATCCTGTGAGTACAAGAAATGTCGGTAAATAAATTCCACTTGATTTTGGTGGAGACAAGACACTGTGTGCATATCATTTCGCGCAGTGTTTGGGATTAGTGTCCTTGAGGTGTGCAAGGAGACACAAGCAAAATGGAACTATTGAGACAAGAAATGCTTTATAATGAAGTTTAAGTGTTATAGTAAGTATGAAAATTTCACATGAATAATCATGGACTCACATATGTAATTTAGGCACATGGGAGTCCAAGTCTTACTGCTTTTCACTTGTTATGTTAGTCAATAGGGTAACCTAAGCCTATTTGTGGGACTAGGGAGATAAATATCTAAACAGCAGAAGTTACTCTTTCCAAACAGGTGCCAGAGGGAAAAAAAAAGTACAGAAAAAAGAGAAGATTTTTAAGGAATTCAGAAAACAAACATTCATTCTACACCTTCATGCAGTGAACTGAGAGAAGGAAAATAATCAAATAGCATACTAAAAAGGGGCTCATCTTTCCAAAAAGAAGCTGCCTTTTGTAACATGACCTTTGAGTGACCCATAATATCCCAGTCTGTGGTCTCTATAATAAAATAAAAAGATAGGGAATTCTACATAAAGCTGTGACATATCCCTGCTGGCTCAGAGACACTACATTGTGCTGATTATGTTGATGCTTCCTTCACATTGCTGTCCTTGGCGCAGGATCACAATGAGAGGCTGAAGCATTATTTTTTTCAGGCATGGATCCACAGCAATAGTAAAGAATAGGGTAGAGAAGTGATCTTAGATAACTGTATCCCTTTCAAAGAAGAAAAGAATAAAACAATGTCTAAATGTTGTAAATTCCTCACTTTCAGCCCAAGGGAATTAATGTATGAAAACTGCAAGGTCAGTAGGGCAAATATTCTGCATTGAGCACAAACATCACTACCTAAATAAGTGTGTGATGGGAAACTGTCTTCTTTTAACACCATTAGAGCTGTATGACTTAGCTCCTCCAAACTTTTTCTGGAAGGCAAGGGGGTCTTGTCCCTCACCGGCTCCATGCAGTACGCTATGTTTCAAGCACTGTCACAAGCAAGGCTTTAGAGTACAGTTTTAAAACTCTGCTCCATCTTGGACCAGGAGCTTGTGTTATTTTCTTGTTTGCTTCATGTTGTGATGTGCCATGGGGACACCAAGAGGTGCTGTAGCTGATGGATTTAGAGTTAGATCCGCTCATCAGAGATGTTATTTTATGTCAATCTCACAACTGTGAGGTCTGAGGTGAGGTAGTTCAGAGAGAACTTTTTCAAAGCCTCCAGAGGTTGAGAATTGCTGTTCCACAGCTAGAATATCTTGTGAAGTCATTCTACTGGACTGAAACATGGTATTCTGTTTGTATGGGTCTTTTTAAGAAGCAGAACTAAACTTTCTCCAAAGGACAAGTGTATTCTTCCCTAGGTCCTCTCAGAGCAAACACCAGTACGTGACATGGGGAAGGGATTATATACTCAGGTTCAATGTCATACTCAGAGGATCACCATGAGGTCCTACTCATTAGAGTCTACTGTTGTATCACTTTTTCTGCAATGCAAAAATGGTTTCTGCTGGTTAAAATCCACCAGTAAGAATAGTTGCTTATGTTATTATACACCCACTACATTCTCTTAGCAGTATCCCAATTAAAATTAGTTGAAAAGGGTTAAGATTTGCACTAGGGCCTTTATGAAACTCAAAAGGTGCCAATACTGAATTGTGTATTCAATACAATGAACCTGATGTGTTGAATGCATGTTGCTCAGTAACTTATTCCTTCAGAACACTTTTTCCACTTTTGTTAAAGACAAGCTGAGCTCACAAGGACAGGACTTGCATGTTTGCCTAGGTCCACACAGGACATCACGTTAGCAAGTCATGAACTATATTTATCATTTCTTTGAGGACAACAGTGATATAAATAAGGAGAAAATAAAAGGAAGCATCTTCTCTCAATGCTTATAGCTACCATGTACAAAAATCTGCAGAATGGTGAATATGAGGTGATTAGGTTATGTTTGTAAGATGATTTTAAAGTTCACAGGTTTTAGAAAAGTTATGCCTGAATATGAGGAAAAAAAATATTTAAACAGTGTAAATATTGAGAAGAATTGCATTAAAAATCATTGGTTCCTTGAGTGACTCGGTTCCTATTCATAAAAGAGTGAACTCACATCAAACTCACAGTGGGAATATTTAGCTTCCCACATCCCTATAGTTCTTGTATCCTTTCTTTGAAAGAAAATTTATGTGTATTGTAGACTGTAGATGCTGTGGTGTGATACTACTATGTATCACATAGAACCATCTCCCTTTCCAGAAATAATATCAGAGGTAAATTTTCTTCTTTTTATTTCCTTTGTAGAACTATTTTCTCTCAGAATACTTTTGACAGATTGTCTCCTTGAATTTGGAAACAGCAAGATGGTCTGTTATTTGTGGTAAGAATCTGTTACTTTACCCCCTTCAATGCTTTGGGCGACTAATTACCTCAGTTATCAATGAGAGGTAGCATCTTGGTAGTAAAACATTTTCTTATGTATCTGCAGAGCAAGGTTTTATGTTTGGATACTCGTTTTTATTCTTTCTATTGACATTGGTTAGAATTGTTCTGGAGTTGGAGAGGGACTAAAATGGGCTGTTGCTTCCAATTTAGTAAAAAATCTTATTTATAAATTTTGGCAAAAGGGGGAGAAACTACCAACTTGACAAAAAGCTTTGAGTAGAGCATATTTCTGTAGCAAAATGAAAGCAAGACATCATCCCATCTCCCTGCATGGTTTGGCAGTTTATGAAACAGCCAAAAGGAAGCTGCGTGTGGCCTGAGCCAGGCCAGGCTAAAGAAAGAGCTGTAAGCAGGCAGTTATGGTTGGTTTCAACACAAGGAGTCAAATGGCTATTCCTAAGTTTAGGCCTCCCATTCCTTTTTTAATAAACAAAAAACAAATGAAAATGTCCCAGTTATTAGCATTAGAAGAGTTGGCTACTGTGCGCATACAGTATAGTTCCATTACATTTTAAAATCAATTCATGGAGCTGCAGGCCAACATTCCACAGGCATACTGCTGGCCATGAATGACGTCCTTATTGTGAAATGGGATGGAAAATGCACTCCTAAATGCACAGTGGACACATTTTGCTAAATACTAACAACTGGGACGTTTTCATTTGTTTTTGCTTATTACAAAAATAAACAAAGTAAACAAAAGGCATGAGTGTAAAGCAAGGGAGTTATTAAAAAGAGCCTTTCACTTAAGTCCTTCTGGCTTAGCCATCTTCTGTACAATTTAATTTCTAGTGGGTATTCTTTCAGCTGGTTCCATTTAGTTTTGACTACCAGATGTGAACATGGGCCCATTCCTTGGCTTAAAGAGACAGCAATGTAGGCAATTAGAGCACTTTCAACTCTTTAAAGCATTGTTTGCCATTGTACAAAATCTCTTTTTTTTTCCTTTTTTTCTTCTCTTTTTTTTTTGTATTAAGACAGTTTTGAGAACATCATGCCTAGTGAAGAGCAGAATTCATAGCAGAAATAATAATCTCTCATAGGTGTGAGACAGGCATTTCCCTTCACAAATATTCAGCTCAGGCTGCTAGCTTCAAGGCAGCAAACTGCAGGGTTTTACTGTTCAAGAGATGCTAGCTCTATCGGGACAGAACAGTCTAGGGACTGGAGAGGGGAGGAAATCTGTAATGTATGGTCTATCCTATAGGGAATACCAGAGGGAAAAGCAACTTCCATCATTTATAATTACACACAGCAATCTGGCCATCAGATTGAACAGAGTATGAATGCTTCAGAGGTTTAAAGCACAAAGGTATTAATTTACAAGGAGATCCAGGTCTCTTGTGCTGCTGAATGGAAGAAAGGAATTTAGAATTGCAAAGGATTTTCAGATTTCACAGTGTGTCCTCATTCACATTTGGAAAGAAACCTAGTTATTTCAAAGGACTCCATGAAAGACAATGAGAATGGTTTGAGGTCAATCAAAGCATTGTATTACAGTTTTGAGTTTTGTATTATATAATACACTATATATTAAAAACAAATCAAGAAAAGAGTCAGTCTAAAATCGAAACAGCTTGTTCTGGAAAGCTGGAGGAGGAGGCTTTGGCTGTGTCCACACGGGCAAGTTGGTGCAGCCCAGGAGTAGGTCTGCAATGAGAAGCTGTTGGTGTTGAGGACCCAACATCTGTACTATACACATTCTAGGGGTTTTTGCTGCACAACTTGTTTTAGTCTGTTCCCATGGTTTAAACATTCGCAACTGTTTGGAGTACATTAGCTGTGCTTCTGGAGCACATCTTCCAGTTGAATTCAATCTGAAAGGAATCCAGTTCTCTCGCTCAGAGACCGCTCCGTGATGTGAACCGGAGTGTGGTAAGTGGGAACAAACGGGGGATTAGCTTCAGAAGTGCACTCAAGAGCCGAATGAACACACTCAAGCAGACTCTCCCTTTTTCTACCTTTCTAAGGCCAAACTTCAGGGAAGAGGACAGTTTTTCCTCCAGCTTTTCAGCTCTAACAGAAATCGACTGTAACAGAAATACACTTTTTGACAGAAAGCTGTTGGGAATTCTTTTTGCCAGCTATATTTAATGCTTCTCCTTTCAGCAGGAAATCAAACGAGAAGCAGGCACCCATTTCAATACTCTACTCCACCCCACCCCTATCGAGGCCAGGAAGGCTTCTTCAGGCCTTGAATCGCTCTACAGAAATGTCACCAGACCCTGCTGTATCTGGCAAATGCCCAAGGGAAACATATGGGAAGCATGTGCCGTGACTTGAGGCGGAGGTTATTATTTTCTTAATCACTGCCACAACCGTGCTTTACGTTGTTGGTTTGTTTTTTGTTTTTTTTCCTGAAATGCCACTGGATTCAATTTGAACACAAGTGTTATTCCTCCATGCCCCTCTGCTTCTCGCCTTGGAGACTCTTTCACACAAAAGCTCTGCCTCACTCAAGTGACATGAAAAGGAGATGAACTCACTGAGGGATTGCACTGTGTAGGAAGCAAAACTGTTTTGCACTCTGTTGCTCATTTGTCTTTTTTCCTTAAAAAAATAATATAAAACTCCTTTTCCCTCCCCAGTAATATTTTAGAGCTTACATATCAGCTAATGACAAACTCAGTCACATTGTTTTTCCTGATTTTTTTTCTTTTTCGAGTTCAGCACACCACCAAGCATATAGCCATTATTAAAGTGGCAGGAAGGGATTTTCCCAGCATCGAGTAGTTATTTAACTAGGTGTTGGTTTCAGGTCCACTCCTTCACATTCCCAAGTCAAACAATTGGTTTGGGGGCAAGCAGCAGCTGGATCATTCATTATAAAAAATAAAGATTTTTCTGGAGTACTTCTATGACCAAATACTGAGAGGATCCTAGCAGGAACTTCAGAGATATAGTCTTGCTTGGTTCTGAGCAGTTTAAATTTGAATTAGTGTTTAGCAAATTAGCAGAACTTAGAATTAGTCTTTACTGAAATCCCCAGTAGGATTTTAAGTAGGTTTGAAAACAATCTAAAAATTTTATCCCATATGTGTGTTCAAGCAGTAAGATACTACTGAATTTGAAGAGAGACAGGGTATTGTGATGCCGTGCAGATTGTGACCAAAGTACCTTGATTCCTTGATTATATGGAAACTTGCCTATGTATATTTATAAATGTCTTTTATTTCCTGGTTTCCATTTCTGGCTGTCTTTCATAGAGGTTTAAGTCTCCATTTTGCACTGTCTGCACAAAGTAGTTTCTGAGTCCTTGAATTGTTGCCCTAAATATCTTCAAATATTCAAACCTGGAGAATGGGCAGGAAAGTTCCATGTCAGGCCTGGAGCAAGGGTTCCCGAGAACCAGGAAAGTTGGGCTGCAAATTTCAACATTTCAAGACAGAGTGATAGAGAGTTTGAGCACAAGGAACGTACCTGGCACCAGCATATACATCAATCTGAAAGGTTAGAGGAAAATAGCATTGGGACCAGAAGCATGCTGTTCAGCTGCAAAGCAATTCAGCCAAGAATATAGTAATTATTATTACATATTATTGTGTCTTTTGTTCTTTTTTTTTTTTTTCTTAAATAATCTTACTGTTTAAATAAGGGCATTCACTGGACTAAGGTCTTGACCTGAGATAATAATTTTGGCTGTGGATATTAAGATAGAAATAACCATAGCAACGATAGAGAATTTCATAAAACATTTTTTTGCTTCTGTTTAGCTAGAACAGTCCAAATAAAAAATGTCATATATATCTGGTGTGTGTTATACATTGTGCCATAAATGTCATTTGTTAGTTGTTTCTCTTTTTGTGGTTTGGGAGGAAATTCCAAATGTAGCTGAGGGAATCTGGCTTTAAACATACAGAGAGCCCTCATTCAGTATTGAAATGCATTCTGGGAGGACTTCAAGATGTTTTGTGGAAGCAAAATTTGCCTGCACAAGATAGGAAATATTTTAGGAAAGCATACTAGAATCAGAAGAGCTGAGAAAACTGAGTTTCTTAAAGGGGTGTGTTTATCACAGTCTCAGAAAACATGTAGTTTCATTGATGTATTGATAACTGGAAAAATTCCCAGTTTCACAGAGAGATAGAGATTACTTTTTTTTTTTTTTTCTAGGAGAAATTCTTTACAGTTTTGTCCCCAGTGAGGTTTTGTCTAAAGAGATATTCCCCAGAGGAATTCCCAAGAGACTTATTGATGGTATTATGTTCCAAACACTATTTAAGACTATATTTTATCTTGCTTGATTTGTGACATGAAAATAACACAAATATATCAGCACACAATAATCCTAGTTTGAGACAGTTTAAATTTACACCGCACCCAAAAGGAATGTAACTGTCCAAACTGGAATTATCTTCAAGCAGTGACAAGGTTGTGTTAATGAACATAGCTGGCTAAAATCTGATTTTGTATCTGATCTGGAAAATAACATTTTCAGTAGTGAACTGTGGTATCATAATGCAGTGCTGGGTCAGCAGAAGAAAGAGACCTCCCCATAATGATTAATCCTGAAGTTTTGAAAAAGACTGTTTTTCTTACAGTCTTTGTTCAGGATTTGTCCAGACGGTAAGATATTCAAAATTGAATTGAATTACAGGTCTAATCAAAGCATTCTCCCCTCATTTCTTTATATATTATCACAGAATCACAGAATCACAGAATGTTAGGGATTGGAAGGGACCTCGAAAGATCATCTAGTCCAATCCCCCTGCCAGAGCAGGAACGCCTAGATTATGCTACACAGGAGTGTGTCCAGGCAGGTCTTGAATGTCTCCAGAGAAGGAGACTCCACAACCTCCCTGGGCAGCCTGTGCCAGTGCTCTGTCACCCTCACTGAGAAGAAGTTTCTTCTCGAGTTTAAGCGGAACCTCTTATGTTCCAGTTTCAGCCCATTACCCCTTGTCCTATCAGTGGTTGTCACCGAGAAGAGCCTGGCTCCATCCTCGTGACACTCACCCTTGATATATTTGTAAACATTAATGAGGTCACCCCTCAGTCTCCTCTTCCCCAAACTAAAGAGCCCCAGCTCCCTCAGCCTTTTCTCATAAGGGAGATGCTCCACTCCCTTAATCATCCTAGTTGCCCTGTGCTGGACTCTCTCCAGCAGTTCCCTGTCTTTCTTGAACTGAGGGGCCCAGAACTGGACACAGTATTCCAGATGGGGTCTCACCAGGGCAGAGTAGAGGGGAAGGAGAACCTCTCTTGACCTACTAACCACCCCCCTTTCTAATACACCCCAGGATGCCATTGGCCTTCCTGGCCACAAGGGCACAGTGCTGGCTCATGGTCATCCTGCTGTCCACCAAGACTCCCAGGTCCCTTTCCCCTGTGCTGCTCTCTAATAAGTCATTCCCCAACTTATACTGGAACCTGGGGTTGTTCCTAACCAGATGCAAGACTCTACACTTACCCTTGTTATATTTCATTAAATTTTTACCCGCCCAACTCTCCAGCCTGTCCAGGTCTCGCTGAATGGCAGCACAGCCTTCTGGTGTGTCAGCCACTCCTCCCAGCTTGGTGTCATCAGTACTTGCTGATAGTACTCTCTAGTCCCTCATCCAAGTCATTGATGAATATATTGAATAATACTGGTCCCAGTACCGACCCTTGAGGGACTCCACTGGATACAGGCCTCCAACCAGACTCCGCCCCATTGACCACGACTCTTTGGCTTCTTCCCCTTAACCAGTTCACAGTCCACCTCACTACCCGAGAGTCTAGACCACACTTCCTCAGTCTAGCAGCAAGGATGCTGTGTGAGACTGTGTCAAATGCTTTATTGAAGTCAAGGTAGACCACATCCACCGCTCTGCCATCATCTATCCACCTTGTTATATATATTATGTTCCATTAAGAGTCCAGGGAGACACCAAATTCAGTTATTTTCAAAACAGAGCTTGATAAGCTTAATAGAGCTGTATGGTATGGTGGCTGATGACAGCCTGCTGATAAAGGAGTTTGCTTTTGTGTTATTTTCTGTGCTCGTCATGTGAGACAAAGAAGTACTTATGTGACTGAGACAAGCTCAGGATATAACTTGACTCACCTGGTGAGTTTTCAAGAAGAAAATAGAGAGAACGAGTCCTCTGAACCAGAGACTGAGGTTGCATGAGACAATCGGTAGGACGTCACAAGGAAGGTGTCTGGACAAGGTAGGTCAAAAGGAAATTTTTGATGCATTTCATATCTGGAATTTTCTCCACGCTGTAGACACAACATGAACTTTGATTAAGCTCAAAAAATTGAAATTCTTTTTCAGATGTGCTCAATAGCTATAGAACTCAGTGAAATCCATCTGTCCACAAAACTTGTCATCCTGTTGCTTTCACTGCTTGCTATAGGTACAAGCTGCTGTATGAAACTACAGAGTGGCTCAGGTATTGGTAACTCACTGTGCAAAATACAGTCAAAAAAAAAGAAGTAGGAGTTAATCTCATTCTGGAGTTATGCCAAGCACTGCTTAAATCAGGAGCTGAGTCAAAGGAACTGAGGACATTTTGACATCTTGATCCAAGTAGGAAGAAGCCTTCAAAGGAAGCCTGAGGCAGAATTCACTGGCTGCACACATTGGAGTACTATCAAAGAAATCTTTGAGGTAACCCAGCCAGCATCGTGAATAGAAAACCTCAAGTCTATCTGCACTTCAAGGCTCGCTATAAGTCATGCTTATTTTCAGAATGGCTGTTTCCCCACATTATGCGTGACCCAATCATCTCTGCTATATCTTCTATTGTTGTGCTGTTGTATGACAGCTCAGTGACCTTTCTAAAAATGCAAATGTCCAATGTTGCACATTGTAATGTTATAGGGGATGTGAGACCGGGATGACCACAGGAACAGTGGACACAAGTTGAGATGGGTCCTGAATGTGTTCTGGGCTCCATGTTTTGACAAACAACCCCTTTCTAATAATGATTGGATAATAAGTGCTTATTAGGGAGAAGAATTGTCTTTTTTTGTTGTTTCTTTCTTAGAGATCATTGCCTGCACTGAAGGTGTCAACAGACTAAATACTTATAACATGAGTCTCAGAAGTAAAAAACAAAAAGTGTCAATGATCAATAACCAATGAGTTTGGGGCTTAATAAAATCAAAACAAAGCACTACAAATAAAAATGCTAAATGGATGTTAAAAAATATACACCAATTCAGAAGAAATATACTGATTGTAATGTAATTGGACAAGAGTGAAGCATTCACACACAGATTCCAGAATACTTTCTGAGTAAGATGAACATATGGTCCTTCTGCAGATATTCGTAGTATTTCATCAGCGGAAATGTCTACAGCATAAAGCACAAGAGCCATCCCTCAGCTTATATTGCAAAGCTAAGTAAATTGTTATTTAATCTGGAAAGAGAAACCAAGAGAGCTTAACAACTCTTTGTTTTCTTTCAATGCCAGTATGCAATTTTAATTTTTTTTTTAGTCAATGGTGGTACTATAACTACTATAATCTTGTTAAAGGAGCATATATTGAAGATATTTGTTTTCATTTACTTACAATCGACACATGAATTTAGTTCCATTAATTGCCCTTTTTACATGTTACTAATAGAAGCTGCAATAGCTTTCAGGTAAAAAACATCTTAAACAGTATATATTTTTTTTTTTGGCCACTTTGCAAGTCAAGACCAACAGAGCAATTAGCAGCTATCACCTGTTACCTTCTCTATCTCTGAACTGTATCTTACTGGATCCTAAGCCCACACAGGCATTTCAGTTGATTTTGTATGATCATTAATAGCTCAAAGATGGGCAACTTTGAGGTAAAATTTTAAGTAGGTAGAACTGCTTCATACTATTGGCAGAAATCTGAAAATATTCCAGTGGTTCAGTGCATTACAGAATAAAGACATTTGGTCCTGAATATTGCACTGACACATATGAAAGTATAAGGAGAAATGATGTGATGTCTCATGTCACTGGTTTGAAAGACGCATCACTTTAATCTGAGTATTATCTGCAAGTTTGTAGGTCAATTGAACAGAAGTAATAGATGATAACTTATGAATATCAGCTTCATTTTGGCTATTGAAGTAGTTGGATCACATATGTGTTTTTTTTCTAGAAAATGAAGACCTGTGATTTCTGCTATGCTCTAAGATAACCTGTCTCAAGTATCAAGCATAAGTTAAGAAATACTTTCATTTGAAAAATCTATGGTCAAACTCAAAAAAATTGAATCCTTTAACAGCTCATATTTCTGTTTTACTATTGTTTAGAAAGGACTGAATATCTTAGGTGCTCCACAAAGGACTTTCTTTCACTTCAGGAAGTGACATTCACTCTACCTTAATTTCAATCATCTAAGTTATTGCTACAAATTCTCCTGGAGGGTACTCTGCTTTCTCTTGTGAACAGACACTGAATTTATACTCATAAATTTTGGTTACTGAACTCAGGTGAGATTCCTAAAGTGAACAGCATATTACCTTTCTAAGCTATTATTTTAATTCTCAAGAAACGCCAGAAAACTATTACCTCCATCATAATACTGTCTAAAATCAGATTTGCCTCAGTATGTCTGCTTGTATGTAAGATAAATATGAGCATCTCCAGTATTGTGAGTCTGGTTCTAGTCTCGATGAACGGCTGAAGGGCTTTCTTTTGGAGAAAAGGGACTGCTTCTCTTATTCATTTTCCACAGCCTCACCATAGACTTGAAAAGACAGCTCAGCTGTCCCAGGACAGGATTCTCAGTTAACGTCAATTTTAACCTGCAAACTCTAACTGTTGTGACAGGTTCCTCAGGCTGAAGACAGGTCCAGTGGTTCACCTGAGCAGGTTTTTTAAGAGAACTTAATGTCAATTTGTAATGGGTGGAGAGGGTGTGGTGGTGTAATTTTTTCTTTTAAAAAAAAATTAGGCATGTGTTTATCTTTTAGTTGTATACAGAAAGTATTCACTCAAGTGTGAAGTCTATGTTCATGACTTTTCAGTGATGCATAAAAGCAGAGGTAAATCTCGAGAAATTTCTCCGCTCAGATGGAAGGCAAGTGATGGAAGAAATACATTCTATTATTCAAGTTTTATACTGATGTCATTGAATAAAGTTCAGCTTTTAGACATTAGTCACTGAATATTATTCAATATTTATTGCTTTATGATCTTAGATTTCACATTACTATTTCTGTTCAGAATACTGGAAAGTATTTTCGAAGAAAATATATAATTCTATTTTTCTGCCTGTCACTGTTATTAAGAGGAAAGAATCATACATGGATTTTGGGGAAAGAATCATAGAATCATAGAATCATAGAATGTTAGGGATTGGAAGGGACCTCGAAAGATCATCAAGTCCAATCCCCCTGCCAGAGCAGGAATGCCTAGACTATGCCACACAGGAACGTGTCCAGGCAGGTCTTGAATGTCTCCAGAGAAGGAGACTCCACAACCTCTCTGGGCAGCCTGCTCCAGGGCTCCGTCACCCTCACTGAGAAGAAGTTTCTTCTCGAGTTTAAGCCGAACCTCTTATGTTCAGGTTTCAGCCCATTACCCCTTGTCCCATCAGTGGTTGTCACCGAGAAGAGCCTGGCTCCATCCTCCTGACACTCACCCTTGATATATTTGTAAACATTAATGAGGTCACCCCTCAGTCTCCTCTTCCCCAAACTAAAGAGCCCCAGCTCCCTCAACCTTTTCTCATAAGGGAGATGCTCCACTCCCTTCATCATCCTAGTTGCCCTGTGCTGGACTCTCTCCAGCAGTTCTCTGTCTTTCTTGAACTGAGGGGCCCAGAACTGGACACAGTATTCCAGATGGGGTCTCACCAGGGCAGAGTAGAGGGGAAGGAGAACCTCTCTTGACCTACTAACCACCCCCCTTCTAATACACCCCAGGATGCCATTGGCCTTCCTGGCCACAAGGGCACAGTGCTGGCTCATGGTCATCCTGCTGTACACCAAGACTCCCAGGTCCCTTTCCCCTACACTACTCTCTAATAAGTCATTCCCCAACTTATACTGGAACCCGAGGTTGTTCCTACCCAGATGCAAGACTCTACATTTACCCTTGTTATATTTCATTAAATTTTTCCCCGCCCAACACTCCAGCCTGTCCAGGTCTCGCTGGATGGCAGCACAGCCTTCTGGTGTGTCAGCCACTCCTCCCAGCTTGGTGTCATCAGTACTTGCTGATAGTACTCTCTAGTCCCTCATCCAAGTCATTGATGAATATATTGAATAATACTGGTCCCAGTATCCACCCTTGAGGGACTCCACTGGATACAGGCCTCCAACCAGACTCCGCCCCATTGACCACAACTCTTTGGCTTCTTCCCCTTAGCCAGTTCACAGTCCACCTCACTACCCGAGAGTCTAGACCACACTTCCTGAGTTTAGCAGCAAGGATGCTGTGTGAGACTGTGTCAAATGCTTTACTGAAGTCAAGGTAGACCACATCCACCGCTCTGCCATCATCTATCCACCTTGTTATATCCTTGTAAAAGGCTATGAGGTTAGTCAAACACGACTTCCCCTTGGTGAAGAAATAATTCTAGCAACTCAGTGAGGTTTTCAGCTTGGTCAACAACTTTCTTTCAAGGTCTTGCTTTAAATGGGTATAATTTCATTTTCTCTGACAGGAGAAACAGATTTACCATCTCTACTGTTCTGAACTAATAATGTGATTGTTAGTTGAAGAGTCAGAATTTTCTAGTCCACCTACCTCAAAGTTAAATTGGTAAGTTTGTTATATCACATTGTCGTTATCAAAACTTTAACCAGAAGTGTTCATCTGGGAAAGGTTCTCACTAGTAGAATGAACTGTGTAACAGAAAAAAATGACATCCAAATATGGAGCTATTTTATGCCAAAGAAAAGAAAATATTACTTAGCATGGGAAGAATGGCTCAAAGGCAGGGCTGAAGAGAAACAGGCTTGGCAAGCTGCTTTGACTTGACAGAGGGCTTGTGCATAGCTCAGTATTTACTCTTGAGAGCATGTTAATTCTCTTTATTCTTCTTCTTTAAACTGCTATACACGTTTCCTTCTGCTTTCTCATTAACTCAAAAGCAAATTGCAAATCCTGTAACATGAAATGTGAAGTAGATTTGTTCAAACCTAAGGCTTCAGCCAGTGAGCATCTGAGTATCCTTGACCCCATCCAGCCACTTAAATATTTAAACCATGTAATATATGTTATGTTATACCTCTCACTGCAAAGTTTTGTGGTGCACTAATCTTACTCGAAGGTGACTGAGATCATCAAAGTAATGGAGAGAAAATGTGACATGAGGGAAATGTGACATGAGAGGAAAATCCTGCACCTAGATTCCTAGATTCCTTTTACAATAATGTCATGTTTGCTAGACATCAGTCATAACACACAGAGTTGAATGGTTTGGGACAAATTAATATAAATAAAATGCATGATGGGATATAAGCAAGGTAAGATTTGTAGATGGTCTTTCCTCAGACCAATTGATACAGCTGTTAAACCACACAAATCCTTTGGCACGCTGGTCATAGATTAGGTCTAAGACATGAAACCTCAGTTACAGGCATGAACAAGTCTTGCCATGCCCAACAATTTGTCTTTCTTTTTCTAACTTGTTGTTCTAGCTGTTCCGGTAATTCCTGTTAAATTATTCTGATCCCAATCCCAGAGTTTAAGACCTTATGTTGACCTGTGAAATTTTAAAAATAGGGTTCCTGGCTTGTAGCAGAAAAAGTTTTGGAAGTATTGGTTTAGGTCATTACACCAAATAAAGGGTGGAAGAAACGATCTAGTATTACAAAGCTAGTGGATCAAACTGGCCATTCCTTCCACTAATATCAGCTTTTTATTTGTTCAAACAAGGTCATGTCATTCCCATACTCCTCAGGCATCCTTTCATCTGCACAGAGTTCAGAGGAGAACATCTCTCTCTTACTCAAAAATATTAGCAGGCATTATCAGGAATTAAAATTTCTATTAAAAATAAATTTATTTCAGATGTCATTTAGACTTTGAAAGGTTTAACATCTGTGACACCTGATGTGGTTGCTGATGATTCTGTTTTGCTGTTTCCTCCTCATCACTAGCTTTTACAAGATAATACTGAGTCTTTTAAATTTAATTAAAACCTCATTCAATTCTCTTTCTGGATCTGGCTTTGCTAATCACGGTCTGAATCTTTTTCAGTTCACCGTACCCAGTAAAAATATTATTAGATAGTTCTTTGTTGTGGTATTTCACAATCTAAAATGTATGCTTCTCATTTGAAAATATTATACACATAACTTCAGCATGGTATTTCAGAGAGAACCATGGCTGGGATAAGGAAAGTAATATTTCTCATGTTGAAGTGCATGTTTTAAGTACATATTTTAATGCTGCATTTATGCAGAGCCAGTTCTATTGGTTTTTCATTATCTCGGGACTACTTACCAAAGACGTAACTGAGTGCATGGGAAAATTTTGTTCAGGGAGTTACCTCTGTATGAATAAGCTAGGAAGCGACAGGATACTGGCGTGAGCATTGCTATGCAGCAATCAAGCCTGAAAAATCCTTAGTATGCTCCTTGGCAAGGCTTTGACCTATGCCAACTAGCAGTCTCCCAGGTACTACAGAGCTCTCTGATCATACTATAGTGGTAAGATTTTTAGATTTTTTTAAAATGAATATGGAAGATGCTGGTCCCTACTGGTTATGATTCTGAATACTTCAGTCCTAAAGTGTTAAATCATTGCTCCACATTCCTATTTTCACATACAGGTTTGGTTCCCTTCCTGGATATTATTTATTATTCAATGGGACCATTCACATGACTATGAGGGTTTGCAGCATGTGAAGGTTTGGGAAGCTCCATAGAGAGCAAAATCTTCTGAAGAAAACCACCACAAAAAAACCACCTGTTTTCAGGAATTGCTATTACTAGAAAAACAGCTGCTTTTCTAATAAATAAATAAACACCCCCCCCCAAAAAAAAGAAAAAAAAATAGAAAGTCTGTTTTCTTCATACAAAGACATTTGAAAGAAGAACTTATGAGCAGTACCTCCTATGTTTCAATTTCCAATCTACTTGTTTGATGGATTGTCATTTTGTTATGAATAATTGATTAATCATAGAAACATAGAATCATAGAATGTTTGGGGTTGGAAGGGACCTCTACAGATCATCTAGTCCAACCCCCCCGCCAGAGCAGTATCCCCTAGGGCAGCCACACAGGAACGCGTCCAGGCAGGTTTTGAAAGTCTCTAGAGAAGGAGACTCCACAACCTCTCTGGGCAGTCTGTGCCAGGGCTCTGTCACCCTCACAGTAAAGAAGTTTCTCCTCATTTTGAGGTGGAACTTCCTGTATTCTAACTTAAACCTATTATTCCTTGTTCTGTTGCTGGACATCACTGAGAAGAGATTGTCCCCTTCCTCTTGAGACCCACCCCTCAGATATTTCTATACATTAATAAGATCCCCTCTCAGCCGTCTCCTTTCAAGGCTAAACAGCCCCAGTTCTCTCAGCCTCTCTTCACAGGAGAGATGTTCAAGTCCCTTAATCATCCTCGTATCTCTCCATTGGACTGTCTCCAGTAGGTCCCTGTCTCTCTTGAATTGAGGAGCCCAAAACTGGACACAGTATCCCAGGTGTGGTCTCACCAGGGCAGAGTAGAGGGGGAGAAGAACCTCTCTCGACCTGCTGGACACACTTTTCTTAATGCACCCCAGGATCCCAGTGGCCCTCTTGGCCACAAGGGCACGTTGCTGTCCCATGGACAACTCACTGTCCACTAGGACTCCAAGGTCTTTCTCCACAGGGTTTCTTTCCAGCAGGACATCCCCTAATCTGTACTGGTGCCTGGTGTTATTCCTCCCCAGATGCAGGACTCTACACTTGTCCTTATCGAACTTCATGACGCTCCCTTTGCCCAGCTCTCAAGCCTGTCCAGATCTCATTGGATGACAGCACAACCTTCCTGTGTGTCAGCCACCACTCCCAGTAATTAATTTATTCCATAGTAACTCTTAACTTCAGAAGATGGTGTTATAACTAGAAAAATGAAGAAACCACCAATATCAGTGCTGTTTTGAAGTTTGCTCTTTGAAGAATTTTTATTTATCAACTGGAAGAACCAGAATTCTGAATGAAACTTTAGGGATCTACAAATATAGCAATCTCCACTCACTTAAACAAAAATACATGATTTAGCAGACATGATCCCTGTCCCAAAGTTACACAAATATAAACAATATAAGGGTTGTAAAAAGAAAATGTTGGCACTTATTTCACAAAACTTATTTTTATGGCCTATGAGGACAGAGGAATTTGTGTCAGGAACTGCATGTAGGTCTACCTAGTTCTTCTGCTTTGCCTAACAAGAGTACAGCCAGCAGTAACAATGAACTCACTTCTTGCAAAACAAGTGTTGTTGACAGTCTACCACTGAAGTCAAACTTAAGGTTACACTGAAAGGATCTTGACTAACCAGTAGGACGGTTTCGAATTTTCTTATTCCCGATGGGGTTAACTCTGTAACTTCGCAGCTCCGTTTGCCACCCCCGAATCACTACTTAGTCATGAACTCTTTAAAACAAGGTCATAAAACTAGGGAGTTCACTCATGTCATACCTGGGGTTATATCTTTGAGTTTTGGCACTGCCCCAAGCAATGCAGGACTTTCAGGAAAGCTAATGTAGTAATGCATATGAGCCAGAAGACTTTTTTTTCCCTCTGGCTGTCTTTATTTACCTTATAGCTTAGGCATTCTTAAAATGCATTTGTGTTGATGAACTAGTGCAAAGGAGATTATTAGGGTTTTTTTGAGCAATGAAAACAAGCAAGCTAAGCAAAAAACACTTTTGAATTTTTCTAGCTTTACGTTGTAAGTTCACAACTCCTTCCACATTGTGCTGTCAGCGTATTTTACTAGCCTATATCATTTTTATAGATCATGAACAGTAGAGACCTAAATTTTGACCCCTGTCGGGCCCCAGTAAATCTAGTTTTCCACAATCTAACATAGCTTCTCTGTTTTCTGTTTTTCCATCAGCGCTTTATCCACTCCCATGTACTTCCCTAGATCCTGGCAACTTTTAGCTTAAACAGAGAGCAGTAGTATGGAACTTTGTCAAAATGTTCTGAAGATCCAAATAAATTATGCTGTGTTTTATCAGCTTTGTCTGCAGCCTCCTGAAGCATCAAGTTAGCCAAGACCTTTTCTTTCTAAATCATTCTTGTTATCTCTGTTAGTTTAGCACTATGTATTTACTTTTCTAACGTCCTTTACTATGTTCTGTATAAAATACCGTAGTGATGGGACCGCAGTTACTTGAGAATGCCCTTTTCAACTTTGTGCAGAGCTGTACTGTATTATACATTCATTTCATTTGTGGTATGTTAACTGAATAAAACAAGTTTTCCAGTACTTTATTGGAAAGCAACTCCAAGTGCTTCACGAATCCTGGTGCCTTTTTTTTTCCCAGATTTCTGTGAAAGTGTCCCCAGTTCTTCAAAGATTTGCACTGGTGTTCTATAAAGCTTGAACAGATTCATCTTTGCAAATTTATACTGAGTGTTGTGATGCCAATATAGTCTTTACAACAGATTTTTTCAAAATGTGTTCAGCTATGTGTAAAACCTTTGAAAGATAGCTGAAATATTGTAGGTTATTGTTTTGATGTCAGAGGACATTTACGCCATGAATTAGATCAGTTTCCACTCCAACTTGGATTTCCAAATTCTGTAATCATTTTTTGATTGACCATCATTTATAAAGAAAGTTCTTTCTGGGATAAAAATTATTTTTATATGTTTAAAACTGGGTATTTTGTGAATCTGAGACTTGACAGAAAGCCGAGTTTTGAAAAATATATGTACAGTTATTTTTTTTCCAAGTGTATATAGGGAAATTTCTATTCTTAAAAATCCCTCTGCAGAGCTCATTTTTAAAAACTTCGGGATTTTTCATGTTTTAACCTTGAAGTTCTGTTTCTTTAGACTTTTTTTTATGCCAAAACCAGTCAAAGTGGTTATCAGTTCAATTATGTCTCTGCTTTTTTGAACCATTGACACTACTTTCAGATTCAACACATTTCCTTTTCTTATAAACCAGCTGCAAACATGATGTCCAAAATAAACCTCTGGTTTGTTAAAACAGTATTGTCAGTTACATGAACGTGTCAAGTCAAACTGAGCTTGAAGCTACACTACTGTTAGCTCTCAGCAACCTCAGAAGATCCTTCATGAAAAAAATGTTGGTTTTACTTAGAAGGTTCAATTCAGTTGCTAGATGTAGATGTTCAGTGCTATTTGTGAAGATTCGGGATGACCTAACTGATCTCCACAGAAGGATGTTGGTCTCTTGTAAACTTTGTGCTATGTTTATCAGCCCTTTGCATGTGTTAGGCAACTTCCTCCATCTCAAGTGGCATGAGATAATTGAATCTGTGATGGAGTTGTAAACACCCAAGTCTTTAGATGTCTGCACTGAAGGTGTTTTGACTAACCTAGTCACCTTAAACTGTTTCTTCAGTCTGCTGAGAAATAGGCTCTTCAAGTTCCAACAGATTTATGTCCTTTTTGTGTTGAGTGCTCCAAAGCTGAACACAGTACCCCAGGTGAGGTCTCGTAAGAGCAGGTTAGATGGGGAGAATCATCTCCCTTGACCTGCTGGACACTCTTCTTTCGATGCTGCTCAGGATGCAATTGGCTTTCTGGACTGCAAGAGAACATGGCTGGCTTATGTTCAGTTTTTCATCTACCAACACCCCCAAGTCTTTCTCTGCAGGACTGCTCTGCACTCATCACCCAGCCTATATCTGTGCTTAGGATAAAAGACCCAGTGTAACTCTTTACCAGGAATATGACAGATACCATTTCATTTATTGACTGCAAAAAAATTGACCAATTAGTTTGTTTAAAATATGTATCTGTCAGTATCTTGACTGCCTGAAAGTACCTGAAACGGTCTCTTGGGTCTGGCAGAGATGACAAAGGACTTCTGGAAGACCCATGTTTTCTGAAACGGTAACTGCGAGCCAAGAAATATACATCACAAATGTCACTGTGTGTCTATATTTAGGAAAATGACTCTGTGTCTGGTTGTCTGACTAAGAGTGAAGCTCACATGTAGACATGTCTACATTACAGCTCTCCAAAGTTTAGATGTCTGAAGGAAATGAAATTCCCTCCTTTCTATAAGTATAGTCAAAGAGTAATTCAGTTACTTGAGGTCTGGTATTGCAGATCCACTGAGATTTCCAAACAACACATGTAACCCAACCTCCTAGCTTAATCTACAGGAGTCTAACTGCCACTCCAGTGGGGCATGAAACTTTTAAACCTCAGGCTGTAGCTATCTGTTAGCCATGTAAGATCTTAAATGTCTCAAAGTGCACTAAACACCTGTTTCAGCAGTTTAATTGATCCTCTAAATTTAAATGGATTAATTCAGAGAGACTTGGGTTCCAGAAGAATTTAAAACCCTGAACAAGAGGCATGTAATTTTTCAGAGAAATCCTTGAGAAATATGGGTGTTACTAAAAGTGACATAAGAAAGTGTTAAAGTGCTGAATGCTTGTTCATCAACACCATTTAGTGCACTCCCTGACTCTGTTTCAGATTAGTCCCTCCTGTTCTTTCCAAGACACTTCTGCTATAAGTAAACCTAGTTCCAAGCATAGTGGTTATGGGCCATTTATTGCCACCTGATGTTGACATATGTACCTGGATTTTTTTTAATAAGTCTCTTCCACTTTACGAAGACAGACAAAGATTTGTGATGCAAGAGATGATTAAAAAACCAAAGGTTACTGTCTAGTCTAGTGGCAAGAGGACTACTGGTGACTTGGAACTGATGAGCTACTTGCGTACTTAACTTGAGCAGACATGGACAAAGTACAAAATCATGTCTTTAGGCAAGGACAGAAGCTCAGAAGCATCTCCTGTAAAGGTTAGTGTGTCAGGCCCTTACAGGCATCTTCCTTCTTCTCTGAGTCAGTGAAGCTTTTACAGATTTTCAGAAAAGAGGAAAGGCTAAAAATCCTCTTCTGAGCAGCCAGTATCCTGGTAGGAAATAGATCATGTTCTTCCACAGCCCAGTGCCTGCTCTTGGAGGGAAGGTTGGGACATGAAGGGAAAAGCATGTAATTTCTATTAGATCAAGCTTCTCACACATGTTTTGAAAATCAATAACTGCTTTGCAAATTCTGGTGGAACTGTAATAGGAGATATTAGCCATGCTGTACTATGTCACCAGGATTGAGATGCTGGAAATAACTAAAACCAGAATGTAAATGTTAAGAAAATTTGAAGGCATAGGGCAATACATTTCAGATCTTTCCATGATTTACCAGTGGTTGATTAGAGCAGGCTAAGAATTCATAATTTGAGTTTAGAGCAATTCAGTGTTAAGCAGCAGAGTATGCTCTTGAACTGAGATTTAACACGTAGCAGCAGAATTGGAAAACAACCTATTCATGTTCACACGCTTGTAATTCAATCTGCTAACTCCACTGAGAAGGTCAATTTTGATCCATCCAAATGGGAACATTCTATGGGGAACAATCTATGGGGAAGAACCTCTATGCTGTATTCTCTGTGTTTTAAAAATGGTTGTCCATCCTGAAGACATTTGGAGGATAAGTCTCTTAATGATACTTGCATTTCTAAACAGAGAAGCGATTTGAACCCAGGATTAGACTTTCTTAGTTCTTGGGCTATTTTCCTCCTGGAACCAGTATTGCAATATTACAGTTTACAAAGCAAATCTTATAGAAGTATATAAACAAAAGTGCATCTAGATGTGCTTCTTACTTTAACTTAAGTAAGTGTATTAAAAGAAGCAGTAGTTGCCACAGTTAAAAGCAAAATATATATTGATCTAAATCCCTAATCAATGCACCCTGACCTTTCATATAATACTGTATTTCATAGCATTGGTCAGCATGACACAATCCTTTAAGAAAAAATCTTGAGGTTGCTGGCTGAACTAGCTTTTCACTAGTTTACTCTGATGTCTTAACTGCTATTTAAATGTTAGTATATGAGCCACCATCCAAATAAAAAAAAAAGAAGTATAAAAGGAGGATGAGGGAAAGGTGCTCAAGACAAGAGTGGGAAAAAAAGGAAAGAAAAGTGATTCAATTCAATAATCCCATATGGCCAATTGTTGTAACATTTTATTTTGGCTTTGTTTTGTGTGAGAAAGTGTAATAAGCCTGAATTGATCTATGGACTTTATTCTTTGGGGAAATATGAGTCACAGATGCATACTTTGGAGACATTCTTAAAAATATTATCTCTCAAGTGTTGTGTGAAGTTTTACAGCCTTCTTCCTGCAAATCTTCCATGTCACTGTTAGAACTAAGTCCAAAATATTTACATCTAAACAACTTATGGCATCTGTCAATAAAAATTCGGTCTGCTTCTAAACATTTCTAAGTGCAACATTTAAAACTGCATAAACAGGAGTGAACTAGTAGCAGTCTAAAGTTGTCATCATTGACAGTTATGATTTATCTTAACTCTCCCTAGCCATTTGGCTAAAGTTTTAAGTAAACACTTTCAGTCTTCCTCATGTTCTCTTTACTGCCACCTCCCACTAATAAGAGATGTTGCCAAGAAAAGCAGCCAGACAGTTCATTTACCTCCCAAACTTGCCTGAAAGTAGCTTGCCTGGTTTAGACAAGGGTTGAAACTACTACTGCACATTTTCAACAGATGGAACAATGCTTCACAAATTATTTACATTAAAGTTATTTGCTTTCAGGATGTGTGTTTAACAAATGGTTAGTTGAATGAAATATTGCAGCTCAGACAGAGAATGCAAGCAATTCAGGCAAGCCATTTATGGTGATAGATGTAGCTGCGATCCTTAATTTTCTGCAAAGCAATGTAGCATTTTGTCCTCATTCTTCACTAGCTCCTTGAATCTGACAAAAGCATGGTTTCTATTTTCACCCTCTTCCTCCTCCACTACCCCCTCTCCTGCAGGCACAGTTCCATTAATCAACTATGTTGTAGTAATACCTTACAGTGATAAGACATCCTCTCATTAGCAAATCTTCAGAGATCTTCATAGATATGATGAAGAACTCATAATTATCCCCATTCAAAAAGTGAAAACATAAAGGCATTATGAAGTTTAATATGTTAATTCAAGACAGCCAACCAAATACAGACATGAAATCTGAAAACCCAACTCCTCCTTCCCTGTTTAGTATCCATAATATGTTATTTTTCTTAAGAAAACATTTGAGGTAATGTGACTGCTGCTAGCTACCATCACCATGGTTCTGAAACCCTAAAAGGGAGAATGAATTGCATAGGAACTTCATTTCTAGTAGCGACTAAAGAGTAAAATCCATATGGAGTTTCTCCCTTCATAATCTACTTGAATTACACAGTGTATCACTTTTACATGACATTATATTTCTTCAAAACACTTATGAAAATATCAGAACTCAGTCACCAGATATGTTTAGGTAGTTGTTGAGCAGGTTGCGTTGTTGCAAGAAAAACAGAGTAACTTCAAAAAGAGAGAGAATTCCACTTTTAAATACTTGTTGCTCCAAATCAACCCAAAGTTAAAAAAAAATTCCCCTAACTAATTCATGTTTCCAACAGAAAGGTGTCTGCAATATTCTGTTTGTTAGTAGAATAATAAATAATTTCTAAAATAACAGGTCACTAATAGGATTAGGAAGTTTGTTTTCAATCTGTTTAAAACAATAGGAGTGTTCCTGACATCAGTAGGGTTCTGTCTGGGCTTGCAGAGGAATACACAAAGGAGCGAATCCCAAATGAACCTTTAGCAATCTGCAGAATGACCAAATAACAAGAAAAGGTTTTTCTCAAATTGTGGATTGTCTCACTACTCTCTGCTCTTCCTAGAGGAACATAGAATAGCACTTGTTAGGAGGGTCTTTTGTCCTTTCATTGGAACTTCATTGTCCTGCCCCAATGGCAGGGTACATAACCTGAGAGCTAAAATTCCCCAACATTTCCTTGGGCTGTGGACATCAAACTGGGCTTGCTTGAGTCATCTATTTTGTCTGAACTGGTGATTTTCCTTGAAATTTTATACTTCAAGCTTGTTAAATATTTCCCCCCAAATTTATGTCTTAGACAAATTTATAACAGAAACAAAGGGTTGGGGTTTTTAACCAAAGAAAAAGGTTAAGTTCCTCATGATAGACTTTGAAACATCTACAAAAGCATGGAAATAAAAAACACTTATCCTAGAGTAAATTAAAAACTAACCTTAGATGTTCTAATATCTTTGCTTGTTTCACATCCTGTCAATGTTGTCTAAGGACAGTGTCTTTTATTCCTTCTTCAACTTCTTTTTCATTAGAATACTCTTTTATAGCCTTTTATTTAGTAGGAATTCAGTTTTAACTATGAAGAATTCTTAGATGAAGAATTATTTCTGTTCATTTTCCATTCATTCAGCTTGGAAAGGGCTTTTCCTCTTCCTTGGAAGTTTGCTGTGAAATTATATTTATTCAGATTTATACTTCTAACTAGAATACTGTTTTAATGTTTTAGTGACCATTTTGTAGTGTACAATTTTTAAAGTGTTTGTTAAATTTTATGAATCATATCTCAAAAGCTTTCACATTATACATATTTTATCAAACCTGTAGGATTAATTCATATGACCTAGCTTTAGGCACAGAGTGCTAATCCCTTTAGGCTCCCTATATAGTGAATGCGGAGAGCTAGGCCTCTCTACAGAGCGATTTAGTGCATGCAGCTCAGTAGGATATAAATCCATAAAGTTTCTCAGCAGAACTTGGTTCCCAGGAGTGTTTAATGGACCCTGGCGGTGATGAAGGCTAGTGACATACTGGGCTGTATCAACAGGACCGTAACCAATTCTTTGAGATAAGTGATTATCCTCTTATTTTGTGCTCATTAGATCACATCTGGAATATTGTATACAGTTTTGTGCCCACTTACTTAAAGGACATGAATAAGCTTGAGAGACTGCAGTGGAGATCCACCAAGATGGTCAAGGCTGGAGTACTTGCCTTAGGAAGAGAAGTTAAGGGAGCTGGGTTTGCTCCTGCTGGAGAAGAAATGGCTTCAGGGGACGTAATAGCAGTCTGCCCATACCTACAGGAAGATCAGGAACCTCACTAAAGTGTGTAGTGGGAGGGTGAAAGGCAACGGTCATAAACTGAAACAGTTTATGGGAGTTTTTGACTGGTCGTAAAGAAAAGCATTTTCACCATGAGGATGGTCCAGCACTGGAGCACTCTGCCAAAGGAGGTTGTGTTGGCTCCATTCTTGTAGGTTTTCTAGATACAGCTGGGAAAAGTCCTGAAAAACATGGCCTGACCTCACATCTAACCCTTCTCTGAGCAGGACACTGAACTGGAAACCTCAGGAGGTCCTTTTCAATCTGAATGATTTTATTATTCTATAAAATTAAACAGCAAAGGAATCTCTGGTTTCAATTCGTGAAAATGGGACCAAATGAAGTTTTAAAGCCCGAATGTCTTTTGTCTTCCGTCAGTGTAAGTTGAGACATAACTGAAGTACTTGGCTACACAATGGAATAAAAATGCTGTAAGTGAAATAGAAATAGGTCATTGGGTTTTATGTCTGTGAGGACTATTTCAGGCTAGTGTTGTTAACTCTAAAACAAATATCTTCCCTTTGTGTTATTCTTTGCCTTTCTACCATACCAGAGGATGTCGTACCTGCTTCCTAGATTATATGCTGGTGAATTTAGCTTTAGACTGGACATTAGGTAAAAAAATTTCACAGAAAGAATAGTCAAACATTGAAATAGGCTGCACTGAGAGGTGGCTGAGGCACCATCCCTGAATGTGTTTAAAGGTCTTTTAGATGTGGTGTTGAGGAAATTGATTTAAGGGGTTAACTTTGTAGAGTAAGGATAATGGTTGGACTCGATGATCTCAAGCGCTTTTTTCAACCTGAAGGATTCTGTGATTCTCTGATTTTGTATCTGTTTCCTGAGTAACACTGGTATTAGAAGTAAATAATACAAAAACATTTATCAAGTGGTAAATATGGTATGGAGTATGAAGTATTATAAGCCACACAGTGGAAAAAATTAAGTAGAGAGGTAGTGAAAGAATAGAAGTTAACACAAAATAATTTGAATGCATACTCAACAGGATCTGTGCCCAAGAATGCTCTGAGTGTTAATGTGTGAATATGAAGGATGGAAATGAAAATATAATGAAAAAAATCATTTAGGCTTATCTGAGTTGCCTCTGGCCAAGAGGTCTGCATGATCCCGACAGTCAGAGTAGGGGCCTTAATGAGTAGTTCAATGGTGTCTTGAGAGAAAAACACTTCTCAGAAAAAATCGTTAAAGACTAGAAATCTTAGCAACTGAGGGAGAGCAAGGCATTCTGTTTAGTTGCTCATCCAGAGGAAAGACAGCCGGATCACCACCAGCTGACACTGTAAGTTAAGAACAGATACTTCAATTCTTCAACAGCAGCAGCTGTAGTGTTCAGAAGAAGCCCAAGGACAGAGGATGCAGGAAACATAATGACAAAAAATGGAAGAATTTGAATCACAGTTGAAAAAAATTTCCATGATTGCCAAAATATACAGGTAAAAAAAATGAATAGACTATAGAATCAAGTAGTGACATCCTTCTGTCATTTCAGGGGACATTTCTTGAGGGTACTGAAAGTAAACTGAATAATAGGAAAAGTGTTTGGTCCAGAGTGGTTGAAGTTTGCAGTTAGCTATGTTGTCCCCAGCAATGAAAAAATGACCACCAGTAGAAAATAATGTCTGAATTATGGTTTCTTTCTGAAGAACTCATTTTTCAAACCTGGGGGTACTATGCATATTAGATCATATATAAGAGATATTAACATAGCATAGCTTGTCATATGTAACTTAATAGCATCCAGAGTGTGCTGAATAAAATGCAATAGGAAGCAATATTTCATATTGTTCAACATTTAATATGGTGTGACTATTCTTAGTGTGCAGAAACTCATTTATCAAAAACTTCTGTGCAGCTTATTCAGAGAATTCTGAAGTTATATTCTGCGTTTGATACCATGGCAACAATATCCAAAAGTGCGTGTGATTTTGAGTGACTCCTTTTATCAAAAAATGAGTACTTACCAATTTTCAAAGATATCTAATTTCTTGTAGAAAATGGAAGAACTCAAGCTCATTATCTACCTTTGAAAATCATAGCTTCATCCACCTCTGCTAGTCCTATCAGTGAGATTTAGTTTTAGCAGGAAAGACCCATGTTTAAGACGAACAAGGCAAATAATTCAGTTATGGATCTCACTGCAGAGACCATCAATTTAATTAGCTGGTTTTGCAAAGAAGACTGCCTTGCCACCTAGATGTAGAGATATTACTTGGGATCAGTGTCACAGCTGAGTTATGCCAGTGAAAAAGAGCTAAATTAAACCCCGCGAACACCGTTCAACAGCAGCATCGTTTTATTAGCTTTGGAAAGGAATGGAAGCCAACTCTGCACTGACCTGAAACCTCAACAATTAGATGACAATCTGTTTACTAAAATTAAGTAAAATCAGGTGGAAGAAGGATTTGATACGATTCAAGTTGCCATGTGAAATCAAAATAGTTATCAGTAATTTAACCACAAGAAATTTTTAAAATTACTGATATTAAATACTGACAACTGGTTAAACAAAGGTACTTGCAATGACACCGTATCCAAACACTGATCTCCTTCTTGCAAATTTGACAACAGCTATACAATCTTAAAAGCAAATTACAAACATCTTACGCTTTTCGGTGGGGAAAATGTCTGTATCTGATAGACTATGGTCACTGCTATTGATGTGTTTGGCCACAGGTCACAGATTTCTGATAACGCACACTGACTTGCCATTGCTACATCTTGTAGACCATTTCCCCCTCTTTGTATTTTTTCTGTCATTTTGCATGATGACACACACTTGGATGAAATGGTAGGTTAATGGTTAATTTACCCATTTGTTTTGTGGTTGTGGACAATGAAAGTCGCTGAAACAGTGGAGAATCTCAGTTTGGATCAGAATACTGTAGTTTAAGCCCAGATTTTAGTTTTTATCTTTGACTCGCAGCTACATTATAAATGACATATTTTTGCAGTTTATTGTGTCACTGTTATTATTTATATAGCATCATAAATAAAACCCCAAAGTTTAAAACAACAATTCATAAACTACAACTGAATGAAAATGGGACAAATATCTGTCCCTGAGCTTTTCTGAGCTTTGGAGAAATGCCGTTAGAAACATGGTGTCAATGGGGAGTGTGTATTTTGGACAGGCTGGATCAAACTTATATATGTGAACTTTGGTAAAGTTGAAATCTGGATGCAGATTTCAACTTCTGTGCTTTAGTTTTCCCTGTAATTAATTCTGTAATACAGGGTTACCATGGATGGTGTTAAGAAATCTCCTGTACTCTTCAGCTGTGTGCATTCTGCACAGATGAAGCATTAATCTTCTGGTAGTTCCATCATTATAGTCTTTTCAAGAATGAGTGCTGAAATCACTGGTTGATGACACAAAGTGTTGAAATAAATATGTATTAAATCATTAATAAGTAAACATAAGAGTATCATCTTGGCTGCCTCTAGAGAGTTCAGTGTGGTGTGGGATACAATGATGTCCCTTGTTTTTTTTCCTCTGCTGACTCTAAATCTGGCCATTTTGAGGCAAGCTGAGCAGCTACAACACCCACATGCCAGCTCTGGAATTAAATTTTTCAGCAGTTAGAAAATGAGCTGGCACATTTGCTTGGCTGGTTCCAATAAAGTCATTTCTGGACCAGGTCTAGAACAACCTGTGGGACTGTTTCATGGCCAGGCTGCTGGTGGGCTATTTTATTTTAACACAGTCATTGTACTATGAAAGAATTTGCCTGTCTGTAATGTGTCAAAGGTCGAACACTGGTAAAAGGCAAAATTAATTAAATGTTCAAAATTCTTTATGACTTTGCGGGAAAATGGACACAGATAGTTTTAACCTATTTTTCTACAATACATTTCAAGTGAAGATATTTTATAAGATGAATAGTTCCCTAATGAAATGACCCTGTAACATTTAAAGGAACTGGAATTGAGTTTTCTATGGAAATATATTACATTTCTGTAAAAATTGCCTGAAATAGAAATTTATGCATAATCAGGTGTTTAAAATATATCTTAGTTATGTAGTGGAGGGGTCCTATGTGACGATTTTTTTGATAGAAAGATATTGAGAGGATAGTGTCTGTTACTATGTTTTTTTATTGAAGTCTGTCAACGTTTCCATAAATCTCTAACAGGAAGCACACTTGTATTTTTCTCCACTTCGTAAACAATCAAAACTTTCATCTATCTAGAGGGAAGGGAATCCCTGCCTCAGAAACAAGTCATTTTGGAGGGTTTTGTAAATCAGTGGGAGACATGCTAAAATGCAGTAAACGATTAATTTACTTTCACAATCCGGTAAAATTCTGGCTCAAATTAAGATAATGATAAAAGTAATGGAAACAGCATTCTCAAGAAGTCTACTGCACTATGATTAGGATGTTTGTGCCATAGACTTTCTTGGTCTATGATGTTTAAAAGTATTTCTATAGACCAGATGCAAGCATTTTGTATAAATATTTTAAAATATTTACTAAAGAACAAAACCATATTGAAGTCATATTTTAAAACTTGCTTTAAACTGACTTCAGACTTTGCATAGCCACTGATGTTTATTCTTTGATCTGACACAGAAAAGACTAAATCTTAAGCATTTTGCATCACCAGAGGTCATCTGAGCCATCCATAGAGTAAACCTCAGCTTTTGCCAAATCTCTAATTGCTTAGTGGTAATAAAAACAACAGAGAGGATAAAGAAGGCCCAGGAAACTCTGAGATTTCCCTGGTGTCCTTCCTTATTAATGTTTGTTGTTTCAGATCTATGGACGAACGAAGGACATAGCCTCTAAAGCAGCCTAAAACTGCAGATGCATGAGGAAAAAAATCCTGTCCTGCAGAGGAACAATCATGTGATGATCTTCTAAGGTGTCCTCCTCACTTACTGAAGACATGACTGTATGTTCCCATAAGACTGCTCAGATCTTGACTGTTTCATGGTGGTGGTTTTCCTCCTTGAAGTTTGACTCCTGGAGTTGTGAGAAGACGTTTTAGTTTAAAAGGGAGAGGGAAGGAAGGACATTTCTACTTGCAAAGATTGAGAAGAAATGGTAAAAAATGTGACATTAGAATAACCTAATAGCTAAGAAAACACACGGCTTCATATTTTTAATTATTTTTTTTGACAAAAAAAAATATTAGTTTCTGGAATGACTCATAATTCCTGAATGACTGAGGTCAAATGTAGGTGCTGTATTGCCCCTCTACACGTCATTCATCTATCTCCATTGTATTTCCCAGTCTAGGCTGAAAGGCACAGTTTTGATCCTCCAAGACTCTCCTTGTTAATATCTATTGGACTTATCTGCTGTGGGACAGCATCTTAAGGCTTTGCTGTCTACGCTTCCACATCCTCTTCCCAGACATGTTAGGCTCCTATGAAATGTGTATGCCAGATATTTCTAACCTTAAAAGATTAGAAAGTCAGCCCGGTAGGAAATCCCAAATTTTCAATGTTTCTTTTTCACCCAAATTAGGTCAAAATATCAAAATATTTTTACATACAAATTTTTACTGTATAAAATGACATAGAAATATCAAAATGTCTGAAATCAGTCTGACTTTAAACAATACCCACTTGAGTCAGTGAAGTGCCCCAGAAGAACCCTAATTCTCATCATTCATGGTCTCATTCTTTTTTCATATTCTAGACTAACTGTCTAAATTGTATTTCTGATAATGTACATCCTTTAGTACTTTGTGCCACTTTCATAAATTACTCTTCCCTGGGCAAACGACTTCTGAAGAATTAAGTTCAGTCTTAAACAGATCTTTAGTTAAACTGTGATAACAAAATCCTAGGGATGAGCAGGGATTCACCTCCCTGTAAGAGAGTATCCTTCTCAATCTTAACGTAAGATCTGTTACTACTTATTAATTCTGTTATAGCTATGTGTAGTAAATCTGAAACAGCATTAGAGTCCTGATACAAAAGGTATAATTAAATAATGTTTAATCTTCACAGATCTAAATATCCACAATGCTGGTGTCTCACCAGAAACATGTTTAAGAAGGATAGAAAAAGCAACAATAGCCTGACTGAAAACATAGAAGAGAATTTCTTCCCAAGCATGAAGGGAAGTGGGAGAGGGTGCAGAGGCGTCTGTGAGATGATGATAAGAACTGGCACCATTAGTGAAGTGATGGTGGAAGTTGACTGAACAATTCGACATTAGATTTGATAGGGGGTATACCAAGGATAAGCCCAAGGCCAAGTGTTTTTGAAGAGAGTGGGAAATAATTCAGGCTGGAGCAATGTAGAATTTCTAGTTAAATTTAGATTTTTTTAAGAATTTACTGAAAACTGCAATTACTAGCATACATAGGCAGTACACATACATGGAAGTAAAGGTGTCAGAGGGGAATAAGGTGCAATGTTTTTATCAAAAAAGTAGATAGGAGGTTTTGACATAGTGTTTCAGTTCCCTGCATCTGGAAATTTTAATCATACTTTTTAAGGTATTAACACAATGACAAGCTATTGGATATTGTAAGGCATCTTCCTGCTAGTTGTAAGACAGTTGTAGCTGACAAAAGAGCACAGATCAAGACTTCCTGGGTACATGGCTAATTGTTGGGGCCACTAAATCATTTTCATACTCTTGTTTCCTGTCTTCATGATCATTTAAAAACACATAGTGATCTAGCTCCATCATGAGTGATTTCAGCCCCAGTGAAGTTTACTTAGTAATGAAGATCCTCGGCTGCTTGGTGGTAACTTCAGTTTAAATTTACTCTCTTCTAGTTTCAAAACAGCATGTCTTTCTCCCACCGCTGTAGCCTGCAGTTGTATAAGTTGTATTTTCCTGGAAGTAGTAAGAGATGGCTTCCAATGCCCTGAAACAAATTAGAGAATTGAAGCATATCAGATATCTTGGATGTATTCTGTAATCCTTTGCTACTGGGTAGAAGAGGATTAGTCCTTCCTCTTCCCATGGAGTTTGATGAATTTAGCCCCATTTTCTTCTATCTGGAAATGCGAAAAAGTGATTTATTTCATAAACAAACCTAGCACACTAAACAAACTTATTTTTATTTTTTTTTCAATATGTCAATGTATGTAAAACCAGTCTCATTTGCTTTAAATGCAGTTGGGTGAGAAAGGGGTTGCTGAAAGACGTTGCCTAGGCTTTGTCCTGGGAGATTTTCAAGACCTGGCTGGACAAACTCTGAGCCACCTGGTCTGATTTCAGAACTGACACTGATGTGAGCAAGTGCCATGACCTCCTGAGGCCCTTTCAACCTGCATTATCCTATGATTCTATCATTTTATGTTCAGTCAAATTTAGTGATTTTATTTAGTCAAACTAGAAAAAACAGTACCCTGAACATTCTGATAAACACTGATACCACTGTGTGAGTTCATGAAAATGTAGTCTTCCCTGAGGCAATTCAGCAGTGAACAGGGAGTTTATTTATCTATGTATTTATTTATTTATTTATTTATTTATTTGTGTAGTGATTGACTTTCTTCCGTTACAGACTAGATCAGATGTTAGAGTAAAAATATCTGTGTGCTGTAGCAGAATGGAGAAGTGTCTGTATGATACAAATTGAATCACCAACATCACAGAATATCAAGGAAACTATCCAATACTTGTTGGTATTTGAGCAAAATATAATAAAATAAAAAATAATCCCTATAGGGTCTGGCAAGCTACAACATTTTACATAGTGTGCCTACAAATATAAAACTACTAGTCTAATGAGCTTTGTTTCATTTAAGTAACCAAAAAAATCAAATGTAATTTTTTTTTTAAAAAAAAAAGCCACCAAAGTACCCACCCATTTGTAACTTTTATAAACTAAGCCTTAGAACATTTGACATGGAAAGTTGTATGAAAATGGTCAAATATCATTCCCAAGTGATATGAAATCATACAAGTTTACTGCCCCTGACTTCAGCTACTACTATATTACACTTTCTAAGTGTTCTTAGATGAGTATAACAAAAATTCAGAAAAACCTACTGTAAAGTTTCCTTTCTTTTCTGGGATGCAATTTCTGGTCTGGAGAGTTTTAGGGCAAAGGAACCATTAAATCAGCCAGTCTAACATAGCTATATAAATAAAATATAACTTTAATTTATATATCTGTACACTAAACACAATTTTTATGTTTAACTAACACATTCTTGCCAGAAAGACATGGTCTAACGACACTACGATATGGAGCATCCACTGATTATATGGATCTACAAAAAAACTGCTCAGCGATCCTGCCCCAATTTAAATTTCCTTTCCTGCTGTTTTCCACAAGCAGCACAATTCCTTTATTTGGTATCACCCTTCTATACAAAGCTTACAAACCTTGATTTCCCTATTAATCTGATGCAAGTTTCTCAAATTCATCTGTAAGTAATTCTGAAATCATGTAACAGCCTTCTTGAATAAGGCTTAGAAACAACTGCCCTTAAAAGAGAATTACTATGCAACTACAGGATGAAATAATGAATCTATTAGAGGATCCACTGCAATGGCCACTTAGCAAGTAGAAATGAACTTGAACAACATTTTTAGTAACTTCAATACAAAATTAAATGTTGAGCTAATTAATACTATTTGGTCTCTCTCTGACTCTCAGAATTAACTTGTCCAGTCATCTCTGGCAAAGCACCTTACATTTCTGAAGTCTCTGTTGTTGTGCTTGGCTATAGCTACAACTGTGCTTGACGTTTTTATCAAGAGCACATAGACAGTTGTTCAGTCTTTTTCTGTCCCTTTCTCTGCATAAGGTTTTGTTGCTGTTGTTTTTGGGGAATTTTCTAAAAATCTCTTCTCACTGTGCCGTTTCACAAAACCACCACCCTTGGGATTCCCACTCTCTCTCGGTATCAGCGTGCCACAGCTTGGCTTCGTGGTGACACAAAACAGGCAACTTGGCTGGAACAACATGTGCAGCTGCCACATTGTCTTTTGAGAGCCTGTGTTCAATGCCTTGATGAAAAAGTCCTGATACCACATCCCCTTCTTTGAGAAATATACAGACAGACCAGAACGCCACTCATAAACACTGAGACAGTGGTTCGAATAACAGCTAGGTAAATTCTCCTAGGGCTAAAATTCCTGTTCATCCAGCAGCTTCCAAGTCATATCAGGAATTTCATTCTGATTTTCCAAAACCTCATATTGCTATATCAGCATCTGCGTTTGAACATTCAAGCCACTTCAAGACAGATGCAGCTGAGTAGCTTTGCAACCAGTCATGCAACAAGGATCAGAGGAAGTAGATCACTAAGCCAGACACATAATTACATTTTTCAGTAACAGAAAAAAAATGATGTGAAGAAAAGTTGTGACATCGTTTCAGAATAAAATTGTTAGGTTTTTCATACTAAAAAGACAAGAAGCAATGTGAGGTAGATAGTTGGTTTCAAGCAAAAGATCTGAAGTGAAAAAAAAAGTAATTTAATATCCATGCAATTTTTAGCTAATTTCCTTTTTGAATGGTTCTCATTTAATATAAGCAAATTTTAAAACTAAACAGACTGGTCAAACATCTTACCAGCTTGACCAAAGACCTTCAGCAAAATCAAGACAAATTTATGAAAACTTTTAGTAGTCAGGGATCTGTAATGCAGTAAATAAACTACCCAAAAGAAAAACAAATGCCTGTATCTACCAAAGACATCTTTTTGCTCTTTTTTTTTTTTTTCTCTAGACTAAGTAAAAGAGTTTCGTATGACAGCATCTGATTATTTCTACAAGAAGCAGAAAAATACTATTTTATACACTCCTAACTATCTGGAATGCCTTTCATATAGAGGATAAAGCATGCAAGCCTATCTATAACTTAAGGAAGGGAAATACTACAAAATTTGAGATAAGCTCAACTCTACATGCTTGTGTACAATTTGAATATTAAAGTGACATTTGCTGAAGAAATTACTAAGACAAATACAGACCCATCACTCCTTGAAAATTCAGCTGCGATAACTAAATGCCATTTTCAACGTCATAAAGATTCTGCCTGGAATGTTGCTACAACACCACAAACCCAATTACTTATTAAGAAAACAATGCAATCAAGATAGAAAACAATAGGTGGCAATATCTCCTAGCAAGCCTAATGTGTAAAGTTCAATGCCATGTGCAATCTGCTGCCATATCCACCATCAATACTTTCCTTCTGAGTCACATGTAAGTACTGAGAACACAGATTTACTGTCCACGGAACACAATGTACATCCAGCAGAACGGCATGTGTCCAACCCTACGCGAGGATGGACGTCACCAGGCTATGCTGAAAACCATTGGTGCCTCATTCAAGCAGGGACGATCCCAGAGCTTTCAGGAGCTATGGCAGACAAGAATTCGGCATTCGTTTGCTTTAAATGAGTTTTGTTCTACTTTATGACACCCTGTTCAGCTACAGAACCACAACATGGTCTCTAGCTTGCTCATTTCAATGAAACTGTAAATGAAATAATGCTATGTAAAGAGCTAATTTATCCCAGAGCTCTTTCTAGGCTACTTTCTTTCTGGCCTTCTTGTTTTTTCAGCTGACTGACTCATATGGGAACGGATAGACCAGAGCAATTCACTTGGTATTAGTAGTAGTAGAGAGGTTCCTAGGAGCCAGTAAAACCAGATTTTAATCCTGGTTCTGTCACTAAACTTTTGATAAATCTTCCCACACATTTACTGATCTATTTATAGTGTAGGTCCTCTGGGCTTGGATTTAGGGTTTGCTCTCTCACACATGACTGCACAGGGCCTCCTGCAGAATGGTCCTGAGGTGGCAAAAGTGTTTATTAACTCCTGGAAGGCAGCTCAGGAAAACCTCACTGCTTTTGTGCTCCCAGAATATAGGATCTTTCTTTAAATAGTCATTAAATATGGGAAAAAAAACACCTTACTTCATCTTCACTTCCTGGAAGCACCCTGGTTTTCATTGTGTATTCCTGGACTTGGAGAAGTGACTCTAGAAGGACATCTAGAAGAGAAATCAGATAGATCTCTCTGGATTTTTCATGCTAAACAGGGAGTAAGGAACAGTGGCACAGAGAGCAGCCGATTTTGATCTGGCACTTTTTTGAAATGAAGGAACATGAGCACTTGCATTACCTTACATCGGTATATCTACACACACATACATACGAATTTATCTCCACAGCTCTGAATCAGACATTTAAGCCACCTTCAAACGTAGGACGAGTTTCTGACATGGTCTACTCCTTTGTGTCTAACTGGCTGTTTGTTGGTTGGGGTTTTTTAAAAGAGAAGTTCAAAATGTTACTCTTTGCAACATATATATTCTGAGTTGGCTAATTCTCTATGACACTTTGAGTTGTGAGATCAGAATTAAAGCTTCTATCTCAAGATCACCATCCTCTTGTCTTCGGTAGTTTTTTGTATAGTGACATCTCTCTACCAGAGAATGGCCACAGCTGAATAAAGTTATAAATCCTGTTTTTCAAAACTTAAACTAATCAACTAGCTTCCCATTCTGAGTTTGAGTTTTGTTCTATATATTGATTTTACATTTTGCTCTCTCTTTAAAATGTACACTGGTGCAAGCTGGGATTGAAGGATATGATTTCTAGAAAACCTTTAAATTAGTTATCTTAAATGAAATAATTTAGGCTATCAAATGACTCTAGTAAAGACCTTCTCAAGATACACAACTTCATTTAATCATTTAATCAGACCATTTTATGGTGACACTACAACCACTACAATTCAGGTCTGAAAATCACAAACTGCTTTTCACAACAGCTCAGCTGATGTTTGCCTGATGCTACAACTTGATTCTGGTTTTTATTCTCCTTATTTGTTCTGAAAAAAAGCTGACATGTGGAAAATGAGCTTAAAATATGCATGTACTTGTAACTTTAAAATTTTATAGTAGATGAGGTATCTACAAAGTGTATATAGAGAAATACTCTTCATAGAGAGGCAAATACTAGTTTAGGAACAGGCTTTAAAATAACAGATCCAGAAAACGGTTGTTGTTTGAATTCTTGTACTGTGCAGGAGATTGGATTAGAAGATGGCCATAGCAACACGATGCTTTGAGACCGTAACTTTTGCCTACTTCACTGCTCTTAAAAACAACCTTGAGAAAGAGAGTAAAAGGGTCATTCTCCATGCTTCTGCTGTGTCAGCTGCTAACACTAAATGAAACTATGAGCAGCAACAAGTGAAGATGAGATTGTCGTGTAGGCTGGGGCTGACATATCTGTCAGAACTTTAGCCTAATTAGCATGAACCTGGTGGAGACCCTCAAAAAGCACCCTCACTCCTAACCCTTGTCACAGCCAACATTTTCACTGCCACTGCTACCCTTGCTCACTACATTAAAGTAAGCATCTCAGAGTCTAGCCTCTAATTATAACCAGACCCTCATTTGATTACCCAGGGGTATCTCAAGAGTGGCTTCATTAATGAAAACAGGCTGCTCTGTGTCCCTGGGACAAGTGCAAGAGGAACAATATTTTAGTCTCTCTTTGGAGGGCTGACTGAGCTTGGACAAAACCTGCAATCAATTCTTGGCTTTTGTGGCGGGAGAAGGAAAGAAAGATCCCCTGAACAGAACTATGTGATAATAAAATTTTCTTTTTTTTTTTTTAAATATGTATAGTTCATATGTATTTTTTTGTATCATCAGCTACTTCGTATCTTTAATCAGTGCTTGATTTGGATAAGAAGAAATTTACTGAATGAGGGGTTCACATCCCACTGAAAGTGACCTTTGATTAGGCAACCAACTCTCTTAAGTTGCTTTAAAAATCTAGCTCTTAAGTTCCTTGGGAAAGCTGTTGTTCAATTTGAACAAGAAAAGGAAATGGGCCTGGGGGGGATTCATGGGGTGGGGACATAATAAAGGAAATTGAAACCCAAATGCTTTTCTTTCTGTAGCTTCATAAACATTTGCTAGATATTTAATTCATTTCATATTTGGTTTTGCAGGCCGGATCCCACATTAGTAGCTTCAGTTGCTGAATATGTAAAATCCGAACAGTTATTACTGTTTTAATCAGCAAAAATTGTTAGCTGTGTTCTCTTGGTGTTGGTTTATGGAGGCCCCATAAACTGGCACACAAACATGCAATGTCCTGCCAGTTTTGTTTTCTATTTTGGCTGATTAATTCAGACACAGAAAGGGGATTAACTTCCTTGTTCTTCATGAATTATTGGTGTAATGTTGAGTACTGATACCATCCTCAGTCATGTGCAGACTGTGACACTCACGGGAGTCATTATTTTTTTCATATTTTTTTTTTCTTTTTCCAAGGCATTTTTCTCACCTATGAGAACAGAGCAGATGCCTCTCAGTGTGCTGGCACCTGCCCAGCTTGTCCACAGGGGAAAGGGCTCACTTAGTTCTACTTCTGAATCTCTAGAAGATTGTGGCTTTTGTTGCCTTTTATAGCTCCATCTGCATGATTTATGAAATAATCATGTCAACTTTCTACATCGTAGGAATTCATTACAGATTAACACTCAACTATCAGATCCAAATGGAGGAAAGGCAAACAATTAATGCTGCCTAACTTGGAGAAATATCTAAAGAGCTGTGCATATAGAGAGGGTTAGGAACCTGCAACTCTTGCCAGCAAAAAAACATTTATTAAAAAAACTCTTTTATTTACTGCATGCTATGGTTTACTTTTTGGTAGCTCTCTTTTGCTTTGGGATTTGTTTTTGAGAAGCTGAGGGAACTGGGCCTTTGGTTTTGCTTTAATGTATGTATAATTGGATACCAAAATATCTTTGTCCCTCACCACTCACTGATTTGTGCACTTGAGCTCTGAAGAAAACAAAAAATCCACTTCAGTCAAAGCTGACCCTCTTCTGCTTGCAAACTAAACATAAATGTTAGATTTTCTCTAAACTCAAGTGTTCAGTTTACCTCCCAATCAGAGTAAAGTCGTTTATATGCAGACTTTCCAGAATACAGCCATTAATAACTTCCATAACTTTAATGCATTGCATATCATTGAGAATTTCACTTTAATAAATTTCTTGCAAAAAAAAGATCTTAAAGATTATCCTGTTTTAAGTACAGCAGTCAAAAAATAAGCAGATATAAGGTTAAAAAGAATGAATTTGTGTAAAACAGGCTTACTGTATGACTTTTTAGTCTCATGCTGCAGAAGTTATTTGTCTGACAAGAGTTAGGTGAAGCTTAAGACCATGTTATGAAACATTGGGAGAGACGTGGGTGGAGGTTGTTAAGCTGCCATTTTACTACTTTGATTCATTAAGTGTCTAAATTGTACTATTGCTCACATACAATTTTTGTATAGCTAACTATCATTTAAAGTTGTAGATCTTAAATTTTAGAGCATTTTTACATAAATACGATTCAGTCTAAACTTACTAAAGCTCATACATTTCTACCAGTTTGTTTGGGTTTACGCTTCTCTCAGCTGGTACACTGAGTATTTCTGCCCCCACCGTGAAGCAGATATAAACATTTGGGCATCTATACTGTGGAGGGATATTTAGGTGTTTTTTAGAAGCTCTATACTGGATTTCCATTTGCTTTTTATTTATCAGTTCCCCGATCTGTACTAAATGTTTGTTCATAAAGCCTAAATGCATGGCCTGGGCTGTTTATCAGGGTTCTTTAGGGAACAAAACCATATCTAGTGTTCTTTGTCCACTTAAAACTCTTTTGTCAGTAGAAGGACTGGGAATATAGAAATGGATCCCAGGAGGGATATATAGTAGCTATGAATAGTATATTTAGTTGACCACAAAGCAGAGCTGTTACTGGCACAAACCAGAGACAGTTCATTAAAGAAAATAATATTGTAGTAGTGGAAGAAGTTTTTCTTCAAATTGCTTTCCAAATGTGGCCTTCAGAAATGAGATGGATCACAACACCCAAAAAGGATGGATGATCTTGAGATTAAGTTATGGGATTTTAATTCCAGGAGAGATCTTTGCCAGTGAGGTTTGTGCTAGAGGACACACTACAGGCTCTGTCTATGCCTTTGCTTTTTTTCTAAATGAAGATTGTCCCACATGGGGGGTGCAGACTTTCTCTTTGCTCTAAAGCCCTTAAATGGGTTGTAAGATACAGCTTCGTTTGTTCTCCTGTCTTCAAAAGAAAGAATTGACCACGTAAAAGCGGATAAAGAATGATAATTCTTTACCTGGTATGTGCACTACTTGTGAAAATATTTGTGCAGCAATGTTTTACAGGGGGATTTAAACATTTGTTTTCTCTGTTGAACAGAATAAAAAATTTACAGCATTTTTCTGTTTTCAAGAACAACAATCCCCTCGTATTTCCCAGGCTGCAGTACAGAGTATAATGTGACTTACTTGGCCACACAAAATTTCACATCATGGATCCAGAAGCCCAAGAAATATCAGTGTTTCAGTGAAAAGGCTGGGCAGGTCCTGAACAAAACCTGAGCTTCCCCATCCTTTCTGTCTCAAACACAAAAGGGTAAGTTATGTCTTCTTCTGACAATGTGAGTTATCTGTGACATTTACATGATCACTTAATGTACTATAAACTACTTGGTATATCATATAAAATGCTTCTATTTCTTATTGCTTCCTCTTTCATTGTAGCTTGTTGTAATGTAAAAATTCAGTCGTCTAAATGTTGGGCTTAATCCAAATTCAAATCAAATTTCTTGAACAGTAGGTACACCTTCTAATTAAGGACAACATAATCCCTTCTGCAATGGTAGGCAGCTGTAGATAATAACTAGAAATACTGCATTGCTAAAAGTTATTTTTTATGGTTCTACTGTGTTTTGCAAACCTTTGGTAGGGTCAGTCTCATTTATGAGCTCTTTTAACTGCATTTTCCTCATACCTTTTAAACTTCATGCTTTATGTAGTACACAGTAGGTCAGCTTTGTGTAACCCACCAGAAATATTTGAACTGGGTCATAAGAGTCTCAGTCTAAACTGTTTAGCTTTTCCTTATCTTATAAGGCTGCATTTTCTCTAGCTCTAAGTTTAGGGTCCTTTCTTTTGGTGGTCACTTTATTACATTTCAAAATTCAAACTATATTTTCCTTCCCTTTACATTTTATAATGTTCTCAGTGTTGAGATTAGGAACAGAGGAACACAGTATCAACTCTTCCGGTTCAGGCCATCTAACTAGTCACCTAACTATAAACACCTACAGTCTAGACATGTACATCTGAGTTTATCACTTCAGTCCTCTTATAGCTAGTGGGGAGAAAGAGATCCTGCTAAAGTGCAGCTCAGTTTATCCTAAAGTCAATATCTAAAGTGCCTGAGACGATTTGTACTAGAACACCTGTTTTATTCAATTGAGTCTAAAGGAAACTTGGGTTGACTAGCTAAGACACAGACAGAAAGCATTTACATTTGGTCAGGTGATTTTCACATGAGGTTTCAAACTTTATTTCTTAAAGTCACCTGAATGTTGTTACTAATACTGTATTTTTTTTAAGATTTAACTGTAAGTCATTCGGCTATGGAAATCAGGCAAGGCTACGAGTTTCCAGAGGTAAAACCAAATGGTTCTAGGCAAGCATAGTGTTTCATTTGGATATTCTTAAATAGCAGGAATGTAGGAGAGTGCTGATCTTTTTATTATACATTTATGCTGCCTTTACAAGAGCTTACATTGTCCGGGAATTCCCTGAATCAATAGATTTCCTCATAAGCTTGCATCTTGCTTTCTTAACTTTACAAGTAACCTTAGCTCCTGAGGAGGTCAGACTACTTCAAATCTTGCCTTCTTTGTTTTGCTATGGCAGTCTGGTGTTTGAAATTCTAGCTTGAATCTACGTATCAGTCCTATCTATACCCATCTGAAGCCAATGTCTTAACTGCAGGCAGTAGACAGTTATTCATTCCACACATCTGTAGAATTGCCTGAAAATGTCATTACAAGTAACATGTATTGTCCAAATAGTTTGCCTTGTATAAAGCAGTATAGATGGGTGAACTGTCAAAAATTTCAGATGGCATGTCTGTTTGACAAACAGGCCATACAGGTGAGCTGCAATGTTGACAGATGATATGCTAAAGCAGACAACAGGAGTTCAGTGCCTCACAACAATTTTTATGAAAAACCTTCAGATTAATTCTTAGCTGGTGCTGATTTTGTGCCATCACGGTTTAAAGATCCAAGACTCAGAGGGATTTATACATCTGATGTCTATGGGAGCTCAGTACCATAGAGAGTCTGAGTCCAGATATGTGGTCCAAAACAGTCAGGTTGTCTGAAGTCTCTCCAAGTGAAACTGATGATGAATAACTCAGTCCTAGTATAACTCCAGTCACGTCAAGGTTTGGCTGCCTGAATCCATATCTCGTCAGGATGCAAACCAACCTCCATGGTTAGGGAGCCCTGTGATGCTGCAATCAGCCAACAATGCCCAACAGCCAGCTAGACCCAGATTGTGTTGTAAATCTTCCCAATGTAACAGCAGGCAGAAAAAAAGGCATACTGGATATGTTAATCCATTTAAAAGATGGAGGGGAACCACAATCTCTTCCTTCTTGGATTGCATTAAAAATATTTTATATTGGAATTGTAATAATGTGTAGCAATTTGACATCTTTTAACCCAGTAGACCACATATGTATTCTCAGCAGAATAAGTGGCAAACACAACAAGGACTTTCAAAATGTGAGATGGTCTTTTCCAACCTAAATGATTCTATAATTTTATAATTCTTTGTGTTCAGACCACTGGTGGCTGCAGTGAGCAGTGGAAAATCTATGCAAACTATTTCCAGCATAATGTACTTAAATGTGATTGCAGAAAATTAAATCTAAATACAACATTTTAAATGTTTTCTTATTAGTGCATTGTTATTTTATAATCTGGGTTAGTAAATGTGATTAATAGAGAAAATATTTAATTCAATACTTCTGCAATGTGAGTCACTGAAAATAAGATTTTAGTTACACAAACAGAAGCTAACAATTTCTTTCACAGATGTATGTTTGTACACATACTCATACGATGCACAAAAACAGCACTTTTCCCTAAATGTTGCTGGCAAAAATAATATTCTAATTTTGTGAGGACTTTAGAAATAAAAATACTTTTCTTAACTCTGTCATATGCATAAATTTAAAATTTATAGCAAATGTTATACTGAAGTGTAGTTTATGTTTTTGTGGGAATAACAATGCAAAGTAACAGATTTAAGGGGCAATTAGACAGGTATGCATGAACCATCAGCTACAAAAAAATAAGGTGGTAAAATAAAACCAGAATTTTTTGCAACACTTTAGAAATTGATGTCATTGCAAAAGTATTCAGGAAAAAAATAATCCAAAGAAACTGAGCTCTACGAGCCCAGTGAGGTTCTTTTCAGGTATATGGATGGAAATTCCCACCTAAATTTGGATGACTTCTGTCATAAGGTTCCAAATTAGTATTTATTCCTCCTAATTGATTCTGCTTCACTTCCTGCACTGCACAACTGTTGATCATGGTTTTATCCTTCGTTAACAATGTCTACCAAGTGACAGGCCTTCCACAGGGAAGGTTCCTCACTGTTGCAGGATTCAGTGATATCCCTAAGGAAAGTAATATGGATGGCAATATGAGGCCAAAAGCAAGAGTAGTAGGAAATGTGGCAGTTACAAGATATGTCTGAAAACAGCTAAAAACGGTGTTCTGCAGTTCGGAATGATTAGTCAGTGAATGATAGTGCTGATGAGGTGATGTAACTCGGCTTTCTGTCTCTTCATTTTCATGTGAATGTTCTTCTGGAACCTGGCAGAACTGAGTTGCTCTTACCTCAAGTTGCTTGTGCAGTATCAATTTCTGCTCATTCAGCTGAAATATCTTCTTCCCTTGAGGGGAGTCATTACTGTTCTTTTTTAGCTCAGGCTCACAACTGTTATGAGGAATCGTTTGGAGTTTTAACAGTTAGAGTCCACATGTGAGGAAAAACCAGTTCCCTGCAAACAAACTCATAGTTCCCTGGGGATTATTCCCTGGATCCGAATTACTGACAGTGGGAGGAAGGCCAACACAAAGGCATAAAATATAATAAAATATAATGGAATTACTAAAACAATGTGGCATCGTTCTTGGGGTGAATTTCCATAAGCCAGAATTCATGGATATTGTTTGTTTGTTGCATGAGATGTGGTATAAGATGTTAATTATTTTTGTTTATAATTGTTGAAAATATTCATTTAAGTTTCAAAATAAAAGTGTTTATCCCTTTTTGGTTTGTTTCTGACTTCCATTGTCAGAATTAATTTATTCATGTATGTATTCTCCCACACTTATTCCATGAGCAGATTTTCAAATTTCTGCACCATGAGCAGGACCTTCTATGACATACACCAGCACAGTCTTGTAGCTTGTTGAGCTGTAGCTATGAGTAGATCTGTTATAGGAAATGAAATTGCACGCTAGAATGAAAAATGAATGTAAATAATATATATTGTGGAATATCTGATTTATAAGTTTCATAGAATCCAGCCTAGGCTGGAAGGGACCTTAGAGATCATCTAATCTAACCTCCCTGTCACGGGCAGGGATGCCTCTCAACTGGATCAGGCTACTCAAGGCTCTGTCCAACTTGGCCTTGAACACCTCCAGGGAGGGGGCAGCCGCAACATCTCTGGGTAATTTATTCCAAAGTCTTGCCACCCTTGTACTGAAGAATTTCTTCCTAAGATCTAATCTAAATCTGTTCTCCTTCAACTTAAACCCATTTCCCCATTTCAATAGGGGGTTGGTTAGCTCACTCGATTAGAACGTGGTGCTGATAACACCAAGGTCATGGGTTCGATCCCGTTTGGTCCCCATGTGTTGCCTGATCCAGTTGAGAGGAGGCCCTGCCCATGACAGGGAGGTTGGATTAAATGATCTATAAGGTCCCTTCCCGCCTAGACCGAATTCCATGAAACTTATAAATTGGATATTCCACAACATATATTAATTATTCTATTGAGCAAGTAGGAATTGGAATTAAGCTAATCAATTAACATTAAATCAGGTTTCTGTAGAACATTTTTATGTTGTCAACACAAGATTGCTCATTCCAAATGCTTGTGCATACTTTGAGCTATTATTTGTGCACATAAAGTAAAGGAATAAAGCCTTTAAAATATGAGTTATACTGTGACAGAGAATTATCCATTTGCAGTCCCTGGACCTTTAAAAATGGCAGAAATGTGGCTTGGCAGTTCTAGATGTGGAAGAATCCAAATCTTGTATATTCTTCAAAAGAAAATAAGAAAACTGTTGGTCACAAAATACAGTTTCATATGCACCAATAACTTATCAAGACTAAATGCAGTCCAGTCAAAGACAGAAGTGTTAGATGATTGTAACTGACTAGAGAAACATGCCTGAACTTTTTTTTTTTTTATGATTCCTTTTCAATTTTAAGACTATGTAATGAATCCTCTGTTTATAACATAAAAATAAAAAAAAAAGAGCAGGAAAAAAGAGAGATGGATTTAGTTGGAAATGAGTTCCTTCATCTTGAGCACCCTCATGGACTTGCAAGAACAATCTTTGGGGATAATAACAGGCAAATACAGAGGGATGATGTCTGTGCTCCTTCTCTCTGGGTGAGAGTGTTGTCTTTCAATTAATTTAAATACCCAAAGACAAAATATGACCCCAAAATGGCAGTCTACTTGCAGTCATCTCATGAGGGCATGAGCCTTTTGGTGCTATGTTAAATCGGAGAACTCATTAAGACAAAAGATAGAGGTTTTTCTTCCTTGTTTGTGGGGCTTGGAGACTAGGAGAGCTACACATGCTCACTCTTTCACCTCACTTCGGGAGAAGGAGAGAACAAGGTGAAGAAGGCAGGAAAAAATTTGTAATGCCCTTGCCTATCAGGGTGTGACTGTGAATATGTAATTCCTTCCAGGGAGATTTTATTTCAAAATTCAATGACCTTTGGTGTAGCAAGGCCTAGGATTCCAGACCCTTACTAGTTTCTGGACCTATGCTCTCAGCAAAATCTCAATAGCACTAGAGAACATGACTTGAGTTTTACTTCCCGAGTCTGATTACAAACAAAGGGAATTCCTTATGTAGACACATTGAATCATAGAATCATAGACTGTGTTTGGATGGAAGGGACTTTTAAAGGTCATCTAGTCCAACCCTCCTGCAGCGAGCAGGGACATCTTTAACTAGATCAGGTTGCTAAGACCCTCATCAAGCTTGACCTTGAATGCCTCCAGGGATGGAGCTTCCACCACTTTCCTGGGCAACCTGTGCCAGTGTTTCACCACCCTCATTTCAAAGAACTTTGTTTTAACATCTAATCTAAATCTATTCTGCTCTTGCTTAAAACCATTGCCCCTCGCTCTGTCGCTACACACCCTTGTGAACAGTCCCTCCCCAGCTTTTCTGTAGGCCCCTTTCATGTACAGGAAGGCCACTCTAAGGTCTCCCTGGAGCTTTCTCTTCTCCAGGTTGAACAACCCCAACCGTCTCAGTCTGTCTTTGTAGCAGAGGTACTCAATCCCTTTGATCATTCTTGTGACCCTTCTCCGGACCTGCTCTAACAAGTCCACATCCTTCTTTTGGACTTCACAGCAGGACACAGTACTCCAGATGAGGTCTCACAATAGAAGCACAGAGGGGCAGAATCACCTCTCTCAAGCTAATGGTCACACTTCTTTTGATGCAGCCCAGGGTGCAATTGGCCTTCTGGGCTGTGAGCACACATTGGTGGTTCATGTCCAGCTTTTTGTCCAACACCCCAAGTCCCTCTCTGCAAGGCTGCTCTCCAGCACATCATTCCCCAATTTGTATTGGTAATGAAGATTGCCCTGACCCAGGTGCAGGACCTTTCACATGGCCTTGCTGAACCTCATGAGGTTCACACGGGCCCACTTCTCCAGCTGGTCCAGGTCACTCTGGAGGACATCCTGTCCCTCTGACATGCTGATCACACCACTCAGTGTCACAGAGTAGGGATAGAGTGCTACAACAATATGGCCTGATCGAAAAATCCATAAGAGATTATATATAACCTCATCAGTCCACAAGAAAGTCAGGAACTGAAGGGTCAGCAGAAACTTAGGAGACAGTATGCCCTTCGAGGTATCACTTTGTGAAAACTGAGCTTTCAACAAGCATCCAAATTACAGCTTATTTGCTGAATAGGGGTGGGAAGACAGCCACCTGTCCAGAGGGAGCTACATTGACACTGCTGTTGTGATTCTCTCCACATATGCAAATGGAGACATTTCAGACAGCAGTAATGTGAGATAAACCTCAACTTTCTTCCTAAATCCAAGCCACTCAGCATTTAGTGTGTTGGTCAGAAGTGGGTCTGAGCCTTTGCTTCTGAGGCTCCTATCCAGCATGATCTTTCAGTGGCTGTGACCAAAACTGGACAGGAATCAGAACAAAGTAGATAAGCAAAGGCTTTCATTACCAATTCCCTGAACCCTTCCTAAACCAGCTCTTCTGACAATTTTCTCCCACGTACTATTGTTTTGCCTCAATGTACAAATTATTTAAGGAGCACCTCTTTAAATACAAACCTTTTAAGGTAAAGTTCAAGTTTTCTCTTACTTTTTTAAAGTAACTGAAAAAAATCAACTTAGAAAGACCCTTTCTATGCCAACAGAAAGACAAGAATTTTCCACCTTGCTGCTTAATTGGCAATATAATAGCTTAGAATGTGCTTTTAGGAGATTTGGACACACCAGCTGGTGTTATCCTGTCCAAATGGCATTAGTGCTTTGTTAACACTCACTCGGTATGCAAGAAATCTTCTTGCTGCTATATCATAAGGTTAATTCATAAAATGTCTCCAAAATGTCTCCAAAATGTCAAAACAGACATGAGATGAATACATAAATAAAGCATCTGAAGTAACTTACAAATCTGAAATACAATAAAAATTATCATTCGATAAAGAATGACACCTTATTTTTTCTAATGGAGATTGGCAGGTTTTTTTCTGGTCTGGCTTCATCAGGGTGTAGTTGAGCACATTCTGGATGTAAACGATGTTCCCGACTTCTGCACGTGATGAATTTGCAAACTATATGTATGCAGGCGTGAGATCTGGCACCTTCCAAGCTGCACATTTGTACTTACAAATTCGCTCAAGATTTATGGTCATTGCAAGCAGATGATGTCATCAACCACTGCACATATTCCCTACCTCATTTTCCCAAGGTAGGATTTAAATTTTTTGAGGAATGTTGAACTGGCAATGAGTACTGATAATGAGCAACAAATAGCAGGGACAATGTCAAATTATTTTTAATACCAGAACACTATTCCACTGTGGTTAATACTCTGCAAAATGTAAATGCATCAGCAACTTTGTTGCCGTGTAAATGCATTTCCCACAATATTAGAAGGTTTTTCTGTTACCTATAATTTCAAAACTGCTGATGCAGCAAGGTGACCAACTCAGAGAAGTCCATTCCTTCCAGGGAATGGACATAAAATCAAATCCTGCCCTAATCGGACAAAACTGCTTCTAAGTTTACTAGAAACTTCTGTATGAGTTGGGCAAGCAGGTTGTGGCCCTTTTTCATTCTAAATAAGTACAAATCAGCCATTGATTCATGGTAATGGGCCAAATTCTGCTCAGTAGGATTTGGTAAATCTGTAGTATCTGTATGGATATTAGTAGGTTTTTTTTTTCTGGACGTCTGCTGGTGCAAATAAGAGTAGGAGAATCTGGCTCTTTGCATAAGGTTGCTATTTATTCCAAATATGCTCCTACAGGCTGTTCACATTCTTGCTGCAAATATTTTAGTTGTGACTCAGTGCTATGGATTCAACGTTAAACGAATCACAAAAATATCAGACTTCTAACAAATGATACAAAAATAAAAGATGAACTCCATATTGAACAACCATCAGAAAAAAAAAGGGCAGAGATATTTTTCTCCCGCCCATAAGGGTCGGTCACAAATTATGACTTACACTATACCTTGTCCATAACTTATGGGAATTTTATTTCTTATAGTGACCTGGAGAAACATTTCATGGAAGAGTTATTGGCACATACCAACATCTTTTACAGCAAGATATTATTGCCCATTAGTACGTGTGCCAAGTACTACATGCAGCACGTCCAACGTGAAACACTGTTTCTTCCATCAGATAGTACCAAGCTACAGCTAGTGGTAAAGAGGATGTGCTACTTCAGTTGACTGAAGCTAACTCCATTCTGGTTGAGATCACTTTCGTTCTTTTCTTCCTGGAAATCATGAAGTCACCTCAATTTTTATTTGTTCTTGCAAGTTAATTAGCTTATAAAACTTAATGTAGGCAAGGAAAGTGTGAGTTTGTCACAATAAAACCCCAGGATATTTTATCATAGGAGCCTGTTCTTCCCAAAACGTCTATTTTGAATACACAGAGTTTGTCTATAGTTCCTACACTGACCCTGAACTGGACTGGATTGTAGTTCTGAGCTAGTAGAAATGCTGAAGTAGTTCTTCCTAAATTCTTTGTGGTAAAAAATAGATTCAACACATTTATCTTTTATTCTGACTATAGATGGTCCAATGACAGACTTCTGAAAATTATGTGTATTTTTCATCTGTAACATAACTGTCAGTGGTGCCTGGTTTTGAAGTTTTTAGTACTGAAAACTTAAATATTGAGTTAATAGGGGACAGCTTCTATAGATCTATTTTGATTTTGCAACCATACTGAAAGATCATGACTTACTGACTTATTTCATCTAATGTTATGTCTCAGTGACAGTGGAAAAGAACTTTTAAAGTCAATGTATTCCTGGGACTGATCTCTGGAGATGTACAATCTTTCCACTGAATACGGAAAGGAATTGGAATCATTCCATTTGTGCCATTCTAGGTACTTAAACTTGCTGGAATGAACTGGGACCAAAGTGCCTGAAACAAAACTGATATTGGAAATGCTGATGATTAGATATTGATATCTATAGACATACAGAACAACCACTTCAGAGAAGTGCCATCATCTTCTTAAATCACATCCAGATATTTCCGTAATTTACTGTGTCAGTTCATTAAAATAAAGCATTATGGTATATCACATGAGATACTGTCTGCTTAGAAAACTCATAATCGTGAAAATAGTATGGTTTAGACCTTCAAAGCATGTGGAAATTTCTGGATGAAAATGCTCATTTTTCACCAAAACCTTGGGGTTTTTTTGTTTCATTTTATTTTGTTTTGGTGAGGTGTGGGGAGTTTTGTTTTGTTTTGTTTTCTATTTGCAGTAAAAATGCAACAGACATTCATTAAAACTTTCTTCTGGGAATATTTTTTCCAGCCATTTCTCTTAATAAACAAAAAGGAGATTTGGCTTTTTCCCGTATTACACATTAAAATCTATCAAACATAGTAAGTTTGACATATGGTTACTAAGTATGAACCGTAAGGTCTGTGAAGTATGAGGCCTCTTTTTACTGTGTCTGAATCTCCAGTTCTCTTTGGGTAAACTTGACTGCAATACAAAACACTAATAATTAAATTATTAAAGTAATGGCTCAGATAGTCAGATGTTATGAACCATTCAAGATTCATCCATTTAAACACTCAAGAAAGAGACCTCATATTAAACTTCTTTCACTGTGACCACTTATGACTCTGGTTGTTAAAATCTGCAAAAATAGTTGCACAGTGCTTCACATTGTTCTTTTCTTTTTCTTTTATTTTTTTTATTTATTTTTTTTTTAGTTTGAAGAGGAAACTCCTTACCGTAGAAATCATTCATTATATTCTTACAGTGTTCGGCTTCGATACAGACTTGTGAAGCTCAGTTTCAGTTCAGAAAAGCAGAAATGTACAGCAGTCAGCTCGGTGTTCAGGTTTTCTGTCTGGATCCTCATATTACATTTTTTCTTTTTTATACATCTGGTAAGGTAGTTTTCTAAATTTGTCACTATTAGAGCAATGCAAACTATTTATGAAGAAATCTCCAAAACACATGGAACTCACCTGCTTCCATGTTTCATTCGAGATCTAAGATTCAACCCAGCTTCATCAAATATTTTACAAAATTCACAAATCTTTCAAGTACACCTGACTGAGGTATAATTCTGCATTTAAGTTATCCAAAGCCCAGAGTACATGTGAAATCAAAGGAACCTCTTTAATTTTTAGGTTTTGCTTTTTAATTCAGTTCTGCTCTGTGCTGGCTCAGTTTATTTGAGCTCCAAATTCAAAATAAATCTTTTCCTTCTCTTCGAACTTTCACCCAGCTTTTCTCTGTCTGCCAAAAATGCGATGAACAAGAATAGCTCTGAAGACCTCGCCTCAGTCAAAGCTCCCACTTCCATGTTCCTCGAGGGAAGCCTGACCTGGCTAAGACGACTGATAATGAACAAGAAATAGTAGTGGGGGAACCTCAAGTTTTTTTAACAGCAAAATGCTACTCCTGTGCAGTGAGCAACTGCTGTGAAATGCCTCAGCAGCTTTGAAACTGAAAAAGATGTTTCCCAACAGAAAGTCAGTACCTGCCTGCAGTTATTTGCTGTCTGGCATGATGTGCTCAGCACAGTACAAGGTAATCTAACAATATTTTAATCTAAAAGTTAGCCTGTCCAGGTTGATCTGGCAGCAAATAGACTTAACAAACTCAGGTTTTTTATGTTCTGAATTATCACACTCAAATATACACTCTTTCTATTCCATTCAGTTCTAAGAAGAATCTTATACCTCTTTGTATCCCAATTCCTTTCTAAAGAACATGATGTCATGTAACAAATATCTGTCACATGCGGTTTAATTTTCTGCAGAACGAGGAGTTACTCTCTGTGCATTATTACATTTGGGTAACAGTTTTGGGGAGGGGGAGTGGGACAGTTGAGTGATAAATGTGCAGCATTTATCTAGAAGAAAAGTGGGTCAGATGAACGGCCCTTGATAGACAGGACAACATGGGTTATTGGTGTTTTTTTAAAAAAGTTTCTTTTCCTGTGAGAATTAATTCCAGAAACTTGGACCAGCCTCTTGAAAGGAATGTTTTCTACTCTGCACAGACAAGCGTTACCTTCTGTATAGAAAGTCTTGCTGTGCCTGGGGAGGGGATTTTGCATCCCAGGTTCCCGCCTCGGTGCCAGAGAGATTCTTTGAAAGCCTGTCCACACTGCCAGCTGCAGACAGATTCACTCCTCTTGCGTTAACCCCAGAACCAGAAGGGCGGTTCTGGATAAACTGCCAAATCAGACCTGGAAGCAGAATAGTCACGTTCACACACAAAGGGCAGGGTATATTAGCTTGGGCAAGGTGCCAAGTACATGCAGCTATACTGCTTCCAGATGCAAACTGGTGAGTCCACAAAGTCCTACTCTGCACTTGCATGGACTTACTAATTTGGATCTCTGGACCATGCTCTATTTTGCCCTTAGCTATCGTGAGCCAAGACCATCAATCATCTCACAAGCAATGGGAAAGACTTTCAACTTCTTTTTTCTTCTTAGAGGATGCCAGTGGAGAGAGAGGATGTTTTGGGATAGTTATACAGCTTGTATAGTTGGGTTATGCTACTGCATTTAGTTGCAGATTCCTAGGACAGATGGCTTAGGGCCCAGGTATACTGCATTACTGAATTCCAGATGGAAGGTGAGAAAATCTTGTATAAACGCAAACAAGGTCATTATCTACTAGGAGAGGTGGAATATCATTGTCAGAAACCACGAGCAGAGCAAAAGAGAAAACATTTGTACTCTCACCATTGTTGTACTGAATTTAGGAAGTTTAGAGGATATTGGCTTAATATAAAGTAGACTGGACTAGACTGGACTAGATTAGAACAGAATAATTTCCATCAAAAGGCACCTACAACAACTATCTAGTCAAACTGTCTGACCACTTAGAATCATAGAATGATTTAGTCTGGAAAAGACCATTAGAATCATTGCATCCAACCATTAAACTAGCAATGCCAGATCCACCACTAAACCCCACATCTATGGGACTTTTAAATATTTCCAGGGATGGTGACTCAATCACTGCCCTGGAAAGCCCGTTCAAATGCTTAACAACCATTCTGGTGAAGAAATTCTTCCTAATATCTAATCTAAACCTCCTCTGGTGCAATTTGAGACCGGTTTCTCTTGTCCTGTCTCTTGTTACTTTGGAGATCAACCCCTACCTTGATACAACCTCCTTTCAGGTAAGGTAGATAGTAGATAGTGTAGAGAGTGATAAGGTCTCCTTTTAATCTCGTTGGCTCCAGGCTGAACAATCCCAGTTCTCTCAGCCCCTCCTCATCAGACTTGTTCTCCAGACCCGTGACCAGCTTCATTGTCCTTCTTTGGACACACTCCGGCACTTCAGTGGCTTTCCTGTAGAGAGGGGCCCAAAACAGCACACAGGATTCAAAGTGCAGCCTCACCAGTGCCGAGTACAAGGGTGTAATCACTTGCTTACTTCTGCTGGCCACGCTATTTTTGATATAGGCCAGGATGCTCTTGGCCTTCTTGGCCACCTGAGCACACTGCTGTCTCATGTTCAGCTGACTGTCAATGAATGCCCTCAATTTCTTTTCTGCCAGGAAGTTTTCCAGCCACTCTTTTGCAAGTCTGTAGAGCTGTTGTGACCCAAGTGCAGGACCCGAAATTGGCCTTGTCCAACCTCATACCATTGACCTAGCCTATTCAGATCTCTCTGCAGAACCTTCCTATCCCCAAGCAGATCATCACTCCCACTCAGCTTTGTGTCATGTGCAAACTTACTGAGGGTGCACTCAATCCCCTTGAACAGATCATTGATAAAGATATTAAACAGAACTGGTCCCAATATTGAACCCTGGGGAACATCACTTGTGAACAGCTGCCAACTGGATTTTACTCCATTTATGGAGCAGAACTAGAGAGGCAAGCCTGGTATGAAGCTCTTCAGTTGCTCATCTGGGAGATGGAGACTCTCATCAGAGTTCAGTAGCACCACAGTTGTCTGTGATGTGCAGAATGTCAAGACTGCTTGATGTCACAATAATCTATGTCTTCCTGGGCCTTGACACCACTGGGAGAATGTTCTTCAATAAAACTCTGGAAATCAGACAGGATTTCCTGTAGTGTTTCTCTCCCAGCAATGTGTGGGTATTGTGGGGATAAGGTCAGTTACTGTCTGAAAAATTTGGGCCTGGCTTTCCAGCCAGGTTTTTATCCAGCAAAGAATATGCCCATCCAAGCCATGAGCAGTCAAACAAAAGTTAAAACATCTTATTAAGGATATTGTCCAAATACCTTTTAAACACTGACAGGCTTGGGCCACTGACCACCTCTCTAGGTAGACTGTTTCAGTGTTTGACCACCCTCTTGGTGAAGAAATGCTTCCTAACATCAAGTCTCAACATCCTGTGGTGCAGCTTTAAACCATTTCTATGTGTCTTATCACTGGGTACCAGAAAGAAGAGATTAGCAGTTCTCCCTTAAATTATCAAGTTTAAGATTAGTGCTTAATTTCCTATAGATTCAGAGATTACCAACACATTTACATTGTTGTTCTCTTTTGGTTTTAGAATCATAGAATCATTTAGGTTGGAAAAGACCTATAGGATTATTGAGGCTAGTCATTACTGTAGCGATGCCAAGTCCAACACCAAGCAATGTCCCTAAGCACCACATTTACATGTCTTTTAAATAACTGCAGTGATGGTGACTCAACTACTTCCCTGGGCAGCCTGTTTCAACACTTAACAACCCTTTTGGTGAAGATTTTTTTCCTAATATCTTATCTTAACCTCCCCTGGTGCAACCTGAGAATGTTTCCTCTCATTCCTTCTGTCCTTTATGAAGCTGCTCAGGCCAGAACAGGTGGGGCGCACACTGCGGAGAGCACTTGTAAGTGTAACTTGACAAGGAAGGAAAGGTGGCATCACAAACAAGCACTAGCTACACTACCTGGAAGAATTAAGTACAGAAATTCTACCAGATCTTTGCCTAAAATGATTTTCAGTCAGACTAATTTCCCCAGGCACAAAAAAAGGGGGAAAATATCTTATCCAAGAGCAAGGAGTGAAAAACCAGTCCTTGGTCTCCTATTGTGCTTCAGAGCAAACCACAGCCTGTCAAAGAGGAATAGTTTCTTCACTCCATTGCTTCATCCTATCGTTGGGAGTTCAAGTTAATGAAAGCCAGTGTCATTTAGTTCAAAACCACAGCTGTGTTCTTAACATCCAGGAAGAATCCTAGATGTCAAGGAGTAACTAAGACATGGTTTTATAGAAACAATTAGCTTTTTGTCCAAGAATGGAGTTCTCATAAGAAACCGATGAAAGACAAAACAACAGGCAAGAATTGTTTCCTACTAGAAATCATCCAAGCTAAATAACCAAACCCAAATCTGAATCTTAAAATCTAACCACCTTTTAGAAACCAGTCTGAAAAGGGATACAACTAATCAGGAAACCACATCCCCATCCTTCAGGCAAAATAAGATATTGAAAAGCTTTCATTTGGAGAACTAGGGTGAAAAAGCACAACTGAAAACAATATTCAGAATGTCCCACCCCATCTGTAGAAAGATTTTATTGTTTCAGTAATTTCTAAACAGTTCATTTTAATTATGTCCTAATAGTAGCTGAAATTATGAAACAAAAGCTATGTGAAACTGAGAAAGCTGATATTTTCCATTTTGAAATATTTAAATACAATAGTTTTTAAAGTATTTTTAAAATCTGAATTTTTATCCAAGTATGAAAAAAATTTTGCAATTGATCTTTTCCCATAGAAAGTTTCAAACTGAAAATGGTGAGCACACCATGAAATACTGAATCAGCTGCCGAAAGTAGTGAGAGCTAGAGATGCACAGCTGAAGGTTATTGGCTTTCATCTGCAATAGGCTTCATTTTAGCTGCCTCCTACTAACCTGGTCTTGTCATTACAGTCCCATCCATTTTCTCCTAAGGTCAATAAAGTAACAGCCATAAGCTTCAGTCTCCAGTGACCGGCAACTGAGAAACTGGAGCTAAGATTTCACAACACAAACATTTTCAGCTTTGTGTTGCAAATCCTTGGCTACCCTTAAAATAAATTAGAGATTAGAGGAAGCGGAATCAGATGTGTAACTAAAGACCAACTCAGAAATGGAAGGGGAAATCTCCTTTGTCCACAACATTCACCTGCTTATTATCCACTAATGTAAAACCTCCTCCTGTGTTACTGTGCCATAACTATTAAACTAAATTGGAGTTGAGGACACGTAGCTCCACAGAGGACTGAGATACTAAGGAGTAAACTTAATTCTGTTCATTTTGTCAACACTAGATGTAACAACAGTCCTCCACTAGTGCTTTCTTCTGTGCGGTTTTAGAGGTTACCCCTTCTTGTTAAAACTATACCTGAATCCAAATTGCTGGGATTAGGAAGAAGTTGGAAATTAATTCATTCCAGGTCAAGGTGATTGAAAGAAAGGAAATAGCAGAAAATTATTTTAAAAAGTAGTTTCTGTAAATGACCAACAGACAGTAACTAACATTTTAACAATGACAACAATTTAAAACTGATGGAAAATTGTATTTTATTTCTTTTAAAAGACATTGTTGCTGAAAGCTATGCATGTTAAGAGCTTAATACAATTCAGAAAAAGGAATACATAGTCTGTATACAGCTAATAATAAATATTGTCAAAAGAACTTTATTGCCTCTGAAGAAACCAAACATAATTTTACTTGAGCTTCATTAATTCTGTGACAATAAAAGAGGGGATAATTCTTGGCAAAATGTGGTACTTCTGTTCTTCTGTAATGGTCACAAATCCACTTTTCAGGTTCCATTTATTGTTTTCTTCTCTTTTTTTTTTTCAAATGTATAAAATAACTGAAAAGGCACAACACTGTTTATGACACTTTACATGGAATCTGTCATGTAATTTATTGATGTATAAATAGTACAGGATGTTTGTTTTTCAGAAGAAAGTTTTGTCATACAATTCAAGATTTTTCGTAACACCAGAAAATTTCTCTGGTATCCTCAGAACAGCTAGGACCTAGTGGAATTTGAAGTGAATCATGATTATTTCATAAAAAAACAGATCCTAGCCAAGGACTTCCAGCAAGATTATTTGTAACACTAGGCAAAACAGTTCTTTGTTCTATTAGTACAGCACACACTCAACTTTTTACAGGAGAATGGATTTCTTCACTGGAAAACTGAAGCATAACATTCTTATGTCTGTTTGCAGATACATGGTAATATTCAAGGATTTTGGAAACAATTTTTCTGGAAAGAATTTATCTCTGCCTGAGATTGAATAGTTGATTGATAGTGAAGAATAAACAAATAAAAAGACCCCGTTCCATTTTACGGAAAAAAAATTAGCCTTTTTACAGTGGCAAATAATAATGAAGCCTAATGTAATAACTGCAGTGTTAATGATTGATTTTTTTTTCATATTTTCCAAGGAGAAAGAAATAGTTTAAAGATAGGGCATTTTTCTTTGTTTCCTCTCTGCCTCCCAGGAGAAAAAGGATAGGAAGTTATTTTATGATTTAAAAAAAAAAAAAAAAGAAAACAACAAACAAACAAAACAAAAATAAATAAAAATAAATAAACTTGATAGACATTTCCAAAACGCTGTCCAGGAGAAATTCTGCTAATAATTTTGATTTGATGAAGTATGCTTCACAGTGCCACACGATTCTATGATCTCTAATTTGGATCTTTGATGAAGACTGATAATGACATTAAACAAGTAAATCCTTAGAAATTGTTGTGAGCAGTACGTTTGTCAATGGAGGAGATAATTGGCAGTGAGGCAGCAGCTGAAACTCATTGTGTAGCCGCCATTCACAGCTAACGGAGAGAGGTGTCTTTGGGGGAGCAATTCACCCCATCCTAAGAGAGGTGTTTAAGTCAAAGGTGCTGAACAAGCAAGGGTAGTGCCACTCCTCTCCACTGCCTGAAGAGACGTTTAGGTGTCAAAATGATAGATGTCAACTTCTTAATGACTAGTGTTAGAGTAGGATGTACTGCCTTCCATTATAATCATGTTCTGAACTGTGTTTTAAATTACAGAGATGACAAATCTTACAGAAACCAGAGCTGTTTCTCAAGAAAACCAAACCAAAAGCCTCAGTTTATTTCCGAAGTGTTCACATTTTAATCATTGCTACAAAGCTGCTATTTTCCACACTTCTACTGCTTGCTGTATAACTACATCACAAAAATATGTTTCCCTTAAGAACTTCCATTGTAAGTAAACTATGCAAACACAGTTTCATACCTAGGACTTGTCATATTTCTGGGTGACACAAAGGTTACCAGAGTTGAATTTGTGAGAACGCTTGTATCCTGAATCTGAGTGTCTTTTGAAGAAGCAAAAGTGATATGGTTTTCCAAATTTTACTATTTAAACAGATTTTTCTTCATATACATTTTCATCTGAAACATTACGGACAAATCCATTGTCTGGACCACACTGTTAACTTCTGGACTTGGGAGTAGATGGCAACATCTGCACTTAGGATTTTCGTTCACCCCTAATTGGCACATTTCACTACAGAGCAGTCCTCAGGCTGTGCAAGAGACAGAGAAGCTCAATCTCATGGCTTCTGCCATTACTTTTTGAGGAAGAACAATGACAACACCTCTGGTATCTCTTATTTGATATGGCCTGCCTCTTGCCACAACCTTGCCAAGGAAATGCCACAAGTGCTTCTCAGAGTACTGTCCTGGGACCCAGGAGCAGAGGTACAGGCTGCAACCAAGAGTGTAGCCATACCCGTCAATACACAAGCACAAATGGGAAGCTGTACTCCTCCATCTCCTGTGTGTCAGGTCCCAGAGCTGTTTTAAGGATCTCTGCCCTCAGTAGTTTGCAGTGTTTCCAGGAGTTACACCCCCTTTCTGATGCATGCATTGTGGAACAGGTATAACCTCTTCTGTCCCTGACTTCTGCTTTTGTTCTAAGTCTCAGATTATACTGTTTATCATTCATAAGGGGTACATCACTATTTTGCTCTGTAATTTTGTAATATGGGCTGGGAAGGATGGCAGAGAAGAAGGTGGATCTTACTGAGAAGCAAGAAAAAGCAGGAGAGAATGGGCAAACCAAGGTCACTTACAGCAGCTAAACAAAGAGGAAGAATCGTACAGAAGGAAATCATAAAGATTACTAGTCTTATGTAAGGGAAAATGCCATATCACCACCTCCATTTCACAATATTACTGAGGGAAGTTATTTTTGTTATGTCAAATAAGAAAACATTATGCCAAATAAAGCAATGAAAGATGTAAAAAAAGAGAGTGCATCCCAAGCAGAGTTGTTTAAGTAACTGGGGAAAAAAATACTAAAAATTAGAGCCATATTCAAGTTTTGAAAAGTTGTAGTTTCAATTTTTGTTTTTACAAATTTCAGAGATGAAATTGGTTGATTTTCATTAATGAAAACCATTGCAATAAATATTTTCTTATACTTCGGACCTCATAGAGTATTTTTTCAGATAAATTGCTTGATTAATTATTCTATTACAACTTGTAACATTGCACAGAAAGATAATATTTAACAAAAAAATGCATAATTTTAAACTATTTGTAGCTAATACATAGCACTTTAATGTTATTCTTTGCATACAATATGTATTGCATAACCTGATACCAACTTGAATTATTAATGAGGACTCTCTGACACTGATAGAACTGAAAAACAGACTATTTTGGTATTTTGCTCATAATTTGGCAATCTGATCATCTAATGCAGAGAAGCTAGGACTACCAAATTCTTTCATATGGTCTGCTGAGAGCTAGCACAATGATAAAAAAGAGATTTTCAAATATCAGATCAAATTTCAGGATCAAGTGGTGCTCAGAGTGTGAGACATTACTCTGATTCACATGGTTAGAGCTTTTGTCAGATATTAATGTGAAATATAAGCATAAGACACTAAAAAAATATATAATAATTAATCAAAACTACATTGGATTTCCATAATTATAGGTCTTATACTTCACAAAATTTGTTTTGATTATTATGAAACACCAAGGTAAAGACAAAGAAGTAATAAAAACATCATTGCTTGAATATATTCACCACATAATTCATTATTTACCAGGTTTGGCAAAGCGCTGTTAGCAGCAAGAACTACAGAGAGGTTAAATTCCCGTTGCTGCTGAAGAAATGCCAGGAACACCATGCAATATGAAGTAGCTGATCATGAGGAATGGGGTGGGTGAGGAATTCAAATATAGGGTCATAACTGAAAAATAAGGGAGGAGGAGGAGTATAGACCAAAAAGTAAACCAGGAGTGGTATGTTCCAAAAGTGAGCTAATGATGTAATTTTCCATGTGTCCTTTTTTCCACAAGATGCTAGCTGCAAGGACACTGCATCCCATAAATATCTGCTAAAGCATACTACAAAGATGCTTATATATCCTGCATGAAGAGGTCAAATTACAGATGCCAACAGCTGGTTATTTCTCAAATACCCACCTTACAATAAACCTAGACTGTCTTCCAGCCCTGCAAAGATTGAAGCGTCTTAAACAAGGCAGTGCTCAGCAGTTCATAAAAGATAGAAATCTTTCATCCACTTGAGCCATCCTACACACACTTGGCAGCTAAACCTTGCTGCGCATTGGGCCAGCTCCCTTCCTTGAGCACAAGGTGCCTGGACAAACTACCCCAGTGTTGTGGGGCTTATGAAAACCAGATGGCAAAAAGTGGGGCAGCACAGAGCACATGGGAGAAGAGTTACAAGGGTTTTAGCAAAATTTTTCTGTACAACCATTCCTTCTATTTCAGACAACCATATAATGCCAGAACAAACCACTTGATGATGAAAGGTCAATAAATTCAGAACAACCTTCTTTTTTTTTTCTTTTTTTTTTTTTTTTTGTGGGGGGTAGGGGCTAAAATATAATAATTCCAAACTTTTGGAATTCTCTGACAGGGAAAAGAGAGATATAAGTGTTATGTTTGGACACAAGAATAAGGTTAATTTGTTGACAGTATTTGTAGATATGCAGTATGTTTAATCTTACTCTGAAATTTTGTTCTTTAGGGCTTAACAATATGCAGATGTTTGGACACAATATTTCAAGTACTACCTTGTATGGGAGGATCCTAAACAGGTGCAAACCCGTATTGTTCCAGAAATTCAGAGCTGTCATGGCAGTTATCTGCCTTGATGGATCTGGAGAAAGATTGTTATACTTACTTGCTCCTCTAATATATTTTAAAGTACAGGTTATGCAGTTATTATACAGCAAACAAGAATAAAGATTGGATCCAGTTTTCATCTTATGTAAATTTTTATAGCTCTGTGACTTCAGTATAGCTTAGCCAACTTGGCCAGCAAAGGACAGCTGCTAGCATGCACTGAAACACTGAAAGGAAAAGAATTTCCTAGCAGTACTGAAGGATGTTTTTTTTTGCTCTAGTCATTCTTCAGAGCATCAGTGATAAGAAGTTCCTCAGTAATACTGGTCTTCAGCAGAGGTATGGCGCACAACTGAAAAGCAAAGTGCCATGACAGGAGGCAAACAAATCAGCTCATTTCCAGTCTCCTTGTATTTTTCCAGTGACTCTAAAGGCCAACTGAGGACACACTTGGGGGTATCTTCAGCTGATGTAAAGCCAGCAAAAACGATTAAATGGTCAGGGAGTGGGTGTGGGTAACTACTACAGCGTTTCAGTGATTTCCAGCTGCCAGTGTTGCCCTTGAAAACCGATTACTTCTGCTTGTAGTTTTTAGATTTTGGTGCCTTAGGATGTTCTAATTTGTGCCAGGGGCCAAGTTGAGAAGACAAAAACATCAGCTTGCTAAGAACCCATCCTTTGTTTCACTCCTCCCACTGCACAGCTCAGCCAAACCTGAAATTTGAAAGCAGCAGTGAGTCCAAACCACAGCACATGGTGAGTTAGGATCTGGGGGTGATTTGGCCCACTGTGTAGGACAGAGGGACCACCCACTCCAGTAGTGTGATTTATTCCCATAGAAGTCAGTGGGAAAACTTTAACTTGAGTGGAGTTGGAACAAGGCACTGTGTCTGTTTCCAAACTAACTTTTTCCTAATATTTTGAGGGGATTGTCAGAAACTCTATTTGACTCCTCTAGAGCAAAACAAAAATATTCTGGAGGTCTGAAAATCAACTACTATATGTGCATGTATACGCATAGAAGTGTGAATATTTTTCTGTCAGGCTTATGAGAGCAGACTCCCTGTTAAACAGGGATGCACTAAAGGTACATACTGCCATGGGGTTTAGATTTACTCATGCCTTCAGCAGCCAGAGGGCAAGACCAGCTGTCCATTCCAACGTTCACAGTGTCATCATCTTTAACTGAAACATCCTGGCAGCAGTAAAGTTATAGGGAGGTCAGTGACATGTGTTAATCCACTGATCACTGCCTGGAGTGGATTTGACCGACCTTGCTGGGTAGGAGAATGTCCTCTTGCCTTATAGAATTAGCAAACTATAAATCTTTCAAGATTGGAAAAGGCTGAAGATTAGGGGACAAAAGGATACATGATGTAATGCAAATACCAAGGTTTTTTCCTTCCTTAATAACCACTTTTGAGTATTTATTACAATGTTTTATTCAGGATGTTGCCATCTAAAGTTGTGTCATCACTTCCATTGAAAAAAGTTTCCAACAATATAATGTGGTTTGAAATTTGTGCCTGCAAAGTCTCTTTGATTTTATTTTTTTTTTTAGTTGGCACAGACACTTTTACATTCTAAATTTAATTTACAATGAGCAATGTCTTAATTATTTTGGCTTGGCTATATTAGTACATTTTCAAAAAATAAAAACCTGACAGTCAAGCTTATATGAAAATGAGAAATGGGCCTGAATCAAATCCCAGGAGAAAACTCTAAGTAGGAAGTTTGCAATCGGGCTATCCATCTGCCTCTGAATCATGTAATAAGATTTCATCTTTAGAATGGGCTAAATCTAAACTTCAGATTCAAATCCCTGAGATGAAGTTACTTCTGATCAAAACAATTATGAATGCTTGAGATGAAGGTGGGACAAAAATGTTACATCCAAATTGTCAGCATGTTTTCTGTGCGTGGGCTAGATCTCTGTGGATGTCAATGGAATATAACCTGCAGAAGATGAGCAGCCTGGCCACACACAGGAAGCAGCTCAGGTGTGGTGGCTCATGGTAGGAATAAAAGTCAAGAGCCTTGAACTCAGCTTCTCCAGGTTTCACTGGGGCAATTTCTTGCCTCCAACTACAAAAGGATCATTTCTTTTCCCTGTTATTGTAAGCACAAGATGATTCCAATATATTGTTGTGAATATGGTGTCTTATTCTAGAGTATATGAATTCCTCTTCACTTAAAGTGCCTCTTCTTTTACCTTCAAAGCAGATATGGAAAGAGAATTGGAAGACTTCAACAACGTCTTCTTCAGTCCTTTTCTTAAATGACGTTTGAGATTTTTGCCTTTTATGCTCCCTCTCCCCACATTATTTGGAAGTAAAAAATGCTAGCAACTCATCTGGCTGCCTATTCTCCTGCAGGAGTCAAGAATGATTTCACTGGAATGATACAAAGAATTAATTTCATCCTATACTGCTGTGACATTATTTTCATCCTTCTCCCTGTTCTTTGTGCATTGCTGCCTTGAAACTGTGCGGTGCCATGGGTCAAGACTTCTATTTATATTTTTTGGTATATTTTTGAGAAAGCTTTTTGCATTCTCCCACATCTCCAAGGTTCTCTGGTTATCCAGAATAAAACATGTTGAAGTGCTTAAGAACTTTTATGAGGCAATTCTGGGCAGGTAATAGCTACAACACTTTCCCATAAGATCATTCTGTTAGCAGTTTTGAATACGTTGTGTGGAGATTCGAGTAGAAAAAGAACTTCAGGGTGTCTTTTATCATCACGGAGAATTCTTTCTTTTGCATGCCCTTCTAATAATGTTTCTGGATCACTCTAATAAGACAGTTGTGGCCATCCTCTTTCTTTAAATCATGTGAAATCAGTCTTCTGCTTACCAAAAAAAAAAAAAATTGAAAATAACAACTCACACCTTCTTTTTACAAGGAAAGTGCTATCAAGTTGCCCTCTGACAAAACACAATCAAGTTGTACCTCCATTTGGCAGGAAATCTTGCTTCCCTTCCATCCAACATCCAGAGTTTTTCTCAAGGAAATGTTTTTTTTGCAGAGGTTATAAGAAAGTTGGATGATCATTCTTCTGGTTAAAAGTTTCCTATCTCCTGAAATATTCAAGATCAGGTTGGATGGGAGCTCTGAAAAACCAGAACTAGTTAAAGATACCCCTGATCACTGCAAGGGTTTGGACCAGATGACTTTTGGACGTTCTTTCCAACCCAAAACATGATATGATTCTGTGATTCTAAAGAGTGTTATATTCAGTGTCATGCACCACTTTCATGATATTCCTGCATTTCTGGAGTGTGTAGCTGGTTATCCCAATATATACTCTGGTGCCACAGTATCTTACAGACTTGACAGTTGAATGTTTATCAACTGTTGAGTTTAACTCAGTCTTTGGATCCTACCCTTCTCAAAGTCAACTTGATTTTGGGTCACTACTCTCATCTTTCTGTCTGGCATTGACAGTGCCGAGTCCTTGTCCTTTTGTTCATTTTGGGGAAGTATGACTTCATGAAGGAAAAGTTGTGATTGACAGCAGAGAAACAATTAGCTGGATCACAGGCACGATTTGTGGGCAAGAAAAAAGATTGTGCCCAAAACACACAAACCACAGACCATGGTGCTCTAATTTTACCTTTTGCTGCTGCACATTGTACCACTGTTTGAACGTTTCAACAACATATGCATAAGGTCTCCAGACTTCCGTTAAGGTTACTATATTAACTCTCTGGACAAACCATGACTGCTAAAGTGAGGAGGTAATGACTTTGCAAATGAAAATGTTAGACTCCTCCATTATTGGTAGGAAATGCAAGAGAATTACAAATCTACAGAATAACAAACATCACTATGTCAACTTTCTGCCACATTTAAAACTCTGGCCTTCTGCCATTTCTGTCCATCTTCTCTCAGTTCAACCTTCTCCTTTTTAGTATAGTATCTTTATTTGACTAAAGGTCATGCCCATTTTTAAAGTTCACCTTATAAACCTTTTTCTCTTCTTCTCTCATTCTGCTAGAGTTCTATTTTCTTAGAGAGTGACCTGCTACTATGGAGATCATCAATTGTGCATGGTCTTTTCATTTCAGACCAGACATTGAGCTCAGTTTTCATAGAAGTTAATATGGTCTCTGCAGTACACCAGGAACCACATAATCAGGGTGATTTTTCATTCATAGTTCAAGACTGAAGATGCAAAACAAATGAACGCAGTGATTCTTATTTTTCTATGTGTAGTGTGTCAGTGTGTGTTATAGGCAGTAGCAAAGAATTGCAGCAGTGTGCTTCAGCTTATAGCTTACAACTGAGTAAGGAGTTCATCAATATTGCAAAAGATAAATCAGAATAAAAAAGAAAATGTCCTAACAGGTTAGCTCTTCTAACTGCTTAGTGGAAGCCTGTATTGCTTTGAACTGTTACCATTTATTTGGCTAATGCATCATCCTCTGAAAGTTGGACCAGGATGCTCTTGTTGAACCACTGGAATTACTCACTTTGGAGTTGAGTAATGTTACATCGTATTCTTTCGGGGCCATTCATTCCAAAAGAAAAGGACCGGAAATATCTCCCTATTTCCTGCTCCTCATTAAAATCATTGACAGAAAATTACTGGTCCTGGACAACAATGATCTGAATGAGGCCAGTGTGAAAACCTGGAGGAGGGAAGAACCACCAATAACAACTCTGCTTTTACTATACAAAGCACGCTACACCAATAATCATTAACAGAGAGAGTGGGATGGGAAAAATGCATTATAAACCATATCCTTTACTATAACACTGTCAAGGCTACTTCTGTACTGATTTTTATCCCTTGTCATCCCTTTGAATATTAGCAGGGCTGCATCAATAACAATTCTATGAGAAAATGTAGCTTGATGCTTGACTTTTGCTACCTGAGGATGTAATAGACTTTACTTAAATGTGTTAGATTTCATATACTGCCAAAAGTAAATCAGTAAAGTATATAAATATGACCTACCTCTCTCCTTCTTCTTTTTGCATTTTTTTAATGAAATATTTTTAATGGATTGTAGATAGATCTCTGCTAAGACCACAGTAGCTGCGGTAAGTGGGTTAGAACTCACCTCCCTGATCTTTCTTCTTCACTATCTACAGTGTGGATGATCCCCTAAACCTGAAATCTGTGGGGAGAAGTAAGAGCTCCGAGAATGGCTATTCAGCTGACTAGTTCTAAGCATTTAATTTAACCTGAGATAAATCAAAACCCCAGAAGTGTCCTTTCTTGACACTGACTACAGTAAGAATTTGTAGGGACCAGTTTAGACGTAAACATCTATATTTGGCCAGATGGAACCCATCTGGCTCTCTTTATTTATGCGTATTGTCCTGAAGGCATCTAATTGCAAATGTTAAGCAACTAACAATAGTAACAAATTATTTACAGAAACTATAGCAGCATCAGGCTTTTTCTTGGACACAGTGGTGTGTGCTGTCACTGGCCACAAGGCTCTACACATAAAAAAAATATTCAAGCCTGTATGAATTCCTGGAAAGTTAAATAAGGTTTTCCACTTTGAATCTTCGTTGCAAGTAAAACATTGGAAGAAGTCATACTGGTTTTTTATCTATTATTCCCACCTACATACCACCATTTATAGCATTTAATGGTTCTGAAAAAGAGTTACAACTGTTATGGCGAAGAACTCCCTGTCATCTGCTATTCAGGAGAAAAGAAAGGATGATCACGTTGGCACACAAGCTCCAAAGACAGTCTATATAGACTGAGCAAAGGGTTATCTCCACTGTTTAGGACAGTATGATCTTGTTAGCAAGGTTGGGGATGCAATCACAGCTCCAGCTCCATGTTCATACTGCTCAGTCTGTGCTGCACCTGTCACACTCAAATCACATAAACATATTGTGACTCACTTGCCTGACACGTGAATTCTTTTGAAATCTTTCTGAGAAATTTTAAATATTTCGACACCAAGATAGCTGCTTTTCATCGGACTGAGCCACAGTGCAACTTCTTTGGCAAAACTGCTCTAACAATGAGGTTTTGTGCTGAGTGTCTTTGAGAGGTATTTATTACTTTAGGCCATACAGTCTTTTACAGGCCAGCATACGCTCTCATTGTTTTATGTGAAGAAAAAGAATTACACAATATTGGGTTACTGTAAGCTCCCTGGAAGCAAATAGAGAACTATTGTGTAATAACAGATGTTATTGTATAGCATTTTTCAACATGTACTATAGACCAAGACAAAACAAGAGCACACTTTGTGTTAACATGCCTGCAAGTCAAGGCTGTGTTTTCCTCAAGTACTTCTTAGTAAAAAGAAAAATTATATCAAATTTCTAACACAGATAACACTGATAAAGACACTAAATGGTAATTTAAAATATTGGCAGTCACTGAGTGACATAAATAGGGGTAATCTATAACTGCTAATAATATCTGAAAGTTTTAGATTAAATGAAAATAACTTTCATTCCTTTCACTGGCTACAGCACTGGAATGCTGTGAATCTGCCTCGAGGATAGCTGTGAAGGGTAACATAACCAGGACAGGGAGACAGTGTCACTCATGAAGTGAAATGGCACATACTCTGACAGCAGATGCAGGAGGATATTTGAAAGGAGGTAACATGTTTTGATTTTTTTTAATAAACACCTGGATTTTTTTCCCTCCGTTTACTGAACACTAGATTCAGATGCCTACTCAGTTAAACTGGCTTTACAAAAAGCTACAGAGAAAACCACCAGTGCTACCGCTCAACTTGCATTGAGACACAGGATGAACCTGTTTTCTGAGAACCGTGCTGCGTCCTTGGAACACACAGCGATGAAGGGAGGGTTGTTTAAATAAACTGAGACACAGTTTCAAACCTCATACTCTTATTAGTAACCCACACATCCTTCCCTTGTCCTGTTTCCATCTGCATGAACTCAAATCTTAGGACATTTTTTAAAGCACCCAAAAAAGAGCACAGTGTGAGCTTAAATTTGATATGTCTAAAGAAGAAATCCCCACAAAACATGCCTAGTTCTGGCTTATTTTTAGTTTCAACAGAAATCAGTTTGGCTGATCTACTTACTGTGAAACAGCAGTCATAGCTGAGCTGGAATTTTTTCTGCTTTTACCCATGTTGAATATTTTTAAGCCTGTAGCTTCTAGTAACACACCAATAAATCTAAATGTACTAATTTGCCCTGTTTCTCAGCTTACAGATCACAGAATAACAATTAATTGCAGTTAATCTGCTTCAGTCATGAATTTACCTGTGGTTATTTCAGATAACTCCAACTTGTATTTCATTCTGTTCTGAAAGGTTTTTTTTTCCCTTAACTGATATGTATCAGGCAGAATTAGAATAAATGTGGCAACTGTCAGTATAAATTAAGATCTTCTAGTTTCCACTCCTTCCACTTCTGTAGTTTTACTGTAAGTCTATCCCGTTTCATTTGAAATACTTTCAGAAACATTTTCTTGGTTGGTTACTTCAGGCACATCAGCTTCCTCTTTTAAACCTTCAAGTTACAGTCTTTCAGGTTGTTCTCCTTCTTCAGTTTCTTGTCTTTCCACACCAGTAAAATGTTACCTGACCTCCACCTGCAAGACAGTCAGTTGAGGCAGCTGAAAGTTTGTAACTGGTGCGGTTACCTATTCGCTGTGGCCCATGTTCCAGCATTAGCTGATGTGAAAACAATGTTCCTTCTGTCCCAAATGATCCGCATCTAGACCATTCGTTAGCCAAATTTTACCAAAATTAGCTGGAGGATTTATTCTTGCTACCCCTGTGTGGAAGGAGCATCCCCACAGCCATTTCAAGATCCTCTTAAAACTTCTCTTCCATGACAGCTTCAAATAACACAATAAATGTTGACCTAACAGCCAAAATTATTATTTTCATTCTGCCAATAACAAACTCACTGCCATCTGTGTTTGATACATTCGTCTACAGCCTCTACTACCATACCCAGGTTTCAAGATCTCAATGTACAGGACTATCTTTCATTTCACATTTTTACAGCACCTAAGTGGGCCATGTTACCTATTGCCAGCCATGGGTGGCAATTCAAGCAAAACTTGAATAAGATCATCCAAGGAAAAAAGAATATCATGTTACTCATATAGTTATATATGCTCTGTGGGACAGCTTCTCATTTCAGCCACAACAGTGTAAATCTGGAATAATTCCACTGGAAAGCTGCTCTTCTTCACCAGAACATGGTGTATTGTATCTACTGTTTGCTGTTAAATGTGAGGGATGACTTTTCCATTTATACATCATTTCTTTCAGCTTTAGTAATATTTCAGGCTTTGCATGCTCGGCTAGCTATGATTCAAATGGCACCAAAATAAATCTCTTCCTCTTTCCTCTCCGCCTTATTTTCTTATTCAACAGAGGAGAAGATGTGCTAATTAAGTCCTTTCTTTATAAAAGACAGATGCACACTTTCAGCAGTTTACCAGAAGTGTCATTTCTAAAAGAATATGGGAAACTGCAAAAAAATCATCACTTCAAATATGCATGCAGGAAGCAGGGATACTTCCTATCTGCTATTCAGAACCACTTCTGCAATACCAGCAGCTAATTTCTATCAGGTTTAACCTACTCCCGGACTTGTCTTGTTCCCATAGAGCTCTATCTCAGTCTAACATTCACCCCGTGTCTGGGTGCATTCTTTCAAAACTGCCAGCGAATATTGAGAAGGTCTTGTGGCTGGCAGCGATACATACTGATGGCTCACGGAAGTTTGAAGTGCGCGGGAGGGCTGGCTTTCATCAGATGTGTAGAAGGGAGGAGGAGGGTGGATGTGGGTTGCAGTGGTAAGTCTCAGGTGGCAGGGACCTGGGCAGAAAGGGGGAGGGAGGCTGCTGGGCGCAGTGCAGAGGCTCGCGATGGACGTATTCAGTGGATGTGCTGCTTTGGAGCAGGAAAGATCATGGGAGGTTTAGGTCGAGAAGAGGGAAGTGGTGGGAGCTCAGAGGTAGTAAGGGGCTCTGGTTTAGAGGCAGAAACACACACAAACCTGCTCATTCCTTATTCCAAAAGTTTTCATCTTTGCTAGTAAGAAACTCTTACTGCTGACTGACATTACAAGTTGTGAGGAGTGCGCCTATTTTTAATAAAATTGTATTTATTTAATAAATGAAAGCTCCTCCAAATTTAAAAGTTCGGGTATCAGTTGAGAAGAAGAATTAACACACTACACTCAACCGTAACAAAAGAATGGTGATCCAGGTCATAAAATACACTCACCTATAAAAAGATGAGGAATCTCCACCTCGAGGATTATCTTTGGACGGCTTCCCAGACCGAAGGGGAGATTGGAAAATCCCGACTGCAGCCTACTGCACACGAGGCAACTCCAAAGATGGCCACAAAAATCCCACTGGAGTATGAGCTGTGGTCAATCGAGCCATACTGACCTCGCATTGGCTGCCAGCCAACCTCCTGGGTATATTCTCAGGCTCGTGAGCCAGTTCCGAACCAGCTCATGTTCTAGCAGATTCTCTGAAATATGCCTGACTCACAGCTAAAGGGGAATGCACCTGCCACACAAGTCAAGTAACATCATCAGTTATTGACAGTGCTGAGTCCCAGCTGCAGTAAGAGCTGGGCGTTTTCAGAGCAGTGTGATGTGTTACAGAAAAATTCATGTGAAGTGTTGAAAGTCTTCAGGCTGTTCTGAGACTCTGAGAAGTCAGGTGCTGAAGGAGTTAATATTGGTAGAAAACCATAAATTTCTCTCAAATGTGCTTTATTTAATAACTTATATTTTGCATTTGTAATAAAAGATTGAATAATATTCAGGAATAAGCGACAATGCCACTGATTTTTTTTAATTTAATTTACTTCCAGACAGATGTTTCCTAAAATTTCTCCAGTTAACTTAAACAACAGAACTAGTACCTTTTTCTCTCAGATTTCAAGGTATTCTCTTCAGTGGCCATGAGAGAGAGAAGAGCATCATACCACAAAGAAAGGCACTTTGGTAACCCTATTTGTTTATTTCTGGTAACATCCATTTGGCAAGTCAGTAAACAAAAATAACAACCAACCACAGTAATTCTTCTAAAAACAGAAGAGTAAATGATGTTTCATAGAAAACAGTAAAATAATAGCAACAGTTTCAATGCCTAATTAGAAATTGTAACTAGTTTGATGATATTGTAACTGAGGGAGTTTTTCATTGGCAGAGAAAGCACTGAGGCTGCCAACACAGCACTAGAAGCTGACTTCTGAAAGCTTTAGGGATGTACTGGCGCACGAACGTGTTTCTGAACCTGTCTTAAATTTCTTGGTGCCGGTTATCTTTTCAGATCTGTGCAATTTTCGACATAGAAACCACACTATGCAAGTATTTTATGCTTCCAATGTAACTATAAAAGTTAAAGTTTAAACTGTGTCCTCTCCAAAAGCACGTGAGAACCTCCAGTAAGACAAAGTATTGGCTATGGCCAAATATTAGAAAGAAGCTCCTAAGATCTATAAATAAGCAAAACCTGACAGATTAGCTGAAAGGAGCAAATGCAAGTCTTTGCCGACTCAAATATTCAGTCCTGCTACTAAATAGTGCTTTTATGAAGAAGTAATAAACTATATCCACTAACTGTCAATGTCTCTATTCTCGACTCCATGTTATGAAGATCAGTATCTAGGAATAAACTTCCTCTAAGATAAAACAACAAGACTGCAAGCTTTGGAGACAATACCAACATTGTCCCTATAACTGAAGACACTAATCCTTAAGCATTTTAAAGAATATAGTGTATTCTTCAGATTGTATCTAACACAATTACACTTTGTTAAAAATTGGCTCTTGCTAATACGGAGTATGAAGGGGTAGATACAGTTCTAGCTTTTTTTTCTTTTCTTTCAAAAGAGCGAGTGGCCTCACTTTGCCCTCAGATTATGTTTGATTGTCTTCCCAAAGCTGCATGCATGTACATTAAGGGATATTTTTCCATATGGTTTTAGGAAGCTTGGTAAAGTTAAATATATTTTCATTAAATTAGTGACTCTGATGTAGATAGCTGGCGTTAGGTTATTACAGTTTACGTAAATGAATGAAGACAATATAAATTTAAGCTATATATCAAGAATATAAAAAGAAAAAAAGAGATCATGTTAGAATAACTGCTTCTGCCAGTAATGCAGCTGGCAATACAGCTGTGACTTTGCAGAAAATAACTTTTATCTCCAGTCCTCTTATGCAGAGCAACAATTAAGTAAAATAGAACCATATGGCATTACTGATGGGAAGGGTTTCTTTGAAATTTTTTTTACTTTAAAAAAAAGGAAGAATGTGAAAGTGTGTCTTTATGTGCACTGGTTCCACTAGATCAATGTCAAAAAGTGAAGGGGACAATACAGCAATCTGAGACTGATAAAACATAATTGGCTCTGCTCTGCCTGTGGCACGTGCAGAATTTATGCTACTGCGTAGTTTGAGCTACTTATACAATGCGACACATCTAACTACTTCCAGCTCCAGCTTTGTCACACCCACTGGTGCTTCCTGCTTGTGCGCTACCCTCCATACAGCACACTGGGCATGTCCATCTACTCCACAGCCACAAAGTCAGGCTGGGCTGCAGCTCTGCTGATGCTAAACTGCTCATGGAAAGCAAGCACAGGTGCTCCGACAGCACGACCTGCAGCTTTTGGAGGGCAGACTGCATTTGTCGTCTGTGTGATGCATCTGTACCATAGTTGCATGGTGCAGAACATCATCCACGCAATAAAGATGCACCTGGCACATTAGGAAGGTAGCATGGTGGGGTGCAATTTTTACTTGGCACCTCTAAGGCTGCAGTGCAACCCCAGTAGCCAAGCCCAGTGGTGAATATGGAAGGTGCTCCCTATTGATGAGCTCCTACAAAAAAATGTTTTGCTCTAAAGGTGACAGAAAGCAGAAAGCTGTTGTTATTGGAAATAATGGCTGTTGGTATGAAAAAGTTTTCCAAATTTTTTAATTTATTTCAGAAAAAGAAATAAAACTAACTTTTTTCTCTGTTTTTATCAAAGCAATTTTTTTCTTGTGCAATGATAATTTGCGACATCAATTCAGCATTAGAGAAGACTGATATTAGCAAATTTTGAGGGCTTGTTCATACACACAAGTGAGTTTGATGTAGGTGTAATACAGAAATCAGCTTTCTGGGAACAAGAGGAACTTGTGGCACAGAAAAACTGTTTTGGCACAAGATGTGGTTTACCCATTTCTAACCTCCTAACTGTTGTAATACAAGTCAGCGTGAAGAAGTAAGTGGAATAACTCTCTTAGCCGTTCACGTTGTGAAGTCGTTATAAAGTTGGCTGTCGGGCTACAAGTATTTGCTCACGTAACGAGTCTGTCAGATTTGAGAATATCATGTGGGTCTGAGACAATCATCGGAGGGCTTTGGTTCTTGTCAACTTGTGACTTACACAACCCTGTTCCCATATGTTTTGCATTATTTGAAAGAAAGCTGGATCCGTTTTACTTCAGATGAATTCTAAAAAAGATAAACATGTATAAATCTGAGAAAGAAAAATAATTTGGTATTTTGTCTTGCAAGACTGGACCCCTGGGATGGGGAGAAAGGCATCTCACCCAACAGGAGCAGTACTGGTGTGGGCTAAAGATTATACTCTAAACGCCACCACGGAATGTAAAATTGTGGTGATACAAACTTGCCTTCTCAGTCCAGCCTGAGGGTTAGGTTTTATCTCATTTTCATTTATGACAAGACTTCTGGATCAGCTCTTATTTTCTCTGTTCTCTGTGTCTCAGTCTCATCAAAGCCAATATCATTTTTCAGCACATGGAAATATTCCCTCTTTCCCCCTGATCAGCGTTTCATGACAAATAAGGAAATACGTAGGTCTCTTCGAAGCACAAAAAGCCAGCTTTCTGTGAAGTATCCATTTTGATTTTAAATTAATGTGAAAAAAAATGTGTTCTCAGTGTTCTGTGAGGAAAATCTAACCCCCAAAGTACGTCAGAATTTAAAATTGCACTGGGATTTTTAGGGTGGGGGGGGTGTCTTTTCCTGAAGGGTTCTATAGCCAAGAAAACCAATAACATTTTGTTGGAATAAGTTTGTTTGTTTTGAATTGGGCTGACTCAGACGATAAACTTCACAACTTTGTTGTTTCTTAATTGTGTTGCACATCTTTTGCCAAAGGTTCTTGCTGATAATCAAAGCAACAGTCACTCCTTGCAGTCTGTGAGACAAGTTTCGGTTGCAACTCTGTGGATGCTCAACCAAAGTATATAATTGAGCACAAAAGGGTAAATCTGAAGCCAAAATCTGTGTCTGTCAGAAGCAGGTACCACTTCATTTCAGTCTGCTATTGTACCAGTCCCTACATGTCTAGGACCCTGGAACAAGGTGATGCGATGTCGATGAGGTCGTCAGGAGCTACTCTTAAAGGACGAACATGCAGGATTTATTGTCTTATTTGAGAAGATGACTGAAACTCTCACCTGCAGTTGGACATTTTGGGTTTTATTAGGTGGGAAGAGGCTGGGAAGAGATCTTCCTAGTTTGCTTTTAATTTCATAGTGCATTGTATTTCACTATCGCTTGCTTTAACTGAAAATGTGTGATTATTAGCTGGTTATTACCCTAACTGCAGTGGGTCAAAAAGGAAAATTGCCACTGGAAATAAATGGAGTCTGGTTCCAAGACACATTTGAATATTTCATTGCTTGTTTTACCCTGAATTTGAGATGAAAAGTTAAAATATCGAAATTGTTCTTCACGGGAAAGGCTCCAACTAGTTGTGAGTCACTAACTGATCAATATTACGTTTTGATATACTTTTCTGAAAAATGTGTTGTTAGCTCTGGATCTCAGTGCTTCTGTTTGGTTTATTGAACAACGAAGTGTGCCTGGTATTCACAATCAGTTTCACATTAACTGTATCACTCCCAGAACCTCACTGATCTATGCAAGCTTCATTACTTAGGAAAATCTATGGTTTTTCCACATAGATCGGACTTCTTAGCTACAGTATTTTTCCTGCAATGTATTATCAGCTTTATCAAAGGGAGATCTTAAACATTTCATTTAAAATCTGAATGTTTTGCGTCAAGCCAACAAACTAGTAATGCCAAAAACACAAGAAAGTCTGGGTTGGACCGACCTAAAGCAAAATTTTAAGCTTCAGTTTTCCCAACAGATTTTTTTTTTTTCTGTAACATTGAAATTTACTCATGTAAAAGTGAACAGTACACTGACAAAAATGGGTCATGAGCTCTCATGTAACCCATGTGTATGAACTACCCAAGCAATAGGTATAGTGTGTTATACTGGTTATTTCCCTTTGGATGTTGGGGATACAGATATATTTATGGAAATTGGAGATATATATGTATATATATGTATTTGTACTCATTTATAACATATGTACATAGCAGCTTTTGTGATGTTTTTTCTCGTTACTTAAGGTTAAAACACATCAGAGATAAAAATGCCATGTGTGTCCTTATAACAATACAATGGAATAGAACCAAGACTTTCTCATTATTCTGAAATGAGAAACTCCACCAAAATTTTTTTGGATGGTTTATCACACTGACATTAGCATTTCTGAATTGTTGTATTTTCATAAGAGACTTTTAAAACCAGTTTTTATCTCTCTCTTGGTAGCAAAAGACAGTCTGAAACTAGTGAATGTATGTTAGAAGATGTTTACTTGAACTTTTTAAAACAAACTGTTCATCTTGGGTGTAACAGAAATGCTCTCTTTTTCTATTACTGTTCCCATGTCACTCTCCAGTAACTGGCCAACCAAAACACCTACTTACAAAGATGAACTATACCATTGCAAGCTCCTTGGCTGCTCTATCATTGTATTTTAGTCGATAAATTTGCATTTAGCGCTTAATTTGTTCAGTATGCCTTACTAATTTGGCAATATTTATTTTGGCATGTAAAATAGAAGACAGCTGCTTTAAATGTCCTGCTAAGTTCTTTGTTTTGTTTTGAGAAGTGTTTTTTTTTCTTTTTCTCTTTTTTTTTTTTTTTACCCTTTTCTTTTTCCTTCATAAAAGGATCTAGGATATGAAAAAGCTCCAGTGTCGTGGACAGGGCTGAGTTTCCTGTTTATGAGTCACCATAAATATGAAAGGTGCTGGTTGACATTTCTCAGCTGAGGGATTCAACACAACTCTGTGTTGAGAGCAAATCCCCAAGCAGGGTGGTCTTGCATTGACTTGTCGACCTTGTACATTGTTGAACGGAATCACTTTTAAAAAACAGTAGTTAAAGGAAAAATCAGCTTCTCTAGCAGCCCTTCTTAGTGTTACTCTATTTAGAAAAGTGTGTTATTGTATCTTTGCTGTGTAGGAGTGATTGTTGAATCATGTTTTTTAAAGAGGGAGGAATTAGCAGCATGCACTTGGATTTATTCCTCATTTGTAGAGCCCTAAATTTCCCTCATTTCCTAGTGGTTTTATGTTCCTTCTCAAGACTCAAGTAGCCAAAGCATTGTGCAACTGTTGCTAATGGGCAACCAAGGTAAACACAAGTGAAATTTTTAATGTATTTTGTGCTCACATCTGTCTGGCGTGTCTCTCAACCACACCAGTGCTTTCACAACAAGCATTTACTTAGGCAATTAATTACAGGTGCAAAAATTAAAATGTTGATTCAGTTAATTTCTGCTGAGAACATGGAAGTTAGATATAGGAGATGGGTATGAAGCATATACATTGAGGTTTGTGGTTAGATATGACTGAGCCATAAGTAAATGAGTGTGTCATTGGAAAGAGTGTCACTGAACCTGCCTGCACCCCAGTCTGTTTAAGATACAAATTACCTAGGAGTGTCAGTTTTCTATCTAATCTCTAGCATTCTTGGGTTTAGCCTTAAACAGCCCAGGGGCAGTCCCCTTCATGGCAGCATGATGCTGCATTATATCAGTAATTAAAGCAGTAGCAGATATAAAGCATACAAGAGCATAGAGGGGGAAGACAAAAATTATATTTCCAGTAACATCAGAGGAATACACTGCTGTTTGTGTATATTTTTTAATACATCTGAAAAAGAATGTTTTATGTGATTGCCACTATAGTAAGAAAAAGATATTCTGAGAAATTTAACATTATTTGGTTTTATTCTACATGTTCAAGGAAAAAAATTATTTTTGGTCAATAATGCTTGAAAGATGGGCACCTTTCAACAAGAATTAGACAAGAATTGCGACAAGAATTAGATAGAAAATTAAGAAGGTGGAAGGAGAAGGAGGAAGAGGTAGAAAAAATATTTGTATAAAAGAAGATGACAGATGAGACCAACGAACAAGTGTGTGTGGAAAGCTAGATTGGAATAATGACTGTCAATGACTAACAACAGTCATGGGTAACTTTTCTAGTTTCTGAAGTCTAACTGTATTGCCTTCTTTAAAATTTGATGATGGCAAAAAACACATAAATAAAACCTGAATGGCTACTCTCTTAGTAGAGATACAAGTTCGCTGTATTTATTAGCAGTTTTGGAAGAACTACTTTTTTTTTTCCTTTTCTCCTTCTTTTTTTTTCTTTTTTTTCCCCCCTAGATCGTGTCAGCTAACATATGCAGGCCCTGTTCCAAAGAATGAAGGCTTTTCTTCTCTCTTAGCCAATGTCTGGCCAAATAGCTCAAGCACCAAAATTTTATAACCTCTATCCTGATCTTACCTTTCTTACTTGCACTTGTACTATGGACAGAGATGGTCTTTACGTTACTGAGTAAGAAACAGAAAAAAAATATCTAAAACCGTTTTGGGTGTTCATGTGATACATATAATTCTGTAAGTAAATGCATTAAGAACACAGAAATATCATGATACTACCTATGAAATCCTCACTGCTATCATAAATCACTTTTATTAAGTGTTACATGAACCATCATCCAAATAGATTCGAAGCTATAAGCATTCATAGGACAGTTTTCTTAAAAGTAAAATTATCATCCTGGATAAATGTTCACAGAGTTAGGACACAGAACTTTAATTTTTGTTGGAGTAGGAGAAAGGAAAGTACATTATTTCCCCCTTTTTTTGTTTTCTTCTTTTCCCTAATATGTCAGCTCCTCTATTCACTGTTACATATGTCCATTTATACTTCTCTAAATAAAATTATTTTGAAAATACTACATCAGGAATTTAGCAGCATCAAGGAGTCATTCCTCCTCCCATGTGATTGAAAATAAATATTCAGTGAAATGGTGCCAGGGTCAAATAGCTTGACTGCCAACATCTGCCTATGTCAAGACAAAACATCCCAGGATACTTTCATATTTTGAAAGAGGTAATCTGTTTTTCTTTCCCAGTTTTTGTCCAAGTCTTCCTTTGATTTATAAGGACTGAGTAAGTGGGTAATAGTTTTACACAACTCCCTGCAATATATTCACAACAAAGGAGAAAACATACTATTCAAATGAACAGCAGATTTCCAAAAAGGCATAGTTGGCCCCACTCTATTTTGTGCATCTAAATGGCTGCTCAATTTCTTCCTCTCCACAATGAGATACAGTATTCATAATATAGTGTAAAGTAATAGGACACAAAAAGCTGAAACACAATTTGCGTGGAAGCCCCTTAGGTAGGCATATCATGCTGCAAAGTATACATTTTATTTCTCATATTAGTTATTCCATTTTTCATGTACGCTCTGATTATATCCCTCTAAATGAACATGTAGTAAGAGATATTTTAAAGGGAAATCTTAATTAAATATTACTGGCCTGTGAGCTGAGCCTAGCATTCTTCGGTTTCAAGTAACTGTTATATAAGATAACACACTTTGTTTACCAGTCATTTCATTCCTTACAATTAAATACTACATGAAATAATTCCAAGTAGGTGAAAAGTCAACTCTGAAATACCCTGTCAATAAAAATAATTCCATATAATTTACTTGCATTCTATGTTTTATTGGCCAAATTGTGACTCTTGGGAAATAAGAGCAAAACTTACCTTAACTGTGGAGTATTTCCTGGTTTTAAGAGATTAGCTGAAGTTTTTTTTAAAACTGTTATCAACTGCTGAATTGGGCAGAAATGTAATAGGGATAGGATTCTGCAAATATTTCAGGGAAATTATTCGGAGTAGTTTCTGATAGCAAATTTGTAAAGAAACAGAAAATACATTTCTTTTGATGGTCTGACAATGATAACACGTAACTCTGAATCCCTGCATGCTCTATTGATATGACCCATAAAAGGCCCATGGTTCCATCTCTTGTTTGTATTCTTCATTTTATTATCATTCTCTCTCTAAGGTCAGCAGTACTGGTCTCACAGAGACCATTAGCATGCTTTTGCTTATTTAATTCACTAACTGCTGAAGTGCACACTGCTTTTAGTGGCACTCATACAACTCCAAGCACTGAAAGGTTTGGTTTCATGTACTTGAACTCAAGTGACACAAATATTTCAGTGGTGAATCAATACTGAGAAAGGATGGTCAGTAAGGTAGGGAGTGTTTATAGAAGACGTTTCATCACTACTAGTAAAACATGTCTTATTGTTAGTTCAGGAGGTGCTGGTATTTAGCTCTTTGAAGGAGGCTTCTGACAAGCCAGCAACTTTCAGCTTGCTAGTAAAATAAAATTTTAAAAATTACATGAGGTTAGAAATATAGGTTTTTTTGCAAAATATCCATGGATTAACCATTTAGGAATTCTGGTTTCCATAAAAAGAGGCTTCTTCTGTTCCCTCATCATCAGGAACATTGACTGTATGGAAAAGTTGATCATAAAGAACATTTGACTATTTCATTTGACCTGATTATAAATTAATATTTGTTCTCTCCCTACAGAAGTCATGTCATAACTTTTTTAGGAGCACCTGGAAGTTGACGGTTGTCTCACATGCTAATCCTGACTGAATTCCTGTTCACCTGCTCCAAAAACAAGCTCCTAACACTGCATTAAAACTGAAATGCCCATAGCTGTTAAGGCAGTTCTGATACAGAAATGGCATTTTAGGGAATTTCTTCTGCTCTAAAATACCGATTTCTCTACTGTATAAAAAATCCATATAATCCACACTAAAGACAATTAACTGCTTTTTGTGGCACTTCTTCACAACAAAATCACCTTATTTAATTTACTGAGAGCAGATAGATTAAAAAACAGAAAAAAATACTAGAAACTGCTTCTGTACTTTAGTGTGGTACCTGGAGAGGTTGCAAGGCAAATGAAAAGCTATTTTTGGTTTCCTGTTAACCCCAAGAGTGTTTCGGAGGAACTGAAGCCCCTGGAGCACACTTCTGGCTAATCTTGGGTAATATAGCTGGCGGAGGGACCAAAAGAAGATTACAGTTATAAAAAAACATGGAGGTCTTTGCCAAGAAATGCAAACAAAAAGGAAATATTTTAAGAAAATAAACAAAGCTACTGAGTAAAACATACACAGAGAGGAAAAAGGAACAAAAGAACATTTGAGTCTTGATGTCTTAACATTTTGTGGCAACATATGTGATAGTCCAGCCAGAGTGTGTGAAAGAATGTTACAGCTGTGTAAGCTATGAGATATCCACATACGCCTTGAGATCAGCAAGCCATCAGGAAAGCCCACCTAGTTTGCCAGCTTTGCAGGTCTTCTCTGATTCTACTAAAAATAATAAGTTCCATCCACTCCCGTCCATGTGATTGCACAAGCTACACAGCAAGTCAAGGGGCTGTTTGCAAAGGCTGCTTTAAATAGAAACCCCTATTCCTTTTCCAAGGTGCAATAGTTTATAGCAATTTCCTGAGGCTATAAAACATGTATTTTAAAAGAAGACAATCTTCTTCTGTTCCACCTAGCCTGTGCTATTCTAGTTTTATCATGGCTGTCTGCCAAGGACCAGCAAGTGGCTATTAGAAACAGAAGGCTATCGCAAATATTCAGTCAGTTGTACGGCAGGCCATGGCAGGTGAATAGTGTTATATAGTGCACTAAGGGGAAAGAACGAGATCAGCTGATATTACAGACAAAAAGAAATACCCTAGAGTAAGAATCCTTGCAGGCCAAATTCTCCATTCATCCCCATGGTTATGACTTCCAGACTGTGGCTATACCATCAGAGAACTTCATCTGGAGCCTAATTTCAGATCGGACACATTGCCCAGACACTGCCTTATGCTGTGACTTCTATTGAGAGCAAGTCATCTGCTCCCCTCTCCCAAACGGTCTTCAGCTCTGGTCCTACAGACAAAACTGCCTCCAGCTCATTGTCTTAGCCTTCGTTGGGACCAGCTTGACAGCAGTGCCCAAGGACCTGTGTAGAATCTACAATACCATGGTGTTAAATGTTGTGTAATTCCTCCAGAAATTTATAAAAAGACACCTGTCTTTAAAACTGAATTAAACTAATTGAAGATTCAGAAACAATATCTTAATCTTTCATTTCCCCAGGCTATATGTTCTAGGATATTAAGGCAGAATAGACAATTGAAAGAAAACAGGCTGTGGAATTAAAAGACAAAATATTCCTGCAGATGCTGTTTACTTTAATTATATAACTGTAAAGGATGTCATAGAAGTTTCTTTTTAGAGTCTTACAAGAAAACAGTTTTTGTGTTTTGTCAGATTAGCAGTAATTTATAAAGAGATTCCATTCTAGTTAACACAATTCCAGCTGATTTTTTCAAAGTAGCTCAAATGCAGTTTAAGTTGCTCAAGAATTTAGAGCTCTGAAAAATTTTCTGCTGTCACTATGCAATACAAAATATCTTATAGCTCTGCTGCAGTAGAAGTCCTCCAGAGCTGTCAAGAGAACTTTGCTGAAGAAGTACAATATCAAAATCTTTGTAGTATGTCAAAGAAAATAAGACAGAGAGAAGGAAATCAACTTTTTGTATATTCATAACCTATCTTTTATTCTTTCACTCTTTCTAAACTATAAGTGAACCTTTGTGACATAAGAGTGGAAGATAATCCCTGATTCTCCTGTTCTGACAGGGAGGTTGGACTAGATAATCTCCTGAGGTCCCTTCCAACCTCTTGCATTCTGTGATTCTGTGAAAATTGAGGTCTGGCAAAGCACTGTTGTTACAAGAGTAAATCAACAACAGAGTGATTTTAACTTCTTACGAGCTTGTCCATTTTTTTTTAAATCGCACAGGTTGAGTATAAACTTTTAAATACAAAACATTCAAACCTGGCACATAACTAGAACTGAGAATACAGAAGGGCGTGAAAGATCTGTGACTCAGGAGATCTATTTCTCTAACACACATTTTTCATAAGACAGTCACAAACATATTTAGCTATGTTAATTTACTTTGAATAAAACCATTAATTTTTTACTAGCTTTATAATAAATTTACTATTGTGCAAAGCTGAAATATAGAGTATTCCTTCACTGCCAGAGAGTGAAAGGTTAAGGCTGGATTTTGTTTTATTAGAGACTTCCCATGAGGAATTATTTTACTCGTGGCATTTTTTTCCCTGAAAATGAAGGTAGCAATCCTCCTCTGCCTCACAAGGAGGATAAATGTACTGAAAGACTGTGAAACTTTGAACTTGGATGACAATGAGAAGTTTAAAAATTCATATTTCAGTTTAACTTCTTCTTTGTCATCACCTTGAACGTGTGGATTTTTTTAACTTATACAAGTGTGAGATTCAACTGCCTAAACACAACGAACTAGTAACATTTAAAATTTCCAAAATTTCTCTGTAGATCCTCAAAGTGTCTTGAAAACAAGTCTTATGAGGAGCAGACGAGGGAACTGTGGTTGTTTAGCCTAGAGAAAAGGAGACTGAGGAAAGACCTCGTTCTCTACAACTACCTGAAAGGAGGTTGTAGTGAGGTGGAGGATCAATCTTTTCTCTCACGTATCAAGTGGGTGGACAATTAGGAAATGGCTTCAAGTTGCTCCAGAAGAGGTTTAGACTGAATATTAGGGAAAAAAATTCCTCGTGGAAAGGGTTGTTATTCATTGGTACAGGCTGTCTTGGAAGTGGTTGAGTCACCATCTCTGGAGGTACTTAAAAGACCTGTAGATGTGGTGCTCAGGGACATGGTTTAGTGGTAGACCGGGCATTGATAGGTTAATAGTTGGACTTGATGATTTTAAAGGCCTTTTCCAAACTAAAGGATTGTATGAATTTATATGACACTTGCCAAGGCTGGCAGATATGCTGCAGAGTGGCAGTCTTTCTTGCAATGACAGGGCATCTCAAATGGTTTAAGATGCAATCCCACTCTCCACAAGAAACAACAGGCCCTTAAACACCTCACTCATCTATAGGAACTTACATGGGATCATTTTAGCATCAAACTGAATCTTGCCATAAGTAACTTTTTAAACCCTATGAAAATGCTCCTATTACTGACAAGGGCATCCATATGCTTAAGCTTATGAAGGGCTCAAGTTTTGAAATCTTGGCCTGCGGGAGAAAGGATGGTCATATCTAGCCACATACATGTGTACAAAAATTACACAAACTGCCCTTGCTCTGAAGTTGGTACTGAAATAGAAAAGTAGTCAGTATGCTGGAAAAGAGGTTAAACTAATGTAACAGATATTAGTGCGATCTACTGTAGGTGATCCTGTTCTAGCAGGGGATTGGACTAGATGATCTTTTGAGGTCCCTTCCAACCCCTGACATTTTGTGATTCTGTGATTTTACAGTCAAGAGCAACACTTATTAACATCTTCTGTAGTACTGTAGTGATTTTGGATTACTTTTTGCTGTTGATATGTGCAGCCATAGCAAATCTACAGAATTCTACAGAGTTCAGTAGGTGTATTTCAAATGTCACTAATGGTCAAGGACAAATATTTTGGCTGTAACCTTACTTAAGACTTACTGATACAGTATCATTTAGCATTGTGCGTAACACAGGACCAAAACTTCAGATCTTTTCCAGTTCATAATTTTTGTTTTAGACACCACACATCTTTTGAACAGACTCTTCTTAATTTAACAAATCTCAAATGCTAAGGTAATCCATCACATTTTTCTGCAAGTTGTAGCAGTTTAATGACTCTTACTGTTAAAAATATGTGTTAAACATCTAGTGTGAACTTGTTAGGTTCAGCATACAAAACATTCAGCAAATATTTCTTTATTAGAAATCAGAATCTTTGCAAACACTTTTTCACTCACAACCCTTACTTTTCTCTACTTAATTCCTTCAGCTTCTCCGGTGCTATTAAAAAACATTTTTTCCAAACCATGAATGTTTCTGATCTTAATTTATAGACTCTTCCTAGTTTTCTGACAAGCCTTCAAACTCCAAGCACTAGGAACTTGATTCATTTGTTTGTTTCTAGTACTCTTATAGAAGCTTTACTTATCACACCTGGTCTCCAGCTGCAATTCCAGAAGGAGTCTCCTTTAGATCTGGGGCTACACCTGTTACTCCTGTATGGACATTTTGGATGCACTAGGCACTAGTGCCTCAAAAAACAGTAGAGTCATCTTTTTAGGCAACTGACCCAAGCCCAAGAAATGTCACACCTTTATTATTAGATTAGATCTTAGGAAGAAATTCTTCAGTACGAGGGTGGCAAGACTTTGGAATAAATTGTCCAGAGACGTTGTGGCTGCCCCCTCCCTGGAGGTGTTCAAGGCCAAGTTGGACAGAGCCTTGAGTAGCCTGATCTAGTTCAGAGGCATCCCTGCCTGTGAGAGGGAGGTTGGATTAGATGATCCCTAAGGTCCCTTCTAACCTAGGTCATTCTATAATTCTATGATTTTATGATTCTACGATTATGTGTGTCATATATCTGAAAAGAGCACTTACACACCAGCTATAGCTGAACAAGGGCTTGACTGGCTATCTGTAGTAACCAATAGGTTCTGCTTCAGTAAACTAGACTCACATTTTTTGCAGCTAGGATTATCATTCTTTTCGATAGCTCAACTTACTGCAGCAGGAAAATTATTTAAGACTACTTGGAAGATAAAAGATCTATCACTATTGTTTACTGACTTCTCCACTAACAACTGTGACACACAAAGCTTCCAATGTCAACAAATAGAGAGATTTTTTCCCACTTATTTCTATCTTACTTCTTTCGAAAAATCACTATTTCTTGTCTTCTCCTAAGTGGATATGAAGAACAAATTATTGCCCAATTCTTTGCAGCACAATTGTACATATTTGAACACTGTTATCATGCCTCACTTTAGTCTTTTCTTCTCTAGACTAAACAAATCCTCTTCTCTCAATCTCTTCTTAGAGGTCGTATTTTCTAGACCTCTGATCTCTGTGCTGGACACTCTCTAGCAGTTAAACGTTCCTCCTTATGTGTGGGTTTCCAAAACATATGAAAACTTTAGACAAGTCTTAGCAGCACTGCGTAAAGTCTTATACTGAACTTATCTTTTATATGTACTCCTTATATATGACTCACGTTTTTTCAGAAGGCTATGACATCATGTTCTCAGCATCTCCCACTGCAGAAGGCCAAAAGCAGACTGTAAAAGTATTTTAAGATGGAGTAAAGTGCCAGCTGAGAATTTTTATTAGTACTTGGCCCTAGTATACAGTTGAATCACATACAAGATCATGAGCACTTCTCCTGGACTTGGAGTTCGATTTTCATAACATTTTGTTTCTTTGTCAAAAGAAAGTAATCTTCAAGAAAAAACTAAAAAGCAGAAGCAGAAATAGGGTTAAGTAAGACTGAGAAAGTGTTTTACATCATGACTATAATTATTCTGTAAGAAATGTCTTAAATATCAAATAAACAATTTTATATGTTTTTTCCCTAAAAGTAATTTAACAAATTTTCTCCAGGCCAGAGATAAGTATATTTGCATAGGTCATATTTATGGTCAACAGGATTTTTGATTTGATATGGTACTAAAACTTTGCATATGAAAAAAGCATTATGTTATTTTTATATTATATTACTAATTTTAAAAAACACTGCCTCTGTTTGAACACATTTAGGTGATTACAATAACTTTCATCTTGAATGAAATTAATAAATACATTTACTTCCCAATTTTGTTTGGTTTTTTTTTTCCTAAAAGAAGGAAATTTAAACATGGGAAAATCAAAATCTGTGGAATGAAAACTGACTCGTTCATCTACCCTATATGTGCTCAGTTGTTATCTAGACCATTGTGCAGAACTGAAATACAGCAACATTTCTACTGGCGTGTTTGTTGTAAACTTTTCTCTGACATGTATACTATATTATTCTCTGTTCTTATTTAACTGCAGATTACTTTAACCTTAATCCATTCACATCAAATAAATACAATAGAATTTGACTCAATACATCTTTCCACAACTATTTTAATGTGAAATGGCAAGCCCAGCCCAGCACCCCTCATCCTTGTCCCTCAGACACTGGTATGTATGGCTAACTATGTCCATATGAGTGGTCCCATAACTTCAGACAGGGCTTGCAGACACTCCAAAGTCACTTAACCCAATCCTTGCCATCACTGGGAGTCATTATGGATCTAACAGAGAGGACCAAGGGTTGAACCTGCTACACACCAAGCACTTTCTGACCAAGCAGAAAGTAGGGGAAGGTTGTGTATCTTGATGTCCCAGCTGAGTCTCAGACTCTCAGTCAGGGGTCATGGTTCTGGGTGTGGGAATTCCAGCACCCAGCAGTCTACATTAAAGTACAAATAAGTAACATCAATAACATAAGCATGTGTTTTGCTTTAGCTTTTAGACTCTTAATGCAAACTGTGCCATTAATGAACAATTATTTCTTTTTTTCTTATTATCATAACAATCATAAAATGTGCTGCTTCCTCTGATTTTTTGGAAATGAAATTAAAGGAATGACATTGCAGCTTGTCTCAGTTCAACAGTAGATGAACCTGAATTAAGGCATCTTTTAAGGCATTAAAGTGACAATTACACTAGCAGATAAGATACAGTCTCTGGAGCAGAAAGTGCATTGGACTTTTGAGGTGCTATCCACTTACAAGTAATTATAAATTTATTATACTTGCAAGTACGAACAGATTACAAGCTACCATTCTAAGTAAATCTAAACAGTACCCTTGATCTCTATCAGTAAGTCTTTTTCTGTTAACTAATAACACATTGCAGTCAAACTTTTCACTGCCATCTGTTCGAATGGAAACATGTGGTATTAGAGTTCTAATACTGTACCCTTGGTAAAGATATACCTTAGAGATTTCTTTCGGAAAACTTCATAGTTAGCAAACAATTTGCGGGCAGTTAATTTGCTCCCTTGCTGGGGTTTGCATTCCCACGTGTGAAATGTGCTATTCTGATGGTAATGTTAAATTAAATGAATGTACACAGGATCATATTTACATAATATGGATTGTATTTACTCTGTGGGAAACTTGACTGTCCTGTAAAGGACCATTACTGAACAGAACAGAGACTATTTGAATTTATTTTTGTTGTTCTTGAGCTCTTCCTGTAGAAGAAAGCTGTAGAACTAAACGTCCTCTTCATGAATCAGTTCAAGTCTTATTACATCTTAAAAATGAAAAACACCTTCAATGCATGCGAACACACATGGAGCCACATGCACTCGTATTGCAGTACAAATTCTCAGTGGGCTATGCCAGTTGAAAAAGCATGATGTATTCACACTATAAACACATTTCCTGTTGCTTTTTCTTTTCCCTTTTCTCTCCCATAACAATCACAAAACAAATTATTTTGAGAACATCTTCAAAAGTAACACCAGATTGTGAGATGCTTATGGCGAAGACTGTGTTTCCTCATACAATAAGGTACTCCTGTGAGTACAGCCATCACAGGTTCATTGATTATCTTAGGAGCTGAATGCATATATTGAATGCATATATTGAATGCATACATATATTTTGTGATCAAAGATTACTGGTAGTCAAAACTACTCATTTATGGAGTTGTACAGCTTAGTGAATGTGTTTGACAAAAGAAATTGAAGATCAAACAATAAACACAAGCATTTTGCAAAAAAATGCTCTTTTTAACGGCAAGGAAAAATGTTGTTCTTCAGATTCAGAAATTAATTCAGCAGATCACCTGATGGGTGTCAAACTAATAGTCCGACAAATTAGAGAAAATATTTAAAAGTAATTAAAAACCTTTGTAGGTTAAACCTCACAAAATAACTGCTACAACTGCAGTTAGAGTTCCCAAGTTCTTGCCTTCCAGACCTACTTCACCTACATAAAACTATGCAGCTGTTTCTTTTAGGTCGGATGTTTGGAGCCAGCCCTGCACTTACCGAAACATGAAGACATTCATGCGGGGAAGGTCAAGGGAGGCTCAAAACAGCATCCTGTCTGCACCCCTTGGTGAAGACTATTGCTAGCAGGGGGATCTGAAGCAAGGAGTATAAGAGGACCAACCTGCAGCAGTACTTGTTTTGTTACATCTTAATTGCATTTTCCAGCAATCAACAACTTAGAGGCTTTCAGAGGGGAAGGTCTGTAGTTCCTTCTCCAAATCTAATTTTTCTACAAGTTTTGAATAGCTTTAAAACCTCTCTGCACTTTTCATTTATCTGTAATATTTATATGCAGCAAGGTGTTTCATGCCTTAAGTACACTTTCATTATATGAAAGCAGAACATATTCTTACTTACCATCACACTAACTTTCTGATAGAAAACTCCCACAAATTATGTTTTCAGAAGAATATTAACAGGTTTATGATGTTTGTCATAGCCTTCGTTTTATAACACTGCAGGATTATATCCAGTGAGTAGCAGGATTTCTATCCACATAGATTAAATGCCTCTGATGAGACACCACTCATTACCTCACCACCTCCTTGCAGGCTGATTGCTGGCCTCTGCTACTTTTGTCCATGAAGTTGTGCTTCTTTCACGCTTGGCAGCTACACTTGCAGCCATGTTCACAGAAATACTCCTTGTTTTGTGTAAAATAGGAGGTGAAGAAGTACAACCTTACATCTTAATGACAGTGTAATTTTCACTGAAATGAAAACGTTACGGGGAACACGGTTTTTCTTATTATGAAGTGTGGGGTTTGGGGGATTTACATGAGAATAAACAGAGAATCTTTTTATGAACTTGATTTTTCTTCCTTAAAGAAATATCCTGATAAAAGCGTAAAATGGAAAGTCTTATGAAGAATTTAATGAAAAACTGCCTTTAGTGAATACCATTTCTGCAGCTTTTCCACATAAGGTTTTCTCGGTTTGCTTTCAAGTGATATCATTGACATTTACAAACAGAACTTTCCAGTAAAAGTAACAGTTGAAAAAGCCACATATTTCTCAAAGCCGAGTTGACCTAACACAACGTTAGATTGAAGTTACATTTACACGACATGCTGTTTTGTTTGTTTTCAGTGGGGTTACCATCTTATAACAACATTTGGAAATGATAAAAGGATAAAGTGAGGACCCCCTGTCTGTTTACACTAACACTGTATATTCATAAACAGGAACGAATCAGTGAGTACAAATCCCCCTAATTGTTTTATGGTTTTATTTATTTTTACTACATTTTATGTATCCCAATGAGAATCACTAACTTATTAATCATGCAGCAAGCCATATTACATATTAACAGAACTGTATGTAAAAAATAAAAATAAAAAAGCCAATTTGCTTGGCTGCCAATGAGATTACACAAAATTGTCTACAAAACAACTACACCCATTTTATTTGTTATAAATGGGCTAATATCACAAGTGCATTAAGTATTTCTGCTATTTTCTGAAGTAATTTGTCATCATATGGAATATATAGCAAATAATGATGATCAGAAATGTTTCTGAGATCTCAAAACCCTGCGATTCTGGCACTATTCTTTGTACAATTTTGTAGCTGAAAAGCTCAGGGGCATTTGAGAATTGTGCTGGTATACAACCTTCTTTAGGGGACTGTAGGAATTTATTTCAGAGACTTAGCACTGACTTCATGAGCCATATTCAATTAGGCGAGGAATTCATACAGGCTAAGAATAAAATTTAGTCTGAGATAAAATACACTGACAATCCTCTGTGCATGAGATGTAGATACAAGTGATGATAATTATACATGTGGTAGAAATGCGATGGATTTAGGTAAATGTGAAGACACGAGAATAACAGGTTTCCATTCACTAAACTCCGTATCCTGACTTGACCGTATAGGACTTTACATTGTTGTATTTGAAGCAATTAAATATAACGCAATAAATCATGAACTACTTTATATACAAATATTATCTGTTCAGCTTTACAGACTGAACTCTATTGATCTGTCAGACTAAAGCATTCATTCTTAGAAGGATGGTTTTCTACTAATCTGTTGACCCAAAGCATCATGCTTTGAGGTGCACAGCAATGACTTTTAAACAGTGAGCAGGAAAACCTTGTAACAGCTTTGATATAAAGTAGAGAAGGAGTAATAGTGAAGCCAGATGAAAACTGAGGGCTGCTTTTAAAAAAATGTGAATGTAATCTCACAGAATACTATGGCTGTCAGGCTAAACAGCCTTGCCTGTGTGAAAAACCGTGTTGGATGTTTAACAACAAGGGAGCTGGACCTCATTTCTAGAAAATGCTGTCTAACTTTCACTAAGTGTTGGATTTCTTATTTCAAAAAGAAAGATGCTTTTATTTTTTAGTTCTTATACATTAATATTTTGGTCAAGTGAAAGAAGGCAAACATGACAAATTGATTGATTCAAGAAGAAAAAAGTCTGGTTTTGGGTATAGAGTGGAAAGTCACTTTTTATAGTTCTAATTGCAATGTCTGATCATTAGAATAGAGTGAAGGATCACTTACTATGATGACTGAGCCAATTCTTACCTCAGAGGTATGGAATAGAGTTATTCTTGTGTGCCTGGGTAATCTAGGCACCTGTGATGTCCTCATCAACATAACACTGGCAGTATTTGCTGTCTTTCTCAGTTTTTTTTTCCTAAAATTAATTAACTGCACAATCATTCTTCTTTTGTCCTCAAATCGTGTTTCAAATCTATCTTCAAATCATTAGATTTGGTAACATCAGTGGTCAAGTAAAGTGAGCATTTATGGAAATTTAATTTTAAAATATTGTGGATGAATATCTAAATAGAAATATTTAAGAAATAAGACAAATGAGATTATTTCAACCAATTATACCTTAGCAATGTGAGAAAATGTGATTTTGCATACGAAAATTTCATAAAAATAATTTAAAGACAGACAAATTTGTTTACTGACATTCCTGGAACAAAAAGCCAAAAAAGTAACTCAAATAATCTGAAAGCTTTAAAATATTAATTTAATTTCAAAAGAAGCCATAAAAAAACCTAGCACCATCTCCAACACTTCAATTGCTGCACATGTAAGAGGTAAATCCTCATTAATTACTACACACAGTCTTCAGTTACATAAATACCTATTTTGCTGATGAGAATTCTCACCTCATTTGGCACCCAGAGAAAGTCAGCTGTTGTTAACCTACATCACTGATGCTTTGCAACTTTTGGCTATGCCATCACAATATAATTTCTTGTTCAGTTGTCTGGCTAAGTAGTACACCCCTAACCAAAATGGAAATTTAGAATTCAGAGAGAAAAAAATAGAATTTATGTTCTGAAGTCTATATCTTCATGGAAGGATATGTTGGGAAGGCACTGCATATATGCCTGGGATTCTGCACAGTGTCAGCATGAAATATTTTTTCCACCACTACTTGCATCTGCATGGTGGTGATTGCAGTGAGCTGAGCTACGAAGCTTTTCAAAGATCAATAGAAACATCACTGAGCAACTGCTTTCCCACATTAGTGAATAACTTCATCTTATTTTACTAATTGATGCCTATTTCTGTTTGCTATTGGTCCTTTGCACTCTATTGGACTAATATTTTTGGCACTGAAGACGTAGCCTCAGGAAACAGTGGGGTATGGTGCAGAGATGCCCAAAGTAAAAACAGCTTAAGGGCAACCAAAGTTTCCCTTTTTTTTCTCGGGCTGGAAGCAGAGCTCATTTTGGCACAGCACAGTGCCACCTGGACAGCCTGACCTGGCTTACCCAGAACTAAGGCTTGTGTGACCTGCTGTTAGGGTCCTTCCATGGGATGTGGATGTCACCTCTCCTGACTTGACAACACTCTGATGCGAAGAAAAATTTTATAAGGATGTGACTCTATAATTTAGACAAGTTTTGAAATGATTTCACAGAACCAGAGTTATATTAGTGTCTTTATTTTAGCAAATTCAAGCCAGCATTACAGAAATGCTGAATCAATTTAAATAAGAAACTAGTGCCCTGATTCTGATCTTTTGGTTCCCTAATAGTTAAATTCTATTGGAGCTGCTTCTAATTTACAAGGATATATTAACAAAAGGAATCAGGCTGTAGTCGTGGTTCCCAATCTCTCTCACACATCTTTGTACCTTTAAAAATGTTTGTATAAAAAAAAAAAGCTCTACTTGATGTTGGAGGGAACAAAAAGTTTCCAAAACACATTACTCCCCCAGACTTATTTTGTTTCCAGCAAATGTAGAACAATGCTCAGAGCTGAACCGGAATAGCAAACGTTTCTTATTTGAAAAGAATGCTTATATTGTTATATGCAGTGTTGAGTCTGGGCAATAGGAAATCGTGAATTTTGCATCCCAGTTCAGTAAAGCACTTCATCATTTGCTTAAAACGTAACTTAACCACCTACTTAAGTGCTCTTCTGAATCCTAATGTAAATAAAGATGCTACTCAAATAGGTAGCCAAAAAAGACGTGTGATTTTCAAGTTTTTTTACAGTAGATCTAAACTGGTCTATAGCAGTGGAAGGTTGCAGCTCTCTGGTAACAGTTTGTTTAGTTATCTTTGATACTTATGACCCTACAAAGCTGTAGACTTTTTCTACTTATTTCCTCCTTTTCCTCTCATGAGTTTCTTGTGTAAGGTCAAGACAGCCATTAAGAGTCAACCAGCAAAGGCATCTAATGAAATTTATAAGAATTCCTTAGCAAACAGAACTTTCTTAAAGATACTTTTAGTATTATTTATCCGTTTTGAAAATCTGACCCAACATCATTGACTTCACCTCCTAGACTAAAATCTATTATGATTCTCAGAAATATACTTAAGTAATGCTCATCCATTGATAATTTCAGTCTAGTATCATTAACATCATTAACATCTACAAAATTTTCATAAGGCTGTACACAAGAATATTCAAAAAAAACAGAAATAGATGTAACATAGCTATTTAAAATAAATTGTCTCTTAGCACTGCAACTTTTAGAGTCCAATATTTAGAATCATTGAATATTTAAGTCTGAAAGTGACTTGAGATCAGTGCCACCTGTTTCAACTAAGTGTAGTTTTCAAGGTATTTGGGGGACCTGTTTGTTCTTGCTTGACTATGGGCTATGAAGAGCTGTTTTAGATATCTATTCCCTAATATCTAGTAGATATAGGATTGACTGTATCATTGCTACTTGAATACATACTTTGTTCTTTTTTGTAAACTAGCTATTGGGTCCCCTGTTACGTTTTCCAGTCATATTCCCCAGTGTCTAACCTTAGCACAAGAAAACAGTATCTCTCTTTTGTAGCATATAAATCTCAAATTGTATTATTTTCCTTGTTGTAAAGCACTGCAAACTCATAATATTACTCTCTGCATTTCTGTCTCCCTTTGATTATTAGGTCTAGGATAACTTTTCACCTGATAGCTCTGTGTGTCTTCCAAGATGCCATTCTTCCTGCCTCTGATGATCTACTCCAAAGATTATTGAAGTCAATGGGAATCTCGGATCCATACCCAGGTGCCTTTGTACTATCTGTCTTTCATCACCTTCTGCAAATCTACCCTCTTACTCATCATAGAGGACTTTCATTAATGGGTGGCGTACTTCTTCTAGATCATTAGTGAGTATGCTAAATAAAACCATACTGCATACAGGTCCCTGAGGTACCTCACTACGAAAAGACGTTCCCACAAATCTATATTCTAATGTTTTGTCTTCTGCATTTGTTTATAGTCCTTCAGCCACTTTTCATTCCACGAGATAGTGCTCATACCCCAGGCAATTTAAGTTAATTCAACATTTTCTATCAAATAGTTTCCACATCCTGAGCCAAACTGTTTCCCGGTTATTCACACACACACTTATTGATGTCAGTGGGAATACATACAAGCAATTCACATCAAAGAATCTAGTCCTTCTTTTTAATTTTTTTTCCCCTATGCTCTCCTTTCAATTACAAATTTTCAATTACAGATTTTGAGTTTTGTTTTATGGTAATTTGGGTTTTGAAATCAGTATGTTCATTCTGCATTTTCTGTGAGCATAGTGCAAACTGTTACCCAAATAGACAGAAAAATCCAATAATGCCAACAGAAAATATTTTCTTCCTCTCTAAATTGTGGGATTAATTAATGAAAAAAACATGATTGTCCCACCTTTTTTACATACATACACAATCCAGTATACATATATATAAGTATATTAAAAAGAAAAATTCTTCTCCTTCAAGAATCTAATTAATGTTATGGCAGTAATCCCATTGAAGCTGAATCAATCTTTTGAGAGTTAATCCTATATTAAATTTAATCAAAATTTGGAACTTTTTGAAGTACTGTAATACTATATTTTATTTTCACAACTTCTTGTATGAGTTGGAACAACTTTATTGTCATTACATGGATCTGACATACTGCAGAAGATACATCTTGAAATATTTTAAGTGAAAATCTAAGGAATGGAATCTGAGTCAGAAATCATAAAAATTACCATGGAACCAGCAAACAAAATGTCTTTTTAATTAGCATTCTATCTGGATACTTAAATGGTATTCCCAATTAGTATTAACAAAACCTGTTTAAAACCAGATTGAGCTAGAATAGCTGTGGAGCCTTTTGGTAAAGTTCCTAGGTCACTGATTAAATCCAGTACAGATCGGTAATGACTGAAATTTATGTTTGGAAACAAACATTGAACATTTTGATTGGTTCGGCCTAGTATCCAGTACAAAGGTGACAATATAATTAAAAAAAGAAGGACATATTTAGAACTGTTGTTATCCTTGGAAAGATTTCAACAAAACACCGAGAGTGCAGGGGACTTCCTTGTGATCATAACAGAGAAGTTGCAAGTTGCAACACAAAAACATTAGTAAAGAATTTTGCCCAGCTGTAGTCTGCTCCTTCCCTGCTGTGCTCTTCCACACATATCAATTGAAATAGATAATTAAAATCACCATCCATGGGTCTTCAAAGGCAAATGAAGAATTTTTTTCCTAATACCCAATCTAAACTTCCAATGGTGCAACCTGAGGCCATTTCCTCTCATTCTCTTGCTTGTTACCTAGGAGAAGAGACTGACCCTCGCCCCACTACAACCTCCTTTCAGGTAGTTGCAGAGAGTAATAAGGTCTCCCCTCAGCCTCCTTTTTCTCCAGGCTGAACAACTCCAGTTCCCTCAGCCACTTCTCATCAAGACCCTTCAAAAGCTTTGTTGCCCTTCTTTGGACACACTCCAGAACCTCACTAGGGGACAATCACTTCCCTAGTCCTGCTGTCCCATGAAGAGGTTAGTTTCTTAAGTCTGACAGAGGCTATTTCACATGGCACTGACAACAGACAGCTCCAGCCAAGGAAAGGTGTAACCCAGTCCATACTGGTCCAAGCAAAGGGAAGGATACAGTATCTAGACTCCTGTTGGACAAAACCAGGGGGAACCCATCAGTCTCACACTCTAGCAGAGCTCATTGATCAACACCTGTAAAGTATTCTGAATGGAAGATTACGTCACCTGCCAGTCCACTTTGCACCCATGCATGAAAGATTCATTGAATTAGGGAGAGGGAAGGCAAGCAGACCCTTATGCCTTCATTAATTTAGTATTCACTCATTTGGTATGGAAAAACCCCTGTGATTTTACTTACCACAGCCTGAATAGTTGCATTTTGTGATAGAAAACCATTCAACAAGTGGCAAGAAAATTAAAACAAAACAAAACAAGATACACCAAACAGAAGAAAATCTGTCCTCTTTCCTAGACAACCTACTCATATGGATCCTTTTAGTGCAAAAGGTAGGTAAGCACCATATCTAACAACATTACCTCAACCTCATTCTTCGGTTTTAAAAAATGCTCACGTCTGAGAGAATTGCATCTAAATTTTGCTGGAACTTAAATACAATGGCTTGTTTTACACCTTCCTGGGCTACAGCACGTGCAGAATGACCATTAAGTCATGATGTACCAAATGAATCCATCATGCTGGAAGTAGGAAAAAAAAGGTTAGGTGGAGGGAAATGTGTCCTTACACCTTTACTTTTTCAGGGCTTAGCTCTTGGTGGTGTACCCCCTGGAACAACAAAATGAACCATGCTTTGTCTGGAGTGACCAGTCTGCTACTCTCATAGGGTCTGAGGAAAAGACTTTGAGACCAAATGCATTTGTCACCTGCAATATGCAATCAGGAGTGGAAAAAACAACGAACAACGTATGAAAAGCTATCTCTTCTGCTTTTGACCTTCAAGTTAAAATTTCATATGGTCTACAAAGCAAAGTGTATATATGGTGTAGAGGCAAAGTGTATATCTATCTACCTATATATATCTCACAATTAGAGTATATCTAACTCCTATGATGTCACTGTCATACTGACTTTTGTTAGCAGTAACTAATGGATTAATTTCTTCTACATGCAGTCATTATTGTTAAAGTCAGGGATCTGAAGGAAGGCAAGGAAAAGATTTTAGGGTCTGGTGAATGGAGATGGCTTAGAAAGATAGCAAAGACCAGAACATAACTGCTGTTCCAGACTCCTCACCAGTATCAGCCATGATTTCTTCTCTTGGAGCTATCAGGGCTTACCTACTCATGGCTCCTATGTACCACTTAGAGGTCCAATCTCAATGTTATGTTGAGAGACTTCTGGAGAGCAATAGCCATCAGAAAGAGGTAGAGCATGCCACATGGTCTCGCCAGTCACCAGCTGCAAGGGAAAACACATGCAACTTGAGTTGTGTGTATTTAATTGAGTTTAATAGAACTCAATTAATTCTTCGGGGCAAGCTAATATCATGAGATGATATTGAGCTGTCTAGCCAGGGCATTGATTTAGGTTAATGAGAAGTAGATGCTTTTGATGCTTTCAGAGGTGGACTGAGCCCACAGAAAGTGAACTTCTTTGAGCCTGCTGCATTGAAATACTGGATGAGGCAAAGAGGGAATTTATATGCAGCACTGGTGAGAGAAGCATATAGACTCAATCCCACCTATTTTAGTATTGGCTTTAAATTCTTCTCCTAGACCCATCTTCATTAGTGGATTAGCTCTGTCATCCCTATAGCTGACTGCGTTTTCTGTGCTTGTGTCCCAGAGGCACTGATTTATCTAATCTTTCCAAAGACGCCACTTTTTATCTTAATTCATCTTCCGTGGGTTTTTTAAGGAAAGGAAAAAAGCAGTGTGTGTGTGTTTGGGGAAGGCACAGAGAATGAGAGAGAGAGAGAGAGAGAAAGAAAAACAGCTCCTGGAGAAGGTATAAGATAAATATACAAAAACTATAGACATGAAACAGACACTGATCAGGTACACAGCAGAGTGCCTGTTTAATGTTCACTGTATACCTATTGCTTGTACAAATAGAAAGCAGTGGCTTCAGACACAGACTTCACTTTACCTGCTCCGATATTGAACAGACCTACTTTCGTATAGGAGACAAGAAGCAGTGGAAGTACAGGTGCTGAGGGGTAACAGCCACAGGAAAAATTTGGACACACAAAGTCAAACCACTGAAACTTGTAGCAGCTCATCTCACAGCTAGGAAAAAAACAACTGAATCCTCTATGGTTTATGTCAGATGTAAGAATCATATTTATATGCACATGTACACACAAGAGAATATATATGTATATATGGATGCATGGTTGGAAAGAAAATGAGTGAATAAGAAGGAATGCAGGTTACAGCTTATGTCGTTTACTAATATTACTGGATTTCAGTGCCAGCTCGACTGCTTATTGCCTCTTTCTTTTCTTCACTGACATCTTCTTGATGCCAGTACTCTAGCAATATGTTACCTTTATAAATGGTGGCTTGAAATGGATTTTCAAAACCTGCCTACATTATATCAGTTAATTGTCCGGTGACTGTGGAAAAAAGAAACCAGAACTATGTAGTTCAAGTAATGCCCAACACATGGCAAACATCAAGTGAGGAATGCAAGGCCTATGCTAGAGAAGAATGCAACAAATATAGGCCAGATCATAAACACTGCTATAATAAGACAATTGAGGAAGAAGATTTGAAATTATAAAATTGATTTCTGTACCTTCGCTTGTGTAGCTTCCCCAGGAAATTATTGAACAAATAAGTTCAAACCCACCACCTCCATATTCGTAAGCATAAAATCAGCCATAAGATTTTGAGCTCAATATTCTTGACTTTCTAAAAGGGAGAACGATTTTCTCCACAGTACGAATTAATCTGCAGAACACTCAGGCTTGTGTTATGCACGTAGTAAGAGTTAGACAATTACAGTGCTACCTCTGGTCTTCTGATAACGTTGGAATGACCTGTGCTTCGTACCATTTAAACATAATGGTCCACATCTTGTTTTGCTTCAGTCATCAACCCTACTCAGTAAGTTTATTGTAATGAGTTAAATGGGAATATTGTCCTACCCATCCATTATATTTCTCTGTCCAAGGATAATTATTTAACAGTTACAGTCAAGACAATTGGAGCTGTGACAGAATAAACATTATATGATTTGGACCTTGGACTGTAAGATCTTCACAGAAAGGTTTTATTTCACTATTATTTCGCTTTGATTTCACTATTCTGCCTGTCTTCTTGCATACCAATATCAAAATGTAAATAAGAGAGATACAAATCTCTTTCTCTGGTCATATGGAATATTACACCAATGCAACTGTCCACCCTTTGTGCAATTTTGTTGATGGATAAAGGAGTTTGAGGGGATCACAGAGTGGCTTTAAGCCAGTTAAACATGAACTGCATTACTGTGTATCAAATTACAGCTTTACTTAGAAGGGGTTCTCATGGTTTTAAGACATGCTAAAAGAAAGCTTTGTATTAAAAAGGCTACTGGAACTATCAGGCTTTTAACAAGGGTTGTCTTCCCAATGCAGCGATAGAAACAATTCAGAAGTACATCTCCAATGTTCCTATGCATTTTTACAAAACAAAAATACTATTAGTGATTTCCATGAATGACTCCAAGTATAGTATCTCCTGACAAGTACTGAGTTTTCACAAGAATTTCTTGTATATTAATTAGATTTTTTTAGTGACAAGATTAGGAGATGGGATAACTGGATGCCAGTTTTCCACCTCATAACTGACAGTATGTGCTAAATGACCATACTGTAAACTGTCAGCAATAAAACTTATATAGCATATATAGAGAGAGTGAGGGTTAATTTTAATCTTTCTAAAATGCTTTGAGATTTTCAGATGAAGAGCAGTCACAATGCCTGGAAAATATCAGACCTTTACCATTGTTAAAAATAATCAAAGAACTAGACAAGACATGCTGTGCACAGAAAACACTTCCATATTTATTTCTGTTCTTACATATGCAACATTTTTCTTCCAAGGAAAAAATGTCCAGTATAAGTAACATAAGGGAAGCTCCACTAATACGGTGGATCAGAGGTCAGATATACAAAGTTCACCATTCAGACTGATGATATGTGTACCCAGCATTCACAGAAAGAATGAAATAACTGTGTAGGCAGGTTTCATATTATGCCTAATTAAATACATAGAGCAAGTGAAAATATACATTTAGTGTGACATCTCCTAGACCTCTTTGGATCAGATGTGTAAGTTTTCCAAATACATTCCATTCTTTTGATCCAGGCCCCTGCCCTGTCTCTGGGAAGCACAGACAGACAACTGAAACCTGTGTTCTGAAGCCTTAGGATTTTCAGCAAAGCTCTAGGACAGAAACGTTTGGGTGAGGGCACATGTCATCCCATGTCAGTAAGGACTGGAACTTCTAGAAGGAGCATGAGTCATCCCTTGGTCTTAGGATGTGGTGAAGAGATGGGTGGAAGTGCCCAAATTCCCTAAGTGGTCAGCAGAGATGCAGTTAATACAAACGAACACAGAAAATCATTCAACTAACTATGGGTTAGTGTCTTGTCCCCCTTATGCCTGAAAGAGGTTAGAGTCAAGGTGATTCGTATTGATCCCAGAAATGAAATTAAGACACAAACTGTGTCAGATGTCACAACAGCACAACCTTTTATTGACTAACAACCACTGGAGAGCGATAGGAAAGAAAGATAAGGAAATGAGAAAGTGAAGCAGTAAAATATTTAAGATAGCAAGAAGTATAGCTACCACCACAGATCCAACGATGTCTTGCAGGGCGACCTGTTTCAATTCGATGGGGAAGATCTTCAGAGAGTAGTTGTTCACGGTGGCATTTTATAGTGTTCCAAGAGCTGCTTTGCCTGCCCTCCTCCTGTTTAGCTCATGCGTATGAGTGTCGTCAGGAACGATCTTCAGGCTCCCCAGCGTCGCCTCTCTTGGTGGAGCACGGGTAGTTGTCCGGAGGGCCCATGTTTTTGCACCCGCAGTACGACTTGACAACTTGCACACTGTTGGGCTTGCACACTGTTGGGCTTTTCGGCTTGCAAGAAGTCTGCCTTAGCAGTTGAGCTAGGCCCTGAAGTTGTTGTTTAGGACGTACCAGTAGTCAAGTCGAGCCCCTTGGCTTATCAGTGGTCCAAGCTTACAAACAGCAGCCTTGAATTTTCTTCGCAGGGAATTTCAGCAAGGTTGAGATGAACATTTAACACAGCTAGGGACAGGCTTAGCTGTCTAAACACAGGTTTCTGGTGCCTTTTGAAATGCTATAGAGTACCTGACACACCTGCTCCCACATAAGGTGAGACCTCATCCATCTGGACTGGCAGCTGAGTGGTAGCGGGTAAGGCATTCAGAGAAGTGTGCTTACCTGGCTGTATACATGACTGAAGTAGGTAAAATCAGTCCCCACTTTTAATTCACAAAGTTGAGGGAGACTGTTTAGAAGATGTTCCTAAGCATTTCTAATCTTATAACAGGTATAAGAAGTTTTAAATGGCACTCAGCTAAAATTGCATTCATTCGGTTCTTGTGGCTTCTGTCCCTTCTGGCGTGGATTTTTCTAAGCTCCACTATGCCCAACAAATCATGTCTACTAGGCCACTGACTATTTAAGGAGAAAAATTCAACACCCGTCTATTTCTATTACAGACAATGACTGACTCAGTAAGGGGAAGTTTGAGCTGGATTTGCAGAAAAAATAAGGAAATTAGTATGAGCTGTCAGAAAGTAAAAGTTCTAGAAGGCCATTGCTGTTATCTTACAGTTTTGACGTATGGATTATGGAAATACATTTCCTGTTCAAGTTATATAAAGCTATCATTTACACATAATCAGTCCACAGTCTAACGTTTTAAAAAAAAAAGAAATTTTGCAGACAACTAACAGTCCCATCCTACTACTCAGACAGTGCAGAGCTACTTTGCTGAATGCAGAATGGCTAAATAAATTCTGGCAACGTGTACGGAATATGTAATTGAAATCGATTTAAAGCATCACAATCTGCATTTAAAAAAAAAAAAAGTGAGCACATGCTGCTCAGTTCCTCTGAAATATTATGTTCTTCCAATCCTTTTTCCACCATCCACTAACACGTATGTAACATGTGAATTTATTGACTCTCTATCAAAATGCTGCCCTATTGTCTTTTTATCCATAAGCATGTTTAATCTTCATTTTGAAACCTACTGAGATCTTTATCTCCATTATATTAGTTTTTCTGCAGATTCTGAATATCATCAATATATAAAAAATATATGCCCTGGCTCAAATGCATTCAGGCACTGTCTGACCATTGTGGAATCAGGTCAAAATCTGTGCAGAAAATGATGAAAGGTAGAGAAGTCACCTAAAAGCTGCAATTATGGCAAATACAGAAGAGCATACACATTAGCACTAATGCTTATTTTTAGGAAGATAGGAAGCTTCATACTCTTGCAGCTAGCAAGTTGTTTGGTAAAGGAGCAAAGTTCAGCTGTTCAGAGTTTCTGTCCTATGACTTGTCCTTTCTCCGTGGACGCCTCGTGAGTTCTAGGAACCAGAATACATGAAATCTCACTGAAGTCCCAAGTTACACAAACTTTCTGAGAATTTGGATTTGCAATATTTTTCTCTTAAGACATGAGTAACAAAACCATACAGCGATGGGACAAATTTTGATAATGTATGGGTTAAGTTTGACTAAAAGAACTGAGAAAAGTTGTTCTGAAAGTCAGAATCAGGTATTCTGTGAGAACAGGATGTCAGTAACTTTGCAGGCTGAATTTTGCTGAGGGAGAAAATATTCACTTAAGACAAATTTTTTCTCTGTGAAAAAGCTACTTTTTGACTTGCTTTGGTTCTGAAGACGCTGCTTTCGGACCAGGAGGTTTTAATGCAAGTTGTAGCTATGGGAACATGCAAGGAGCACAAAAAATATGTTTAATGTCCAGATGAGGGAATACATCCTAATTAGTTATGTCTGCTCTGGTGTCTGGCTACCAGCTGACAGACTCGACAGCTGATCTCTCTGAACCAATCCAAATTGGAAAAAGATTTAGGTTAGGGTCACTTTTTGAGTGAGCAAAGGTTGGGGCTGGTTGTTATTTAGACTGAACTAGTTCATTCATCTCTAGTTACCCATATGTCAATACAATAATTTCCCTTAGCAAAATATGCCGTGGGCTAGAAACTTTCTGTTTTGTTTCTACCTGCACGTTTTCATGGGATGCTGCCAGAAGAGGAAGGCAATATGTCCTGGGACAAAGAGGAAGTTCTGGACACCTCTGGAATAACTCTGGAATGCACTATGAGAACAGACACTTTGGATGTAAAACCTCCAAGATTTGTGCACTTCAGGTCAGAACTCAGGTCAGGCTCAGACAATCAATCAGAAGATTATTTGTATGCTTGTGAACAACACAGTCTACATGAGGTTTTGGCTTTTTTATGTTTCTGATCCTCTATCACTATTTCTGTGATAATTTAGCTTTTTACTATGTACTGGAAAGACTCATAATAGATACTAATAGAAAAAAGAAACCAAATGAGTGGTAAACCTCCCACCAATTTCAAAAGAAAATGGTCCAAGTGTTCATAACATGGATCCAGGAGAACAAGACCTTTCATGACTGTGCAAATAGTAATTCTTATGAAAAAGCAGTTTTTCTTATTTTATCTCAATCTCTGAAATTTAAATTCTAAAATTTTAATAGTGTAATTTCATTATTAGTTTTGTGTAGTGAGTTCTGAACAAATCTGCTCAATGTGTAAATGATAAGAAACATCATAGTGGAGACTCAACTTATGTAAATTTTTAGAGAAAATTCTGCACCGGGCATACAACTCCTGAGTCCACAGACTGTATGCCTAAAGGCACAGAAGGACTGTTGAGAATGAATCATAGAATCATAGAATGGCTTAGTTTGGAAGGGACCTTAGAGATCATCTAATTGAACTTCCCTGCCGTGGATAGGGACGCCTCTCAACTAGATCAGGCTACTCAAGGCTCTGTCCAACTTGGCCTTGAACACCTCCAGGAGGGGCCAGCCACAATTTCTCTGGGCAATTTATTCCAAAATCTTGCCACCCTTGTACTGAAGAATTTCTTCCTAAAATCTAATCTAAATCTATTCTCCTTCAATTTAAACCCATTTCCCCTTGTCCTATCAGTGGATGCTTTTTTAAAAAGTATCTCCCCAACCTTCCTGTAGGATCCCTTCAGGTACTGCAAGGCAGCTATTAGGTCCCCCCGAAGTCTTCTCTTTTCAAGACTGAACAATCCCAGCTCCCGCAACCTGTCCTCATAGCAGAGGTGCTCCAGCCCCTGGATCATCTTTGTGGCCCTCCTCTGAACACGCTCCAGCAGTTCTATGTCCCTCTTATTGTGGGGACACCAGAACTGGACGCAGTATTCAAGATGGAGTCTCATAAGAGCAGAGTAAAGGGGGAGAATCACCTTTCTTGATCTGCTGGTCACACTCCTCTTGATACATCCCAGGACACGGTTGGCCTTCTGGGCTGCATGAGCGTCCTGCCGGCTCATGTTGAGCTTCTCATCTAACAACACCCCCAAATCCTTCTCTTCAGGGCTACTCTCAACCCACTCTGTGCCCAGTTTGTATTTGTGCCTGGGATTGGCTCGACCCAAGTGCAGGACCTTGCATTTTGACTTGTTGAAGCTCATGCAGTTTGCACTGGCCCGTTTCTCAAGCCTATCAAGGTCCCTCTGGATGGCATCTCTTCCCTCAAGTGAGTCCACAGCATCACACAACTTGAGAACTGATCATCTCCTTTAAGATCTCATTCTATTGACAAGATGGAGCAGGACTTGATCTTTCAGAATAACCATGTTACCATAGTCATCTCACTATCATTAACAAGTAGTTTCTCTAAATAATAGAGATTTGTCACTACTTTTCCTTCCTGCTTGGAGGACTGAGTGTATGAATATTTGCAGGACCGGTATGAATGACACTTAGAGCAAAACAGGGTACATCTATTAAGCAAGTAGATTAAACAGTGTCTGCCGTTCGCCCTTCTGTAAACAGTTCCTGAGCATTGTTTGGAAATACGCATGGGCCAGAGAAAATTCCTCAGAGGCAAGGTGGCTACAGTCCTCTGAAGCCTCTGAAACCTCTGAAGGTTGAAGGATTTTAACAACTCTTTATACCACTGCCACAGAGCCAGAGAACAACTTGTTGTATTACTCATATGGATATAGCCAGAGAGTCCCGAGAAGTGCCTCCAAGAGCTGTAAATGCTCTGTAGCCCTATCAGGAAAAAAAAACAGAAGAAATTAATATTTCAGGTGTCATATCACATGAAAAGAGTAGAGTGTTTTTCAGCAAAGCATTTCCATTTGTTTACATTGATTATCTCACTCTCCTGAGCTCATAAAACAAACAAAACATAACCAGGAATTACAAAGTATATTATATATGGTATATTGAAAAGCCTAGAAAGGATCCTTCATTTAAGATTTTTCCCTTTTCACACCTGGATGACTCAGTGGTATTGTTTTGCTACCTTCCCTTAGCTCTTCACATCTATCCTCTGACATGCTTTCCTACCCTTCCTTTCCCTGCCCCAGTCCCCTTGCTCTACCCCACAGCACATGTGTAGGATATGCATAAAGCTAGCAATTAATTATAAAATCTTGTCTTTAATAGAAGTATGCTCCATTACATTTCTGGCTACTTGGTCTCCAATACATAATCTTATTATCTTCTTCCTTCTTGTGTTGTTGAAGAAGGTAACAGGGGTCACCAATGTAAATTCCAAAAATGTAGACCTGCTGGATTATCATCTGGCAAACATTAAAAACTTCTTCCTTCATGATTATTCTCTATTTGTTTTACGGTCTTAGAGCATTGCATACAAGTTCCACTGATTATAAATTACAGGATAGGGAGAGATCTGATGAAAATATTCACCTTTAAGTGGCCCAGAATTTTATGTCTGTGAGAAAACACATATTTTTCATTGCTAACAGATGCAGCTCAGATCGCAGCCAAACAAATGCACATAGCACATGGATACACACCTATGTTACACACATTGCGTGTGCACATGAACACATATTCTGTATTATTACAAATTCATCTTTCACTTTATTACCATAAAAAGCAACTGATAAACAGTCCAGAAGTTGCAACACTTTTCTGTGCAGCTGTCTGGCATATTCATGTGGCCAGGAGCAAGAGCCATGACAGCAAAACGGGTCACAATAATGAATGACATTTGCAGATTTATTTTTCTCTGTGCCAGAACTCCTAAATGCACTGCTAGTAGCATCCCAGTACTCCTTAAGACCCACTTCAACTGTTGAAAATGTTACAGAAAAGAATATCAACTTCTATTTTTAACCAGAAACTAATATTTGGGTTTTACATTTGGATGCCACTTCACAGTTAAATGTTTCAATTTCCACATATGAAAGATGGGGAATAATCATACTGACCTTTGTAAAGCACTTTGAAATCCAAGGGGAAAAAAAATGCTACAAAAAAGCTGGCATTATTATTATTATTATTTTTCTCTTACCATCTGTGGAGGGAAAAAGAATGAAAGCTGATATAACAGAAACAAAGAAGTAGATGTGTTTTGACAACTTCATATAGGCTAGAATTATCTGGGTGGAGGGTGATATTTGCATGGGATACCTTGCCAATTTTCAAGAACAGAGACAACAAAATCTGAAAAACAAGAGCTTGTACTTCACGCCACTGGTGAGTTTAAGATCTGAGTTGAGAGAGGGATTGTAGGCCAGATAACATTCTATTTTTGTTTGGTCACTTTATCCAGCTGTTGCATACATGTAGCTAGATTTTGGCTTCTGGAGTCCTCCTACATGCTTGTCAAGATTTGAGACCTGATTTTCCTGTTTTAAATTGGGCAGCCATCCTGGAAATCATAATAAGATGCAGTACTGTTGACAGACTTTCTTATGTGAAGTCAAAAAATGGTATAGAAATTACTATATGCAAAGATATGGTAACAGCTTTCAGTGTTTCCCAGAAGCCCTTGGATGTTGACTTTCTATACCTTTCTGAGTTCTTTTTAGTTCATTCATTTTATTTTATAAGCTTGGTTTCATCTCACTAACTATTCCCATTGATCGGTTGGCAATTTGTCCAAGTTCGTTCACCAGATACCCTTTATCAGAAACAGTTAATGACATGCACATCTGGAGGACCACATGGATCTGTCTTACACGTATCTCCTTGGATGGATAAAAATGCCCCCTCAAAAAGTCATATTTTCTTTTCTTTGGTTAGTGAAGGTGCCATAAAGGCAAGGTCAGACTGGAGCCGAAGTATTTGATGGCTAACCTAAGGCGAGAAAAATCCCACTGCCAGTGGCACATAATAAAGCCAAGATCTTCACAAAAAACATAGGGAAACAAGGTCTTGGCCCCCAATCTGGAAGCTCAAATCAAAGTGATGGACATACCAGAGAAGTGAGGGTATACCAGGAAGGGCAATAGTTATGGAAATAACAGTACACAATTACTCATTTTAGGAATCCATCTGGTTAGGTGTGTTGTTTCATTTAAATGATGTGTAAATGCACTCACTTAATGGCCCTCATTTATACATTTATACATGTCATGTGAGCACTACAACACACACGGTTTTAATTTTAAAACCTAGAGCACAAGTAGCAGACCTCACCTTTGCTGGATGCTGTCGGGTGTCAAAATCAAAAAGTTCAGCTTGTGCCCCTTCCAAGGAAATATAATACATACGCATCTGTGCACCCTGAGGTCTGCACACAGCTGCACAATATTTTATGAGATGTTGCAGTGGCTTCTGCTAGACTTCCTGACGTAAAACTACAAACAATCAAACCCTCCTTCCCCCACATCCCATTCTCTCAACAAAATGCCTGAGAAAAGAGATATTTTTTTAAGCCAACTATGTCCTTTAAACAGTTTACTCCCAAGAGCAGAAGTTATCTTGGTATTCACAGAAGGAGATCGTGATCTTGGGTATTTCAGCTTTGAGCAGAAGGCAGCCAAACCTCTTAACTTTGCTTCAAAACAAAAGTTTCTCTCAATAAAGTCTAAATCAACCTTGGAAAGCAGAAATAAGTATGCTTCACCAAGCAGAAAAGCGTGAGCTGACATTTAAAATCTGCACACTGCTATCTCAACCACCCAAGAGAGAAATGATTCTGCATTAGCAGTAGAAAAATGCAACCCTGAAAACTGATATCTTTGCATTTACACCAGGACAACTGCAACACAATATAATGCCCTGGCACTCTCTTTTCTTATATTCTACTTTTTCACTCAGCTTGTATCTTCTTCTAAACACCTCCAGGTCAATGAAATAAAACAGAATACAATTTTTTGTTTTCTTTTCACCAAGAAAATGTAAATTTGATAAACAAAAATATTTTTAAATTGGTGTTGATTCTGGAAAACTGATTGGTTTTTTAACCCTAAAGTGTTCATTTTGATGTTTTTGGAACAAAAGGGTTTGATTCAAAATGAAGTTTCATTTTGATAAGTGGTTTTAGTTTTACTAGAAAAAGAACAAAGGAATGAGTAAACCACAAAATTTAATTAAATATTTGTAACTTGCTGTTCACCAAAAAATTGGAAAAGAAATCTCTCTAATTAAGTCAATACAAGGTGACTTTAAATTCCTCATGTTTTAAAACTATGAAAAAGTTGAAAAAAAGATCAGGCAATCTCTCAGCTACCTCAAACTTAACCTCAGATGAAAAACAGGGTATAGGTTGAGTGCCTATTAGTATTTATTTTCTCATTTTCAGAAAATGAACATGAAGCTGTCAGTACAATATTTTCAACATCCTGGAGCAGGGTACATAAGAAACAAAATTAGTTACCATCAGGACTGCTCTGAATCATAGAATCATAGAATCATAGAATCATAGAATCATAGAACAGTTCAGGTTGGAAAAGACCCTTGGGATCATCCAGTCCAACCATTAACCCTACACTACAAGTTCACCCCTAAATCATGTCACCCGACACCACATCTAAGCGATGCTTAAACACATCCAGGGATGGTGACTCAACCACCTCCCTAGGCAGTCTGTTCCGGTGTCTGACCACTCTTTCCATGAAGAATTTCTTCCTAATGTCCAGTCTAAACTTGCCCTGCTGCAACTCGAACCCATTCCCCCTGGTTCTGTCCCTAATGACCTGTGAGAAAAGACCTCTCTACAATGTCCTTTCAAGTAATTGTAGAGCATGATGAGGTCCCCCCTCAGCCGCCTCTTCCTTAAACTGAACAGTCCCAGCTCCCTCAATCACTCCTTGTAAGATCTATTCTCCAGGCCCTTCACCAACTTTGTTGCCCTTTTCTGCACTCGCTCCAACACCTCGATATCCCTCTTATACTGAGGTGCCCAAAACTGAACACAATACTCAAGGTGCGGCCTCACCAGTGCTGAGTATGGGGGAAAAATCACTTCCCTACTTCTGCTGGTCACAAAATTTCTAATACAAACCAGGATGCCGTTGGCTTTCCTGGCCACCTGGGCACACTGTTGGCTCATATTCAGCCAGCTGTCAATTAGAATGCCCAGGTCCTTTCTGCCTGACAGCCTTTCAGCCACCCTTCCCCAAGCCTGTAGCATTGCATGGGGTTGCCGTGACCAAAATGCAGGACCCTACACTTGGCTCTGTTGAATGCATGCAGTTGGCCTGGGCCCATCAATCCAGTCTGTCCAGGTCCCTCTGTAGAACCTTTCTACCCTCCAGCAGATCGACACTCCCCCCCAGCTTGGTGTCATCTGCAAACTTGCTGAGGATGCACTCAATCCACTCATCTAGATCATTGATGAAGATGTTAAACAGGAGTGGCTTCAGCACCGAGCCCTGAGGGACACTGCTTGTGACTTGCCGCCAACTGGATTTAACTCCATTGACCACAAATCTTTGGGCCCGGCCATCCAGCCAGTGTTTCACCCAGCAGAGTATGTGTCCATCCAAGCCATGGGCAGCCAACTTAGCCATAAGGATGTTGTGGGGGACAGTGTCAAAGGCCTTACTGAAGTCCAGGTAAGATACATCGACAGCCTTTCCCTCATCGACTAAGCAGGTCACCTTGTTATAGAATGAGATCAGATTTGTCAAGCAGGATCTGCCCTGACTTAACCTTCTTATTGACTTATCCACATTTTTCAAAACTAGTGAAGTAAAATGTTATTTATTGTATTTGTTATCATACAGGGAATCCATAAAGAACTCCTTTTATCATGGGCATAGCTCCAGCGATTACATGTCAGGTGCACCAAATGATTGATCTTTCGGCCATTTCACAGTGCCGTAGATTATTAGCTTGGGATTTCCAAAAAAGATTGGATGGAAGGCGTGCAAATAGTACTGCAATTCAGTAAGGACTGAGTACCCAGTTCCACTGACCATCCCTGAAAATTCAAGCTTTAGTGTTCTTATATAGTCATTTTCACTTTCTATCAGCAGTATCTACAGCAGTGCACTTCCAGTTGGAAATCCTGTGCTGGTGGCCCCTCTCTTGGAAAACAGCAAGGGGAAAAAAGAATTGAAAAAACCCCCACCCCCAAGTACTGTGAAAGACATTCCCTCTAGCACAACCTCACTTAGCACAGTTCCTGCGTAAAACTTGGTGCACGCAAAAAGACATGGTGGTGTCCTGCTATATGAATGTTCAACAGCCTGACTCTAAGGGATATACGATCATTCTTTTCAAGTGTTACCCTGGAAACAATTTGTCTCTTGGCAGACGTTGCATACTTATACAGGAAACTAAATTTAAATCCTTAGGCATAACATCTTGGTCATGCCTGCCCTTTTGTTTGAACTCGTTTAATAAAACTCTTGCCCTCACACTTGGCTGTACTAAATCCAAGTATGATCTTTGCTTCCTCCTCATTATTAGTTCAGAGGGAACACTCTAGTAGTTGTGTGCAGGGTTATCCATTACCTAAAAGGAAACCGTGCCAACTTGGAGCTCTGTTCATTGACTTATATGATGTTTACCCAAGGATTTTCATGCAACTGGCTTATAATGGCCATGTAATTTGCCTCTTCTGAACAGCTTTACAGAACTGGTATTCATCATCAACTGAGAATTTTCAGCATACAACAGGTGAGTCAGTTCATAGGTGGTTTGGGAATAAACAACGGAACAAGGTGGAGCATTTAAAAGAAGAGAACTAGGCAAATAGAACTGGTGCAATCAATCAAAAACATGATTCTTAAATGAGTAGTTTCAGAGGCGGGTGACGAAAAATGAATGGAAATGTTATGCACCCAAGTGAGCCTCATACCTGGCTGAAGGCATATAGCGCAACTGGAAATTTTGGAAAGAAATATCTGCCCACCTGCCTGCTTCCTTGGCCAGCAAAAGCAGTGCTTTCCAAACACATGAGAGACCAAAGCAGTTCTCCAGCTTTGCGCACAAACACAGGCATACCAAACAGGACAAGGGAGAGCAAATCATCCTGTTATTCCATGGCGGATATAAGATTGACCTCAAGGATTATTTTAGAAGCCATAATTTCTCAAAGACCTACAGAAGGGCAGAGGAGGTACGCAGCTCAGGAGTTGTCCTTTAGGGATGGCAAACTGCCAAAATGGTCTCCGAATGAGCATGCTCAACATCTCAAAGGCCTTCTGGGGGAGCTGAGACCTCCCACATTAGTAAGAGGGTTTGAGGACTGTTTTTTCCCCCTCTGGTCTTTTTTTTTAAAAAAAAAAAATATGATGAAGGAATCCCAGTGGACCTGGAAGCACACATAAAGGGAGTCAAAACTGGATACAAGTCTCAGAAGGATGGCATAAGGATTTAACAATACCTCTTGGATTTAACTCCACTGATGAGGTAGATGCTGGCAGGGAACTGCAAGGAATTATACATAGTGTTCCCTCCCTCCTCCTTTTCTTCATAAAGCAGTCTGTAAGGCAGAGAGTGTCTGAGACATGACCAATGTTTTTGTTGGGAATAGATGAGTTTTAGCAGTGGGGGCAAAAACGGGTTTCAAAATTTGCTTTTCACCACTGTGCAGCACCTTGAAAATATTTTGGCAAAAAAAAAGCCAGGTATTGTTTGGTTCCAGGATTCTATCAGAGGTTCAGTTTCTTTGGCAGGTAGAATACAAAATGCTACCAGCATATTGGAGGAAATATATATAGCTCTAGTCAAGCTGTTAAACACTGTAACCAGGAAAAAGACAGAGTGCATATGAACTTTACTGTGTGTCATCTAAAGCATCATTAGACATGAATTAAGGCAAGTTAATCTTTTCTTTTACAAATTCATCACAAATTAGGGTTCTGTTGTGCTGGGTGCTTTTCAAAGTTATGCCAGGAAGCAGTTGCTGTATCTCAGTGTTCAATGCAAGTAAACGAGACACGCAAAGGTTGAAATAAAACAATTGCACTCTCATTTTACGTGTCATGAGCAGAAAAAATATGCTTTGCAGAAGTTCTCACAAAAAGGTTGTGATAATGAGGACCTGCTTGTAGAGCTCTCAAATCTCACTCTAACGCTACACGTAGAGGCTTCTTCTCAGGAGTATGTTGCAGCTTCCTCATGCACATACCAGCTACTACTCCACTAATGACAAAGAAATTATTTTTTTTCTAAATTATACAGATAAAAGTCAAACCTTTCCAAAAACATGCTCACAGAACCAGATTCACCAATATACTTCTGTGTCTTTGTCACAGAATTGCAGAATCACAGAATGTCGGGGGTTGGAAGGGACCTCAAAAGATCACCTAGTCCAGCCACCCTGCCAGAGCAGGATCACCTACAGTAAATCACACAGGAACACGTCCAGGCGGGTTTTGAATGTCTCCAAAGAAGAAGACTCCGCAACCTCCCTGGGCAGGTTATAACTTCTGTTTCTTAAGTAAGTATGCAAGCAAATCTCTACTGTTGTGGTTTTTAAACTCACTACAATCAGACTTCTTTGTAGGAAGAGATAGCTGTGTAGTTAGTTCTTATTAACACCACACCATGTTCCTCGATTCTAAAACCAAGAGATTTTGAGAAGCAATACATGAAGTCTAAAGTAGTTTGAGAAGTCCTTAGCTGTTCATAGATATCAACATTTGAATATTTCACTATTTTTCTTGTGAACCAGACTCAGGCATCTTCACTGTGCACAATTATAACAGTCTGAAATTTATAGAGATCTATAAAACACACTAATGAACGTTTCTTGCTATCTAAATTATCCACAGTGAAATGGGTCTAAAATCTCTCGTAAGATGTAAAATTTCAAAAATTACAAATTAAGTGGTAAAATATGCAAATTTTCACAAATTCCTTTCCCATTCTCAGAGCAATAAAAAAAAAATCAAATATCAGCTCCAAAAATGTGAGGGTAAAAATCTTAAAATTCTATATCAGAGGTTGCTTTCCGCTACCAGTTCATGTAATTGTGTGGTAAGGCTTTAGACTGGAATCTGAAACAGTTGGAAAGGACAGAAAGAATTTCCTTAAACAAACTTAAGCAAGATAGAATTTCCTAGCAATGAGAATGATTAAAAATTGGAATGACTTACTCACAGTGGCCTATCTGTAAGAGAAGACAGGAGATGGCTCGCAACCTGTGTGGAAAGAGGGAAGAAGATCTGGCTGAACACTGTGGTATGCATCATTCTGGCGTGGGAATCTCTGAATCTGAAGTCCTCTGTTCATCCCTTACCTTTCGTGTGCCATGAACAGAGTTGCAATGTTTGCTACTCTATAATAAGTTAATGAGTCAGAACATGCCTTCAAAGAATTCAAGGGTTAAAGTAAATTGGGCAAAGTCGGTGACAAACTGACTAACAGAGATTCAGGCCAGAGGGAACTTGGTGAACTCAAGGGCAGGGACAACAGAAAAGTCACAAAGTATAATGAGGAGAAGTGCAAAGTCCTGCGCCTGGGACAGAACAGCACCACGCACCAGCACAGGCTGAGAACTGTCTCAATGGTGGACTTGGAGGCAAGGTGGGAACTAGATTGGACATAAGCCCACAGAGTTCTCTCATCGTGAATGCTACACACATGGCTACATTAGGAGAGAAACAGTTGAGGGACCTATGGAAGTCACTGTTCTCTTCCACTCAGTGCTGGTGAGGACCCACCTGTGTCCCAGTCTGAGACCCCCAGTATCTGTTTGAGGCTAGAGAATAGAGTTGGGATTTAAATAAGACATGGAATGCTTCTTAGAGGAATATCTGCTTGAATTGGAGGTATAGATATTTAATGTTTTGGGATAAACAGGAGGTCCAGATGAAACAGTTTTTGCTTGTCTCTTCTGTCCTTAATTTCAATGAAATCTAAAATAACCAGCTCTATGAAGTCAGTTCATTTCACTGATGGTTTTGGCAGAGTTTCTCTCTCACCATGTTGCCAGGAAACATGGCAGAGTAAGACGACTGTTGAACTGTCACAGCTTTAGGCCTTATGACTCTGAGGGCTGAATGCCAAGGCAATTAGCACACTGAGGAGGTTGCACACTTTGCAAGCTCTGTGGCATTACGTGACCCTGCAAAAGGAAAGACTCATGAGGTTAGAAGAGAAAAAAAGACACGAAAAGAAGGAGCTACAGAGAAATTAATCTCACCGTTTAATCTGTAGGGGACTACTCCCATCTGTGTTTCAACTGAACAGATGCTATCTGAAGCATAGGGATATGACAAGGGACTCTGCAAACACCCCACTCCACCTAACATTACACCTTGACTTTCCTTGCCTTACTTTATTTTGTTTTATATTGTCTTGTCTTGCCCTGTCTTGCCTTATCAAGACGCTCCTGTCTGAACTAGCTGAGAATAGTCCAGTTCTAATTTTTCCACCAGGTTTGCCAGTCTGTGTTAAATTTACTACTCATGGATGAATAATCTGTTATCCTTCTGCAGCAAATTAATTGCAGGCTGTTACAGAATGAGTGATGTGGGTACAGATTCTGTGAGTCTCCGCTATATAAAATTCAATATAGCCTTTGCTGTTGGGATAATCCTGTGCCAATACACTTGGCAAAAATACAGAATGTATGCACACAATGTGGGAATCTTTCAGGTCAGTATTGACGATTGCATATTTATGTATTTTGTTAAAAATCTTGAAAATACATGGAAAGGATTGTTTTGAAGTATTCCTTCCATCCTGTGTACTTTACAAACTGCCTTAGGTTCAACATATGGTGCATTTTTCTAAAGTAAATGTAAATAACTGCTTCTGATTGCTTTCAGAACTGCGCCCAGATCAGCACTTTAATTCTACCATGAAGTACATGTCAGTTATTAAAAAACAAACCAAAAATCCACAGACATGTGAATGTCATGTTCTGTTAACCTGGCTTTGCCTTCTACACATATGGTGGATGAAGGAGTAGAAGAGCTATGGTATAACTAAGATTCAGTCCTACAAATAACTGCATAAGCTTAATGATGACTGTTTTGGGGGATGACTATACTAAAGTCTGTACTATGACTGCAATCCATACCTGTTCTTGAGTCTGATTTATCTAACTAGCTCATTAGGTACTGCTAGGAGAGTAATTAGTCCAGTATAGAACATAGTATAGGTAAATTCTATGAATCTTACCCAGCCTCCTTGTGAATTTTGCATCCTGCACTGAATTGCTTCCTACAATTTCTAACTACGTTTCTAGTACCGTTCAGGCGAGTTTATTTAGAAATGGCTTGTGCCTAAATGTATATTTTGTAGACACAGTACAGAAAATCCTCAGGCGGTGAGAACTATTTAATCCAATTAGTCTTTTTTTTTTTTTGCAACAGTGTACCCATAAAAAATGTGTTTACGTATGGATATGGACCTCTCCAGGGGACAAAGAGATTCAAGTAACTGGTAAAGCTGAGGCACTGAAGAATATGACTTGTTGTACTGGAGAGAGTTCTATTCCAAGATACTTCAGAAACTGTGGTTAGTCCCTATTTAACATAAAGCTGTGTGCTGTGAGTCTGCAGCCTTGGTTGAAGTCAGCAGGAGCTGCATGCGTGTAAGGGAAGAATTTGGCCCATTAGGACCTAATATGGTACATCAAAGGAAGATGGAGCTGGCATCTTTCGGAGAGCTTTCTGATATTCACATGCAACTGCGCACTGTGGGTGGCATTGAGCTGGGTATGAATTGATTGGAGCATAGACAGGAACCAGAACAACTGCAGCTAAGAGGAGGTCTGCAGACCACCCCCAGGATGCCATAAGACCACCGGTTTCCTTCAGAAAAGGGAAGGAAGCTTGGGTAAATGGAGACTGCAGGCATTACAAGCTCTTGCAACAGAAAGCAATTTACTGTTACCAACAGGAATGGTGGCTAGAGAGAGGGACTGAGTGTAAACTGTTGTTTTTACTTGGAACTAGCTCATGAGACCTTACTGAGAAAAAAAAATCAGTTGAGCAATCTTGGTAAAGTGGTGAAAACTTGCAGCTTAGGTGGGATTGAGTCTCAGATTCTGGTCTATTCAAACCAGCAGGATTTTTGTTCAATTGCTTGAAGATCGTATCTTGTTATGATGAAATCCACATAGTGCAGTCTGATGTTATAGTTCATTCTTCTTTTATAATGCACAGGTGTATGTACATGCATGCTAGGCTATCTGACAGTGTGTAGTGACTGGTTGGTCTCCTCATGGTCACAGTTAGTTTGAAGTTCTGTATCTCAATCTAGCAGCTTGTGTTTAAAAGCTTTTGATACGCCGTTTTCCGCACTCTAAGGCTACATTCTGGTTTCTCATTCCTAGTGTGTGTGGGCTACTGCATGTCCCTCATTACTCCTCAGACTCATTGTGCCAGACCCCTCTCATGCTGGCAGCAGCAACATGTGCACTTTGGTGATTTATAATACCGGTCTCCTTGGGGAAGAGTGTGTTTCACTGGCAGTAAAAGGGTTTGTTGTGCAGGTGGAAACTTGTTTAAACAAACCTGAAGTTGTGATATAATGGAGGCTGGTAGCTTAACATAAGCTCTGAGCGTCCAGAAAACCTACGTTGTTTTGCACATCAGAAACCCACCTGAGTTCTTCTTTTCAAATGTTTCCATTGACTAAAAGGAAAAAGAAGGAACTATTGGGGTAAATCTAAAGTGAAAATCAGATGTCCTTCTATATCAGATTGCAGGTGATGTGCATGGGGAAAAAAAATAAGGAATTATTGTTGTCAGCACGGTTAACAAGTAAATTGTGTTTTCACAGATCACTAAACTCTTTGTTTTTACTTCCAACTTACTGAAAACAAATTATAGATATAAAAATATCTTCCAGATCCTGTCATTCTGCAAAATACTGAGATTGTAAGGGGGAGGAAATATACTGGTGGATAAGTCTCAGAATTTGCTGACTAAATATTCTTCTTTGAGTAATACACTCCTCAGATAATGTTATTATCTATAAACTATAAGTGTGATTTTCTATTCAGACAGTTGAATGGAAAGGTTCGGAGTGCAAATTTGGTTCACACAATCATCCAGAAGTCTGAATGTTTATTGAAATTATCTGAACCTATCAAATCTCCAGTTTGAACTGGCAGTCCCCTGAAAACCAGCATTTCATGTGAGATTTCTGGCACTTACCTTTCAGGTGCTGGCCAGAAACATCATTTTTGTGGTGTTACAGTTTCAGACCTTGATGGCAATTACAATTGTCAAAATAAAAACTCTCTCTCTACTTGTTCCAGTACTTCAAAAAAATATTTGGTTGCAGTTTGGTTCTGAAAGTGTGAAGAGGTTGAGGAGAAGGTTTTTAATTTCCTTTTTATTTTCTTTTTGTTTTTCCTCTTTCTCCAATTTCTTTTGTCTCTTTTTAAATCAGTTCTTCATTATCTCAGATGAAACATCCCAGTAGTGAAACTATTCTAGTTTTTTTTTATCTGGTAGTTCTTGTGCCTTTTCAGAACATCAGTCCTATAAAGCAACTGTTACAGTAGTTTATTTCTTTGTCATCAGCTCTGTCTGTTGAAAATTAAAACATTTTCCTCATCTTGTTGTGTGGCATATCTGACTGTGGAAGGCCTCCCCATCTGTTTCAGGGCCTGTATAACATAGCTGAGAATGTGAACACCATTGTAAGAAACTCACAGTGTTTGTTTTATTTCATTTCAGATACCAACTAACTTCATATAATCCGAATACAAAATATTTTGTGTATCTTTTTAAAAAATATAAACTGCTTTAGATTGAAAAACAGATTTCACATCGTATCTTCTTAGGCTCCAGGAAAAATTTGACTAAGGAAAGTTTTTTTTGTTGTTTTACAGTACACAGACAAAAGTCTGTACTGTGAGACAAGGCTGAGGTTTCTCTCATCTAATCTTGGCTGTTTAAAATACGTATTTAGCTGAAGATAACCACATATGTTCCCTCTGCTCACTATAGACAGATCCCACTCAGCCCTAAACCTGTTAAACGACATTTGGGTGGAGCAAAGGAGTTGTACTGCACCTCCACGAGGCTTTCTCTGCTCTCTGTAGTGGATTTCACCATCTGGAGTTTGGGGTACTTTAGTCTTTAATATTGAAGTCATGCAGTCAAAAAAACATTTAGAAATAAAGTCAGTTAATTGATACAAGCTCAGTTAATTTATAGACTTATATTCACTGACGCAGGAAAATATTTATTACAGTGGACCTGTTTTCTGCCCCAAACAGGAGACTGCCAAAACAACTGCTGGGGTTATTCATGGTTAATTATATCTTTGAGTTGCTGTCTGAGAAAGGAGAGGCTTCTGGGTCTTCCTAAATGGATGAAGCCATACTTCTTTCTAAAAACACCATTACAACATTATCAAATTAAAGCCTATGGAAAAGCTCTGAAGTTCATAGGAGCAGTATCTTCAAGTGTATATGTTGCCATGTAAGAACTTGAATTTACTTCAAGCTTTCTTTCTAGTCTGTATTTGTTTTTCTTGTTTTATCACAGTTGGCATCTGTTCTTATTTCTAATGTCTGTACCAACAGACTCAGATAGGAAGAAATTTGTGTCTCAGTTTAGGTATCTTTCCTACAGACACTGCAGGTTTCTTCACTAGTTAAACTGTGATAGGTAAAATTTTGCATCCTGCTTAAAAATCTTCACTACCAGCCCTGCGACTTTAATATCTTTTAAAGTGAGTTCTGACAGAGAGTCCTGTTAACTTTCACAACTCAGCCACAAACCTGGCTTGCTGACTATTCTGGCTTATGAAACCAACTGTGAAACTTAAATCTTTAAACAATTGTTGAAGTCTTGGTGTTACAGTGATTCCACATCAGTTAAACTAATTACTTATAAGACATATTACCAGACTTGGCTGCTAGTAAGATTTTCTGCAATAATGTACAATTTTTTGTATACAGAACTGAAGAGAATTATTCATCCTTTACCTCTGACTACAAGTCTGCTTGCAATCCTCTGCAAAGCTACTTGCCTTTAATCTAACCAATGAGGGTTATTTGGCGGTCTTGAAAACCCAAAAGTCTCCTTTCTGCCTCTTGTGCACTATTCCCTCTACATTAAACCTCTTTCCTTAAAGCACAGTTCAGATTTGAAAGCACTGGCTCCCAAAAGAAACTGCATAAATATCTCAAAGATTGGACTCATTTGCAAAGAAAAGAGAATGTAAGCAGGTCATACACAATATACCTACAATGGTTTTGAGTGCGATTTTTAGCTTAACAGTTCATCACCTAGTGATTATATAGGATAAAAAAAAAAAAAGTACAAATAGTGTAAACATCATATGCTAGGGACTCTTTTCTGAGCATATGGAGAACAATCGTGACTGTCCCCAAAATCACAGGGCATTAGTGAGCTCTGTTTTGCCCTGAGTGCATAGAGTGTAACCATGCATATATGAAATCATTTGTTAAATATTTCAAAATCTAAATATGTCTGGGAGTCAGATATGGTGGTAGACAGAGCCTAGTAAGACATACAGCACAGTCTTTGGCATAGTTGCAGTTTCTACAGATCTCATAGTCTTACTGAGACACACTATTCTGTAGTAGAAAATCCAATGTTTCTGAAATACTGTATCTTCCTGAAATTCCTTAGAAATCAGCAGTCTTCAAAAGTCTTCAGGTTTCATGATATTGTAATAATTAAAGCTTTTCTCTAAATTATTTTGGAAAACTGACATTGTATGCAAAGCTCATTTACCTTTCATTCCTTTCCAGGCCTGCTAAATGTAAAATTTATGGAATATACAGAGTAAAAAGCTATTAATTTTAAATGTGTGACATGTGGAAAATAGCTTCTCCACATTCTGTATTTCTTAGAAAAAAAGAGTGCTGTCAACATCCTATCAGTAACATAATGCATTGTCTGGGGCCAAAAATAAAAATCTATTTGTCTTTTGGTTGTGGACATGAAAATGTCCCTGCAGGTTGGATGACATAGTAGCTGGTCAATTTTCTGTTCTCCTTACTCAGAAGAACACCAATAGAAGCTTTCTAGAACTGGTAATGGTTAAAAATATAAGGACTTCAGGATCTGGCAAAGAGGAGATTATTTCCTAAGTAAAACCTAAATATGGGATTCAGAACTTGTTTTAAGATTGTTTAATCCCGAGGCATTGTTTTAAGATTGTTTAATCCCGAGGCATTGTTTTAATTTTCCACACATGTAGAATTTGGCAGGAAGGAGTGAACGTGCTTTGTTTGACATCTGTTGACCTCATTTAATAATTGTTATTAATTCTTCTATCGCAACTTCATTAGTCCCGTTACTTTGGCAGGGCCATGTGGGTGCCCTCTGGTGGCGGGATTGACACCTCGCTGTTCGCCGGTAATCTCGAGTCAGCACTATTCGCACAAATAAACCTTGACTTTACCTAAAGACTCCTATCAGAGATTAGAAAATTTCTGAGAAAAGGATACTAAACTCACCCCGAAAAGGAAGGAAGAGTGCAGAGTGCTTGCCGTGAACAGGTTGTCAAGGAATTCAGGTGATTAACCAAACTGAAAATCAAATTCCAACATTTTTGAGATCATGCAAAACAGAAATCTAACTTTACTCCTCTCAAGACTGGAAGTCTTTAGAACAGCCTTGTCCCTTGATATTCTGTTTTTTTCTCTTGACACCAAACCCAGGAATTGCAGGAAAGAATATACATACAAATAAAAATGGAAAACTAGAAACACAAAAGAGTTTGAAATTGGAAGAAAAGTAATTTCTTATTGTATTCAAATCTAGTTTGGTTCTATTCTTATATACATTTCTCTAATGATGACAGGATTCTCTTACTAATATATGTATTTTTCTCTTCATGTGACATGATTGCACACAGACTCATCAGACAGTTATTTGTATTTCCAAACAACATTTAAACTGATCCAAAACTCGGTATACATCCAAAGTGAAAGCAAAGTTAAGAGACTAAGTGCGCAGACATTTAGGAGTGTGATGTTGGTCAAAATAGTCAAGTTCTTAAAACAAACAAACAAAAAAAGGCAGATAGGGTAAACACATCCTTTACTCCCATGGGGACAAAAACAAGTGCTGATTTATCAACTATTCCAGAGATAGGGTTGAATGTATATTTTACAGAATTACTACGTGAAAAACAGAGGAGATGAGGCAAGAGGAAATAAGAGATGAGGAGAGGAGAGAGTAAACCTGATGCAGCACTGGGTAATGAATATTGGGAAAATGATCGGCCACCATAGAGCCTGAATTACCTTCACAACACACCTAAGACAACCAGTGTTCTTGAAACCAGGCAAAATACTTCACCTGTGACAAGAGTTTCCATAATCAAGACGATTAAATGAACTTTACTACATGGCTTTTTGGGGAATAAAATGCAGAACACTCCTGGCATCTCACTCTTCTCATATGTTGTCTCAAGGTTAATAGAATATGTGAGTTTTGAAGATCCATCTCTGTGTCTGACAAGGAAGTATATTTCACATAATCGTAGAAGAGAGATTGAGGTTACCTCTTCCAGCTTCAGTAGCTCATGGTTATAGTGTTGATGGTTCCTATCCAAATCCCTTTTTATCGGCAGTCAGAGGGGTTGTCATGTTATTTTTCCTATTTCAAGATAGACATTACACCATTTCCTTACTGATGTAATGGAAATTTTACCCTTTGATGACGCGAACAAGTTGTATAGTTAAATATCTGCCAGGCAATTTTAAGAATTACTTTGTAATCCTATCTCAGTGCTACAGTTATTTAGACCTTCTGCATTAAATGATGGTGTTTGCTAATGCTTTTGGAGTAAAAGCTTATCTATTTATCTTAGTTTTAATTTGTCACTCATAATTGCACATTTGCAAGTCACCATCCCAAACGGAAAGGTCCTCACCAGAGTTCATGAAGCATCACCTCCCTTTTTGTGGTACCAAATCTCTGCCTGAGGTCAGGGATTGGGGAGAGCAAATGACATTGTGTTTAGGAATTAAGAAGAGTACTCAAATAATTTTTATCATTCTTGGTGGAAGAACTGTCTTTAAGAGGTAAGATTTGGGATGTTCTTTAAATCTCTCACCCTGGTCTGTGACAGCATCTTTGCCCCAGACCCCTAATGCTAATTAATGTGTGTTCATGGACCGTGATTTAATTTTTTATGTAACTGGAAAGTGATTAAAAATTAAGATCAAAGACTAATCCAGCTCTGGATCCGACTGATGGCTACTGGAGGATTTGTAACATTAATCTGAGGCACTCATGCTATCTCTGACCTCAGGAAGGTGGCTGCTATATGCTATGCCTGCTGGAAATATTGCCTCAGTTTCAGACAAAGCCTTTAAATGAGGTTGCGAACATACAAATCACCAACACCTCTCCTCTGTCTCCCCTCAGGAGGAAGGGATGCAATTTCCTCTGAGGCTAGAGGAGAAAGAGACTTATTTTCAATTAATCCATCTGACCACACTGCCTTAGAAAGACATGAGACAGAAGGAACCTCCAAGCAACAAGAATATTTAGTTACTGTTAGTGTTACTAATGCTAATGCTACAGTTACTTTCAAGAAGGCTGCTTTATTTGGAGACGATGTATATGTTGTTGGCAGAACCGGTGGGAATGACATTTAAGGCTTCATGTCAACATACTCTGGTCAGACTAACCAGCCTAACCAGTTTCATTTATTAACCAGAAGAAGAAGAATCAGTATGAACTCCATTAATGTTCTGCCTTCCAGTTCTGGAAAAGGTGGGGAGAGCATTTCACATTCTAAGGAGTCAGAAGCAGTCGAAGCCATTTCTCCTTCTGGGAAATCTCACTGTGGCAAAACAGAAGAGGTCCAGCTCGTCAAGCATGGAGAGCCTTCTTGTGGCCATAAACGTGAGTAGACATCTTTTAGAATCATTAATGCCATCTCCATGTTCTGGTTTCTGTGAAGTGTGGTGATGTAGAAGGCATTTATTCATACCACATTTTCTAGCAGGGTAGTTAGCACTTTCTCAATTACTTTTACTGCTTTGAGTTATTATCCACCTTCAATTTTTAAGACTTTTCTTCCTTTTTTTCTGCATTCTCACCCTTTTCCCTCACATGCTTCTTTTCATCACCAGCTTCTTGACAGTAAAAAAATAAATGTATAAATGAGAGAAAGATATTTTTCTTGTGTGAAGAGGAAAAAAAAAGCTGGAAATATTTCAGCAAAGGACAAAAGCCGTGTAAGGCATTTAGAAGGAAAGACATTTTGTTTCTTGCAAATTTGTCCAATATTTTTGAGCAGATCTACCTAGTGTCTATTTTAATAGTATAAATATAAATATATATTCTAGTCATAACACATAAAATAAATCTTATAATTAGGATTGCTAGGAATATAAAATACAATGCGTTTCATGTTTCTTTCCCTGGGAAAGTACTGGTGTTCTTGTATATTGAAAGTATCAGAAAGATTTGTCTGCAACTCATATGTTCTAACATAAAAGTGATTCTCCTGGAGTTCCAAACAGAAGAAATAATCTGAAAGTATCATAGACTCATAGAATCATTCATATTGAAAAAGACCCCTGGCAACATTGAGTCCAACCACTAACCCTGCTCTACAAAGCTCCCCTCTAAACCATATCCCTCAACACCACATCTAAACCAACAAAAAAACAAACCAAACCAAAACCCCAAAACTTTCTCCCACTTGGAGCCTGGGGTTTCCTCCTTGGACTCCTTCAGAAATGTTTCCTCTGAGGCCCTGTTTTTTGTCTGGTTCTTCTCCATCTTCTCATTCTGATGCAGGTTCCACTCCTTCAGATCCTTCTTGGTCTTCTCACGCCATTCCTGCTCAGTCACCTTTGATGCCGCATCCAGCTCCTCCAGGGATTTCTTCTGCTCCTCCCTCCACTTGCAGATGCTCTCAGGTTCCTGGATCAGCCTGTCAGCTTTGGCTATGGCTGTGTAGGCATTTGTGGGGCCATTGGACTCCTGAAAGACATCTCCATTGACAGTGGCTCCTCCGTCCTGGAAACCAGCTGGTTCTGGCAGGGCCACCCACCTGGCTGAAGCGGTGACTGATTCACTGTCAGTCGGCCCAAAGCCCTCATCACTCTCTATGCCCATGATCTCGGTCTTCTGCTGGGCCAGGAAGGTGGTGGCCAGGTTCTCCTCAGTGCTGGCCCCCTCACACTAGGAAAAGAAACTGAAGTCGTTGGCCATCACCAGCCCAGCTGCCCCGTTCCTGCCCCGGCTGCCATGGCTTGCCTGGGCTGGTCCCTACAGGCTCCGAGTGAAGCTGTTGCCATCAGTATCTATATATTTACCTTCAGAGTTGTTTAGCCCAGATTTGCATATAATTAAAAACAAACAAACAAAAATCTTGCAAGAGGTAAGATTGGGAAAAAAAGATTACAGTACCGAGGCGAATGCCTAGAATTATGGACATCCATTTGGTGTCTTTACTCTTCTGGAGATTCTGCTTCTTGAACAGTAACAATGACTTGTTACTATCATATTTTCATTGAACTAATAGTAAATTTAGGAGATGATAAACTCACCTATCTGGTGTTCCACAGGACAAACTGAAAGGAGAGTACATTTTCCTGCCCAGATTAATGTGATTGAATTCCATGTAGCTGTGCTGACCTGTAATTCTTCCACTAGTTCCACTTCTGATTGGGACATATAATCTTTATACTTTCCAGTGGTTTAAATTCCAAATTAAAGAGGTATTTTTGACAAAAGCAGCTGTCCCACATGGCTCCTCCAAAAAAACATATTTTAAAAGAACCTGCAGTGTATTTTGTAACAATGCTGTTTAAACAAATCATTTTTGTGTTTATAGGAATGTGGAAATTAAGAAAAAAAAACCTGAAATTATCCATCTTGCTATCCTAGAAAAATGTCAGGGTTTTAGTCTCACACATCATCAAATCAATGGCACTAGCTGTGTCTTGAGTTCCAGGAGTTTTACAAGCTCAGAGATATGTTATGATTTTCTGTGCAGAGAGATGGGAAAGTTAAACACAAGAAAATATTTTAGACTAACCAGAGGGTTAGTGTCATCAATATTTTTCAGTGTCATGTCTCCTGCCTCTCAGAGCTTTTTTTTATGGTTGAACAACAGCAGAATCCAAATACTATTTTATTTAATTAGATCAGAACTCCTTGCAGCCTAGGAGTACAGAGTGATTATAAAATGGGGGAAAATCATTTAATACATATTTTACAAGGAACAATGTAATATCTTAATTTCAGCCAAAAGATGCAGGCTGAGGAGAAGTTAAATGATATTGCTTAAAATAAACAAACAAGCAAGAAGACTTAATTTCCATAAGTCTTCTTAGACATAAAAATTCTGTCCATATTAACAGTATCTCTCCAAACAAGAGACATTTATATGGATTCATGTTTATTTAAAGTGCTGATATTTCACAGTCTCTCTGCCTTAGTTCTAATGGAAAGCTTGGTGATTGCATCTGACTGTGTGATAGGGTGTTATATATTCACCTTTGGAACAAGCACCTGAGATGGGGAACTGTTGTCCCCATTCACAGAAGGAGAACAGAAAGTAGTGTGAAATTAAGACTACTTTGATAGCTTGAGATAAATAGGCACCCTCTTAGTCACAATTAGCCTGGCCCTGTGATTTACAGTGAAGGATTGTTCATTTTGAGCTTCAGGAAGACAGATAATAGAAAAATAAGCTTTTTTTATTTTCTTCCAGGTGTCCAGAACATCATGCTCTGAATTTGTACAGATACTTTTCAAAAGATCGAGATGCAGTCTTAATTACCAATCCTTATTAACCGAGGATGTGCTGGCCTCATTTATACCAGGAAGTTAAACAATCCCAGGGAACATTGCAAAGTCCTGGAACTCAACTGTCAGTGCTGTTAAAAATGTTAGACTGGTTCTGGTCACCTTTTCACTTGGACCAAACAATACTTCTTCTGTCAACAGCTCTCAGCACAATGCAGCACTTAACTCAGGCCAAGGGCCCCACATCTACTAGACGTGTTAGAAAATACTTTGATGCACAGCAGAGCCAGAGAGCCTAAAGAGGAATGAGGTTAGGTATACCTTGTTTTTTATTATATGGTGTAGATGTCAGTAGTCAGCTAAGCCTCATAAGTTAGTAGCTAATTGTTTGTAACTGGTGGAGAGAGACCGGGGGGCTGAGAAAATCAGCATTGTTCAGCCTGGAGGAGAGAATGTTCTGAGGAGACCTTATTGCAGCCTTTCAATATATAGAGGGAGCTTATAAGAAAGAGATAAACTTTTTCTAAGGCCTGTTGTGACAAGATAAGGGGAAATGATTTTAAACTGAAAAAGTGTAGATTTAGATTGGACCTAAGTAAGAAATTTTTTACAATGAGGGTGGTGAGACACTGGAACATGTTACTCAGGGAAGCTGTAGATGTCCCATCATTGGAAATGCCTGAGGTCAGGTTGGATGGGGCTTTGATCAACTTGATCTAGTGAAAGATGTCGCTGTTCATGTCAGGAATAAGTGATCTTTCAAGGCGCTTTTTGACCAAAACTATTTTGTGATTCTATGATTCTGTGCAACTCTAGAAAGTCACTGAGTCCATCGAAAGGTATGACTTAACCTCTGGGAGTAATCGTGTTCGTCTACTAACTACAAAAGTAGTCAGTGATGGTTACACGTCTAGTTCAATGATTGAAAGAGGAATTATTATTAAGAGGGGAATCTCAACTACAGCTCCCCATAATCAGTGCTGCCTGAAATGAGTTTATAAATTACAATTAGCGCATAGTTTCTTTGCAATTATAAAAGAAAATGCTGCTGAAAGAAAGTTTTGTTACTGAATTATGGTTAGTCTACCAACATACTTGCTAGAAATGGTCAAACAATTAGATAAATTGACTAAACATATATTCTATATACATTCATTTCAAAATTCATCCAATCACAGTTGGTTCAGAACTGGTTCGAAAAAAATAGAATCAAATATCACCATGAGATTTTTCAACTATCTCATATCCATTGGATTTTATAATTAAAAAAAACAACAAAAATACAAAATTCAGTGATTCCTCATATGACAGCTTTGGAAAGAAGTAAATGCAAACTTATTTTTGCATTGGATTGTCCTGGTTTGAGCTAAATGAAAACAATTCTAGTTCAGTCTATTCTAAAGGGTTGCACTTTATGAAGTTAGCAGCACGTTTTTGCAGATGGTGTGTGCTGCTAAGCACACCTGATGTTTACAGTTACTGGCTGGGACTGATATGCAGAAAGGCTCCTCCTTGTACTTATTCCTATACTGATCAAGGCCACTGCTGGCTCTTGTGTGCCACGCTGGGGGTGTCAGTTAGTAACAGGGGTCACAAGGAAGTAAAAGTTTGCACCTCTGGAGAGTTATAGACAGGATAGGTTACCAACAAGAGTATTCCATTCCATACACATCATATTTCGTATAAGGTGAGTGATTACGAGAGTTTAGACTCTTCTCTCTAATTCTGCTGCAGAGCAGGCGGCACCAGGGAAGACCCAAGAAACGTTTAGGTAAATAGAAGATAATAATAACCCTCACAATGAAATTATCATAGGATTTTTCAAAATATCATCTTTTATAATTCTTCTGGAGTAAGTCCTGGTAATAATCTGTGAGATGATGCACTGACCTCACATATGTAATATTTCATATTAAGGTCTGGACATTGGATGCATCCATCAGAAATAATGTGGCCAGCAGGACTAGACAAGTGATTGACTCCCTTTTGTCAGCACTAGTGAGGCCGCACCTCTAAACCCGTGTTCAGTTTTGGACCCCTCACTGCAAGAAAGACATTGAGGTGCTGCAGTCTGTCCAAAGAAGGGTATCAAAACTGGTGAAGGGTCTGGAGAACAAGTCTTATGAGGAGTGGCTGATGGAACTGGGGTTGTTCAGCCTGGAGAAAAGGAGGCTTAGGGGAGACCTTATCACTCTCTATAACCACCTGAAAGGAGGTTGTAGTGAGATGAGGGTCAGTCTCTTCTCCTAAGTAACAAGCAACAGGATGAAAGAAAATGACCTCAAATCGCATTAGGAGAGGTTTAGATTGGATATTAAGAAAAATTTCTTCAATGAAACAGTTGTTAAGTACTGGAACAGGCTGTGCAGGGAAGTGGCTGAATCACTGTCGCTGGAGGTATTTAAAAGACATGTAGATGAGGTGCTTAGGGACATGGTTTACTGGTGGACTTGGCAGTGCTAGGTTAAGGATTGGACTTGATGGTCTTAAAGGTCTTTTCCAACTTAAGTGATTTTATGATTCGTGATTAGTGGAGCACAAAGCCATAAGAACAAGGATTTCAGTGCTCTCCAGGCTCTAGCAGGATGTGCCCATGTCGTAATTTTATCAGCAAAGTAGTTCATGCCAGCTGCTGGTGCCAGTCACACATTATGTATGCAGGAGAGCTAAACACAGCAGGACTAGACATGTACATTACAAGCGGATACTTCTAATAGTGCCCCTGGGAATTACTTCAAATTCAGTTACACCTGGAAAGAAACTATTTCAAGTGCCCTAGGTGTGTATTTGAGTGTGTATTGTAAGACTAATTTGCACCTAAGAAGAAACTATTCAGTTCACTAAAATATTAATACAAATCTGCCCTTTGTATACTAGATTCAAAGAACTGGGTATTTTAGAGCAAGGTCCAACCTTTTTCCGTAGTCAAATTCCATATTGCAATTCATAACTGTTGTATCAGCTTTCAAGAAGACAAATGTAGGAATCATTGAAAGTTATGGCTGAAATGGAGTCATGCATCATCTAGACAATTTTCCCACTGTTATCCTTAGGCAATACTAATTAAGAACTTTTCTGGACTTTCACGAAACTTCTTAATTCAAAACTTCTTAGCTTTCAATTATTCTTTTAGCTATCTAATTATAACTTCCTCTTTTCTAAATGTCAATTTATTTTTATCTTTGAAAGGCATAGGAAAAAAACCTCATAATCTTCCTCTTCCTACATCTTTTAAATATCTTATCACGTCACCAGTTCATGTCCCCTCCACTCAACTGCAATCTTCCCTTTTTGCATTTCCTTAGAGGTCATATTTTTTTAATCTCTTGGTTTTTTTTTCACCTTTGGACTCTTTCCAATATGTCTACGTGTTTCTTTAAAAGTGGTGCTGAAACTGGGTAGAGCACTCTTTCTGAGGTTTCCTTGGTGCTGAGTAGAATACAATCATTATCTCCTCTGTCTAAGAAGGCACACTCCTGTTATCACACTCCCAAATGAGAGTTGCCTTTTTTGCAGTAACATCAAAGAGCAATGGATAGGTTTTGTACTCCCCTGCAGTCGCTAGACCCTTTTCCACACTGACATTTTCTGGCTAGTTCACCCAGTTGATTTTTATTTCTTATGTGATCCAGATTTGGTAGAGTGAGAGCACATATTTCCTGCACCCTGGTGACAAAGGGTGAGGCTCATCGATATAGAGAAATCTTTAACACTGCTATTTTTTTTTCCAGATAACTTATATGCTGCGATTCATACAGAAATTTTTTTGATGAACGTATGCAAGTTTTGAAATTGTCTTTCAAAATGGGTTAGATTCACTTTGGAATAGCTTCATGAGAGTGAAGCTAGCACAGACATATATCTGTTATAAAAGTAAGGATTCATCACATGTGGTTTGCACTGTACCAGTCTATTTCTGTACGTAGCTTCTCATGTTTGACTGTTAATGCTACTTTGTGGTCAGTTAATGCTGGCAAATGGCCAAACACCCACCCAGCTGCTCACTCACTTGTGTGTCTCACCACCCACTCTTATTGGGACACAGCAGGGAGGAAATTGAATGAGAAAGCTTGTGGGATGAGAAGACGGGGAGATTGGTTATCAATTACCATCACCAGGAAGGCCAGACTGAACATGAGGGAAAAAAATACTGCCGTTTAAAATCCATTTGGGTAGTGAGGATTAAAAAGACAAACACTAAACCAAACACCTTTCCTTCTCCTCTATCAGGCTCAACTTCACCCCATCAATCCAGGCCCCTTCACACACAACCCAGCAGCACAAGGATGATGGAGGATGTGGTCAACGCACAACAGTTTCTCTGACACTCCTTTCTTCTGACAGTTTTTTTCCTACTTCAGAGTGAATCCTTCTCACTGGCTACAGTCCTTCAGGATAAACCTGATCTTGGGTATATCCTCTTTGGGCTTCAGTCTTTATGGATAAACCTGCTCACAGATCATGGGTTCTCCATGGACTGTAGAGAACAGCTGCTCCAGTGCTTGGAGCCTCACACTCCCCCTTCTCAGATCTTGGTATTTCTTCTCTTGTTTCTCACAATTTTTTGTTGTCTTCTTTTATTTTTGTCTTGTGTTATTTGCTCTTTCTTGAATGCATTTTCACAGCAGCACCACCAGCTCCCCAGACTGACTAAGCTTTGGCACAGTGAGTTTGTTGTGGAGCATTGTGTTTAAAGGAGTGTAATTTTGTTATTTGTTGGTCAGAGTCCCCAGATTTTCACTAACCCATTTTTTCAGAGTCTCAGGAAAGGACTAAGTGTCAGAGTCCTAGGAAATGCCTATCTGAATCTCAATAATGGACTTGCACTGATCAGATTCACAAAAATTGAAATTAGTTACTTTATTGAGAGTGAAAGAACAGATGCGAGATTGCCATTAATAAATACATTAACTACAACAGCACTACTAATTAAGGTTAATATTACTAGCAGAAATATTAATAATACAACAACCCAGGGGTAACATGCACCAGAGGGTGAAAGGTACGATGCTTACTCAGAGAGGTGATCCTGCCTGGGCTGGAGGAAGAGAACGAAGGCTGTTGACTGGTCCATCGGGTATTGAGGTTCTTTTCTCACCATTTAATAATCATTTTCTCTGTGTTTTTATTCCCATAATCACAGAATCATAGAACTATTGAGGCTGGAAAAGACCTCTGAGATCATCAAGTCCAGACTGTGACCCAACACAACCACATGGGCCAGACCAGGGCACTAAGTGCCACATCCAGCCTCTCCTTAAACGCCTCCAGGGACGGTGACTCCCCCACTTCCCTGGGCAGTGCATCCCCGTGCCTGAGCACCCTCTCCGTGAGGAAGGGCTGCCTGAGATCCAACCTGAACCTCCCCTGACGCAGTTTCAGGCCATGCCCTCTCATCCTGTCACTCATTGCCCAGGAGAAGAGCCCGATCCCCACCTGACTACACCCTCCCTTCAGGGAGTTGCAGAGAGTGATATGGTCCTCCCTGAGTCTCCTCTTCTTCAGCTGAACACCCCCAGCTCCCTCAACCTCTCCTCACAGGACTTTCCCTCCAGTCCCTTCCCCAGCCTCGTTGCTCTCCTCTGGACCCGCTTCAGCCCCTCAAGGTCTCTCTTGCAGTGAGGGGCCCAGATCTGCACACAGGGCTCGAGGTGAGGCCTCCCCAGGGCTGAGCACAGGGGCAGAATCACAGCCCTGCTCCTGCTGGCTGCACTGCTCCTGATACAAGCCAGGATGTCATTGACCTTCAGGCCACCTGGGCACACTGCTGGCTGGTGTTCAATCAGTTGTCAACCAGCACTCCCAGGTCCCTCTCTGCTGGCCGCTCTCCAGCCACTCCTCCCTCAGTCAGTAGTGCTGCAGGGGGTTATTGCGGCCAAAGTGTAGGACCTTGCATTTGGTCTTTTTGAACTTCATCATTGACTCAGCCTGTCCAAGTCCCTCTGCAGTGCCCTCCTAGCTTCTGGGAGATTGATATTCCCCCCCAACTTGGTGTCATCTGCGAATTTACTAAGTGTAGATTCAATCCCCTCATCCAGGTCATCAGTAAAAATGTTGAGCAGGACTGGGCTCAGTCCCTGGAGGACCCCACTGGTCACCGTATGCCAACTGAATGCAGCACCATTCACCACCACTCTCTGGGCCCGGTCTTCCAGCCAGTTTTTAACCCAGCAAAGGGTGCACCACTCCAAATTGCAAGGTTTCTCCGCCCCAGGGGACATGTAGTATGATTTGGGTGGAGAGATAAGTGCTATAGTTATATATATTTAGCGTGTGCAGCGGTGGTAACTTTAATATGTATTTCATAGGTAATGTGGAAAATGTTAGTCATCAGATACGGTAGCCTTTTCTAAGAAGAAAAGAACCACACCAGCTCCTGTTATCTTGTTGTTTTTTCTGACCAAAAGCAGGGCTGTCCTGCCTACACAGGGCCCTCTCCTCAGCTTATCCCATGATAACCAGGTGAGTCTCTGCTCCCTGGGATTGTACTAGAGATAGCAAGGTCAATCTTAGTATTTTTTTTGAGCATAGGGTCTCTTCTCATTATCTGGACTCTGCATGGAGGGGATCGGAACTGGCTTGAACTGCCTGGAACCAGCTGGAACTGGCTGGAACTGGCTGTGACCGACATAGGGCAGCTCCTAGCCTCTTGCTCCAAGAGGTCTTTCCTGCAGCTCCCCAAGACCAAAACCCTGCCACATAAACCCCCACGTGTCTGATGGTCCATTCCCTAATGAAAAGCAGCCCCTCACTCATCCATCTGAGGGCATGCCATTTTGACATTATCCAACTCTTTCTACAGTAGCATCGCAAAAGCTGTTCAAAAAACGCAGCATTTCTCACACACCTCTGCCAAAACCACAGAAGAACAAAAGAAAAGGTTGGGGAAAACTTGAAGAAAATAAAGTCTCAATTTTAGACAAGGGAACAGGCATCAATAGGTACAAATCCATTTCAGCTTTCAATATTTAAAAAATCAGCTACAACACAGCAGAGAAATAGTTTTAGTACAGTAACAATTTTATGGCCAGAATGTTATCAATCTGAGTAAAATGTTACACAAATAATTCTAGAATGTTGATATTGTGAGAGTACCACTTGCAATATAGGAGACTATCAGAATCTAATACACATAAATTTTCTTGGTAAGCATTACTCTGGGATTTTGATTTATTTGTATTCTAAAAAAAAAGTGTTTACAGATGTTATTGTCCTGATTTATTGTATCTTTACAGAAAGAACCTTTTCAGGTTCCAGAAGTTACGTTGCTTTCATTTACATTAAAATATATTTTTTTCTACGGTCATTAAGTGAGTTACATTACTTGAGGTAAAGCATACTCAAGGATCTACACATAAATATACCCAGGTACATTACAAGCACTATTGTGATATTTATCATTGATGGAGCTTATGATTGCAGAACTGCATAAAAATCTTTAGGGGTTACCTTAGCTTAATGGTGTTCTTCCCTTTCACTCACCATCCATTTCTTATTGCAAACATCTGCTTGGAAATAAAAAGGGTTTTATATTTCCCTGGGACATACTTGGCTCTACAAGAGCATTGCTCATTTTATTTAAGAAATACTTAAGTTTAATCAAGTTTTTAATTCCAGAAATATTACAGCCACTCATCTTGAATGACTTGCAACTCTAATCTATATATTTTAAAATGTCATTAATGAAAAAGAATAATGTAATAACTATTGTTGGATTATGTAGCAGAAAATGAACTCCTTTTCTTTCTCTCTTGATTAGTGCTCTGGCATTTATTCAGTGGCTTGGCCTTGCTCTTTTTAGCCTTGGTGCAATAATAATAACAAATGAACCCTATTACTCTTACTGTTTACTTACTTCTGTTCTGATGTTAGGTACTCTCCAGTTCATTTTGTAAATTACAGCTAATATGAGGGAGAAATATCTCTGTATGAATAAAAGAAAACAAGCTCCTTATAAACCTTAAGAGAAACATTCTTTGTGAAATAAATCTTAATGTTTGGGGGAGAAGAAAATGATGTGTTTTACACTCACACTGATGAATGCAAAAATTACATACCGTATTTTACTTACTAATATGAACTAGTAAAATTCATGGCATGCTGTTTTACAGGCAGTAAAATACTTTTTCCAGATGTGGCTTCAGAATTCTCCAAAGACTATCATAGTTATCATAAGATTTATGGAGGATAATTTATTAATCGCATTTTTTTTAACTTTGAAAATCTGTTTAGTAAGATGAAAGGGAGCTTTAAAATAAGTCATTTTTACCAAATGTGGATGGCATTATGATATCAAGTTACTCCTTTTGTTCAAATTATTTTTAATGACTTTATTTGTTTTATAGCCTCTAGAAGTCGGTACCAATTGGTGGTAATGATATATCCGGCAAAAGCCTAACAGTTTGAAAAACAGCAAGAAAACTTCTTCTAACATACTAAATTAACTGAACGGTGCTATACTATTGCTATAACTTATTTAGGGATATGTAAGCTACTTAATTTTACTTTTATAAGATTTGAAAGAGACATAGCTTGTAAGAACTCTGCCTTACAGCTTTAACCCAGCTTCCTTAATGAAATTTTATAAGTGGATCATATGCATAAAACACTGCAAGAACTGAATGCTGATTTAAAATCTGTATTTTACAACCAAGTTTATATTGGTGTAGCAGTTTCATTAAATCTGCAGTGAATATTAAAGTCATGATAGATCTGATCCTGGAAGTTATTTCGTGCACAGATGGCCTGATCCGAAGTGTAGCATGGTTAGGAAAAAACATTTTCTTAACTTGTCTAACCTTTGTATCATACCCAAAGCTCCTGGTTAATTGATTTCAGCACCTGGGTTACAGTTCCATGCCGGGTCAATTCCTTCATTGCCACCTCCAGTTGAACCAAGTGAATGGCAGCAACTTCAGATAGCCTGTATTTTAAATTTGTGTTTGACATCCCAGACCACAAAATCTCAAGTTCAACTGCCTACAGATAGACATCTAGTGCCTACTGATTTGCCTTGGTGTCCTGCTAGGTCTCCAGCTGCTGAACCACAAAATCTCATCCTCCCAAAGAGCTTGTGTCACAACTTCCATCCCTGTCCAGTTCTCTTAGGAGATTTTAGGGCATTTTAAATGCCACTTGACGATAAGGTTTAGGCAAATAAGTTGGGGTTTAGCTCTTCATTGGATCTAATGGTGTCTCACACACTAGCATGCTTGCAGACAGCTACGTACTGACATCTAAATGCACCTTAAATTGAACCATGCCCTGTTTATCATGAAGCCATGAAAATGAGACAATTTCATACCCAATAGGCAATTGTCTCATTGAGTGCAGCAGTAAGAAGAGAAAGTTTAAAATAGGTTATTTAAGACAATATTGTCACAAAAGATAAGCATGTTGGAAGAAGCAGCTGGAAGACATGGTAAGGATTACATCAGCTCCTCTTACAGGATTCACCTCTTGATACATGGGTAAATTTTAAATTGATGTTCCTAAGTAGAAATGTCTGTCGGAACTATTTTTCACCTATAATTTATGACACGAGTCAAGCTTTATCATTGTGATGTGAGCACTATGACACTTATAAATGTCTTCACCACTTTGTAAGAGACTTTATGCAAAGTGGAAATTAAGCATTTGCCTGTTTGTTAAGGATTTCCATACAGACTAGAATTCCAAATATTTCACCTTTTGTTAAGCACTGCCTAATATCTAAGTAGCCCTTTAGCTCTATTTCTCACAGAATGGTTCTCATGATTTTATGATCTGTGAATTAAACCTGTTAAATAGTTCTACAGCTTATGTTTTCTAAGAAGATGCTTGCAGTAAAGTAACTCTGAATAACCTTCCAATGCAGAACTCATCCCCTTTTAATTTCTAAACACATATATGAATGAGTTAGAAGAGATGACATGGCATTCATTTGAAGCTGAGGCTTATAAAATAAGTGAAGAAACTTTCTACCCCCAGTGCTGTTAATGTTCTTGCTTAACTCCATAGCAGAGCGATAGGACTAGGGGAAATGGATATAAATTGCACCAGGGGAGGTTCAGGTTAGATATTAGGAAGAATTTCTGTACTGAAAGGGTGCCCAGGCTGCCCAGGGAGGTGGTTGAGTCACCGCCCCCGGAGATATTTAAGAGACAGGTGGATGTTGCATTGAAGGTACTCCTTTAGTAGGTCAATAGGGATGAGGCAAAGGCTGGACTCGATGGTCTTCTAGGCTTCTTCCAGCTGATACGATTCCATGATTCTACGATTAATTTGAAAATCCTGAGTAATGTAAGTGGATTTTGTACATGACATTACAGAGGCAAGTCATCAAGATTAGTATTTCTGATATAAGTCCTAACAGAGACTATACATCCTGCATATGAATAAGGAAACAAAGCTGGTAAGGGGTTTGGAGAACAAGTTTTATAAGGAAAGGCGGAGGGAGCTGAGATTGTTTAGTCTGGAGAAGAGGAGGCTGAGGGGAGACCTTATCACTCCCTACTACTACCTGAAAGGATGCTGTTGGTGTTGATCTATTTTCTCAAGTAACGAGTGACAGGGCAAGAGGAAATAGCCTCAGGTTGTGTCTATGTAGCATTATCTAGGCGTTCCTGCTCTGGCAGGGGGATTGGACTTGCTGATCTTTCGAGGTCCCTTCCAATCCCTAGCATTCTGTGATTCTGTGATTCTGTGTGCCACAGGAATTTTAGATTGGATATTAGGAAAAATTTCTTTACTGAGAGAGTGGTAAAGCACTGGAACAGGCTGCCTGGGGAAGTGGTGGAATTACCATCCCCAGAGGTTTTTAAAAAACATGTAGACATGATGCTTCGGGACACGGTTTAGTGGTCATGGTGGTGTTAGGTTTACAGTGGGACTTGACCTTAGAGATCTTTTTCAACCTGACTGATTCTGTGATTCTGTGAATACAAGTAGATACATGTATGTATGAGTATGCATGCACAGATTTTGAGGCAACCAAGCTGAACCTAAGGAAATTCAACCATGTAGCTTGTTTCTGAACCAAAATTTAGAGTAGACAGTCCACATGCTATTACAGTTCTGAAAATAATGAAGATGTCTTGCCCAACCATAAGGTACATCAGAGATGTTTACCTCGAAAGTAGTCAATCATGTCTCTCTTTGTGTTCAGCAGAGAAAAACAAACATTTCCTGGCAAGAATTCATCAGTCCATTTCAGATGGGTTTCAGAATGGGGATGAGTTGTTCCCTGCAAGAGTCTGTTTTCCTTTGTTGATTACCTAGAGCCTACAAAACTAGTTCAGACTTAGATGTCTACTTTGTAACTGTCTAAATTTGAGTAAACGAATCCCATGCTCAGTGTTAAAATAATTTCTTACTGATTTTGAGGATTCCAGATGTTCACAATTTTACCATATAAAAGTTTAGATCAGGCTTACAAAACCAAATAATCTGCGTTAGGGCAACATACCTTTTTAAATGAAGGGGGTTGTGTTCATGATGTTATTTCTTTCTTTTTGTTTATCCCTGCCAAACTAATTTCCTTTAAAGCAGTGAACAAGTATAAACTATTTTTATTTTTTAAAATTCAGTCATAGAATTTTTAAACATTTTCAGGATTTTGAGAACTTCTGAAAAATTCTCACATAGCTAGAAAGACTAGTATGATATCTAAAGTAATAGGGCATCAACATGCTGTTTTAAACTTTGATATGGTTATATTTTTCATTTGCAGCTGATACTGAATGACCTGGAAGGCAGTTCACAGTCTCTAACAGCAAATTCACACAAAGCTCTATATTCTCAATACAATGCTCCTCGTTGTTGGTGCAAAGGCTATTAGAAAGATAATTTCTTGGAGCCCTCTACAAAAAAAAATACATAGCTAAAACATAGCTAAACTTTTCCTTGACAAATAGTTCAATAATTAAAATTCACTAGTAAAAGAGAGATTGTGTTATTAAAATATGTATTTATTTGAAGAGTGGGAGTATTTCTCAGATCATCCAGATTGTGATCAGGCTGTAATAATCCAGGCCCCACAACTCTTCAGAAACATTAAATATCACAACTTTACTACTTATATACGGTTCCTATTTTACAACTTCTTTTATGCTGTCCTGAGGGCTAGAAAACCTTTTTTTCAAATGAATTCTGGCATCTTCACATATTATATAACTCAATAACGAGGGAAGAGAAAAATTGGAAAAGATCTCCATACTCCCATAAAATAAGAAAACTGTGAGAGCTGGCAGTCTTGTGCCATTCTCTAAGAAACTATAAAAGGCGTATAGATCACTGTGCCTAATCAGGTAAAGATGCTAAATAAAACCCTGACACTGGTGTTCAACAGATTGCCCTTTATATATCTACAGAACCCTCAATTATTTCATTTAGAGTTCATTGCCAGGAAAAGATTAGTCTCACTGAACTTTAACACCTACAAACAAAGGTCTACTTTCTATTAGGGAACTTTGTCACTTCATGAAACAATGGAAAAAATGTGCACTTTCAGGGCATAACTCTCTGAAAGTGTCCTTTTCTCCTTAGATACCACCAGGAAAGCCTGGGAAATGTTTATGTATCTCAGTGTCATCAGTTTTCACATAAAATGGATCAGACAGGGTTTTCTGTTGCAGTATTTCATCTATATTTTTTAGTTACTTATTTCCTAGTAATCATGCTGATAATTTATTGGAACTGAACTGCTAAGACTTCATTTTGCATTTAGAATTACTATTAACTTTTCGCTAAGAAGACACCAATATTATTTGCTTTATGTATGAGGGCAAGCACAATAAAGCTATTACAAAATGTGTGTCCATAGGAGTAAGCAGGTATTTAAGTTATTTGCCAAGTTGCTGACAAGAAGTGTATTACCAAGATGAATAGAGCTTGATGCAGAAAAAATTACAGTATTAACAGTCAAGGGATAATCATAATGACTAGCTCTGTCAGATGTGTACAATAACATATATAAAATCTGGACTGAACTTTATTTTTTTCCATCTCGTTAACTGAAATGTGTAAATTATGAACTGGTTGGCTATTAAATAGTACAGATGAAGACATATTCTCTAACAAAAGAATGATTGTAGTCCAGTTTAAATTATTTTGGAATCATCCCAGACTGAGAAAGAGCAATTCACAACTCTCAGGATAGCATGACTGAGAAAAGGCAGGTGTTCTTTTAACAACCATGTTGGAACATGATCAAGCAAATTCTACACTATCTCAAAAATGCCTGACAAGGATACCTGAGAAAATGCTTCTAGAGAATCCAATTATATATATAAAAAAATATCCGTTCTTTAACTGTTCAACAGCTATATTTTCACATTGCAGCTGCATCCAAAAAAGCATACAGAAATATTACAAGCTACCATTAAACGAAATAAAAATATCCTTGACCAGTCTCTCACCTAAGAAGCTTATCAGAAGAAGAGGACATAATGATAATTCCATGCCTCAGAAATAATCTTCCTTTACTATAGGACCCTGCCAAGGTCTCACAGCATTTTAGCATTCCTAATCTCTGTTCCAAGGAAGATCTGTAGTTTGATTGTTCTCTTAGCATTTAAGGGCATAACATTAACTGCTGTTAAAAAACTATCGTATCAAATAGAATAAAAAAGAGGTATACTCTGAAATGCCTTGTTCCATGAAACCCAGGACATCCTTTACAAGGATATGAAACGTATGAACTCAAAGATGAGTGAAGCAGGTTTATTGCAAGAAGGGTTTGAAAAGCAGATTGTTTCTCTGTTTTTTCACCCTTGTTTATTTTTACAGCACACGTTAAATGAATGCTGCTATAATATTGTGGTTTGCTATTTCGAGTTTGAATGTATCTGTCTCTCAGGCCTGACTGAAAAGATGACTAGCTCAAACTAGATGTTTATTTTATAGATGGCTAACTTCAGGTGCAGAAAATAATTTCCATTTATTTCAGAAAATCAGCTAATCAGCAACGACACTGAGATTTAATGGAACTTATGAGACTGCTTACCTCCCACTCACCTCTTACAGCCCTCACTATCTTTTTTCTGCCTACTAGGGGATCCTGCTCACCTCCTCCTCCTCTTTGGCCTTTCTCTCATCTGTTGTGATCACAGCAAAATGAAGAGGGAGGATGCAGGGCTTTCAGTACACCATCATCTACCTCAAGTGAAAAGAGCTGCCAGTGAACCCCAGAGCTCAAGGATGTGATTCTGTCACCCTTTCAGGGTTTTCAGGTCAACTCCATGCCATTCTCCAGATGTCCCTTTAAAGGGACAGGCAGAAAGAGATGTGGTCCCCACAGAGGTATTTTTCTGCTGTTCCTACTGCCTGTCATACTACAGACAGAAGAACAGTCGTTGGAGCCTCCACTTTCTCTCTGCCATGGTGGAAATCAAACACCATTCACACCCCGGAAGTGCAGCTATGGTGTGCAAGGGACTTCCAGTAAGTTGTGCAGCCCATGGTGTTTCTGAAAACCTGAAGCATAAGACCAGTTTCAGGTTCCCCTCCTTACAAACCTGGAGGGTTGTGGTCCTCTCCACAGAAGCTGCCAACAGAGCTATTGCCCTACTAATCCATATAAAGAGGGATCACAAGCCACTGCTCCTCCCCAGGCATGATGGGGTAACCTTGGCTGGCTGCCAGGTGCCCACCAAGCCACTCTCTCACTCTCCTTCTTTGGCAGGATAGGAAGACAAATTAAAAAGAACCTGGACTGAAATAAGGATGGGGAGATTGATCAGCAATTACTGTCAAGGGCAAAACAGACTTAACTTGGGGAAGAATAATTTACTTTTTTTGCCAATTAATATGAGAGTAGGATAGCGAAAAACAAAAATAAAAACACCTTACCCCCACTCCTCCTTCTTCCCAGGTTCAACTGCACTCCTGACTCTTCCATTTCTTTCCCCCAGAGAAACACAAGGGGGTGAGGAATGGGCTGCAGTCCATAACACTTCGTCTCTGTTGCTCCTTCTTCCCCACACTCTTCCCCTGCTCCAATGTGAGGCCCCTCCCACAGGGTGCAGTCCTTAATGAATTACTCTAACATGGATCCTTCCCATGGGCTGCAGTTCTTCAAGACCAGCTCTAGCAGTGGTCTTTTCGACAGGGTACAGTCCATCAGGAACAGACTGTTCCATGGGCGACGGTTTCTGCCAGGAGCCTGCTCCTGCATGGTCTACCCACCAGCTGCAGCTTCCTTCAGGGTAAACCCATCTGCTGCAGCATGAGTACTCCATGGGCTGATATGGATATCTGCTCAGAAATGGTTCTCCAAGGGCTGCAGGGGGACAATCTCCTTCACCATGATCTCTAAGGGCTGCAGAGGAATCTCTGCTTTGGCACCTGGAGTGAGTCCTCTCTCTCCTTCTTCATTGACCTCGGTGCCTGCAGGACTGTTTCTTTCACATTATTCTCACCACTGTCTCACAGCTGCTGTGCAGCATGTTTTACCTCTTCTTACATAGAGGCACCACCACTGTCACTGATGGGCTCAACTTTGGCCAGGGATGGGTCCATTTCGGAGCCATCTGGAACGGTGTTTGTCCAACATGGGAGACACTTCTTGGTCTCTTCTTGCAGAAGCCATACCTGCAGCCCTTCAACTATCAAAACCTTGACACATAAACCCAATACACCAGGAAAGAAGAGACTCCCATCAGTTCACTTCAAGAGAAGCATGTTTATTGGGAGAGCTGCAACCTCATAAGGCTTATCAGGGATCTCACTGGGTCCATGCCTCACTGTGCCCTCTGTCCCTGGATACTGAAAAGAGACATGGTCAGGAACCCAAAGAGTGTGGTGCTCTCAGCCTGGTGGCTGGTGGGCACTGAGGCTCTACTTCCCATCTCCTTTGTCCTCTTCCCCTTAGGGTTCCTCGCTTCTCCTCTCCTTGTCAAACTGGGCCTTGCCTGTGCCTAGGAGGTTGGCACAGCCACTCTAACAGCAAACTAGGGTGAGGGGGAGCACACAGCAGCTGCTGTTTGGCAGAGGTGGTGTCTCTGACTCAGGACTCCTGTGTCCAGCTGTGCATGAGGGCATGGTGGGGGCTTACTGTGACAGAAGCCACTCCTGTCAAAACAGATTGATCTGTAAAATGGGTCTATGCACATGGTCTACCAGGGATTGCTGGAGAATAACAACCCTCTTCTGGCCCTGCTGCTTCCTGGCTCTGTCCTCAGGTGGAAGTCTTTCCTCCACTGTCCCTTCCCTTCCTGTTGCCAGTGTTGCTGCATTAGATGAAGCCCAAGCCTGGGAGCCTTCACTGCCAGGCAGGTTCCTGTAATCCAGGAGGAAGTAGTTAGTGACTTGCCGTGCCAGTTAGATCCCAACAAGTCCATGAGTATGGATGGGATTCATCTTAGGGTGCTGAGGGAGCCAGCCAAGGAACTGGCTAAGCCATTCTCTATCATTTATCACTGACCCTGGCTAACTGGGGAGGCCGCAGATGACTGGAGGTTGGCCAATGTGACACCCATCCATAAGAAGAGTCAGAAGGAGGATTCGGGAACTACAGGCCCGTCAGCCTGACCTCGGTGCCTGGCAAGGTTATGGAGCAGATCATCCTGAATGCCATGATATGTAGAAGAGAACCATGGGATCACAGAATCATAGAATCACGGAATGACCTAAGTCGGAAGGATCTCAGAGATCACCTAATCCAATCTCCCTGTCATGGCCGGGGACATCTCTCAACTAGATCAGGCTACTCAAGGCTCTGTCCAATCTGGCCTTGAACAGTTCCAGGGAGAGGACATTCACAACTTCTCTGGACAATTTATTGCAAAGTCTTGCCACCCTCGTACTGAAGAGTTTCTTCCTAACATCTAATCTAAATTTATTCTCCTTCAATTTAAACCCATTTCCCTTTGTCCTGTCAGTGGACGCTCTTGTAAAAAGTCCCTCCCCAGCCTTCCCGCAGGATCCCTTCGGGTACTGGAAGGCAGCTATTAGGTTCCCCTGGAGTCATCTCTTCTCCAGGCTGAACAATCCCAGCTCCCTTAGCATGTCCTCATAGCAGAGGTGCTCCAGCCCCTGGATCATCTCTGTGGCCCTCCTCTGAACACACTTCAACAGATCTATGTCCCTCTTATGGTAGGGACATCAGAACTAAACACTATTCGAGATGGGGTCTCACAAGAGCAGAGTAAAGGAAGAGAATCACCTCTCATGATCTGCTGGTCACACTCCTCCTGATACATCCCAGGATGCTGTTGGCCTTCTGAGCTGCATGAGAGCACTGCCGGTTCATGTTGAGCTTCTCATTTATCACCATGCCCAAGTCTTTCTCTTCAGGGTTATTCTCAATCCACTCTGTGCCCAGTTTATATTTGTGCCTAGGATTGAACCGACCCAGGTGAAGGACCTTGCACTTAGACTTGTTGAAGCTCCTGCAGTTTGCACTGGCCCATTTCTCAAGCCTATCAAGGTCCCTCTGGATGGCATCTCTTCCCTCAAGTGAGTCCACAGCATCACACAGTTTAGTGTCATTGGCAAACTTGCTGAGGGTGCATTTGATGCCATTGTCCATGTCGCTGACATGAGGATTAGGCCAAGCCAAGATGAGTTTAGGAAAGGAAGGTCCTGCCTGACCAATCTCATCTCCTTCTTTGACTGGGTGGCCATAGTGGATGAGTGGAAGGTTGTGGATGTGGTGTACCTCGACTTCAGCAAAACATTTGGCACAATCTCCCACAGCATCCTCCTAGAAAAGTTGACAGCCCACGGCTTGGAGAGATGCACCCTTCACTGGGTTAATAACTATTTGGATGGCTGGGTCCAGAGAGTGGTGGTGAATGGTGCTGCATCTAGTTGGCATACGGTGACCCGTGGGGTCCACTAGGGATCAGTTCTGACCCAGTCCTATTCAACATCTTTACTGATGACCTGGATGAGGAGACTGAATCTATGCTTAGTAAGTTTGGAGATGACACCAAGTTTGGGAAATGACAATCTCCCAGAAGGTAGGAAGGCACTTCATAGGGACCTGGACAGGCTGAGTCAATGGGCTGAGGCCAACAGAATGAAGTTCAATAAGACCAAGTGCGGGATCCTACACTTTGCCCACAGTAACCCCCTGCAGCACTACCAACTGGGGGAGGAGTGGCTGGAGAACGGCCTGGCAGAGAGGGACCTGGGAGTGCTGGTTGACAACTGATTGAACACGAGCCAGCAATGTACCCAAGTGGCCTGAAGGTCAATGGCATCCTGGCTTGTATCAGGAGCAGTGTGACCGGCAGGAGCAGGGCTGTGATTCTGCCCCTGTGCTCAGCCCTGGGGAGGCCTCACCTCGAGTGCTGTATGCAGGTCTGGGCCCCTCACTGCAAGAGAGACCTTGAGGGGCTGGAGCAGGTCCAGAGGAGAGCGATGAGACTGGGGAAGGGACTGGAGGGAAATTCCTGTGAGGAGAGGCTGAGGGAGCTGGGGGTGTTCAGCCTGGAGAAGAGGAGACTCAGAGGGGATCTTCTCACTCTCCCAAACTTCCTGAAGAGAGGGTGTAGTCAAGTCGGGGTCGGGCTCTTCTCCTGGGCAACGAGTGACAGGACGAGAGAGCACGGTCTGAAACTGTGTCAGGGAAAGTTTAGGTTGGATCTCAGGAAGCCTTTCCTCACGGAGAGGGTGCTCAGGCACTGGGATGCACTGCCCAGGGAAGTGGGGGAGTCACCGTCCCTGGAGGTGTTTAAGGAGAGGCTGGATGTGGCACTTAGTGCCCTGGTCTGGCCCATGTGGTTGTGTTGGGTCACAGTCTGGACTTGATGATCTCAGAGGTCTTTTCCAACCTCAACAATTCTATGATTCTGCGATGAGGTTTTACACTTGGGACAGAGTCACCTGAAGCCAATTCTGTCCTGGTAGCTTCACTTGCCCTTCTCTGCTGTGGTCTCTCCTCTGATCTGCAAAACAACAGGGAGATCCACTGCCAGGTCTGTCATTTAGGACCCTGCATTGTCTAGGGGATGCTCCAGCCATGGTCAGATCTGGGAATAGAGTTCCCACTGGAGAAGAGTGTCCCTGTAAGAGAAGTAGATCACTCTCTGCCAGGGCAGCTCCAGTGGGGATGTGTGGGCATCTGAGCTGCCATCAGATTTGACAGCTTTTCGGAGAAAAATCTCCCCACAGACACAAAGCTCCTCCAGTCCCATCCATCCTCATCCAGTCCCCAACAACAGGGTAGTGTTCAGTGTTTGTAACCTGGGCTGCTTTTGCCAGCCCCACACTTGCCCTGATCCCTAACTGGGGTGGTGGGATAAGTCCTGAGTGCCAGGATCTGACCTTCCTGCTCCCACGGATCTGCCATCTCTCACTGCTATCTTCTGCCTGCTTGGAAATCCTGATCATCTCCTCTTCCTCCTCTACAGACCTGCACTGCTCCCAGATACAAATATAACTGTGGTGTGCAGGAAACCTCCGGGAAGGTGAGCAGGTCATGCTGCATCTGGAATCCTGAGGTGGAAGACCAGAAACATGTTGAGATAAAATTTACAGAGTTATATTTCAACTCTGTTTTCCTAACTTACAGTATACCTTTTTTAGGTTTTCTTGTTCCATGAAATGAATATTCAGAGTTTTGCACTTTTCTTCAATTTCACATAGTTATTTAATTCACATGGCATTTTTTCTTCTCCCTGAGTGACAAACAAAGACGCAATACCATGAAAATCCTACTGCCTCCATTTCTTTTTCTCTATGCCCTCAGGAGATGAAAGAATCTTAGCATTTGTTAGATAAGAAAAAAGCAGTTCTAAACAAATCCTTTGTTAATACAAATGTCTGCCTCATAGTTTCAGACAGCCAAATCAAGCTATACACTGAGAGTTGTTTACAGTCTAAAAAGTCACAGACAGGTACCTGAAGTAATACCACATTTCTTTTTAATGTTCAGATGGGAATTCAAAGGATTGCTCAACAAATTATATACTCTGATTTCTTGAAATTGACAGATGAGTAGAAGTAATGTTGTACTCATTGCTGAGCTCTTATGATTTTACTGCTTGTAAACTGATATGAAAGACTCAAACAGTAGGAGAGGACCATCTTTACTTAATTTATACATTTTATTCAACCAAAGGGAACATTTTTTTTCCTTTTCTGGGGGTAGAACGCACAGTGCCTTTTGCAATAACCTTGCACACATGTTCATCGTGGTTCTTAATGGCGGGTGGTTTCTCATCTTTATACCATCTTTTAATCATAAATTTTATATGAATCACGGAATGTTTTTACTTGAAAGATTCACGGGATCAACATCTGTTGTGTAGAGTGATACAGCTGAAGAAGACCTAATGCAGACAGTCTAATGTTACTTAAAGATTAGAGATTGCAGAGAGTCTTTATGCATCCTTCCAAGTCACTTATGTGACTTCTACAGATTCTTCCCAATCTTTCTATTCTGTCTATCCCAGTTCACACCACCCATATGACTTTTCCTTTTACCTTTTGTGTACTTTTTAAAAGGAGGACAAGTAATACTGTCTGGTGTGAGAAAGGATGATTAATTTTATATAACCAAGAACAAAAGCCATTTTGCATAAAAAATCTTATATATTGTTTAAACAGACGAAATTGGTATTATTTGTGAGACGATCGACTCTTGTTAGGTTTAATGTCTTTTCTCTCATTTGCAGAGTTATTTGCAAAGAGTTGCTTGTCTTATAAACAATGAGAGAGATAGACTGTGGGAGAAATCTATGTGGTGAGGTTTTTTCATTTTTCGGTGTAAGGAAACCAAGAAGCACAAATCATAAATTACTTATTTAAAGTAACATAGGAAACCTGTAGCAGAAGCAGAAATTGAATTTGTTATCTAGGAATTCTACCAGAATTACATGTCTTGTGTCTTGTCTCTAAAATTGGCCCATCATCACGTCTTAGTTTTTCTGTTGAATCTTATCTGATAGTTTTGCCGATTGTTAGACTGTGGCTTGGGAGATTTCCAGGGTTTGATGTACAGTGTACATGTCTGTTTCTTAGTGTGTGTTTGCTTTTTGTTTTGCGCTTTTTTTTTAATAAGAGATTCAAGGGCAAATAAAGGCATAGAGTGACAGTGAAAGAAGTAATTTTCCACATCACATCTTCCAATTACGTATAATCCCTTTTGCGTGTCATGTTGTTTGCATCTGCAGATATTCAGAATTAATCTCAGCCATGGCATGTGTGCATGCAGAAAACTTAAGTGTTTGGAGCATGTGACCTATATTTTTTGTAGTTTGCCATTTAAAAATGGCAGAAAGTTCAGAAAAATCATGAACTGTTTACTGTGTCAGGAAAAATGTTAAGGTACACATGCACATAACTATAATTTGCACATATATTATAGAAAAGATCTAATGATTTCTATCATTCATTTAAACTTTTCAGCTGGACATTTCAAAATGCCAGGCCCTGCTGATTTTGTAGGATGGACATGAATTTGGTGGAAGACCACATTCACATTAGACTCTCTACATAACACTGAATTCAGATGTTGCCAAAAACTCACAGAATAAGCTATCACCAAAAGAAAGAAGGCAGATTTTCTGTGAATCTAGTTGCTTCTTGTTACCTGGAACCCAGGAATTTGACTCAGATGCTAGTCAGCCTGCCTTCATAGACTAGTGATCTCTACCAAGGGCACATCTCACTGGGACTTGAAGAAATCTAGATAAGTGGAAGGAAATTTTAGTACCTCTGAAAGTTACTAGTAGACAGTGGAGACAACGTTGAAAGAAAGAAAGTGTGACTGCGAGAGTATTGACTGAGGTGGGAAATGGATGAAGGAGACTGGCAAAGTGAGATAAAAAAGGAAGAGCTGTTCACAGAGACTAGCAAGGCAAAGAAAAGGGAAACCTCATATTAGGAGTTCGGAGCTCACCAGGCAAAAAGATCTCTTGATCATGTTTTAGTACAGACCTATGTGAGTTTAAAGGACTGAAATCAGCTGGATGAAGATACTGTTGAAATTGTTCTAATGGCTTTACCGTTGTCAAGTAAGCTATCTTTCCTCACCATTTCTATGTTTGTCAGGTTGTCTTGGCCCACCCAAAGCGGCCCAGTGATACTCCAAATGAATTCTCTTGTGTTTGGAGCTGGTCCCACCAGAGAACCATTTCACCAGTCTCTGAAACCAAACCCTTCTTTCATGAAACACAGCTATTGTTTAACAGTTCAGAGCAACAAACTGAGGGCAGGAAATGAAGAATAATGTCTCCACTTGAAACAGCTAATTATAATTGTGTTGATCTAGTGTTAAACTTTCCTGTTATCATTGGCTATGTAGTCTTGTGTTTTTTGCCTGTGCTGAGGTTTTCTAGTGGCTTCATCTTGGGCTGCAGCCTGTGTAATGCAGAAATGTGGGAGAGCCTTATTCAATACCAGCTGCACCCTGCATTTCTTTAAACACGACTTGCCAGTATAGCTGTGTTTTTGACATTAGACTCCCTTTGGTTAGGATTGCATGCCACACATCTAAGAATATAGGGAAGTTTTAATGTCACCTTGGATAAGTGCTATCAGATGGCAATAATATCCCTTCAATCAGGGGAAATCTGGAGCCAATAATTTCAGTAGCAATATCCTCTGCTTTCCTAAAGGAACTTCAGAAATCCAGCACCTTTTCTTTCCTTCAGAAATCCAGCACTCAACTGTTTTTTCATCTCAAAGTCAAGAATTGCTTCCTGAAATAAAATCTGAGGAGGATGTCTTCGTTGTAGGATTAATTCAGGTAATCAGCACTAATATGTCTATGGTAAGATTAGCTTAGCCAGCAATAAAAGAAAATTGTAACCAAGTTACCGAGTCCTTCTTAGGGTTGCAGTAATTCAAGGGCAAAATCTGGAGGTGTTTTTTTGTGAAGATACATGAGGTACTCAGGATTTCACAACAAATTGAGGCACTTGACTCTTCTCTGGCATCTTCTCAAAATTATCTGCTTGTGCCCAGAAAAGCTTGGTCTGTTTGGGGAATTTGCCCTCAGTGTTAAATGAGGATGGGATCCAGAACTTGCCCAATCAGATGAAATAGAAACCTGAGCTTTAGGTTTTTTCAACGTAAAAGCGGCTGGTTCACCCCGAAAATGCCACCAGAATTTAGTAGAGTGATTACGTATTAAAAGCAGAATTAAGATGTTATATCCAAGCATATTTCATAATGAAGGCACACAAGATGCTTATGCATAGCTTCATGGTTCCAGCTATGAACAACTATGTACTTCACTCTACCTTCAGGTGTAGACTTGTACGGAAACTCAGAGGAGCTCCCATGAAGAGCAGTGTTCAAGTATCAGGTTTCCAGAGAGTTGTCCAAGAAATATGTTTGGGTGGGAAACAGAACTATTCATTCAGGTTGTAATTTGAACCCTCATAATCTGGAGAGAAGAGAATGCTTCGTATTGTTTTGGTTTTGTGAAGCTGTATTTTCATGCCAAACTTGTAATACACTGTTCACATTCTGCTTTCCTTTGATAACAGAAACATCTTGGAATGACAAAAAGTAAATTCCCCTTCCCAGACTTTCAAGAGCAGCAGCAAGAGCATACTTCTCTTCCCAAATATTAGAAGAAACTTGATTTCTTTTTATTCCATTCTGCAATGCAGAAGGAAAAATATGCATATCAGAACTCAGGTTTACATACAAACATGCTCTCAATATTGCTGTTTAGCATAGAATCATAGAATGTCTTGGGATGGAAGGGACCTCTAAAATCGTCTAGTTCAATTGCCCTGCGGAGATAATAATGATAAATAAATGTTTTCTCAGTTCAATTGCTATGTGAATAACAGCTATTCTACTTTTCAGTTTTTACTGCAGTCCCAGCAATCACCATCTTTTGCATTAGTACGGTGAATATAATTTTGAAAAATCTGTTTTGTTTTCTGTGGATAGGCACACAGTCAGTGTGGAGAGCTCCCATCCCTGCTGAAGATGTAAGTAGCCAGTAAAACAAATGAAAAACAAAGTAAAAAGACTTTTTTTCAGTGTGACTGCATGACAGATGAATAACACTACTATATCTGTTATCCAATAGGAAGAAACAGAGACTGACCAAAGGTTATGGCTTACAGGCATAGATTTATCCCCTGGGATGAAATGTAACCCTATCCTGTCAGTTTCAACTTTGAAGTCTTCCTGGACCTGCAAGGTTACTGGTCTGAACACATCTCTACCTGTAGTTGGCATGTCTCTTGATTTTCTGCATTTTTAAAATAGGAAAATAAAAGAAAGAAACTGAAGTAAACTATGACATGATGGGAATTTCAAGCTTCTTTAAAGAAAACACAGAAGTGTATTCAGTGTGCTACAATTAACTATTCTTCAAAACTACAGGGCACAATACTTAATACCTCAAGCGAACAATCTATTTCACCCATATTTCTTCCTGAAAAACACTGATACAGTTAAATAATAATATTACATCTGTCCTTGAAGTGAGATAGAAAAAATTACTTGCAGAAAAAATTGCTTTTTAAAACTTTGTAATTCGCAATCATCCTTTCCGAGTACAAAGTGAAAAAGCAATCTAGATATAGAATTGGACAACTGTTAAAACTGTCGGTTGTGTTACTAGGATCCTCTAGTGAAGTCTTCGTATTTTAATACTAATAATAATGTGGAAAGAAAACTAACGAACTTCTTTCGTAAGGTTGGCAAATGCTGGTTTTCGTGAGTAATGCTGTCTGCAAATTTACAAAGTAGGTGAATCAACCCTGCTACACTGAAGAAGTCTTCCTCCAGAGGATGCTCCCTCGAAAATGCTTTTGTTCAGAGTAAAAATATCAAGATCTGCTCATGAGGCTGCAAAATTTTCTTGCATAACTATGTAAAGAGTCTTACCTAATACAACTGTGTCAACAGTTAAATGTATCAAATTTTTGTGAGATAGTTTTGTTTTTTTCAGAGGCAAAAATATTGTTTCAATGAAAGAGTGCATAAAGAATGCTTCCTGATATTGCCTGTTGCAAAGAAATTCAAATCAATTAATGCAGTAGTCTGAAAGTATGCTTCTAGTCTCAGGCAGACTTAAGACTCGTATAAACTCCCCTTCTAGTCAGTGAAGAAGTACAAGCACCTCTAGAAGACACCTCTAGAAGACAACTTCTAAGCCAGGTATCCAAGAAAAGCAGCATAAATCACCCTGTCTCCACTCACAATAAGGGGAGTTGAGACAACCGATTTTGTCGAAAATCTGTAACTTTCAAACTTGGATAAGAAAATAATAGTGTGTATTGAGTTCAACCAAAGGTTCAGGTAACTTATTTTCCTGTGTTCGACAATATGCGAATGTACAAACAAGAAAAACATCTGCAAACTTGTCCCTTTATTTCATTTTAATTCCCACTGTTGGGATGCCTTTTTAGTATACAGCTATTCCTTCACCTGCAGGGAACCCTGGGCTTCAGAGACTTTCTCAGAAATTGTTTAAAGTTGTTTTTCAAAGGCTAATCCAATTTTGAGGAATAAAGTTGGAAAAGATGAGATGGAAACACCATCACCTTTCTAGGGGAATGTGAAACCAGTTGTTTTTATTACTCCCTGAGTTATTTAAGCAATATTAATTTTCCTGTTAGAACAGCCTGCTGTCAGCCTATACGGTCGGCCTCATCGTTCAGCACAGCAGTTCTGTGCCACAGGAATGCAATGCTCAAGCTTGTGGATTCACCACAGACTTTTTTTAATTTTCCTGCTCTGGGAAAAAAAAAAAAAAAAAAAATTAAATTCATAAAAGCTGATGAGCAAACAGTGTTAAAGCTCCAAAGCCAAAACATCTGAAAACTGGAAAAATTCAAATGAAGCATTCCCCAGACCACATGAAATGGACCCTCCATGTTAGGGCCTGATTCATGCAACTCACAGAAAGGATCTAAACTGAGGCAGAGCTACCGCTGTGAAGCCAATAGAGATACGTCACTCCCTGACCTTCAGGGAAGCTTAACCTTTCATCTCAAAGAACTTTTAAAGCAATAGATTATTTATCTGTGCAACATGAGCTGTCTTACGGACGTAGTCAATCCTCTATTGTCCATGTCCTCAACTATAAGCCTTCTGATAGAAATCAAGCCTGGAAAAAGCTGTGTGCTTGTAAAAGACAAAACTATAACTGAAGTTGTTTGACAATTTTAACTGTAGTGGGAGTGACTCGAGGTTGTTGTATCTGGAAGTCAGTGCAGGCTTCTCAGCGACCTCCATGAGGCTGCCATTTGCTCCGTGGTCATTAAACTGCTGATCCCCAGTGAAATGACACTCGTTGCATAGGACAAAGCTTTTAAGATTCCAGTATAATTTTCAAGTGTTATTCCCCACAGACGGGGTTATTTTGATTAAATTCCCCAAGGAAAAATTTTCTATGGGCAATGTATTGTAATGAAGATTGTATCTCTTTTAGTCTTAAGAATGTATTCTCCCCGCTTAGGATTCTTATTTGCTAATAAACTCACATGGAGAATACAAAGAACAGCAAATTTTACTTCATCTTGAAATTAATCCACTTCTTAATTGAGTAAATTTTTCTAATCAACCAACATAAGAAAATGATGTGGAGTTTTACTGTCTCCTCATCTTTTTTCATAAAGATTAGAGAGATAGGGCAAAAGCCAAAAGGATATCCTTACCTGAGAGATCGACATGGTGTAGAATAAACACAGTGGAAACCCCAAGAAGTGTGAGTCGTGAACATTATCCAGACTTGGTGGCTTTTCTAATTAACCAACAGTCTGGTTACAGGGCATTGGTCTCGCCTACCTGTATCTAGCTGGTATTGCTTTCAGAGGAACCAGACAGCCAAAAAACAGACTACAAAGCTCACTGGTCAGTCAGTTTGGTACCTTTTTTTCCTCACAGTGTAGACCTGGAGAATAACATCCTGACAGATAAAAAAGATCATACTTCCTAAAGTGCTCTCACTGGATCCGCATCACTTCTGTCATTCCAGGAGCCCTAACAGCAGATAACTGTTTCTCAGGGGTCCTGCTTTCACAGCACAAGATAATAAAAAAAATAGTTTTTATCCCTAAGTCCCTCTGCTGTTAAAGTTAATCTAAAAGCCATATGTGCAAAAGGTGCTTTCTAAAACAGTACCCATGCCCAAGTGAATTTTCAAGGACAACCTGTCAGCTGTACATTGAAATTTAGTGAACCCAAAGATTACATGCAAGTGTTTTTGTGAGCACTGACAGGGCCTAAGCTAAGACCCTTTAGAAAGGTGTTTCTAGTGTTTACTAGCTCAAATGGACTTCTTAGCTTAATATTTTCATCAGTATAGAAAGATTTATGTCTTTGCTCCATGTCCGTTACAAAAGTCTTTCTAATTCATAATCAAGATATTTAAAAGAACATCAATTTATCCTGAAAACCCTTGATCTGAGATTATATTATATTCTCCATACCTTTACAGAATTTTGAAGGTCTATATGTTTATCAAGGACATTTTTATTAGACACCTAGGATTTTAGGGATCCGTGATATGCATGATATAAGGACTTTTGCTAAGGTTATGCAAGTTGCTTTTGGAACAGGATCAAAACATAGCCCAAAGCTCCCTACCTCCTTACTTACAGAGCTCCTGTTATTGTATTTAGGTTTGGATAAACTTTTCCCTGGAAGGTGATTGCTCACAGCAGTTAATTTTAAACTTGCAGGCTTAGATCTGGCTCTATGTGTGTGAACAGGCTGTCATCATGCATTCCAGGTTACTCTCAGAAATGAACGTGTCTTTCCGCAGCATTTCTCGGTGCTGGGGTGTCAGACATTCCTTCTGCTCTGCATTAATCCAATTACTAAACACCTGCAGACATGCAATAACAGTTTTTGTGCCAAGTCCCTTAGAAATGGTTTTATAGGAGAACGTAATCTACTGTCCTGCTATCAGGAGTCACGTTACACACCTGCCAAGTCCTGAGCTGAAAAATAACAATCAACGTTCTAATTCAGTGCAAGAATGTTTGGGGGCACGTTAAGGAGACAAAATGACATTCTTCTTAATTTTACTGCCATGGAGTCCATTAAACATTTTGAGCTTGTAGATAATTTTATTAAAAGTCAGTTTCAGTGCTAAAATATTTATGGTATAACATGATAAAAATGGGCTTCTCATTGCAACTTAGGCAAGTTCCAAAAGATCCATTAAAGAGACAACTGCTTCAAGCACATATATAGCGTCATTCCAATTCTGTTTGATAATCACCAAAATGCACTCGAAAGTGGAACTTTAAACTATGAAATAATTTGTTTTTCTTGTGTCTTTTTTAGACTTTTCTCCAAAGATGTGCTTTTTTCTCCTCTGTTTTTAAAGTGGTTGTGCTCCTCAGAGCTGAAACAAAACTTGACTATTCAAAGGACAAGTGTTAGTTAAGTGCCAAAAAAATAACACAATAGAACGGAACAGAGATTTAGGAGTATGAGTAAACTTCTGACTGCACCATAAGGTTTTGTACAGCCTTCGGTAGGTAATTTCATCTTTTTGTGGCACCACTTTATTTGTAAAATGCACATCGATGAATCATAGGAATGTCAGTGTGAACAATGTAAAAAAAAAAAGTAGACATTCCTTGAAAACCTTTTTGTGAGCCCTAAGTTTGCTTCAAGAAAGACAAGTGTGCTCCTTTACTAAGCTAAGCAGCTCATCTTTTCATCTGTAAGGCTATTTATATACACCCAAATGTCATCTTACTCCATCGTGCTCCATTAGCTTCAATTACAAGTGCAGGAATGCAAACAGCGCAAAATTATTTAAAGAAATACAACAATACCGAGCATAAATTTGAAAGATATTCTCTATAATGATCCATAAAGTTGTTACCCCTGTTTACCTTGGCAAGGATTATGCAGCAATGATAGCATGTGCTCCGTTCAGGAAGAGAAATTGGATTTGACCAGAGTCACCTGCAGTTTATAGCAGTGGAATCACTGCTGAGGGCTATACATAATGTCCTAAGGGGTCTTTTGCACAGCTGTAGACAAGACAGCAAGAGACCGCTAGCCAGCAAAGAGCATTCCAAGGCTATGGCCTCGTGTACTAACCCCTTCCAACTAACTTTACATTCCCCCATCCCATATGTAACCTTCAGCCCCCCACTTGAGGCAGGCAGTCTGACAGTAATGATAGTAGTCACAAGCAAAGGTAACCTCTGTCATACTAATAATTTTTGAAAACTTAAATGCCCAGGATGTGATTTTAATTAAAACGCACACTGCCTGGCTTGTCTGTTTCCAGGAGAAGGTTCCTCTCACAGAAAGATGGTGATCTGTTACTCCTATTTGCACTCGCACACTCAGAGGTCAGTCCCATCATTACACAGTCCCATTTGTAGAGAGCATGTATAGTGGTATATAAACATGGGAATGAATCCGTTTTGCCTTAAGTTTGGTTTTGCCCAACAGTCTTTTCATGAAAAGTATTTTGGAATAAGGCAAAAAAAAAAAAACCAAAAGATTTTTTTTGCTTTAACAGCTCCTGTTGTTGTTATAGTTTTGTACAGTCTTCCTTACAATTTCTAGTAAGAAGAAGATATTTGTACTGATTACTTGAAAAATCTGTTATTACAGTTCACACATGATTCGTACATAGGGGTGGTGAGGTATGGATTTACAAGCAGAAGGACTAACCTCTTCCCTCAATGCATACGATCCAGAGAAGTGTGTACATGGTTTCCAGCTCTGCAATTGACATCACAGACATCACAGTGTATCTGATTCTAGTGTTGCCTATTTCTTCCTTAAGATCTTCCTGGGGTATTATGTAACATTTTGCAGATTTTTTTTATAAAACCGAATCCAAATTGTCATGTCCTTTTCTGGGGAGTGGGATGGGGAGTTACTAAAACATGAGCAAAGCTGAGAGAGGAACTGAAGTCTTTGAAATCAGTCTTCAGTGCATTAGGCTTAAAGCAATACTACAAAAGTTAGAAAACACATGCCGTTTTTTCTATACATTCAAAAAACTTGAATTTTGCCTTCCACAAAAATGCATAGTAAATTCTTTACCAAGACAGCGCAGCTAAAATACTCATAAATTATCCTGTTCATGATCTGATAGAAATTTTAAGAGGTCCAGAGTGAAAGCTGAATATCACAATCTACGATACCAGGATGGTCTCCAAAATAAAGGACTTGGTGCAAAGTGCTTTGCTCAGCCCTACCTTATCCTCTACTTTCTCCCACTGTAGGGTTTACTCTTCACTGCACTGTGTCACTGCCTCACCAGCTGCTTTGCACATACAGGAGCTTTATTTGCAGAGAAATTATAAAATTTTTCTCCGTATGTTCCAACTAATATGCATTTAAAATAGTCTAAATATTGCATTTGCATGAGTAATGCCTGCATTATGGATTTGCAGGGATCCATACAACTTGCCTTTTTTATTTTCTGTTTTCCCAGAGGCAAGCTCAATGCCCAGTCCCCTTTCCACAGAAGTTAATGAGAGACTCGATACCCATTTGAAGAGGAGGAAGGTCAGTCCCACTGGGAGTCCTAGACTGCCTAAAAATGACATAACTTTTTGGAGAGAGGAAGGCCCAAAAGACTCCATATGTTGGTCTCATGCTGGGCTGACTTATTTGAGGGGAAGCTCAGCCCCTCGTGCAGAGGGCCAGGGAGTGAGCAACACATTTACTGCATGCCTGGAAGAAGAATTTTGAAACTGAGAAACGAGTCTGGTTTTTTAATTCCTACTGGGCCTAACATCTTCCAGGAGTTACTCAAGCTCAAAGCCTGAACAACATCAGCAGGTGTTTTTAGCTTTGCCTCTTTTTAAACAGAAACAAATAATTCCTTACCTTTTGGAGGCCAAAAATAGAGGTTTTGATTACTGACCATAGAAAGAGTCTCCTACTCTATACAGATGAAATACTTGAGAAAGCAATGACAGATGTGAGTTGGAGAATGGACCTCATCCTTCTCTATTTGTCCTCAGCAACATCAGGTGAAATGATCATTTGCAAAAGGTGTTTCAAGGATCTTAGTTCTAAGATTTTTTTTTGCGTGTGTGAATCAGCAGAGGTACTGGAGGACATGAACTTTGTACCAATGGTTTCCTATCCCTGAGGAAATAGTTATCTTTCTCAAATGATCAGTCAAGACATTTCCTCTGGGTAGAGAGTAACTTCCACAGCTGTGAAGTCCAAATGGCACAGATGCTTCTCTAGGCTTTATCTTTTCTGGCAGAAAATTAAATGTTGCTGTTATGCATTGGAGAGAAAATATATAGAAGAAAACCAATTAATTTGTTATCAGTGCTGGGTTGGTTTTTTTCCATATCAATTGACTTTTTAAAAAGTGTGTGTTGGTTGTGAGATCAAGACCAAAATAAGTATAAAATATGCTTTTTATATTGCAACAGACAAAAAGCGTTAGTTTAATATTTCACACAGAAGAAAAACAGTATTTTGATTACCTATGTTTGTTTTGTCTTCACTTAGAATTGGGATCAAGCAGGAGCAAGCACATTTAAAGAATCATATAACTAGAGAATGGTTGGAAGGGACCTTGAAGATCATCTGGTTCCAACCCCTCTGCTGTTCGCAGGGACACCTCTCTCCCACTAGACCAGGTTGCTCAAAGCCCCATCCAGCCTGGCCTTGAACACCTCCAGGGATGGGGCATCCAAAAAAAAAGGTACTGTCTGAGTTTACTAACATGAGAATAAAACAGATAGGACAAAGATCATCAGATGATCATTCTTTAAGGGACAAGGATTGCCAGATAAAATTATTATATGTCCAGATGCCAGAGTTATCATCTGATGGAAGGAATACAAATAATATCCCGAAGGAACTGAGCACTGGAAAGCTGTCTCGAAGAACCAGCCACAACCACAGCAAATGATCAAAATCTGTGCAGAGAACTGGGAGGTGCTGGCAGTTACCTAAACTAATTCTCTTACTTTGAAACCCTTCATTTACCACAACACATTCATGTATCACATCTAATCTATCAGTTGTTAGCAATCACCTTCAGCCCTGTCCACTGGGATGTTCATGCCATAAGACTATGAGTGCCAGTGCCCCAAAGGATTGACCCGCAGTTTAATTCTGCACACAGAACAAAGTTAAGCACACTTTGAAGAAAATAGCCTTAGGATCAAAAATGCAGGAACCTCACATTAGATGCTTTGATGCACTCTTGCATGAATCAACCTCATATGATACACAGACATGTAGGTGACACATGTCAATCACTGAATCATAGAATCATAGAATCTTAGAATGTCTTGGGTTTGAAGGGACTTTAGACACCATCTAATCTAACCTCCATACCATGGGCAGGGATACCCTTAACTGCCCATGACAGGGAGGTTGGACCAGAGGAACAGCAGAAAACTTGTAAGGATAAATGTATTTTTAATATCAGCATTGGAAGCAAGGTTCAGCTCTGTACACAGTTCCAGATACTACACCATCCACTTGAGGATTAAGCAAAGAGGTAACACTTCCTAAAATGCTGGAATGGTGTAGAATCTCTCAGAAATATTGCCTGGAGTCTAAGAATTGCAGCAGATCAGAAAAACATGATGTACATGACAATTTAGAGAGTATTCATAAAGCTTCTCATTAGCGTCAAAAGATTAACCTCTCCAGACACATCCTCTACAGAGAGAGGAGCAAGGTGGGCTTCCTCAGGGGTCCTTTGGGGGTGACTCTATCAGACTAAGCTAACCTTTCTGAATCCCACTTTTCAATGTAAAATAAACACCATATTTAGATTACCCAGCCCTATTTTCAGACCAACTCTAGCCATAAATCTGAATGCAATTCACAATGCAGCCCATGTCGCAGTACCTCCTGTTTGGCTTGAGCCCAGTAGTTCCATGTTGAGCAGCTGGTTAAGTGCTTTGCTGGAACAGAGCCATGTTCCTCTGCACCTTACCAGATGCAGCCCAGGAGGAGTATGTGTATATCTGCATACACAGGGACATCTCTGAGTTCATCAAGGAGTTAAAATCATCCCGTATGTCTACCACAACCCTTTGAGCTGTGATCCTATCACATTTGACAAGATAAACAGGATCAAGCTAAGTCATATAAGAACCAGAGATATATAAATATCTCCAGAAGCTGCAGGGAGTGATTTTAACAATGCAAGAAGTGGTACTTTTTCTCAGTGCATTAATAGTGGACTACAAATCTGACACCCAACCAACTGTGATAAGAAAAGAACCCACAAACTCTTAGGGAATGTGAAAGAAAGAAAGGAATATGCTAATTTCAAAGTTCTGGAAGGATCCTGTTATAGCTAACTGCTAAAGCTAGCCAAAACCAGTAAAAATTTGATACCAAAGGTTAAAAATAAATGCATGCTGTCCATTTCCTCAAACAGAGGAAAAAGAGGACGCTTTCAAATTTCTCTTTGACCTTTCCTCAACTTACAGTGATCCTAAATTAAAAAAAAAATCATAAAAACAGCACTTTTAATGGAAAACTGAACATGAAAAACATCCTGATGTATTCAGGTACAACAGAGAAAGTCGTCTCAACTTTAATATAGTCCCTAAATTTCCAAATAATTTTAAAGAATTAAACAACATGCTAAATTTTTGACCCCCCCAAAATATGCACATGTCTGTTGGGTGTTTTTCAACCACTGATAGTGTTTGTTTTGGGGAATCTTTTTTGTCTTTTTCTCTTTTTTAATTCAAAAATTGAGTAATTGCACAAAAGTAGAAATCTCACATAATTATCAGGCTGTAAGGTGTTTGGGAATGCCACCAACAAAAAAAACACTAACGTACTGCACCATGTGGTTGTACAATACAATACAACACAATACAGTTGATCAGAACTTATTTAGTCACAAGAGAGCCAATATTTTGAACCATTTATATTTAATCCTTAGGTAAGTGGACCAGCAAGAGAAGCAAGACGGGCTGATTCAAACAGGTGGGTACAAGGCTCAGAACGCTATTGCTGACCTATTGGGTGCTTTTGCTGGCAGAGAAGGGCAGCAGGTTTCCCACCCCAGACCTTGACTACTAGCAGTAGGCTAAACACCCAAGCCAGCTCCCTGAAACCTCCACCCAAACCGAACGGCCAAGGAAACAATGCCTCTCAGAGGGGTTCTTCAAGGGGAATTGCATCAAGGAGGTAGCTCTGATGTTTCTGCTGACAACGTTTCAAACAACAGCCTTGGTCCAGAAGCAAGTGAGCAGAGCAGCGTTTGCAGCCCAATACGCTCCTGCTCGCCTCATCTACCAGCGCCATCTGGTGATATCGACCACCTCGCTCCTCCCTGCCTGACCCCCTGATGAGAGTTTCTGGTCTGTCTCTCTCCACCAACATGACAGAACTGAGAATAGACTCAGCTACACTAAGTTCTATTTCTACAATAGACCTAAACAAGTGAAACTGGTTGGCTGTTCTATCTCCCCCTGCTATGCTTTTAGTACTGCTCCTTGCAAATTTTTTTTTTGCAGGAAAATAGTGTTTTCTCTATGAACTTGCCAAAGGAATAGCTGATGGAAATGCATTAATTTCACAGACGAGACTGTGATAAATTAATAACAGCTTACCTCCACTCTGGATTCCAAAAAAAAGAACTACAAATGGCTGCCCAGTTCACTCTTTAACAGGGAGAGAAAAGAAGCCCAGAAAGAGATTTTCAGTCAACTGTCAGGAAGCAGATGAGAAGACCAAACTCATTTCTATTCTGGGACTAGATCATGCACTCACTGACAAGGAAAAGCATTCAGCCACTGAGGTCAGCAGGAGCTGTTTGTACTCAGTAATTGCCTATCTGACCACTTATGTTTGCCACAACATATGACAGATGAAAGTGGGCACGTACATCCATGTCACCCTATAGGAAAACAAAGTGCTAACTCTGTAGAAAAATTGGGTGATGAAGGGAATGAGGATTATATTATAGTAGCAGTAAGAGTTGGATTTCATAAAATCATCAGTTCATAAGTTCATGGCTTGAAAAAGACTGTTCGGTGTACTCCTGATACAGATCCAAAATGAGCGTTAAGGAAAGGGCAGGATCTTTACATCTTTACATTTTTCTCTCTCCATTAATAAAGATTGGTATGTGGAATATAAATCTTGAAGGAAAACAATCACAAAAACACAACTGCAAAAGTATTTTCTTAAAAACACTTATCCACCTGGTATATACATAACAAAATTCCAGTTCAGTGAAGTGAATGCATTTTATAATAATCTATCTGTGCAATCAGATGTGTTATAAAATGTTTCAGATACATAAAGGAAGAGAATCATAGAATCATAGAATCATAGAATCATGGAAGCATAGAATCATAGAATGGCCTAGGCTGGAAGGGACCTTAGAGATCATTTAATTCAACCTCCCTGTCATGGGCAGGGATACCTCTCAACCAGATCAGGCAACACATGGGAACCAAACGGGGATTGAACCCGCGACCTTGGTGTTATCAGCACCGCGTTCTAACCGAGTGAGCTAACAAGGGACCAAATCTCACTACTTGCTACAAAATCAAGGAATACTGTGGAAAAGAAACTAATCTCCTTTAATTAATCCAAGAATCCATAATAGTAATCATATTTATCCATGAGATTTCATTAAATTAAAAAACACTAAAACCAGGACCAATCACTGGATTATTTGATGCATTGCCTAAATGCAGGCAGCTCTTCAAAGACTTCAGTGCTCTGACAGTGAATAAGTAATATGAAGTCAAGCAACTCTTGAAGATATATGTGAAGAAAGTTGCAAAGTAGGGACTTCTGATGAATGTGTAAGATCATCCAGTTAGCATAAAATAAGTCCTGAACTTCCATCTAAATGTTCTGGGCCTAGTAAACTAGAGTTCCCAGGTTAAGGACTTACTTATTTCTTGTATGGGTAGCTAATTCATGCAGACACGACCTCCCTATAGATGCACTCAAATGTAACCATTCTTACCACAGACCAGACCGGGAACTAAGGCACTTCTGTTAGAAGGCCTAGCTATGTCAAATTTGGGAGCAGACTAGCTGACAGAGTTAAGAAAAACGTGGCAAAATGCCCCCAAAGAGGTAAGATATTATTTTATTGCACAAGCAGGAGTTTGTTTTTTTTTTTGCTTTTCATTCTTTACACAAACACACCTTGTCTCTGATCCTGTGGCAGTTTAAGCATGGTTGCATGGACCACGGAGCATGTGTGGCGGTAGGTGCTACTGCACAGTCTCGCACAAACACCTCTTGACTCTTTTCAAAGTCTTTAAGACCTCGAGGAAGAATAAGATGACAGAGGCAAAGTCTTAATTTCATTCTTTTCTCTTTGACTGAGACAGTTCTACTGGAATGAAGCTCACATACCTGGAATGTGGGCCTTGATGGTTATGTCCTTTTTAGGAAAGACAGGCCAATGAGGCAAGGTGGGGGAGTTGCTCTTTACGTGAGAGAGAAACTGGAGTGTATTGAGATCCATCCAGGGGCAGACGAGGAGCAAGTAGAGAGTTTGTGGGTAAGAATTAAGGGGCAGGTTAGCTTAGGTGATACTGTGGTGGGTGTCTATTACAGACCACCTGATCAGTAGGAGGAAGTTGATGAGGCCTTTTACAGGCAGATGACAGCAGCCTCTCAATCCCAGGCCCTGGTTCTCATGGGGGATTTCAACTACCCAGATGTTTGCTGGAAGTCCCACACAGCCAACCATCCTCAGTCCAGGAGGCTCCTCCTGTGCATCGATGATAACTTTTTTATGCAAATGGTGGATGAGCTAACCAGGAGAGGAGCGCTGCTGGACCTTGTGTTCGCCAACAAGGAAGGTCTGGTTGAAGTAGTGAAGGTTGAGGGCAACCTTGGCTGCAGCGACCATGAGATAGTGGAGTTCAGGATCTTGTGCGGTAGAAACAGAATATCAAGCAGGATCACAACTCTGGACTTCAGAAGGGCCAACTTTGACCTCTTCAAGCAATTGCTAGGGGAAACCCCTTGGGACAGGGAGCTGAAAGGTAAAGGGGCCCAAGAGAGTTGGTTGGCATTCAAAGACCACTTCTTCGAGGCTCAGGATCAGTGCATCCCATCAGGTAGGAAATCAAGAAAGAGATCCAGGAGACCTGCTTGGTTAACCAGGGATCTGCTGGGCAGACTCAGGTGGAAGGGGAGGGTGTATAAATTGTGGAAGGAAGGGCTGGCCGCTTGGGTGGAGTACAGGACAGCTGTCAGGGAGTGTAGGGAAGCAATCAGAAAAGCTAAGGCCTCCTTGGAACTAAAACTTGCAAGGGAGATCAAGGACAACAGAAAGGGCTTCTTCAAGTACATTGCTGACAAAAGTAACACTAGAGGCAATGTAGGCCCTCTCTTGAATGAGGTGGGTGCCCTGGAGACAGAGGACAGAAAGAAGGCAGAGTTGCTGAATACCTTCTTTGCCTCTGTCTACACTGTTGGAGACTGTCCTCAGGAGCCTCAGTCCCCTGAGACCCCAGAGGAAGTCATGATAAAGGAGGAGTCTGCCCTGATTGATGAGGAGTGGGTTAAGGATCAGTTTGAACACTTGGACATTCATAAATCCATGGACCCTGATGGAATGCACACACGGGTGCTGAGGGAGCTGATGGGAGTCATTGCCAGGTCACTCTCCATCATCTTTGGTAAGTCATGGGTAACAGGTGAGGTGTCTGAAGACTGGAGGAAAGCGAATGTCACTCCAGTCTATAAGAAGGGCAGGAAGGATGACCCGAGTAACTACAGACCGGTCAGCCTCACCTCCATCCCTGGAAAGGTGATGGAACATCTTATCCTTGATGCTGTCTCTGGGCATATCAAGGATAAGAAGGTTATTAGGAGCAGTCAGCATGGCTTTGCCAAGGGGAAGTCATATTTGACCAATCTGAGAGCCTTTTATGAAGACATAACCAGGTGGATGGATGATGGCCATGCAGTGGATATCAGCAAGGCCTTTGACACTGTCTCCCACAGTATCCTCATAGGTAAACTGAGGAAGTGTGGTCTGGATGACCAAGTAGTGAGGTGGGTCACTAACTGGTTGAAGGGAAGAAGCCAGAGAGTTGTAGTCAATGGGGCAGAGTCTGGCTGGATGCCTGTGTCTAGTGGGGTCCCTCAGGGGTCAGTGCTTGGGCCGGTGCTGTTTAACATATTCATCAATGATCTGGATGAGGGATTAGAGAATGTTGTCAGCAAGTTTGCTGATGATACGAAATTGGGAGGAGTGGTTGACACACCAGAAGGCTGTGCAGCCATTCAGAGAGACCTGGACACACTGGAGGGCTGGCGGGGAGAAATCTTATGACGTTCAACAAGGGCAAGTGTAGAGTTTTGCACTTGGGAAAAAATAACCCCATGTGCCAATATAGGTTGGGGACTGACCTGATGGAAAGCAGTGCAGGGGAAAGGGACCTGGGGGTGCTGGTAGGCAACAGGATGGACATAAGCCAGCAATGTGCCCTCGTGGCCAAGAAGGCCAATGGCATCCTGGGGTGTATTAGAAGGGGAGTATCAAGTAGGTCAAGAGAGGTCCTCCTGCTCCTCTGCTCTGCCCTGGTGAGGCCACATCTGGAATATTGTGTCCAGTTCTGGGCCCCCCAGCTCAAGGACAGGGAACTGCTGGAGAGAGACCAGCGCAGCCACAAAGATGATGGAGGGAGTGGAACATGTCCCTTATGAGGAAAGGCTGAAGGAGCTGGGTCTCTTTAGCTTGGAGAAGAGGAGGCTGAGGGGTGACCTCTTAAATGTTTAGAAATATGTCAAGGGGGAATGTTAGGAGGACAGAACCAGGCTCTTTTCAGCGGCATCCACTGACAGGACAAGGGGCAATGGATACAAGCTGGAACATAGGAGGTTCCATAAAAATATGAGGAAAAACTTTTTCACAGTGAGGGTGACCGAGCACTGGCACAGGCTGCCCAGGGAGGTTGTGGAATTTCCTTCTTTGGAGACATTCAAAACCCGCCTGGACACGTTCCTGGGCGCTCTACTGTAGGTGGTCCTGCTCTGGCAGGGGGGTTGGACTAGATGATCTTTGAGGTCCCTTCCAACCTCTAACATTCTGTGTGATTCTGTGTGGTTGTGCACTCCTGTAAAATTTGTACACTTGGCCTGTGGAAAATCAAAGCCTCCAGTCATTGGTGCTACTCCAGCCTTGGCTTTTCCCTGTGCTCTAGAGCATGTAGGAGTACTTCTGGCTGCCCCTTTCAACAACGCAAAGAAAAGTGGATTCTTTTCTCTTGCCCATTTTAGCAAGAGCCCATCATAATAAATGTATAAAATTTGCAAACATTTTTCTCCTTGGTGGTTATTCCAGCGGTTTTTCACCTATCTTAGAACTGAGTTTGTGTCTCTCCCTAGGCTAATTGTAATTTTTTTCTATTTAAAACCAAAAGTGTGTCTTCTCCCAGACTTCTCATCATTGAACCTGTTGAGGTGGAGGAGTGGTAGTCATGGAAGAAAATCCCTTAGAAGTTTGAGGTGCATGAAATACACCATTGCCTTTCAATTCTTCCTACAGTTCTGTGTGACTGCAACCTATAGTTTGTGTGGGACATCCTGCGCTGCCTCCTTCACATGAGCCACTTTATGGCTGTTGAACTCAACATAGCAAAGGGTGAAATTGTTACCAATGCTGAGTATGTCACTCCCAGTAGTACAGCTCCACCAATGTGTTATGGCTTAGTTTTTACTGCTTCCCCAGAAGAAAATTTTTGTTTACAAACATTCTCCTTCTACAAATGTTTTTGTTGTTGTCTGGTAGGTTTTAAATGCCATTCCGTTCTTACAGTGAATTATTTTCTACTGAAAAAAAAAAAGTCTGTCTTTCTTTCTTTCTTTCTTTTTAAAAGAACTCTGGTTTAATCACTTAAGAGAGGACATTTGATGAGTGTCGGAAAATGGAGTCTGTTTCCTGACAGGTTTGTGCTTCATAGTTTGCTGACATTTCTAGATGAAAGATACAAATACTGCAGCATGAGTTCACTCTTGATGGATGTTAATCTACGTGGGAGAGATGCTGTGAATACTCCAAAGTGAGAAAAAAAAGTAAAATGAGATATCATAGAGTCCTCATAGGACATAATTCTGCATTCTCCATTGGTTAATTATAAGCACATCTCACATAAAGCTTTTCTCTGGTGTTTAGTGAAAGTTGATTTAGCACCACATCTTTTCCTTCAGCAGTATTAACAAGGCCTTTCACCTTCGCACAGATATCTGCTTTCACAGTGTGTGCTGGAACCTCATGTCTGAAAGATATACAAAATGTTGTTGAAAACAGTCAGCAAAATCAAAAGCTATCAGAGTGGACGACAACTATGCACAAAGTCACTTAGTCCTAGGTTTAAGTAACCCTAAAGCTGTTGCCTCAGTTACCTGGGCTGTCCCTGGAGGAAGGTAGGAGATCCCAGGATTTACAAGGGAGAGCTGGCATATGTACATTTCTTCATTTCCAATCTCACTCTCCTAACTCGACAAGGAATTCAGGATTTTAGTTTTCCCTCATATGTTTATGTTTTTCCTCACTACTCAATGAGATCATTTACAAAAAAACATTCCCTTTCCTGCTCCCATCAACTTCAGTTAGTTTTAGTTCTGAGCACACTAACTTCAGTTTCTAAAGAGGAGTCAAGCAGAATTTAAACTCTACTGGCCTGAATCATTCTGTGGGGAACAGTTAAGCATTTTGTCCTAGACATCTCTGCCATTACATGAGCAGCAAAATTTGCAAACTGTCTGTGGAAGATTTTGAGCTAAGAAGAAAGGTCCCTACTACTTTTAGATGCCTGAGTCTTAGGCAGGAGTTAAATACACTAGATTCTGTCACTAATCCCCTAAAGAAAGCAGATTAAAAGTGATACTGAAAATCTTATGTTGTGTGGATAAGTAACATTTATTGGCTGAGTGAAAAACAAACAAGTAACAAAGGATGTTTTTGAAAGAGAAATTACAAATGTAGAGACTGATTTGATACTGGTCAATAACACAACTACACTAGACAACATCGGTATGGCTCACAGCATGGGAACTAATAGGTAGCTCAATCCAGCTGAACATCTAGAACAAGATTTCCCTTCCGAGTTTCACAAAACAGAGTTCATTTCATGAAAGAATATAGATGGAAGAGACTCAAAAAAAAATCTGCAGTACAAACAAAGGATTTTGCCTTAAGACATTCAGGAATGCAACTAGATTGTCATTTTGTGACTCCCAGATTTCTGTTGTATGTTTGTGCTTAGGTACTCTGTCCAGATGTCCATCTTTTGTTTAAAATGGCTTATGGCTAATTCTTTTTGATTCACAGTGGATTTGGTTGAAGAGAATGAGTAAAGATGGAGAAACCTTACAAATTCAATGTCTGGGATCTTTCTTTTCAGGTGCTAAGGGCAGAGGTTTCCATTGTTTGTTTGTACAATAATCTATCTGGAACAGCAGAAGGTGTTTTCAATGAATGAGCCACCTGTGTAACACGATAAGAAACAGAGGAAAGATAGCTTTCAGCATTAGTTATTTGAATTGGGAGGGTGGCAGAGAGGGTAAGAAGGAAGGAGGAAATATGGTTTATCTCTTAGATAATTGGATGGCTTTGGGACTGCTTTCTGCAAATCGCTTGCGAATATTGGATAGAGATATTCCTTTCCGTGTGCTCACACAGTGTCAGTGAGACAGTTCAATTAGATGTTCTCTGACAAAATGTGTAAGTTCAGTCTTCAGGCAATCACACTGTTCCTACCACTGAATACTCCTGTGACTGAATGCTTTTGTTCTTGCACTTTGCTTGGTCATTGTTAAAGCATAGCACAAGCACATTGCCAGTACCTAGAGTTACAACTGCTCCCTTATTCTCTGTCACTCCCTTTCCCACCTTCTGTTTCTCTTTGTCTCCTGTTCTTTCATTCTGTTGCTGGTAGGAAATAATCTGAATCTTCTATGATTGCTTCAGATGTTTGAGTAAGCAGGCAAATCATCGACAGATCTATATGTGTAATTGGGAAGGGGTAAATAGGAATAATTAATATTAAAGTGAAATTTTTTTGGGGAATCTCATTAAAAAAATGGTTTGGAAAACATTTATTTGACTTTTTGTTGTCCCTTAAAAGTTGTATTAGTTTTTTTCTTTCAAAAAAGGTACCATTTAAGAATAAAAAGTTGGAACTTTGATATTTGAAACTCACAAAAATCTGAAATAAATCAATATGCAGTCACCTTCATACCTGAAAATATGTACAAACTAGCACAAAATTTTTGTAAATCATTATAGTCAGATACCATTTTTATGTGTTTACTCCCGTGTCTCCCAAACTTAGTTGCTTACCTGTGGCTTATTTGTTACTTACTACACTTCTCTGCAGAGGCATGTGGGGTTTTATCCCTCCTAAAGCTTAATGAAAACTTGAGGCTCTCAAAGCCAAAACAGACAGCTTTATTGAGTTTAACGTATCTAGAGGCTTATGCTGAGTTTTTAAAAATTTGAAAAAAAAACTCTTGCTGTTGTAACTTTACACTTTTTTTCTTCAAAAATAGATCATGTATAAAGCACTTGCTGTTCTTGTTCTGGGTGAAAAGTTTTACATTTCTTTCTTAATTTACCTCCCTTTTTAGGCATGTGAATCAGGACAGTTAAGAGTGAAAGTAGTGATATGATTTCAAAAGAATAAATACTGCAATGTTGGCGTTTTCGGTGAAGCATTCAAGTAGTGAGCTCCAGTTACTGTTACTACTGCTACACATTCATCTGGTGGACAGCACTTGCATTAGGGAAATGAAGGGAGGAGGAGAAAAACCTGTGGTATGTGTCCTCAAACAGTATATAAGTACGTTCTTCTGAGTGGCAAATACATCAGAGGGGAAAACAGCAAGAGAGTGGAACATCTCATGCGTACCAGGAGGGTTGCATTTGACTTCATTGTGGTTACTTCTCATTTACTCAAGTGTCAGTTAGAGAAGGACCACAACCCATGCTTTAAAATGTTTTCATATGCTCCTCTGAGTACGAAACTTGGAGAACTTTGTGAAAACAAGCTACTGTTGCTGGTTTGCCAGGTAGGCAACCTCTCCGAGCTCTAGTTGAGAGCTGGTCCAAATAAAATGTTTCTCACAGCTATGACTGCATTGCCCTAATTCAACTAGAATCAACAATTACATCAGAAAAATGTGTTTATTTTGGTTCTGGGCCACAGAGACTGGGCCCAAATGTGATGTAGAACATATGCCAGTTCTTACTTACAGGGACAAATAATTTTACAGGTGGACTTCAACATTCTTTCATTTTGCTAAGTATACTCCTCCTGGCAAAGGATCTGGATTGTGCATTCTTTATTCATGGAATTACATGTAAACTTACTTAAATACATAGTGTAAACAGTAACTGAAATTAAAAGTGATCAGAATAAGATTTTTTTTCTTTAATTGTTTACAGGTACATGACTATGACCTTCTCATGAAAGCTACATCTGAGATCTTCAGCTCCTCAGTAATCTTAAATTGGTGTAAATCAGAAACAAAGTAACCAAATTCAGCAGAATTACACTCATAAAAAAGTTATCATAATGGAGTTTACAATCAGTCTTCTTTTCTGTTATTGAAATCATCAAAGAATTGATCCAGATAGCCAAATGTTCAGGAAAAGACTCTGCTTAAGCAGAATGTTGGTTCGGATGTCATACAGCATCATGTCATTGTAGAATTTTCATCTCTACTACCAAGGAAATTAAACAGAAATATTACATTATTTTTACTTGATTTAGTCGTCTTGTTCCAGTATAAAGTAAGAGGAATTATAAATTGGAGTTTTGTTTAAAAATGCTTGGTTTAAATTATCTGAGAGTACAGGTCCTTGGTTTATTGCTAAACATTAGCAGAGGTGAAGTCGTAACTTAAAAAATTAAATCAGCAATTTAAAACTGAGTATGACCTTCAGCCCACACTTGTCCCAAGACTGAAGCTTCTTGCAATCTAAAATTCTGGGTTTAATCTATTGAGGCAACATAATGAGAACTGTACAAATTTAAGCTATGTCAGAACTGCATCTGCTTTTCGATTCGGGAATGTCTTCATCAGAGAGAACTAACAAAAAGGAATGTTCGGTTACTATCGAGTTAATGTCGGTGCCACTAGCTCATTCAAAATAAAGCAATAACACCCATTTACCAAAGAGAGTTGACCAATGAATGAAATAAGAACACTTCTGAAGTTTTATCTAAAGCCCTACATTCCAGCCATAGCCTTTCCTGAAGTTCCAGAATTAGGAAAAAAGAAGCTGAATGTAGAATTTCTGAGGTATTACAAGATTAGCTGTTTGTACATTTCTTTCTATCCAATCTGACATCTCGTAAGAGTGCTCTTATAAGATGCCAGCCCTCCAGGAGAGAGAAAAGACATTTAAATAACTCACAAGAGCCTTTATGCTTTTGTGATCTCTTCCATTTACTTCAATAGCTGTGTACGGTAGGATCTTAATGAAGTGACTAATATCATGAAGGTCGATGAGAGAAAGTCACTCAAGTCCCCAGAGTGAATTTTATAATACTTACCCTTCCGTCCAGAACAAACTCAAACTCAGTCACAGCACTGTGTCTTATTCCCCAAGCAGCTGCATTCCCATATATCATACTTTTAAAATTCCTTCCAGAAGTGGCTGTGCAGCATTTCAGTGCTTGCTGAAACTGGTGTAACAGTCATGAGGGTTTTACTGGTCTGATTACTAGCTAACAAAATAGAAATATGAATTTACCACAGATTTTGAATGCTATCATTTATTGATGCCCCATTTTGGGTGCTTTTTTTCCTAGGGAAAGACCTAAATGTCCAGGGAGAACATAGAATTCTCCTTTGCAGTAAAAATCCAAACTATGTAGTCTCCAGGTGTGCAATAAAATAAGGCCTCATGTGAAGGGATGCTTCTGAGAATATCGCTCTTTCTGACAGAAAGTGAACTGAGATCCTCCAGTGTAAAGCAGCAGAGAAATCCAATGTTTTCAGAATTCATATCCCACCTAAAAACTGCTCCTTTTTTTTATGTTGTATGAGCTGCAAAAAATGACTAAAATGTTGCTGAAAATGTCTTCATTCTACACATTAAAAATAAACTTAGAGTAAATTATGCTTGTGTGTTTTTTTTAACCCTTGAACCGCTGCTGAGAAATGCATGTGTTTGAACAAAGGTTGAAAAGCTATTAAAATATTTGCTTAAAAACTTTACTGCAGTCTAAGAATTGAGTTCCAAAGCCTTTGGGGTTTGGAGACGCACAGGGAAGTTAACTGAAGGAAACCTTGGAGAGGTCAGCTCAAACTCACACTCCCGCAAAATCTTCCACCTTCCTTATCAACCTTAATAATCTTGACTCCTACTTTCTGCTCTTGAAATTCAAAGGACACATGCGAAGAATTCACAACTATGTAGGCAGTGTTCACAGCAATCTCATCCTTGCTGTATAAATGTAGAGTCAGTTGAATGTCTAAACTGCTTTGGACTTATTTGTTACTGATTTACTCCAGTTTTACACTCTTAGAGTCAACTACTTTTTGTAGTTTTCTGCTACACAAAAAGCAAGACACCCACAGATTATATTAAAAATTACGTGGGCTGGGAATCTGAAATATTACCTCTGATTTCCTTTACTCAAGTGAAATACTTTTCCTCCTGTGAGACATATCTTTTCTTGGGTTTGCATTTCATACACTTTATCCAAGACTTAACTTATTCCAAACAGTAAAACGGTTCTCAGAGGAATCCCTGTAACCCAGCTCACCCAGTTCTCCTTTCTCTGATGCCCTAGATTCCTTAATCACTAACAATCAAATGTCAGAGGGGCACCTGCTCTCTCTTTCTGACTCAATAAATATTATATTCTTTTGGCCTGACAGAACATTTCCAGCAAGAGGGACAGAGCTTGTTCTCTCCTTTCTCCTGTGAACAGGGTTGGGATGCTCCTAGAGACAATGGAACATGCCATCCCAGAACCCCACAGGGTGAAGGGGAACCCAAAGTTGCATGTATGGTGGAAGCTCTTGCCTAGAGTTACGAAAAAAAGAAACCACAACAATATTTTGTTAAGATCCTACACTGGTTGGTGCATGTTGGTGCTCTCTGAGAGGCCTCCAACTTGTACCTCACAAAGGATTTCGAAAGACACACCTTGCTCTTAGAGCTCACTTGAGTCCAAACACAAACTAAGTGATGAGCCACCCACTACTGTCTAAACTGGGCTTCTTCATTATGTGAAAGCTGACAAAATACAAGCAGTGACATTCACTTCACCCAAATGTAGACCTCTGAAATGTAGAAATCAATGCCTTGGCCAGTCTCCTTAACCAGATTTTTTACTACCAGTAGAGACTTATTAGACTTAGTTCAGATATTTACTTCAGGAGGAGATGACTGTCACTTTAAGATGTGACTGTTTTTCTCCATGGACAAAAAAGGGAGTGTTGGCAGTGACTTTAGATACAGGTTCCTGCAGTGTAGATTACTAGATTTGGTCAGATGAACCCCACCTCTATGCCTAGAGAATATTCATGCCACAACATTGCACTTGGGGGGTTACTTGCTGGAGACTCTTTGACTCCTATTTGTGTGTGGACTTGAGTATTTAATCCTTTATGGAACATAAAGCTTACTTCCAGTAAAGTCAGAGAGTCTTAAGCACCTTTGAAAATATTAACTTTCTTTTGTTATGGTAGGAGTCACCAGGTGGTCATGTTAAATATAATCTTACACATTCCTTTTCTTAGTCTTTGAGGAATACATGCACTTTCAAGGAATGCTGTACTGTTAGTTTTTGGTGATTCAGGTTTATGGGGGAGGTTTTGTAAACAACCAGAGAGTTCAGCCTATCTTACACTCTTTGATTAGATTCAGTTCTTGGTGAGAGTTGTTTCCTGAGAACTAGAAAGGAGCTTTTGGGTTAGGACTTCTAAACACGCTTTTGCCTGCATGTAGTCTATGACCACCTATGTTCAGTGACTATAGTACACAGTATAAATAAATGATTCTAAAATATTCTGTATCACTGATTTCTCCCCTGATAGGAAACTGGGTTGCAGGCCTTCTAAATCCACTAGAAACAGGCAATAGTGTTGTATTTCAGGATCTATCCTTCCTTTCCCAAATGTGCACAACTGCCATTAATTTTCATTGAAATCACTTGAACTCAAACATAAAATAGATGTTACTTTGGGATGCAGTCATTAAATATATGAGAACCTTCTGAGCCTTAAAGTGAATCTGGGTTGCAAGTGGATTATTTGTTTGTTTATTTTATTCCTTAATTTATAAAATGGATGACAGCCCACCCAGTGGAATTTTCCCATCAAAAATAGTATGAAACAGAGTAATGGAATGTAAGATTGATTAGATGGTGTGCTTGTTGGCAATGGGTACATGTACTTCTTAGTCTTAATGGATCATAAAAAAAATCCTTTCATACTTACCATAAACGCATGTGCTAAGTTGTGGGTTCCTAGCCAATGCAAAGAAATATTCTATGATTTCCAGAGATGCAAAGTAAAAATTTCATACAGCACATAAGTGGGGCCTCTGTTTAAATGCATAAAGATAATTTCTTAATTATGACAGTGATACTCATTAAAAAGCTTTCCAATAGTACATGCAGTTCCCACACTGGTCTCTCTCCCACTGTCTGACAGACAGACAGCTTGGTTACACATGCTCAGAAAGGAGGGTGGAGGCCCAGATTCTTGGCTGCCTTGAAGTGGCCACATCCTGCCATCTGCTGAATCTTCATGCTATTGGCGAATCCAAGGAAGAATGTTTCTGAGGTGTTTTAAAATATTCCACACCTCTGCAGGAATGTTTTTTATAAGGACGAACAACCAAATGCTTTCAGGGAGACAGAAGTCAATTTTAAATATTAACAAATAAAATAATTGACTTTTAAACAATCCACACATTTAAAGAAAAGATGTGCTAGGAAGTCTTGCCCTGATGTAGGAACGATCCTAAAACTTTACCATATCACACTTGACCAGAGGAGAACACAAAGCAAATTTACTCCTGAGGATCTTTATAACATTTCAGAAAAACTGCAGTAAAAAAAGACAGGAACCTTCTCTTTCACTCACTTTTTACTACTGCAATCAAAATAACTGAATAATTTTTAAGATGGATATGATTACATATGTATTTAACCAACTATTTCTTAACATTTCTTCACTTTTCATATGCCCTTTCTCTACCTTTTTTTAAGCAACCTTGAGGTTTCCTCCAATAATCTCTTTATTGTTTAAGAACATACAATTTCCGATTTCATTAACCTGTCAAGATTCCCTCCTGTACCTTAGTTGTCACTTAACATGAAAACTGTCATGTTCCCTAGCAAAATGCTTTTGATAGTCTGTAAGAGCCCTGAAAATGGACTGAAAAAGATTTTTTGCAGCTGAACATGTTTCATTTTTAAACCAGAAGGTCTTAGACCTCAGTCCGTGGGTTGATGTCTCACACCTGAAGAACTTCTGGGAAATAACAATGTATTTAGTCTAGATGAGCCTGACCAAAAATCCATAGTCTTGGCCTCTGGAGTATGGTTCATGTGCATTTTGACCTGGAAAAGATTTCTTTGGGGGGTGGCCCCTCATTATTTCAGAAGTTCAGTGCTAGTTTTAACTACATAATAGTTGAGCATTTCATTTTGATCAAGTAAAATTCCCCCTGAAATGAGTGACAGCTTTGCTTCAACAGGTATGCTTAGGCAAGGCCCCTAATTAATCAGTCAGCACCGACATTTACAAGAATCACTGTTATCTACTATGCCAAAGGGCTTGGGTTCAACTACCAGGGGTAGAACATGTGGACCTATTTCATCACAAGGACTTCTGATGACTACTTTTTCTCTGCAATGTAACCTGCTAGTTAATGGAAAAATACTGTAGAGCAATGAGTTGACAAAATGGTTTAGAAAAATCCAACCATGAGAAAAAAAAATATCTCTATAGGATGTAAAGGTCCACAAAACTTTTTTTTTTTTTTTTTAATGCATGTGCCTCTTCTGCTGCAGTTCATTTGAAAGATGCCCACTTAGACCTTACAGGGATCCATTCTGCAATGGTTTACTACATTATAATTTTTTTTTCTTTTAGTCCTAAGGTAGCTGCTGGAACAATAAAAGCACATACATGTACCGTTATGTTGTCTAAAGAGAAGTTAAAAACTAAATTAAGCAAAGTAATTCTCCAAAAAATTTTATGTGACCTGTACTAAGCTGCAAGTCATACAGAGCATCTTTTGGAATACTGCAAGTTGGCCTGGATCAAAACTATGTCAGAGATGGTGTTAACAATTTAATAGCAAAAAGTAAAATTAATTATAATGTCACAAAAGGGTAATGCCAGGAAGGACATCTGCTCTCCAATTCTAGTTTTGCAAAGAAAGCAGCACTGTCTGCAAAGAAGAAAATGATTCATGTCATTAACTTTCTTTTCTACAACTGTGTGGGGAGGGTTGAGGCTGCCTCCATGACCTGGGCTATCGAAGAACTGAAGATCCCCAAAGGGACAATCTCTCTGCAGATTTGGAGGTTTGAGCCTGGATTTTCTTCAGTCTTGACTTTCACATACCTCTGTGATTCCATCAGCTGCCAAAACTTCATTCCCATCAGGAGGATTCGTATAAACTGCAGGCTGTCCAGGCTGCCAAATTCTGGGACAAATTGTTCCCTTCAGAGAACTTTTGGAGAGGACAGAAACATAGGATCCATGACTGATAATTATATTATGAAATAATATGAGCAGTTTCTTGGTTGTTTCAGGCCAGTAAGGGGAAAAAAAAAAAGATTATATTGGTGAGATGTATGAAATCTGAATTGCACTTTCTTCAAAATATCTGTAAAAGTTCAGGTGTCCACAAAAAGCTGTGTAAAACATTAAAAACCTTTGGGGTTAAGGAACATCCTTCTTTTGCACTTATACCCCAATTCATGGTTCAAAATCCAGTGATACTGTAGATACATCTTTGCTTGCAGCTGCTGATATGCTGTCCGCCAGACAATATATCCTGTAGGGTCTTGTAGGCTGAGCAAATTGTGCTGCAGCTGCAAAGTTCATCCCTTCGCATCTGGATGGGTTTTTAACAATGGTCTCTGCACTCCCCACTGCCCAAACAAAAATAACTGTAAATGACAAACTCCCCCTCCCTCCAAAACCCTGAGGTAGCAGAATGAATGCAGCACACATGGTGCTAAGTGTTTTAGAGCAAAAAACACGCTTAATACATGCAAATACCGACATTAACCATTATGAACAGGCATGATTTATGTGCCTGTCAGCAAGACATCAATCATGACAACAGAGAGTCAGCAGCAATATCAACAACAGTAGCAGGAGTGGAGGGTCAGAGCCAAAATGGGATGGTCCTTCCCAGCCACCCGGGGGGAAGAGAAAGATGGATGAAGTATTAGGAATCCCCATACATTGTCTTTTAGGGAAAGGGATGCTAAATTTTAAAACATCTCTCGAGCCCAGTTAATGTCCAACATTATTTCTTTGTTAGATCTATAAGAAAGAGATAAGCAGTAGAGACATTTGGAAATGCCATCAGAGAAGGAATCTGGACATATCAGAAAGAAATCAGGGTTTTAAAAATATGACAAAAGTATTTAAAGGGATCTTTGCAGGAGACATTTTGAACAATGGGGTCTCTGATTTACTATGCAGTGCAGATGGCAAGTGTATTTAACTGTGAAATATTTTTTTACCACTGACATAGAAAGGGAAGCCAAGAAATAAACTCCTTCAGAGCTGTGTTTGTGCAGATTGATTATATAGCTCAGAGAATCTAATATATAAGACCATTCTTTGATAACTAACTGTGGCTTCTGAGTAATCTAGAAAATAACAGTTCACGCTAAGAATAGGGTTGTGAACTTGTTGCATTTGGATTTTTTTGGTCTTTTGTAGCTGACAGGAGAAGGTTGAGCAAGAGGAGATGTTGGCCGAGATGTCAGTATAAACAGTGATGTCTTATTTAGATATCTTAGGCTCCACATGAACTTGGCTGGGACCACTGGATAAAGATGCCTAGATTTTACTTATAAATTGATAACAAAGGAAATTGTTAACCTTGAAAAACTCTATGAAGGAGAAATAGAGAACAATTCTGTTGTGTCAAGAAGAACTGATGTGATATATTTACTTCCAACTGGGACTTAGAACAAAAGTGTTGAGGAATTACTTAGAATTGCCCAAAATTGGATTGCCTGTCAAATTCACAGGCCCACACAAATGCAAGTAGCATCTCATCTCCAAACTGATTGGAATATATATCAAATTATGAATAAACCTTTTGAAAACAATAACAAAACTACTACTGACAAGAATGAGGTTAGCATATCGTCCAGTTTGTTTCTCTCTTGCATAATGGAAGGGGTTTTGTTAAAATAGAACCTTGTTTGCAGGTCCAAAAGCCAGAATCTTAGAGATATTGCAGAAACTGTCAAAATTCCTCACTGAGGTAGAACTAGAAGCATCATAAACATATTGTAAACTGTTCAAAGAGATGTAAAAGTTACAGATATGGAGAAAGGCAAAAGAATGGATTAATTACAAAAGAAGGAAAGAGAATCCAATCAAGGTTCCCTTTTCTGAGAGCAGAAATATCCAAATTCTGCTTTAGATATTTGAGAATATGTCTTAAGAAATCTGAGCAAGTGTAAAAAACAGTCCAAAGCAGGACAAAATTCTCACAGTGCCAAAGGGCTAATAGCATATGCTGTTGTGTGATGCCAAATATTTTAAGAATTGTTTGTTTATTTTTCTAATAAATATTGTAAACTGTTACTGACTTTCTGGGTTTGGTTCTGTCGTGGGTTAGGGCTGGGCCGGCCACTAACGCGGACAGACGCTCTCTTGACAATTGTAGAGCGTTCCATGATATTGGATGACAGAGATGAACGAACTAAGTTCAGCTGCATTGGTTAAGTATCTGCTTGATATATACTGTCCAGTAACCCTGTAAGTTTCAAATGCATGCGTCTAAATCCAAAACAAATTTGACAATTTCCGTTTCTCTGTTCCACTGCTGAACTGCTCTTGACTGATGAAGCACGTCTTGATGACTATCAATGGAAAGATTCAAGGTTTTTAAGGCTGCAGGGAATATTGACTCTACATTACCTTTTTGATAGATTCTGTTTGTGTTAGACTGTGTTTTGTAACCACCTGGTTCTGATGTAAAGACTCCCAGTGGCAGAGAATTTATGATATTTGTTTGCAATTTTTTTTCAAGTGGATAACTGCCCTCATGTAAAGTCATGTGAACCTTACCTACAGCTTGATTTGGCTGTAGGACTTCTGAGGTACGATTCTCTACAAGCAGGATTAGGAGTGAAATCATTGGTGAAATAGTGCCATGAGACACAACATGTTATCAACTCCAGGCATGGAGGACAGCTTTTATATTCTTTGTAAAATTCTCAGCCAACTCTTTTGCCTAATAAGAAGTTAGTTTAGGCTGCAATATGATTGTCCATTTATTTATTTTTGGTTGATTTTGTCTGAATTTAATTATGATTTTTTTCTTAATGTATTTTTCCCAATCTATACTTTCTTAGACAAAATAAAAATTATCCCTGTAATAAAATTATTTCTGATCACAAATTAGTTATAACTTAAAAGCAGATTCTTCTATTTTAAATCTTACTGTTGATGTTTTTTGGACTTTCTGGACATGTTATTAATCAGTTCGACAGAGTTCAGGCATCTAAAATGCCCTTTTTTTGCATGAATTCCCCTCCAAAATTTTCACAGTGATTTCATCTTTACCCTAAATTAATTTTCTCTTTTAGATCAGGAGTAAAACCACATATAAAGGAATTTCATTCAGCTCTTTGAATAACATGAAAGTTGAAATTTGGGGGCGTGAATGTTTTCAATACGTGCATAGAAGATTTTCTGCTAGGTTTGATACCTGTTCTATGATTTAACATTCTGGAATCTCATGGGCAACAGACTTTGGTATTTCTGCTCGTTGAAAAGCAGCCTTGAATACTCAGAGGAACAGTGAGGTGCTTTAGTGCAATAAAAAGCTTCTTGGACATTAAAAGTCCACCAGTACAAGTCAGGTCATTTTAACAGTGATCATTAAGAAGGTGTTCTCCTACCACCTTTCATGATCTAGAAAAAATATCCAGCATCACAGCAAAACTCCTGAAAGTACATCTCTAACTCCACTGTAGTGTTAGATCCATTCATCCTTTCATGGTCCTGGTTTGGTCCCTAAAGGTTCAATGTCCAACTGAGAGGCTTGAGTTCTCAGGAGCAATAGTTCAGTGAGGAACAACAATGTGATGAAACATCTGTGTTAGTTTTATATGAAATTCATGGTCATAATAATGGATCCCTTCACCATGCTCTACTTTGTAGACCAAACAAGTAGACCAACATTTGCTATTTACCAAATATTTCTTAGTTATTTACGGCTGAAAAACAAAATCTAAACATCGTTATCTGCATCTCACATTTCAGATAGGAGCCAAAAAAAAAAAAAAGAAAGAAAAAAAAAGAGCAATGTGCAAGATTAAAACACTCTATGAGAACCCATAATTTTCCTTGACTTCATATCTCTCACAAGTCAAAGCAACACTCGGGGATACAAGTCAAAATTCTGCAAGGCTGTGAGTTCCCAAGATTGTTATAGTCAAATGTCAGTTATAAATGTATCTGTTGCTTCAGTTCTCCCCATCCAGTCTCTACACTCTTCTATTTCATAGAAATATCTTCATCTGTACTGTATTTATATCTCACTGGAAAGGCCTATATCATAGGTTAGAGTCTAATTCTTAGTTTACACTTTTTCTATACAAGTCAATTAGATCATAGGAGCAATAAAAACATGCATTACACAGTATTTCCAATATTATTCTGCAGTATTTCTGACTACAGTAGCTAAATTAATGCAATCCATTGAGGTTTTCTACCCGAAAGTAGAATTCCTTTGCCAAACCTACTAGTCTTAACATGTTTTCCTCTTTGGTGATGAAAGATCTTCTGAAGACCTAAGCTGTCAGAAGATGTAGAGATGATTCTGTCATGTAAGGCAGAAATGTATACACTTTCTAGGAAAAAAAAAAAAAAAAAATCCCCCAGACAGTAGGCACTTTTGTGTACAATGGATAACTCCACTCTAACTTGTTTTGCAGAAAGGTAATTGCCTGAGGCATCTAGGAAATACAAAGCCTCTCAAGAAGGCTTTGACTATACTCCGTCTTCATTACAATAAAACACATTGTTCAGAAGTTTTAATTTTAAAGTTTTCTGGCAAATCCCCTCACAGATATTTTGAGACTGAGTCTAGTAAGCTGATGATCTTCAACAAAAAAGTTTTTTCTCAGTATTTATGAACATTAGCTCTTGCCTATACAAAAGCAAGTTTTCTTGGTGTAGATTAATTGGTAGAGGCATACCAGCAAGCCTTCTCACAGTAAAGATGGTTTTTAAGACATTAATTCTGTTTTTTTCTTCTTAGATTAGGCTTTTAGAGAAAAAATAGGTGTTTGTCAGTATTACTGCAGTTGGGAAGCATAAAAAAAACCATATATACACCTGTATCTGACTATTATCACTTTTAAGCATAGACAAGATCTGTTCATAAAAGCAAAAGGAAGAACATGTTCTCAGCTATATCAGTGTAAAATCTGAGCACTTAGTCTAGTACCCATATCTGTAGTTGAGTCACTTTTTCAGAGATGTTGCAGCTCTGGCAAGAGGAATCTTTATGAGGGAATTACAGTAACAGGACATCTGGAATACTGTGTCCAGTTCTGGGCCCCTCAGCTCAAGAAAGACAGGGAACTGCTGGAGAGAGTCCAGCACAGGGCAACTAGGATGATTAACGGAGTGGAGCATCTCCCTTATGAGAAAAGTCTGAAGGAGCTGGGGCTCTTTAGTTTGGAGAAGAGGAGGCTGAGGGGTGACCTCATTAATGTTTACAAATATATCAAGGGTGAGTGTCACGAGGATGGAGCCAGGCTCTTCTCGGTGACAACCACTGATAGGACAAGGGGTAATGGGCTGAAACTGGAACATAAGAGGTTCCGCTTAAACTCGAGAAGAAACTTCTTCTCAGTGAGGTTGACGGAGCCCTGGAACAGGCTGCCCAGAGAGGTTGTGGAGTCTCCTTCTCTGGAGACATTCAAGACCTGCCTGGACACGTTCCTGTGTGGCATAGTCTAGGCATTCCTGCTCTGGCAGGGGGATTGGACTTGATGATCTTTCGAGGTCCCTTCCAATCCCTAACATTCTGTGATTCTATGATTCTATGATTTCATTTGTACACTCTCATTGAAGGGGTAAAATAGAGCTGGAAAATGTCCTTAATTATTGTTTTTCCTCAACATTATTTGGCCTCTTAAATTGTAGACTCAGTGTGACTACAGAAAATTCAGGCTTAGACTTCATTTGTGATATTTTGTGAAGAAAAAAAATAACAACCAAAACCACACACCTAAAGTCAAAATGAGAAAGGGTATGGCTGTGGCTGTGGTCTTGGAGATGTCTCTTCATTCCAGATCTACGAACAGTTTTCAGAATCTGTTTATAACTCTACTTTCTTTGTATATCTTGTGTAGTCAGGTAGGTTAGAGGCATCTGTGAAATGCTCAGCTACACCAGAAATGGTAAATATAGACTAAAATGCTTAATTTAGCTACTTATGCTTCTCATAAGTACTTGCAATAGACCAGCTAGAAAACTTTCCAGAAAAGCAAGAGTCTAATCTGTAACAGAACTGATTCTACATGTGGACAGATCTTGGAAGTTTCAGGTAACATCTGTACTCGTGAATCAAACAGTGCCAAGACCTCTGTGCTGGCCAAGTGGCACAGTTTGGCCACAGCTGTATAATTAGGGTCTCTTAGCTTAAATTGTAACTCCACTCGGACTGCCTCCTGGCAGTTGTCCCCCCATCCATACTAACTTCTGCGTTTTGTCTAGGAGAGCTTGGGACAGGGCTAGCTGGAGTGGGACAAAGCACAGGGTTGAGTTTCAGTGTCTGGGAATGTTTCCAGGTACTCTTTAACTTTCCATTACATAAGCAGTTTCAAGAGCTCCAGAAGTTGAGATCCTTAGCCAGATGGCACCTGGCTCAATCTTCTCCCATATTTCCTTTTCTAACACGGTTTGTTTTGTACTACAGGGAGAGGAGAGGAGAGGAGAGGAGAGGAGAGGAGAGGAGAGGAGAGGAGAGGAGAGGAGAGGAGAGGAGAGGAGAGGAGAGGAGAGGAGAGGAGAGGAGAGGAGAGGAGAGGAGAGGAGAGGAGAGGAGAGGAGAGGAGAGGAGAGGAGAGGAGAGGAGAGGAGAGGAGGCTTTACGTTAAAACCTATTTACGCTGACATCATTCCTCTGTGGACTTCAAGATTGAAGGAATTCTGCCTTTTCCACATGTTCATGTTAACGTTTGCACAGGGAAGATGAGTGAATAATAGAATATTAGAAAAAAGACTCTTTCTTCAAGACAGTAAATATTCTTAAGGCCTTTGAATCATATAAACAAAAACCCTTAATGGTTGCACTTGTATTTTTCTTAACATTAACAGTGGATTATATGATTGGCTGAAATTGATAATAACAGAATACTTTCATGTCAAATATGCATGTATGCATATAGCTGGAACAAATGTTCCCTTCTTGCTTTAGATGGTAGCAGCAATTTTATCTCCTTTATTTTTCATAGGAAATATAGGAAGTTCACTCATTATACCAAGAGGGTTTTCTACTGCTGGTGGTGGTGGGGATGTGTTTCACCTAGGAGTCTTGGGAATACTTCCACTGATTCTGCCTTCACAGGAAAATTGAAGAACACAATTCTAATGCAAGCTATTTAAAAGTTAACATTAACTGACTTTATTTATTTTAAAAATGACTGTTTATGCACTTCTGAGAGAAGAAAGAAGCAATCCAAAGTGACCTATCCAAGACACTCTCAAGCTATGAAGCTCAGTGTGATGGAAAAATCTGCTACTATATTACTGAGGACTCATAACTTTTAAAGTGGGGTGGTTGTGCCCAAGCCAGTTACTGGGAATAGTCCCTGGTATTCACAAACTCCCAGGGTGTGGCCAGGAATTGTTTAGGGAAATACAAAATTACGTAGGCCAAAATGTCAGGAATGCTATACATTAATCATCTCGCTAGAAATCTAGTATGATAGATGAGTAAAATTCTGTGCTGGAAACATTACCTGACATTGTTTAATTTACTAGTACTGACATAGCCAATGAGAGTGACATGATTTAGAATCTTCGTAACGGAGGAACTAAAACACCAAAAATTAGACGAGTTGAAGGAAGATATAAGATGTGAGCACTAGTAACACAAAGAGTATCATGCTAAAACATGCCAACCTTCAATCAAATAAGTAATTACAATTCGCTGGTTTAATTGGATGATTAAATTTAAAACTTGAACTGGGAATAACTTACATGGGATGCCTAAAAAGACTTCAAACTAGAGATGCCCGTTGTTCTCACCTTCCTTTTCTCCCCAGTGCAATATTAAGTGTCTTGGGAACAATTAAGCTCCTGTAATCTAGATTGTTAAGGTAAATTAAAACTGAAACTACTTTATCTTGCAAACTGGAGTCTAAACTGGAGCAGTGCAAGATTTGCTTCATAAACACCTCTTCTTCCCATACAACAGGAGAGGACAGAGGGTTCACTGTCACAGTTTTATGAGGTTTTCTACTATTGCCACTTGAGAGTGAAAAGCTTTGAGTTGATACAAACCTGCTGAATTTATGTCAGATGAATAGAGTAAGAAACATACTCTGGAGCTGGGAGGATGAGTACAGAAGCCTAAAGTCACTTGCTGCAGACAGCAGCTTCAGGGGAGGTCAGAACGCACTGGGGAAGGGATCTAAAGCAAAAAGTGCTGATGAAAAGCTCTTTTGGGCGCTTTTTTGAAGCCAGGAAAAGCGGTTTGATGGTGCCAGGGTCCTGCAGCTTGTGGGCAGAGCCAGCACCACCCACCATTGATCGATTAGGCCACCAGGCTATAAGAGGCCTCAGGACAGGGAGTGCAGGGTGAGTTAACAGTGCAGGTGTGTGCCCTGTCGGTGCTGCAGCTCTCTACAACTCAGAAAGCAGAATGCTGAGGCTCTGACGGTGCATAAGGTACATTTAATCGCTCTAAGTGGTCCGTCTCCTGCCCTGAGCGGAGAACCAAATTAGTCGACGAGGAAGACAGCAGCAAAAGTTACTGCTGTGCCTAGATCAAGGCAAACAGGGAGTTCCTGGAGCCAGGGAACCCTGAGGAGAGTGGAGAGACCCAACCATAATCAGCAGCTCTTGCATTTGAGGCCATCTCAGAGAACCATGCGCAAGAGCGCCTGTGCAGAGTGCTCAGGAATGCAGCAAGCCATACAAGGACAGTAACTGGTCCCTTCTAACTTAAGCAGTGACTTCAACGAGTGGGCAGCACCTTCCCAGAAGAGGACCCAGCACGGTGATAACACAACCAAAAGCCACTGACAGAAGAAATGTGGCAACTCAGACCAAGATCCCGTGCAAACATGCGGTGGTACAGGTGTCTGACTGCAGAGAGTGCCTGCCCCGGTGCTTGTTCTGGTGGGAGGTAGTGACACCACCTGTCTGCAGTGTGAATGGATAAAGGATTTGCTCAGCCAGGTGGTGGAACTGAAAGAGAAGGTGGAAAGGTTAAGAAGAATCAGAGAATGTGAAAATGAAATACATAAGTGGAACCATACTCTGAGGTAAATGCAACAGGTGGAGGCTTGTCGAGAAGCAGAGAATCCCCTCCCTTCCTGTCATCAGGCTGAAGGAGGTGCCCTAAGAAAAGGAGGGGGGGAATAGATACAGGTTCCTGCTCAGGAAGGAGGTGAATCCCCTCTCAGCCTCCCTCGCTTTCCCAGTTGCCCTTACACAACAGATATGGGGCACTGGAGGTTGAGAGTCCTCTATGTCAATGAACAACTAGAATGCATGGGGCTACACCTGGCAAGTGATGATGAAAAGACCAAAGACCTGTGGGCCAGAATGAAAGGAAGGGTAGGAGACATTACAGTGGGGATCTCACCTGACAAGGAGGACCAAGTGAATGAGGCCTTTCATAGGCAGATAAGAGCCGCTGCTAGTTCACAAGCCCTCATCCTCATGGGGGACTTTAACCACCCCAGTATCAGTTGGAAAGACAGCACGCAGGGCACAAGCAATCCAGGAGATTCCTGGAATGCATAGTTGATAACTTCCTCCTCCAGGCGATAGAGGAACCGATGAGGAGAGGTGCTATACTAGACCTTGTTTTTGCCAACAGGAAGAGGTTGGTGGGCAATGTTAAGCCCATGGGCAGCCTTGAATGCAGTGAACACGACTTTGTGAAGTTTAAAATCCTAAGGAGAGCAAAGAGGGGGATGCTCAGCAAGCTAAAACCCTTGACTTCAGAAGAGCTGACTTTGGCCTCTTCAGGAATCTCCTTGGTAGCACACCATGAGACAAAGCCCTGGAGGGATTGGGAGCCCAGGAAAGCTGGCTGACTTTCAAGGATCATCTCCTCCAAGCTCAAAGGCACTGCATCCCTAAAAGGAAGAAATCTGGCAAAAATGCCAGGAGACTTATATGGATGAACAAGGAACTCCTGGCCAAAATCAAACACAAAAGGGGAATCCACAAAAGGTGGTGTACTGGGTTCAGCTAGGGTAGGGTTAATTCTCAGTAAAGGAGCTATCTGGGCATAGGGGGTCCCTAGTCAAAGGGATATTCGATACCATCGTGATGTCATGCTCGGGGTATATATATATGGAGCGGTTGGGGTGGGGGGTGGCTCGCTTCCTGGTTTCCGGTCCGTTCGAGTGGTGAGATCCGCGTTACATGTTACTCACGCTATATTTGGTTAAACGTTACTGTTATTTCACTGTTATTGTTACCATTTTATGTTCACCATTAAACTGTTTTTATCTCAACCCCTCCAGGCCTTTGCCTGCGCTCCTTTCGGGCTCTTCCCCTCACTCTCAGTAGGGGGGAGGGAGCGACCACGTGGTTCCTTTGTTTCCTTCCCGCCGGTAACTCGGCTGGAACCACAACAGGTGGAAACGAGGACTGGTAACCTGGGATGATTACAAGGAGATTGCTTGTGAAACTAGAAACCAGGTTAGAAAAGCTAAAGCCCTGATGGAATCAAATCTGGCCAGGGACATTAAAAATAACAGAAAAGGATTCTACAGATATGTGAAAGAAAAAAGAAAAGAGAGAATGTGGAGCCTCTCCAGAGCGATACAGGTGACCTGGTTACCGAGGATATGGAGAAGGTTGAAGTAGTCAATGACTTTTTGGCGTCAGTCTTCACTGGTAACCACTTGAGCCACACCACCCAAGTCACAGAGGACATTGACTGGGTCTGAGAGAATGAAGAACCACCCAGGGTAGGAGCAGATCAGGTCCAGGAACACCTAGAGAACCTGAAGGTGCACATTCTGTGGGACTTGAGTCCGGAAAGAACATCCACGAGTCCTGAAAGAACTGGCAGCTGAAGTTGCTAGACCACTAGCCATCATATTTCAGAAGTCATGGCAGTCTTGTGACATTCCCACAGACTGGAAAAAGGGAAACATAACCCCTATTTTTAAAGAAATGGAAGCAAAGAAAACCCAGGGAACTACAGACCAGTCATCCTCACCTCCATTCCAGGTAAAATCATGGAAGAGATCCTCCTGGTAGCTATACTGAGGCACATGAAAAATAACGAGGTGATCAGTGACAGCCAACATGGCTTCACTAAGCGCAAATTGTGTCTGACTAATTTGACAGCTTTCTATGACAAAGCTACAGCGCTGGTTGACATGGGAAAAGTGATTGATGTCATTTACCTAGACTTGTGCAAGGTGTTTGACACTGTCCCACATGACATCCTTGTCTCTAAGATGGAGAGACATGGACTTGATGGGTGGACAAGGAACTGGCTAGAAGTTCGCACTCAGATAATTGTGGTCAACGGCTCAATGTCCACGTGGATACGAGTGACAAGTGGAGTTCCTCAGGGGTCTGTTCTGGGCCCTGTGCTGTTCAACATCTTTATCAGCAATATGGACGACGGCATTGAGTGCACCCTCAGCAAGTTTGCCAACGACACCAAGCTGTGTGGTGCTGTGGACTCACTTGAGGGAAGAGATGCCATCCAGAGGGACCTTGACAGGTTTGAGAAATGAGCCAGTGCAAACTGCAGGAGCTTCAACAAGTCTAAGTGCAAGGTCCTGCACCTGAGTTGGGCCAATCCCAGGCACAAATACAAAATGGACACAGAGTGGGTTGAGAATAGCCCTGAAGAGAAGGATTTGGGGGTGCTGATAGATGAGAAGCTCAACATGAGGCGGCAGTGCCCTCTCGGAGCTCAGAAGGCCAACAACACCCTGGGATGCATTAAGAGGAGTGTGGCCAGCAGATCATGAGAAGTGATTCTCCCCCTTTACTCTGCTCTTGTGAGACCCCATCATGAATACTGCGTCCAGTTCTGATGTCCTCATCATAAGACGGATATGGATCTGTTGGAACAAGTTCAGAGGGGCACAGAGATGATCCAGGGGCTAGAGCATCTCTGCTACGAGGACAGGCTGCAGGAGCTGGGATTGTTCTACCTGGAGAAGACTCTGGGGGAAACCTAATAGCTGCCTTCCAGTACCCGAAGGGATCCTACAGGAAGGCTGGTGAGGGACTTTTTACAAGAGTTTCCAGCGATAGGACAGAGGGAAATGGATTTAAATTGAAGGAAAATTGATTTTTGACTTAATCTCAGGGATAAATTCTTCAGTATGAGGTTGACTCTGGAATAGATTGCCCAGAGAGATTGTGGATTCCCCCTCCCTGGAGATGTTCAAGGCCAGGTTGGATGAGGCCTTGAGAAACCTGGTCTAGCTAAAGGCATCCCTGCCCATGGCAGGGAGGTTGAATTAGATGATCTCTAAGATTCGTTTCAACCTAAGACATTCTATGATTATAAAGTGATCACATCATCATAGTAGTCGTACCAAGAGCTCACCAGCTGATAGATGGTGACTGACGGGGTATGTACTCCACTATGCACAATAATGTAAAGCGTGTGACCCTAAACCATCTTCATGAGAATGCACAGGTCATTACACTATTACCATAGTCACTCTATAACTCTCACTTATGTTTCCAAAGCTTCAATGAAAGCTATACCTATGAGCACTTTAAATGGTTAGATAAAACAATTGAGTCTGAAAAATTGGTTGCAGCCAATCAGAAGGGTGGCCAGGAGAGGAGGGAGAGGCCCAAGTAAGAAATTGTCGAGATGAGCGTATTTGCAGTAGTAACCATAGAAAAACTGGGAGACAAATCTTATCTTTCTGACCAATTCAAAGTATCAGCCAGCATTTCCTGAATAGTAACACATGACTTATTTCTGAAATAAATCTAGTGTTGCTGTATGAAAATGCCTAAAAGATAAAATCAAGACAAGAAGATAGGAAGTTGACCTGCTTGATCAGTACCCCTACAGACAATACTGGTAGCTTTTATTGGCCTGGAAAGTCCCCACCTTATCACTAAAAGTGATAGGCCTTGGTGATGACACAGACCTCCTTCTGCAGTGAGCTATCTGCCTGAGCCACGCTGAGCTTTAGAACTGTTTACCGTAGCTGGGTCTACAATGCGCTACACAGTAAGATGCTGGCAGAGTGTTCACAGTCTGGTATGAACACTAGGAAGCCATAGCAATATTGGTCAGTCCTTCATAACTTCATTTCCCAAATGTTCATAATTAAACAGTTTTTATTTAAGTAATCAGCATGAAATCCTTAGCTTTGTTTTTGCAACCGGTATTGTGTTTATGGAGCCAAATATTGAAAACTTTGATACTGAATACCTTGTATGTGTTAATTTTGGCAACCTTTAAAGATTCTGTAGATGCCTTGCTATGTTACCACCACCCACTCTTCAGCCCCCCTGGCCATCAGTCCCTCCAAACCACTGAGACATGTTTCTCTTTTAATACTTTCTTATAGTATTTCTCATGAAAATCACAGGGAATCGTGTGTGATTTCAGCAGAGTGAAACTTGATCTCAAAGTGTCTGTGGGACCAGAAGTTTTTAAAGAAAACATTTCTTAAATCTTGTGTTCACTGCTGCTTCAGCAGGCCAATTAGACTTGATGGGAATTCTAGAAAGCTGTCGCCAGGCATTGCAGCAGGAATAGCAAACAAGGCCCAAAGCAAATAAACGAATGGGTGAAGTGTGGCCATCCTCAGAACCTCCTTGCTGATGACCTTCTCATCTTTGCAAAGGGACAGTGGAGGTACTGGATGAAGGGACTCCAGGTTAATTAGGTTTGACATTGGTTAACAGCAGCAATTACTAGAGAGTAATTAATCAGGGGAAGTCTCCAAACAGAAGGAGAATAAATAAACGGGCAGTAACATTCTGATCCATTTACCCCCTTAGATAAGGATGTGCCCCAGGTGTCAGGCTGAGGTGGGGATAATCTGTCTTGCTCAGTTTCTCTCTGGAACTTGGGTGACTCTTCACACATTCATCTTCTTTCACATGGAGACAAACAAGCATTCACTAAACCACTAACAACATAGTTCCTATAAAGTCAGGATAAAAAAAACTTTAAAATTCCTCTGGCTCTCCCACCCCTTTTCCTCAATCCCCACTTTTTCTGAAGAGCTCGTCAACGAAGTTTTACTGAAGCAAGTGAAATCGTCTTTCTATTTTCATCATGCTAGAACGACTTTCAATATTCTGACCCTAGTGTTTTCTACATTCACAGCCAGCAGTTTTTCACTGCAGCCAGCACCAAAGAACTTCATCGACCTAATCTGTGAAAAGCAAATTCCCTGGTTTTCATGCAGGCCGATGGTGGTAGGTCATGTGGTGTGTCCTGAAAAACTACAATGAACACCACCAGCTAGTTTAGAAATCAACGACATCTTTACCACAAGCACAGGTTGTGCCCCAGAGGTAGCCCACTGCAATGCAGTCCCTGCACAGGTCAGCACGTATCCTATGCCTGGCACAAGTTATTTCTGCTCCCGTGTGCCAGCTCAGCTCTGCTGGTTGGTGCAGCCTGGGGATCAGAACCGAAGTCCGGAGCGGTCCCACCTACACAGAGCAAGATTAACACCGCAGAGGGTGATCTCCCCAACACAGCCACCTAATACGTACGAATACTTCTTGCAAGAGAGAATTTCCAAGTCCTTTCTGCCTTAGTTGGGTATGATCTGAATTCCAGCCCCACTCATTGAGTTTGTAAGGACATTTTTGCTCCCAGTATATTTTTAAATGTAAAAGGAGTGAAGATGGAAGATTAATGCTCATATAATATTAAATATTCAGAGACATATTCCATTGACGTACTTTATGTAATAAGGCAGAGATTTTCCAGGTAGAATACTGTTAATTTTTTTTCCATGTAAATGTTTACACCTCCACTATAAAAAATCCCTACAAAATAAAAATGCTGATATAGAAGTTTAATATTATGGTCTATACTACTTTGATGTAATTCTGTACAGTGCATATTCTGCTCAATATAGTGAGGTTTAAATAACCTAAACTAATAACCCCTCCAAAATATCTACAGAAAATCACAATTAAACAAATATCACTTGATAGTTTAGCTTTTACTTAGCTGCCAACATGTTTGTGGGGAAGGAGCAAGTAAAACTTTAATTGTGAAAGTATGGTTGTTTCCGAGTAGTTCACTGATAGAAGGTAAGTTTATAAAACTCTGCATAAGTCACTAAAGGCACTATGGAGAAGAAAAAAATGAAACAAAAGAAAGGAAGAAATTGACTAAAAATAAACATAATAGACCAAGTTATGAAAATGAAGAATAATACATCTAAATCACTGCATTGTGATTCGCAACTACTTTTTGAGAATACTTTTTACCAGAGTATTAAAAATAAGCAATGTAGACTTTGAGAAAATGAGAACATAATACAATGAAAGCCTATGGGTGAATATCTGGCCTCACTGAAGCTGAAGGTAAATTTTCCATTGACTGTAGCAGTGCTGAAGTTTTCTCTACATAGCAAAACTCCCACTGACCTGGAGTACAGAAGCTAGCCCATAATCTCTTTGACCTTTCATACTTTTTCTTTTATCATGTTTGTCATCATCAAAAGCCTGGATTGTATGGTAAATAGCAGTTCAGACAATAGATATCAAAACAATCTGCAACACATTAAGATTCATTCAACAGCTGACTAGTACATACTGAGTTTATGAAATCACCTGCCAAGGACTGGTATAGGGCAACTCAAATTTACTCATGTTTTGAATGAGTGCAGGATTTGATCTGTATGCAGACACACCTTTATAACCTGGCAGAAGCAAAGAAAGGGAGTGCTAACCTGAAGATGGGTCAGGGTATTTGAAGCATTTAATCCAGCCTGGAATACTGTTCAAATCATTTCGATGCTGCTGTTCACTATGCCAATGGAAGGAAATGGGCAACACAGAGTTAGATGTTTCAAGTTGCATGAGGTGGCTACCCCCACCCTGACTTTCTCTGCAATCATAGTTACATCACTTTACCCTTCTGTGCCTCAATTCCTCATTTATAAAGTGTACTAATAGCATTCTTTGCTTAAAGGGGAAGTTCGATTCGCATAAATACAGGAAATCGTGCGAGGTGTTCAGAAACCACGGTAATAAAGACTGTAAAAGTACAGTAGATGTTAGCTTATTGTAGATGCGAAAGAGTTCTGTGCATATTGGTGGAGACGTGGAGGAGAGCAATGCAGTGGCAGCCCTGCTGGGTTGCAGAGCAGATCACTGCATTTATGCGGAGCTGCATTGGGAGGAAAAAGTCTCAAACGACTTGAAAGAGGCTTGGTCACAGCAAGGCATGAATGTGGTTGTCCTCCTTTTGGATTTCTGTCAATGTATCAGCAGGATGCTGGTGCACAGAGAGACGTTACTGACTTCCATTTCCATGAGCACAGGCATATTTGTTTCACTCCACTGCAAATGTTGACATGCCCTGTGGTTTAAGGAATGAGTGATCAGAGATTTTAGGTGTAAAGCACTGTGAATGAGAGGGCTTGGAAAATTCTTTTGCCAACTCATAAATACCGTAAGATGATTTTTTAAACTGTTTTTAAGTGTACTGTAACAAAAGAAAAATCAACTTTCTTCTTTTTTTTTTCCTACAGTAGTGCAAGTTGACACTAGGCACAAATACAAAGCTTGGTTTCTTGTTATTTAAACTTCTTTAATCCTGACTGTTGGTGCTTGTGGAGAAAAGAGGCATAGCTGAAGAGAAGCCATACTTTTTCAAATTGATTAAAAACACCTTTGGAACAATAAATAACTATACTGGGCTGACCTCTAAATCATATGATACTGCAAAGTTCAGCATGCAAAATAAGATTCCTTTTCCCAGCATTTTTAAACCTTGGCTTGTCAAGTATTCTTTTTGACAAGCTTCCGGCTTAAAGATCTATTATTTACTTCTTGTCAAACAAGTATGTTTCTAGTAGACTTTACAGGTTAAAAATATATAAGAGAAAACAGCATATCTTTGCTCAGTGTGGGTAACCTCAGTGCTGTTTGATCACATATAGATAGCACTGGAGAAATTGCTGGCATTTCTTCATGTCATCTGATAAAACAAGGCAATAAATTTTACTGCAGGTTGGCAGCAGGAAGAGCTGCTGCAGGTCAGGTCTGAAGTGAGCACTACTTTCATAAGCAGTGTAGGATACAGTGAAAATAAGTCCAATTGCAGGAGCTAGAGAAAACAGAGAGCATAAGGTCAACAGGTTTGGACTCAGCTTCCTTTTTTTTTTTTTTTTCCCTGCAGACCCCTGCAGAACCGGCTTATAAAATTTAGTCAAAATGAGATTGCATTTTTCTTGATTTGCCTCCGTAACTGGTGCCATCCACATTCAATCCACAATGTCTGTCAGCTGTCATTGCAAAAAATAACTCAGAAAAGCTCAAAAACATGGACAGGATAGTGAGAAAGAGACATACATGAACAAGGGAAAAGCCATCTGATATGAGGACACATTAGTTTACCCTGTGAAAGAATCTCACTCTGCAGGGATCTCACTTGCTTGAAAAACTTGGCTTCCTACATGAGGAGTCTACAAATGAAAAATATTGTTATTTTCACAAATGTCACCAGGCTGCAAGTGCTTACCTACTGTTAACCCAGCTGTCTATGCAGCTCTGTTGGCTCTTTTTTTTTCAGCTACACGTAAACTGGTATAAAAGTTCTTCTCAGAAAAAAAGTGCATTGATGTTATTTCCCGTCAGTCATAATATATCAAGTTTCTAATAATTTTCCTCAAAATCTGAGATTCCAGGATAGCTTAGTTTTTCTCCAGCAAAATGTTTACTGAAGCCCTTGCATTTCTCTTTAGATATTCCTTTAGCAAACACTTTCCATCACAAATCTGCTGCAACTAAGGATGAGGGAAGGAAGGACCTTTTATGCTTTTTATGAGTTTCAAATTGTGTATGAAAACATCAGTCACAAGTTAAGTGTTGAGTTCAGTGTGACCTACTCTTTCTCAGCTATAGCTGAAAACATTGAAGCTGCAAATGTCTTCCATGGGTTACCAGGTTCCACTGCAGTTTACACAGAAAACACAAACATCATAAAAGCAAAGTATTTTCTTCAAAACTGTTTATCCAAGCTCCCAAGAGTCCTTTTCAAGACGTGGCAGAGAATCTAAATTTCAAAGACGAAGTATTTGAATTCTAACCTAAGCATTCAAGTGCTGCAATAGGCCCATTGCTTCCTGTCAGAAACACTATTTCACAGAAGTTAGAGAGTTTATTTTGCCTTTTAGATGTACATAACACTTTCCGAAATTCAACCAGAAACTTAAATTTTGTATCAGCTTTTGTCTGTGTGACATGAAGCAGTAACGAATCAAGTCCAGAATGCTTAAGAGCTAATTCAGTGTTTTACAAATGTTGCATCTTCATACTTGGCAAACCTTTACACAGAAAAAAAAAGTAACTAAAAAGTAAATACATCTGTAATTATAACAAACTTGGTCTGAATACATCTTCTTTTCCTAATGCCAGAGGATAAAAAGCCCAAGAAAATATGATGTGTCTTGGAGTGCAACACTGCAGAAAATGGAGCATCCTTTTACCTACCCCGCACAGTGTTGACACTTAACCTTCTCAGTCCTTGGCATAAACACAAGATTCTCAAGAGTTATTATTTATACATAGTTTTATAGGTAGCTGGAGCACTGAAGACACTCTGAAATCCCTTTAATTACATTAACACAAATTTTCAGCAAAACAGAATTACCAAGGACAAAAAGGTAACATTTTATACCACCAAAGTTTGTTTTTATGAACAGGTTACTGTTCCTAAAGGTTTAAAAAACACCTCCATAGCTGTGTCTAGCCTTACACGGGGTTCACATCTGGCTGCTTAACAGAAGACCAGGATCCTGGAACTCAGGTGTGCAGTTTATTATGCTGCATATGTCCACCACACAAAAACAGTCTTCTGCAAGCTCTTTATATCTACCTTGGATTTTGCATTATGAAAAGAAGGGGGGGGGGATCGCAGTGCTGTGATTGTAGGCACATTCTCAGTTCTTTTTAAAGATTACCTCAATAATCCACAGAAGTGAAATACTTGCCAGAATTTTCTGAGGTTTGATTTTTTTTTTTCAAAAAAGCAATTTTCAATTAAAAATATTAATACTTTCTGTTTGGTTTTTTCTAAGTTAAAACTTTTCAAAACATTATTTCTAGAATGTTTGTGCTATGATAGAAATTCTGTCTCTAAAAATCTGACATTGACTTCTTAAACACTTGCAACACAAAATCTGGACAATTATCTGAACTTCAGTAAAAAGGGCTTTCATTTAGAAAAATGTCATATAAATCACTGTTGTTTCAACTAGCTATAATCTTCACTTTCTTGAGCTAGGAAGAATTTCGTTCTGTTTCATAGTACGGGTGAGATCATTCCCTCAGCCAGGACTCAGATGTATCAACATTAAACTAAAACAAGTTTACTGAATTTGTGGAAGTAACTCACTTGTCTTTATTCTGCAGTGTCCATTTGAAGCGTCTTTAATTTGAAAGCGAAAAAAATAGTTATTTCAATGGCGACAAATAGAGAATATTCACATCTGTTTCCACTTGTGTTGTCATCTACGAGGCCTGTTAATGAGAAGTAAACAAATTATTAATTAGAGGAGTCTGCTCAGTAGGTTTGTCCACTCCTCCACTCCCAAAAAGACTCAACTCCTTTTTTTTTTAAAAAAAAAAAAAAAAAGAGGATTGTATTTTTTCTATAGTTCATTTTAATGACTGGAGGTTGTTTGTGTAACCCTTGAGAAACTCGCACTTTCAGGATGATCAATCTATTGTTTGGTGACCCCATGGTGAAGCCTGAGCCCAAGGTCAGTGAGAACCAGGAGGGTTGCCAAAAGCTCAACCATTTTCTGTGGGCTGGGGGAAGCATCCAGAGAGGTAGCCCTGCTTCTCAGGAACAGAAACAGTATGGTTTCCATCTCTGCGTCAAAACTATTTTAATGTTACCAAAACTGGGATGCTTCAGTAAAAATATATTAATTTGAAAAATAATAAAATGAATAGGTTTGATCTTGTCAAACAGTTTTGTATTTTTCCTTTAAAAACAATTTCACTAAAAATTCTGTAAAACAAGTTGGTTTTGGTGAATCAGCAATTATCCAGTGCAAAAACTTTATGTGGTAAAATTTTAAAAAAACTCTGTCTATGGATATTATCAGTTCTGAGGTACCTAAACAAAATAACAAATTGTAGGTGATACATATAAACTTCAGTAATGTATGACTTACACGTCTTTCTTTAGCCATTGCTTTGAAAGGAAACATTTAATTTACTCATTTTTTTCCAATAGAATATTTGTTGAATTCATGTATGTTATATTATCTACAGTATTTTTAATTATTGATGCATTTCTGGAACCTACAGGATAGTCTATGTTTATAAAAGTGTTAGCAAAGTATTTCTTCATCTTTCCTGTGTTAGGAGGTTGAGACTCATCTGTTCTCACAGACACACGCACACATGCACGATCATGACTTAGTAGCAAACTTCTAACAGCAAGTTTACAATGAGCACTTGTTGGAAAACACCCTGAGATCTTCCTGGGCAAAGCATTATGTGAGGGCTAGTAGGCATCCTAATAGTGTTCGTCAAAATAAATAGCTCACAGGAAAAATAAATATGTCGAAATATATTTGCTAGACAATTATTTTTTTCTGAAGTAGTATCTTAACCCAAGGAAAAGAAGTAATATATCAAACAACTTTTTTTCCAAAAAATATAGGTCAGCCAGCTGCAAGAAGCACCACCACATTTCTTTTCAAAGGCCCTTGCACACACTGCGTGGAGCAGCTGACAACTTTTGATGTCTATCAATTTAGAAAAACTTGAACTATCTCTCTCCCACACCTCCAGTCTATGACCTTCCCAGTGTCTTCATTTTCTCCATTTTTGTAAATCATTTAAACATAAAAATAGAACTGAGGAAACAAGCCTAAAGATGTGAGGAGAACATGGGGGGAAGGGAGGGTGTTTTAACAGGTTTTTGAGCCAGACACATGTTACCACATGTTTCACATTACAGATCAGTGTATTAAGAGAGGACCACCACAACACACAGGTGGAAGCGTGAGTCTGGAAGCTACTGAAGTCAGAACACTCTGAATTTTCCCAGTGTATCACAATTACAGAAACATCTGTGCTAAGCAGTTTTGTGCGTGCCAGTTTGGTGCGAAAATTTGGTGTTTGACAGCCCTCAATGTTTCTAATGTCTTGTTTGTTGTGGAGTGGTCTGGTGTGACACATTGTGATTACTGGTTTCAGAGCCATAAAACAGTTTCTTTTTCACACCTTCCTTTTATATGTGTGCTTATCAATTTAGGGCGCTTTCTGTTTTCACATGTAGCATGGTTTATATGTAAAAGAAAGTGACAGGAAAAAAATAACCTATGCAAGGGAAAGATCTTGTGCTAGATTAAATGTATTTACACAAACTGAAAATACTAATTCCAGGATTAGAAGGAAAACATAATTCTCAATTGATTTAGCGTTGACTAAGGGAGTGAATGTGAGAACAAGGATAAAAACTAACAGGTTTTTAAGATAATGTTCCTTAAGTTAAAAAATTTCATGAAGTGACCTCTGGTTTATAGCTATGAGTAAATTAAAGGTGTTTGTAACTGATGGTTACCATTCTCACCTAGGAATATTACGGTGTAAGACTGTGCCAACTAACGTGCTTTTAGGCATATCATAAATAGCACTAATAGGACACCTCTCAATTTCTGCAATTTCCATATGGAATGAGGCAGAAACAAACAGAAAGTTTCTCTGATACTCAGGGCTCAAGGAAGTTATTCCCAAACGTGTAAAGCATATACAACTTCCTCACTCCTCACCTCCCCCATCCCAGGAACACTTCTGTTAAGTGGCATAGTCCTGTTATTACCGTCATTGAAAGAGGATCATTTAATAAACTGCTGAATTCAAGCAATAGGTTACATCTTACTGTTGCTGAGGGTAGAGAGATGACTCTGGGATTTGTCTCATCTACTTCACCAGCTTAAGAGTTAGGTACCTACAGCAACACATGAAGAGCTCTCCAAATCTCATGGAATGCGAAAAGGGCCTTCAGACAGAAGTTTACCCTGTATCACCATCAGCACCTAAAAGCTAAGATATATCACTGTCCAAAAGGACTAATATTTATTTCTCCACTGCCTGCAAAATTAACTTCAGAAACTAGTTTAAACCAGGTGCCTAAATTTTGAATAGTTAAAATCAGATGCAAAGGTTTTCACCGTCAATAATGTTGATGGGTCAGAATTCATGATAGTGACAGGTTGACAGTTACGAAGGTTGCTCTCGAATACTGCGTCCAGTTCTGGTGTCCCCACCAGAAGTGAACCTACAGGAAGGCTGGGGAGGGACTTTTTACAGGAGTGTCCACTGATAGGACAAGGGGAAATGGATTTAAGTTGAAGGAGAGTAGATTTAGATTAGATCTTAGGAAGAAATTCTTCAGTACAAGGGTGGCAATATTTTGGAATAAATTACCCAGAGATGTTGCGGCTGTCTCCTCCCTGGAGGTGTTCAAGGCCAAGTTGGACAGAGCCTTGAGTAGCCTGATCTAGTTGAGAGGCGTCCCTGCCCATGACAGGGAGGTTGGATTAGATGATCTCTAAGGTCCCTTCCAACCTAGGCCATTCTATGATTCTATGATCTTGAAGGTCTCTTTCAACCAAAACCGTTCCAAGATTCTAGGTTTCTTTGAGGCACTGCTCCTCTTCCAAATCTTTACTGTACTAGTACTTAGCTGACAGTAAAGCCTACAATCTACTTTCAGGATTAATTCCGCTTTTTTCCTTCTAAAGGCAATCAGTACAATTTTGCTCAGTCATAGAAGCATGAAGACAGCAACAGCTCTTCTACAATAAGTGATGCTGAGAATATATTTGAGGCAAAATCAAACCGTTTGGCTTGCCCGCTTACATTCCTTTCAAACAGGGGTTCTGATTATTTGCACTGTATTTACAGTTATATATCAGTCAAATTGAACCCAGATGTCAATAACTGCCCAAACATAGTATAAAGCAGAAAGAGGTAGCAGAAGTGGAAATTTCTGCTAAAGGTGGTAAGTCAAATATATTGTGACCTTACATAATAAACTAATACCCAAGAGAAAAACTGAAATTTCATGTGGATCTTGTCTCAAAAGTAATGTTTGGGATTAAGGTAAACACCAAGCCAAAAATACAGTAATTTCTACCTATTGATATAGAAGAAAAACATTAAATCAATATTTAAGCTAATTTTCTCTTCCTAAATTAGAATATGTGAAAAATCTATCTAATCTAACTCTGAAAGAAGATCTAAAACATGACCCACTAAGATGCAACCATCCATTCTTTTCAGCGATGCTTTTCAGTGATGTCAGGTACTCTGGGTGTCAAAGCCTTGCTTACCTCATGAGTTTTGTGGAGACAAAAATTTAATTTAACCCACACAAATTTCCAAAATATTTCTCACTCACTGCACAGTTAGATCATCTGCTCAGTGAGTGACAGCTCATTGTTACACACAAGAAATCCACTCCATGTGAACACTGCTTGATTCACGTTCTGGTGAAAACGCAGCCAATATTTACCAAATCACTTCCTCTTAAGAGAGGCTATTTCCGCAGCAAGTTATGTGCCAAATATCCTACACATGAGTATGATCAGAAGTCTCATTTTTCTTATTGGTATTTCTCCATTTATACCAACAAAGTATTTGGCTCTTTATCCTCCTCTTCGAGCCATTTTAATAAAAGCTGTTCATAAAAGACAGACTTTCTTAGTTAATCTTTTAATGGGAAAAATAATGGGTTTATGGGATTGTTTTGAGTTTTGTTTTGCAGTTTTGTTATTCTCAAGATTTGTTGGAACATTTTTTAAATAGATTTCCACTGAAAAAAATCACTTTCAGACAGAAACTGTGAATACAAACATTGGGAATGGATAGTGATCAATTAAGAAAACTATGGAAGAATTAAAAAGAGGAGAGAATGGAAGAGTTATGCAACTTTAATTATATTTGCTATTGCTCTTCCAGCTCTCAGCATCACTAAGGAAAAATAAATTATGAATATTTTTCACATGAATTTGTATTATTGTTTCACATTATTCTTATTTGGCTCAAAGAAATAAAAAAAAATACATAAGAAATTGTTTGTGTTTGGAATATTGATTATGTCAAACAGCGTATTACTAATGCAAGAACATTCAATCAATAGGGAAAATAATTTTACATTTAGAGTCATTAGCTTCAAAATATCCATTTTTGGATAATTGGCTAATAATCATTCTGGAAATGTTCTAAAGGGATTGTTAGAACACAGTGTAAAAAGAAGTGACATAATAGCAGACTGAACAAATGATGGTAGGAAAACTCACAAGAGGACAAATTAAATCTGTATTTCAGGGCTAATTCTTCATTATCTTTTATCTTACATACTAATTTTTAGTAATAACTTGAAGTAAAAATCAGAATGAAATGCACATCCTGATATGCAAATTCTGGACAAAGTGTAAGAACAACAAAATTACTTAAGAAATATGAAAGCAAAAAAATAAAAATGAAGAGAGGAAAAAAAGATGAGTTTATTAGCCCTTCCCTACATGAGTGTTATGTGGTTATTTTTTCTATACTTTCAAGGACAACAAGCAGTCTGACTTATCAAGAGTACTGCAGGGGTTTCCCTTGCCCTCCTCAGTGTAAGTGAAGAGTCAGCAGAATTGCTGTAGGGTAAAAACCTGCACATTGATGAGAAGTAACCCAAAGACCCAGAGACAGTCATCCATGCAACCTTCACTTCAGAATTAGAATCTATAATGATAGTAAACTAAGCTATCAGTATAGGGTGAAAAAAAAATAGAAAATAACGAAAAAACACACATGCAAAAATGCAGATACTGTGATTTCATTTCCTCAAGTCACTAACATTGGCCAGGCCAGGTCTCTGGCTGCAGACCAGAGGGGTCCCCACTGCCATGTTGCTCAGGCAGCTCCCTAGACCTTGCCAGGCATCATGCAGGAGACAGCCGGAGCCAAACCCATGCCAGGGACCATATTAATATTTTAACAGCAATTGCATGCATGTGCCCTGGCCGTGTTTGGTTAATCAGCACTGACACTGCCACGGAGAACTGATTTGAGCAGCAAGGCTTATGCAGAGAAAACCAGTGCTGTGACTGTAAGGGGAACTTAAGTCTGTAAGCTCTTGTTATTCAGCTGAAACGCTTACTTTCAGGGCAAAGCTGTACACATTTCAATAGAAGATCAAGTCTCACCAAGGGTTGCCCCAGTTCTTACTGTCTAATAAAGAGTCAGCAAATTTATGTTGTAGTAAAAACAATTGGGAGTAAAATTCCTTAAAAAAAATACTCCATTCATCTGACTACAAAGTGAGTTGCAATAAATACTGTATTGAGAAACAGAACAGCTTAGCAGGGTTTTAAGTAGTCTCTGCATTCTCACTGCTGCTCCCACACACGCACACACACACAGGCTGCCACATACTCTTCATCGTGCTGCTAAAAGCAAACAGTGGATATGACGGACAAACATTGTAAGCGCAGATGTGTCCATTATAACCAGCATGAGCTATGCTCATGAGGAGCACTGTCACTTCTGAAAATCCAAGTGTCTCCGACTGAGAAAAAGCAGTGGGGTGTGAGAACAAAAGAAAGAGATGTTGTGATTAAGGCAGGGCTAATGGTTCATTAACAATATCCAAGGCCTGGTTCTACAGCTTAGAAGTTGAGGATTTATTTCAAAATTACCTTTTAGCTTTTTTTTTTTTTTGTAGTTGTTGCTGTTAATTTCTTTTCTCTGCCTTTTGAAAAGGATTTGTAGCTTCCTCTCTTGCCCTTTTGTCTGATGGCTTCTAAAACATGAAGCAAATGAAAACACAGATCTAGTGAAAACAGTATTTTCCTTCCTCATCTCTTTTTTCAACTCTCTCTCTGATGTGTGAGTCTAGGGCAAGGACAGAGGGGAGAGGTAGCATTCCTTTCTTCGACAATGGCCCTATCCTGGTTTTTCAGGACCAGCTTGGCAATCCGAGGGCAACCTTCAGAGCAGGAACAATACTCATCTGAGCCAAAAACACCACTGAAAATTTTCCAGCAATTGAAGAGTATCATGGTTGAGTTCCAGACACCTTTTTGACACTGGTTCATTTGCTATGGAGGCATAATGTTAGTTTGTGTCCACTCTGATAAGTGAAGAATGTCAATGAGTGAACTTAGGTGCAGTAGAACTGCTGTCAGCTTCGTGGCCACGCTGCAGCCCACCAGCAAGGTGTCTTTGCACCACTGAACTAAAAATATGTTCTGATATCCAGGGTATGAGTGGGGGTTGATGGTGGTGGTTGAGGACAAAGCTGGACAGTGCCAGAGAGCAGGAGCCCAATCTCAGATTGGATTTTTAGTGTGTTTGAAGTGAGGAACCTTCCTGTTCTTCCTCAACCACTGACCCAGAAATGCCATCAAGTATTTCCAGGTCTCTTCATTCCTGTCTTGCCAGCCAGAGTCATGTCGTATATCACAGGCCTGATCCTTAGCTCTTCCTAATCGTACTGGTAGTACAGAGATGTAGACAGGAGAGTACAAAAGCACTGAAGAGCATTGCAGACACATTTTCAGACTTCTCTAGGCAACAGTGAATGTTGATCATAGAATCACATAATCATAAAGGTTGGAAAGGACCTTAAGATCATCAAGTCCAACCTACAGCCCTGCACTAAAATATCTCCTGAAGTGTCAAATTCAGTCATTTTTTAAACACATCCAGAGATGGTGACTCCATCACCTCTCTCATCAATCCATTCCCATTCTTCACCACCCTTTCAGTGAACAAGTTTTTCCTAATATCCAATCTAAACTTCCCCTGGTGCAACTTGAACCCATTCCCTCTTGTCCTATCGCTATTCACTAGGCAGAAGAGGTCAACATCCGTCTCACTTCAGCTACCTTTCAGGTAGTTGTAGAGACCAATAAGGTCTCCCCTCAGCCTCCTCTTCTCCAGGCTGAACAGCCCCAGCTCCCTAAGCCTCTAAGATTTACCCTCTATTCGCCTAATCACTCTGGTTGCCCTTCTCTGCACCTTCTCCAGCACTTCAATGTCCTTTGTGTACTGTGGAGCCCAGAACTGCACACAGCACTCGACATGTGGTCTCACCAGTGCCAAGTACAGGGCGACAATCACTTCCCTGGTCCTACTGGCCACACTTCCTAATACAGGCCGGGATGCCATTGGCCTTCTTGGCCATTTGGACACACTGCTGGCTCATGTTCAGCCGGCTGTCAGTCAGCACCCCCAGATCCCTCTCTGCTGAGCAGCTCTCCAGCCACTCTTCCCCATCATGTAATGTTGTTGAGGGTTGTTGTGGTCAAGGTGCAGGATCCTGATGAGGTCAACTGCAAGCTTGCTGTTGCAGTGAACCTGCTGCAGAAGATGTTGTTACCACAAGGAATTCATAGCCTTCAGTTAGACATTTCCATTTCCTGTATGATACCTGGTCTCCAGCAAGAACTGACAAGTGGAGCAGAGAAATCCTAAATAACAGCACATTTGGCCTGGAAAATGCTTAAGGTGTTTAGTTGGAAAGCATAATATACAAAGGAATGTCTTAAATATCATGGGGTTTTATAGTTCATTGATACATTCCTTTATCTCCTCTTGTCATCCTGAACCGTCTCTGACTGTTGCCCCCTACACATTTACTATCACATGTCTAATGAGGGTGACTCCTTTAAACTATAGCTGGAATTAGAAGAGTGAGGTTTACCATGGGGATTCACATAGCTCCTGCAAGGACTTGTGGTGGATTAATCCTTTAGTTTACACACTAACCTCTTACAAAGAACAGGCTGGGCACTGCCTGTCTAGGAAGCAACTCTCCTTAAAAGGCTCTGGTTGTCCTGGTGGGCGCAAGCTAGTTCATGATCCAGCAGTGCACTCTGGCAGCAACCTGGGCTCCATGAACAGGAGCACAACCAAGAGAACAATTCAAGTGACTTTCTGCTTTTCTCAGCATTTATTAGACCACATCTAGATATTGTGTCCCATTGTGAATTCCTCACTACAGGAAAGGTGTCAATAAACAAGTGAGTTCAGCAAAGAGCCACCAAAATGATTGAAGGGCTTTCCTTCTAAGAAGCTGAGAGAGCTGGTGCTGTTCACCCTAGAGAAGAGATACCTTCAGAAGGACCTAACTGCAGCGTGACAGCACCTACAAAGAGACTACTAGAAAGATGGAGGCAGGTTTTCCCTGGTGGCACATAGCACAGGATGCCATATTGACAAATTACATAAAATTGAAACAGAGGAAGTTCTACCTTTGTATAGGGGAAATCTTTTTCACTCTTAGGACAGCTGGGTTTTGGTCTTGGAGTTTTTTCCAGACCTGACTGGATAAAGTCCTGAGCAGTCTGGTCTGACGTCATAGCTTGTCCTGCTGTGACGATTCTGGACTAGAAACCTTTTGAGATACTCTCTGATCTGAATCACCCCATGGTCTGAAAGCTGGATGTGTTGGGCCTGTGTCACTGCAGGCCTTCTTCCTAGTCAGTGGAGAGAAACAAACACCTCCAAAGGGTTATTCATCTGACCTAACTCAAACATCTAGCTAGAGTTGAGATGGCTTGCCTGTGAAAGTATTTGTTTCAATATATAAACAGAACCTAAGGTAAGTAGTTTAAACTCAGTAACCTTACACATAAGTTGTTAAAATTTGGTGGGAAGTATCTTTGTCTTGTATTCTATCCCTTCTTTTGCCTGTTGAGATTCAAACTTTCCTCTCTAGTGTCAATGTTATAGGATGCTCTTGGATGCCGAGGGACATCTACAGGATACCTTGTGCAGAAAGCTGTTGTAAGACACACAGGTAACGCCTATATTAACAAATAAAAGGGGGAGAAGGTGCCAGTTAAAACAGTGAATATTTGCCTGTGCTCTTCAATTATTAAACACCATCTTTGTCATGGCTGTAACTCCTACCATATGCCACTCTTTGACATAAATCTTGGCAAGATTTGGGGACTACCTTGTTTGGAAGAAGGCAGAAAACCAAACTGTGTAGTTGTAAGCCACGCTGTCCCAGGTTGAGGAGAATCTTTAGCCCTGTAGCAGGCAGTCCTGCTGCCCTAGCCATAGCCAGTCCTAAGCAAATCTGATAGGAGTGTAATGATAACAAAAATAAATTAAAAAATAAACAAAAATAAAACCTGTTTTATTTTCCTAATAACTAAATGACCTTCCTGTGCTAGCTTCATGACTGGAGATTAATACACTCTGGGATCACTGCCCAGTCACTTCTGCCAACACAGGAGCCATTCCAGGAGACATGTTCCTCCAGCTCCGTGGTTAGATTTCAGTGTATTTTAATTTTCCACTTGCAGATCATAATTTTTTCCAGCCCATGGTGTTCTAGTAATGTACTAGATCTATTGCAACTGGACTTACCTATCCCGCATTGACCTTTTTAGCCATAAGCACACTTGTAGCAAGTGTGGGTAGAGCCCATCCCATATCTTCGTTCACGAAGCCTAGCCATGACAGATCTATTGGAAAGTATAATCAGCAACACTTTCCCATGTTAATTCATCTGCCACAGTGGCAGTATCTAAATGTCCAATTAAAATCTCTCTGGATAGATAAGTCTTCCCCTGTTGTAGTGAGTTATTCAGCATCATCCTGCTTTAGATGTTTATCAGTAAGGCTGATTGTTAGAGAAAAATTCTGTAGTAAAACTGTACAGTACAGTATTCAGCATCAAAAAACTCATCACAAATGTGAACAATGCATCACTATGAATCTGATCCTTCCCAATTCTTCATGTACGTTCAACTTCAAGTTCTTGTGGGAATACCTACAAGTTATTTTAAGACACTCCTCCAGAACAAATTAATAGCAGATACAGGCACTTCCCAGGCATGACTGGAGACCACCCTCTCAACTGAGAAGATCCCTTTAAGCTTTGGAGATGACACTGCTCAGTTTAAAGTAAGAAAACCACTCCGTGTAATGGATTAGAAAAATCTCTAGGCTCACCTGCATATGAGGTAGATAGCTTCCTAAGCATACTTCCCTACCTTTTTTCTACTTCAGGTATGTTTTTTATCCAATAATAAAGTCCGTATTAGTGGAGTATCAGACAAGCTTGGGATGTCAGTGGCATAGAACACCAGTGGCATAGAATGTTAGTGGCATAGAAATCTTGTAGTATAAGGACCTTAGCACCTCCAGAGACTGTTCACTTCAATTGCAATAATGATGCTAATTGTTACTACTCACACAAGAAGTTCATGAGTCATGATATGTGGACCAAATTGTTTTGTCAGTGCTAGCATACAGTTCTGGTCGTGTGTAATATCATACAAGGACAGTGTTGTAGGTGCCTCACCTATCCTGTTAGACAGGGTCACCCTGCAGACCTGTGACTACCACTGCCTTGGTATACAAACATAACCAGAGCTGACTCTCTGAATCTGCTGGCACTGATGCAACATTCTGAAGTCTATGAAAACTGCTCTTCTCAGACTAGCATTAACACAGGTGTGTGTCAGGGTAAGACAAGGTGTATGGGCACTGACCTGCACATCAGAAGGATATTAGAATCCTACAGCAGTTTGTCATGATAGGGGCATAGAGATATATCATAGAATCATAGAATGTTCTGTGTTGGAAGGGACCTTAAAGATCATCTTTTTCCAAGCCCCCTGCCATGAGAAGGGACACCTTCCACTAAATCAGTTTGCTCAAAGCCTCATCCAACCCGGCCTTGACAGAATATATATAGGCTAGAGGCTTGAACAGGCTTAACAGAAAGGTCACGCAGGTAAGGGACATGATATTGGAGTCCTTGTGTGTGAAACATAAAGGGGACATGGAGGGCAGAAGCCAGGAGACCAGGAGTTGCTGCTGTGCTGCTTCTGAGGTCAATCCTCAAACTCAGTTTGAGAAATTCCTGGTTTATTTTCCAGACATCTTCCCACCTTTGTATGTAGACCAGAGCACCACTCCTATGTATGCTTGGCTACAAATCTAGGAGAGATCTTGCAGCCAACATGGGGACTGACATCAGTGACATTGAACATGTGCATACAGTTTGGGTGCTACTGTGACGTAGATAATAAATAATAATAAAAAAACAGACTTACCTTTTAGCAGCCATATCTCATCTATATTTGTAGATCCACAGCCATAAATGTTATAAATACAGCTGAAATCATCCAATATGCATTGAAGGCAGATATTCCAGGATGCTCATAAAACACATTGAAAAATGTGAATTGATTACATAAGCAGTTTTTTTAATGAATAAGGTCTATAGATTTTATAGTATTTCTCTCTCTCAAATCTTGTAAAATACATGGAAGTCTTAATTATAGCTGAAGATATCTGAACTATGTTGGCCTTTGATTTTATAATACAATATGTAATTCCTGCTGGCATAATAAACCAATAAATTCAGTATTTGTTGTAAATGAGTTTAAATTTATAAGTCTATCAAAATACCTCCTGGTTCCTCTTAATGTTTAGGAAACATTTCAGAAATGTTTCAGGTTCCTGGCTGAAAGAATTGCCTCACTCTTTGCTGAGCTTCTGTTGATCCAACGTCTTGAAGTAATCAACAGTTATATGCACTGTACAAGTAGCGTACACACAAATGTTGTATATGTAGGTAAGAGAGAAACAGAAGGAAAGTAGAAGTAGTGGTTTATGTGTAAGTACTTCCTCCAGTAAGATGTTTGGATCTAAGAGGCCTATCCTGAGCCAGTTGTGAGTCACATTTTTCTTTGGAAGGAATGAAATAGATTGGCTGCTTTTCAAATAGCACCCTCAAATCCCCACATGTCCTGGGCAGGGACATTTAGTTTTGCTAGTAGACAACTGGTAAAATTCATACGGTACCACTGTCACATGCTTAACTTTGCAGCTTTGTACTGAGAATTCAACCCTCGCTTTTTCAGCACGTTCATAACAGTGCTCATGTAAAATGAGTTACAGTTCTCATCCTGAAGATAAATAATATCTGTCTCACAGCAAAAGATGCCAAGAGTCAGGTGGCTGAAAAAGGTTCCCTCTCATTCTTTGAGTTGGTGGCCCTTGACATGGCTTCTGAAGCTGCAAACAACCAAAGCTGTAGTAAGAAGGATGGAAAAAACAGATGAGACTTATTTGCTGATATTATCAGGATAAATATTTAAAACAAAGAAGCATCTCATTCTACTTCTAAAATTCAAATTTAGAGCATGTACTAGCATAGTCTGCTAATATTTTGTGACAGAAAACCAGTGAAATTTTCATGTCAAAATACTAAATGCCACATAAAGGAGTTACAGATGCTGTATTTACATAGACTAGTTAAAGCGTGATATAAATTGTAGTTTCATGAAATTTTATCCCCAAGGAAAAACTAAAATGCTCAATGATTGAGGGTTGTTGTTCCTCAATGAAAAAACAGTTTTAAAAATATGATACGTATAAAGTGTTATACTTTCTAAATTGTGCTGCCTTTTGTCTAGGTACATGAAGTTCACACCACAATCAGAGACATGTTGATTTAGGATAGACGTCTACTCAGTCAGCTGTTCAATAGAATGCATAGAAATATCTATTCAAGGCCTTTCATTCCCTGGAAGCCCGAGCAACATTTTGGGTATTGCCTTTCAGCACTAAAACTGGTCAGCTTATGGTAGCATTTTCTCATTTCATTTTCTGCAGGTCCAAACCACAACGATCCACATGGGGATTAAAGCACATATTAATGAGATTTTTAGCCCCTGTAGATTTTTCCTTCTAATTTGCCAGAATTTTATGTACCCCTTTCCTGACCCTAGAAGTGATATTTTCTTCCATCTGGAATGATTGTTTCATGTTAATATGTTGGTTTGAATATAAAACATAAGAATGTTGGTTAGCACAAAACCTAATGAAGGCTCTGGGGTATTTAGCTTTTTTGGCTTTATTTATATTTTTCCTTAAAGAAACATTACTCGTTTGTTCAGGCCAAGAATATAAGGTTTCAGATGTTACTCATGCAAATCTAATGTAAAACACAAACATTAGGTAGTAAATCCATATTTAGGCACCTAAATAAGCAGTTTGATTTCTCACATTAACATTCCGGTAAAATCCTATATTTTATTTCCTGACCCTTGTCATCTGAGTTTAGTCAGACTTTATAAGAATTCAGACCTCATCTTATAAGAGGGACCTGTGTCTACTAACTGCTGTAACTACCATTATGGCAATTACGCTGGAATAAGATACAAGAGAAATGTAGACTCGGGCAAACAGATGACATTTTATTTAGGTCTTTTGTCTTGGACTGAACTTTCCATCTGAAATGGCCACTGTAAAATGGAACCATAGCTTCCACTGGATGAAAATCCAGCTCATGCAGTTACTCTTGTGACTTTCCTTGGAAAGACTGTGGTAACTGAGTAGATTTTTGAGGGCAGAATTTGGTTGTAATGTTCTCTTCTTGAGAATTTCCATTTGTCCTACTTTTTTTTCTTTATTCTTTCTGTTCTTCTTATTCCAAAGAAAAAGTTTTCTTGTTTTTTCTTTAGTTAATGAAAACTCAACAATTATTAGACCCACTGAATTTTCAACTAAGCAGTTCTGCTAGAATGAGAAGGAAAAAAATACGCACACGGTAAAAAGTGCTTAAGTAGATACCCGTATATGGTAAAACATATGAGTTAAACTCTAACATGTTTGGCAGAAATGCATGACAAGAATCCCTGTCCAGAGCCAAAACCTCATACACAAAGGGCAGAATTTACCACAAACTTCCCTATCTCAGCTGCACGCAAAGCACGTTTCTTTTTTTGGATGCATCTGGACCATTATCCATTATGCATTCCATATGGCAAACAGCTCAATGGGGTTTACTTCACCTGCTTTCATGAAATGAACCTTATTCTTCTTGCTCTCATATAATAAGAACATTTGCTACTGAATATTAAAATGTGTGCAACATGTGGCAGACATCTGTGGTGTGCTGCCATTGCACTTGACTTGCACAACAAAGTGATCCATCTCACCTTCCAAAATCAACTCTGCCTTCCTTCAGAATACATCTTATTTCAGAAATGCAGGTGCAAAGCAACACACCTTAGCAAACATTGAACACATAAAGAGCTTCGAAGAGGTTTTGTCTTCGTCTGTTTCACTTTGACATGTTGTGGAACAGCACGTATGAAGGAATCAGTTTTCCCTTGGTCTATTCCAGAAGTTTTCAGTCCATCGGGCTTTGTTTTTGCTTTTGTTTTGTTTTCACTCATTCTTTTTCACCAGAATTTTAAAATATCCTTGAGAATGAAGGTCACTTAGTGGAAGGCAGTTTCATGGTTCCAGTACGCAGTTCACCACACCAAGTCACTCTGTCCATCAGCAGAAACATGGTGATGATTGTATTCTTTAAACTTTGTGGTGAGTGTGATGTAAAATACATTAGCTTCATTTAAAGAGATTTAAATGAAAGCAACCTACTTCACATTTCTAATGTCTTGAGTGCATGCACAAGCCAAAAGTTTGGTGGCTTGTGTTTTTAGGAAGCAAAGTAAGATAAATACAATTGGGATCCTTTCCTTTTGAGGGAGTTCCTGAAGCCTCTTAATTATCCTTAACTAATCCGCTTTAACAGCTAATTCACACTGCCTCTCCTGAGCATCCTTGTGTCATCAAGTTCTAGCTTTCAGATATGGAAACTGGAAAATCTTCTGCTGCTTTTAGACTGCACCCACAAAAGATAACTGTCAAGCCTCCCATGCCCAAATGTCGGCACATGTTGCCTCTGCTCACATAGCTCGGTAGTAATCATTTACACCTGACCCACATTAGTCCAAAACTCAGGAATTTCACTCTCATTTACTCTCTGGCAATGGAAGGACTTGAAACAGCATTTTCTTTGAGATCATCCTAACATACCAGATAGCATAGAAGTATATTAAAATAAGGTTTTTCTCATCCATCACCTACCACAGTGGTGGACATTTACACTTGCTTTGTACTTTCCTAGACACTGACTTGAGGTTCAAGATCCTGGAAAACCAAGCCCATTTTGTGCAGAAGCTGAACATTTGTCTTGCGTTACTTTCTTATGTTGTCTTGCATCAGAAATGTTTCCCCTGATGAGATATTAATATGTAAATGAAAAGGTATTAAAAATTTATTCATCTTGCGTGAGAATGAAAAAGATCATGAAAGAAATTCAAAACAGACTGAGGATTTTTGAATAAGGCTTTCAAAAGGAAAATAAGATCCCCTCCAACACATAAGGAATTTCTAGAAGCAGGTAATGGGTTGTTCACATCTGCTGTCTGCAGTGGATAACTCGAACAAGCAAGCTGCTCCAGGATAGCTGCAGCTGCACTACTACTACCTCATTGTAACCCTTTGTAACCTCTGTTACTGCAAGAAGAGGTGATGTTCTGACTATTCATAGGCAGAAATAGGAGCCACCTGTGTGAGTGTTGCCTGCCACAAGGTCTGTTTCAATACCAAAGATTGGTACGCATAGAAACGTATGCAGAAATACACATACTCTTTGAAAAACTACTGAAGGAATTTTTGGCATTCACCACTATACCTGGCTCTGCAGGGATTACAAATGCAAGTCGTGTCATAGGTGTTGCAGGCATGGAACATTTGCAATGTATCAAGAGAACATATTGCTGTTATTAAATGAATACAGTAATTCAAAGCCATTTTGACTGAAAAGGCTTCGTTTTAATTTAGTTAGAGCTCTTCCACAACCTCTGCAATATAAAAATGCCTTAAATGGATAAAAGTAATCCTAATCAATCCCACTCTAAGGTACATTTATGCAGCTTTAGTGCAAAAATGAAGTTCAGGCTGTTGAGAGTTATGCATGAGAAGCACTTACTGTTTTAGACCCATTGCTATATTTTCTTTGATGGCAACATTTTGGGGAAAAGTGCGGAATCACAGCTTCATCATATCAAATTATATCTAGAAATAGGAACAGGCTTGCTAGAGAGGTGGTTGATGCCCCAAGCCTGTCAGCATTTAAGAGAAATTTGGACAGTGCCCTTAACAATATACCTTTTGGTCAACGCTGGTCAGGGTATTGGATTAAATAATCACTGTAGGTCCCTTCCAACTGAAATATTCTATTCTATTCTATTCTATTCTATTCTATTCTATTCTATTCTATTTAATTCCATTCCATTCCATGCTATGCTATGCTATGCTATGCTACCATTCCATAGTGTGTAGAAAAATTATAAATCACAGCAAGATATGTATGACCAAAACCAGACTCATGCTAAAGAAGTAAAGAAGTTCTAAGACCACCTTAAAATTATGGTAGGAATTCGAACAAACAGGTGAAAAAATTACTTACAAAAATTAGCCTCAGCTAAGGATGCATTTACTTTAAGATCACACTACTATATTTATAATAATTTGATTGCATGAGGGAACTACTCTCAAAAGACCTGAGCGTGTGGCTTCAGGCGTTTCTGCACTGTGTTTTCAGGTGAGTCACAGAATCACAGAATGTTAGGGGTTGGAAGGGACCTCAAAAGATCGTCTAGTAAGTTATTTCTTTCCTAAAGTGCTGTAAACTTCTGCACACTTCGTGTTTAACGCAGTGTAAGCAGGAGAAAGCAGTGCTTTGTTATAATTTCTCTGCAAGCCTGCTCTGCACTTTGCAGTAGTCTGGTAGGCGGTATGCACACAGCCATCGGTTGTACTGGGTGAGAGGGTTTTGATGGCCGTGAGCTGTGCCACTTGGCTGTAGGGCCACAGGTCAGGCCCTGTGTCAGTATTAGATGTCAATAGTTTGATGGGTGGCAGCTGAACTACAGTACACAACAGATGTGACGTGACTTCCCTTAGAGTAACAGAAGCATGCCTCTTTCATGGGCAACATCTAGAGAGGAGCTGGCAAGCTAGAAGAGTGCAAACTCAAACCTCAGCACGGTACACATTAACCTGCTGCTTTAGGCAAACCCTTATTCCTCCTGGTCTATTAGGATGGTGAACTCTCCAAGGCACTGACTTTTGCTGGATGGCCCTGGACTACCTAAGTTATTTGGACCATCTGTGTTTGAGAGCCAATGTCAGTAAGAAATCAAGAAGACTAAATTCATGTTTGCATTCACAGTGAAATCCCTACTATGGTCACCTGTTCACAAGAGTGGAACAAAGACCCAAACAATGAGTTAAAGGATATGTCAGTGGTCAAGGTACTGGTCCCTGCTGCTGGCATGCCTAGAATCACGGAATTGTAGCAGCTGGAAAAGACTTTGAAGATCATCCAGTCCAGTCTGTGACCCAACACCACCACATGGGCCAGACCAGGGCACTAAGTGCCACATCCAACCTCTCCTTAAACACCTCCAGGGACGGTGACTCCACCCCTTCCCTGGGCAGTGCATTCCAATGCCTGAGCACCCTCTCGTGAGGAAGGGTTGCCTGAGATTCAACCTAAACTTTCCCTGACACAGTTTCAGGCTGTGCCCTCTCATCCTGTTATTGCCCAGGAGAAGACCTCGACCCCCACCTGACTGCACCCTCCCTTCAGGAAGTTGTAAAGAGAGATAAGGTCCCCCCGAGTCTCCTCTTCTCCAGGCTGAACACCCCCAGCTCCCTCAGCCTCTCCTCACAGGACTTTCCCTCCAGTCCCTTCCCCAGCCTCGTTGCTCTCCTCTGGACCCGTTCCAGCACCTCAAGGTCTCTCTTTCCTGCAGTGAGGGGCCCAGACCTGCACACCATACAGAAGTAAGCCTTTGTCCTCTTGCAGTCTGTGGATGTGACACATTGTTTCTTCTCCATTCATAGTAATGAGACAGGAATATTTGCTATGCTTTCAGGTGTGTGAAAGTTAAATATGATAAAGAGATTGATACAAATAAGAATATTGGTAACTAAGAGGGGGCATGGTGTAGACAGGTCACTTGTACCACCACACACATCAGAGCCAAGCAAGGCATGACAAGGTTTTGCAGAGAAAGTTATGTGGATGTTGGAAGCAGCAGAGCCATGTTTGCACATTGCTGCACCTGAACTAATAGTACTGGCACTTGAACTAATACTGTCTTAGCAAGGTGATCACATGCTGAAGCGGGTGGAGGTAGCTCAGTAACTTTACATTACACTTTGTAGTGTATTTTTGCCACAGGCTGTCCTTTTTCAGAAAAGTCATTTTAACACCTCTGGCTACAAGCTTAAGGAGGGATACTTTCTTTTATTTGGCTAAGCAAGGAAGATACCATCTGTCTGTGTTGAAGGCACAGCTGTAGATAATGTTACACATACCAGAATAATTGAGAAATAGCTTCCCTGAAGACATCAGAGTCAGGCAGAGAAATAGGGGAAGTGAGATGTGAATTCAGCGCAAGAGTTCAGTTTCATTCATTTTTTTCCTATCCCAACTGATGTGTGCAGAGAGTGAATGATCCTTGGCAGCAAACCAGGATGAAGGATATTTGAGATCAAAGAAGTACCAGCACATCACTGTGCTTCATAGAATGGTGTGTATTTGGCACAGAAACACCTCTGATAAGCATTAAAAATATCTTTTTAATGGATATTTTCTTCTCTTGGCAGAGGCTATTTAAGATTTGAAAGTGACACAGAAGTAATTTATCCTCTCATGTAAAAATGCACTCTCCAGATAGAAATATCACATTAATTTTAGTCATTTGTGTAACACTCTGAAAACTAATCTTGGGTTCCTCCCTCAACACTGTGGAAGGCAAATATTAATTGACTTGGGTACAAGGAAAGTCAACTGCACTTGTTTTAAGTGAAGATTCTACTTTCAAAGTAGCAAACCTAGGTCATCTGCAAACAATCATTTGTTTTCTACTATGAACTATGAATCATAATGTTTGTAATATGTCATTTGCTTATTAGCATATTTGTTCATTAATTGCTATTTCACAGCATACTCTATAGTCCATCATGTTTTTAATTTCTCCACTTATCTGACATGCAGTACATAATGTGGTCATAGTTGCATGAGAATGATTTTATATTTATACACTACCTTTCAACTAGAAGAATCCCAGACCAGGTTCCTAAACTATAGGCCTATAAACAATGGTTTAGGGTAAATGTAATTATGGATCTTTTATACCTTTGTATACATCTTTCCAACTGTTTTAACTGGATGTATATTGCAGATCTATCATAATACTGGCCATTTAATCCGTATTTTTCTTGCTAATCAGGAAGTTATTTCTCCGCTTGTCCACTTTGAACTTTTTCTTGGTTACTCCTGGTTTTCTTATCAGGATTCTGAGGGATGGAAAAATTTAGCAAGAAATTGCAAAATAAGAAAAACTGACAGTGAAGACTACAAGACAGATCACTGTGTACTTTCTCTGCAAGATGTCATTGCACCAAAACTAAAACGGGGGCCTGTCCTTGAAAATGGAAGATGCCTTGAAGGAAGTAAATCACATTTCAGATTAAAAAAAAAAAAAGAGTATTAAAACTGCATGTCTCCAATGGTCCAAATTTCAAGAACTATTTACACAACACTGTGAATTTCCTAAGTCTCATGGAGCAGAATGAGAAGACTCTCTGTTATGCATTCCCTAGCCTTAAAGACAGTCAGACACAGAATCACAGAGTCACAGAATGTTAGAGGTTGGAAGGGACCTCAAAGATCATCTAGTCGAACCTCCCTTGCCAGAGCAGGGTCACCTAAAGTAGGTCACACAGGAACGCGTCCAGGCGGGTTTTGAATGTCTCCAAAGAAGGAGATTCCACAACCTCCCTGGGCAGCCTGTGCCAGTGCTCTGTCACCCTCACAGTGAAAAAGTTTTTCCTCATATTTTTATGGAACCTCCTATGTTCCAGCTTCCACCCGTTGCCCCTTGTCTTGTCAGTGGACGCCACTGAAAAGAGTCATAAAACAGTATATTTTTTGTGAGCTACAGAGAGGACAGTTGCATCCACTGGAGAAATGACAACTTTGATTAGAAGTAAGATTAGCAACTTCGGCTCAGTGTTAGATTCATCTATAGATAGAGCAATTGAGATAAGTACATTCCCAAGATTTCTCTAGGAAAATGTGAATTAAACCAAAAAAAAATCATCTAATTCTTCAACGAAATCAAGTAGTGAGAAACAAAAATGAAATTTTAGAAGAGAAAATGCCCTAAAATTCTTTGAAAGGGTCCAAAACCTACAGTTCTGACACTGCCTGCCTTCCACCTTCTCAGGCTCCAAAACCAAGCTCCATTTTTTAATTATAGCCATTATTTGTTCTTCTTGATGAGACGATGTGTTGCAGCATGGGAGCCTCTGGTCACTGTGTTTTTAAATGATGATGCCTTTATGAGGAATCTAGCTCCTAGAAAATAATAAAGACTTGAGACTCCTAACCTTCCAGAAATACCTCAGTAACATTTAACAATATTTTTCTCTGTTTGCCTTTTCATAGGGAAAGAAAATACTTCCTCTTGTAGGTCTACATTTAAACATAGAATCACAGAATTCTCTAGATCATCCAGACCAATCATTAACGCAACACTGATGAGTCTTTGACTAAACCATATTCCTAAGCACTATGTCTACCCAACTCTTAAATATCTCCAGCCCTTTCAGCAAAGAAATTCTTCCTAATATCCAAACCAAATTTCCCTTGGCATAACTTGAGGCCATTTCCTTTTGTCTTATCACTTGTTGCTTGGTTGGACAGACCAATTCCTACCTCATTACAACCTTCTTTCAGGTAGCTGTCGAAAGTGATACGGCCTTCCCTTACCTCCTCTTCTTCAGGATGAACAATCCCGTTCTCTCAGCCACCCCTCATAAGATGTGTACTCTAAAGACTTGAAAGTATTAGTCTGGGAGATTTTTGATGATCCATGAGGGTTGGTGAAGTTTATTAGAACTAAGCAAGTCTTTCTTTACTTAACTTCGGACTTTATTCTCTGAGACAATTAGTTTTCCAGCAGCTGGTCCACTGGAGACAAGTCATACACACTCTTTACTAGTGTTCCTGCCAGTATATAGGTTGAATAGATTAAAGTCCTTGTCCACGAACTTCAACTGCGTTCCTGATAAAACAGAGCCAGGTACAGGAGCAAGTGCTGTCCTGTGATTGTTCCTGTCATTGAATTCCTAGGACACTCCAAGTCACAGCTTTGGATGCGATGACTCTCAGTGCACGAAGACAGCTTGGAAACAGCACAAATCCAGCAAAGCTCCCAGCCAGTAGCCTGGACAGAAGCGCCCTCTTCGAGGGGACAAACCATGTTGGACATATGGACAGGAGTCATGCTCTGCCATTTAGTTTCAGGGCCAGCCAAGCAGCCCTGGCTTATTTTACTTAAGAATATAGATGCCGTGGTAGTGGTTAATTGATCAGCTCCACAGGAATATCCTTCTACTTCATGGGCTCTTCTGTTCAGATGCAGTAAATACATAGTTAGAAAGTTTGCTGAATAGACAGCCAAATGACCAACAACTTTGTGGTTTCCCCCAAGTTTTCACTATAGTTACCCTGCGAGTCTGATGGAGTTTTAGGTGGCAGCGTTTCATTCTCCAGGATAGACTACATGTCTCCAAGGTACATATTTTATTGGTGGATGTGAGTCTATTACTAACTCATGCTTAGAAATTCTAGGCTCTTCACTTCATATTTTGAGCTCCAGACTTTCTCAATTTAATTCCCAATTTAATTGCTCTGAAACTAAATAAAGGTTTATGTCCAGAATAAGCTTAGATTAACTTTTTCGTGCATGCATTCAACTTCATAATGTACATATAATGCTAACTGCCTTCCACAGTATTTCAATGAGAATTGGACCATTGCTTCAAGTCAGACTTGTTCTGGAGTGTTTTTCTGAGCTGAAATGGACTTTATGTACCTCCCTCGTTGATCTGCTGAACCAGCAATTCTAACACTAATTAGTATCAGCATTAAAACCCCCACCAAGACGTGACACTGAAATTCAGTGAAGACTGGATAATATTGCAGCTTGCATTCTTTAAATATTTATACAGTACATCAAAACAAATGAAACTGGAGATTCCTTTTCCAGCATGAGCTGCAACATTGCTAGAATGGGGTCTACTGTGTCATGCCACTTATTTTCATTTCTTTGATTTCCTTTTTTTATGACACTTCTGCTGAATTAGTAATCAGGGACCACGGACAGAGTCATACTGTTTTAAATCTTTGGTATTCCTAAGAGTAAACAGATATCCAGTGAAGCAAGTTAGAAAGACCTTTATGAATTATTTTGAGAGTGTGAAAGTCACTTTCACAGATCAAGTCTATCACAGCACTGAAAAGATGTAAGTATTTGTATTAAAATTTGTATATTTTTTAAAGAAAAACGCATAAGAAAAATCTGTCCTTTTAATGCAAATTCTTCATTTAGTTAATCAGGTCTGAGTGTCTCAGGTCTGAGATACACAGATTCTCAAGGAGGCTAATATTATCTTTATAGAAGAAGACGGCGGTGGAGTTTGATAGAATGATTAGTCTATTACGTCTTTTCTCTGTTTAGGCACAACATGAAGGCAGTAGTAGATCAGTTGAAATATCAGCAAACTCCAAGTGACCTTGACATTTGACAAATATTTTATTAAATATTTAAATGAAATGTAGAATACTAAAGACTCCTCCTTCCACTCTGCTCTTTGGCAAGCTGCTGAATGTTGTTACACAGAGCCCTGGAATTCAGTCCAAAGCTGTGCTCTACACAAAGTTCTGCACACGCACAAGTCTCTGTTGTTGTTATTATTTTTTATATAAATCTTTTTCATCACTTACATAACATACGTGTTCTTTTACTAAAGATGGAATGAAGTAACCAGAGTAAGATATGATCTCAAATTTAAACTAGGATTTAGTCTACAAAATAAAAAACTGGAAGGATATAATATCATATAAAAGACTGCAGTCAAGAGAATGGGAATAATACAATTCTTGTTGAGGTTGAACAGACCAAGAATTAGTATGTTGAAATTGAAACATGGAAGAGTCATACTGACCCTTAGGAGATCACATTCTAACAGAAGTAGGATATCTGGGTAGTTGTAAACTCTCCGTTATTGAAGGTCTCTGAGATTAGAAATATTGCTGTCAGAAACTACAGAAATATGAAGCGAGAGATTGTAGATGATTTCTTGAGGTCCTTCACAGCTCTGCCATTCTGTAAATGATTAATGTGTTGGGGCTTGGTTGTGAAAATGGGATGCTCTGAGTTACCCTCCTACAATGGTGTCTATAAAGTTTGCATATTGGAGAAAATGTCATTATTAATTTTCATTAAAGAAAGTAGCAGTGTTTTGGCCAAGATTGTTCTTCCTTAGTTCCCAGAAAGTGTAGTAGCAGAGCGCTGTCATTCAGCATTTTGAACAGTGATGCTTTCTACATGACAACAACCACAGAATCAAGACAACCAAACATCCAGCTAGTCCAGTATATGGACTCCAGTAGGGATGGCGTCCATAGAAGAACGAAGAGAGCATAGTGAACAATCATTCCGTATTCACTTTTTCCTTGCTTCACAAGATTATAGACCTTTTCTAGTCCATTTACTTTCTTTCTCTGTAATGCACCATATTGGCCCATGCTGAAATCCGTTTTGGGGGAGATGCACAGGGGAGAAATTATGCCTCTCATCCTTTCTCGTAGGAACTGTGTGCTTTCAATGACAGTAAGACAGTTAACTGCAGTGAGCTAACATTCTTTATTAAACATTTGAAACTTTTTACGCTGAGACCCTACGGTCCTGCCTTTCATTATTTTCTTGCATGGGGAGGGGAGCCTTAGGTTCTATCTTAATTGAACAGTTCATCTTCTAAAAGAAAGTCTAGAAATCAGGACAGGCAGTACTGTTACTTACCTTATAAATCCTATAAATAAGATGTCATATTTTAGGCCTAACTTAAATTTCCAGTAGATTAAGCCACTGAAAACCAATAGCTTCTTGTAATTTTGTTGATACAGTCCACACACAAACTATACAGACTTTTGCTCAGCTGGAAATAAAATTTGAGATTTACCTCCCACGTGAACTATGTTTTCCTAATGAGAGTGTCTTGTGTAGATCTGGTCTCAGTGCACCAAAATGAAAAGCTTGATCTGAACTTAATTTCAGTGTAAATCCAGTCAAAATGCATTTGTGCCATTCCAACAACTTATGAACTTGCACAGAGTTTCTGCAAGCCCTTGTTGATTGAGCCATCTATAGGCTTGAGTTTCAGAGTCTCAGCTTCCAGAAACCTCCCCCTGCAAACTCAGAGCTAAACTAAATCCACCAGCTGAATCTCTCTTGTTTATGTATTTATTTATATGTTTCATTGATTTATTTATTTGCCTTAGAATAGAAGGGATATGAAATCCCCTGCCTGCTACTGGGTTTTGTTAAACACTGTCTACTTGAGCCAGACTTACTGAAGGAATTGCTGAGGTTCATATTATATCCAATAAACCTTCCCCAGTTCATTACAATAACGGCCAAAGGCCGTCTTTCTTTCATCCCTTTTCTCTCCCCAGCCTTGTAATAGCATATTACAGTGAACTTGCAGTGTCTCCCTCTGTCCATGATCTGTGTATGCTGATGGAGTTTTTCAGCTCTCAAGTTCCTAAAGAAAATTCTGATTTGGCACAGCCTCAAGTTCTTTGTTAAAACACAAACACTATCTCCCTTACTTTGGCACTCTCCTTGTTTTTTCTGTCAGCCTTTTCCCCTCCCTTCCTTCTTGCTATGTCTACCTTCCCTCTATCTCTCACTCAATTCCACAGTTAAAAAAAAAGCTAGCACTTGTTATGTGGTGATTGTCTTAGCTTGGAACAATGCTACTCGGCAACATCATCTGTGATTCTATGATCATAAATAAAACACTTTTATGGGGCATTATTACATTACCTTTATCTTGCACTTTCCAAAGTTTGCATGTGCTTCACTTGCTGGAAAATTGCTTTACCTCATGTCAACAGTCCTATCTGTTCTAATTGTGTAGATTTGTAATGATACCACTTAAGGCTTTGCCTCACTTCTACATTGGATTTAGGGAAACTTTAGAACTTGAGCCTGAGTGCTGTCATCTCCAATAAGGAGAAAGTACTTTGCAATGACCTAAATCTTTCCGTGGTAACCAGGTACTCAGAAGAAACATCTCTACCAACACCAGAAACATCGGCACGAACAGACCAGGAGCTGCTGAATGATACTTTGAGCAGTCCCGTTCCTAACTGGGAGCATTCCACAGTATGTGCCAAATCTCTCAGAGAAACTCTGAATATAGCTCTTGCTGGGAAGGCTGGGAAGGGGCTTTTTACAAGAGTCTGATAGGACAAGGGGAAATGGGTTTAAGTTGAAGGAGAATAGATTAGGTCTTAGGAAGAAACTCTTCAGTACGAGGGTGGCAAGACTTTAGAATAAATTGCCCGGAGATTTTGTGGCTACCCACTCCCTGGAGGTGTTCAAGGCCAAGTTGGACAGAGCCTTGAGTAGCCTGATCTAGTAGAGAGGCATCCCTGCCCGTGACAGGGAGGTTGGATTAGATGATCTCTAAGGTCCCTTCCAACCTAGACCATTCTATGATTCTATGATTCTATGATCTTCAAGCCTCTGGATATAATGGAGATGAACAAATGATACAAATTAACGTTGCCAACTTGTTACACAACGGTCACGACAGAAGGAAGCTGTTTTGAATTTTCCCAGTCTTGCTTACATGTATGTGGCCATGCATAATACTCTCTCACTTAGTGAAAAAGAAATATTGCAGTCCTTACACAAAGGAATCCTTGCTTAGTAAAAATAAGGCTGGGGAAAATGGGGAAAATCTGTTGATTTCCGTGATAATTTTGCAGTTAATCTCAACTACATGAGGATTTTCCTTTTTGGTTGGGATAAATGAGGCCTGTAGAAAGTTCTCTGAAGATGACCGGCATTTTATGGACAAAATAAAACTTGCAGACCATTTTTAATCTTTTCAGTTATTTTTCTGACATGTATATTTATATACTAGATTGAACTGAATTTAAAATAAATCTGCTCATATGCATATCAATGTTACTTTTAAAAAAGCATATTTCCATATATTAAGCTATAAATATATCTTTCTTCTGCTTTTGTTTCTTAGGGGCTACCTCAACTACTTATGATAGTTTAGAGTTTTCAGCCTTTCATTTACATAAGAGTTTAGTGACTTTCATAGGAGAAACTAATTGTTGCATTCATAGTGATTTATATGGCAAGGGAAGCATATTCATGTTAAGCATTTAATGAGAACCCTGGAACATTAGTTTACATTTTTCTGGCAATCTCAGTGGCTTTGGCATTGGATTTTAGATGACCTTAACATATGTGATAACTAGCCTCAGCCTTCACCCTACCGTTGATCTTTTAAAACAGTGAACAGAAGATAAGAATCTGTTGCGGTTCTCTTCTCAGCTCTCTATAACATTTCATAAATAGGTTAGTTTTAGCATGTTTATATAAATTGATTCCCCTTCTGGGAATGCTGGGCTGTGATAAACATTTCTTTTCAATTAGTTTGGTTTTTTTAAAATAGTTAGGGATTACTATTACAGCTAAAAATATTTTAAATATAAGGAAAATCCAAGTCAAGAAAATGTTTTTTGTCTGTTACTGACAGATGAACGGCAAATGCCTGTTCCCTTTAAAATCAATATTGCAGTCTCTGTGCATGTGGACTTCTTTTTGACAACACACAGCAAAATGAAGATCTAGTCCTGCAACACAGTGCCCACTACCACAAGTCATTTTAACCATAAGGAGGGAATTATTGAAGCCAATGACGTTTCTCTGGTTTGTAATCCCTGCGCTTAACAGACATCTATGAGATCAACTCTATTTTGTCATATTTGCTTTAGAAGTCATTCTGTTGGCTTACAGACTTGTACATATCTGTAGATGCCAGCTGTCCTTTTAATTCTCATTAATAATCCATTTTACTTGATTTTATTGTCAGGTCCATGTCTAGAAACAATTTGCATGGTAGATCAGGTCAACTGGTGAATCAGTTGCCCAGTAATCTCAGCAATGAATAGCACTACATGCGTCAGAAGAAATGTAAGAAATGGTAAGAAATCATTACGCAGGATGAGGTGGACTTCCAATTTTTGGCCATCATTACTCACCTTGATGATCATATGTTTCTTCGAATACTTAACAGAACGATGGTGACAAATCTTGCGCATTGACTTCCACTTCCACATATCATCACAGATTTAGAGGAGACGACGAGGTTCTGTGTGAGCCTAACTCTGCTGCTCACTTTGTGGTAGGTTAGATGTGACAACAGATGGAATCACTGAGGCATGTCAGTTTAATTTTAGGTTGTGTGGTAATGCACATGTTGCCAATTACAGTAGTGTATGATGTCTTTCTAGGAAGGAGGTCTTTCTCTCTCCCACTGGGTGAACATGTTAAGGATAATTTTCACAAAAGTTATTAAATCTGCGCTCAGTCATGTCCTAAGAGCCTGCAAGAGAAGGGGGATATCGTTCAAAGCTTATTCCTGATTCTAGAAACAAGACATTGCTCTTCTACTATTCTCTTAGCTAGTCTCCTAACAGTAACATTCAGACTCCCAGAGAACAGAGCAAAATCTCCAGGCTTCGGGTGAACGTCAGTGTTGGTGTGGTTATATAGTTTCAGTCAAGCAAGGGACCCCAAACATTGTTAAAGTCCTATGATAACAGTCCTGAGGAAATTGTAAGACCCCAAAACAGGCTCTCAAGCTAGTGTTCAAGGTAGTTTAATGATATCAGTTACCTAGCTCCTCAGTAGAGAAAAATACAGACGACTCAGGTAGATAAGATTAGTGTCCGAGTTGATCTAAAACCACTGTTAGACGCAGGACAGTTTCAGACTGCACATTTGCCTGGGAAGGAGAAGAAGGTGATGTTTTTCTGACCTAGTTCTTCTGTCCATTGGGAGCAGTGGAAGGAAGCTCTGCCTAGCAGGACAAGGCAAAATCTTTTCCAGATAAATCTGTGTTGATTATCTAACTGTTGGGTGATTTGATCTTCGAACAAATATCATGCATATTGTTTGTTTTATGTTCTCCATTCTAAAAAAGCTTTCACTGTTTTCCTCCATCCCATCACTTCTGGCAAAAATAGTGCAATTTTCTTTGCCTAGAAGTATCCTTTTGCTTTTTTCATTAATTAATACCTTCAAGCCACAATTTTCACAAATTTCACAAATTTGGCTGGCACGAAGAATTCTGACACCAGATTTGAAGGATGGATATAAGAGTACTTTTGGAACCCAGAATTGCAAAATTATACACTGCAAGTACTACTCACATGTCTAATCAGAAAAAAAAAGGAATACTGTCAGGCAGCCAGTCTAGCCAGTGAGATTTTGAAAAGCAAATATTGGCTGTCCACCATTTGTATAGCAAAGATCATCTGGACAACATAAACACTGTAATACTGTCACAAAACAAATATTTGTTCATTAATTTGACTAATTTTGTATTATGCTTTAAACAAACATTCTGAATAAATTTTCATTTTCTCAACTTTTGCCAAACTTCAATTACTGATTGATGTATCTAAGTTACAGACGTAAACACTAAGCCAAATAGTGTGTGGCTGGTAAGTAAAAACAGTGATCAGTTTCAATAAAGGGGCCGATAAATTTTCTAATTCATCCTAAAACATATGTGCTGTTGATTTTGGTATTTCTTCAAGACACTGTATCTATAACACTGCCTTCAAGTGGGGAGGTATGTGACTGTTAAGTTGTCACTGTGAACTGCTTCCATGGTAAAGAACTTAAAAATAAAGCAAAACACAAAAAGATTCTTGAAGTGTCTTATACTATAAAGTGATCAGACAAGTCTTCAGTACAGCCAACTCCCTATTTTAAAGGTAACTGCCTTTTGCAGCAAATCCCCCTTTAGCAAACCAATCCTTACTTCGCATCAGCAGAAAAAGTGGAAGTTATACCTCAAATTACTTCCCTCAGTTAGTTTGTCAGTTAGTTTGTCAGTTTTGAGGGATGAATCTCTCCTGAGATTCAAAAAAAACCCATGAAACTATCCCTTAAACAGTTGAGAAAAACTGAACTCTACCATCTAGACCAAGAGTTTGCCGAAGGTCGGAAAACAGCACATGAATGCAGATAAGGAGCCATGAGTACAACTCTTCATACCTGCATATTCTGGCAGAAATTACTGGCTTCAGCAGTGCCAATTTCAAGGATGGTGAATATTCTCAACAGAATTGGTATCTCTCGTTCTTGACAGCAGCAACATAAGAAACCCACCAAGATGTATCCATGCTATTTTGGAAATCAAGAGCCAGACTAAATATGTCTTAACCACCTTTCAATGTCCAATGATTTTTAATGCTTTTTTAATTAAAAGTACAAAAAGACAGGTTGCAAATTCAAGATTAATTGGTTTAAAAGTCAGTTATATGCTTATAGGAAGAAATACTACAGTATTTACATTGTACACTTCATATAAAGTGAATAATTACACCATAAATATTTAAGTCATATTTCTGCATAGACTTTTTCATTTGTATTATATTTTTGTTTACACAAATTTTTCATGCAGACATTTCAGTATTTGAACTTGATGTAGAATGTTCCCTTTCAATCTAATATATAAAATTTCTTATCTATGTTCCAAGAAGCTATTATACAATGAGTTTTTTGCTCTGAATCAGGAAATTAGCCCTGATTAGGAACAAACCTAAGGCATTTATGGCTATCTTAAATTAACCTGTTTTAATTACCTGGTTTTCTGCTTTCATATTTACTTACCAAAAAGAAAAAAAAAAAAACCACAAAAATGAGAGTGGGGAGGGAATCTCCCAAGAAGGTCTCCAATCACAACATGAGAAATAAAACAGTATGTATATTAAGAGCTACTATCAGTTTGTGGTCCACTGAGATTTTCAGTACCCAGTTTAAACTTACAGTGAATAAGTTTTCCTTCCTCAAAGCAAGACATAGCACATGGAGAAAACAACATCTGTGATCTTTCTTTGAATTCTGTAAGTAGTTTCCTTATTGAAGATGTTACTGATAAGTACAAGTGAATACATCAGTATTGCAATGACAGTGAGATACAAAACTTTCCAAATTTCTGTCTGAACTCCTAGCCTTTTATCAGCACAAAAATCCAAATGTCGGAACTTAAGATACAGTTTAAATGACTTCTCTTGCCCCTACTTGAAACTGGGGCTAATTGATGTCTTGTGATACAGCAGTTTGCTTTCTCTATAGTTAGGTTTTCATTACAGGAGTTGCGTTACATGGACTCATAGGGCTGAGTATCTGAGTTAGAATTAGAGCCAAATATAGAGTTGCTGTGCCACAGCTACCTCAACAAAGCAGCGAATGATGCTGAATGCCTGGACACTTCAATATTTGTAAAACTATGGTATTCATTTATTCATAACAAGACTGTGCTGCTGACCTAGTTTGCTCATTAAATTAATGGAAGTTGGATAAACTAAAAAGAAAATCCTAGAGAAGTTTCATTTCTGTGCCTACTTGGTTGGATCAGTAATTTCTTTTATTTTCATTTCTTTTCCTCTGGCCGTATAACTGGATGAATTTGTTTTAGATTATTTTCCTATTAACTAAAATTTCCCAGAGGTTCCTGGTATTTGCATTCAGCTATTTCAGTAGCAGATATAACATTGCACCGAATACACCATCTACTGAAACAATGAAGTCGTAAGGAAATCAGACACATGTTCCCTGCAGATGTTTGACCTAAGGCATGTTGTAGTTGCCAAATCCACCTTCTCCATCACACTCTTCTCCATCTGGAGATCTACAAACATTGGGCCAAATGTAAAGAGTGATTTATAAACTGGTTAGCCCTACTAAAATCAACTAGAAATCTTGGATTTAAGAATTTAAGTGCCAAAATGAATGCTGTAAGTGCTAATAACTTGCAGACAGCAAAGACTTGAGTTGGGGCTTTCTGGCACTCTGTCTCTGAAAACCAGGATGCCATGAGTTTGGTGCTTACATGTTAAGTTTAGAAGTTTGGCTTTGGAATCCTGACATTCAAATTCATATTCAAATCTGCAAGTTTGTCCAAAACTTTCTTGATCTTTTGTCTTCCATATTCTTCACAGTGGCTGGGATGGGTGAGAGAAATGTGTGAGTGCTGGACAGACTTGTATCCAGTATATCTGCTTCATTGCTTGGCCATGGGATTGCATGCAAACCAGCATGCCTAGCAGATGGGCTTGTTCTCTTGTTCACTGTTCAGTCCTTTCTGATGTATCTCTGCTCTCACAGGACTTCTACCAGTAAAGAGAACTTTACCTTTATGATCAACTTTCTCTATGTTCATCCTACTTTGGTAATATTGCCATTGAAGGGAACCTACCCACTGTATCACAGAGGTATGGGCCATCCACTTACTATTGAAAAGTCTGTCTCATTAAAAGCACAGGTAAATATAAAATAAATGTTTCCCCCAAACATCGCAGATGCAAAATCCCCACCTTGTAAGTGATACAAGATCTCAGTAAAAAAGACAAAAAGTCTTAAAGTGTGATATGCCAGAGGAAAAGAACAGGAGACTTCATGGATCACAGAGATTCTGAGTAAATGGCGTGAAACACTGAGTCCTCCTTGCTGGCTATATTATACTGAGTGAAATCTTTGAAGAAAGTTAGAATTGTTTCCATGATGTGACAATCGGACTGATACTAGCTCAATGGAAAGATTGTGTTCTGAAATACTAACAGCTCCATCTGTTTTCCCATTCTATTTTCCCCAGCTGATGCAATTGCTTTTATTATGTTTTATGTAGTTTATATATTTGATTAGGTGCATTGGAAAGTAAAGGAAACTCTGAACTATTCGTTTAAACATTTTTTGGTGCAGGAAAAAGGGAGTTTGATGAAAACACTATATCATTATGAATGTTCTTCCTTCCCCATTTTGAAAATCTAGTTTTCTTTTTTGCAGCACTTTGAAGTAGGCTTATTAATCCACTGAGGGAAATAAACAACTGGAAGTAAACATTTCCCAACTGTTGGAGAAACACTGTTTCCTAAGCCATATCCAAATGGTCATCAAATAAATGCATAAGAGAAAACCAGCTCTTGGCCTGCATCTGTGCATGTGTTAATGAAGAAATCAACAGTAGAGGGCTAGCTGAGACATTCTTCTTTAAGGATCATCAAATATCCAGCTTCCTAATTATTTATTGGCTGCTAAGACCAGCAACCAACACTGTGCTCAAAGCTGTATAGGGCAGCCTTTACCGCACAGTCTAAATTTGGCATACCAATGGAATCCACCCACTCACTGAATGCTCAGTAGACATCGAGCAGTACATTTGATAAGTGGTGAAAGCTAGAGCTGTTTTCAAACTGGTGAAAAAGTCATTTTCCAAGAGAAGTTCACTTTAAGGAAGAACACAGAAAGAAGTACTCAACAGGTACCAAAGGAATTGACTGACAGAATGAAAGTGATGGAAAGTGGCACATTTTTGAAGGTCTGTGATTTATCCTAATGTCACAGATTATGTTATAGTTCATGTCCTTTTCAAGAACACTTACACAAACCAAGTTTCATTTGTGTAAGAAAAATAAAGGAGAAGAGCCTGTAAGCCCATAGCAATATTATTTTACTCAGAATATGAATTTTCCTCTGTGAAGTGGAAAAAGATCATCATGGGTGCAATAAGGAATTTCAGTAAAGTTCAGATCAAACAATTCCAGCCCAAAAATAGGAGTACATAATGAGCTATCCTGTCACCATTCTCAGTTAAAATGAAACTCACCCCACAGGAAAAAATACATCCATAAGGCCTCGTGACAGTATGACCAGATGCATTAACCCATGAACACACCCAGTGCGACCAGCTGAGTGTCATACTGGGACAGTCACCAGCGTAAGGCTGCAGGTGGTCTCTGTCTACAGCAGAGACAACCGGCAGAGAAGATGACCCTCATGACAGAGGTGTCTGTGCCTGGAGTACTGAAGTGGCCTCATCAGCCTGTGCCAGTCTGGAAGGAAACATAGAGGGGTTGTTATTTGTAAGGTTTGAGACTTCAACTAACGGGGGATGAAGGAGCTTGAAAGAGGCATTTCCTGAGCAGGGGAAGAGTCCCACAGCACTACATAGTTGTGTATCACTGATGTCCTCCTTCATTCTCCTGAAGTGCAGTACAGTCATTCCCCTGGACGTGTGTCTGACCAGCCTCACTGGCTATGACATGTGAGGTAGGACAGCAGGGTCATGAACACACTCATCAGTATGTAGTTATTCCCTAAGGATAACATTTAGCATACAGACTGCTCCTACCTAATATAACTTTAGAAGATATCTGCTTTTACCTACTGGAATATTTCCTTTTTGGGAAGTTTTCTCCTCTGTTTTCTGAAAATGTACCTGAGAGTTTTCTGTAGCCTGGTGTTGAACTACTGGAGAATAAATGGATAAAGAAACAACCTCAAAAGAATTTATAAGGCATATATAGAATCATAGAATCATAGAATGTTAGGAATTGGAAGCGACCTCGAAAGATCAAGTCCAATCCCCCTGCCAGAGCAGGAATGCCTAGATTATGCTACACAGGAACGTGTCCAGGCAGGTCTTGAATGTCTCCAGAGAAGGAGACTCCACAACCTCTCTGGGCAGCCTGTTCCAGGGCTCCGTCACCCTCACTGAGAAGAAGTTTCTTCTCGAGTTTAAGCAGAACCTCTTATGTTCCAGTTTCAGCCCATTACCCCTTGTCCTATCAGTGGTTGTCACCGAGAAGAGCCTGGCTCCATCCTCGTGACACTCACCCTTGATATATTTGTAAACATTAATGAGGTCACCCCTCAGTCTCCTCCAAACTAAAGAGCCCCAGCTCCCTCAGTCTTTTCTCATAAGGGAGATGCTCCACTCCCTTAATCATCTTAGTTGCCCTGTGCTGGACTCTCTCCAGCAGTTCCCTGTCCTTCTTAAACTGAGGGGCCCAGAACTGGACACAATATTCCAGATGGTGTCTCACCAGGGCAGAGTAGAGGGGAAGGAGAACCTCTCTTGACCTACTAACCACCCCTCTTCTAATACACCCCAGGATGCCATTGGCCTTCCCGGCCACAAGGGCACAGTGCTGGCTCATGGTCATCCTGCTGTCCACCAAGACTCCCAGGTCCCTTTCCCCTACACTGCTCTCTAATAAGTCATTCCCCAACTTATACTGGAACCCGAGGTTGTTCCTACCCAGATGCAAGACCCTACATTTACCCTTGTTATATTTCATTAGATTTTTCCCCGCCCAACACTCCAGCCTGTCCAGGTCTCGCTGAATGGCAGCACAGCCTGCTGGTGTGTCAGCCACTCCTCCCAGCTTGGTGTCATCAGCAAACTTGCTGATAGTACTCTCTAGTCCCTCATCCAAGTCATCGATGAATATATTGAATAATACTGGTCCCAGTACCGACCCTTGAGGCACTCCACTGGATACAGGCCTCCAACCAGACTCCGCCCCATTGACCACAACTCTTTGGCTTCTTCCCCTTAGCCAGTTCACAGTCCACCTCACTACCCGAGAGTCTAGACCACACTTCCTCAGTTTAGCAGCAAGGATGCTGTGGGAGACTGTGTCAAATGCTTTACTGAAGTCAAGGTAGACCACATCCACCGCTCTGCCATCATCTATCCACCTTGTTATATCCTCGTAAAAGGCTATGAGGTTAGTCAAGCACGACTTCCCCTTGGTGAAGCCATGTTGACTGTCTCTAATGACCCTCTTATCCCTGATATACCTTGAGATGGCACCAAGGATAAGTCGTTCCATCACTTTCCCAGGGATGGAGGTGAGGCTGACCGGTCTATAGTTTCCCGGGTCCTCCTTCTTGCCCTTTTTGAAGACTGGAGTGACATTTGCTTCCCTCCAGTCCTCAGGCACCTCTCCCGTCTCCCAAGACTTGGCAAAGATGATGGAGACTGGTCTAGCAATGACATCAGCCAGCTCCCTCAGCACCCGTGGATGCATCCCGTCTGGACCCATGGATTTACGGATGTCCAGATTGCTTAATTGGTCCCTAACCCAGTCCTCATCGACTAAAGCAAACTCCTCCACTGCCCTGACTTCCTCTGGGGCCTCAGGGGAACGGGGCTCCTCAGGACAGCTTCCGGCAGAGTAGACAGAGGCAAAGAAGGCATTCAGTAACTCTGCCTTCTCTGTATCTTCTGTCACCAAGGCACCCACCTCATTCATCAGTGGGCCTACATTGCCTCTGGTGTTAGTTTTATCTGCCATGTATTTGAAAAAGCTCTTCCTGTTGTCCTTGACCCCTCTCACCAGGTTCAATTCTAGGGAGGCCTTTGCTTTCCTAGTTGCCTCCCTAAATCCTTGGACAACAGCCTTATACTCTTCCCAAGTGGCCAGCCCTGCCTTCCAAGATCTGTAAATTCTCCTCTTGCCCTTGGGCTTACCCAGCAGACCCCTGTTTAGCCACGCAGGTCTCCTGGCTCCCTTCCTTGACTTCCTATGTGTCGGGATGCTCTGATCTTGAGCACGGTAGAAGCAGTCCCTGAACGCTAACCAACTATCTTGGGCCCCTTTACCTTCAAACAGCCTTGCCCATGGGATTTTCTCTAGTAATTGTTTGAAAAATCCGAAGTTTGCCTTGGCAAAGTCTAGGGTTGCAATTCTGCTTGCTATTTTGTTTCTGCTACATGAGATCCTGAACTCCACCATTTCATGGTCACTGCAGCCAAGGCAGCCCTCAACCTTTACTGCTTCAACCAGATCCTCCTTGTTAACGAGGATGAGGTCCAGCAGTGTTCCTCTCCTAGTCGGCTCCTCCACCATTTGCATCAGAAAATTATCATCGATGCACTGGAGGAACCTCCTGGACTGTGGCTGGCTGGCTGAGTTGTCCTTCCAGCAAATATCAGGGAAGTTAAAATCCCCCACGACAACCAGGACCTGTGATTGTGAGACCGCTCTCAGCTGCCTGTAGAAGGCCTCATCAACTTCCTCACCCTGATCTGGTGGCCTGTAATAGACACCCACAACAGCATCTCTCCTGCCAGCCTGCCCCTTAATTCTAACCCATACACTCTCAACTTGCTCCTCCTCCATGCCTGGATGGTATTCAAGACATTGTAGTTGCTCTTTCACGTAAAGAGCGACTCCACCACCTCGCCTGGCTGGCCTGTCTTTCCTGAAAAGGACATAGCCACCCATGACCACATTCCAGTCATGTGAGCTGAAATATCTTCACATACATTTGGAAGAAAGCCATGCTGTGTCTGGACAACTCTTGAGTGGAGAAAAAGTTGTTAAATAGATTAATCATTCACTCATAACATGTGATTTGAGCAACCCCAGTTAGAAGCTAAAAAGACAGAAAGAGAAAAGATGTCATTATGAGAGAAGGGTGATAATTACACTGTTGTTCAAAACAAGTGAAGGAAGCAAGATGATGAAGAGATACATGAGTTCAGAGACTCAGAGAAAGACAGATCTGTGGTGAGTTTCATTCTGGAAGACACTAACTTGAACTTGACACAGAAGGCCAAAGGGTAGCCAGAGGAAGGACAGAATGAAATAGAGTCAACAGGAGCTGTAATGTGACAAATAAAATTACAGAGGCAGGAACATGTAGGCAAACTAAAATGAAACTGAATGAGAGGCAGAAATACAAACTGAGAAATGAGATGGGCAGAATAAGATTGCCCTGACTGCAAAAAGAAGACAGGAAGAAGTATTAACCCAGGGGGGAAAACAAGTTACAAAAGGAATATTGTCTGAGATAAGATTGAAGAAGAAAAAAAAAAGAAGAAAATTTGGTATTAGGTTTCCAGTACAAACTACTATACCTGTTGAAAAGCTGGTCCTCAATTTACCACAGTATGAAATAGGGACACATATAGAGAGAAGATAAAGTGGCAAAACAAGCTTATGAAAAGTAAATATAGACAAAAAGTAACAGTGAGTCTCAGCAACGTGAGTTTTGTGGCTACAGCAAAACCATCCGTAGGCCTAATTCTTTTCTCACAACTGCTGCTGTAAAAATAGAATAGCTCCATTGGATTCAGCCAAGTCAAATTGCTATAAAAGAGATGAACAAGACCCATAAACTCAGATTTCATTATTCCACATGTATAACGTAAAAATATTGAAAATCAAATGCAAGTTTCATCACCAAAGATCTAGTAAAGACAGAAGGCAAATCACAAATCACTAAAAGAGATATGACAGTCATCCCTTGGAAAATCGTTAAGGTGCTTCTTATGACCAGAGCACACATTCTGCTTCTCGAACTTAGCAATACAATTCAAGGTGACTTGTTCCTTAGAAGGTATCATGAGAATGCAGAATCAATAGACCTTGCAAATAGTGTAACTGATTAGTGGTGACAAGCTCTGTAGACAAACTTTTGATAACCCCTGCCATTGATCAAATCATTATTTTTCAATAGCTACTGTGTCAGGAACTATAATATTAGAATAAACTCTTGCATATGTTTGGTGCAATACGAGACTCCAGTAAAGCACAAGCATAAGGTGTAGGAGAGAGTCAGCACCAGCAGCTAAGGCACAGCTGGAGGAAGGAACACCCCTTTTCAGTGATTTACCACGTTCTCATCAGGTATGACTGGCAGCCCCAGAGAGCAGCCTAAAGGGAGATGTGAGCTGGAAGTGGAAGAGATGAACGAGCATGGCATGCATTCTGGAACAGCCAGGCCTCATAAAGGGCAGAGCCAAACAGCTCTGACACAGCACTGTGCTGAAGCTGCTGTTCTGCTTGCGGGCCTCATGCCAACATCTCTTCAGGGTGCTGCCCTGTCTCATGTAAACACGTCCACTGGGTATCCGTGGCACAGTGCGGCACCCAGTGGTATGGACAAACGTGAAGTTTCATCGAAAGCTATGAATATCTGGAGGGCAGCTGTGTTTGTTCATTTGTTTTTACAATTCTGCTGGATGCTGAGCACACTTCGGTTGTTCCTTGAGTTTAAATAAGGTAAATTCGACCGTGTAAAATAGGTCAATGGTTCAGCTTGTATCTCCCAGACTCAGAGTTGATTCTTTCTAAGACAAAGAAAGCTTCCTTCAATGCTACAGCTCTCTGAGCAGTTAAATATGCATGTGGCCAAACTCAGTCCTTGTAAACCCAATTGACTTCATTCAAAAAACCCCTATAAAGATGACTGATGTCATTGGAGTCCCACCAGGGATGAATTTGGCCCTTGCCATTCCTCCTGTTTAGTCATTGGATAGGAATGTAGAGAAGAAATGCATGCTGGGTTCTAGGACTCCATCTCTCAACAAAACTGCCAGGGCTGAAAAAGAATTACACGTGAATATAAATTTGTCTTGCACACTCCATTAGATGTCCCAGATCAGACACTGTTCTCAGCTGCCCAGGTATGAATCAGAATATCTCCTTTCGCTACTGAGGGCTGAGGAAGAGTTTCTACACAAGTGTGCCAGGCCTCTTGGGAGCAAAACCAGCAGCATTAGCCCCAGTTTACAGCTGAAGAAACCAAAACACGGAGCTGAAGTGATTTGCTTCAGTTTACATGTGGTGACAGAGATAGAAAAGGTATTGAAACCTAAGTACTTATGGCTCCTCGCCACTTGGGCCATGTATTCCTGTGATATATCTTTTTAATTTCCCTCTCCTTTCCCCATCTCCCTTCTCCCCTGCCCCCAACCCCATCAACATTGTGTGTAGCCACACAACTGGGAAGCTGGGATTAATCCATCCCTAGGGAAACTGGGATTAATATACAACTCATGCGGAACCTTTAAAAACCCAATGATTTGTGGTCCCCTTTTCAGAGGCACATGTAATCTGCAGCTGAAAAGTAACTATTTGCTGTTCCAGTGCACATTCTGAGAAAGGCTTTTGCTCTGTTTCATGAATGTACGTTGAAGACCCCATCTGACAAGATTGCTTCCTGCATCCAACAAAAAAAACAGGCTGGGTAGCTTGTGCAGAATCAGACTTTTGCAGAGTAGTAACAGTTTATGGGCAGAAAAAGAATGACTGGAATGCAAAGGCGGGGGAAAGAGAGAGAGAGAGAAGTGCCAAGACTTCTTTACATTTTCTCCTGTAACTGGAAATGGTTAAAAAAATTAAAAATACAAAAAAAAAAAAGAAAAAATCTCTGTTTCACTCGTAAATCTTGCAGGAAGAGATAGCTAGAGTCAGGTGCTCTGGTTTTTACTCTTGCAAACTCCCATTCAGTGATGTTTTTATGATGAAAATGTAAAATTTAAAGCAACTGTGAAAACAGAATCAGCTCTCAATTGGCAGACAGAGGCCTAAGTAAGTTTTATTCACTGTATGAACGTCAGATTAAAATACATGCAAAGAGAGAAAAGAAAAAAAAAAAGAAATAAAGGGGAGGTAATCAATCATTTAAATTATTTGTGATTCTGATTCAAAAGGCACAATTCCCGTTTAATTCCTTTCGTTTATTTTGAGACTTAGTGTGACTTATCTCTTCTGACTGTCATGATTTCATCTCTTCTTTGCTTTCCTTGGAATCACTGAACTGATACAGCCTAGCAAAATTCAAAACGCTGGAGCAAACAGGCGAACTCTTCACTGAGAGCATGACCAGCGAGATGGCCTTTGTTTGCATGAAGTTGAAAGCGGCCTTCTGGGGAGAGGAAACACACACACGTCTACGTAGTACAAATGACATTAAGAGACTGTGTGTGCACCCTGTGCTTGATGTGGCCGCAGAGTTTCAATACAGCTGTAATTCGGATTATGTCAATTCCGTGGCTGGTGGTTTGGTTTTTTTCTAATTGCACGTAAAAATACATGTCCAAGGAAATTCTTGGCAGGCATATCAGCATGCTTCAGCCTTACAAATGAAACGCTTCTCATGCCCAGCCGGGAGGAGCGGTTTCTCCACCTTCACGACCTCGTAGTTCTAATGGTTCCCAGGAACCAGTAACTGACATGGTTTCTTACCTCACCACGGGTGTTTCGGTACCCCGGTGTTAAGGAGACCGTGGGAAAGCCTCAGTGGAGTGACCCTCCCTGCATCCCTTCCTCCCTCCCTTTGGACCCGACTCGGATTTCTGCCTCCTAGTCACGACCCCTGAAAAACGACGGGTTCCGAGCGACAGAGCTCTTCACTCTCTCCACGACAGAATCCCGGGAGCATCCGTGTTTTTCTTTACTCCTCGCCACGAACAGCACAAGAGGAACGGGGAAGTTCACCGAGGATTTTTCTCTCTGAATCTCCCTTTAGAAGAAGCTCACGGAGGAGGGGAGGGTAAAGGAGTGGGGGGAAATGAACCACCCAGCCTTCGGGGCTGCAGGTCCCTTCTCGGAGAGGCGGGGGACGCCGGGGCCCTGTCCCGGCGACAGCTGACGGCTGCGGGTGGCGTTTCCCGAGGAGAGCTCCGCGGGCACCGACCCGCTCCCGCTGGGGCTGCGCAAGGAGATGCGGTTAAACCCCAAAGGAGGAGGCGAGCAGGGGTGGAGGGACACGGACGCGACCTTCGATGGAAGCGCCAACTGCCCCCGAGAGACGCTGCAGAGAAAAATGCAGCCCGATCGGACTCGGCAGCGAAGGAGGATTCTCCTTTGCTCCTGGTCGGGCTCCGAGCAAAATGCGCCTGGCGGAGCGCCGCGCAGAGCCCCACGCTCATCCCGCGGGGGTGGCTACGCGGCGGAGGGGCCAGCCCCGGCTTCCCTGTGGGCTTGAGGAGATTTCACCCCCGCACTCCTTGTTCGTGCGGAGTGGGTGGCTTGCAGACGCCTTTCAGGACAAAACCAAAAGGGTTTACGCGGTGTGGAAAGCGAGTGGAGGGTTGGGAAGCAAAGCAAAAGGAAGCGGGCTCCGACCTCTGCCCGTTCGCGCAGCTTCCGAGGCTGGATGCAGGCAGAGGCGTCATCTCGGCACCCTGCGCTTCCCAAGGGCTTTCCTATGCCGAAGGTGAACTCTGTAACCCTCCCAGCAAGTGCGTTTAAATTAGTTACGACGTGCTCGAATTGATGATTAAAAAAAAAATTAAAAGGGGGGGAAGAGGTGTCTCCCCCTTCCACTTAAATGAGTTACAACGGCAATTTTTTCCCTTGTCGTTGATAGGACTCCTTGACCAAATAAAGAAATATTTTCTAAAAGCTGAGCGGGGAAGGGGGGAAAGGACCCGTTTCTGGACCGAGCAGTTTGCGGCGTCAAAGCATCCGCGCCTCGACCTCGGTCCGATGTCACCTCGGACGTGTCGCCGCGCTAATTTGCAGGAGGCTTTATCTTATCGTGAGAGGGAGAGCACTGGCTTGTAACGAGGGGAAGGGTTTGCCGAGGGGACGAGAAAGGACGGCAAGAGGGGCTTCAAAGGCTCAGGCGGATCCCCCAGCCCCTGAGCTTTCTCTCCCCCGTCTCGATCCAGAGAGATTTCGTAGTGGAATAAACATCTCTGATCTAAGACAGCTGCCGAGAATCAAAGGCGTTCCCAATCAGCGCTGAACCGGTTGAAGATGCGACTGAAAAATGCCCTCTCCTGACAAGGGAAGGCAAGGGTGTGCGAAGGCGGGTCTCCCCGCAGCTCCTTCAGACCGTGTAAGCAGCGACAGTTTGCCCATTATTCATCTGATTTGTTTTATAACGCTTCTGACACCTAATCTTATCAGCTAACGCCCAAGATTTAGTTACCCAAGACAATTTTTTTTTTTTCCACAATAACAGCAAACTTATTCGACTCTCTGCAGGTCTGTTTTTTTTTTTTTTTTTTTTTTGGTCAGTCTTAAAAAAAAAAAAAAAAGGAAAAAGAAATAAAGAAAAAAGGGGGGGGGGGGGGGGGAAGACAAGAAAAAAATAGGAAGGGGACAGCTTAAGCGTAAAGGAAAGATCCCGGCTTTCCAAAGCTGGTAGAAATAACAAAAAAAAATCTAAATATTGAAGGAGAGAATTAGCTAAGGAAGAGACCAGAAACCAAATGAATGCGTGTATAGTCCATACAGACTTGCCTGTAAAATAACGATTTATTTTAATACTTAAAAAACACACACAATCCAGTGATAAATGTCAATTACCAATAATCAGCATAAAGTGCCAAACAGCCATACAACTTTTTTTTTTTTTTAATAAACAAAACTTACTGGAATGTCTTTTAATTTGAATACACTGTTCAGAAAGCCAGCATTTAAAAAAATATGCTCTCAGGTTGAGATTTTGTTCTCTCTCATCAGGATGCACGAAGACTTTAAAGTACCACTAAAACCACATTGTGTATACCATCAGTTTGACATACTGCCATCTTTCTTTCCTCTGGGTTTCTTTAAATAAGTCCACAAATTACAAATCTCCTCACAGCACACTAGATCACAAGGCAAAAGAAAAAAATCTCCATGTCCCACCAACATTGATTTGTCCTGAACAGTGGGGACCCACAGGCCTAAGATCTGAATGTGTCTTCTAGCTCATGATAGGACTTCCCACTTGAGAGATTTAGGTCATTTCCAAACATTAATTTTCTTCTTCTTTAAGAAAACAAACTAACAAAGGAGATTTGCAAGTTGCCCTTCTCCTTGTCCTAATGATGCTGTGATGAGAAACCACCATTTCAGTTCTTAATCGTCTTCTGGAATTCTTTGTATCTCCTGAAGTGTAAAAATAAGAAGCTTTATACAGTCAAAAAAAAAAAAAAAAAGGTATAAAATAAGAGGTTGGGGGTTTTTTAAGTAATACTTTTGGAAGCTATGATTTTGGCATTTTTTTTGTCGGGATTGGGAGATTGGGTTTTGTTTGGTTTTAAAGAGATTCCTGTCCAACACGTGAGCACCACCTTTTGGCATAAAGTTTATCAAAGCCACAGAAGTCAGCTAGCACTCTCTGTATCATTCGTGTATATTCTAAATGCAAAATAATCTTCTCACCCACGATTTAGGCAGTTAGTTGCTTGGGCAGGGGAGGGGGAGTGGATTTTGCTCTTTTTAAAGCACAAACAAAAACAAAACATAAAGTTCAGTGCTCCCATCCTGAAAGTTTTGTTTCTGCTCTGGTTTTGGTGTAAAGTCTGAAGGGTAGGTAAAGTTCATAGAAGCTGGAGATTCAGCACTTAAGTTTGGCAGGTTTCAGTTCCTTTACTTGCGTGTGCAGTGTCTTGTGGACAGCTAGCGTTCTGGACTGGCAAAATCCTTTCCCGCATTCTTGACACTTAAAAGGTTTTTCTTTAGAATGGATATATCTAGGGAGAGAAAAACAATTGAGATGTCAGAAATAACCAGCCTAAACTCAGCAGTGAGCTACTTGACAGAGAACACGCTGGAGTTTTTTTACACCTACTGCTGAGACGGAGAGTGTTGGCGTGTGGCACTCAGGCAATCATTCGTACTGTGTGTAAGAGTGAGGGGGGTGTTGGAGGCTTACAGGGATAACTTAAGGGCAAAAAGCTTTTCTCTAGCTTCAGGTTCATCAGGCTGAGTGTCTTCACACACTCCTCATCGATCACAAAGGAAGAGGACAGAAGACGATGCAAATAGAGGGTGAAAATATCTGTAGAAGCTAAGAAGGAGGCTGTGCAAGGCATTTTTGTGGAGTGAGCAAGTAAAACAGGCCTGTCTTTCAAAGTGAGTTTTCCGGACACCTCCACCAGCAGTGGGCAAAGGAAAATCAGAGAGAATGCCACTGGCTGGCCAAGGACACGACTTTGCTTACAAATACCTTCATGAGTATCTGTGGACAACCAGGAGAGTACAGATACGCAAGTAAAATAAAGATAATTACCTGTGATCCCTCAGGTGATCCTGTCTTCTGAAGGCCTTGTGGCAAATGTCACACGTGTAGGGTCGTTCGTCAGTGTGGGTTCTTTCATGGATCAAAAGGTTGTAGGACTTCGTGAAGTGTCTGCCACAGAACTTACATACGAACTCCTTCTTGGTTTTGGATGGTAACCTTCCCCGTGTGGGTTTCTTCTCTGGAGAGAGTTTAGTCACCTCGAGCAAAGATCCCAGCCCTGGGGGTGAGCCCTGACTGTCTGCCTGTCCCAGTTTAGAGTGGTCCTCTTGTGTGGCGGCCACTGCTAAGTTGGCAAAGTCGAAGCGAGGTTTGGCTTTGAGGGTCACATTGGTGGCCTCTTGCTTGGGTTGGATGACATGTGGGAAGAGCGGGAAGGTTGGTAGCTGGAACCGTGCATCCACCAGGCTCGATACGCTGGGAACTTTGGAGAAGGAGGAGCGGGGCAGATGCATGGCCGGGTACCCTAAAGTCCACTGGTGCAGGTGTACGGCGTGCAGGGCGCTGAAGCCATAGAGGTTGGAGAGGTGGTCGGAGGGCACGGTGGGCAGCCCGTTGAATGCTTGCAGGAAGGAGTAGTTGGTAAGCTGGAGGGAGGGATGGATAGGCACTGGGGCCGGCAGGGTCTTACTTCCCATGGCGGCCTCTCAGGAGGAGGATCCTGGGAACAGGGGAGGAAAATATCTGGAAAATAAAGATGGAGGGGGAGAAGAGAGAGAGGTGGATTTACATGAAGATAAATCCAAGGGAATTTCTCACCTCACCCTTGATTAACGTCCTCCTCCAAAGCCAGAGGAGACTGCCCTGCACTTAGATAAGCCTGACTAGCTCTTGGTTGTGAGCATATCCCCACAGGTCTCTATACTCTCCCTCTCCCCACCCCTCTCACAATAATGTTGCATCTCATCCACAACCATTCACCTTCCGACAACATCCTTGTCCTAGGTAGACCTCTGATAATCCTCTGCACAGGAACAGTGAAGAGATACTGTTTTGGCCCACAAAGCTCAGGCTTCTCCCATGTAATTTAAAATCCTTTCCTGGGCACCCTCAGTCTTTAACAAATAACAAGATAGTGACCACTGTGTCTGTCCACAAGAGCTGCCTTTAGCCCTGACCCTTGAGGTATGGCAGGAAAGGGACACAGAGAGCTTGTTGCCCCTAGGTCACTCAGCTGCTGGTGGTCTGGTTTCAGCCAAGCCTCTGCCTCAGTGATGGTGGAGGCAGTTGGGTGCTCAGAACTGCATGCCTTCCCTTACTCAGAGAAAGAAAATCCCTGAAATTTTTTTTTGAGGGGAAAATACCGGCCAACAATCCTCCCTCTAATGCACTACAAAAAAAAAAATGGGAAAATCCTGTGTTTGAGTGACAAATTTGAAGTACCATTTGCTCTCCCCAGGGGAAAGTGCCTAGCTTCAAGCCCTCCTCCTAATCTAGGCAATCGCTCAGTTAGAACCCTTCAAAAGGCAAAAAGGAGAGGGCTGAAGGGACCCTTCCCGTGGGGACACCCAGCCCACCAGCTGCAGGGCCGCAGGGCTGCAACCCTTCCCTGGGCTGGGTGCCACCACTTTGCTCTGTGTTTCGGGGTACTGCCAAGCCCTCATCCTCTCCTCCGGGCCAGATCCTTACCCATTCCACCCTACAAGGCAGAGGGGAAAATGTTACAAGGCAGCAGCATCGAGGCGTGTCTGGCCCTGCCTGCAAATTCAGCCCCAGCTGTTGTCAACCATTTGGCAGGAGAAACCTCACGAGGGTTGGTGGCGTGGATATAGCTTCCCCTCTTTGTGGGTGTAAGAGAGCACCCACAGCTTTTAGAGACATTGCGTGCCTGCAGCCCAGAAAGCCTCCTCCTTGCTCTACAGCCCATACCTTACGCTCTCTTTCCATCCAGCAAAATACAGGATTTGCCCTCAGTGGGGCTGTTTTTCAGTAGGATCCCCACAGGGTGCTCATAAGATCCCCAGAGATTTGCTCTGCGGTTCCTGCAGGATCCACATAGCATCATTGTAAGATCCCCTATAGTGTTCCCGCTGGGTATGATCCCCACATGATTGCCATGGGGTCCCAGCAGGATCCTCTGGAAGTTCAGTCCATCCTCACTTGAAGGGTAAAGCCCTTTTGGAGAAGAGAAAGCAGCAAAGTGCTGGACAGCAGTAGTTGTCCCTCTGGAGTAGAGGGCTGGGGGGGGTGGAAACTGGTAAAAGAAGAGGTCTAAAGATCAGGGAAACAACTCTGATTTATATGAGAGCTGTTGCCTGGACCGAGAAGCTGTGGCTGGGTGGGTGTGAGAGGGAGAAGCTTAGAGTAAGCAGCTCTATGTGCCGGGTCCACCTTTCACATCGCTTTACATAAATCATCAGCAGGAAGAGAGACTCAAACCTTGGAGGAATTCCATCCCAATGACCCAGAATAAGAGATTGTGACATTTTGTCTTTTTAAATTCGATACATTTTGGATAGTGGCTGACTGAAAAATACACGCATTACAATCTCCTCCATCTCTTCCCCGCAAAAAAACCCAACTATTTAGGACTGATGAACCAACTAGACTGTTCTGTTGTTCAACTGGGGAAATGTTTTTATTTTCTTAGTGCTGCCCATACACTAGGCGTGTCCACTTCACAGCACAAATTCCTCAGTCGATGACCCTGAGAACAAACTGGGCAAAAAACTCTTGTCCAGGTAGCTGAAATGTCTTTTTCTGTCTGTTACAACGGCTCCGTGTCTCTTTTCCTGTCTAGGTAGCCCTAGATCTCTCAAGCATGAAACATGCTACTGCGAACTGCATTAATTTCTGGTCTTATCCCTCCTTCGTTCTCCGTACACTTAGAAAACATTTCATATGGATACATAAACAAAAATTTAAAAAATCTACCATGTCAGTTTGGATACATTCTTGCTCCATAATATTTTAAAAATTCTCTTTCGATTTCCCAAATGAAGAAGGGAGGAGAAACCAAGGAGAAATAGAGTCGGGTCATAAATAGCAATACTATTGGATCATAGTAGCATCCATTGCACTCGCTGTTTTTTGGTGGTTTTTTTGGTCAGAGCAGTTGTATTATTTAAAAAAAAAAAAAAAAAAAAAGAAGAAGAAGGGGTGTGGGGGGAGGAAAAGGAAAAACATAAGAGGAGAAAAGCGAAGGTGGAAGAGCAGAGTGTTCACGTTGCTACAAGTTTCTTGGCACTTTTCCAGAAATGTAAGCTACACTTTTGCTCTGTGCAACTGGGATAGTCAAAAATATAGACGAAATGTAGAGTATTTCATAAAGAAGTCCCCTCTTTCCGGGACATCAAAGCGAACATGTTTCACAGCGCAGTAACTCTCCGCTCTCCCTCTTGCCCGCAGAGAGATCAATGTTTCTTTGATTTCGGTGTCACCTCTACCTTTAATTCTGTTTCATGTAAACAGATCGTTATCGGGGCTTCTTTTTTATTTTTATTTTCTTACAGAAGACGACCCCGCGAGTTCTCTGCTTGAATTCCCCCATCACAATAAAACTGTGCGGGGTTTTCTTTTTTAACACAAACTACCTCGGTGAGTAATTAAGAACAAACCACTTGTGTTCTGACTGAAACAAAATCCACTTATGCCAAGATAAATTTACCCTGCAAAATAGGATCATAAACTTGAAAGATTGCATCTGTCTCCGGCTTTCTTACCCTTTGTCCTGTTTGAAGATACGGTAATGCTATTGTCCAGTTGCCATTGTTTTAAAACTATTGTAATCTTAACCCTCCAGATTAAATTCTACCTCCCTTATACACACACACACACACAAAAAAAATGACCCTCTTTTTTTCTTTGCTTTTTTTTTTTTTTTTTTTTTTTGCTGGTATAGCAAGGGACGAAATTAAATAGATTTTTAAGTAATCTTGTGGCTAGTCGATATTTTTCCGTTCTACCTTGAATTATCAATTTCCGATGTGCCCTTTGAAAGGGGTATTTGTTACATTAAATACCTGACTCATAAATAATGAGGTTTGCTAATTAGTTCCACATGGAAGAATGGAGGAGGTAAATTACCCTGAGAACGTTGCTTATTTTTACAAACATGATAAAGTAGCGGGCACAAAATTCTGCATTCCTGCTATAGCCTCAAACTGCAGCAAACAGGCTCATCTGTCAAAAAAAAAAAAAAAAAAAAAGTCACCCCTGTTTTGCCTGAATCATTTAAAGTCTGGTGACTCTGCCCTTTCGGCCGGATCACATCGGTGTCCAGCACTTTGCCACCAGGTCGGCTACTTATTTTGCCCCCTTTGAGGGGACAAGATTTTTTCCCTTCCTATCAGTTTAAGCAAAGAAATAGAACTTACAATTTATCTGTGTTTGGGAAACTAACTGGAAAGGGAATAACATTGTCCCTTCGCTCCACATTATTCGAGCGTGGTGCTCTTGAGGAATAAAGTGCATTGTTCGGCACGGATTTGTTCAAAGTATTAATGAAGTGTGCAGAATCTATTAAAGCAGGTTTATTCGGGGCTAATTGAGCGTGAAAGAGTTAATTGCTAACATTAATGAGGACTGGAAGGACTCAGTCAGCATGTGCCCTGGATATCTCCGCTCATTCCTTATAAAATCATCATTCAAATTTTATCACGAAATCGGTGTTGACAAGTTTCCCCAGACCACCATTGCGAATGCGGATGAATGCGTCGGGTTTTAGTCTCGCAATAATAACAGTAATCGGGGAGTCCGACTGCAACAGTGGTCGCTATGCTGCCCGGGGCAGCCTTTACCCAAAGCAACAACAACAACAAAATAATCTCCGGGTCGGGATCCTGGTGGGACAGCGGCTGCTAGGGAGTGCAGCCCCTCGGCGGCTGCCGGGCGGGAGGAGCGAGCTGGTGGGTGCCGGCTGGGCGACCGCAGGGGAGAAGGTTCTTCAAACCTCCCCCCCTGCAGAAATTTTTAGGTTGGTTTAGGGGTTTTGATTAGGTGTTGGGGGGGGGTGGTGATTTTTTTTTTTTTTCCCCAATCCACTAGGGTATAGAAAAGCCAGCAAGATTCATTCTCTCGCTCTGCCGAAACTCCCGGTTCTTCCCCTGCGCACGAATAAATCGTCTTGCCTCTCTCCCGGCGGCGGCCGGGGGATTTTTCCCACCGTACTCCTAGCTTCCCACGGTCACAACACTCACAGCCACGGGTGGGATGCGAAACCTTTTTGGCCACAGCCCCGCGGGGCACGCAGGGCACAGAGCCGCATCCCCAGGCCTGGCCGAGAAGACACCTCCGTCCCCGGCCACCTCTGCGCCGGGCTCCCGGTGCTGCCGCCGAAGGGTTCCCAGCTCTGCGCTGGTTTCGGGCTTGTCCCTTTTACTTATTTGGCTTCAGACTTACTAAACCGGATTTACTGTGCACCTGTCCGGCACACAGCTCTCACCCTCCTGCCCTTCTCGCATTTGTTCGGACAATTCCCGCAGCGCTACCATAATCTCCAAAATTTTTTAATAATTTCCCTCACAAAAGCCAACTATAAAAACTATTCCCTAATCCTGGGCTTTGCACTGACACTTTATAGGCATGGCCTCGAGAAAAACTCCGTCTTTCCCTACCCTGAACTTGTTTCGATCCCTTCAAACACATATAAACATCAGATTCATTTCTGTTATGGCCTTGGAAGGAAACAGAAAAGGCTTCTCGGACCCTAAAACACTAAGACATGGAGCAGGAAAGAAAAAAAAAGAAAGAAAGAAAGAACAGAAAGGCGAGGGGGGAAAAAAAACAAACAAAAAAAACCCCAAACAAACAAACAAAAACAAACAGAAAGGAAAGGAAAGAAAGAGGAGAAAATTAAAGACAGTGAAAGAATAGAAAGGAGAGAGGCTGTACATTTAAGTCCATAAAGGACATTCAGGCTTCTGTTTTGCAGCCTGTATGTGTCATTTTTAGCTTCGGTTAAACACGCAGCTCCTCCGCAAGGGGGGATAAACAACTTTGAAAAGGGAAGGCAAGTCTTTAAATAGCATCAGAATATCCGAATCCCACGTGAAGGCTTTCCCCTGCCCTCTGCCCACCCTACAGAGAACAGTCCTTCTCACATGAACCAGTATTTGCCCATTTCTTCTGCACTAACCAGAGAATGCTGGGAGGAGATGGGGGGGAGAAGAAAGAAAGAAAGAAAGGAGGGAGAGAAAAGAAGGTGTTTAAATCTGTATCCCCACCCCCTGAGGCTTGGCAAAACGAAAACCAAACGAAATGAGTTGTTCTTTTTATTTACCTAATCCCGATCTGTGCTCCACCGCTGGCAGCAGTTAAAAGATCCTGGGCTAAATTTGAGCTGGTAAAATAAAATACTAGAAAAAAATAATAGGAAAGAGGGAAAAAAAAAAAAAAAAAAAAAAAAAAAAAAAAGAGGTTGGGCTAAGTCAGTGTCTCTGCTGGCCCTGGGGGGCACAGCTCTCTCTCCACCCCACTGCTCCTCCAGCGGGTACAGGCAGATCCGAGCCAGCAACGGGGCCAGGTGTCCAGGTGCTCCGGCTGATGGAGACGGAGGTGCTCTCCCTCCTCCTGCTCCCGGCGCTGGCTGCCTGTGCCGGAGTGCAAACGCGCCCGGGAGCAGCCGAGCTCAGACTGAACCGATCCCTTCCCTCCAGCCTCCTCCTTATTTCAACCCCCCCTCCCAGCTCCCCCTTTCAACCTCCCACCAGACTCCGGGCATGCGCACGCAGGGAGAAAGTTTCTGGCTGGGAAGAACCAACTTTTCGACCCGCTTCTCCTGGAGGCGCAGAAGCCTGAGGGCTCGCAGCCCGCAAACGTGCGATCTCAGCCCCCTCCCGCCCCGCTCCCGCAGCCTCCCCCGGGGCATCTCCCCTGGGTTCTTTACGCGAGGCCTCCCGTGGAGGAGCGGCCTCCCGGAGCGGCGGGACGGGGGTGGGGACGGGGCGGGGGTGGGTGTCCCAGTGCTGCTCCGCGCAGCTTCGCAGCGGAGATGCCTCTTGTCCCTTCAGCGCTGCGCGGCCGCGCTGACTGCGCCGGCCCTGCCCTGCGCTGCGCGCCGCTCCGCACCGCTCCTGGCTGGGCTCGCTGCGCCCCCTCCCCGCCGAGCCGCGGGACGGGAGTCACCGGGACCTGCCCAGGGAGGGAGAGGGAGAAAGGCAGAAAGAAAACGAATATTTATTTTAAAAAAAAAAAAAAAAAACAAGGATGGGTGGAGGGAGGGATCTGCTCCCGCTGGAAGGATCGCAAGTTGATGTCCCTCTCTGAGAAGATCCCAGGAGCCGCTTACCTGTTGAGGGATCCACCCCCGGTTAGAGCCGCTTCCTCCCCCTCCGCCCCAGCATCCCTGCCTGCCTGTCTCCACTTTCCGCCCCAGCTCCTCTGACCTCGGTGCCTTCCTCCTGTCCCTCCTCCCACGGCCCGGAACGGTCTCTCGCCGCATCACGGGAGAAGTTCTGCGACGTGCGGAGTTCTGTGGGTCCTCCGCGGTTTGGGAGCCGCAGAGCCCCGCTCCCCGGAGGGAGTTAGACTGCCCGGGCGAGGCAGGCAAAGCAAAATAACCCTCGACAGAAAAAGGTTAAACGCGTTTTATAATTAATCCTGAGTCCATAATCGCCTTGTTTATTTGTTTTTCTATTCATCCATCCATTCACACTCCTTTAGATCCGTGAAGGGGGAGAAATTGCTTGGGTGTATCACATTGTCCCGAGGAACCAGGGTAATATAATACGCTAGCGAAGACAGATCCGTCAGGATAACATGGTACCGCGCTCTGGGACACGCATGGGGTTTTTTATTGTCCACGTCATTGCCGTTGTCACACTGATTTTTTGACCATCTCCGAAGAAAAAATATTTTTTTTAAAAAAAATCAACAAACAGCAACAAGAAAGCACTACATTATCATCCTGCAGAATAAGCGTTCATGAACACGGCAATAACGTGGCGAAACAAACCCTAACACTGCCATTTCATCCCTAAAACATCTCTCTTTCTGGAGAGACTCTGGGGTCCAGCACTGCTCACTGCTCTGGGCAGGCGAAGAGATTTTCGTTCCTTCCTCTTGTAACCGAGTAGCCTTTTTATGAGGCAGAGGCGAAGTAAAGACATTCTCTCATCCCGGGGTCTTCAGTTCTCTCTCATTTCGTGCTGTTATTTTCTTTCTCTCTTTCTTTCTTGCTACCTCCCCCCTTCCAAAAAAAAATATCCCAAACTCTAGCACTTCTATCCCTGTTCTTAAGGTCGAAATGTCGAGAGTGCGATCCTATGCTCGATGCTGTAAGTTGATGTCTTCGAATAAGTTTGCATTTCAAAAATAGTTCTCAAGTCTTGTTGTCAGAACACGAATGTAAGATCCTCAAGTGCGCGCAAACCAATAAACAGAGCGGAGATATACTCATCTAACTGGAAGTTTCTCTTTTCCCAGAGGAAGGATCTTGGTATAGCTGGGGGTAAGTGTGCGCATTAATAAAAACAAAAATCACAATTCTCTTTAGAGAAATAACAGATTAGTTGAGATGGTAAACAAAACAACAGCAGTGATACCTGCACGTGCTGTTTTTAAGGGAATGAACAAAAAAAATACTCTTCCTGTTACAGAAATCATAATTCCGAAATAAATATTTAAACATCGAAATAAAGGGCAATAAAAGATCTCAGTATCGCGGGCGGGGGGGGGGGGGGGGGGGGGGGGGGGGCAGGGGGACGCACACAAACACAGAAAATTATTCTCACGCGAAAGTAGTTTAAAATCAAAGCTGATCGTGGGGATATTATTCTATCCGAGTGTTGCTGGATGCTATAGCTGAAAGCTGTCTGGATAACGTATAGCCTGATATTTACGTATTTGTTAAAAAATAAAAATATTTGGACTTGTCAACCCATTGGCAATTGAACTGAAGTTTCAGGTTAACTGTCTTATTAACTGCATTTGTTTTAAATATCTGGTGTTTAAGTTATGAAGGGTATGCTGTTCCAAAACCTTTATTCTCGGATGGATTTTTATGATGTCCCTTGCTAATTTGCATTATGTCAACTTGTAACGGTGGGGAACCTAATACCGGCAACGGGATACAAAACCACTATTAGCACTGACACGCAGGGAATATGCTGCGCTTTTCCACAGCGAAGATCTGCTGTCGATTAGGAATGTTACAACTTCAAGAGACTCGTAAAAAGTGAAGGCATCTGCTCCGAAAGCCAGCCACGTTTGTAGGATTTAAAAGTGACAGCGAAACCTTATTCGTTTCGAGAGGAATCCGTGGGGTGACTGGGGAGACCGGAACCCCCATCCCTATTTCCCACCTGTATCCCCTTCCTAAAACCATCCCCATCTCCATCCTGCCCCACCTATCTGCAAGCTGAAGGCCCCCTCGGACTGTACGCCCCTTTTTTTTTTCGGGGACCAGCATCCCGAGCAGTACCAGCCGACCACCCCATCCTGCCTCCTTGGTCCGCGCCCGCAGCACCGGGGCGGGCACCGAGCACTGCAGCCCGGTCACGCTGTCGCTGGTCCCGGTGCCGGTATCCCTGACAGGGGGGCGGCTTCGTGCCCTGCCGGCGGAGCAGACTTAAGGGACAAGGGGAGAGCATCCGGGGGCATTTCCACTGCCTTCCCGTAGGCAGTCCACTGTGCTTGTCACCTCGTCTCCAATGAGTTCTGGGTTTGAGGGCTAATCCTGCGCAGTGCAGGTAGTGGGAACCGCTCCCTCTCTGGTTTAAGCTGCTGTGGATGCCGGGCATCCCTGGATGCACGTACACGTCTGCTGGGAGAGGACTGCAGAGACTGCCTGGTGTTATTCCCTCCCTCAGCTGGGGCACTCGGTTTCACCTTCGGGACCCAGTTAACCTTTGCGAGAATAACGATTCCCGGCCCCGTCTCGTAGCGATGTGCAGGAGAAAACTCCCTTTTGCTTCCGTGAGACTTTCTGCCCACCGGGGAACGACGCTTGTCTCTCGAAAATTCTTTTAGTGAGGAGAAACAACCATGTCACTTGCGAAGCATCAGCCGCAGGCTCCTCGCTGGGGTTACGAGGAGCAAGTCCGGCGGGGCAGGGTGGGGATGCTTGTTTGCTCGGCGGGTTTCAAAGAGCCCAGCAAACATTTCGCCCCCCGCAACGTTGCAGTGGGTGGGGGGATGATTGGTCAAAGCTGCCTCCGGTCAGCAGCCCCTACAGTTCCCAAACCTCCCGGGGGAAGGGAGCGGGGAGCAGGGCAAAGCGACTGGCTCTGCTCGGCGGCGTTTCCAAAACCTCTCCGCGCCCGGAGCTTCTCTGAGAGGGACGGAGCCAGCCTCGGCGGCGGACATGCAGGAGAGAGTAGGCACAAGTGCACTGCAGCGTCCCCCCCTTGCCCTCATGCCTCCCCGGGCAAGGTAACCCCTCCGAGACAGATCCTTGGTTATCAGTGGCATCTGGGATGTATATGTGTATTACTATTATTTCTTTTTTCTGCTTTCCTTCGCTTTCCCTGTTTTTTTTTTTTATCTCTTTCTGTGGTTTTGTTGGTGACCGCGGTGATGAACTAGGGTGTCCGGGCTCTGACCGCTCTTCCTCCCTCCCCGCCCGGGATAAACCGGACTCAGATGGAAAAGGGAGAGCCAGAAAGGGCCCATGAAAGGAGCCCGTCGGGGCTGAGCCTGAAACGCCGACGAGGAGCGAGGGAGGGGGGCGGTGGGGCGCGGAACCGGACGCTCCGGCACCCGCTTTCCAAAACCGGTCCCCCCCCATTCTGCCGGCCCCCAGTTCACTCCTCAGGTCCCGTGTAGCCTTATTATTTTAATAGCTGCCAGTGACAAGGCTCGAAGAAAACAACGCGGGTGGAAACTGTTTCCGCGGTGCGAATAAATGCATTTCTGATAGCAACTCCCTCCCCCACCCCCCAAAAAACCAAAATCGGCGCAGAGAGATAGAACGTTGTTCTGCCAAGTTCTGCTTTTTTTTTTTTTTTTTTTTTTTTTTTTTTTTTTTTGACTTTTACGTCTAGGACTCACTGAAAATACAAGCCAAACTTCGAAGCATCTCCATTTTGTCAACGACAGGAAAACAGTTTGCTTCACTTCTAGTGCGGTGTTGAGATGCGACCCAGCGTCTTAATATATTGCTGCCCTTCGCTGACGAGCCACCGCAAGGGGAGAGCGATCCGCCGACGCGTAAGCACAGCCTCCCTGTGCCTGCGCAGGGAGTCGCGACATGGCACGACCCGTGTCCCCTCCACATCGTGGACTGCTCACCCAGGACAGGCAGAGGTCTGCCAGCAGCTTTTGCGGACCAAAAAAAATTAGAAAATCCAGAACACTGAATAAAGCGATAGGGGATTTGTCTTCTTCAAGAATCACAATGGATTGTGCAAGCTACTAATTAAGAGTAAACTTCCCTCCCTCCTCCCACCCCCCCCCCACTTCATCTTCCATATACACACCCCTTGTTTGCAAAATGGTGTGAAATCGGTTATGTAAATGATTCCACTTTAACTTCCAGCCTCTTTAGATCACTAATAATGCCGTGGTGGTGCTGCTTACACTGCTGCTGTGAGAGTCAGCATTTCCATTATAACTTCCTATTTTCAGGAGTTTTTACAGTGGTCATAAAAATTCAATCCAGGCTCAAACTTGGCATCCTAGGGCTCCTCCCAGGAGTTATTTCTTTTTGTTGTATTTGAAAGAGGAAACCATTTACCTGTTTTTACATTACAAAAGAGCAACAAAAAGAAGCAAAAGCAGGGTTGGGAGAACATTTTTGTATTTAATATTGCTTGCTTTTCCTCATCTTTACGGTATCTGCCATGGATGTTAAAGGAGTACAATACACAATAATTAATAACACATGAAAAACCTCCAGGTTATAGACAAGCCAGGGTCCGCAATCAGAACTGATCATATAAAATATCCTCTATCATTCTAAAACCCTTCCCTTTTCTAAACTGATAATTTGCTAGCAACGCATCCGAAATGTAATTTGATGCTGGTGGTCACTTCGATTTAACATGAACAAGTCATTTTGGAAATCTGAGAAAGTTCATGTATGTGCTCATATTTAAGAAAAAATCCTTACAAGTACAGCTGTTTTCACTGCAGATTTGAGGGGTCTGTCCTCCAGCCCCCTTCATGCAAGTATATGTATAACAGTCAAATAATCTTTGGATTTAGGTGTCCCTAAGTATTCATCTATATGATGGATTGTAATGGCTATATGGTTCCCTTGAAACCATTATATTCTATCAGGTCAAAAACAGCTTCTTAAAAAAGTTCATTTAATACAAGGGTGGCTGGAATGATTTGTGCACATTATGTTCACTCACATACAATTCACATATCTGCTGGAAATTGAGTAAGGATTTAACGATCCCAAAAGAATCAAACATTTTGGTGACATGAGCTCAGAATGGGCCTATGAGACAAAGACCGGTGTGGATTGGGACACTCAAGTGGAATGCCAGCAAAGCCTGGACATCACATCATTTTGCTGTGTGTTATGTCTATGCCACATGTTTTACAAAGAAGTTCTTTCTCTACTGCTATAAAATACACATTTCTGCTAGCCTGGAAACTTAGTATGATATCCTCCAACTCATCCAGGTCAGGTTTGGCTAGAAAAAAATGATCACAAAGAATGACATCCCACAGAGGTGAAAGAATTATTTCTAAGTGGTGAAAAAAAAAAAGGTGTGTATGGAATTAAAGGTACATATGTGTACATATATACATGTATATATTACCTTTGTATGTATATGTAGACATGGAGAGGGATTAAGACAGACAGCCTTATAAGTCTGCACCATGAAATTAGGGGTACAAGTATATTGATTTAGGGAATGTCATCTGTCTTTATATTTTGAAATTTTGGAAATAACACTTATTTGATAAGGCTTATGTTTACTATAACTAATGATTAAAGGAGGATTCCATAACTTTTAAAGCATGAAGGCAACATTTGCTTGCCATGGCCTGCCAAACACAGGACTTGAATCAGGATTCCACAAGATTTGTCTTCCCTGGAGGGATTTCATCAGAGTGGCATTGGGCTAGGAACCTCCAGTGGATCCAGCACTTCCTGAAAGCAAGGAAACTCATTCTCTGATCTCACTTATACCCGTAATCTCAGTCCAGATGCGTTGGTCTTCCAATTAAATTGTTGCACCTAATTTAAGTGTGTTCTTCAGAAAGTGGAGGTAAATCCAACCCATGTTGAGATTTGATTCACATTTTAGAGAACTTTTCTTTTTCGATTGATCACGTGCTGGCACCTGCACAGAGCCAATGGCCACTATTTTAGGAATCTCAGTTAACTGCCTGAAAGTGAGAGGGGTATAAGTATTTTCTACTTTTGTGTTTTGGTCAGGCTTTATCTTCAGTAGTTAATAAAGTACATGTGTGCAGTAGTTGATAGATCATACACCTACGTGGCAAGAATCTTGATGAAAAGATTGAAAAACGAAACTTTGTTTTTGTGCAAGAAGTGGTTGGAAAAACTTTTCCTAGGACTTACCACAGCAACACTTCATGGCAGTGATCCAGCATCTCCTTTGTACTTAGCAGGACTGGAGATAGCAATAGAAGCAGGACTCCAGGTTTTATTTCCTAATTATTTGTGATCTTGTTCTGGCTTTGTTCACTGCATAGATCCTGGAATAAGTAATGAAATGAGGCTCCAAGTTCAGTCAATTGCCAATACTCGTGTTTCCTCACCCTGATAGACTGGGCACCCAGAGCCCAAAGATACATGCAGTCCGTGTACAGTAGCACAAGGGGAAACTAGACTGTGCAGCAGAACTCCGACCCTCTTCCCAGAATTGTAAGCACTGAGGCATTTTATTTCCATTTCTTTGATGCACCAACTGCCATACCTGTTCAGTACAGAAAGTAGAGTGAAAAGGTGATGAAGATTGTGAGGACTCTGCAAAATCACTCTGCAGCCTTGCACAGGCTCCTGGGGCAGTCCTGCTGGGTCAGATCTGTTGACTCACAGTATACAGCTCAGAAGTGTGGGTGGTATTTTCAACATCCCAGGCCTTGGAAAGTCTTCAAGGGAGGACAGAGCCTGGCTGAGTAGTCAATGAGGGGCCACTTTAAAAATAGGTGTGGGTCATTCAATATTTCAATATTTGTGACGGCGGCTATTTCAGCTCCTGTACAGTGACAGAGGAATCCTCTACAGGACTAAAAGTCACCTTCTCCACTTCACACAGATGTGTTGCCAGTAGCTGGTGACCCCAGCATTGCTTCCCCTTCAGTTGGCTGCAGTTCTGCAGCTAACTGACCAGGGCTGCTGGCAGAGGCGATGGCCAGTGCTCTGCAGGGGACAAGGACATTTTTAATTAAATGACATCAGTCCCTGGTCCTCTAAATCACACCTATGCCCCCTCTCTTCTATAATATGATGAGTGCCAGAGGCCAGTTAATCCCAGTTACACGACTGTGTAACTGTGAAGCAGCCGTGAGGTTCTAATATTCCCCCACAGAAATCTATACGAGTTTTTATGGTTGACTTCAGTGACAGTACCATCTAACAACTGCAGTGCTGTGTCACTGCAGATTCAATTTCTTGGCTTGTACTTAGTGGAAAGGTATTATTTTAACATAAAGTATCAGTTTTACTAATACAGAACTGGTGTCTGGCTAAAGTACATAGAAATACTGATCTGACAAGGATTTTACTATTTGGAACAGCCCTGATATGAGGTTTATTGAGGATAATATATAATAAATCAGAATTTTAGTTGTATAATCACTCACAGCGTCCTTCTTGTTTTTAGCAGCTTCTAAATATATATCAGCATTATAAAAAAAAGAAAAAAAGGCATTCCTTTTGTTTTTCTTTTTTTTTTTAACATTAGCTTTCAAAAAGGATGTAAATTCCCACTGAAACTACATGAAAATAAAGCCGAGGGATCAGCTAAAAGTCACAAATTCAAAGGAAGTTAAGAGTCAAGTCGGAAAGACAATTTTCTATCATACACAGCTAAACTGAGCTGAGAGATAAAGGTCATCTAACAGAGGGCGGTGGGGGGGGGCTTTGTGTCGTCAGGTGATCCTAAATCCCAAATACGCTGCAATACCTCGGCCCAAGGGAAAGGTTAAGTACTGACAGAGTTTCAACCCTAACCGTGGACTTCCTGCTATTTGCGGTTTGGGGGTCAGGCCCTTTAGGTTATTTTGAGCCAGACTTTTGTGTGTCAAACTGCAGGAGTAACGAGAGCCGGGGCGTTCCGGAGCGATCCCGAAGGCGAAGCCGCCCCCTGCCGGCCGCGCCTGGCGCTGCCCGAACCGCCCCCCCCCGCTCTGCCCTCGGCGCTGCGCGGCCACCGCACGGCGGCTGGGCTGGCCCGCGGTTCGCACTCAGGCCGGAGAAAACCGCGGGTTTGTTTGGGAGCTTCTGCCTCGAAGGGGGAAAAAAAAGCCCCAAAAAACCCGTTTTCATCCGAAAAATCCGCGTGACGGTGCTTTGCGCTCGAAAAGGACGCCGATCTAGCATTTCAAAGTAAATGATGCTCTCCCGAAGCTTGGTGTCGTTTTTTTTTGTTGGTGGGTGGTTTTTTTTTGTTTGTTTGTTTTGTTTTGGTAGGAGGAATGGGAATGTGCTCAGCCCTGGGGAGGCCTCCCCTCGCGTCCTGTGTGCAGGTCTGGGCCCCTCACTGCAAGAGAGACCTTGAGGGGCTGGAGCGGGTCCAGAGGAGAGCAACGACGCTGGGGAAGGGACTGGAGGAAAGTCCTGTGAGGGGAGGCTGAGGGAGCTGCGGGTGTTCAGCTGGAGGAGACTCAAGGGGGACCTCATCGCTCTCTGCAACTCCCTGCAGGGAGGGTGCAGTCGGGTGGGCAACGAGTGACAGGACGAGAGGGCATGGCCTGAAACTGCGTCAGGGGAAGTTCAGGTTGGATCTCAGGAAGCACTTCCTCACGGAGAGGGTGCTCAGGCACTGGGATGCTCTGCCCAGGGAAGGGGTGGAGTCACCATCCCTGGGGGGGTTTAAGGAGAGGCTGGATGTGGCACTTAGTGCCCTGGTCTGGCCCATGTGGTGGTGTTGGGTCACAGGCTGGACTGGATGATCTCAGAGGTCTTTTCCAGCCTCAACAATTCTGCGATTCTGTGAGTTTTGTTCAACTCTGTTTTAAAATGTATATATCCTCTTTCTTTCCCTTGTGGTTATATCAGGAATCTTTGCGGTTTCTTTTGTGATATTTGTGTTGCCACAGAGTCTTTTATTTGCTGTTGCTACTTTTATTTACTGTTACTAAATAGTAACCGGAGATTTTGACATCTTGTTAGAAATAGTTCTTATTCCTGTAATGGGAAAGGGAACACCTCTCAATGCTAAAGCTCACTGTCTTATGACTTGCCTTTTTTCATGTAGACACCTTGGTAAGCAACACTAGACTACTTAGTAGAGATAGTGGTTTTTTTTTTTTTTTTAATCTATTAAACCAGGTATATAAAGTTACCTTTTTTTCTTAGTGTCTCCACTACAGCCAGCAAAGCTAGATGACATCTCATTGGTTTCAATCGGCTTTAGACAGACCGTTACACAGTAAGCCAAAACACAGTATGTACATTCTTCAGAGCTAGTATGAGATTTATATTTTCTTGGTGAGGATTGTGAATGCACAAGCTGCAGAAAAAGATTCACAGCCAGCAGGTTCTGGACTCAACAAGGGAGAAGGCAGCAAATGCTGGGTTCATCTGGACTCAGTGACCAAAGAGGGCAGCACTTGGCATGAGGCTAGCATGTAGCAAAGTATGGGAATTCACCTGTCAATACAGCCACCAAAGCAGAGAAAGGTGATTCCTCAAAATGGAAGACACTGATCATAGAATCATGGAATGGCCTAGGCTGGAAGGGACCTTAGAGATCATTTTAATCCAACCTCCCTGTCATGGGCAGGGATGCCGCTCAACTAGAAACATGAGAGACTATCAAAATCCCTTACTTCCGACTTACACTTGAATTTTGATCCAATACATCATGAAAATGGCAAAGGTTTCGAAGTTCAAAAAAAATTCGTAGGAAGAAAGAGTAGTGGAAGAATTAAAAGAAAAAAGGATGTATATAACGAAATGTAAACACAACACTGAGAAGCCAGCATGGAAATATTGTCTAGAAGAACCAAAAGGATTAACAGGAATTCCTGGGAGTTTATTTAGAAAATAGTGGGAAAGCAGTCTAACAAAAAGATGAACTCCAAAATGACAATTTCTTCTCAGGCTGTGGTAATAAGGATGATCAGAGAACACCAGCAAAATAGAGAAATGCAACTGAAGCAACTAAGGAGAAGATGCCACTAGTGTAATGGTGAATGTGAGCACTAAAATCATGCTTCTCTGTACAAGAAAGGGGAAAAAATGTTTATGAATGAAGAGACCTGGGATTAGGTCAACTGCTTTTGCCAAACTCACCTATAGCTTTGTTCAAATCACTTGATAAATTCACTCCATCTGTAAAAGGTAAATAAAAGTACTAACCTAATTGCCAGGGATTATGCCAAGACAAGTATTAGATACTACATTTCACAGAGGAAAAATAGCTGTCAACAGTCTTCATTTTCTTTGACTTGACCTCATCTCAGCTACTGTTATACTCTGTCCTCGTTCAGTCACAATGCTTTTTTTTTTTTTTTAGGCAATTTGGGGAAAATTTGTCTGGAACTGTCAGTTTGCCCCAATTACCTTCTAAATTGTACTTGTTTTCACAAAACCTTGGTCACTTAAAGCAGCAGTAAGCTGCTAAATTGCTAGCATATTTTTTTTTGCGGCAGATTTAGGGCAGGACCAGAAACATGGATTTCTGACTTCAAGCATAGATGAATGAAGGAAAAGAGTAGAGAAAAAGCAAAGGTCTCATGTCAAATTGAATATTGGAATCTGTCTTTTGAACAGGTGGAAGTGGTGCCCACACAACAAGGAGTGCTGACTGTGCCAGCTATCTTTGATTTTAATATCCTTCCACATTTGACCGTAGAGACTCCAGTAGAGCCACGAATTAAAGCGTGTCCGGGCTTGGATGAGAAGATGGGACACAAAAATCAGCTTGAGGTTGTCCTGTGCTGGCCAGTTGTTCTATAGAAATTCCTTACATGCACGCCTTACCTTGCCTTGTAAAGAAAATTTAATTTATAACTTCCATATTTTTACTTGCAGTATACCCATCTATATATCATGTTGCACAAGGAGAGCAAAGTGGTGAAGAAGAGCTGCTAAAGAGCATATCCTAGAAGTAATCTACCCATATCTTCATCTCATCTACATACAAATGCTAGAGGAAGAAATCCAAGAATAAACAGTAACATAGGTGCTAGGACATTTGTGGTCAGTCAAGAAAGCTTTACATAAATTCCAACAGAATAAGATGGAAGACTTGAGTAAGGCTATCTCCTCTGTCAGTTGAGTATATCCAAAATTAGGCTAGTAACTATGCCAGATAACTTTCTCTATTCTTTCTAACAATTCCTAACTTAAAACAGCTGAAGACACTGCATATGTCTTGGAGCTAGGAGCAGAGACTCAAAATTGAGCCTTACTGCTTTGCTAACAGCTGTTCTATGGTCAGACATTAGAACTTCTTCTGGCTAGTTACTACCCTGGGATCATTATCATCCCCTCCCAAAGAAGCAGGGTAAAGCTGGAATCAGCTTTTCTCACCTGTGGATAATTATCCAAGAGAGAGGTCTATGCTTGCATTTCTTCATGTTCTTTGGTAGTTGCAGAGGCTGCCTTTTGAATCATGACTCTGGGAATAATCCTTAGGGAAGGAAAATAAAAGTACAACTGAGATCAATAGTTATAGCAATGAACTAAGGCTAGAGGCTGAACTTCTTTTCTGAGTCAAGACAGTTTGCTGCTTTCTGGGCATCCATTTTTGTATTGTCCTCTCGTTAATTTCTTACAGATCATTGTAAAGTTACTGGGAATTATTTTTTTTGTTTTGTTTATTTATGCCTTCTAAAAAGCTACTGCGAACTCTAACATCCCATATCTTACATCTCATGGGCAGTTTATTATACCTATGTGATCCTGTGTTAATTTAAATTGCTTATCTTCCTTGGCATTCCTTTCCTTTGGTTTTTGTACCCTAAGGTAATCAAGCCTCATTCAGAAAGATGGATGCTTTGTATCCAACTTCCTACTGATGAAACTTCTTTGCACGTGTTTCATTTTGAATTCATACATAGGCAAGTGATGCAAATGAGGTCTTAATGGTGACTTCTCCAGCAACTGAAGTGCCAAAGATACTTGTACACAAGACAGGACATGCGGAGTTTGTATGTACAGCCTTATTCATCCGTACATATGAGCTTGAATAACATACATCATATGAAATATAGTCTCTCTGGAGTTTGAGTGCACTATTCACAAACCAGACAGTTGTACAATTTAGCTATTTTTTTTTCAATTCAGTTGACCTAAACAATGCTGTTCATTCAAAATCTGGTTTCTGAACAGATATACCCTGTCAAGGCACACCTCAGCGGTTGGAGCCTTGCAGTGTGACAGGCCAGCTGTCTCTTCCCTCTTAACAGAAATCTTGAGGCTATCTCATCTCTTTCTGTTTGGCTCAAGGGAGAAGGTTTACTGAGAAAGAAGAGTATGGAAAAGGTTACGATTTTCAAAGGTGAGATCCTTGTTGTGGCTGACCATACCTAAGCTCCATTTCTTTCACTTGAAATTCAGCCAGTCTTGTCCACTGCATTGGGACTGGTCATGTTTCCACCTGGGGATGTTAGCCTCTTCCAGTAATGCCTATCTTGAACAACATGGGTCTAATTCAAACCAAGAGGACAACTGCACCTGCTTCCTCTGAGCCAACAGGGCAACTGAGCATCCAGATGTTTGTAGCTGTGGTTGAGTCTAGATATTTTCCATCTACTTCTCACAGGAACTAACAGGATTGCGTTCCAGTGACCATAGAATCCTGGCTTCCTGTCTTACAGGACCATAGTATCCTTTTCACCCTTTTTATCATTGTCAAAAAATCTTCCCATTCTCTTTCTCTTTCTCTTTCTGTAGCAAAGGTGGCTTTGGTTTTGGTGTTTTGTTTTTTTTTTTTTTTGCTTTGTTTTGTTTTCCATAAAGACTGAATCTGTCCTTTTTTATTCTTACTTGCATTAGAGTTTTAAAGCCAGTCTTTAAACCGACTATGGCTAGAATTAGATGAACTACTGTATTGCTAAATACACAAAGGAAGTGCTGGGGAATAATTGACTGACTTTAAATTTTCAGAGCAGATGAAACTCTTACACATCACATTTCATGACATTTTTCTTATGGATTCTGAATTGAAGCTCTTCCTAATCTGGCTTTATTTAAAATTATTTGATGGATGGCATATTAAATTTTATGTCTGGCGATGGATTGCCTGCAAGCTGTTTGTGATGGAGACTGTTTTGTGTTTTCACATGTTCATTAACTTTCTGATGATATATTATTGTTTCACTTTGACTCAATACATTGTGTTAGATCTCTTAACATGGGTCTGTAGTCATTCTCCAGATTTTCATGACGACAGAATTCTACTCTCCAAAATACTCTTATGGAATAACACAGAAAAAAAAATGGGCAAGAATCCTTAGCTGAACCCTTCTTAGATGCAATTTTTGCATAATTTGCACAGTCTGACTTTGATTGTCAGGCTGAACGGTCACTTCAAAACAGTCTTCTGTAATGGAGTTTTCCGTCAGTCTCCATGGCTTTGTAAGGAGACTGCTTACAATTATCATCTGATTTACATTGGACTTAAACTCCATGTCAATGGACTCTGCAGATACACAGTGAGCTTTTCCCACTCTGATGTATGTTCAGGGTCTAGTGTGGTTGAAGAAAACCACATGATACAGAGAAAATAGCCATCAGATATATTTTTTAAAGTTTCTATTTGCTTGGTTAGTTGTTTTTTTAACTTATGAAAAAAGTGATCACTGGTAATCATTAGCAATTAGAATTGAAATAATTCCATTTTCTGAGGAGGAAGTTAAAAAAAAGCCATCAGGAAAGAGCAGTATGTTATTAATTTTTAGAATCTGAAACAGGTTACCTTGGAATCATTGGGGGAAGTAGACAAGTGCAGAGTACTATTTATCTAACCTATTTTAGACCCTATTCCTTCAGCATCTGCTGCACACCTATGCAATCCTAATATATTTGGCACAAAATCACGCATATTACTTGTAAAAAAGATAGGCCTATCTCCCACCTCATTCAGTCTATGGTTTCTCTGCTGATGCTTGCAGCAAGCCTTGCCAAATAATAGCAGTGGGTAAGGCGTAGCCTTTGCAATGCATAATCCTGTCTGATATAAATTGGCCTGAACCCACCAAATCTATTGATTTGATGTTTAGTTAAATGAAGGTGATGTTACGGCTCAATGACTTCTGTTAACATACAAATATAATAACACACAAACATGCTTGAACCTTTTAAATTTTATTAAAGATTAATCATTTAAAGGGTCTTTCTTTTTGACAAGGATCATAACCACCATTCATTCATCATGAAAACAGAACTAATCAGTATCAGGGCAGAACATGCGGAATTCATTCTTGGAAGGGGTATGTGTTGAGGATGGTAGGACAAATAGCTCAGACTAACTTTCTTTACCAGCTCTCATAGCCAAGAATAAAAGATATCTATGTGCATTTTCCTTCCTGTGTCATCCGGTCACTGATTATGCAGTTGCTTTTTAAGAAGATACAGATTTCCTGAAGGGATGGAGTTAAAGGCTCTCTTGACATATTAATACCTATCTCCTATTCCTTGGTGTAGGATTAGGTGTATTTCACATTAACAAAGCAGTGGGAATATGAATTTCGTCATCACCACATCACAGGATAGGAAAGATGTCAGAGGGAGGGGGAATCTCTTCCTGTGTTCATGGCAGGTGGGAGTGGCCTGAGTGGACAGACTGGTTGGAGCCATGGTTGGTGTTTGGAACTGAACCTTGAGCTACACTACTTTCAGTAGCCCTGCATTGAGTGTACATATGTCTTAGCATATGAGTTACCATCCTGGTGCCATGCCATTCACTTAGTGGCTGTGTTTAAGTCCCATGTAAGATCAAAGGATAACGTTTCCCGCAAGTGTTAGAAAAAAGTACTGAAAGGAGGGATTTCCACAGTTCTCAGGGAATGGTCCTCATAAATATTTTCATGATCAAGCATCATTTATGGACACACAGTGTTAAACTTGTTTTTCTTCATGCAATGTCGCTTCCAACCCATCACGTTATGATTCTATGATTCTATGATTCTACATGCACATATGTGTGTGTGCACAAAAGAATAACATACATTGTCTTCTTTTGTTGACAATCTAATACTGTGGGTACTTTTACACAAGGTAGGAGCAGAGAGTTCAAATTTCTTCAGGCTAAGGTGGGCCTGAACAAATGCTCCAACTACAAGAAATATAATAAAAGATGTTTGTCTAGTTCCCATTTAGTTTTTAAGAAAATTGGCTGTGCATTTAGCATAAGTATGCTCAGATTATCTTCCCTTTCAGGCTGTAGACATTATGTCTGTAAGTCAACAGAGCCCAGCACTCACTTGTCCTATTTTGGATACTGCGTGTGTCTTGGTTAGCTACAGAAGCACTCCCAAGTTGAAACATCGATTTTACATACTTTTGGGAATTAGTAGAGTTGGAATCATTCTCTGAAAGCAGGAATGTCTAGTTGGGACTTAAGCTGACACAGTCAGTCTGAGTGTCAGTCTTCACTTATTGCAGGAACAAGGAGGAAAAGCTTTTCCCTCCTCAATCCCGAGGCTGTTCAGACTTCTATTAGTTTTGTTCCTTTTTCCACTCCTGCTCTTTGCACTGACCCACTCACTATCCCATAACAGCTATTTTGTTTATCACCATTTGCTTTCAGTGGGCCACCTTTGGCAAAGTGTTTCTTCTAAAGCAATGAAGAAACTGTGGACATGTTGAGGAAACTGTCTGTGGTGGAAATAGAGTCAAAAGACATTTGAAGAGTGCATTTGTGCAGAGATTCCATAGCCAAGTTTTGGCAGTAAAAGTGTTTACAAGTCCTCTCCATCTAGCAGGAGAGTGGCTCCCCACACAACTGTTCATGTGCTAGAGAGAAAGGCTCTTTTTTCTGTATGTTTCATGCTGTTTGGACAGAAATTAGCATACCCACAAGGCCTGAGGGGTGTGGGGACAAATTGTGATTCTTTTCTCTTGTAGCCTGCTTGGACAGGACCTGGAATAGAGAGTGGCCCACACACATATATCGTATCATGGCTGAGGAGTGTATAAATGCAGCATAACCAAAACCTGTGATCTAAGAACACAGGTTCAGTGAAAAGTTCTTCACCTGCCAGAATTAAACTTTATAGGTTTCTTTTTCTTGTGTCAGTAGCTGAAATACTGCAGGGTGAGTATTCCTCAGTGCATTCCCAGCTGCTGGAGTAGATTCAAAGAGAAACCAGCAGGAAAAAAAAAAGTGATGAATAATTCAGGAAAACAGTTAGATATTCAACTGTCACTTTAGACACTTAAATGCAGCTGTAACTCCAACTACTTGGATGAATCCTGGAGACATCCACACCTTTGTCAGTAAAATGTGTCTGTGCTTGCATACCTAAAATATTGGTAAAACATGTCTTCTGCACACATACACAGATCCCAGACATTTTTATAAGGATTTTTTGGAGGAGGGTTGAGAGCTCAGCTTTTCCAAGTTAATATACAGGCTACAACTCAAACCAGAACTTTTTATCAAGCAAGCTAGAGAGACCCTCAGCCCACATTCACCTACAGAGCAAAGGTGTCTTCTCCCTAGAGTGAAATACTTTGATTCATATTCCTGTTATAAATCCGGAAGATGAGGCTCTCATACACCAAATGACTGGTCTAATCTCTGACCTGCTGATTGTAATACCATTGGGTTATTCATTGTGAGAAAGGCACAAACTGTGCTAGACACATTACTTCAGGTGAATATTGAGTCGTAAAGCCAGAGGTTGACTTAAACTACAGATGGAGCAGGGCAACTGTTAAAAGGCTGGAAACCGATAAAACTCCAGTGTCCATTCTACCTACTTTGTCCGTGACAGAGCCTAACAATCAATGCTTTTCTTTTCTCTGTGTTTTGTGCCCAATTCACTTTATCCTCTGTTGAGCAAGGTTTTTTATTTTATTTTATTTTAGTTTAGTTTAGTTTAGCTTAGTTTAGTTTAGTTTAATCTTATTTTATTTTATTTTATTTTATTTTATTTTATTTTATTTTATTTTACTTTTTATTATTTCAGGTGATTTTACACAAAATCAATGTTTTCTTAGTCACCTATGTATGGGTTCACTATGAGACTTTTGCTGGGGTGAAGGGTTCCACAGAAATGCAAATTACTCATGGCTGAGGTGGTACAGTGCTTAATATCCAACATCAAGTAGAAGAAATACTGCTTAGGGAATACAAAAACCTAAGTCATAACAAAATCCATCAGTACTGAGACACAGGGCCCATGGAGGATCAATACATTTGCTTTTATGATATATCCTGTATTATCTTAACTCAACAGCTGAGGAAATCACTTAAAAGCAGTAAGGAATGAGGAATCTAAAACATTGAACTTCTATTTGCAAAGCACTAAGTGAATTGTAAACATGTACATGTGTTGTAAGTTCTTCCTATACGAACAGTGCTGGACCATGGTACTGGTGTTTACTGTTTTCCCTGTCTCACTTCCCCAGAGACTTAGATTTCCCAGTGCTCTCTCATCTTCTGTTAACACAAATAAGGTTCCATATCTTCATTTGCTGAAACAATTACTTCTTGGCCCTGAGGCTCTGCCCATTTGGAAAACGTCTTTGTTGAGTTGGGAGGCAGTTATGACTAAACTCACTAGACAAAAGCACATACATGAGCATATATAAAGCTTCATTTTTGTTTCTTTCACTGTATCTCCTCAGCCTCTTTGAAATGAGAATTTTCAAAATACTCAAACAAGAAGCCACATTCCCTATTGACTCCTTTTGTGACAGTTTTGGCTTTAACATTTCTGTCTCTTAGTTTCCTCTGCTGTAAAACAAAGGTAATAAAGTTTAGAGTTTTTTCTCTTTAAGATTATTTTGAGGTCTATAGCAGTTCACAGAACAATTCTAGTTCCCCTGAGTTACAGATTTTTTGGCTAAAGGGAATGTGTGATTTTCAGAGGTGCTTACCCAACAATTTCTACATCTCGGACTCCTGTGATGTGTGTCATGTTAAGTACCACAACATGGACACACATCGACAAGCAAAACTTGAAAAAATTGCTGATCTTGCCATTCTTGTTGGGTGTTTGAGAGGAAGATGTATCCAAATCAGTCAAAAGTAACAATCGTCTCATGTATAAGAAAGAAATGTGTATTTCCACAATAATGGAATTCTCCCATTCTTCTGATATGGAAGATTTATTTCTTAATTGCCAAATCTTCTGCAAAAATCCCAGATAATCCTTACATACACTAAGCATTATGCCCTTCCCTTCATAATGCATAAATTACATGTGCTACCAGTAATGCTCCAACAAATCTCTCTTCGGTAACAATAACATTTTAACTCAATACACCCTCCGAGGGAGAAAACTCCATTAATAAGCTACAAGTAGGAACATCCATAGAGGAAATGGTTAAAAGAGACAGAAGTGCTGTAAAACAGAATCAGAGAATGCACATAATCCCAGCTTGATGCAATTACTCTAACATGAATTTAAAATAAAATTAAAGTTAACAGTTTAAACTGATGTTTGAGGGGTTTGAAAAAGATTTAGTTTCCCTTGGAACCACTATGTTATTTGAGCCACTGTAATCTCAGAGCACAGTGCTCATAACTTCTCTCAAGCACTGTTACTACTAGATTATGCCCACAGGTTAAGTTACAAATGTCTAAAAACCTTAAAAATATTAAACCTAGATTAAAGTGTTCAGAGAATATGGTGTTATTTTAGTCTCCTGCCATATCCTACATTTACTATAAAACTGTTATATTGGCATTCTAATAAAATGTCATAAAGCAAGTATGTAAGGAGGTGTTTTGGGTTTGTTGCAGTCTGATGGAAGCCAAGTTAACATGGCAACCAAAATGTGTAACAGAAACACTTAAATGTTTTTCATAAACTGCAAACCTTGTAAGAGCATAAGAGAACATTGACTACTGGGCAGCGCGTTACTGAAGATTGCTGCCATGTATTCTTGATGCTTTATCTTAGATAATTTCTACACAGCTCAAAACTTCATTATCTGAATTGAATAACCTTTCAGTCACACTCCTACCCAGTAGAACCCACAAGGCCCTTTGACTTCAGCAGTCACATTTAAAGAGGAAGGAACAATTTGTTCCTTGAATCTTGGGAGTAAAGTTGTTACATTCTGACTGATATTTAGATAGTTTAGAGCCAGAAAGGACCCACAAGATCCTCTGGACTGTCTTGTTTTTCTTCAGATTCTCCACATCTTGAAGACACTTTATTCAGATGCCTACACAAGGAATATACAACATCAACAGTGTGCATAATGTCTGTAATGCCTCATCTGCTGAATATGGTCTCATTATTTCTCCTATCTGTAATGCACTTGTTCTTTGTCTGGTACACATATGTTTCAAATTTCTTTATTTAACTCGGTAAAAAAAAAAGAGTCTCATTATTAGACTTCAGTTGTTGTTCACGAAAATAGAAGCATTCAATGTTGTCTGGGCTATAGCTTAAAATTTTATCTCCTGGCATTTTCACAATGATAGAGACAGTCCACCTTGATTGTCATCTCAACATTCCCATTTGAGACATCCGAATCAGCACTCTATTCTTGCTATCAAGGGGTAAACAAGTTTACTCAGGCTCAGTTCTGAGAGAAAGAAAATGACTCAATAAAGTTCCTCTTACCTAATGAGCTCCAGATGAATCCTTTAAAAATGCTTAGTGCAGTTACCTGTGATACGGCTGTTTTTCTTTTTTTTTCTCAGTAGCAAAACCTCCACTGAGAGTATGGGTAGCGAAATGAGTATATTCACATAAAGTACAGCAATATGGAGTAGGAAACTATATAGAGGTATGAAGGAAAAGTAAGGGAGCTCTGTGGAAGAAAAATGCTAGTATTGTCTGGGGGAGGGGTGTGTTATATTTATTTACCTCAACTCACTGGAACGGGAAATGCAAAAAGCTACTTCAAGATTCAGTGTGGTCGTTCAAAGACTATTCAAAAGTACATGTAATAATAACAAAAAGACATGCATCTGAACAGAGAATCAGACAACACATTTTGCATTTGTCAGCAAGGTTTGAGCAGCCTGGAAGAAAAAGTGCTAAACGCGTTGCACGAGGACAAACACCTTGGTGACCATAATAGAAAATCTTGAGGAGTAGAAGGAAGTCTAGTGTGTTCAAACAATAATGATTAATTTAAGAGAATAGCTAATTAAAATGACTGAAAAAAGAAACTCAGAACTGACACAATTTTCAATGAAGCCAATAAAAATTTAATAAAATGGTTTCTACTGAAAGAGCATTTAGCGAAACATAAAAATATTTTGAACTTTTTCTTAGTGAGTATCTACTCCCCCCAAAAAATCCCAAACCAATCATCCTACTAAACATTTCATTTTGAGATAATATTTAGAATTTGAGGGACATTGATTTTTGACTGAGGGTACAGATCTTTCAAAAAATAAAAAGAAAAACCTCTTTGGTTCAAACATGATAATGAATAATCAGTTATCCACTGTAGCTCAATGGTTTCAGTTTTTGACAAGTTGAAAAAAACCACCCCATTTAAACCAAAGAACACTTGAAAAGCAAATGCTGACTCATTTTCATTTACAGCTACAGCTCTAAGCAGAACAAATGAAACTGAGGAGGTAAGTATAGGCAAATAACTTCAAACTACCCATTAACCACTGCCTAATTTGAGCAGATTTGTTCTCCCTACAGGTGTACAGCTCCTGCTCCCTTACTGACTCTGTCTGGTGACAGCTGAACTCTGCCCCTGCTCAGAAACCTTAAATGAAGCATAGCAAGAAAGGTGCAAGACTTGAGTAAACAGAAAGACAAGACTGAAGCTAAGTACCATGCTTTGCTCAGACCTTTTAAAACATGAATGAATTAAATTCCAATTATTTGCAGCACAAAGCAGGAAGATTAAACTAGCATCTGCAAGCCAATCACAACTCCAAAATAGAAATAGCCATAATGATGCTGCTAGAGGAAACACATTCTAAAGGCGAGAGAGGGGCTACTTTCTCTCAAATCTACAGTATTTGTTTCCAATCAAGCAGTGGTGAGGATCATTTGGAGTCCCATCTGTGCTTCACATTGTCTTGTGGGAATGGAACATGAAGTGTGCTATTAAAGCTTGTAAGTCTTTAAACTCAAGTTTGCTTGCACCAAAGGACCTGGTACATCCTTTGGGTCATTAATGGTTAGAGTTCGCTGCATTTAGATGTCTGATTTGACTGACTCAGAGACATCATTGTTCTGGTGGTACAGCTGGCAGAACTTATGTCTCTTCATTGTCAAAATATCTCCATTTCATGAACCTCACTGATATTTCTGGTGCAACTCTCCATGAGATAAGTGATGATGCTTGAAAGGTCTTTTAGTGCAAGACTTCATCATTCCCAAGAGCTAAGCAATTATGGGTCAAACTAATTCCAACATTTTGGTAGCTCAATTGATAGGCAGCATAAGTGCCATAGTGGGAAAGAGCAAAGCTTTGTAACATGTTAAACATTACAGTCAAGAGCACTTACCAAGTCTGTTAGTGTGGATAGTGGAGGCAGGTGAGAACAGGACTTTGAATGATGCAAATAAATTACTGTCAGAATTTGTAATCTTTGTTTAATTTTAAAGTTTGATTAAAGGTGATTAAAAGGAACCCAGTTACTGAGCCTTCTATAAACCTCAAAAAAAATAAAATTGATCAGTTTGACATAGAATAGGAAAGGAAATTATTATATCAAACAGGACAAATTTTAAAATATCACAGGTTTTGCTGCCTTCTCCAGGATGTAGCCAGAAAACATTTGTGTAATTAAGACAATTTCCCCCCAGTTTCTAATAGACTAAAATTTCCTATGTGAATCATGTGGAACATAGATTTCCCCATATCCTTCAGGCGTTTCATGAGAGAGATATTTACTTCAGATAAATAGTTAGGTCCTAAGGATAAGAAATTCCTTAACATAGAAAAACTTTCAAAGAAAGTTTTTTGGAAAATGGTTATGTTTATGGACAAGTTTTCATTTTGATAAATCAGCATTTTCCAGAAGAATAAAACCAACAAGATGGAAAATTCTCAGTCTGCTCTCGTATGGATGTTTTTGATCTCTGACATTAATCAAGATTAAGAGATACTGTCTTGAAGATGAGGAGATTTCAGAAACGTATAAGTTTTCTTCATGCAGAGAGGGTATGAAACACACTAGTAGTATCTATTATTCTTAGTGAGACTGATACTATTTATCAATTTTGGAAAAGCTTAACTGGCTCAAAGGGTGCTAATAAAGATCATTAATTCCACAATATAATTAATTTCCTCAGGAAACTCTCTCTTCTCTCCAGAACAACTCTGCTAGTCTTGGGCCTGAAAATTGAGACTACATAGCAGCCTTCACGTCAATGCACAAGCAACTTTTGATGCAATAACACAACTTCAGTGATATTTTGAAGTAACAGAAATGCACTTCAGCCAAATGTGATTGTAGGATCATACATCTCAGAGATACTTCAGGTAGCCATCTAATAGCCCAAAGCACAGTCATCTCCATCTCCATCATCTCCATCATCTCCATCTCCATCCCTACCATCCTTATTTCTATCATCTTCATCTCTATCTTCATTTCTCCCTCTCCTTCTCCCTCCTCCTCCCTCTCTCTCCCCCCTTCCCCCAACCTCATCTATATAATCTATATCTATATCTATATCTATATCTATATCTATATCTATATCTATATCTATATCTATCTATATCATCTATACCTGTATCTGTGTCATTTGTATTCGTATCTATTTATACCATCTATATATCTATATCTTATCTATATCTATATCTATATCTATATCTATATCTATATCTATGGTACTGCCTTAGATTTCAAGTAATGGAAAGTTCACAACTTTCTCAGTAAGAAACACCAAGACAGTTAATTTTTTGCTTCCACTAACATAATACTGTAGACATTGTTCCATATGTTGTTTAATGTATGAAGAGAGATGCATTCCATTCCTTTGTGACCTGCATTTCATATCAAGTCTGGAACTTTTGAGACAAGATTTTATTTGCTGGTTCAGCATCCTCATTTCAATACTACTTTGAGTAACTGTCTCTGCAGTGTTTTGTTTCCTCAGAAATACAGTGCAAGTAGTAGAATCATAGAATCATTAAGGTTGGAAAAGACCTCTAAGATCGTCAAGTCCAACTGTGAACCCAGCACCACTGTGACCACTAAACCATGTTGTGAGGTGCCAGGTCTACAAGTTCTTTCAACACCTCCAGGGATGGCAACTCCACCACTTCCCTGGGCAGCCTGTTCCAATGTTTCACGGCTCTTTCAGTAAAGAAATCCAGACCTCCACTTGTACAACTTGGGACTATTTTCTTTCCTCCTATTACTACTGCTCCTGGCCATACTATTTCTGATGAAAGCCATGGATCTGTTGGCCTTCTTGGCTGCTTGGGCACACTGCTGGCTCATGTTCAGCTGATTGTCAACCAGCATCCTCAGATCCTTTCTACCAGGCATCTTTACCTGTTCCACTAGCAGAGTAAAAAGGAGAAACATCTTCAAGGAGATTGACACATTTTTGACAATTTTCCAGTGAAGTCCCTAGACTTCTCCTGTAAACAAAATCTCTCCATTGCTCATCAGGACAGAATGTTTTGGTTTGGCCTGGCCAGATTTCAGCGGCGGTGGGGGAGCTGCAGAGTGGCTTCTGTAAGAAGCTGCTAGAAGCTCCCCAAGATTGATAGAGCCAATGCCAGCCGGCTACAAAGAGGGACCCGCCGCTGGCCAAGGCTGAGCCTATCAGTAAGGTGATAGCAGAGGAACGCCTCTGTGAAAAACATATTTAAGAATGGGAAAAAGAACTGCGCCATAACAGCTGGTACAGAGATGGAGGAGTGAGAGTCTGTGCAGACACCAAGGTCAGTGAAGAAGGAGGAGGGGGGGGGAGGATGAGCTCCAGGCGCCGGAGCAGAAGGAATCCCCTGGGTCTGTGGTGAAGACCATGGTGAAGCGGGTTGTCCCCCTGCAGCCCATGGGCGAGGTGCAGAGGTCCACCGTGAGGATCACCGCGTAGATGTCCACCGAGGACTCCATGCTGTGTGGGTGGATGCCTGAAAGGGGACTGTAGCCCGTGAGAAGCCCGTGTCAGAGCAAGTCGCTGCCGGAGCCTGTAGCCCGTGGAAGAGAGGAATGCCCACGCTGGAGCAGGTTGGCCGGTGGGACTTTTGGGATGCTGCGGGTGGCTCACGCTGGAGCAGTTTCCCCTGAAGGACTGCGCCTCAGACTCACGAGGGGTGGGCTGCCCCTCGTGAGGTGTCTCGCGTTGGGCAGTTTGTGATGAATTGCCCTTCGTGGGACGACTCATGCGGAGAAGAGAGCATGAAGCTTGTCTCCCGTGAGAGGGACCCCACAGTGACCCTGGGGAAGAGTGAAGAGTCCTCCCCCGGAGTGAAGAAGCGGTGGAACCAACGTCGGATGAACTGACCGCAGCCCCCATTCCCTGTCCCCCTGCGCCGCTCGGGGGGAGGAGGTGGAGAAACCGGGATTGATGTTGGGCCCGGGAAGAAGGGAGGGATGGGGGGAAGGTGTTCTGTTTAAGATTTGTTTGCTCTTTCTTACTTCTCACTACTCCTCTCTGATTAGTTCTTTTAATAAATGTACCTAATTTCCCCAAAACTGAGTCTGTTTTGCCCGGGACGGTAAATGAGGGTGATCTCCCTGTCCTTATCTCAAACCCTGAGCCCTTGGAGATATTTTCTCCCCCTGTTCAGCAGTGAAGGGGGGAGTGAGTGAGCGGCTGTGTGGGTACCTGGCGGCCGGCCAGGGTCAACCCACGACAGTCATTTTGGTGGCCCATACGGGGAATGAAACCTGGGAAGGGAGGAATTTGAGATAAGGACAGTAGTGGAGAGAGGTAACGGGCAAAACATGGACTGAGCAATGTTGAAAAGTAAAATGATTTTGGGGAATTTATGTTTTTGTGATTGAGGTGAAGGAACGAGGGGTGGATTGTGTGTAGATTGTTTAGTTTTGTTTGGTGTTGTGATGATTTTTGTTCTGATTTTGGTGTCGGGAGTCTTTGGTTTTTCTGTTTCACTGTTAATGTTGGGTGATGAATATAAATTTTAATAATTCTTAAATATGTGATTCACAGAGGCGAGGGGTGGAATGTTTTGGTTTGGCCTGGCCAGATTTCAGCGGCGGTGGGGGAGCTGCAGAGTGGCTTCTGTAAGAAGCTGCTAGAAGCTCCCCAAGATTGATAGAGCCAATGCCAGCCGGCTACAAAGAGGGACCCGCCGCTGGCCAAGGCTGAGCCTATCAGTAAGGTGATAGCAGAGGAACGCCTCTGTGAAAAACATATTTAAGAATGGGAAAAAGAACTGCGCCATAACAGCTGGTACAGAGATGGAGGAGTGAGAGTCTGTGCAGACACCAAGGTCAGTGAAGAAGGAGGAGGGGGGGGGAGGATGAGCTCCAGGCGCCGGAGCAGAAGGAATCCCCTGGGTCTGTGGTGAAGACCATGGTGAAGCGGGTTGTCCCCCTGCAGCCCATGGGCGAGGTGCAGAGGTCCACCGTGAGGATCACCGCGTAGATGTCCACCGAGGACTCCATGCCGGCCAGGGTCAACCCACGACACAGAAATATCTGCTTTTGAGATTCTTTGTTGTTTGGAAACCTGGTTCTTTGATGATACAGGAGGCTGGTTTAAGTGAACAACTTCAAGATTTCCAAGTTACTTCCATACTAGTAAACTAAACTCATGAGGGCTTGAGCGCAAGTTTTCCCATTACCATACTCATACCTTAACTGCTGACTTGATCTCTTGCCCATTTCCGATCCACACTCATGAACACTCCCCCATACAGTGCCCAGGCACGTCATTGGCCTGAAGCTGCTTCTGACAGTGTGTGTGAGACCCATCAGCTTAGGAAATTCAGGCTTACACATGTGAACTTTACCAAGACGCTTAAATGCTGGAGAACAGGCACTGTGCCATTTTATTTACTAATAGAGATGCACAGATTTCAAGACCAGGAATAATCCAGTTAGATTAACCAAGAAAAATGTCTGGTTGCCGTAGCATGTACGTTCTTGCAGCAGTTGTTCAGGTTCTGCACTATCCTATGTAGCCAGTTAGAAGAGACGGGTGCCTCAGAGGGGTGTGCCAAACACATAGTGTGAGCCATAGCTGGGTTAGCAGCTGTTAACATCAGGTTTAACTTAGACTACCAAATCACATTTCTAAGGTTAAGCAATGTGAATAGCAGCTGTAGTTAGGGAAGGGGAAAATCAAAACATATCAATAGACTTCAGTGTGAGTGTTTCTAGCCCTGGTTCGGACCCAGACTGGCATGTTAGTTTTGAATTCTTCCATGAACAGAGATATTTCACAATAGATAAACCTATTATTATGTGGATGCAATGCAGAGGACCTTCCACACAGAAGTCCTGCCAACACTCTTATTATACCTGAGCAATACCAACTCAGATTCTTTCCCTCACATCAACTTTTAAAGTTGATACGCTTCATGGGGAAAGAAAGCAAGTCTCTCAGGTAACCAACTCCCAAAGCACTTAGGTCTTTATAGGTTAAAACCAACACCTTGAACTCAGCCCAGAAATTTATTGGCAGCCATTGCAGATTCTGGAGACTGGGTTTTTTTATGTCCTCTCTGCATGATGCTCCACTTAATAAACAGGTGGTTGAATTGTGCACACTAGATTCAGTTGCCAAATGGCCTCAAGATGTAGCCTCACACGGAGTGCATTAAAGTAATCTAACCTTGTGGTAAGAAAAGTATGGATAACTTGAGCAGGGACCACATGTGACAGGAAAGGTTGTGCTCTTCTTGCCAAACACGCCAGGAAGAAAAAAAAGTCTTGGCTCGCTGTGTCTGCTACCAGGATCGACAAACGGCCCAAGATCTTCTATGAGCTTCAGGACTTGAATGCTCAATGGGAAGCTGGACATAAGTTGTGAAATAAGGTGCTTGGATAGTCCAGTGTTCTGAAGCAGGAGGCTGGAAATTATGTGACAGATTCACTTAAATTGAATAATGGAAGTTTTCATGATTAAATGTAAAATGAACAATGTAACCTGTAATACAGACCTTGTGTTATTTATTCTGATACTAAATGTAATTTTATGCTGTTCCTACAATTTCCATGTGGAATGTGCTTACTATTTTGAATTCATAAGAGCATAAGTTGATCACAGAAGTTGGAACACGAGGTTTGAGAGAACATATGTAGGCTGCTGAGGATCAGGAGAATGATGGTGTCAAGTGTGGCATTACAGCACTAATAGGCCACTCCTGTCAAATCAGTCAGAAATGAAATAGTTGAAAATGTAGACACCTTAACTGTCATTTGCATTCTGCAGAAGAGTTTGAGGGAACTGTGTTGGCAACCAACATCACATTGCTACGTTTCTTCAACATTTTCTCCACTGCCTAAAATCTGAAATCAGTACCTTAACAAAGGTATTGATCTAGTACAAAGGTCTAGAGTGGTGACAGAAATTAAAATTCTCCAGCAAACCATTTTAGATAGAGAATCGTGAGATATCTAAACCCTAGATTATCATAAAGTTGTGAATCTACTAATTGTCAACATTAACGAAGAGCAAAAACACAATCAGTGGAGACCTCACTTCATCTTGCTCAAAAATTTGACAATTTTTTGCAAATTCTGCTGCATCTCATTCTCAGCTTTCACTGGATTCTGGCCATCCTAGTTAAATAAGGGTGCAAAAATAAACAGACTTCCACCAACACAAGTTTAAAGTGTCCCAGATTTTGTGTTATCATTGCAACATTTTTATTTTGTGTCACTTTCTTAAGGTTGTATCGGTTGTTTTTAGGGACACAAGCAGTTTTTCAAAACCTCATTAAAAAAGACCTTCCTTATTCCCAACTCAGAGGGAATATTTGCTAGAGCATCTACACAATGTAGGAACTTACATTTTGTGTGCCTATGTCCTCTAAGTATCCAGACGCTTATGCCCTATTTTCTTTACTCCTGTGCTTTGTATAGTGTGTACTCTAGAAAATAGATGTGCAATATATAACCTCTACTGAGAGCCTATACTGAAAAGAAAGGCTATTGTAAAAATAAACAAAAGAAAAGCTATTGCAAAAAGGCTATTGCAAAAATAAACACATGAAGTCCTAGTAAGTTACTTATACTGTCGATTAACTGGTTATAGTCAAAAGGAAAATGAAGAGTGGCTGATGCAGATGTCCGTGGTTTCCCAAGAAACTACTTATCCAAGGAACCTGTATAGGTGCTAGAGGTATATTTCCTCCACTACTCCTGAGAAAGCTTCTCCTTTGAAAGACAGTTATTTTCAGACTGCTGAAGGACTGTTCAACCTCTGTACCTGATCCTGATGAGGAGCGGGGCAGACATTGCCATCAAGGGGGCTAACTACAGGGTACTTTGATAAACTCAATTTATTCTTTTATTGCTTTAAACATTGTAGTGAAAACAGGATTTGCATGTCATTTTTATTATAATTTGGTTTCCTGTTCAGGCTAAAATAGCTTTTGTAACTGCAGTTTATCCACTCGTGAACTAGAACAACGTCTTGTAAAACTGTGCTGGGTTTACGCTAGTTTCCCTTATTTGAAACATATGGAGGAGCTTATGGTTGTGATCTAAGATGAATACTGTTATAGGCTGGGTTAAATCTGGTTGGAACTGCTGGGTGTGACCGTCACTCTTCATTTAAGACAGTAGAAACAGGCTCATTTATGATGTGATACCAGTATTCAAACTGAAACAAAGGCACACCCAACACCACTAAGGAATTTGAACTATCTTGGAGGAAGACTTTTTGCTGACTGTTTTTTAGAATAATATGTGTGTACATGTATCTGTGTGTCAAAGAGAGAGAGAGAGAGACAATCAAAGTGCAGAGAAGATCACATTATGAAACCTTTAACGGCAAAACTAGGACGAAAGATCTTCTTCCGTTTCTTACCTGTCATATCTGATTTCCCTCCTCCGCGGATCCTCTCTGCTCCTCTGGGCTTGATTAGATATCTACTTTTGCTATTGAAGCTATTTATATGACTGTGTTCTCAGGCATATCTGTATACTAGTTTATTTTAACAAAAAAAATGAGGTATTTCTTTACCTTTCCCCCTCACTTTCAAAACCGAATAATTTCCCTAGTTGAGAGCATCACCACAGAAACAGTTGCACTGGCACAAAGGGAATTTGCACTAAGGGCAGAGAGAGGGCAGAGGAGTGGATGAGCTGCCGCAGTCAGGAAGGATTAGGTTGGAAACCCTAGCCTAAAGGAATTGTAACTAGATGCAACTAGATACAGCTTTGGGGTAAAGCTGATTTTTGAAAAAACTGAGGAGTTGAATTGGATGATTCAGTCCTTTTAGCTGCCCTGGTAGCCTCCAGAAGCACTGAGAAGAAGAAACTCTTGCTTATTGTCTGTTCTTGGAGGTAGCTAAGTCTGATTTGTTCATACTGTCATATCCTGCTTCAGGTACACCTGGTTTCCTCCTGCTTTTCCTTTCCACACTGGTGGAACATAATGGATGTGTTTAAGAAACGGCTGGATGTGACACTTCAGGAGATAGTTTAGTGTTAGGGTGGTGTAGGGCTGTAGGTTGGACTCGATGACCTTGAAGGTCCTTTCCAACCTTTTAATTCTATGATTCTATGATTCTATGATTCTATTTGTTATTGGACTATTCACAAGAAGCCTGTGTGCTCACTCACAGGTCTGTATTGCAGAATGGACTTGTTTCAGATGATTGTTTAGGGATCTGACACTCTGGGTTTGCATTGTCTGTAAACATTCTGGAGAAAAATACTGTCCCAAGTAATTATGTAGAACTACAGACAGCTTCAAAACTGCATGTTCATCCATACCATGGGACAAACGGTTTGAAATATGTCTCAGAAAATAATATTAATGGAGTAGAACAAATATATTTGGATATCACAGTGTGAGATGGTATGGTATGATTAGCTACACTGACTCAACAAACATACAGCAATTTGATTGTATTTATTTTCAGTCACCAGTCCTGATAGGTTCAAGAGCCTTTACTATTGTCTGTTTACCCACTCAGATCAAACCTGATTCAACAATCTTGTTCACAGATATTACAGATAGAGCAGGGTCCCAAAGTTTTAGCTGTAAAATATCTTTCACCGTCCTATAATTTCAGGTCCAAGTTCTTTCTACCTCAACAATAGGCTGCAGGACTTAAAACCAGACTCAGGGCACAGAAACCCACTAGTGGTTCCCGTCACCACACCCAGAGATAATATAATATTCTTTAGCTTCCCTCAGTTTCCTCTCCTCATATGTATAAGAACTGCATTACTCTTTTTCTTTCAATGTTATTTTGGGAATTTGAGCTCAGCTGTTCATCTTTTACAACTCACAAGCCATTCACAGAATTACTTCTTCCTTAGTCTGTAAATATAATTTCCTTATACTGAAAACCATTTGAGCTGGCTGCAGCTGACAACAGAATTGAAGTTATTCAATGCAGCTGAATTATTCTCTTTGTTATTAAACATTTTTTCCTGTCTAGGTAATCTCTAAATACAATATATAACAGTTCTGTTTTCCTCCAGTTAATCAATAAAAACACTAAGTAACAAATTTCCATGAGTTAAAGCTTGTAGGACTGCATCAGAGATGTCTCACAAGTGATTCCTTGTTCACAATTCCATATGGCTCCTTAGCCAGTGTTTCATTTAACAAAGCAATACTCTGAATCTTCAACATATATGTTTCCTGGTTAAAGTAAAAAAAAAGAAAGCTGATCTAGTAGCCTACAGAAAGCTATAATTTCAGCATTACTATTACTGAAATGTTTGATTTCGTCAAAGATATGAAAGTACAGATATAATATAAAAACCAGACACAATCTGTTATAGTTTTTGTTCTGATATTCGTTTTATTGTTCTTTAATTCCTAATTAAAGAAATTACGAATGACCCACTGTATTATTTTGCCAGGGACTAATGCCAAAGCTGACATTCTTATTGGTAACTTTTGCAATGTTACCACAGTTGTAGCGTTCTTTTACACCTCTGCAATTTCTTCAGTGTTTCAGACAGCTCATGTGCTTCCTCTCTTCCCACTTGCAGATGCAGGAATCCTCACTGACTGATTTAACAGCCTCCTGCTTTGCTGTAGAAATAGAAATATTTCCAGAACTGCCCTTTGATAAGAATGTGTCCTCCAGCTCTGTTCTGAATAAAAAGCAGAAATATCCATTGAACACTGCTTCCATTGTGTCATTAGTAGCAGTTGGAATAATATTTCCAACTACGTAATGTCATGGACACTCACAGGTTTTCTTTGGTGCTATTACACTTCTCTCTTTGGCAAAGTGTTCCTCCTTGAATACTTTGGCACCTTTCATAATTTTTGTCACAATTCCTTGCCTAATGCTATGCTTTGCTACTGGTTTTCATTCTATTCCCCTTTCTTCCAAATGAATTTTAATTTTTGTATTTACTGTCATTTGTCCCTCCATTAGATTATTTTACTTTATCACCATAAACATCTTAAAATTCTAGGGCTATGAATCCAGGATAAGTGAGAGAAAACTTTTTTAAATGGTTCCTGATGAACATTCCTTTACGAGTATTGTTTTCTACAGGTGATTTATATTCCTCATTCTTGTCAACTTTACGAAATTAACTCTACTGAAACACTAGTCTGTATTCATATCCTAAATTAAAGAAATCATGAACATTTGATTCAAAGCAATATTAGATTTGACCTCTACAATGACTTGCTTGGTTTATGTCTAGGTGAGAACTAGGTAATTCCCTTTTGTTGGCTGCAAGATTTTTTGAATTTTTGTATCTTGCTTTCAAAAACTCTGTTTCAAACAGATACTATGAGGTTTCCAGTTACAGCACTGAAGTTCTCCAGGATGCTTACATATTTTTTGTCATGTGATAGATCATGAACAAACCAATCATTCAGTTTCCAGTGTGAATTGCATACTACACACTGTGATTTCTCTGTAAGGCCATGGATTTTGTAGCATGTAGGACTATTTTTATACGTGGCATAAAAAGATGTGGGTGGAGATCATCACCTCCTTTTTCCTTTTGCTCACTAATCCATTTTAAGTACAATATAACTCTTAGGGCTACCCTGAGTCTGAGTTTCCTAGGCATTTCTTCCTTCTTATTCCAGAAAGTTTTCTTCAAGCAGAATTGGGGTTATACATTTGTTCAGGATTTCACTATGGCTGGTAGCCCTAACTAGCTGCATATCTCCAACTCAGGCACTATGGCTGAGACAGTTGGAGTTGTTCAGTCTGCAGAAAAGAAGACTCTGAGGAGACCTTATTGTGGCCTTCCAGTATCTCAAGGGGGCTACAAGAAAGCTCGTGAGGGGCTTTTTAGGATGTTGGGTGGTGATAGGACTAGAGGGCATGGATTGAAGCTAGAGATGGATCGGTTCAGATTGGACGTTAGGAAGAAGTTCTTCACCATGAGGGTGGTGAGACACTGGCACAGGTTGCCCAGAGAGGTGGTGGAAGACCCATCCCCGGAAGATTTTAAGGCCAGGCTGGATGGGGCTCTGGGCAACCTGATCTAGTGGGAGATGTCCCTGCCCATGGCAGAAGGTTGGAACTAGATGATCTTTAAGATCCCTTCCAACTCTGACAATTCTGTAGTTCTATGATTCTATGAAATACATGTGGGGCTGTTTGTTGGTGCCTTTGTTTACAGGAAGCCATTCAGTTTAATGGCTCCACAGTCATGCCACAGCAGTATAGTAGGTCCAGGGCTTCTAGGAAGCATCCGACTTTCCCAAACATCCTGTGTCTGCATTGTCCTGAAATATCAAAGTGAGAACATTACAAAAGGCAATTTTTAATTAGACCAAAGTATCTTCACCTCTGACCATAGAGGAAGTCTATGGAAAAGAGCAACACAAAATGCCTTCTCCCCAGAAAGTCTCCCTTGCTTTTGGCCATTAGAGAATTAGGAGTGTTCCTATTTTTGAAATACAATTAAAAATAACTCCTACAGCACACATAATTTTATTTATTCATGTAAATTTCACATAGAACAGGATTTTATACTCTCTCATCTGATTTTTATCCTATGTTTGTTATTTAACGTGTGATTACTGTTGCATATCTCTGATTCTGTCACTTTATTTTTATTTTTTTTTTTTATTTTCCTTAGTTTGTCCATAGGTTTTGGTGGATGAGGGACCAGACCTAAATTCAAGGTGTGAGTGCACTGGACATTTATTCAGTCACATATCAAAGATCAATGTTTTGTCTTGTTACAGGTTCATTTTCAATAAATTGTGGTTTGATCCCCCTCTCACTTTAGCTCTTGATTTGATGTTCTCCTGACTCATCTGCAAAGCACATCCTCTCCATTTTTCTCCTTTCCTCCTATGCACATGGATCTTCTATGTTCTTTCCATAACCAGCTTTGCTTTTAGCTCTAATAACATCAGTGCTGAGACAGAGATAAAAGCATTGGCTGAACCTGGTTGACTCCAACAAGAGTCTTTCACACTAGTTGAGCTTTCTAGAAGCAGGATGCAGAGACACTCAGGCTGGATCTAAAGAGAAGTAACACAAATCCAGCAAAGTTTTCTCTCTGGGCTTTGAGCCACAACTCTTTGTAATGAGATCCCCTTCGCTCAGGAGAAACCACTACCCAAGAAGCCTGATGCAGTATAGTCATTCTGATGTGACTGTTGCCAAAATACAGCAGTAAGCTTTGCATTCAGGTTTTGAAGTATTTTACATTAATTCTCACCCTAGTGATTTTGGCTTACCCATCATCAAGACCACCATAGAGAAATAGTGACTGGTAATTGAAATATGTGCCTGGAAAGCCTTGCATTATTAACCTCATGTGTTCTGGGCAAATTCCAGGTCAGATAATTACATTCCACCCACCATAAATTCTCCCTGTGATTCCATGTGGATATGTGTTATGGGACTAAATCAGGCTGCTGATTTAGGTGATTATTTTCTTAAAACTTCAAATGGATGAAAGTGATTATGTAGATTATTCACAACTTCCATGACTTGGTATGAGGTTATATACATCCCATGCAATTCAGATCAAAGGCACTTAAAAACCAATAAAAATAGACAGGTATTATTCTGACAAAACAGTTTCATTGATTCTGTAAGAGAAATTTTGTTTCTTCTTTCCTATTTTTTTTTTCCCTGCAGAAAAAAATCTCAAACTAGCTCTGTCAGTAACAATCTACCCTGTAACTTATAGTGGGTTTCCAGTTCTCAGGGACTTGTGCTGACTCTCAGCTGTTGCTTAATGAGATTATCATTTATTCTGTTTGGATATCAACATTAAAGTGTTGAATGAGATTATCATTTATTCTGTTTGGATATTAACATTAAAATGTTGTGGTTTTTTTCATAACAGCTTTGCGTATGTTCCAGATTAAAATTCCTGTGTTGCCCAGTAAAAATAGTTGGCCATGCGCCCACTTTTTCAAGTAAATTTTTGGTTTACTATTTTTTAAATTTGGATTTCTAATTATAGTTAGCTCTTTGTAAATAGTTCAGCAGAGCTGGAGAGAATGTTAGGTTCTGCATTTCTGAACCTTTCCTCCCTAATAAGTAACTGTAACCTGGCTCTGACACACCTCAGCTATCCAAATTCCTCCTAAATCCAATATATTTTTGTAATTTCCCCTTCTTTGTTCTGGAGACTTTGGTTTTCTCCCTGAACTTTCTAAGAGGAAACATCCCTCTTACCTTTGACCCTGGCAGCAAACCTTCATCCCTTCTGTTCACTTGCCTCCCAACAAACCAGTTGGTGTCTTCAGATGGACCTGCAGGCCATCAGCTGGAGAGCTGCAGGTACTATGTCATCAGAGAGCTATTCTTTGATGATGTGGTCAGCCTTCCTACGGTTTCTAGTAAGTCAGTCTTGGCAGGTTCATCTTGCCCATGCGCCAGCTCATACAGCTGTAATTATAATTGAATCCACAAAGTTAGATTTTGTCTTCCAAGTCCATATATCAGCCGAAGTTACTGCAGTTTTCTGCTACTTAAGCATATTTAATTTACAAACTACTGTGCACATTATATTTCCAGTGGCTTTTGAGATGTGTGGAAGGGTGTGTGTTTGAATCAGAGGTATAAAAAAACTTCACAAAAAAAGAGAAAAAAAATAATTGTGAGAGGTCAGACAGTATGGGAGGGCATAAATGCCTTATGCTATAATATTTCAAATGAGCACACCACCATTCACAAGAGCACAGCTAAAACTGGGTGAAAGTCTTTGAGATTGTCAAGGCAAATATCTCTGTAAAATTCCAGTTCATGAAAACCGAGAGGTGATACTGGTGTGAAAGCAGAATAACATGGGGTGATGAATCACATCTTCAGGCTTTTCTTAGGTGGACAAATGTTTTTTGGTGACCAGCAGAGAACTCTAACAAGCCCAGAAATTACTTTTTGCAGGTGTAACTGCTTTCAAGGTTTAAACTGAGATGTCTATTAAACATAGTCATACATCACTCATAGTCTTCATTAGACTGTGAGGGAGCAAGACTTGTTGCTGGTCGGTAACCTTCTCAAGCAAGCCAGCCGCATGATTTCTTGCCAGCCTCTTTTATGATCACAATTCTTCAATGTGCTGTAAACAAATTGACCTTTTATGGGAAATATTTTTTGCAGTATTCAAAAATCAGCTAACTGGTATCAGTTTATGATTCCACACTCTTGTTTTTCAAAATGCTACTCAAATTATGCACAGATATAAAGAAAAAAAATTATGTGTATATTTTTTTTCAAGTTATCTGTTGTCCCTGCCATTTCCTTAAATTTTGTTTTTTATCATGATGTGTTCTCCAGAATTATCCAGGTGAGGGACTTTCCTTTCATAAATGTCTAGGTTTTATTGTTTTCCAGAGTAACCAGAAACAATAAGTCAAAAAACAGATTTTGAGAGAAAATTATTTGGAAGGGGAGAGGACAGAGAACAGGAGTAAAAGAAGATATAGATAAAAATAGCCAGCAAAAATCTTTCATGTGCAAAATTGAGAATATTTTATTTCAGGTATTTTGATATGTCCTCTCGCTGCAGCCAATGTCCTTCAAATTCCTGTCTGCTTCTATACATTGCACACATACCCTGGCTATTATTTCTTATGTCTTGTGCCTGCAGATTCTGGTAAGACACAGTGTTATAGTTCCTCACGAAAAATGTAGTACAACTAAGGATGAACTTGAAATTTAACTAAAATATAAGTTTAAGTAAGTCTAACAGAGGAAAAGTGGGTATCAAAAACAATCATAAGAGGATTTTGGAATCCCTCTTTTTTTCCTATTGATGATTTCTTGTTGAAAGTATTCTCTCACTAACCTAACTGCTAATAGAAAGAGTGACAGAAATAGTCACATTTCTTAAGGAATTTCTTAAGGAAACTACTGTGCAGAATACTGACAACACATTTCAGAAATTAGATCCTTTCTTTTAGCAAAGGTAACAAACCATGAATATCTTTATTACTGTCAAGTATACATTGGTGGGATAAGAGAGCTAGCATGTTGTGTGGAAAAACTAAAATGACAAAAGGGGTTTTCTGTCTATAAAAATGGGAAATTAATAAACAGCTACAATGTGAGACATGTAGCTGGACTCGAATTAATGATTTCACAGGAAGTCAGAGTGAGTTTACTTAGAATAACCTACCAGCTTCTGGTATTCCATAAATAAAAATATTTTAAACTGCATACTAATTAATAGATCAGATATGGCCCACAAAGTTGCATTTGAAGTTACTTGGAAAGTAATTTCATGATAATGTAGTTGCTTGTCAGAAACTGGTTTAGGCAAAATCAGAGACACTGGTACAGGTTACTGATACAACTGGGAGATGAGAAAAATAAAATATCCTGAGCTTCTTCCCTTTCCTAAGTCAGCATCTCAAAATCTTGAAGAAATCTTTGGCACAGGTTCTAGAGAGAGTTGTTGAATTGGTGTGTCATTATGATGTAAATTTACAAGTCTAATAATAGATATAGAATCACAGAATCTTAGAAATGTCAGGGTTGAAAGGGACCTTAAAGACCATCTAGTTTCAACCTCCCTGCCATGGGCCGGGACATCTCCCACTAGATCAGGCAGCCCAGAGCCCCATCCAGCCTGACCTTGAAAAATTCCAGGGATGGGTCTTCCACCACCTCTCTGGGCAACCTGTGCCAGTGTCTCACCACCCTCATGGTGAAGAACTTCTTCCTAACGTCCAATCTGAACTGACCCATCTCTAGCTTTAATCCATTCCCCCTAGTCCTATCACTATTCAACATCTTAAAAAGCCCCTCACCAGCTTTCTTGTAGAAGAAAAAAATAATGTTGAGTTTAAGAACTGAGGCACGCAGAGGGCTGGAGCCTCTGCTTGTACATCTGAGTAGCATAACATGGAGGCACGAAGCTATTGGGATTTCCTGTCATCCTTTACTCTCTCACGCTTAATCTCCTCCAGTGTTCTAATTTTGACATGTCTGATTCTAGTACGTTCTTCTGATCAGCCTGAAGGACCATGACACTACTCAAATTTTAAAACAGTAACCTCAGGCACGTTTTCCTCTCACAGAATCACAGAATCACAGAATGTTAAAGGTTGGAAGGGACCTCAAAGATCTCACATCACTCCCTGCATATTACACTGTTCCTTCGCATATTCTTCATGCTGCAAATTCATGAGTGCTTTTGGATGAAAGTCCCACTGAGCCTGGGGGTCTCCTTCAGTGTGAACAGCAGTTCCAAAGTGTCCTGTTGAACACCTCAGCCTTGGAAAAGAGACTGGCTTGGGAGTGAAAATCTCAGTCTAAATATTTCGCTTACTAAGTTCTCTCAGAAAACATATGCTTGTAAGCACTCAGTCTCAACCATCAGCAAAAGATCATCTTTTCACGTTACAGACTAGCAACAGCTTGTGAATATCTCTGCAGAGTGATTAATTTCATTAAATTTTCATCATCATTTTTATGTATGATATGATTCTCTATTGTCATAATTTCTTCCATTCCATATGATGCTACAGTTGTGCAGATTTTAGTAAATTCACAGTTTTAGAGCAAATACAAGTACATTTCAAATATAACAAGGGTAAATGTAGAGTCTTGCATCTGGGTAGGAACAACCCCAGGTTCCAGTATAAGTTGGGGAATGACTTATTAGAGAGCAGTGTAGGGGAAAGGGACCTGGGAGTCTTGGTGGACAGCAGGATGACCATGAGCCAGCACTGTGCCCTTGTGGCCAGGAAGGCCAATGGCATCCTGGGGTGTATTAGAAGAGGGGTGGTTAGTAGGTCAAGAGAGGTTCTCCTTCCCCTCTACTCTGCCCTGGTGAGACCCCATCTGGAATATTGTGTCCAGTTCTGGGCCCCTCAGTTTAAGAAGGACAGGGAAGTGCTGGAGAGAGTCCAGCACAGGGCAACTAAGATGATTAAGGGAGTGGAGCATCTCCCTTATGAGAAAAGACTGAGGGAGCTGGGGCTCTTTAGTTTGGAGGAGACTGAGGGGTGACCTCATTAATGTTTACAAATATATCAAGGGTGAGTGTCAGGAGGATGGAGTCAGGCTCTTCTTGGTGACAACCACTGATGGGACAAGGGGTAATGGGCTGAAACTGGAACATAAGAGGTTCCGCTTAAAGTCGAGAAGAAACTTCTTCTCAGTGAGGGTGACAGAGCCCTGGAACAGGCTGCCCAGAGAGGTTGTGGAGTCTCCTTCTCTGGAGACATTCAAGACCTGCCTGGACATGTTCCTGTGTAGCATTATCTAGGCATTCCTGCTCTGGCAGGGGGATTGGACTTGATGATTTTTCGAGGTCCCTTCCAATCCCTAACATTCTATGATTCTATGATTCTATGATTTCAGATCATAAAAGTTTTTTATCTATTCTGTTTTAGACTCTCATTCAACTGTGGCAGATACCAAGCTGTTCTTTTGAAGATTTTTCTTTAACATGAGTATGACTGACTGACTCTAGTTTTGTAACAGATGAAGTGCACTTATAAACCTCAATACCTGAGCAACTGTAATGTCTTAGCAATTTTGTAATGAAATTCATATGGAATTTAGCAACCCAAGCCAGATTTGTGTCAGAATCTTTAACATGTTCCAGTTGCATGAAATACTAATTAAAGGCACTCATTGTTAACTGATATAAATAGTCCCCACTTAGCCCATTATAGGTATAGGTTGTAAAACAAACAATTATGTGACAGATGATACATGTTAACACAGAGAAATTCTGTAGTGACGTTTCTGTAACACTGTAACCTCTTCAACCACCATGTGTTCCACATTACAGGCTAAAGGGGTGCTGATTGCAAAGGTGACGTACTTTCCAGTTTGTGACTTTTCTTCTAAGAATAGAAATGCCTTAGAGCACCTCAGAATGATTTACATTACAAATTTAGTTCAGGCAATGAAATCATTAATGCAAGCTTGATTTTAACTGCTACATGTGTTTGCTGTTCCATGCGCTAGTGCCAAGCAGTTGACTGTGCCTACCTACCAAACAGTACCCTACCTAGAAACTGCCTTGGTAATCCAAGCAAACGGTTGTTTCCTATTTAGCATTTCTTTAATCCAATACCCATTTTCCCATCACTCTCTACAATGAATAAAATGAGTTGGACCAAACAGGAAACTGACTTTGGAACGTATATTTCTTTCTCTTTTTTTTTTTTTTTTTGAAAAATATGTCATCAAAACTCCAAGCTAATCATGGGATAGAAGCAATCTCCTGGCGTTTGGATAAGATACACAGATTATTCAATTAGTAAAAAATGGTGTCTGCCTTTCCACTAGCCAACATATTCCTGTAACATTAGAAGCAGGTGGCCTCCTTACTCAAAGCAAAAACATGCAGAAATTGCCTAGTGCGCTTGCCCTGCCAAAAAAATCTGTATTTTTGCATCTGTGAATGTACGATCCTGTGTTTAACCCTTGCAATTGCAGAGTTTCTAAAGCAACGGAAGAAGAAATGATCAACGTACATGTGTCTTTAGAGAGACAGCCAATGAAGAAAAGGTGAATGAGATCTATGGGCTGTACCACGAGTTATTTCAGCTATGATTTTTCAAAAAGGACTTCTGAAGATTGGTGCATGGTAACTGATTTTTTTTTTTTTATTTAAAAAAAAGCAGGTCACATATACTCATGCAAGCGTTTGTTTAGGACTCAGAAAACGCCATTTTTGAGATCTATTTCTAAAACATTTTGGCTTTTCTTAGGAAGACAAAACTACTTGTTAGCAGATATCTGTCTCCAAAACACTTTCTCAAAGATTTATTTTTCGCCATGACCAAACCCAACTGAGCTATAGCATATACAAGACAAAACTGAAATTTTGCTAGTATTATAATGATTCATTTACTGTAGAAAGCAAAAGGGTAAAAGCACAAGAGAAAGTATGATGCAAAACTTTTATGCGAAGGGAAAAATCCTTGTCTTACATCACACCTAGAAACTGACCTGAACAGAAGCCCCTGAGCTGAACAGACTTGTCCTTGGAGGCACTTTTTATCTAGGTTGGGATCCAAATTTTTTGGCTTAAAGCTACGTTCTGATAAGAGTGTGGAAAGTCCTTTGCAACACCTCACCCACACAGTGGTTTGAGGCTTTTCCAAGTCCCCTGGACTGTCGTCTCTGATGGTACAGGCTCCACCAACTCAGTTCAAGGAGAGACGAAAAAATAACATCTGATTTCATGTCCCAGAAATCAAAAGTAAGATACATTTAGGCAAAGCCTGTGAAAGAAATGAAGTATCAAAACATAAAGTCAATACATAAAGACATTACTATCCAAAGCACTCTGGAAAAAATGTAAATAACTCTGATATCGAAAGAAAAGGAAGGAAGGAAGGAAGGAGGGAAAGAAAGAAAGAAAGAAAGAAAGAAAGAAAGAAAGAAAGAAAGAAAGAAAGAAAGAAAGAAAGAAAGAAAGAAAGAAAGAAAGAAAGAAAGAAAGAAAGAAAGAAAGAAAGAAAGAAAGAAAGAAAGAAAGAAAGAAAGAAAGAAAGAAAGAAAGAAAGAAAGAAAGAAAGAGGGAAAGAGAAAGAGACAAAGAGGGAAAGAAAGAAAGAGAGAAAGAGAGAAAGAAAGAGAGAAAGAGAGAAAGAGAGAAAGAAAGAAAGAAAGAAAGAAAGAAAGAAAGAAAGAAAGAAAGAAAGAAAGAAAGAAAGAAAGAAAGAAAGAAAGAGAGAAAGAAAGAAAAGAAGAGAGAGAAAGATAGAGAGAAAGAAAGAGAAAGAAAGAGAGAGAAAGAAAGAGAAAGAAAGAGAGAAAGAATAGAAGTAACACTGTTAATTCCATTTTAACCCGGACTTAATCTTGTCAATCTCAACAGACCTACCTGAAATTTTACCTAACAGTCAGTGGTCTTATCCCAGAATGCACATTTGTTTCTGGAACATTTGAAGCCATTTGGATAGGACATTTGGATGATATTATTATCCAAAAATGGGGATGTTCTCACTCTTTGGACTTTTTCCTAAGTCTTTTTTTGGTTTTTAGAACACAAAAATGATTTACCCTAGAAATGTCAAACTTGATTCAATGCTTGCCTGGCGAAGAGACATGCCTTTGGAGCCTATTAGAGGGCTTAGGTGGGTAATTGTAAAGTTATTGTTAGTTTTTTCCACACTCATGGCATACAGTATATGGCCAGCTCGTGTTAATGAATACCTGTTTGGTACATGTGTGGTTTATAAAGGTTTGATTCAAAGCCCACAGAAGTCAATGAAAAGATTTCTCTGGCTATAAACAGGCTTGGAGTCAGGCTGTAAATGTAGATGACAGGATGGAAGAGAATTTGTCATGGGAAAAGTAGAGTGGAAGAATCACATCTCCTGCAATCCTTAGGAAGACACCTATTGTCTGTAGACATCATGTACTATAGGGGCCAAAGGATAGAAAAGGGAAGTCTTAGAGTCAAAATGTGGTTAAGAAATTTGTTGGAATAGTAACAGCTAATGCTAATTAAACATGCTTGGCCTCCTGAACAAACAGAAAAGGAAGAATAAAATAAAAAAAAGTAAAAGGAGAAAAAGAAAGTACCTAATGTTTATGAAGGCTTATCCTTGCATGACTAATATATAGTTGTACAATTGCTCTTGAAGAATATATATGCATTTTCTATGCTGAATTTATTCTACATGAGAGTGCATGTTGGTGTGGAGACTGTCAGATAACTGCAACACCCAGCTGTGGAAGGAAATCAGCCACAGCAGCAGGTCACCCTCCAGTGCAGCTGCCTGCCTAGCCCAGCCTCATCCTGCAATACAGCACCAGAGCCCCTGGGAGCCCCTGTCATCACCTGCCTGAGAAATATTCCCAGGGTCTTCTTCCTTCAGCCCTCCCAGGCATTCTTATGTATCTCATGGGTCCTGGCAGCATGAAGATTTTGGTAGGCAGCTGGAAGGGTCAGCAAGGTTGCATGCCCACTACTGAAAACATGCATTTGCTCTTCTTCCAGGAACTAGGCAAAAGGCTGCCAGATAGGCTGTGAAAATTCTCCACAGGAAAGTAAAGATCCTTCACAACCCCTCTGCTTTTGTGCAAAACAGGAACACTTTTGCACAGAGACGATGTATAAAGTCTAGCTTTTTGTATACCTGCCAAAAAGTACACATCTTTACTCAATGCTTACCACCTACAAATGATCTCCAATACCTCCCACTATGTTACATTTCTTTATTTGCTTATTCCCGCTCCCATTTTGAATGTCTCTTTTAAGGTGGCAAGACACAATGATTTGCCTGAGCAAATTTTTGTTTTTCTGTGGGAGTGTGAAGTTCAGCAGTAGCTAACTGGTATCTTGCCACTCAAAGTTGAAAGTTCAACAGCCACCTGTGTCACATCTCTCCCTTTTTGGATCAAAAGTGTGTTATTGGAAAGGTGTGTTTGCTTTTTCTTTTTTGGTCATCCACTAAAAATGGATGACAGCGCTGTCTGTGAGAAACTTATTTCCTAGTGTAGTGAAGTAGTCAGCTGGCAGCCAGCTGGCATGAAGCCATCAGGAGGTCGAAGGCCATTGGGCAACTGTGTGGGATTTGTTTCTCACTCTATGTGTTTAGTTTTAAAATCATTTATTTCTGGAGCAAGTCACAGATATGGAAAGGGTTTTACCTAGGGGACGGTTGTTTCACCATCCAGTTGAAACCACAAACAGACAGAAAGCTGGTCACTGGCCAAAGTGAAAGGCCAAAGGCAAATTGTCCCATATTTATCCTTTACTGGGTCAAAACTCAAAAGCTGGACCCTGACGGCAGTTCATAAATATTTCACTGCTCCAATCAACAAATAAAATAGAAGGACATTGCATGTCAAGAAACTTGTTGACTCTTGCAGAGCAGAGAGCCAGCTGCATGAGCACCACTTTTGCCATGTCTCAGAACTGAAAGACCAGAGTCAAATGGTGCCAAATTTGTTACTGGTTTCACTAAAACAACACAGTAATCATGTTTATGTTTTGATCTTGCTGTGGTGTTGCCTGTGATCCTCACTGGCCATGTGATCCTGATATATTAGTAAAAGTAGGCTCTGAACTCTCCAGAGAGAAACTCTGCCTGAAGCTTAACAATTCTTATTTCATTCAAGCTTTCCCATTCATCTCATATTTTACCCTCTCTTGTGTTTGCAAGTACTTGGGGAGTCATCAAGAGATGCTTTTAATGTAGCTTATGGGATCTGATCCCACACTCACAGCTCTGGAGAAATGTGGGTCAGGATTTTGTAAGTATTGATGGGCAAAAAGCCACGTGAAAACAAACTCTTCTATGGTACATAGGTAAGGATTGCATCCTGACCAGCAAGGTTTCCATCCTTATACAGGAGCAATGGTCCAGCCTGCTTATTCTGAAATAGTCAATGAATGCCTGTGGCAACTCCTTGTACCTATCTGGAAGAGTTAACACTTCAAACTTCTACCCCTTGTTTGGGATGGGAGATAAAGGGCCAAGAAAGAATCAGCTATATGCTTTCCATAGAACATGCCAATAGACAACCTTCTGGCTCCTGGTCCCCAGGATGACTCACTGCCCAGCATCCCTAGTGATCCAGAAACACAATGTTTTCACAATACCTGAAGCAGTACAGTTAAATTTAGATTCTGATCAGACTGGCAGGCTGCCTGCATTAAAGTAAAGAGTTATGGGTGCCAGCTGGTCCCCTGTCACCATCTCTGGCTTCTGGAAGGCAGATCTCCTTCCAGGGAGCACAAATACTCTAAGGAGATGGGGTGAGGAAATCTGTGGATTTTCAGTTACCCACGCAAAGGAGCATGGCAGAACAAATTTCCTTGGCCCCGTACATGCTTTACAACCTTGTTCCAGAGCAACTCAGACAGTGACAGAAAGAACTTCCAAAAGCTCTGTGGTGGTCCAACTTCGTGTAACCTAAGAAGTCATCCTCTTCAGCTCTCTGCCCCCAGCTCTCTGCCCAGAGGTTTCCTCCCCAGCAGCAGTGGTGGCAACAGAGTAGTTGGAGTGTTTGGTTCCCCAGCAACTGTAGTTTCCTGTCTGGTATATCGATTTAAGTCACAGTCAAGTTTGGTTTGTGTTAATGAGCACGATGATCTGTGAACTCTGCTAGTGGATGAGCCAGCGGCTCTGCTGCTGTTGCTGGGGAAAGAGCAGCCACTGGCAGTGCTGGAGGTGGACAGGTAGGAGAAGGAAGGTGTAAAACCATGCCAGCCTGACTTGATGGAGGGGACCCAGCTCCCTCAAGCTTCATGAGGGTCCTGCTTGATTCTGTTTACTGAGAGCAAATGGAGAGGAAGCAAAAGGAAGGGAGATGTGGGAGTGAGGATTCTTGGTTTTGCTGACCAGAAAAGTTGTATGGAAGCGTGGCTGGGAATAATCTGTTTCACTCAAGACGGTCAAGTAAAGAAAGAGGAGGAGAATGTTGAGTAGAAAAAAAAAAAAGTAATTCCTTTCCATCACCTCTTGGTTTTTTTGTCTGCTTTTAGCACAGGATATAGTATGATCTTTCAGTTTGTTTTACCGTGAACATTTTTTTTTTACATTTTTTATCACGAGTTTAGAAACGGACAAAATGTTACGTGCCGTTTCAATTCTGACCTGCAAAATCTCAATGATGTGATCCACTTGTGCAAGTGCCCTAGCTGAAAATAAAGTAATATCTCCAATTTTTAATACCTTAGTGACCTGAAAAATGTGACTTGATTAAATTCCAAGGCCAAGAAAGAACACATTTATTGAAGAAGACTGCTAATGAATCTGCTCCATATGTAATGTCAGATCCATTTTGAAACTCAGACTTTCAATAAATACAAAGATTCCAAATAGTGAGGTATTAAAGCAAAGTACAGTAAATTTCTTCTCATGGGCCAATTGGAGCAAGGTGCTTGTCTAAACAAAGGACAAGAACAGCTACAGAACACACCAAAACACAACAGCTACAGAACAAAACAAAACAGTTACAGAATACAGAAAAAAAGTGGGACTCAAAGTCTTAAGTAGCTCAGTTCCTACAGATTTGTAAGACAAGCAAACTGATTGATTCAGTTTTATCTCCCTTCTTCAGAAAAGGGAGATGTTTATGCTTCTTGAGTTCCTTTGTACTTGATGTTACATTTTTCATCAGACGAAGGTAGTAAGAGCTTCTTCCTGTGACAGGTACTATGCGTAACTGTGATAAATCAGTAAATATAAGGACTTCTTGAGCACAGGAAGCGGTACTACTGGAGGCTAAAGTGTCTGGTAGAGATTCAAGTGTTACCACAGGATTTATATTTATGAGTTGCCACAAATTATTCTGAACAAAAACACTAGACACAATCCCCTCCCTGCCCCCTGAAACTCCATCAGCTTTGGGACTGCACTGAGACATAAACTTGGACTACAATCCAGGAATAAACGTTGCGGCTTGGATCTGTATCTACACATACCCAGGGGAAGGACTGGCCCTTGTGTATCTGTGAGTGAATGGTACATGCATTTTACTTGTCTGTGTCTTCCTCACACTCTCTGCTATCTCTCTCAGCTTTCTCACTCTATCCCTTGGCATGAATGCACAGCACACTCTCATGTCACTTAAATCATCAAGAGCTGATATTACCTTTTTGGTCAAACATATGCTAACTCATATTTAAAAATAGGAACATGAACTGCTGTTTTATAGACTAGAAAACACAGCTGCAGGCAAAAAAACTGTATGCTACCTGAACTTTGGTTACTAATCGGTTAAAACTAGATATTTGCTCCTTCTGCATTTATTTAAGTTTTCTCTCTATTAGCTAATGTGTATTGATGGAATCTCATCAGCTTTTTCATGACCATTTTGAGATGTCTGCTTGCCAAAAAGTGTTAAACTACAGTCTTGCTCTCCAAACCGATGTACAGCTGAGCTAAAAATGTCATGTGTTGGCTTTAAAACAAAGCAAAAATGAAAATTGAGTTTTGCTGCTGCATTCATTTCAGATCTCAGGATAACTTCCATAAAGGGTATAGGCCAGATTCTTAGCACACTGAAAACTGCATAGGTCTACTGATTCCCATGAAGCCACGTTGATTTACAGCAGCTGAGAATCTGGCCTAAAGGCTTGGGGCTATATATCTATCTTATGTTATGTTAAAGTCCCTTGATCTCTTATTTGATTGCCTTGCTCCAGCGTGTGATGCTAGTGTAGGTAAATTATACCTCTGCTGGTCACTAAGCTTGCTGCTCTAGCAACATTAATAACCTCAAGGCTTCTAATTTTCTTACCAATGCTTACTAGACCCCCTGTGCAAGCCTCTGGGGCTGCTCTGACAATAATCTCAATATATTTTGTTTTGAATGAAAATAAACTTTATTACAACTTGTGCTGGAGGCAGACCCATGAGCCTAGGCTCTAGAATGCCTAGTAGGCAGCTGTGTAATCATTAGCAATACTACAGGGAATAGTACTAGGATCAGTTCAGAAGGGTTCTTCATCCAGCTGGGACTATAATTTACAATGCCACCATCACTACAATAACAAGGTAGCAGAGGGAAAACACTCTGGAAGGGGTGGCAGTGAAATTCAGCCATCACAAGGTGTGGTCTTTGGGGCAAAACTTTTAATTGGCAGAAGGTTCACTGACTGTTCTGGTAACCTCAGACTTTCAGCTTTCATTAAGTCTAAATCTACAGTCAAAATGAGCTTTCAAAAGCATGCACACAGAAAGAGTGAGTGACCAATATCCCACCTTTCCATGCAGAACCAGAGAAATTCTGGTCTCATCAGATTCTGCTCGCCCTCCTACCCCACCATCATACCCACTCCACGTCTCTGAACTTGCAGCTCTCCTTCCTGCACAACAAAAGAAGTGGTAGAAGAAGTAGCAACCTGTGTGTCTGCTTGGCATCCAGTTAATCTCACTTTTCCCTTTACATTAGTTCTGTATATTACATCTGATTTAGATCTCTAAATTTTTACTCTGATTATTACTCAGTTCACACAGGTCACATCTGGTCACTTTTATAAAAAACTCAGCTCAAGAGAGACAGGGAACTGCTTGAGAGAGTCCAGCGCAGAGCCACAAAGATGGTGAAGGGAGTGGAACATCTCCCTTATGAGGAAAGGTTGAAGGAACTGGGGTCTCTTTAGCTTGGAGAAGAGGAGGCTGAGGGGTGACCTATTAATGTTTATAAATATGTCAAGGGGGAATGTAAGGAGGACAGAGCCAGGCTCTTTTCAGTGATGTCCAATGACAGGACAAGGGGCAATGGCTACAAGCTGGAGCACAGGAGGTTCCATAAAAATATGAGGAAAAACTTTTTCTCTGTGAGGGTGACAGAGCCCTGGCACAGGCTGCCCAGGAAGGTTGTGGAGTCTCCTTCTCTGGAGACTTTCAAAACCCGCCTGGACATGTTCCTGTGCGATCTACTGTAGGTGATCCTGCTCTGGCAGGAGGTTGGACTTGATGATCTTTGAGGTCCCTTCCAACCTCTAACACTCTGTGACTCTGTTATAGGCTAACTTTACAACCAAAAGCAAGGTGCTGAAGAGACACAAATTTTAGTTTGAAATCTTGTGTGATCACATGGGATTATAGGTTGTTCTCTGGCTGGATGACCAGAGACCTCAGGGCAGGGTTTTCCCTTTCTGCAAATGTGCTCTTTATCTATTGTGAATTCACTGTTAGTCTAACCCCCACCCCATGTGGAGAGCTAATCAGTTCAACCAAAATTTTTTACTTTTGCAGATTGTAAATCCTTTCACCCGTGTGTCTTCCTGAAAGTCCCCTGAATGTCTGAACATAGTGCAGCATTTCAAGGGCAATGACTGTGGAGTTTGAATGAAAGGTTGCCGCTTTTTCCAAAATCTTAAATCAGCGTAATTTGTTATTCATATTGGTCAATTATTTTTTATTGTTGTTGGGTGGGGGTCTTTTTTTTTAGTTATCCTTAATCTTTTTCTAGCAGTTTGTGATCCTCTCTGAATTCTTCTGTGACCCCTAGAGCAGTCATGATCCATAAAGTGAGGAGCACTGCCAACATTCATGCAAGGCAAAGACAGAAGGAGTAGGAACACACACAGATACAGTCCAGATTTTAAGACTTGCATAAAAAACTACCTCTTGAAAAGTCACCCATTTTTACAACCACCACATATCCTTATTTTGGTGAATAATCTTAGCTGTTTCTAAGTTGGTTTCATGGACTGACAGCATACAATAGTGAAGAACATTTGTTAGGACCTAAAGAACAATCCTCAGAGCATTGTCACCTCTGAAAGCACAAGGTAATATCATCAGAGAATCATAGAATGGCCTGGGCTGGAAGGGACCTTAGAGATCATTTTAATCCAACCTCCCTGTTGTGGGCAGGGACACCACCCCTCCACTAGGTCAGGCAACACGTGAGAACTGAATGTGAATCGAACCCGCAACCTTTGGTGTTTCAAGCACCACGCTCAACCCATATGTTCTGTCTCAGTGGTTGTGTTACTAAAAAACGGGCCTGGTTAACAGCACAGCTGTCTTGCCAGCTCCTTCCCTCAATTTCAAAAGTCCAGTTCAACACTTGAGCAGGTGGTTACAGAAATTTCTGGAGAGGACTCTGGTTTGTAGAATGTGAAGAGTATCTGCTCTGATGATAAAATTCAGGTAGAATACCACTGTAATCCTTTTTCAGTAATTGAGAACCTCAACAAAAGTAACATACCCCTAGTTTTTCTCTAGTGTCAGAAATGTGAGTGGGAAAGAAATCCATACTAAAAAGAAACCTATCACTATACAGCACACAGCTACCAGAAGAACATCATGCAAAGCTATAACTATATGACCTATTTTAATTCAGTAAATCAAAGATTATCTGCTCAACTGAACCAGTTTGCCGATTTCCTTAGCCTACTAAATGAGCTCAATTTTGTTTCAGATCTTGTGCATTTGCCTGGCTCCTGAATTGATCACACAAGATTGGTGATATTCAGCTATGTTCTAAAGTACTGAGATGTGTGACTGAATGTCTGCCAGGGTAATGAGAACATGGAACACATAATTACAGGTCTGTGTACGGGTCTAGTTCTGACACTGACTTGTCCCTTGGCTTTGACAAAGCCACTTGACCACCAGGTTTCAGTTTCACAGAAACACAGAATCAGTCACAGAATCACAGAATGTTAGGGGTTGGAATGGACCTCAGTCTAGTCTAACCCCCAAACCAAAGCAGGATCACCCACTGCAGGTGAGAGAAATCCAGCTCCTTCAGCCTTTCCTCATAAGGGAGATGTTCCACTCCCTTCATCATGTCTGTGGCTCTGCACTGGACTCTCTCAAGCAGTTCCCTGTCCTTCTTGAACTGAGGGCCCAGAACTGGACATAATATTCCAGATGTGGCCTCACCAGGGAAGAATAGAGGGGCAGGGGGACCTCTCTCGACCTACTTGATACTCCCCTTCTAATACACCCCAGGATGCCATTGGCCTTCTTGGCCACGAGGGCACAGTGCTGGCTCATGGTCATCCTGCTGTCCACCAGGACCCCCAGGTCTGTTTCCCTTGTGCTGCTCTCCAACAGATCAGTCTCCAACTTATACTGGCATATGGGGCTGTTCTTTCCCAGGTGCAAGCCTCCACACTTGCACTTATTGTAGTTCATAAAATTCCTCCCCGTCCAACTCTCCAGTCCATCTAGGTCTCACTGAATGGCAGCACAGCCTTCTGATGTGTCAACCAGTCCTCCCAATTTTGTATCATCAGCAAACTTGCTGACAGTGCACTCAGTTCCCTCATCCAGGCTGTTGATGAATATATTGTACCGTCCTTGTCCCAGTACCGACACCTGAGGGACTCCAGTAGATACAGGCCTCCAGCTAGATTCTGTCCCACTGATCGCAACTCTTTGACTTCTTTCCTTCAACCAGTTCACAATCCAATAGCAGTTTACACAGCTAAAAAAAAAGAAATTCAATTTTTTTTCTTATCATATTAAAACCAAACTCAAAGAAACAAACCAACAGAAAAACTCACATCAAACCCCCCAAACAAAACTTCAAAACAGTTCTAGGTCAACCTGAAGCTACGGGCTTGAGTGAGTAGATAGGTGAAAATCTACAGCTTATTGCTGATGCAGAAGCTCAGATTTAATCATGGTCACATCTCCAGCTTTAAAACCAATGATCCATAGGCCAGGCTTATTTTTAATACTTACTATATTCTTATTTTTTTCACTGGAAGCAGACTGTCTAGACCATCAACAGACCATGGCGAAGGGAATTGGCAAACATTGTCTGTTACAAAGTTTTGTTGCAAATGTCAATGTAATTAAAAGTCAAAATGTAACTGAATGTCAACTATTAACTTTCACAAGTATTCACAAGTACCAGGGCCACAATAAATATGGTACCAAATTCTTCAGACATATGAACTTGGATGTTTTCATGTCAATTACAACATCTTAAGCAAATTATTTGAGAACAGAAAAGTTGCCATATAGATCTTCTCATCATAATCTTTTGGAAATGCACCACACTCATTGAAAAGGCATGCAAACCTACAAACAGAATTCATGACTAAAACACTCTCATTAGCCTCGAGGGGTCCATGGGGAAACGTGATGTCCTAGTTTGTCAAAGAAGGCTTCCAGGCAATGTCATTTCCAGGCAATGTCATAACAAAAACTTTGAACACATGAGAAAATCTGACTTAGCTGACAGCATGTGGGTCATTACTAACTGATCAGGAAAGATACAAGTAAATCTCGGTTATACCATCTGATTACTTCAGCTTTAGTTCTGTTTGTGATAAGGATTTGAGAATTGATGCTAAACTCTTCATCAAACTAAACCCAGCACTTTTGTAGTCAAGGCGAAGCTTGGAGAAATACTTTGCCAACTAATGGAAAAGCAGTTTACAGGGTTTAGATTATGAAGTCAATGTGCACTTGGCCCTACAGAGTTTCTTCATTTCTAACATCAGTTTTTCATTAGCCCAGATTTTTTCCTAGTTGAGTCTTATTTGATTTTTATGGCCTGGGGTCTACTCACACATAAAATGGGAAGTGGTATAGTCTTGATTTTGTCTACTTAAATATGAAATAAGGTTTTGTATGGTGAGTTGGTCTATACGGTTGCTTGGATTTTGAAGTTATTTTGTTACAGTTTATGCCTTGACATGTAGTTAACAAACTTCACAAACAGGGTGGTTACAGACAGCGAACAGGTCACTGAAAGGGATCAGTTTATGCATCAATGTATACAACAGAGAATGCACATTAGGTAACACAAACTAAACTCTGTATCGTTGCCTGAACTGTAGCCAAATGAAATCTGAAAGAAGGCAACTTTTCAATTCCCACAGTTGACCAGGAACAGGTCACTCATCTGTTCCGGTGGATTTGTTCTTGCAAAGGTAGTAATGTTTAGCTATGGCAACCACTGGTTGCCACAATTCTCTGTTAGGGAAATCTATCTTGACTGATATCTGTATTTTGCTGCTTTTTTTTTTTTTTTTTTTCTTGAATATGAATGAGGAACTGCTGAACAATTGTCTGGCTGATTGACTAATAACAGGCCTGATAAAACTCTGTGTTTTATTAGATGAACTCTTCAAGGAAGATCCAATCTGCGTTGTTGAAGACTTTAGGAAGAATAAACAACGCAAAATCATGCTAGAAATAGTAATCTCGCATCTACATTATTCATGTCTTCAAAGTTCAGTGATACACATATCATTAGACTGCATGGTTTCTCTCTCTATCCACTTCATCTTATCAATCACTTGTATGTTTATCAGTCTCTAATCTTGGTTACGTCCTTAACTTTCAAAATGTTTGAATCTTATAATCCCTCCAATGAGAAAACAATCCTGTGTGGAGACTCTTTAGCTTGCTTATATGGAAGCTTATGGAATCTCCAGAAACTCCAGCACTCAATATGAAGGAGTCTCATTTGTTAATTCTTAGCTACGATCTCAGCTAAACACACTGCTTCGTAGTATCATAGAATTGTCAGAGTTGGAAGGAACCTTAAAGATCATCTAGTTCCAACCCCCCCCGCCACAGGCAGGAACATCCCCCACTAGATCAGGTTGCCCAGAGCCCCATCCAGCCTGGCCTTAAAAACTTCCAGGGATGGGGCTTCCACCAGCTCTTTGGGCAACCTATGCCAGTGTCTCACCACCCTCATGGTGAAGAACTTCTTTCTAACGTCCAATCTGAACCGATCCATCTCTAGCTTCAATCCATTCCCCCTAGTCCTATCACTGTCCAACATCCTAAAAAGCCCCTCACCAGCTTTCTTGTAACCCCCTTGAGATACTGGAAGGCCACAATAAGGTTTCCTTGAAGCCACCTTTTCTGCAGACTGATCAACCCCAACTCTCTCAGTCTGTCTTCATAGGAGAGGTGCTCCAGCCCTCTGATCATCCTCGTGGCCCTTCTCTGGACACACTCCAACATGTCCATATTTTTCTTGTGCTGTGGGCTCCAGAACTAGACACAGTACTCCAGGTGGGGTCTCACAAGTGTGGAGTAAAGAAGGAGAATTACCTCCCTCGACCTGCTGGCCACACACCTCTTGCTGAAGCCCAGGACACCATTGGCTTTCTGGGCTGCAAGTGCACACTGATGGCTCATGTTGAGCTTCTCGTCCACCAGCACCCCCAAGTCCTTTTCTTCAGGACTGCTCTCAAGCCAGTCACTGCCCAGCCTATATCGGTGCTTGGGATTGCCTTGACCCAGATGGAGAACCTTGCACTTGGTCTTGTTGACCTTCATGAGGTTGGCCTGGGCCCACCTCTCCAGCCTGTTGAGGTCCCTCTGGATGGCATCCCTACCCTGCAGGATGTCAGCTGCTCCACACATCCTGGTGTCATCAGCAAACTTGCTGAGGGTGCACTCAATGCCACTGTCCATGTGTCTTGACCCTCTTTTACCTGGTAGAGGTTAGGGTCAAGGTGATTCGTTTCAATAGCAAAGGTGAAACTAAGACACAAACGGTGTCAGATGTCACAAAAGCAAACCCCTTTATTGACTAACAACCATTAGAGAGTGATAGGAAAGAAAGATAAGGAAAATCGAAGCAGTAAAACGTTCAGAATAGCAAGAAGTATAGCTACCACCACAGATCCAGTGACATCTCACAGGTCCGCCTGTTTCAATTCGGTGGGGAAGGTTCTTCAAAGAATAGCTGTTCATGGTGGCATTTTATAGTGTTCCAAGAGCCGCTTTGCCTGCCCTCCTCCTGTTCAGCGCATGTGCATGAGGGTCGTCAGGAGCGATCTTCATCCCCCCAAGCGTTGCCTCTGTCAGTGAAGCATGCATAGGTGTCCGGAGGGCCCACTTTGGACTTGAACATCGTTGGACTTTCGTGCTTGCAGGACAGCTGCCTTATCTGCAGTTACATCAGTGAGCTCACACACCGGTGGCCTTGCAAGACAACAGCTGTATCGGCGGTTGAACCGGGCCCAGAAGTTGTTGTTCAGGACTTCGAGCCCTGTGGCTTATGAGGACTGGGCCCTGAAGTTGTTGATTTAGATCTTATCAGAGGTCCAAGCTTGCAACAGCAGCCTTGTAACACAGCCTTTTCTTTCGCGGGTCTTTAACAAATGTTTCTTAACACCAGGAAGCTTGAGGCAAATGTTCTTAACACAGCCTCTTACAACATGTCACTGACAAAGATGTTAAACAAGACTGGTCCCAGTACCAGTCCCTGAGGGACTCCACTTGTCACTGGCTTCCACTTGGACATGGAGTCATTGACAGTCAGTCTTTGGGTGTGGTCATCAAGCCAATTCTTTATCCACGGAATTGTCCATCCATCAATTCCATATTTTATCAGCTTGGAGACCAGGACGTCATGCTGGAAAGTGTCAAAGGCTTTGCTCAGGTCCAAGTAAACAACGTCAGTTGCTCTACTCTTGTCTATTGATGTTGTGACCTTCTCATAGAAGGCAAACAGGTTTCTCAGGCATGATTTCCCCTTGGTGAAGCCATGTTGACTACACCCAATCACCTCTTTGTTATTCTTCTGCCTCAGCAGTGCCTCCAGGAGGATCTGCTCCATGATCCCACCAGGTACAGAGGTGAGACTGACTGACCTGTAGTTCCCTGGTTCATCCTTATTTCCCTTTTTGAAAACGGGGATTATGTTTCCCCTTTTCCAGTCAGTGGGGACTTCATTGGACTGCCGTGACTTTTGGAATATAATAGAGAGTGGTTTAGCAACCTCATCTGCCAGTTATCTCAGCAACCGTGGGTGTATCCAATTGGGTCCCATGGACTTGTACACTTGCAGGTTCATCAGATGGTATCGAACCTGATCTTCAGTTACAATGGGAGGTTCTTTCATCCAACCCCTGCCATTGTCTTCTGTGGCTTCGAGAGCGTGGCTGGAGTCCTTGTCAGTGAAGACAGAGGAAAAGAAGTCATTGAGAATCTCGGCCTTCTCCAAATCTCTTGTCACCAGTTCACCCGTTTCCTTTCTGAGGGGGCCCAGACCCTCCCTGCTCTTTTTCTTACTATTAATATACCTAAAGAAACTTTTGTTCTTTCCCTTGATCTCCCTGGCTAGATTTAATTCTAACTGAGCTTTCACTTTTCTAATCTGGTGTCTTGCAGCTCGGGTAGCTTCCTTATATTACCCCCACTCTAGCCATTCTATCTTCCACTCCTTGTAAATTTTCTTTTTGTGTGACAGTGTGTCCAGGAGCTACTTGCTCATCCAGGCAGGTCTCCTAGCGTTCTTTCCTGCCTTCCTCTTTGTTGGTATACTTTGCTTCTGAACACGGAGAAGGTGATCCTTGAATACTGACCAGCTGTCCTGGGCTCCCCTTCCCTCTAGGGCTTTGTCCCATGGCACTTTGGCCATCAGATCCGTGAAGCGATCGAAGGCTGTGTGCCTGAAGTCCAGGGTCATAAGCTTGGAATATACTCTTCTAGTTGCCCTGAGGATCTTGAATTCTATTGCTTCATGGTCACTGCAGCCAAAGCTATCCCTGAGCCTCACTTTGGTCACCAGTCCTTTCCTGTTGGTGTGAACAAGGTCCAGCATAGCATCTTTTCTTGTTGGTTCCTCTACCATTTGGAGGAGGAAGTTGTCACCAATGCATTCCAGGAACATCCTGGATTGCTGATGCCTTGCTGTGCTGTCCCTCCAGCAGATGTCAAGGTGGCTGAAATCCCCCACAAGGACCAGGGTCTGTGAATGTGAAGCCATTTCTATCTGCCTATAGAGGGTCTCATCATCTTGGCTCTGCTGGTCAGGTGGCCTGTAGCAGACTCCTACTGTAACATCACCTTCCCCTGTCTTCCCTTTAATCCTAACCCATACACTTAACAGGCTCATTGTTTCTTGGCTCAGACAGATCCCTGCCTACAAGTACTTTTCTCATTGCCCACTCATTGTGAATTCAGGCAGTTTAAACAGTAGCGGAAAAGAGCAAAATGTCTCAACTGCAAGTGATGACCTTTTCTCTCGTCTGACACTTGCCTGTACAAGCATTCATCTTTTATTCCACTGGCTCTGATCTAACCTTCCACCTTGATGGTAAACATTAATCTTAGGACAACTACAACATTTCAACTGAGACAGATGTTCGTTAATGAGCAGACTGCTGTAAACCACACAGAAAAGAGAAAAGAAGGGGCACCCACCCCAGCAGTGTCCAGGCTCAACTGGGGAAGGGCAGGTAACCAGGGTTTGACTCTGTAAGTTCTTGTGCTCCACCCTGCTCTGCATCTCTCCTGACCTCAGCTAATCTGTGTGACTTAACACTGCAGTCCAGCACTCACTCTGACAGACAATGATTTGAGCTCAAGGCAGTAAAAAAAAGGGAAGACTCTTTCCCAGCTGAGTCACTTTGGAAAAGATTCATCATAACCAATGCAAATGTCTGTATCTCAGTTAGCCTCTCTTTATAGACAATGCATAGATGTTTTTAAGGTTATCTTCATCTCAGTGTCACATAGACACCTAGAACAGATCCGATGGGTCACATCTCACACCGTGGATATCTGAAGTGAAGGAATATTAATCTTTCTTTGTTAATGTAAATATTTTTTCCATATTTTGTTACATCACTAACTTTAGCTATATGATAGTGTGTTATAATGCACAGAATAAAATAACTAGGTCTGAGTCACAGATGTAAGACAAAACTTCTGTGAAGACATTCTCTGATTCTGAAGTCACCAAGTGCTTTCCCATGAACTGAGTGAAGCAAAGAAGGAACTGTAGTAAGGTACAAGAGGGAAGTCTGAAACTTCTCTGCAAAGTGAGCTATTTATTAGACTAAGAAGAATAATAATTAAAGCAGAGTCTGTAACCTATACTTCTGCAATTTATCTTACCTAAATAAAGGCATCACTCTAGTTGGTCTTTGTTGTTGCCAAACTCGGAGCACCAGCTAAATAACCCCACGGTGACAACATAATAAGTGAGATTTTTGCTGCT